>CM034151.1:867892072-869189215 GCA_019776745.2 Taxus chinensis | reverse complement strand
CATGTCTCATGCCTCATGGGTGTAGACTGCAGTGCATATCAATCCACAACGTCATGTGATTTCGCAACAAAACCACGTAAAATTTCAAGTTATATTCAATATAATAGCTTCAAGAAGAGTGAAAATGAGCAAAAACAAGAAAAATGATCAAATATCATAATTTTTTTACCATCCCTTGTAAGTATAACATGTGCATAAAGCAGACAACCTTTAAATATAAAAGAAATTTTTTTGTGAAGAATTATTTTATCAGCAGTATGAAGCATAGTAGATAGGGTGTTGGAGAATCCCATTAATAGTAAATAGGGCATCTTGAGAAGACCACATGGGAGTTGTGTTGTAATAAACATAGTAGATATTATCAGTAATGCCATTGACATCAAGGCATACCATAACATTTTAACATGCCAGTTTTATAATGCGTTTTGTATCTGTTTTTGGAGATTAAAAGAGATCGAATTTGTTTTTAATCTGCTTTATTCAGTTTTAAATCTATTCATATGACAATGTGTTAGAAATAGGAGCTAATATTATTTGATATTAGGGAGGTACAAGGGATGGGAGTTATAGATTGTGTTCTAAGTATTGTTACATTTTCCTGGAAGCATTCGTTGCCAAGTTAGAAGAAGCATTGATATACACTACTTGCTGAAAAAAATTATGATATTTATTAATTAGGCCATCCTCCTACACAGGCTAATTTGGATGATTCGACTAATAGTTTTTGAAGGATGTAAAATGGTGAAGTTATTAAAAACCAATGGATAGACCACCAGAGATTATTAGGAAATATATTGGATTAACTGGCCAATGAGGATAGAAGAGATGCAAAGGTTGAGAAATATTTCATGACAAACTAGCTGAGAAACTAGCTTACACCTTCCAAGACCAAATAGTATAACAAGTTAAATATATCTTATGGACAAGGCCTTCACAGTTATGACAAGGAAGTAGTGGAAGCTCTTTTCCCAAGAAATATATAAGATGAACATAACACCCCCCAGGGCCTATATGGAAGGATTGGCAATGGTGTTATGATAGGCCAGTGTGGGTAATCATGACTTGTTTACTAGGAATTTCAATGAAGGCCATATTTTGGTGAGATACTCAATTGGAGGGGGGCACTAAATGATGAGGAGAGGTGTTAGATCTTATACCTGAGCACAGTGTGGACCTACATAGTCTCTTATCAACCATAAGCATTTTCCTACCTTTTAAAATACTAAGGGTTTCCATCCATGGGTACACTGTCGAGGTCTGGTTCTACAGAATCCCTTTGTTCACATTGTGGGGAGTCAGAAATAGTTTGGCGCATCCTTTGGGAACACAAGGCAGATAAAGTTTCTTGGAACCTTGTCTAGGATACTTTGAATCACCTATTGATTGGGCCTTTTTACTGGAAAACTACTCTCTTAGGGGATTTTGACTCTATAGCTCCTCTTCATCTAGGAGTGTGTAGCATTATATGATAATCTATCTCTAGCCCATATGAAAGTTTTTTGTACCATTTTTTCAGATCTATCTATTTTCTCAAGATAATTTCTAGGAGCTATTTCTTGATGATATTCCTATGTATTTTGAAGTTAAAGTTCCCCTAATCATTAAGGATGGCATGGATTGTGATCCTAGAGCTCAATCTATCTTAGGGACCCTTTTACTCTCTTCCAAAAGATGTGAGTTGCGTTACTATGCTATTTTCTCTCTCTATTAACATATAATTCACTTTTTCAAAGAAATAAGATTTCATAACAAATGGTCGTGATAAACAAGAAGATGCATGGCCAACAAAAAAAGAGATTAAATATCATATTTGTCTTACCATCCATCGTAACTATAACATGTGCATAAAGCAGAGAACTTTTAAATATAAAAGAAATAATTCTGTGAAGAATTATTTTTTTGTCAGTATGAAGTGTAGTAGATAGGATGTTGGAGAATCCCATTGACAGTAAATAAGGCATCATGAGAAGACCACATGGGAGTTGTGCTATAACAAATATGGTAGATCTGATTTGTAACACCTTTGACATCAAGGCACACCACAACATTTTAACATGCCAGTTTTATAGTGGAATTTGTATATGTTTTTGGTGATTAAAATGGATATCGAATTTGTTTTGAATCTTCCTTATTTGGTTTTGAATCTAGTCATATGACAATGTGTTGGCAATAGTTGTTAATATTATTTACTATTAAAAATATATAAGAGATGGGAGCTATAGATTGTGTTCTAGGTGTCGTTATGTTTTCCTGGAAGCAATTGTTGCCATGTTAGAAGAAGTATTGATATGCACTGCTTGCTCGAAAACCAAAAATATTACGATATTTATTAATAGACCATTCTCCTACACAGGCTAATCTAGATGATTCGACTAATAGTTTGTGAAGGATGTATAATGGTGAAGATATTAAAAACCAGAGGATAGACCACCAGAGGCTTGTAGGAAATATACTAGATTAAATGGCCAGTGAAGATAAAAGAGATGCAAAGTTTGAGAAAGATTTCATGACAAGCTAGCCAAGAAATTGGGTTTCCCTAAAACTTCTGAGACCAAATAACTTGAATCAGCTTCCATATAATAGCAATGGAAAATTGTATGAAATTTGGATGAAATGAAAAGAAAAAAATCACTTACAGGAATTTCCATGTTGTGGGTAGTAAGACAACTGCAAGAAGAACAAGTACTACATTGAAATGAATAGCACCCAACCATAAAATGATTGAGTGTAGAATGAAATCTTGATTTATATTGATTGGAACTAATAATAACTGTTGGTTTGGGCATTTCCATCTTTTATTCATCTGCCATCTACTCCTGACTGGTTTCAAATCAATACAATGCCACAGAGACAATCACTTTCTATCCCTGCAAAAATATAATACATAGCCAGTAAAGTGGAGGTAGAGCACAAAATATGTAGAATACGTAGCCCATCCATTTCATCCACCGAAATGACATGATGTTGCTGCTCATGACATCCACCGCACAAGCGTTACCGTTTCCCATCCATTGCATCCACCGATTTGGGGATTTCGATACCGTTTATAAGGATGATTTTGTTCAACATAATTTCAAGGACATCCTTCTTCACCATTACGGGCCAAGAGAGCCCTGACATGATGCTCACTCGAAGATTGAAGGCCCTACGGCGTGGTATGCTGATAAAAAATTTACACGACAGTAGACAAAAAGGACAGAGCCGAGGCTGCTTCTTGATTTTCTATTTCGTAGTCAATTTCATATCCTCGCACTTCATGAGAGAATTCATGATCACCAACGTGGTAAGTTTGATTCTCTTCGCCAACCAACGACACTACAAATCTACAGTTATGGGGTTGGGATTGACGAAACTCTTGTCATTCTTGGTGCCCTTCCAAGAAATATAGCTTTTAATGGTGGCGCCACCACTACTGCTGCTACTCGAGGAAGAGGATTCCATAGGAAGGAAGGCCTTGAGTTCCATCATGAAACAAAACAGATCTCCAACTGTCTGCAACGACTTCCCACTAATTGTCATGTAGCCATGTATGATTCCGAGTACTTGAACACCTGCCCTCTCAAAGTGTTGCGCTATGAGCATCAAGGGAATTCCATGGACAACCTGGATGGCTTTGGTGTACATTTGCTGAGTCACCCAAAAGCTGTCATGGCCAAATCCATAACACCATCGTCCAAACTAGAATTCTACATAAGCAACACAGTTCGGGAGTCTAAATTCCATCTTCTCTTCTGCGTTACATCTTCCACACTAATGTTCCTATAAAATTTTAGACAAAACTAATTATTTAACCTCCCCTTTCTCCTCAAATACAATCTCTAAGCTTAAACTTGGAAGGTTTTAGGCTCATGCACCACAAAAACATTCTGAAAACCATCAAAATACAAAAATCTGGCTTTAATGCTTTCCCTAAGATGTAAAGTTAAATGAAGAAGAATTACCTGGCTCACAACATTATGCAAATTCTGTCCCAAAGATCCATAAGGTCCCTTCCGAAGACATATTTGGAACCTTTCTCCCAGCCATTGATAGAGAGAAAATGTCCAAAGCCATTTCCATGGATGACGTCGTGCAAGAGATCCTGAAGGAACAGAGGCCTGGAATGTGTAAATTTTCAGGTCCATAGATGATGGCTCGGTCGTTGGGTTTCCTGTAAATCCAAGCCTCGAACTTGGGCTGGTTACCATGAAAGACTAGGTGATAGATCAGAGCATCCACTGTGCATATGTGGAGGCCATTCATCGGGCAAAGAACTTCATCTAGATTGAAAATTAATATTTTTCCAGAAGATGCGCTTCCTGGGCAGAGGATCTTGACTATGTGTGTATCCACCTTGTTCTGATCAAGATAGTGAGCAAGATCAAGGCCAAGGAAATATTTGTAGTGTATGTTATGACTCCACCGCACAAATGTTGCCTCCTGATGTTGTCCCTGCCCTTGCTACTTCCTTCGTGCCCCTGGGGCTTCCTCCTTAGGGCCCTGTCGCCTCTGCTATTGCTCAAAGAGAATATGTTATTGTGGACAATCTAACTTCAGCCACTCGTCTATCTCAGTAGGCACTCACTCTTCCCTGACTACTTCCCCCCTGTAATGGATTTGCCTATTTTCATAATGGAAGCCACGATTTGGGGGGAAAAAAATAGAATAAAGCCTAACTCCTATTCTACTTCGGAAAAGAAAATACAATTTTGTTTTATTACAAGGAACGAAAATAAAATTAGAGACGAATGTTCAATCAAAAAATTAAAAATTAAAATTTAGAGACGAAAAATTAATAATGTCTCTAATGACCCCCCGTGTAGTAGTGCGGATTGTCCCAAGTGCCTTCCTATCCAGCAAATATCATTCTGCATCTATCATGCTCGAGGGTTTGTCCACCTTCTCAGACAACAGAATATAAAGATCCTTCTAAGAAAGGTAATCTTCCATCTGCATCTTCCAAAGACTGAAATTCTACCCTTTGAATTCATCAACCCTAGATCTTCCATCATCTACCATAGCTCCCACTCAAGATAAATTTTTCCCTGCGATTCAACACTTCAATAAACCAAACCAGGCTCTGATACCAATTGTTAGGAAATAAGGGATTAAAAATATGCGGAATAATCCCTCATAGAATCGCAATAGTAGAAACTAATATGTAGAAAATATTACAGATCTCAAATAAAAGTGCAGAATAAAATAACACAACACAAAGAAACATTATTTAACATGGTTTACCCAATTTGGACTGCATCCACCAAGAATCACTTGCTTAGATTTTATTACAAGTCAACGCTTCCTCAATACAATACCCAGATCTGTTTGGAGATATGCTCAACAAACTCTACAGAATTCACACCTCAATTCAAAACACATCTGCAATGTTACATTATACCTACCATATGCATAAAATCATATAAGTAGACAACTACTTAAACAATTTTACAAAACCGTGGGTATTAAAACCATGGGTCAAAACTGTACCTTAAACCTATGGGTCAAAAATCCCGTCCATATAAGAAAAGCACGTTTCCCGGTATATCGGGCCTAAAAAAAAATCGGGGGTTATGCCCCCAAAACCCCTTCTACCGGGGGATGCCTCCCTTGGACCCCCGCTCGGGGCCTGACCCGGCCTCGAACCCCCGGCAAGACAACTGTGGAAAGTGTATAGTACTCTTAGTGTACAGTCTTCAACACTTTCTCACATGAAAACAGGCTCCACAACATAACAAGATCCTTTCACCTTTTTGAAGTAGTAACAACACAAATTTGATTTTTTGTGATCTAACTTAATTAACAATCATTCATTATAGCAGAGGAATAGTTGGCAATTAGATGTTCTTCATTTATTAACAGATTCCAATAAGTTATAATCATGATGGTTTAATGTTAAATTAATTTGGTTTAGAAGCTACTTGATTTTATATTTATTTTGTTAGGGCTTAAATTAATTTAGTATGAACACATTAAGCACTTTCTCAAAGAAAAATTGATTTTCGTAGGGAAATTAAGAAGGAATTGAAAGCAATGACACGAAGATAAGTAATGTCTCAAATGTGGGAGAAACAGTGATGAATTTAATTACCAGTTTCATGAGAAGATAGGCGACCTATCTCCAATGTAATTTTAAATTTTGAATTTGTTGAAAGGACTAAGGAGACATGAGCGGAAGAGTGATTTCAGACGGTGGGGAATAAGATACAATTTTTTTTGTTAAAGGTTAATATACTGTTTGGAAAGTATATCCAATGAATTTACTCGTTTAAGCATTTAAAATGACGAGTCGGATATGAGAAGGCCCACGAGAGAAACGTTTTAAGTGGCTTAAATTCCCACTCTTGAGAATGGCTGATAGGGGAGTGTGAGTCGTGAATCAGGGAACAAACGACTAGAGGTAACATCGTCCAATGTTTAAGAAATACCTAAATTTCCATATCTAAATTTCCAATGCTTAATCTTCAAAAATATATAATGGTTGTTTTCATATGAATTAACATAAAATGTGTTTTTATTGAAAAAAAGAAAAAATAAACTAAGGCAAATTCAAATGAGACATATTATCGTGTCATTAAAAATGAGAGTGTATAGAGAGTAGCATATGAGTTCACTAGATATTGTGTATATGAAGATGACATCCAAAGAAAAAAGTTAGATACACCATAACATAAAAGTTGTCATACAATAAAATTTGATAATTTTTATATATTTAAAAACACATACATAAATAATTACATGAATAGAACACTCCTTTATTCTCTTTATACTGAAACCTTCCAAACATAGTTATACTTTCTCCAACAGTTACTATTTGTGTGCACAACATGAAACTTTGAAAGTAACAATTTATGAAATAAGATGCTCTATCTCTTCCAACTTAGAGAGGTATTGGCTCAATAAGAATTTTCATTATGTCATCTTTAGTTCCTTTGTGTGAAATTGAAAGTCCATCTTTTTCACTCCAAATGAAAGCCACTGATCTATACATGGAATCAAAATATAACCATTTGCAACAAGTTGGTATATCATGCTGAGAGAAAAGATGTTCTTTGGTCAATTCTTCCGTGTTTAACTCAATAATCATGTTTACGTGATTTAAAGCTTGTTCCCCTCGTTGTTCCGGGATTATCTCTTATATAACACTCTATCCATGATGCAATCTCTCCATGCTCTTGCTCATCCTTTGATAATAATTAAAATAAGAAATAAAATAAGTTATACAAAAATAATAATTTCAAACACATAATTCATAAATAATATTTATAAATTATTGTAACTTCCATTCTCAACCTTTGAATCTATATGTATTATTCTTAGGGGTGCGATCCCATTATATCCATTTTTTTCCTATGATTAAATATATGTTATATTGTTTGAGAAAGAGAAAAGATGTTTCCCTTAAAAAAGGTTACTTGGAATGTGGTGGATAGATACCTGAAAATCTTTCGATTCGTCAATTAATCAACAACCCCAAGCTACACAACTTTTAAACTTATTAATTCACCCCAAAATGTCATTAGGAAGATAAGTGTTGATTAAAATCATAGTGAATAATGTGGCTACAGGGATAACTAAAGATACTAGACAGTTCTTTAAATATTCTTGTAAATTTGGATGATACTTATTAGCAATCCATTCAGCATCTTGGAACTCAGCCAAAATAAGATTCTTCCACTATAAAATGAGATGAAATACAACATAGGATTAATAGTCATGAAATAATTTAATTGTTGCAGAAAATAATTTTGACATTTGTAAACATTAAAGTGGAGCTAAATATAATCCAAAAATTCAAAGAGTTTTTTTCCAATCAGTACTATAGATGATGGGTAAGTCATGATGCTATAAATCCCTACATATTCCTTATGCTTATGATCTACAATATTTTATGTTGGAATGTCTATCCTTCGATACAAAAATATAATTCTATTACTTACATAATATAGCATCCACTGTTGCACACATGGACCATGTACCTTCTCAGCTTCAGTAAATATTTCCGTGTATGTTTTATAAGCGAACTGGAGAGTAATTTTCATGTAGTCTGGAAGACGGTCCATCATTGACATATCCCAACTAAATACCAAAATCAAACTATAAATTAATTTTCTACATAAAATAGAACAAATAAATTATATTCCATGCATTAGAATATGATTATAGAGAAAAAATCGTTACAATTACGAACAACATTATTACTTACTTGATCAAAGATTCCTTGAAGGGTGTGAGCTCATCAATGGTTCCATAACTGTCAAAAATGTCATCACACAATAGTAAGGAGTGTACCTAATTTTGCATAGAAAATCCTAGTTGTAGTGTACTCGGGTTCGTACAATCCACATGCATACCAAAAAAAGTATTCCACATGGGCGATGTCTAAAGAAACTTAGTTGCTTTACCATAGTTGCATCCCACCATCTGGTATCACCAAAACAAAATATTTTATAAAATAAAAATTACTAATTGTAGAATTATTTTTGAACAAAACTTATTCTTATCAAGTTAATTTGATTTGATCATAAAACAATATGGAAATACTAAATACATAGTTGTATTACTCTGATAAATGTTTCAGCTCTCTTTGGTGTTGAGCTTGCAAAATATTGAAATCTAATATTACCAGTTCCAAAATATTTTTAGAAGTCTCCCTTGACATCCTGAAAGACTGATTTGTTAGATACACATCTTAGGTCTAACTATTATATATCTAGAACAGACTTTGTGCACCACAACATGCTACATGGCAATACACCATAAATAAATGAAAATATGTATTAAATAAAATAAATATAGACACCTAAATAATTCCATGGTCCTTAATGTGTGTTAGTCTATGTTGATTTAGTACTTTCGTGTATATATGAATAATCAGGTTAGAATTGGATAGTATGGGCATCTCGGTAATGTTCCTCACCTGTGCCCTATATGTGTTTTCCTTAACTTTTGCCTTATAACCCATATGTGTATATACAAAGTTTCTGAAGTTAGAGTACGTTTAGCCCACAGAATACATTCACACAATCCACACAATTACAAGGAAACGTGAAAAAAATTCGAAATGAGAAAACCTGGAAACAATTCTTAGATGTTTGTGAACTGTCAAAAATTCTTCCAGGGGTCAATTCTTAGATGTGATTGAAGTAATACTTTCACATCATAACAAAATTTCAATTTGCTGATTATTTTTTTAATTTCCACGGTTAAAAACGAATGACGAGTCTTTCAAAACATCGTATTTACCATCATATCCCTCAATAGACTATACATATATAGTCTATACCAATTATTTTCAAATACTACTTAATTATTGCTGTTAAATTCAGTGTGTTTTACACATATTTGTGATGATCAACTGAATGTAATTCAACATTTACTTCTGTTCTGATAAATTTGAAAGTTTTACTTACTTATTCATGCCTTCTATCAACGTCCAAGTATCTATGTCCTGTCTAAGTATTTGGATAGAATTCCAGGCCTCCCATCTTGGAACCTTGCATCTCCATGAATATTTAATAACATACTCAACCTTCAAAATCATAAATCTATTATGATAATCCGTTTATTAACATACAATATACAAAATAAAAAAAGAATTTCTCAGTGAAAGAAACGTTTTGAATGCTTACTTCAGCTAGAAGTTGGGTTGTATTAGTTAATTCCTTCCTTCTTTCCAAAGCTTGCTGTAAATATCTAGAGGCGAAAGATTTGGCTTCTCTCATTATCTTTTCTCCTGGGAAAGAAATTTCTGATGCTCGATATAAACTTAACATGCTTCTCAAGTGGCTGTCACCCTCTTCAGCCGACACATGATAGATAAATTTCCCATTTTCATTTATAAACTTGTGAAATACATCTGCTTAATTCATGAGGACATGATACCATTAGAAGACACAAAGTATATATACAATTGGGTTGTCAATATTTCAACCGTTGAAGTAGCTCTCCTGTTAGTTAATGTTTATTATCAACTGTGTTGTTAGATTAGACAATATATAGTAAATACCTGGAGACACAATATATCCATTTAGACGAAGTATTCGAAATCCTAAAGCAGTAGTGTTGAGATCAACAACGGTATTTTCCCTTCCCCTAGAAATGCCCTTTTCATTCCAATATCTGGTATCGGAGGCATAGATTTACTTGGTGAATATCATCAATATAATTTTTTCTCTTATATTATTCTAAGGAAATAACAAGGGATTTACGGTATCATTATTACTTACTTGTAAGTGTAATTCAAAACTGACTCTATTTCGGATTCGAAACGGTGATCAATTCCCATTCTTTGCAACACGTTAACAATAGAAAACCTTTCAAATAAGTCGTATGGGGAGGGATAGATTCCTCCATCAGCAAGCAAACTATGAAATACACCCACCCTCATCTCCTTAATTAACATTTCCACCCTTTCACTGTACGATGATTCCTGATACAGATATTGTTTGTTAGTTTAAGAAATATTAAGCATATGCAATCGAAATAGGGGAAAAATCTCTTTAATAACTTCTAAACCATGAAACACAGAAGAAAATGACTATTAATTAAAACAGTCTTAACTATCTACAAATAATAAAATATTCATTACCGGCATACGAGTGATATTTAAAACAATTTAATTAAATTTTGACTATTAGTGAAAACATAATCCCAAGCATACGATATCAAAATCTTAATTATAAAAAAGACTATCTATTAGGCAGTAAAGATAAATTCAAGAATATACACTAGCAATCGTACGTGAAGTGTACGATGGAAACGCCGAAGGGATCTTATGAAGGATTCAAATTTGAGGGAGAAAAACAATATCATAAGAAGAGAGCTGAAGACGCAGGGGTTGGAAGGCCGGGGCGGGGAAGTGAAAAGGTGGCAAAAATGGAGAGGGGAACAATTTAAAACGATATCATCAAAAAATGACACTACAAATAAGTCAAAGTGGAACTTCCAATCTTGTAATCGAGTTATGGTATATTTTTATTTAATGGCCTGTAGGTTTTTGAATAGCATAAGACAAATTTTATTTGTCATGCAAGCCCAAATATGCCTCAAATTGTTTAAAGAGCATATAAGTATGTGAGTTATGTGACATAAATTTTCGGAATTAAAATCCATTATCCTCTTTATGTGATTACACAGTGGATACAAGACAAAGTTACTCTAAGTTCCAAGTTGTCAAAGTTCATATTGGTATGCACCTGACGGTTCCAGTTCCAAATAGTATCATTTTCATTTAAAATTTCGGCAGATTGAAGTTAATTGCTATCATTTCTTTGACATACTCCAGATGCCTGCATACGAAGGTTGAATCTAATCATGGATAACCTGTGAAGTGTCCTCCATCATTTAAATAACCATTTCCTTGATCCACAAAGGAGATTGTCTAACTTCCAAGTACATTACAAATTGTATCCACATCTCTTGTAGATTGATATTTATCATCTAAATGAAAAGCAATTTTTTTTTTGTTAATGTGAGTATATATATAAAATACAATACTTTGAGATTAGAAAGAATATTATATTCTAAATTAACATTAAAATCGGAAGTCTTGGCTTCTTTTAAATTAACAATGAAATCATAAGTCTTGGCAAATGGTCACTATAATTTAATAATAATATAGAACAAATAAAAAAGATAACTAATGGTTGGAAGAAAAATTTAGAGAGTAAAATAATTTATAAATACCAATGCTACTGTTGTTCTAGCTGTTCGTGGGAGCTGGGTAAAATTTGTGGCAGAAAACAACTGCCCCGGCCGTCCAACATGATTGCCAAAGAGCTTATTCTACATAATCCCTTCCCCCTATAATTTCTCCTTTACAACACCAAAAAACTATATCCTAGACTTCTTGTTAAACCTTCTATAAATAGTCTCAAATAATGTGGCGAAATATGCACATTTTCTAACAAAAATTGTAACAAAAAATCAAAAAAATTCTCGGCCAAAACGTCTATAACAATACAATCCTAATGGGAAAGAAATGTAAACCCTCAAAAAACCAAAAATGTTCACAAATTTCCCCAACCAAAACACCGATTTATAACAAACCCTACATACTAGAGCTTCCACGGGCTGAAATGACAGCCAAAACCTACGATTCTGGGCTAGAAAAATTGCTCCTCGAGTGCCAGAAACAGTCAGCAGCACCGATCTGAAAGCCGCGAAGAATATTTTACCACATTGATCCGAAAGCTTTGACGACCATTTCAGTATTCAAGGGTTTCTGTTATAAATAAAATTGCCTCTTACTATATTCTCCTTTCGGGACTCTATAACATGCAAAGGCTCCACTTCCCTTTGCTAGGATTTCTAGTCTTTCCAAGATTCCGCTCGGTTCACACCAATGAATTTTGTGCACAACATTTTTGCTCCCAAGCATGTGCACGCAGCCCCTTGCATCAAACACCTTTTATGTAGCAACATGAAACATGCTGCATAATGTTAGCAGTGGTCTTTGGATTTATTCGCCAGAATTTTTTCAGGGGGGGCTGTACTTTCCCCTTATAGTAGACAAGGACTTTTTTAAAGAAAAAAACTATGTTGCTTAATATGCTCATCATCTTGTTAACCAAGCGCTAGATCCTAAGATCCCAAATTGATTTCGAGATTAGACCAAATGACATTATATTGATATGAAGTGGAAATAAAACCTCAAAGAGCTTACTATATAGAATAAGACCCACTTCTGTTTGTGGATCCCAAAGTTTCTCTGATTTATATCCCCTAACATAAACTTTGGACTGATTATCATGCAATAAATAAAACTCGAAAGAATAAAAAATAGAGATGAAACACCATTCCATCCAATAAATATCTTTGGCCACGAACTCTTGGGTGGGGAGGTTGTTGGCTACCCTGTAGGTTGGATTAAAAAATGAGTTAAAACCCCAAGAAATCCAATACACAGAAATCAATGATAACATTGAGGTAGATAACTAACCAGAGGAGGAAGGAAAACATTAGCATGCCTCTGGAGAATTGAGAAGCCTCCATGCATGAAAAATATCTTCTATTCCGAAATAGAAAGATAAAACACTATTTTTCGAAATTAATTTAAAAAATTCAAAATTCTAAAGAGTACCTCAGCACCCTCAAGTGACCTTTCTCAAAACATAATTTATGACAAGAACTTCAAGGTGAGATCAATATCCTACATTTTAGGAACTGAAATGTGAACCTTGCATTCCTTGCTACTCCATTTCTTAACTGCTTTGGTCATAGAAAAAATGGGTAATTATAGAATGCAATGGAGGGTTTTGCAGTTCTAAATAGTTTTGAAGAGGAATGGACGTGTTCAAATCTAAGTTAAGCATCATTCAAAGACCTAAAATGAAAGGGCGTGCCTGAAAAAAAATCAAACAATTTGTGTATTAGTGTCAGAAAGCAAGGTAAAACTATATCTCTACTCATGTTTTTCTACCTGTGAAACACAAAATGATACATTGTTCAATGCCAATCACATCCTTGGAGTTGTGTGTGATTCATTTGTAAGACCCCAATCACAAAGTTTTCAAATTCCAAGAGAATGTACGATTCACAAGGAACTGAATAAGTGTATAAATCTATAATTTACACAACTTACATAATTCATTCATAGTAATCAGTAAAAAAATTATCATGTTAACAAAGCATATTCTTTAATCCAAACTAAGAACACCTATGATGCTGATTATTCTATGCCTTTGTTAGGATTGATGCCTTCAAATTATGAGAGAACATACATTTCACATAGGAACTGAAGAATTGTACAAATATGCTTTATACATACAATTACTGTCGCATTTTAAAAATTAATCCTCAGATGTCTTCTATAGTTGAGTCTCAAGGTTCTTGGTCAGAAGGAACCAACAACGAAGTTGTTGACATGACGTTGGCTGTTGTAGAAGTTGTAACATGAAAGTACCATGTGTTCATGTAGTGAAGGAACATCTAGTGTAGTTAACAGTACTAAGATACCATACTGACCTATAAATTTTTCCCTTGTGGAAAAAAAAGTTGTTCAAACAAAAAACTTGTTCCATGTATAAGGAACTCCTAGAAGACACTGATGAAGAAACTCATGAGCACCATTTCTTTGAATCTATATTTTGATAAATGTGCCTCATCTCTTAACTGTGAAGAGTTAGTGATATCCAAAATTTCAACTCTAGTACCCTTCACAGCATTCTCAGAAATTGGATCATGAGCTCAATTTCTTGAAGCTTTATTCACTCCAAAAAATGGTGTGGTGTTATGAAAGCTACCTCCTGAATCCCAATCCCAATTAAAGAAGTGTCAAGGTGATAAAATTCTTATGAAGGCTCTAAAATTTTGATGCTCATTCAACTCTCCATCAAGCCATTTCACAACACTATGTACAGTAAAATTTAGCAGACTTCTGATGTCTCTCAAATGCTTGGCATTCTTTGGCTTTCCATTCACATACATTTTCCATTTATTTACATTTAATTTCCCTCTGTTCCAATGGTGCCCCGTGTTTAAAACCAAAACATGAAACTTCTTAAGATTTTGATGCAAATACCATGCAGGTCGATCAAGATGCATTGCGAAATTAGTGGATGGGTCACTATGGTTCAATGGTTCAATTTCATAGAGGCTTACTGACCTATAAGCCCATCCATATGTCCTTATTGCATGATGAGCACAGACCATACCATACTCCCTACCTACATCTTGAACATCTGGACTGTCTGTTCCACCGGTAATGAGGCACATGAGATCTATTGGAACTGTTATCTTCTCAAAAAATCCACAATAAATGCTAGTGTCTTACTCTGCATTCTACAAAATACATGTCGCCTAGCTAATTTGAATCTCTGTTGGCAAAAATGCAAATGAAATTAATGCCTACCATTATGAAATTTTGTAATCTCTAAGAGAATAATGCACATGCATAAAAACTACTGTGGCAAGAACCACCAAAACCTGATTGTTCATACCTTTTTAGAAACTCATGTCCTTCAAATTCAGGCATGTCACAGTTATCAGGCTGCCAACGGTAATTCTCATATGAAAAATCACTCCATTGTGTTAGCATGCATGCCCACATTTCTGATAACCAATGTTTGCACATCTTTCCTGAATATAGGGGCCTGTGGCTATCCTCAACCCATTTTCCTTCAGTGTTGTCACATGTTGAAACAAAAGGACACAATTTCATCAAAAATAGTAATCAAACCTTTACACTTGGTTTGAATATTACTATCAACTGCAATTCTTTCAGATGTTAACTCTTCATCTGTTATGGACAAATCAGGTAATGATGCTGACAAGGGTGGTGACTTTTCAGCTACAGTAGATGGAAATCATCTGATTGACATGAAGGAGGAATTTTGTATTCCTGAAGGTGTTTCCAAAGGTGGCCCTGATTAAACACAATATTTTGGAGAGTGTCAATTCATAAACAGGGTTACGTAACTTGGGTCCGCCAGCATGTGACCGCAGCTTAATCCCAGCGCCATTCCCCCTCCTTTAGATACATTTAAATGCAATTGTATGCAGTTTCCCGTTAAATTTGGGGAAAGAGGAGAAACAAACGATGATCCCAAAAACTCACCTGAATGTATGAGAGAGAGGAAATGGAAGGGTCAAAGGAAATGTTCTCACAATGACACAGCTTTAACTTGGAACATCTGTCGATGGTTTAAAGCTACTTATTGAGAGGCATCACCAAAACCCTAACTCCAGCGTCATTGCACTTGATCTCCCACTTGTTGTCTCGCCAGTGCAACCATGACCAGATCCGATCTCTCCTCCTTGTTGAGGATGTTGTAGCAACACTCCATATGGACATTGTGCAGCTGCATCATGTAATCCAAATTCAAGAGTGGGTAAACTCTTCCGGGCACCACCATTAGCTTCGACCAATCATGAACCTTCTCCTCGGCCATCATCGATCTAGATCTAGATTTAGGGTGGATGTTATGAGCATTCGAGAGTGGGGACGTAAAAATGCAAACATTACCTAAAAGCCAAGGCACTTGAGAGGTATATCCTTTGGTTTGTACAAACATAACTTTAATTCCCAGACACGGCGCTGAAACGACAAACCATGGTCACGCCACATGGATGGATGAAAATGTGTAGTACATCAACGAAAAATTAAATCTTTGTCATTCATTTACTGTCATTTGTCAGAGAAAAGAGGTCTCACTTCACTACAAGAACGCCTTCGGCATAAATATCTAAATATTATTTAAAATAGAGCCTATTTATATGTATAATACATTTTGTGAACAAACTATTGATTATGTGTTCCCTCTTTGTTAAGGTCTACACGGAATTGTTTGCTTACAGTAAAGTTCACTTAGTAGGGGGTAACAAATAGTCTTGAAAAAAAATTGGAATCAACTTCTTTAATGTTGTTTGTTGTGGGTTTTGCGGAAAGGTTACAAATATTTATATGTTAAACATCTTTTATGTAATTGATTTTAGAAAAAATTTATACTAGAACTTATTATTATTTATTTCACAACCATATTGGTTATGTTTCTAATTTTTGATGACCTTCTTAAATATAAAAAACAATACGTAATATAACTCACCCCATATGGTGATGAAAGAGACTCTAAAAATTCTTTGTTCCAAACATTGGGATGATATTCTCTGATTCTTCTAACCACATAATGCTCTTCTTCTTTCGCTACTTGTTTGGGTACTACAACTTCATCCATTGTAACTACAAAAGAATAGATTATTATTATTGTTAGAAGATATAAAATTTCAAACAGCATAGCTTCAAGCATTACAACTACATATAAAACTTTATAACGACTAATAATGTTAATGTTGATGCATGGTTCAATAAACTAAAACTAAGACTAGCATGTATATAGACTATAAATGAAAGTATTGGAATGTGGGATCCCTAACATACAAGAGCCGTAATAATAGATCTCAACACTTGCGTTTATTTGAAATTCCATTTATTTTTGGATGAATTGTCTTATAAATTTGATAAATTACAAAGGCATCAAAATTTAGGGAGAGTATTGTCTTGATAAAAAAATCCACTTTATGAAGCTATATTTTATCAGTTTTAGATCAATTTCCATTACAAATTATATCTTGGATCAATGTTTTAGTTCATCTTTATCATCGATTATTACAATAAAACAAAAAAAAGTTAAACTAATCAACTTTAACAATTCCATTTATTTTTGGATCAATTGTCTTATAAATGCGATAAATTACAAAGGCATCAAAATGTTTTTGGAAGCATAGTAGGAATGACCATAACTGGTTGGAGTAGAATTTAGGGAGAGTATTGTCTTGATAAAAAAAATCCACTTTATGAAGCTATATTTTATCAGTTTTAGATCAATTTCCATTACAAATTATATCTTGGATCAATGTTTTAGTTCATCTTTATCATCGATTATTACAATAAAAAAAAAAAGTTAAACTAATCGACTTTAACTCTCTGTGCATGTGGGTGTGTGTGTGTGTGTGTGTGTGTGTGTGTGTGTGTGTGTGTGTGTGTGTGTGTGTGTGTGTGTGTGTGTGTGGGTGGGTGGGTGGGTGTGTGTGTGTGTGTGGGGGGGGGGGGGGGGGGGGGGGGGGGTGTGGGTGTGGGTGTGTGGGTGTGTGCGTGTGTGTGCATGTGTGTGCGCGTGTGTGCATGTGCGTGTGTGTGTGTACGTGTGTGCGCATGTGTGTGCGTGTGGGGTGTGGGCGCGCGCGCGTGTGTGTGTGTGTGTGTGTGTGGGTGTGTGTGGGTGTGTGCGGGTGTGTGCGTGCGTGTGCGTGTGTGTGTGTGGGGGGGGGGGGGAGGATTGATCAAGGTTGTAATTGCTTTCCATAAGGAGCTAATAAGGGATAAGGTTTTATTCTTATTTATACACAGGGATGTTTAAGTCGAGATACTTTAAATATGTATATTACGTCATGTAGGGTCACTACTTATTTTTTTATATTAATAAGGAATTGTTAGAGGCTTATGTCAATAATGTTAGACATGCAGAAATCATAGCCTAATATTTAGGGATCCTGTAGCTAGCATTTAGGGAAGTTATTTTGTAATTGACAGCACACTAGATGATATGTGTATGTGCTGGAAAATGTTGTCCATTTGTAGGATGAAGAGTAGAGATAGGGTAGTTTGAGTTTGAGTTTGAATAAGACTCTGTTTGTTGTTATTCTATAAAGATTGTATTCTCTGATTTGGCAGAGCACAAGAAAATAAGAATAGAAATAGATCAAACCTGCAGTTGCATTTTTGTGTTCTGATTAAGAGTGCTAATATTTTTCATGGTATCAGAGTAGTGTTGGTGAAGTGCTGCTGTAGAGAAGTATTAGAAGTTTAAAGACAGAGATATGGCCACATTTGTTGAAGGATATCCTCACAGGATGGTAGAACGATTTGATGGCATTAGATTTAATCTCTATAAACTCAAAATGAAGATGTTGCTGCTGAACAAGGATCTACTCAATATAGTTGAAGGGATAGAGATTAAACCCACCCAGGATGTAGATTTGATCAATAAGTGGGAGTCAAAGGAAGGTAGGTCTCATTCTTATATACTTTTAAGTTTGAGTGATAATGTGCTTTTACATGTAAGTGAGGCAAAATTAGCAAAGGAAGCTTGGGATCAATTAATCAAGTTATATGAATCAAACATTTGATGTTAGCACAAGATTATATCTTAGAAGAATATTTTTTCAGTTAAAGATGCAGGAAACATAAAAGATATCAGATTTCACAAATTAGTTTAAATCTCTCAAAAATCAATTAGCAGCATGTGGATCAGTGATTGCAGAAGAAGATGATGTTATGTCACTTCTTGGGAGTTTACCAGAATCCCATTCTAGACTGGTAGTAGCACTAAGCACCCAATCTAACTTGGATTTGACAAAAGTAATAGCAGCACTACTTCAAGAAGAAATTAGAAGGAAGGATGGGGGCCTAAATGACGAGAATCCTACAACACTATTTTCAGCAGGATATAAGGGCAAAGCGAAAAGGAAGAGTGAAAAAAATTACACCCCTCCCAATTTAATGTCTCAAAGAATGGTAAAGACACAAAGGAGGAGAAAAATAAGGGAAATTGCTTTCATTGTGGAGCTCCTAGGCATTTTAAGAAATAATGTCGTAAGTGGTTAGCATGGGTAGAAGAGATAAAGAAAAGGAAGGCTACTGAAGCCAACATGACCGTAAGCAATGACCAAGAAAATTTGTTTTCAGTTGTCACAACCCCAAGTTCTGATGTTTCAAATTGCTGGTATTTAGATTCGGGAGAAACTCAGCATATGACACCTAAGAGAAGTTGGTTTATAGCATATATAGAAGCACCCAAAAGTAAGACTGTCAATCTTGGAGATGATAGCAAATGTGAGATTATCAGAATTGGAGATATTCCATTGCAAATGCCGGATGGTGGATACAAGAAAATACAAAATGTATGGTATGTACCTGCTCTTGTCAAAAGTTTGTTATCAGTAAGTGAGATTACCGATGTTGGCATAATTACACAATTTGACAGCAAGGAATGTGTCCTAAAGGATGTTGAAGGAGTAATTGTTGCTACGGGAATCAGAGATGGCAATCTATACAAGTTATGTCCAGCGGTACCTGATGTGGTGTTAACAGCAACAAATAATGAAATATTTGATTCAGTTCTTTGGCATCATATATTCGGACATACAAATCCTCATTCACTTTGAATGTTAAAATAAAAGCAGCTTGTGGAAGATTTTAATTTGCATCTACCAGTTGAGTTGGGAGTGTGTGAAGGCTGTTGTCTAGGAAAGCAACATAGATTCACCTTCCCAAAGAAAGGTGCAACACAAGCTAAGGAGAAAATGGAACTTGTGCATTCAGCTATCTGTAGTGCCATGCAAACAATGTCACACAACAGGGCAAGGTATTTTATTACCTTCATTGATGATTCCTCTAGAATGACCTTTGTTTATTTTATCAAAATTAAATCATGTGCATTAGAGATGTTTAAGATTTTTAAAGCATTTGGTGAGAAGCAGTCAAGAAAACATTTGAAATGACTCAGACGTGATAATGGGGGTGAATATACCTCAAATGCTTTCAAAATTGTATGTACAAAAGAAGGTATCAAACTTGAGTATACTGTTCCTTATTCACCGCAATAGAATGGTGTCGCTGAAAGAAGGAATAGGAATCTTGTTGAAAGTGCTAGATGCATGCTTAATAGTAGTGGATTATCTAATGTTTTTTGGGCTGAAGTAGTCTCCAGTGCAACATATATATAAAACAGGTTACCAACTGCTGCATTCCATAAGAAGACGCCTTATGAGGCATGGCATGGAAGTAGGCCAAGTGTCAATGAATTAAGAATTTTTGGTTGCATAGCATATGCACATATACCAGATGAAGAAAGAAAGAAGCTAGATGAAAAAAGAAATAAGTGTATAATGGTTGGATACAATTTGAATTCAAAGGGGTATCGAATTTATGATCCTATAACACATGAGATTCTAGTCAAAAGAGACATCATTTTTGATGAAAATTTAGTTTTCCACAAATCAACAGAGATGGAAAATGCTAAGGATTCAAAAACAAGGCCTTATGATTCCAAATCTGATGAAGAATCTGAGCATGAGAATTATACTCCAGCAAGACCATTACAAGTTACAGCCACACAGCCCCTAGGAGATGAACAAGGAGAGCAGTAGTTTCGTAGATCAACAAGGCTATAGAAACCCACTCAAAAGGCATCAGAATCATATGCACTTAGTGTAGAAGTTGATGAATCACTCAATATTCAAGAAGCACTTCAAAGTATTTATGCAATAGATTGGAGGCAAGCAATGGATGCTGAATATGAATCGCTCATAAAAAATCAGACATGAGAACTCACGATTCTTCCACCTGGAAGGAGAGTGGTTGGATGCAAGTGGTTATTCAAGCAAAAGTACAAGTCTGATGGGTCGATGGACCGATACAAGGCTCGATTGGTGGAAAAAGGTTACACCCAAATTGTAGGTTTGGATTATCATGACACCTTTTCTCCTGTAGTCAAGATAACATCCATCAGAATTTTGTTAGTAGTGGCAACAACCTTGGATCTTCATGTACATCAACTAGATATAAAAACTACATTTTAAAATGGATTCTTAAAGGAAGAAGTTTATATGGAACAACAAGAAGGCTACATACAAGAAGGAAAGGAGCAGTTAGTATGCAAGCTTCAGAAAACATTGTATGGACTAAAACAGTTTTCAAGAGCATGGTATGAGCGTATTGATGGGTTTCTCCAAAATGAAGGATATGTAAGTTGCAATGCTGATTCGAATGTCTACATAAATCATATTGGTGAGTCTCTAGTCATCTTAGCTTTATATGTTGATGACACCATCATTATGAGTAATGATTTTAAGATGTTAGGCATGTTCAAGTCTCAATTAGCTGCAGAATTTGAGATGACTGATCATGTAGAGATTCATTATTGCTTGGGCATTCAAATTTTAAGAGATAGGGAGAAGAGGAAAATCCATCTTAGTCAAGAAAGGTACATTAGGAACATTCTCAAGCAATTTGGGATGGAAAATTGCAAGCCAGTAAGTACTCCAATGGAAGTAGGAAACAAACTTTCACTGGACATGTGTCCCAAAACACAAGAAGAAGAAAGTTATATGAGTATGGTTCCATATCAGAATGTTGTTGGGATCCTAATGTATGCAATGGTTTCTAGCAGACATGATATTGCACATGCTGTAAGTATTGTGAGCCAATATTCTAGCAATCCTAGACCACAACATTGGGCAGCAATTAAAAGAATTTTTAGATATCTACAAGGAACAACTAAACATGGCATAAGATTCAGTGGGAGTTCAGAAAAATATTTCCAACTTACTGGATATTGTGATGTAGATTGGGCAGGGAACGTTGATAGTAAGATATCAACTTCAGGGTTTTGTTTTATCCTTGGTGGAGGTCCAGTTTCGTGGGCAAGTAAGAAACAACAATTTTTCTCTCTCTCCAGTATAAAATTAGAATATATAGCAGCATGTCAAGCTGTAAAAGAATTGATTTGGTTGAGAAGATTGTTGCAGTACATTGAGGTTACTCAGTCCCAACCAACAACATTAAAGTGTGACAGCCAAATTTGCATTGCCATGATGAAGAATTCGAAGTATCATGGGAGATTTAAACATATAGGGATACAATATTATTTCATCCGTGAACAAATTGAGAACAACACTATCAAAATGGAGTACTGTGCAACTGAAATGATGGTGGCAGATGCATTGACGAAGGCATTACCAAGAAATAAGTTTGAGTTTTGCAAAGAAGGATTCGATGTGATACAAGCTGGTTGACAAATATTTGGCTAAGTGGGAGTGTTAGACATGCAGAAATCATAGCCTAATATTTAGGGATTCTGTAGCTAGCATTTAGGGAAGTTATTTTGTAATTGACAGCACACTAGATGATATGTGTATGTGCTGGAAAATGTTGTCCATCTGTAGAATGAAGAGTAGAGTTAGGGTAGTTTGAGTTTGAGTTTGAGTAAGACTTTGTTTGTTGTTATTCTATAAAGATGGTATTCTCTGATTTAGCAGAGCACAAGCAAATAAGAATAAGAAATAGATCAAACCTGCAGTTGCATTTATGTGTTCTGATTAAGAGTGCTAATATTTTTCAAATAAAGGATGATAATCATAGTGGAATGGATGTAATCTTGAATCATCAATATCATAGTAGTGAATATTGAGCAATGACAAGGAGTCACATGGAAATTTTCACCATAAATTTATTTTTCTCATGGGTAAACATCAAATTGTAAATATTATACTAGATACAAATAATAAAACCTATAGAGTCACGATCATTCAATGTGTTGTTTTGATGAAGCGGATACCTTCTAATTATGGTAGTTTAGAAATGGAGTATGTCGATTTGAGTTGTATGCTTACTCAACAAGTGTAATATCTACTATATTTAGGTCTGGAATTTCAAATTATGGGTGTGTCAAGTCAAAATTTGTTGACTGTTTAACTCTTTAAGGCCACTCTAAATCTATGTTTTTTCTATACATATTATTGTGGTTTCTTCAAATAGATACAAAAAAATTTATATTCTCACATATTGTATATATATTTATAAAGGGCAATTTAAAAAATTAAACAATTTTCTAAATTTTCAGCCTATCAGTATTTACAGCTACCAATATTTTGTAAAGATAATATATAATTAAAATCACAAAAATCAAACCACAATCTGTCAATTTATGGGCCTAACGGAACTTATATATAATATGTAATAATCTAAGACCAAAATCTTTAAAAATGAAGCAATATTTAAATATAACAAAACACTAGTAATAATAATGATATTGTCTTTGGCATTTCTCAAATAGATCTAATAATGATGTAGTCTTATAAGTGAAGCACAATTGCAAAATGAAAAAATCAGTCATATAATCTACTCACTAGCAATCGTACGTGAAATGTACGATGTGAACATCGAAAGGGATATAGTGAAGAAGTGGTCTAAGAAAGAAAAGAGTGATCAATAAGTACTGTCGATGGCAATAGTTTTTGTTTGTAATTTCAGCTCTTACATTTTACAAATTGTTAGAACACTAATAAATGCAAGGGGAATTCACTTTTGTGTTTCAAGGGTTAATTTAGAAACAAAGATGTGTGGTGTGGACCTAGAATCCTAGGGCAGGGGTCACATACACAATTACAATTATGGTTTCTCTATAGCTATTAGGTCAATGAGTAGGGTTTATCTTGAGCTATGAGGCATGAATTTTTTCCAAGTGTGGATGATGTATGTGAAGTACACAAGGAAACATGAAGGGTGATGCAATGTGGTTGTTCTTAAGATGATGTTTGCAACAAGGGAGGAGGTTTGTTGAGATTGCAACCCGATAGTTGGCATTACTCCCTTATGATCAATCAAAAAAGGATGTGTAAAAGGAACGTTTAAGGAAGGCAAGGACATGAATTGAAGGTTAAAAAATTAAAATGCATTATGTGATCCAATTTTTCATATCTTTCTCACACATATTACGGACATGATTTCCTAGCTTAAAGGTGGTGGCGTAATCCTCCACTGACATTAAAATCCAAGGCGCAGTGCTATTGGCATTTTTGTGTGAGGGCCCATCATTTCCTACTGAAAAAACCACCATTACCCCTTTCTTGATGGTCATAAAGGCTCCCATAGAGATATTGTTATGAAAATATGAAATGAATCAAATCAAAAGGAAAAATGAAACATCCACTCTATCAGTGATGACCAATGCATATGATCCCACGATGTCATTCGACGAACCGATCTTGTACATGATAGCCATGGGAAGATAAAAATAATCCCAGTAAATAACTCATATTATTGTTAGGGTCATTAATACAGTCTAAAATATGGAGAATGACAATTACGATATGTTATCAGAGCCTCTGGGCTTTCTACCTATAAACATGCCTTTCAGCGTAAATATATAAAATAAGATATATATGTTCATATTGAATATTTTACCAGGTTCATTTCATTAATCCTTATAAAAGACACAAACATTCATATAATATGGATAGTTTCAACGAATAAGAAAAATTGTGGAAAAAAACAAAATTAAAGAAAATGTCATAAATTTCTCAAAAAGATTAAATGAATGGTTTTATCTCCAAATTAATTTTCTATCAAAATTGTTTTTGCTGGTCATTGTTCATGTTTTCCGAAAACACGTTAGCGGTGTCATTTTCTGGCTATCTTTCACGACATTCATGTTTCCATTTACCAGTGAAACACTCTATTTTACAGATCAATTCGGCGAAGGATTGTAGCTCGGATGACTTGTCTGTGATGGAGACGTGGACAAACATCTGCAAGGTGGTCGGGACTGTTGCGACAGAGAAAGGTGCAACATTTCCAGCTAGATGGGCATAGATAAAACCTATGGTCAAGATTCACATGTAAAGGATGTTGATACGATCCATAAAATCTACGTTCCACACTTTTGCATGTAGCCTGACACAGTTAGGGGGAAGAGTTTCTAGTTGTGAAAAGGCCTTTTGGCATAACAAATAGGTTGATGGTACAAGCTTGGATACATTATGGGAGCAACAATGTTTTAGGCATCGTTGATCCATGTTTTCAAGGAGATTATCCAAAAGATCAAATGATGAAGGTGATTATGATTGCCCTTCTTTGCACTCAAGCTGCCCCATTACTACGCCTGACAATGTCACAAATGGTCTCCATGTTTATGATTAATTATAACTATATATTAAAATTGAAGAGAATTAATTCAATTTTCATCTTAACACGAATTAGACCTCAATTATAACCCAAATACAATTCCTAATTCATATATATAAACTACACAAGACAATTAGAAAGAAAAATCAAATTACCTCATGCCACTCCTAAACAAAATTCAAAACAAAATTCAAAATGGAAACAAGTAGTGTCTATTTTATCCCCCACCAAAAACCAATGAAAATGAAACATAGAAAAAGGTAGTTGACACAAATAAA
The DNA here is from genome assembly GCA_019776745.2 of Taxus chinensis. Lineage (NCBI taxonomy): Eukaryota > Viridiplantae > Streptophyta > Pinopsida > Cupressales > Taxaceae > Taxus > Taxus chinensis. The sequence goes on along the minus strand of CM034151.1, from coordinate 869,163,775 downwards.
CTAAATGATGAAGGTGCTTACGATTGCCTTTCTTTACACTCAAGCTGCCCCAACGCTACACCCTACAATGTTGCATATTGTCTCTATGTTTATAAGTGATTCTGATATCCTGTGTGACCTACACAACTGACTTTTCTTTTATAGATGCATATGACAGACCTTTAACAACCATCTCCACTTCCATGTCAGTGAATTTGGGACATTCTCATAGATCAGTCTATGTCTTTATTTCCACATTAGTTATTCCAATGGGCACATTACCATTCTATTTAACAGATCCATTTGGCATTTAGGGAGTATTGTAGAATTTACTTGTACATGCACACATTAAAAGATAATGGTTGGAATACTTGCATACACTACACTTCTTGCTGACCAATATTGAGTGTTGATTTCAACACTTTCTTCTACGTGGGTTTGATTGAAATAGGTCCTCAAATCCAAGTCTTGTTTTTTACTATTTTGTAAAACTTATTGAGGTTAGATTAGGGTTTTGAGCATTTTCATTTTTTGGATAAAACCATTTTTGTACTAACTTCAAGGATATGGTTGACCATTTGTGTACTAATTTCGTAAATGCTCGTGTGGTCACATGTTTATGTCTTCTAGAGTTAATTCACCCTATTGTCTGCTCTTGTTTCACATTATTTGTTACTAATGACTGCTCCAAATACATGCATGATTGAATATTATCCTATAAAATTTTAATTCTCTAATATTTTCGTACACTTTAATTATTTCAAGTTTTGTCTATGCTCTAAGTAACCTCTTACTTCTTAAAATAAGTTTAATTTAGTAGATACTATAATTACGCTGAAGGCGTTCCCCCTATGGGAAAGGCCTTTGCAGAAGTTTCTCCGAATGTACAAAATTTGACGGCCATTTGGACGTTTTTTAAGGTGATTAAATTTGACGTCCGTTTTCCTATATTTTCTATTTTTAGCCGTTAAATGGAAACAATGGAAATTGCATGCCGAATAGCTTCGTCTACAATAGCAGTTGCATGTTATATTTTTGATTTCTGAACTATATTTTTGAAATTAGGACGTATTTATACAGTTAGGGTTTTAGAATCTACAACTGCGAGGCCTTCAAGGAGATCTTCCATAGGGAGTTTAACAATGGTGGTGGCATAGGAATCTGAAGCTTGTTCATCAAATCGAAACCACGCAGGTGACTATGATGCCATGGGAGGTGAGATGTTGTTTCCACTATTCATGTTACTCCCTGATCATATTGATGAGTAATGAATAGCTGCAGAGGGATGGTGTGACCAACAAACCTACTGTTAATAATTTATATATCTGTCTGTTCAGCAGCCATTGAATCTTCGTCACTTTAATACTAAAGACCACAGCAAAACACGTGCCATTGTCCACAGCAAAGAATGAAAGCATTTTCTGCTGCATATAACAAAATCCACATACCAGTTTGTAGTTCCAACAGAGATAATGCTTCCACAACTGCCCTTACCGCCCTCAGGGAGAGAAAACAGGTTGAGTTAAACTCAAGCATGCATACCACTAAACAGGCAAGGTAGCCATGAATCAAATTGGCAAACCAATCCGAGAAAGTAAATCACTGGCATACTCCTACCCATAGAAAAAGTGGGCATACCATGAGTTAGGAGCACAAAGCCCACACAGAAAGAAAGCATTGGTTGTCTCCAATTGACACAATGAATCTGTTAATCCTTAAGAACCAGAGGAAACAAATACTCGCACCTGAAATTAAAGCACCTCACTCAGACCATTCGTATTTTTTCAACACAGGAAAATAGGGAATACTGCAATATAACAACCAAATCATACTGCAGCTATTCATTACTCATCAATATGATCAGTGAGAAACATGAAAACCACATCTCCCTCAATATGATCAGTGAGAAATACGAGCTATGTTTTTCCCTGCATGGTGGATGTTGTTTCCTTGGAATGAGTGCAAACCACTTTGTGTACTTTTTGCAGGATAACCCATTCATTCATTGACTTATCTGACATGGGAGTAGTCACCGAATGAATGCATTTTACCTTTTTAAGGGGGGCGTTTCTTTCTCTTTGCATTATTTTTGGCCACAATGGAGTGTGGAAGTTGGGATCTGCTATGAAATATGATGGAATCCAAGGTTTCACCCATCATAAAAATTCAATTAATGTGTGTGAAATATGGAAGCCTTCATCATAGCAATTGAATTTATGTGTACGTAATCTTGGAGCCTCTGTGTGAGAAATCGAGATCAGCTTATAGTTTTTGCAATAATCCCTGTATTCTCCTCCGAGTTTAGGATTTGTGTACTCATAAAAGGTTGTGTAGATGCATGTCTCTGCTTTACTCTATGTGAGAGCCCATGGATTACTATTTTTTGTATGTAATGCATTTGGCCAATCCCGAATGTATTATGAAGGAGAGGAGAGGTTCATATGAGATTTATTGTTTTCTTAGATAGATATAGGAGCTTTATTTTCCCATGTATATTTCAACAAATCAAAACCACGCAGGTGACTGTGATGCCATGGGAGGTGAGGTGCTTTACAAAATCGATCAGAGGGATGGCGTGACCAAGTACCGGAAATGGCACTACAACAACGTGGGGTTTCTCAATACCATTCATCACTGTAAAATGGGGTTTCTGGATTGGCATTTTTACCTAAGCATCCAATGGAATACAATGATTCATTCATGGTTCTTTATATGGAGAATTGTTTTAACAACCTCTATTTTTTTAAAGAAAAATGACATCTCTTTCTGTAGTTTTCTTGAAGTCGGTGAGCATACCATATTGCTAACTTATCCAAGTCGTGTCTTGTCTAAATCTCATTTGTGTATCCCCATAGTCCATGTAATGATGTACCAAATGCAGTCTGAGTATTTATCAATACTAGTAATGAGATTAATAACTACCAAGGAATGTTCTCATTATCCCTACTAGATAATTCAAAATAATTAAAGTCAAGTGACAAATTCTATCTTTTGTGATTACCAAAAATTTCTATGATAATTCTTTTGTTCGGTCCCGTACCATACTTGTAAATTAATTTGTGCTCCCCATATATAGTCTCTGGTGGACAACACTTTCTTAAAGCTTTGCCCCAAAATACATCTAAGATGATTTGTATGCTTGTCAAGGTTTTTGTTTACATTCTAAAAGGTGGACTTTATTTTTAAAATTATGATAATGTCACTTGAGGAGAAAATCATTTCATCAGATTCTCTTGAACTAGGAAGTGAAACTTCAATGTAAACCATCATGTTGGTCTATTGAATACTATGATGGCTCCAGGGATTGTTCTATTTTTGTGAATTGACATTGCTTTTGAAAATCATGTTTTATTTTAAGGCTTCTTCCAAATGCCTCATTTATTTAAAATTCAATCTACTTCATCCAAACAAAGATTGTTGTTAGTTTTTTATTCAGAGCATCTTTTAGCGGGACGTACAAAAATGCTACTGAAACTCTTTAGTTTTTGGCCTAAAACCATTGCATTCTTATTCATTCCTTTACCCAATCCATCTTTTGGGTTTGTGTTCTCTTTAAATGATTTGTTTGCATGATCCCAGATCATGTTGACATGGAAAAGCATAAGTGTAAGTCCAATATTAATCTTGTGATGAACTTCCACCTGGTCGGAAGATTGAACTTATATAACAAAACAAGGTATAGTAGATATATCTAGTATGTTTTCGTACTTGGTTTAAAGTATTTTTTATCTTGACCCGTATTTAAGTGTTTACCTCCATATTTTATGAAACTCTAACTAGATTTAAATTATCCCCACTATAAAGTGTGCAAAATGTCAATATTTATCTTTGGTATCAATTCTCTGCACATCATTCAGTAGATTCTTTAGGGGGGAAACAAATTTTATGTTGTAGAAAACAATTAGAAGTAATCTACAATTGTGGTTGTGATGGCATATTTTAAGTTTTATTTCCATTATTGATGCACACATGATCTCAATAATTTACACTTCTTTAGGTGGATGTGCTTCTATTAGTATTCACATAAAGATTGAAAGAAAAAACTTTGTTATGAACTTCAAGGTACAAATATGTTTATTTTTTATTTTTTTAATGAGTAGTGCACACTCATTGGGCACTAGATTATATATATTGGCAGCATCTCTACTCATGCTTTAGAGGAAGTATATAGGAGATTTACAATTATGAGTAAGTATACAACTAAATTAGTGATCTTCTTCAACCTTGTATTTTTAGGTATGCATATATTAAAACTAAAGTAAAAAACCAAGAAACTGGGATGAAAGATCTCAGCTCCGTTTCTCAATTATGTTTCCACTGATTTTTATGTGATTTCAAGTTTTAAAGCATGTCCTAAATATTATATATGTGGAGCTGCAGTTCCCTTGCATGTGGGAACTTTTTTGGCAGGTCCTGTATTACAAAATGGATTAAAGAAATCTATATTTCTTCTTCTACGGTAAAACCATTTGAAGCTATGTTCATATGGGTATTATCTCATTGTCTCTATTGACATCATGTAGTTTCTAATTTTAGAATTTATGTATTTTATTTCTGCTATTGAATAGGCAATAGGATGTCATTTATCGCCATTAAATTAATGCTTTCATATTCTTGAAAAATCCATAGTGTCCACAGTGCTTAGAAAGTGCATCACCGAGAGACATAAGAATTCACTATTTGTAACAAATATTTGTTGTTGATGAGAAGATTCAACAGGTAGATTACTCTTCTCGTTAAGTCTTAGCAAAACAATATTATGTGTTTTTTTTCTTGTTTGTTGGTTTTTTATTTGATTCTAACCATAGGATGAGATTCTATTTGAAACATGTTTAACCAGTAAATGATACAGAAGCATCAATGTTCTTATTATGTTTTATATTTTTCTACACGAATAGCACATGGATCTTATTGAAAAGTACACTCTGTGTTGACACGTTTTATGGGAAACACATATTCATAAAAATGTATTAGGAGCAAATGGATTTTATGTAGATGCAACAAAAACAACCTTTCTTTCACCTAAGCATAATGTTTGATAATTTATAATTAGAGTTTTGACATAGTGTTATCTAAATATCTTGAATATTGTGAGATTTCATGAGATTTGTTTGGATGTGAATGCTAAAACATGCACTCATATGTGACATTGACTACACACATAAATCTAACAATCATCGAGAATATATGTCCAAAGCATGTGGGTATACCTGACAGGTACAAATCATTGCGTAGAATTGTGGCGTATGAAGGATAAGCTTGAAACTAATTTTTTGAGTGTGTTCTCCTTATTTAAATATTTGAATTTTTATCTTTGATATTTTTGCTGTGACACATTTAATGTACAAAACATAAATGCTCTCCTAATCCTTTCCGGAGTTTGACAAAAATATCTTAAACTTAACGAAAACAATGAATATGTTGAGGCATGTGTTACAGGTTTGTTAGTCTTTAAGCATTCTCTAATTATCAACAACCTAAACAATAAAGAGTATATCAAAAATAATAAAGTGCATAGTTGAAAACAATTCCATCGGCGTATAAAAACCTAATTTGTGCACAAAACGTGGCATGCAAGAAATACTACTCTCAAATAATGATGAATGTTTCAAGTTTATTATTTGATCTCTCTAAAATGTATAATGCACTTTATTGTATTGTAGTGCCAAGACAACCACAATGATTCTATATTTACAAACAAATTAATTTAAATTAGGACCCTCTTAGCACCTACTCAACATACAAAAAATGAAAACTAAAAAAGATATAATGTAAGAAACAAGTGCACCCTATACATTTCTTATTCCATAATGTAGGTAGGGTTTAGACTTGGAGAAAGTATAGTAGGGGGTGCTGGCATGATTATTTACAAACTCTCATATTCTTCAAGAAACCCACTTGAATGTAGTTGATGGCACAACGATTTTTCATTATATCAAATTTACAAAGTAGGTTTTGAAAACAATTATATATATACACTTTAGATTGATATACCACAAATATGTTATGATGTAGGTCCTCTGTTGCTTACATTGGTCCTACAAGAACTGTATTGGATATAAAGCCAACTCCTTTCATGACATCCTTCCTTCTACATGACCAAATTATCTTTCTCGAGACATATTGAAGATATAGTCCAATCTTAAAAATTGTCGTGTTCTCAACATTCTTTTATCTTGCAATTCTCTACCTGTTTTGTAAAAAAAATGATTCGAGTAATGTGTACGATGCAGCCTGATATTACTGCTCCAGGGTTGAACATACTTGCAACACATTCTACCCTCCAAAATTGCACAAGCTATGTAACTGAAAAATCAACATAGAAGATTTGTAAATGCATGTGTACGAATTTGTAACAAATTTGAAATGTAGCGATAAACCTTTAAATATAATGTTTCATCTATATTCCTACACTTACAAAATCAATCACACCCCTTATCAACATCAATTACAAAAGTAATAAATATCCCTCTAAAAAAAATAACATATACCATTCAGCGTTCACATTGCATTGTACACATGCGATTGCTAGTACTACTTTCTAATATCAACACGTAATTACGCCAAAGGCATTCTCCCTATGGTAGAGGACCTCCAGAAGTTTCTGTAGCGGTGTTAAATTTGACGGCTATACGGTCGTCTGGCCGTCTTGACATTTTTCACATTTTCCATCTATTTTTAACAGTTTTTCGGTAAATGCCCTGTGGGATGCTATGGCCGAAACTCTGAGCGGAGATTTCAACAACAATAATCATGAAAGAATAAATTTACTTGCGAATACAAACAAAGGAACTTCATTAGTGTTCATTGGAGTCGATGCGGAGAACATTTTCTTGACGGAAATTTGTTTGTGATCTTTCGAATTTGCATCAGCTTCCATTTCAGGTGATCCTTACAGTCATTTAAGATTTTAGGTATTTTAAATTTTCAAAGAATTTTGGTTGTTTTAGATGCAAAGAAACATAGACTTCATATCGCAGGCAGTATGGCCTCTACGTTTATACAAAACCAAAACCATGCCTTGTGTGTTCCGAGCAACCCATCAGGCTCGTTCATCACTTGAGACCTCTGCTTGTGCCTTCCTCTGCACTGCTTCGAATCCTTGCTGTGCGTTCTGCTCGTGGTCCAAGTATCTTACCGTCTGCTGCGTCTGGAATCTCCGCCATGTCGTTCACACCGAGATCCTTGTACGCCGTGGGTTTCACATAGTAGATTTTCAAGTGTTTCTAGTATAGGTATGGCTTTATTTCAAGCATAATTGATTTGAACTATTTGATTGGCTTTAATTTTATTTGTTTCTGAATGCAAATTCAGTTCTGGAAGAGTTTGAGTGAGGATGAAATCACCAATTGATTGTTATTCCAAGTGCAAGAGTTTTTCGGATGCTCACAGAGTTTTGGACCAAATTCTTAGTCCGTGTGTCATCTCGCGGACTGCTATGATTACAGCTTATACCAGGTATGAACATGTTGAAGATGTTTTAGCTCTTTTAAAGAAAATGAGGAGAACATGCACTAAACCTGATCAATTTACCTTTTCTAGCATTCTCCCATCTTGCATGAACTATAATATTCTGAGGGAGGTTCATGAAAAGATAGAAGTGGACTTTATTTGGATTTGTATGTTGGAAATGCCCTTGTAGACATGTATGCAAAATGTGAGAATTTAAAGAAAGCACGCTACCTATTTGACAAAATGCCTGGACGGAGTATTGTGTCATGGAATGCAATGATTGCAAGTTATGTGCATAATGGGAATTTTGAGGTAGCTTTGAGAAACTTTGAGAAGATGCCTAAGCGAGGTGACGTTTCATGGACAACAATGATTGCAACATATGGGTAGAATAGACCTATTGATCAAGCATTAGATTTTTCTAATAGGATGCCTAATGGTAGTTATGTTTTGTGGAATGCTATGCTTTTAGTATATGCACATAATGGGTTCCTGGATGAGGCTATGAAGTTATTTGAAATAATGCCTAATCGACTTGTTGCATCTTGGAATGCAATGATTATTGGGTATGCACAAAATGGGTGTGGGGAGGATGCCCTAAAGTATTTTGAACAAATGTAGTTAGAGGGTGTGAAGCCAAATGTAATGACATTTTCTTGTGTTCTTACAACATGTGCTAGCTTGACAGCTCTAAAGTAGGGTAAATAAATACATAAATAGATAACCAAGAGTGGGGTTCAGTCGAATGTCTTTATAGCAAGTGCCCTTGTACACATGTACACAAAATGTGGTAGCATAGAAAATGCATTCATTGTGTTTGAAAAAATGTGTCAAAGAGACGTGGTCTCATGAACTCCAATGATTGAAGCATATGTCATCCATGGCTCTGCTCAGGAGGCCCTCAAGCTCTTCGAACAAATGTAATGCTCCAGTACAAAACCAAATCATATTACCTTAGTCGGAGTCTTATTTGCATGTTGCCATGTTGGCTTAGTGAATGAAAGGTAGCGATATTTTAATAGTATGAGTGCATGTTACCATATCATACCTACAATAGAGCACTATGGTTGCATGGTTGATATTCTTGGTCATGTTAGGCGATCGAGAGAGGAAAAATATTTTACTCATACTTTATTCTCATTACATTCCAATTTATTTTCTTCATAGATCGTGTTCTAGATTTTCAATCGCCTATCCTCCCCCCTCATCCATCCGCAGATTTCTTCCCCCTTGATCTCTTTCAGATTTTTTTTAAAAACGTTTAATTTTTATGTGTGGAAAGACATTGAATATGACAATTGTTTAACCTGAATTGTTTCCTTTGACGACAACATCAAACGGGTTGCCCGCTGGCGAGCGGAGGGATATCGAAGCGTCCTACGAAATGAGGTTCTAATTCACGAGAGGTTGGAAATTCTAGTGTGTCGGCCACAATGTCACAGTCTCGATCCCTGGTGCCTAGGATGAATGGTGGTTTACGACTTCTTCAGTTGCTCACTCGAAGCCCCTCAAGTAAAGCTGAGCAGAGGCCTTTCAGGCGAAATCCTGAAGAGCTGGCCAAAAATGATGGAGAAGCCGACAAAATCATATCTTCTTTTACTGCTACATAGGTGCAAATGATCCCTAGAATCATCATCCTGTTGTTTCTTTAGATTTAGAATGCTTCATTTTTTTATAATACAAATATAGATAAACCCTAAAACTTTTGTAATATATGCAAGGGCTGGAAATCGGGAAGGAAATTTATTGTTTTTTCGATTGCAACTTTTAAATGAAATGCATCATATATTTTTGAATGATCCACGGAAGTAAAAACAAAAAACCTTTAACATTAATAGAATCTTAAATATCTATATCATATATATTATAATAAAATATTCGTGATTTAGAAATACTTTAAATGTCGTTCATTAAGAGAATTTTATTAATCCATATCTTAACCATATGATTCAAGTGCAAGCTTTTGGCATTATAATTTTTCCTTCACCATATTCTTTTTTTAGTTTTTTTTTATGAGTTTGTTTTTCCCTTTTAAGTGATATGGGGTTTTTTACTCCAATGAATTTTCATGAAGTGTGGAATGGTGATTACAATTTATAATTATTTTAGGTTTCTTATTCTTTAATCACTTTTCAATTTTTAATAACTGTAGTATTTTAGTAAATTATTTTTGTATTACAATTATTATCAATTTAAAATTCATTCAATTACAATTTAATTATCTTTTCAATGTTAAATTGATTACACACACACACACACACACATAAAAAATTCTAATTTTATATAATTCATAGATATATTTGAAATGTAAAAAACAAAATTAAAATTATATTTCTAAGTATCAAATTTTCCAAAATTTTAATACAATTTTAAAAATATTAATAAGAAACTATAAATTAAAATAGAAATTAAATTAAATTAAAAAAAAACTTTGTTTTTTAGTTAATATCAATAGCAAGCAATATTACTTAAAATCATATTGTTTTTAATTTTTCAATAAAATATAATAAAATATATATTTAAAACATAAAATAATTATAATTTTTTATTGGGTAAATAGTTTGGCATTCAAAAAATATAACACTAAAATATCAATTCATTTATATTATCATTTATATTATAATATTTTGTCAATATTGATTATGTCAATTTCGTTTTCAATGTAAAATTTGATTACTATTTTATCCTTAGTTTGTTGACACATACATTAATTCATTATCAATATATTTCAATTGATTTGATCTATTTTTACTTAATATCCTCTTTATATGTTTAGACATCAATGTATTCTCTTGAGGGTTATGTGTATATGTGGTGTTTGATATATGGTGGAGGGATTTGATTTGTTGGGGGATTTCAATTGGGTTTCCCATACCCCATGACTTCATCTATTGGATCCCATTTGAATCCACTCATATTGTACACACCCCATTCTGTGTGTGAGAGGCTTCATTAGAAATATAATGCAATGCACAAATTCTCAAATATTGTGTCATCTGATTTGTCATTGTCTAATGTTGAAGTCCCTAAAAATTTTCCAATTCTTCGTTGGATTCAACAAAATTATGTGATGTCAAAAATGTGTACAATGATTCCTTTTATTTCTAGTGTCCCAATGGGGTTCTCATTAATACATGGAAAGATAATGTGGAAGTTAAAATGTAGCACTTTCTAGGTTGCCAAAAATATTTAAGACGGATTTAATACTAAACAATACAATTAAGATGATCTAATACTCAATAGACATTGCATTAAATGGGACAATCATTTATATTAATGGATAATACGTTATTAATATGTAACTTTGCAACAACATTTATATACGTTTCCGAAAATATTGGATATTTTATATACGTTTCTACTTCTTACCCTTCTTCATTTAAGGTGCACACAATTCGTTGATTTTATTTTGCAACTTTTTTGAACTATTTATATTAAGCAAATCTTTCACAAGGATTGATAATACTACATAGATTGTAGGAGGAATCCCCTAATGCTAATGCGAATTTATCCTAATTCATTCAGAAATTTGATTGTATATTAATTGTGATGAATACCAAGGTTGCGATGGAGATTGAACTCCAACTTATGCTATTGCCAGTCAGCGGCACAAAGGTGCAAGATGTAAATATAATTCCAACCTATGATCATCTCAATATACAGCCAACAAAAAAATGACAAGGCCAGGGAAACAACAGATGGGCGGTTACAACCATGTATTGGGATTTATGAGGCAGAAGCAAAAGCCCATCCAAATGAAGAAGAGGTGATCCACAGAAGCAACAACAAACAACATATATTACAAACAAACAACCAAGATATATATATGTAGCGAATTTTGAGCATTATCAACCAAGATGATTTTTTTGTCAACTCTGTCAAGAATAACGTGCAAATTTTGAGGGACAACTATCATTATTCTTCAAGCCAATTATGTGTGTTACATCTAATATATAGGTGGGGCCAGGGTTTGAACCCTCAGTTTTCAGGTCATGGGCTTTATGAGCATAATGACAACTAATTTTCTAATCTCGGTACTTACTAGCCAGTTTTCCATTTATGTTGAAGTTGTCTTTCATGATGGATATTATGCTGACATTCTGTTAGGCCTATTCCTCACCTGGATGCCTTTGACAACTTGTGGTATGTGGCTTTGGGATGAAAGTGACTTCAGTGTATTCTCATTTTTCATTCTTTAGAGGAATTTGAAAGTTTATCATCTCTGTTGTTGCTTGGATGTGCATGAGTAATCCCGTGTATGCATTTGGCACTTGGGTTCCTTTTCATCCCTGAATCTTCAAGATGGCCGGTGAGCTTTTATGTGAATCAATTTGTTGATCAAATACATCTTGTGCTTTTTTTTTATCAATTTATTTTACTCATACTCTATTCTCATTACATTCCAATTTATTTTCTTCATAGATCATGTTCTAGATTTTCAATCGCCTGCCCTCCCCCCTCATCCATCCGCACATTTCTTCCCCCTCGATCTCTTTCAGACCTTTTTTTTTAAAACGTTTACTTTTTATGGGTGGAAAGACGTCGAATACGACAATTGTTTAACCGGAATCGTTTCCTTTGACGGCAACATCAAATGGGTCACTCGCTGGCGAGCGGAGGGATATCGAAGCGTCTTGCGAAACAAGGTTATAATTCAGGGGAGGTTAGAAATTCCAGTGTGTCGACCACGATGTCACAGTCTCGATCCTCGGTGCCTAGGGTCAACGGTGGTTTATGACTTCTTCAGTCGCTCACCTGAAGCCCCTCAAGTAAATTTGAACAGAGGCCTTTCAGGTGAAATCCTGAAGAGATGGAAAAAAATGATGGAGAAGCTGACAAAATCATATCTTCTTTTACTGCTACACAGGTGCAAATGATCCCTAGAATCATCATCTTGTTGTTTCTTTAGATTTAGAGTGATTCATTTTTTTATAATACAAATATAGATAAACCCTAAAACTTTTGTAATATATGCAAGGGCTGGAAATCGAGAAGGAAATTTATTGTTCTGTCGATTGCAACTTTTGAATGAAATGCATCATATGTTTTTGAATGAAAGATGAGAAAGTGTAAATGAATGCCCCTACTATTTCCACATCTGCAGATTTTGAGGTAAGATTTTGAAACTAGACATTGTGCTTCTATTTTTTTGGGAAGGCAAAATGAAAGTGTTTTTTTTTTGTAGGGTATGGAGAAAGAAGGTTTATTATTTTCTTCAATCATAGTCTTCCAGTGAAAATAAACAGGAATTTTTTTGATCTTCTGAAAATGTCTCCATGTTTTTAATGATGTCCAGGTGTTTTTTTAAAAGAAAGATTTTAATTTCTTTATTTGTAGTCATTGAATGAAAATAAGCTTAGGTAAGAATGGGAAATATTTATGCTTTTGCAAGGAAAGTGAAAGCTTGATATTTTTCAAGGACAAGGGATGTAATATAGACGAAAGCCTATTATTACTTAATTTGCAGCTTCTGAATGAAAACGAGCCAATTAAGAAAAAAATATCTTTTACTTGAAAAGATTCTTTCATGTTTTAGCAAGGCAGTTAAAGTTTGATCATTGTTAGGGACAAAATGGAGAAAAGGAAGCTTTTTGTTTTTTGTTACAGATTTTGCATGAAACTGGGACTATCGAGGAATCCTCGCATTTAGAAGATTTTGTAGCAGGTTTGAAGTTTTTGAGAAAAAATCGTAACTTGTAAATTTCATATTAGGGGATATGGAAAGGAAAGCTTCATTTTTCTTCATTTGCATATTTTAAACGAAAATGAGCTTGTTAAGAAATAACAAATGGGGAAAATGGGGAAAATATTTTTTATGGGGAAAATGGGCCTAATACTTTCTCATTTGCAAATTTTAAATGGAAAAAAATTGGTCAAGAAGGCAGAATCCTTTGATTTTTTACAGAATTCTTCATCATTTATGCATTAAAAATGAATGCTTGATGGGTTTTTAATAGAAAGGAAAGCTTATTGTTTCCTCATCTGCAGGTTATGGTGAATATGAGCCAGTTAAGAAAGACAAAAGAGTAGCTTTAAAGGAGATTACTGGAAATTCAAACTCTATATGTGATTAGTTGGTTTCTTGCAGAGCTACACTGAGATTAAAGGAATCACAGCAGGCCGAATCTTATGATGAAGAAGCTCCAAATACAAAATCCAGCACCCAGAAAAGGAATAGCAAAGTGTACGTGCTTGATGTTTTTCATAGATGATCAAACCAATGGTGTGGTTAATGTCAATGAGGTTTTAGCCCAAATTTCATGCTCAAGGTCTGCCAGGAGGTTGCAGGATCAATTCATGCTGGACGGCCAAGTGTTGTTTGAAGTCTCAAGGGAAATAGAGTTGAAAGGATTTCCACTTCCAGCCTCTGTGTCGAAAGCTCACTCGATTCTGAAGGCTATTGTTGATTTGAATTCTTCAGTAAACTCTAACTCATCAGTTAAAAGCTTCATGTCTAATGCCTCATTTGAGAAAGTAAACTCTACAATATTTCTTGCTAGCTTTGAAGAGTATTAAAACAGTGAAATTATGAGGGAATTTCAAAGAAACATGTCTTCCCAGAACTCGAACGAAAAATGGACCGAGAAAGGTCAAAAAAATCTGTTGGAAGCAATTCACAAATCCTAGCCAGATTATCAGGAGCACAAAAGCACTGTTATTTTTCATTTGAGGAAGAAGATTTAGCATCATCATATGAGGCTTCAGCTAAAGTTGCCTTCAAAACTGAGGAAAGGGATGATGATTTGAAAATTTCTAACTCTTTAAGACAGAGCAGTGCCAGATACTTCAATATTTCTCCTGAAGATGTGCTTCTGAAGCCTCATTTAGGGATTAAAAGAGGTGATGAAAGATCCAGTCATTCAAACTTGGTGCCTACAATAATTTTGGGGGAAAAGGAGATCAACTATAGAAAAAAAGTAAATAATTCACAAAATGGAAGGACATTTCTAGCACTGTCAAAGCAAAAATATTAAAATTACTACGCCGACATAGATTATAAAGCTAATTCACTCACAACTTTTGATCTCAGTAAGATTTCCTTACTGCTAGTTCATCAATCTACGCTTGAAAAATAAGTAATCTTTATGTTTAAGCAATCTAAAACAAATAAACCTTAAATTGAAAATTTTCTAGCTTCTTGAAATGACCGAATCTTAAAATTATTTATTTGGCACTACGAGTTGTGTAGAGCATGAGAATGTCTGGTTGCATGTTGGGCTGAGTCATTTTCTGCCATGTTCAGGTGCGAGATGAAGATGTTGAAGTAGCTAAGAGCATGGACTGTCAAAATTCTGAATGGGAGATCAGTTATAGATACACGCTGACAAAAGTTCATCGCAGTTTAGAGAGATGCAAAAGCTCACAGGGAATTGTTTCACCTATGCCAATCTGGACTTGTGCTGACCATAGATCTGTAGGGGAGCCGAGCCTTCAATCACTGTGTCATATATGAGCTACCACTGCCAGAAGATTCGAGTTACAAGCAAGGATTTCAGGATTTTGGTATTTAGGGCTTTTGGTAATTAGGGTTTTTATTGTGGGTATTGCAGGAGGATGTATATTGGATTTGGGCAGAAGATTCGAGTTACAAACAGGGGACTCATCAATATCACATAGGAATGGGATCGGCTAAAGCAGTCGAGGTAAGAAAAATCAAGAGCTCACCAAGGTAAGATATCAAATGTTATATAGGTCGAGACATATCAAAAGATCGCTTAAGGAATGAAAACTGATACTGTGACCTGTGATTGAGTAGCAAAGATTATTGTAGAGTTCTTTCATGTTATTTTCTAAGAGATTATTGTAGAGTTCTTTCATGTTATTTTATTTTGATTGTTTCATCTATATTTATAGTTGGCTCCAATCCTTTTTCCGAAGTGACATGTGGGGGCATGTACGTTAGTTAATGACATGATTCGTTATGTACTGAGGGGC
The DNA here is from genome assembly GCA_019776745.2 of Taxus chinensis. Classification (NCBI taxonomy): domain Eukaryota; kingdom Viridiplantae; phylum Streptophyta; class Pinopsida; order Cupressales; family Taxaceae; genus Taxus; species Taxus chinensis. Next base: position 869,148,409 of record CM034151.1, on the reverse strand, counting down.
TCGTTACCCAATGAGGCCATTTTGAATCGTCCCAAGTTGGACGTTAGACAGATCAGCAACAAGTCTTTTTAAGTTTTTTGTCATACCTAAGAACATCTTGTTGGTATAATATACTTCTTCTCCCTCTCCAGTTTAATATGATGCAGACTAGAAACACAATTCCCCTCCCTACAATGGGCTTGACACTAACTACGCCTCGCTTGTAAAGGGAGGAATAGTTTAAGTGTCTTCAATGTGTTGTTAATGTTTTTATTTATCTGTCATGCTCTGAAAATCACCTAATTTCTTGTATTGTCTTCTCAAAGTGATTAAGAAAAATAACAATATCCCTTGGAAATCTAGTGGAATTGACCACACTCCTTGATTTGTCTGGTTTGATTTCTATTAATGCCAGTGGTACAGAAAACATGAAGAAGATAATCTGTTAAGTTTAGGATTTGCATGCTTTAAGAAGATAACGTTATGAAAAGTGGATAGAGATAGAGGGTAGAACTTCAATTTATGTTTACATGCTTGTTTTTAGAAAACTAATCATAAACACACATTGCAACTCTATCAAAGAGGTTGACCTGTAATTACACTCATGCATTGCTTTACTCCCATACAAATTCTAACAAGAGCCATTGTTTGGTAGGTGTCCACTATCCAATCAAAGACATAAGCAACAACAATCCATCCACCGCCTCCAAATCCCTTCAATTTCGTTTCACTTTCAAATTCAAGTACCTTTCCTGTCATCTTTTTCTCCTCTCTCACAACCTCCTTTGACTGTTTTTATCTCCAAGTACAAACTATATTTAGCCATTTTTCATGCTTTTATTCATCAAAATCTTATACCCATTTGGCCAATTTATTGCAAGACAGAAATTGCAGCAACCTGCAGGGATCTTGGGATAGTAGGAAAAATCTTCTAGATGGCCTTGCTTTGCACTAAGAAATGGTCCTCTAATCGAAACCCCTTATCAACATCAACTATAAAAGTAATGACTAACCTTCTAAATCAAATAACATATATCGTTCGGCATTCACATTGCATTGTACACATGCGATTGTTAGTATTACAACCTCTAAATTTAGCATATTTATAGTTTAATAAAAAGAATTATAACACTCATGTCTATAATAATATTTTATAAAATCTATATATATTATTAACAAATGTTATGGAAAAAATACTTTCACCTTTAAACAATTTAAAGACAAAGAAGATAATACTTGCAACGGAATAAATTATCAAAGTATAGTGAAAAGAAAATAGCGATAATAAATTAGAAAATAAAAACTGAGTCGATTCCATTAAATAATAATAATAACAAACTAAAACTTAAGATTATCCATAATGGCATTTCCCATGCACGTTATGTACCCATCCCTTTTTGCTAAGTTGGTGGTCACCAATTTAGCCCACCCACCCCTCGGACCAAAAAATATTATTCAAAACAGAGAAAAATAAAAATATCCATTTCAAAATTAATGTTTGTGTTAATTGTCCGTCCACCTGCGGTTGTATTTATTGACGCTAATTGACATGCTATCCACAGAATAAATTAAAACAAACCCGAAATGCAGAATAAACACGCGTGGCTCGAATTTTTGGTAAGAAATTCTCCCTCCACGAGCCAGGAAACAGATTGATTCCTTTTGCAAGTGATAGGAGACCTTATAATAGAGTTCTGTTCCAATTTATAGAATTTTCTGTTGGATGAACCACGAGTTTGATCAAAAAAATGTTAAAAATAGACAAAAAATGCGAAAACGTTCAGACGGCCGTCAAACCGTCAAATTTAATACAGCAACAGAAACGTCCGCAAGGGCCTTTTCCATAGGGGGAACACCTTCGGCGTAATTAATGATTAAATTACTGAAAGAAAAACAGTTGAAAGAATAATGAAGCACAATCACAAATCAATCTTAGCCGCAAGAATTAAAAATGAATGAACTGAAAGTGGAGAGATACATCAATTCATTTGTCATCTAACGAAAAAAACAAAGATCATAAAACAAATATGATGAATAAATTATTAAAGATGAAGGTTTAACAATATTCTTGACTCCCAAAGCTTCATGCGCGCAACTTATATAGCTGCATTTTTCTATTTATAAAATATAAAATAATAATAATAAATCAAAGTCTTTCCTTCCACATGGGCGTGGTGAATAAATCATTTTTTTAATTTGTACATTTAAGTGGAATGTATCGAGCGTTAAATAGACAATCCTTTTCAGACAATGTTTATTTTTCTATTTTTCGAAATTTCAACATGACGTGACTTAGAATTGTAATTTGTCAGGTAACTCGGACAACGAAAATTTTGCCCCCAATCAGGGATTAAATTTGACGGTCACCTCCACCGGTTAAGAACTTTTTTGTGAGGGTATTTAAACTAATAACACTTTGTACATGACATTTGTTTTTCATTTTTTATTTTCAGGCTTATAATTTTTCATATAAATACAAAAATGTATATTTTCCATGTAATAAAACCATATAAAATAGACATTTTTGGAATAAATGAAATCACAGTATATTCTAAGAATGTGTTAATGTATCTAAGAAACACTAACTTATAATATTTTGGATGTATTCATATTTGAACCCATAATCATCCCATGATATAATTTCGATAGAATGCATAGAATAATTAAAACTTAAAAATATGAGTATTATTGTCATGGTTAAATTAATATGCATCAATATTTTTAAAATTTTCAACATTAAACAATACTTTCCTAAAAGATAATACATTTTTTATTTAATAATAAAGTCAACTAGAACATATTTTACAACATTTAGGTGGGTCTCATATCAACGACAATACACATTAATATATATTTAAAAATCAAATGTTTGATATCATTTTAAATAAAGAAATCAATTTAAATGAAATATTATAGCATCCTCACTACACATTAACATATCTTCAAAAAAGATCAAATTTATATAACCAAAGCACTTTTGACTTGAGTAAGTACCATTAACCAAGTAGTCTAAAAAAAACTATTGTTCATTGGTTCATATCAAAAATAGCATAATTACAATTATATCAATATAAAACATTCTAAGATACTTTAAGTCCTTCTTTGTTTGGCATCTTTGCAAATTTCATAGACCCTGTTCCAGTCCACCATTAATATATTAATTCATATTAATGAAACTCGTATCAAGGCGTCCAATGTGTTGGTGCTCAATTTGATCTCGCCCCATCTACTCTAAAAATTCTTCAATCTGCGGGCTCTGTCGTATTTTCTATTTTCCTGAATGGATGCGTGAAAGGTTTTCTTCATTTTTATGTTGTTGAAAGATCCTTCTCCACGGTCATGGATCACATTTGGGCCTTGTATCATTTCCAAATTCTTTATCCTTAAAGAAAGATTCAATTCTAGGCACAAATGGTGAAGTTCCCCTCCATCTTACTGTTCGACGAGCATGTTTTCCCCATCAAATTATATCTCAGCATCTTCAGGTACATGTTCATTTTTTATTGGATGCAGCCCAGCGGATCCTTTTGGTGAAATTTGCCACTATGGTCACATTTGTAAACAATATCAAATTTGCCCCGCGGCCCCGATCTCTGATTGGCTATCCAACAAATATGAAGAGGCAGGGAAAAAGTCTTACTTTGACGCCGAAGAAGGACACGCGGCATATTTCAAAAGTTAGAAGCGGAAGGTGAGTCACCTGGGCATTTCGAAGTTTTTTGCCCTTTTGTAAAAAAGGAACAAAGCTATGAATTGTCCCGCAACCCCACAAGGAAAAAGTCTTACTTTGACCCCGAAGACAAACACGTGCCATATTTCAAAAGTTAGAAGCGAAAGGTGGGTCACCGAGGCATTTTGAAGTTTTTTGCCCTTTTGTAACAAAGGAGCAAAGTTATAAAGATAAAATCAGGAAGGCAGGTAGATGGAGGAAAATTGGAAATTTTGCCGTTTTGTTAAAAAGGGTAAAATTGCATAAATGAGCTGTGACTCCATCAAAGGCCCAGATTAAGCCACGTGTCGAGCCTGTATTTCAAAGGCAGAGGGGTGGGGCAAAGTGTGAAAATTGTGCATTTTCTCCAAAAGTCTTAAAATGCAACAGGTAACCCCAAGCCCGCTTCGAATTAGATGTTTCCACGTGGATGAATCTAATCTAAAGTTGAGAAAGGGCAGGATCAACGGTTGCTATGCATTGCATCTAATTTTGCCGCCAATTTTTGCCCCAAGACTCCTGGAGATGTGAATAAGCATAGTTTTTCATCATTTTCTGATGAAATTCCTCGTAATTTTTTTGTGTGAAAAGTGCTATTGAATGGATTTAGAGCTTAATTTGTGAGTCCAAGGAATGTAAAGGGTTGATATTTTGAAGCTGGAATTGCTCAGGCACTTGCAAAAAGGCAAATTACCAGAGAAGCTGGATGCAGAGAAAAGTGTAGAGGAAAGAAAGAGAAAAGGATGAAGTGATGGAGGTTGTAGGTGTAAAGGATGAAAAATGTGTTGCTAGAGGGAATGAATGGGTGCCCCAGTTAAAACAATGATGGAGATATTTGCAATGATTCACCTTTTTGAACAACTAGCAACTTTTGTTGCAAACTTGTTAAACGTCATTTTCTGGAAATTATGATCAAACATGTAACAAACAAAGGTTCCTCGAATATTCTTTTCTTGGGGGTAAATTTTGGATGTAAATTTAATGTTATAAAAATTAGGTTTTAGTCATGCAAAGAGGGGGGTTGAATTCTTACGAGAAAATTTGAGAAAGCCCATCTTCCTGAGAGACCATCTGAGAAAGTTGTTAATCTCTTATGTTTTAGATTTGATCATGTCAAGTTGGTTGCAAGTGTACAACCATTGACAAGCTCTGAGATTGTTCAAGAAACCTTCCCCTCCTGATGAATCTAATCAACTTTGAATTAATCTGTGTTAGTCTTGGGCAAACTTGTGTCTGTTTTTATTTCAAAAAAATTTCGAATGGTTTTGATGTTTCTATTGTAATCTTGTGTTAAAATCCCTTCGAATCACATAGGATCTCGTCCCTTTGATAGTTTAGTGGCATTTTAAATTTCATTATGATAATAGCCTTCATCCTGTAATGAGATAAACAATTTAAAATCACTTTACTGTCATTTTTTTTATAAAGATTGTCAATAATCCTTTGAGTGTATCTTAGGCATGAGAAACTAGGGGTCTTTAATGTTTACTTGAGTCTTTAGCTCGATCCTTCGTGTTAAATTCTCAGAGATTATGTGAAACCGTGCAAATTTGGGCCTCCATTGATGCACACCTTCTGGTTGAAGGAATATTTTAGATATTCTAAAGCATTCTGTCATTTAGTTTTCTAATTTTTGTGAAGGTTCTCAAAGATATGGAAAAATCAAGTTTATCCTGCTTAATCTACCACCAAAACATTATTCAAAAACAATGAATCCTACCTGAACTACCCTTGTTTTCCCTATATGTCCACAAATGAATAAATTCTACTGCCAAAATATGCATAAGCAATCAGGATTCCATAATGTCTTTAATAACCTTAACTTTGTTTAGAAAATATCATCATTCTTTAGAAGTGAAAAATCGTGAGAGTTAAATTGTGGTGCATTGATCATATTTTCTCAAGGTTTCCTTTCAAATTTGTGCAAAGAAGGATATCTTCATTCTCCTTCACCAACAGAGGTTACAAAATGGGTCCTCTCACCCTAGTTAAAAGGCACAACCTAAAGTCGTGAGGATAGATCAAATCCTTTTGAAGGTGTTATCCATTTCTCCAACATCTGAGTGACAAAGAGCCAGCTGAATCACCTCCCCAGCTACAAAATGACATACATGATGATTTATCTGTCTCTAGGCTTCTTGTTAAATCTGTGATGCTACTCAACTTACAAAGGAGAATCAATTTGGATACCAACACAATGTATCCAATGAGAGTTTTGTTATTTGTATATCCTTTAATATATTTTTCCTTTAAAATTCTCTCTCGCATGCCACTCTACTTGTTGGGATTGTAAGTATTGCTTGCCATAGTTTTTTCATATTTGGAAAACTTGTATGTAAATTTGTAGCACAAAAAACCCTCCAAGCCTCCTTCATGCAAAATCCTTCAAAATTAAAGCAAAGAGTATCGGCAAAACTATACAACTCTTTTGAACAACCTTCAAAATAAAAAAAGGCTTTGCTTCTCCCTCACACAAAGTATGTTGCATGTGTTCAAATATTTTAAGAATCCACTGCTTTGAATTTTCTTCTCTTGTAAGTGCATCCTCTGAATAATGACAAGGACTAAACAAATTTATAGAATTAAAAAATGAAAGATCCGAGAATCTTTCATTTAAAAAATCCACAAGTTTTTAAACATAGTATTTTGCAAGTTTCTTAAAACTCTCTAGTGACCCATCAATGCAAGGCTTCATTATTTGTTTTGGTCCATCAACATAATAATCAGGAACATTTGGAATTGCCACAAATTGCAACTCATGGTTGTGAATGTGTCCATCTTTATCAACAATCTCTAAATAACCATATTTAGAGCTCTCTAAAAATTTAGACATGTTAGTTGTTCCATTTGCAAAACTACTAGTCCTTAAAAACCATATGCTTAAATTTTGTATGGTAGAATGTATGGTTGCCCCTAAAGATGTGACATCCACATTCTCTTCTTGAAATTTTTTGTTCAACTTTTTTAGCGCACAAAATACATCTGTAAGCATATGTAAGAAAAATTACATTGAGAATATTCTAGCCTTATCATACTATGAGTCTCTCTTCTCACTTTTCCACAAAGTCAACTATGGAGACATTAACACAATAAGTCTTTCAATAACTTGTCCTCTTGAGAGCCATCTAACTCCATAAATTTGAAGAGCTTGAAGTGGTTCAAGTTTCATGAGTTCCTAAAGAGTAATAAGTTCATTGTGTCTTTTAGTAGAATTTTGGACCCAATAATATATCTTATTTACCAACTTCTCAACAAACAACAATTCAAGATTTTTTATAGCAGCATCTGATGCAGCTAAAGCTTCATAGTGAGAAAACCAATGAATACCTATAAGATTTTGTACATCTTTTTTTTAAAGAGTAACAAATACATTTTCACTCCCCACCTTCGATGAAGCACCATATGTATAAACTGTAATCAATCTTTTATTTAAAATACCCCTTTCTACCTTCAAAACACAAAGTGCATCATATAATGTTTTCCCTCTTCCATCACACACATTTATGATCTTTAAGAACTATGAAATAGGTTTCCCTAATCCTTTTGAGTCTAGAAAATTATCATAAACCACAAGGTGTTTCTCTAGGCTTCGATCAGTACTTTCATCCAACATCAAAGAAAATAATGCACTGTTTAACATGTTTGCACTTTTTTCTCTCTTAAAGATATTTAAATATGGAAAAGAGGAAATCATTTGCAGCCATATGATTTGTAGTCCTTATTTTTGGGCATGTTTTTTGTTTCTAAGTACATCTCAAGAGAGAAAAGGGACTCATATTTTTAGAGGGGCAAGTATTCTTGCACAACCCAATTAACTAGTTTCATAGTTGTGATGATTCGTTCCTTGTTGGTGTCATCAATAGTTGCAATGTGTTTTGTAATTGATTTTGTTTTCCCTTCATTTCCAAATATCCATTTTTCTTGTGCAATTTTGTGGTTGTTTGAATCGGCATGAGTAACTATTGCATCATGTTGCAAAATAGTACAGCTAGTTCCAATTCCCCATGGTCCAACAGACTTTTACTCTTCATAGTATATGCATTTCATAATTGCTTTCCCTTCATGTATTCCCCGCCTTAACCACTTAAATTTGATTTTCCATTCATTTCTAAACCATTTTTTTCTCTAGCCCTTCTTTGTTTTTTGTTGAAGCTTCTCCTCCTTCAAATTACTCATCATACTCATTGTTATACTCTAATATATCCAATTCTTCATTTAAATAAAAAATTTGATCTTCTCGTGATGAACCTTGTGATGTATTCGACCATGCAAAAATATTTTTGATTGATGATTAGTTCTTTTTTTCTTTGAGACATTTTTTCTTATAATGTACCTATACATCCCAAGTAATGAAGAATAATTAGATATTAAAGTTGATATTAACAATAATAGTAATTGTGATAATATTAATAACATGATTATATATTTCCAATTGAATAAACAATAAAACATCCAAAGAGTTCAAAAAATAAACTACAATATATTGGATTTCCTTTTTTGTTTTATAAAACTATGATATCACCATTTTTGTTTTAGAAAACTATGATATAATGATGTGATTTTGGATACTTTTAATCTTTAATGAAATATATGTTTATTTATCTTAAAATTAAGTTATTAGTTAGTTAGGGTTATATTCTTGTATCTATACATTTTTGTATATTCCTTTCTAATAGAACTTGGAAGCTATCAATAAGGCTAAACCAAACAAGATGTATTTTGTGAATGTGCTTAATTACCTACCAATTGAGTGAGTGCATCAACAAAATGAAAATAAATCTTTATTGTCCACAAGAGGTTCAGGGCTATGACTTGTGATATGTGTTTTATAGGAAGTAAACATTTACAGGAAGACACATTGTTTTCTTGAGAAATTTTAATGGGAATAAATGTTTCATTTGTATTCTTGATACATTTGATCCAAAATATTTAAACCCATTAAAACAGAATAGATCTTAAAATATAGTTGGAGAGGGAATGTAAGTTGATTGTTATTTTCTTTAACTAATATGTGTATAAGTTTTTAATAAAACCCATATTTTATAAACTTAATTGTGATAGTTATTAAATAATCTAAATTCATTATGTATCACTATGGGTATGGGTATATATTAAGAGCAAGTAATTGTTGGTCTCACCAATGATAAATAGGGTGTGTAAGTCTTAATGGGTGTTCCAAATTTGAAGACAACCTCCACATTTATAGGTTATTCAATTTTTTTCATTGGACCATTTGAATTGGTTGGCGGGACCACGTTATTTACAATCATATTATATGTCCCCCCTTTTAATTTACCCACTTAACATTTATCTTAACCTAAATGACCACATGGATTATATGTTTTAAATGTATGAAATTTATTTGGTATATTATAATTATCTTCTTCATCACTAAATTCCCCCTTTCATTAAAAGTATTATATTCCATAGAATGAAAGCACTATCTTATATATTCTAAAACATGTTTTATATCTTATTTAATCTACTCAACGTATATCTACAAATAAACATATTTTATATCCTATTTAATCTACCCCACCTATTTAACCCCTTAGCATGTTTTTGGTGGCCGCTGACATGCTACACTTTAGTAATAAAAGCTAACCCCCACTCTTAACTCTTTGAGTTCCACCATGGCATTGGTTAAAAAAAAAAATTTGGGTTGTTTTACATTTTTTATTTACTATAATTTCATTTCATACATTTATTTTACCAATATATTGAAATGTTTATTTTTCAATTGTGATAACGAGGAAAACACAATTATATTTGTATAAATCTGTTGATTCTATTCTTCTATAGTTTCACCATATTTCTCTAACTATAAAAATTGCTAACACAAAAAATAGTAATTAATTCAATATCCTTTCCAATAAGGTGTGAAAATCTTCCACAGTATTGTCCCTTATGTTTATGTTTTTTCTCATATCTTGTTTTGCATCATTAACAAAGTAGATTATGAAATTATTCTAGAATATATATTACCCTATGGATTCTGAAATATGACCCAATATAATATGGAATTCCTTATTTGTTTTACAAAATAATAGTTCTACAAAAAACTAATTTTTTTTTCCTAATATCCATCTAAATCATTTTATGTAGGCCTTGGAAATCATTCCAACAAATTTATAGAGTGTGTAAAACTTAAATAATATGATTTTACACGACAAGGTTGAATGATTTAATGAAAAAAAACTTAAAATACATTTGGAGAGGGAATGTGCTTTGTTTATTATTTTCTTAAACTAGTATTTGTATATTTTTTTATAAAAATGACATTTTCTAAATCTAAATAGTAATAGGGTCATCTAAACATAAACAGTTTCCATGAAAACATATGGCAATGGTACCTTGGAAACTTGCAGCAAAGGGATTTACAAACAAAGTTCTTTAGCTCTGGATACTCTAAGAGAACAAATGATGATAAGATCCTCTCAAAACTCAGCTTTTTGAAAAAATTACAGTCAAATATCAGAAAACAAAAAAATGAAAAGAAACTAATAGATATTTGATTTAAATTTGAAGAGGATTAAGTATTAATAAATTTAGGGAAAAGAATAAACTAAGCACAATTTCTTACTAGCTATGCTCTGAGATAGATAAATACTAGATGAGGAACCATAATGAAATCTTTTTTCAACTATGTGTGTAGCACTAAAATATTCAACTCCTTAATATTCCAATTTCTCAAATCAACAAATTCTCAAACAGCCACACCAAATGGAGAAATAATAGATTTTTATAAACAGACTCATAAAAATACATCCACGGTCCATGCTTTCATAGTTCACTTCTCAGCTTTGTTTCAAAGATCTAATTTTTTAACCGGTTGGGTGATTAAATATTTCAATGGTTTATAAATTCAAAAACAAAACTTCAATGTTGGCCATTGCATATTAAATATAAGGCAACCAAATGAATTAATGTGGATTGACCTTAAAATATTTTCAAATCTTATAAAAAACAAATATTTCATATGAAAATTTACAAAGCATAAATCCACATCCAATTTTTTCAGAATGATATATAATATCTATTTTTTAATATTTTATAGGTTTACTCGGGCCTCACCCTAGTCTCCAATTCCATCACGATTCACATCGATGTCAAACTGCTAGTACTTGAGTCCATTTTGCAATTAAGATTTAGAAAATATTATAAATAAATATGTTTGAAAATGATTCCAAATTGCTACATAGAATTAAAAGGATGTGAGCATGATGAGACAACCAACTTTCATTGGCTATAAGCCTAGCTCCATATATGTTATAACTTATATATAAAAACTAGAAATGACTAATTTTGAAAAGTACCTGTCAATTTGACAGTCCGCAAAAATATTTTCCCATCCCTTAACATGGGGTGAAAATAAAATGACCTATTTTTTATGGCTAAAAAATGCAAAAACGTATAAACATGCATCAAATTTAACCCCTACCCATAATAAAAATATTTAATATTTTTTTAAGGCCGAAAGACGTTGTCTGAGGTGGAAAATCCTCTCCAATTTGTTATGATCTAACTATTCATATTGACTGCATCCACGTCCCTCTCAACGGTGGAAAATCTATAACGTATAAAATATTTGTATCATATGAACTGACAATGAGAAATTCATTCATGTAGATCAAGAATTTTCGTGCTTGTTACATGTCCAAGTTAATGCACCAAACTAAACACAAAAACCCAGAAAAATTCAAATGAAATCGATATATGATAGATAAGAAAAGATTTGAAGCCATGTAAATGGAAAAGAAAGCCGATGTAGACAAGATGGGTGCAAATGAGTGATCCTGCAAAGTAGATCCAAGAAACTTGTGATGCACATAGATGCTTGACAGAAAAAGAAAAAAACGTTAAAAGATATTTGGGTAAACTTCCCGAAAAGTGGGTCCGAGAATTGATAAGCTCCCTTGGTGGATGTCAGTACATGTTTTCAGTTAAGGAAAGAAGCATAAATGATAAAAGATGTGGGTAAATGTCTATATTTTTTGATTAAAAATGATAGACAAAAAAGTAAACATCAGACATAAACCAATTAAGCAATAGGATAGTGTGAAAATAATGTTGGAATTGTGTTCCCTGAATTATTTGGTACTTGTTTGCAGGTAGATCGACATTCGATTAGGAAAATCGTCGTCGACTGAGAAAAAATTGGCATCGACTGAGATAATGTCAGCGTCGACTAGAGTAGAATCAGCATTGACTGGGTATGGGTCAGCATGTTGACTTGGAGGAAAATTGTAGGAAGATTGATGAATGATAGATAGTGGAAGCTGGATTGTTGATCTCCGCTGGATCTGCAAGAGCCGTATAGAGATACTGACATAGGCTCCACCTACACTAGATACAGGAACAGAGTCATCAAGAGATCAATTGAGGCCTCACGATGTCGATGTGGTAAGAGCAGAGTAATCATACTCCTCTCAAGGATTGATGTAGACAGAATTCACTATCACTTCCGATAGATAATGCCCAGACTTGATGGCTCAAAACTCTCTATCATCTGTTTCTGTCTAACCAAAACTGAATTCTTGGCCCTGTATTTTTAATCAATGTCGACCGAGATGAAAGTCAGGTGCCACTCTAAAAAATTTGGCGTCGAGCCAAGTACCGGTCAGCGCACTGATCAGGGAAAAGACTCCTGAAATGGCCAAAAGGGGCACTTTTTGGAAAGATGAGAGTATTATCCTTCCGACCTCAAATACGGAAAATATCCTGTTGCACAGATTTGGGGAGAGGAGAAATAGGGGGGATAGATGGATAAAATAGATATGGGAGGTTAGGAATTGATATGGGGTAGATAAGTGGTTAAGATATAAGTAAAAAATCATAGTTAAATAGTTAATATTTAATTATCTATGGGTAAAACATAATGGGGTGATAATAAACTTAGGATAGATGTTCAAATCAAATATTAAATTATTACCTTAAGGGAGAAGTGGTGATGTAAACATGCCCCAGGTTACCAGAGAAGATAAATGCATGCAGGGGACACTAAATTGGATAACTAATTTTAGGTGTCTACATTTTTCCCCTTTTTGTCAAGTAACTTGCGATAAGCAAATTTACGAGATAAAAAACAAGGAGTTGGAAGAAAGAAAGAAAAAGTGATGATGTGATCCCCCTCAAACTAGGGATGGGATGGGCCCCGAAAGAGCAATTGATCCCAAGTTTTAAAAAAGGTAGATGAAAATGTAGGATGCCCCAGCTAGATGCCTAGAGTAGATCTGATCATTAATGATGCACAAAAATAATAAAAATGATAGCAAACTAAGGAACTCACATTGGTAGGGTAGACTAGATGGTCTTCGTATGAGACGATGTTAGTGGCTACAGACCCGTGAGTGTTAGGAGGCCTGTAAAATAGTAGCAACTAAAGAGTGACACATTGGTAGGGAAAACTACATGGTCTGCGAATGAGACGACGTTAGTGCCTATAGACCCACTATCTTTAGGCTACCACAAATGCGAGTGACCCATGTACAGGGAACAAACTTGAAATGGGTGATAACATCAAAAATATGTGCCAAAAAGGCAACACTAAGGTCATAATAATGATCAAATAAACAAGCCACACATCAACGCTTTGGCAAAAAATATGAAGAGACATTCCCGTTGGAAAAATATGATGTGAAAAGACAAGAATGTAACCAATTAGCATCGATTGGCCACAATCGGCATCGATCAGACAAAATCGACGTCGACTAAACCAATCATCACCTACTAGAAAAATTGGGAAAGGAAAACGTTAACAATTTATTTACACTGCGACAATTGATTTAGAAAGAGTCAAAAATTGAATTTGAGCAACATGGAAGCCTCCAGGAGCAGTTAGAAGCAGAAGAGGACACGACCTGGGGTAAGTGGATCTACTTTAGCTTCGTGTATGTGTTTATTGCTCAATTAGCATACTAGGATGCTAGATTGTAGGAAAAGTGGGGATAAGTGGGAGGCCAGAGTGTTTTGGACACTTGGCCTCTCAATCAGCATCAATTTACAAAATCAGCACCAATTAGGTTTCTAATTAACGTCGAATAGATTAGATCGATGTCGATTGGATCTCAATCAGTGTCGATTACATAGATGAGACTTAGAAAGTATAGAAATTTTCTTTTGATGTTTCGAGTTGAATAAATGAGAAGCTATCACCGTTTTTGACATTCGTGGATGGAGGCACGAGAAGCTTTACACATGCGAGATGCTATTCCCAAGCTTCTGGAGACTATTCTTCCTAATGTGACAGATGCCAATAGGAGGCACCTAGAGTTAGCCGGGCTTGGGGGCTTCCATTACTACCAACGGGTGCCCAGAGATGTGGAGTTGATGTGAGCCTTGATACGATGATGGGACAGTAGGACGTGCACATTCTGGTTCAAGAAAGGTGAGATGACCATCACCCATGAGGATATCTATAGGATCCTCAGGATGTCGATTACCAGGGACCTGATAGAGACTACTCCACGAGAGTAGCAGTAGAGGGCCCTGGGACAATTATATGGAGACAGGGTAGATGATTCAGAGATAGTTTCTAGGGCGGTGAGGATAGCCTCAATTTATAGACAAGATGATGCCAGGAGCAGATGGATAGCATTGATTCAGATGACGATCTCCTACTTTTCTCTACCATATTCAAGAGGTGGGAGATTTCCACTACTTTTACTGGACTGTGTCTGTGAAATCCTGGATTTTAAGCAGGTGTTCGCATTTGTAGATGCCTTAGTAGCATAGATATATGATGAGCTGTGGGTGTACACCACAAGCAGATGGATAGGTATTGATGTCATCTTTGTGCTCCATTGCTGGGCATATGAGCATATAGCAGTGATTAGGCCATCAGGGCTTCCATGGATGCTAGGAGTTGAGGGGGCCCTCGAGTATGGATTTTGATGATGGCGGGAAAACATGGCCCCAGGAGATACAGGGAGATCTGTAGAGTGGTATACATAGTGATTCAAGACTCTAACACCAGAGCAGGTTATATGGAGACCATACCGAGTCTACCCGACATGGGCCAGTCAGGATGCTCACTTGGTGGAGCGGAGACGGAGTAGGGTGGTCAAGGGCCATAGGCCAGAGATTTTAGAGTTTGTCTCATTTATACATGTGATGAGGTAGTTTAATTTGGTATAGATGGTCCCGACCACATATGTGCCATATAGGCGGGACAGCTGAGAGACCGACCTACCGATTTTGATCCCGGTAGATCCATTGAGGGAGGCCCTAGCTCCCACAAATAGTGATGATGACATAGGAGTGGATGATGGCTACGGGGCATGGTACCCCACAGAGCTACCACGACACCTCCCAGCATCCGTGGATGCAGATGATGATGACATAGCTGCTGCGCTAGAAAGACTAGAGGGAAAGCATACTACCTTGATACATACACACCAGGATGCCCTCAAGGAGATTAGGGCTTTGATGGAGGAGAGGTATGTGTTGATACTAGAGAGAGATACCACTCATCAGGAGCGGGATATAGCGATACATCAGAGATATCGCTATCATAGACATAGAGAGGCCCTCAGGGCCAAATACGGTGATACAGGCACCACCTCAGAGTCAGGGGCACAGGGTGAGGTAGCAGGAGGGCCACCACCTGTAGCAGCAACACCATTACAAGCACCCGGCATGGTGAGTCTGAGCACTTATCAGGCTCTCCTAGCTGAGGTGAGATACTATGAGGATGCCCTGACACAGCATGCCCCTAACATGTCTCATTACGGGGTGAGGAGGAGATCAACGATAGCCGCGGCTAGTGGTGCATCAGAGGGTGCAAGCACTAGGAGAGATTGAGATGGCAATAGGGCCATGGCAGCAGGTGCCTCTAGCTCTATAGGAGATAGTCAGGAGAGACAGCCTGGACCAAAGGAGGGTGGAGGAGACAGTGTTTTCCACCTGTCTGACTTCATGATTTAGATGTGCTATTTTTTGTATCGATATACTGATGTAGCCTCGATTTGAAGGAATTTTTTATGTATGATATATATGGCTTGATTGGAAGCCATTCACTCTTTTGTACAAACATATATGTATATATATATTTTCATCCTTTTGTGTTATGTGATTGTACTCATGCATTTAATTTCGATAGATAGGGATGGATGTTATGGATAGATGTTATGTAATTTTGATGGATATAGATACATGTTTATAGAGGATAGATGAATAGATGTGATGTGATCTGATGTGATTTGATAGATTGATAAAATAAACATGTTTTAAGATGTTGATTTAATTAAATGAGATAGATAGATTCACATGTGTTTTTAATACATGCTTTTTTATGATATTTAGATGAAATGATGAGATGAGCATAGATGATAGACTTTGACTGAGAAAATTAACATGTTAAATTTCAACTTAACTAGATGAACAACAAATAAACATGGGAAATGTCTATTTAGAATAAAGAAAGAGATGCAATGTGCTTAAAAAGGCACTACGCCTAGATAGAAAAATAATGATAAGTTAGACTCCAAACTGACCATAAATATATACCTTAATGGAAAACTAAAAAATGATGCACACAAGGCCATAGATTAGGTTGAAATAAACCTGACACTAGTTAGTCACAAACCAGATCTAGGAGGTAGATAAGGATGAGAGATAAGTATACATCTCGTCAGAATACATGAAGGATTAAATGCGTGCCCATGTGGGGAAAACAGGATCTCCATATGATCGAAAAGGTCTCATATCACAGCTTCATGATTTGTTTCTTTTGATAAAAGAGCAAATTGATCGATGTGGGAAGTTTGTTAGATATAGAAAGACTGATCGATATAGGAAGTCTTTCAGAGATACTAAAAAGTGAAAAAACTAGCCAATAAAGGAAGTTTGTTACTGCAAAGGCTGAATATGCCATAAAACAAACAGTCGTCTTTCAAGGGAGCGGTCTGTATTTTGATTTTGATGGTATCCATCCTTCGAGGGAATGATCTACACTTTTTGATTAGTAAGGCATGGATAGCTGTCCTTCGAGGGATTAGTCTATCTTTGTAGGAATTAGGATAGCATCTCTCTCTCTCTCTCTTTTTATTTTTTTGAGCTTTGGAAGAAGATGAGTTTAGACCCGATGGATCAAATAGAGGGGAAGAAAATTTATATAAGCACGTACTCATGCCCCAAAGTTTTTTTGATCAATATGAACACCTAGGGTGGATGGAGTAGTGATTAAGATATTCCTGCCATGAGAAGGAACAAACCCGTAAGGAAAATTCCATGAGTAGAGCCGCGGTACTCATATTTAAGGTATAAAAAATAGTAATGCGGAGTACCACATAGTTCTGAATCACTACAAAATGTGTGACTGGTTGTAGATGGAGGAAAGATCTGTTTTACAACTAAAATCATGTAAGATAAAGTTTAATAGTAGAAGGGCCTCAGATGCAAAGCATTAAGAGGTTCCATTTTAGGTACACCATCCATGGAAGATAGGTGATAAGTCCCAGACCCATACTTATGAGTGACAACGTACGAACCCATCCAGTTAGGAGTAAACTTACCACGCTGACTCCGCTCTAGTGTAGTGACATTTTGGTTTTCTTTAAGAACAAGATCACCAAATTTGAAGTCACAGTGTTGCAAATGCTTGTTATAAGCACGTTTGACACGCTCGAGATAGACTTGATGATGCTCAAGAGCATTAAGACGTCACTCATCTAGCAACTCAAGTTGTGCTAGACAATTTTGACGATAGTCCTCATCAGAGACAAATTCTCTGAGAGAGATGCGAAGAGATGGAATCTGAACTTCCAAAGGAAGGACAACCTCAGACCCATAGATGAGAGAGAAGGGATTAGCACCAGTAGGAGTATGAATGCTAGTCTGATAAGCCCAGAGAGCAAAAGGGATATGTAAATGCAATCCCTACTAGCTCAACTAGTTACCTTTGCGAGGATAATATGCAAAGTTTTATTGGAAGCCTCAGCTTGGCCATTAGCTTGAGGATAGTACGGAGAATAAAAGTTGAGTTTAATATTGAAAGCGTCACAGAGGTTTTGTAAATCAATGTTTTTGAAAGACTTACCATTTTCTGTGATGAGTTTGTGTGGAACACCAAAGCGACAAATGATGTGTTGATAGACAAAATCAAAAATGGGTTTAGCTTTAGTTGATGAAAGAGGAATAGTTTCCACCCACTTAGTGAAGTATTCCATGGCAGCAATGATAGAGTGATGATGTTGTGAAGAGCGGGGATTAATGAGACCGATGAGATCAAAACCCCATTGTGAAAAAGGCCACAAATCCACTGCAGATTGCAAACCCTGACTAGGGATATGTGTAAGATTGGAATGTTGTTGACACTTGACACATTTCTTAGTGTATTCACAATAGTCTTGATTAAGAGAAGGCCAATAGTAACCTAAACGTAAGATGTGTTTAGCTACAGCCAAGCCACTAAAATTTCCACCACAGATACCGTCATGGACTTCCTGAATGGCTTTAGATGATTTTGGGGTTTTGAGGCACCGAAGCAAAATACCATCAAAACCACATTTGTAGAGGATTCCACCCAGAATGGTATAGTGATTAGCGCGTAGGATAAAATATATTCTGTCATTAGAAGTCAGATCTAGAGGAAGAACTAAATAAGATAGATAATCAAATATGTTTTGATACCACTCATCTTGAGTATCAGTTGTGATTACGTTGATCGAGGTCAACTATGTGAGATGAGATGGTTGATCCAGATGTTGGAAAACCACATAAAGTCACAAATCCTTAGTGAATGGAGGAATAAGTGAGGCTAAAGAGGCCATTGTATCTGTAAACTGGTTTACAGTGTGAGGAATAGCCTGGATAGTAAATTTATCGAAATATTAAAGCTGAAAGAGAATGATATCATGATATTTTTGAAGGATATCATTTTTGCACTGGTAGACACCAGTGACTTGATTAACAATGAGCTCAGAATCACCGAAGATGTCGATATGGTGAGCACCAAGATTAATGGCATTTTGAAGTCCTAAAATGAGGGCTTCATATTCTACCATATCATTGGTACATTCAAAGTTAAGCTTGTGTGCGACGGGGATAGGTTCACCCCAAGGAGGAATCATGACGAAACCTGCACCTCCCCCTTGCTAACATTTGGACCCATCAAAGAAGAGTTTTAAATTAAATGGAGATAGACTGAAATTGATTTGTTAGATGTACTCATCTGGGAATTGAGCAAGGGGGATTTGAGTGTCCGGAAGAGGAGTATCAGCTAATTGATCCACAATGACCTGACCCTTGATAGATCTTTGTGAGATGAACTCGAGGTCAAACTCTTTCATGAGCATGAGCCAACGAGTGATACGATCATTGTGATAAGGTTTCGCATGCATTGTCTTGAGTGGATTGACACTTGTAACAATGTAATTTTTTTGATTAAGGAGGTAATGACGAAGTTTAGAAGTTGCGAACAAGAGAGCATAACACAGTTTTTTAGCTTCGGAATAGTGTGTTTCATATTCATGAAGAGTGCGACTAATATAATAGACAGCTTGTTCTTTACCATTAGCATCCTGATGCGAGATCATGACTCCCAGAGCATGGTCAATTATAGAAATATAAAGATAGAATGGCTCCCCCTCACGTGGAGGCGTGAGCACAGGTGGAGAAAGGAGATAAGCCTTGAGATCATCAAAGGCTTTTTGGCAACGCTCATCCCATTCAAAATGAACATTTTTACGGAGGAGATGATGAAAAGGTTGACAACGGACCGAAAGCTGCGAGATAAAATGACGCACTGATTGAAGGCGTCCTTGAAGACCATGGAGCTACTTTAAGTTGGAAGGGGGAGGCATCTCAAGGATAGCCTTTATTTTTGTGGGATCAACTTCAATGCCCCTAATAGAAATGATAAAGCCTAGGAGTTTACCAGTGAGAACACCAAACACGCATTTAGATGGATTTAAGCGAAGATAAAAATGAATAATTCTCTTAAAGAGGGGCACAAGAATGAAAAGATGATCCTGATGATGTTTGGACTTACCGAGGAGGTCATCGACGTAATATTCCAAAGTTTTGTGTAAGAGATCATGGAAGATGTAGGTCATTGCACGTTGATAAGTTGCTTCTACATTCTTAAGGCCAAAGGGCATGACACGATAACAAAAAGTCCCCCAAGGAGTTATGAAGGAAGTCTTATGCTAGTCCTCTGGTGTGATGAGAATTTGATTATACCCAAAGAAACCATCCATAAGAGAAGGCATCTCGTGACCTGCAGTTAAATCCATGAGTTGGT
Source organism: Taxus chinensis (assembly GCA_019776745.2). Lineage (NCBI taxonomy): Eukaryota > Viridiplantae > Streptophyta > Pinopsida > Cupressales > Taxaceae > Taxus > Taxus chinensis. Next base: position 869,128,478 of record CM034151.1, on the reverse strand, counting down.
CGATATTAGGTAAAGGAAAATCATCTTTCGGACAAGCGAGATTAAGATCCCAGAATTTGGTACAAATTCAAATTTTCCTAGTATCTTTGGTTACTGGTACTAGTAACTACATTTGAAATATTTTATGGATAGTTAATGGTTTGGATGAATTTGGCAGTGTTGTCCACTCAAAATTCCCTTGCTTTCAAGAAGTTAAAAATTTTAAAATTTTGAGGCTAAGTGTCTTTTATGTTGTCCTGATTATGTGAAAGTCAAGAAATTGAGAAAATCTACGTTTTTGGGTCATTTTGTGTTTTTTTGGGCCTGTCAAACATTTTTGTCCCACGTGTCCCAAGTTCAATTGGGCCCTCTATTCCCCGATCGGCCAATTTACCTGAAGTTTGTTCCTTTCGGGCCCGTTGGAACATTTTGTCCCAAATGTCCCAAGTTCGCTCGAACCAGTTGTTACATTTTCACCCGATTCGGCCGAATCGCATATTCCGTGTACTTTTGTCCCAAATATCCCGAGTTCTTCCAGACCCGCTGTTCCCTTTTCACCCGATTCACCCAATTCGCGTAGTCCGCATACTTTCGTCCCACATGGCCCAAAAGCATTTGTGTGTCTTTTCCCCGCATCGCCCAAATCGGCCGAACCATGTACTTCACGCTTTCGCGTCCCTCATGTCCCAAATGAACCAAGTGCCATTCATGCTAATTTTTCCCACTCTACCCGTATATCTTGCTTTTCAAATTTGGTGGGTATGTATTTAATGCGCATTTATTGCCTTTCTCTCTCCTAAACGGCTATATAACGAGCAGCCCCCTATGCATTTTGCACACTGCTTTCATGTTATCTTTTTCTCGAACCCTTGCAATCTAAATTCTTGCGCATGTATCCATTCCCCCTAACAATTCCATCCCAATTTTAGCGTGTGGCTCTGCTCTCCAAGTTACTATCATCATGAAGATCAAGTTTCAGGGACAGGAACAAATTTCACCACTCGAGTCCATTGTTCCCCCGAAGTTCACCACCTTGACTTTGGTGATTTCTGGTCAAGAATGACAGACGCAAATCCTTCACCAATGGCGCAGATGATTCATGATAGTGGTCTGGCTTTCGCTGGTGGTTTCCCTATCTCGGAGCAATGCGCAGACACAGTGCTCTCATGCGGGGCTCATTTCAACCCTGATTCGAGTGAGTTGACCAACGTGCATGGGGAGCTCATTTCCAAACTTGACGCTGCCGCCATTGGCACTGCACTAAGAATTCCAGAAATGGACAATGCCATAGTTGTCTCCCAGAATCAAGCATAGGCTCTTTTCAATCAAGAAAACGATAACTATAAGGCACGGGTGGCGAAGTCCTAGTTAAAAAACCCTAAGAAAGGGGCATCTCGTCTATCCAAGACTCTTTTCTGGGAAGATTTCAATGAAGAATTGTCAAATTTCATAATCCTACTGGGTCGGTTTATGGGCTTACCCTCTACTAACGAGTTCCATTTCTGGATGTGCCCGCTCATCAATATGATGTGCGAGGGAACTCAAAATATCAACTGGGCAGAAATCATCAGTATGAACCTAGCAGAGCAGCTGTCCAATGTAAAACAAACAAAGAAATTCTATATGACTTCGTATCTAATGTATACTCTGGCGGCATCAAGGCAATGGTTTGGCTTTTCTTACATTGATGCCCACAAGGATGATCCTGTGTATGCCTATTGCACGCAGTTCACCCTCGAGACCAGCAATCACAATTTCCGAAGGGTGAATGATGCTTTCACCATGTACATGGTCAGAATTCTTGAGGGTGACACTGCTAGAAGATTTTCTGACGAAGCCATGAGTCTAATATCGCACTACGGTGCTTATTTTATCCAATTAAGAAAATTTTCTTATATCAGGCTTGTTGGCTATGAGAGCACCCCTCTGAGGCTTCCAATGTTCTACAGTGACAAGATGGCTCTGATAGAAGTGTGTAGGAAATTGGACAAATTGCATAGAACCTGCAGGGACAAGAAAATTACCAGTTTGCACTTCCCCATCTCTTTGGGAAAATACACCTCTAAAAATGCCCTGGACGCGCAAAATATAGAAAGAGCCTTGGCTCCCATTACTGTCCATTTCTTCAAGCCAAGAACTTGTTTCGACTTGAAGAATTTCATTAAGCAGAAAATCAAGATAACCTATCATCATAGCGAAGACACAGAAGACTTTTGGGCTGACTGTGCTGATGATTTTGAAGCCAGAAGGAGGCATTATGGCAGGTTCTCTCTACAATTGATTCAAGAACTCGGCTTGTACCAAGTTCCTGAAGGACTCAAGGATGACAACTCTGATCTATACTCATATGAGTATGACAATGTGGTTAAGCACACTCCTTTGGAGGACTTGGATTGGTTTAAAAAAGAGAAAGATGATTTGGCTAAGATCCTGGCTCCAGTCTTAGTCAGGACTAAGATCTGGTTTGATAGAAACATTCGAGAGCTTAGGAGGCACTCAGGGGAATCCTCCTCCAAGGATGTTTCAATACCAAGGAGGGAAGCATCAACTCCAAGATCAGATACACCTATGCTAACCCCTCCTACCTCGTCAACTGAAGGACCTGCAGCTTCTAATCCTTCATCCACCCAGGTATACCAGAAGAAATTCAAAGAAGTTAAGAAAGAACCTGTGGAAGAAGATCCCCTGCGAATGCATGCAGAATTTTGTTCGGGGCTAGAGAACATTATTGTTCTCAGTGAAAGTGAAGAGAGTGAAGTGCCAGCTCCTTCAAGCGCCCCTGAGGCTCCAACGGATAAGGACAAAGAAGTCCAGAGCACTGAAATTCCAAGTACTGTTGATTCCTCTGCACCAGTTGTCTCCAGTGCCCCACTAATGTCTCAACTCGAGACAACAGTAGTACAAACCTTGAGCACCATGAGTTCTTTATCTCTCAGTCCTCTCGCCCCTCCTGCTTCTTCCTCCTCCTCTTCTGCATGGGTGCAGCCTCTTGTTGACAGTAGGAAGAGGAAGTCTTCCTCTCGGAGCTCAGGACCAAATTTTGATGCTATGGTGGCATTGCTAGGCACTACTCCTCCTTCTCGTGCCAAAAAAGCCAAGATTACCTCCAGGATAGTTTTTGATGCTCAGGGCCAGCAATTCCTGGAGATAGCTAAGCCTAGAGTAGATAAACCAGAGTAGGATTTGCAGGCATCTGACCTGGAACTCTCAAGGATTCCCATGTGAGAGTCTACCCCTGAAGGAGAGATCCACAATCTCCAGGAAATAGTCACAAGAGTCACTGGGAGGGTAGAGAAAGGGTAGCAAACTATAGAACATTTGGAAGAACAAGCCCAGATTTTGACAGGTTTCATCAAATCTCTTTTGTCCAAGGACAAAGTTTGGGATCCTACCCCATTGACTACTCTTCCACCACCTGTAATTTTGAGCCAAGATGAAGTACAGAGTATCAAAGATATGCACAAGTATTTCATTTATGGCAGAAATATGGAGGCCATTGTGGATGATATGCTTGTTGCAGGATTGAACTTCATCGATGAAGCTTTCAAACTCCACGGAAAGGTGAACAACTTGCAACAGAAGCTCTCCTCCACTATTGAGATCATGGATAAAGAGCTTAAACTTTGGAGCAGTTGCATAGTAGACCTCTGCCTCATGGGACAAGCAAATGAAAACCTGTTATTAGCAAGCAAGGTATTTGAGGATGCAAAGGATAATTTGTCAAAATCCTACGTTTACAGTGTGGATTAGAAGATCAAGGTCCTGGAGGAGGCTTTGGGAGAATTGAAGAATAGTTGGCAGAAGGGTGAGGCTTTAAAAAAACTAGTTGTATCTGCTTTCAAAGATATACATTGTCATCTTCAGGATGAAACTTCTGGTGTGCCTCTTTCCTTACAAGAAATCAAAGCTCAATTCAGAGCTTTTGTCAAAGGTAATCTATTCAAGGAAAGCTCCATTTCCAAAGAAAAAATGAAGGAAATCTTCTCTCTTCAATCTTCCATTAAAGAAGCAAATAAGGATTATCATACTCATGTCGAGTTTGATAAGGAAATGGAGAAGTGTCTCAGATTTTGGACCCAGTCTACCACCAACACATCAGTCCCACGTGGCAGAGACATAGCTGAGGTGTTGAAGAGATTCAGACAGTAGATTTTAAAGATAGTGGGTCCCTCCCAGTCATAAGCACCTGTCCTCTTCTCCTAATTCTTCTCTTCTCCTCCTATTCTTTCTCTCGGATTTGTTGTGATAAGTTGGGGTATTGCAATTGGCAACCCTTAACTAATCTTTAGTTAAAAGAAGTAGTTACCGAGAGTAACTGATTTGTAAACTATATAATGGCCTCTCCTCGCCATTTTGTGGGGGGGAAGAACTTGGCTTATTTTCTGAAACTGTAAATAAATCATAAAGAAATCAATACAGAAGAGCTTTTCATTCTTCATCTATCTGATTTCCTTTATTCCTAAGCTTTTCATTTAATCTTGTTAAGATCATTTGTCTGTATTATGTTTAGAAGCTTTGTATTCTTACAGATGTTATTGATAGAACTTTGTGTCTTTCAAATTTCATCTTACTAGTATGATACAAATGATCTTGTTTCAATACACTGTACCTTCGCATGCATAAAGAATTACTATGTCATCTATAATTCTGAATGGTGCCTTTCTGCTCATTATCGTATTCTCATTCCTCAGTCCTTTTGTAATTGATGATCCTTATGGAAAAAACTTTCATAATATCCAAGTTCCACAGAAAATCATGTTTTGTATATGTGTAAATAGGTTCGTTTCTGAATAAGGGAACCTCTCCCATTAAAGAGGAGGGACTTCTTGTCCCCCGACTGTTGCTCTTCGTGAAGTCCTGTTTGACGACCAACAGTTTTTGACGACTCCGTTGGGGAATCATATTACAGTTCTGTAATTATTTGATCATCCTTTGATCTAGTGACTCCATGTTTTACTCGAGGGAAAAGAGCCCTTGGTATTGAAGATTCTCAGTTTCAGCTTTTGGAACAGCAGGGTTTTCCTTTCCCTTCATCAAGAAGAAATAGAAAGACTCGTTCAACAAGTACTCCACCTATCCAAGATAGAATCCCTACAGGTGATATTCCTTCAGAGCCAACCAGTCCTAATCTTCAAGCTTTGATTCTTGCTGGTGTTGCAGTTCCTCTTCTAGCCATTTTTCCAAGAATGGCAGTACCATTTCCCTGGAGTCATCGTGTCAGGCCCCTTGCCCTTCCTCAGACTTTGCATGAGTTACCCAAAGGTAACTGGAAGAACTTCCCTAAATTCAAGATGGTAAAGTGCATCCTGATGAACATATCGCAGCCTTCATAGTTACATGTGGAGTTCTGGGAGTTGAACATGAAGATGTCTCCGTAAGACTTTTCGTTGAGACTTTACAAGATAATGTTGTTGATTGGTTCTATCACCTTTCGGTTGGTGCTATCACTAGCTGGGACACAATGAGAACTAGGTTTGAAAACCATTTCAAACCAGCAGAAGACGTGCATGCCTTGCTAGCCCAAATCTCTCAAATAAAGAAGGATTCACAAGAGCCCATGAGAGAATTTTTGGCTCAATTCAATAGGTTGATTAAAAAATTCCACCAAATACGCAACCTGTAGATCAAATTCAAAAATGTTTCTTTCTAAATGCTCAATTTCCTGAAGTTAGTTATGCACTGAGAAGGGCTAATCTCGCAACATTGGCTAAGGACCAAACTCTTGTTGTTAGTGTTGAAGATGATTTAATCATGTCAGGGAAGTTGAGGAGAGACCCTTCCAAATCCAAGTCTACTTCTTCCTCCTCTTCCACTCCTGGACCTAATATAGATCCATTGGTACAAAAACTTGCAAATGATCTCATCGCCATTAAGAAACAACTGGCTCAGCATACTCCCTATGCAGACGTTCCAAGGAGGAATGTTCAGCCCAGAAATCATTTGCCTGCTTCTCAAACAAGGCTAGCGCTTGAAGGACCTCCTATTAAATTTCCTGTCAATGCAACCTGTGAAGTTGAGGAACCAGAGGATGGGGAGGTTAATGAAGAATATGAGGAATTTGTTGAAGAAGTTGATGATGAAGCAGATGAACTTGAGGGATTTCGAGTTAATTTCTTCACCACCGAGGGCATTGATGATGGAGATGATTATGACAAAGTAGTAGTAGACATGAATAGTGAATCATACGCTGTCATGACTCGAGAGCAGACAAATCAGAGGGAGAAAGTGATGCAACCCACTAAGAAATCTAAGGACCAGCCGACAACTATCCCCGTAATTGTAAAAAGAGGATATCCTATCCCCATTTCATCTACACCAAAGGTGAGTCCTGTCAATTCTGCTACTAAAGTTACTTCTTTTTCCCCCAAAATTGATAAGCCTAGGATCTCAAATGATGATAACCCGTCCACTTCTAGGTCTTTTGATATTATTGATCACCTAAAAAAGAATAAGGTTCAAATCTCAGAGGCTGAATATTATCAAACCCATCCCAAGGCTTTTGCCAAAATGATTCACTTTGTCAATTCCCATTCTAAAACTACCTCTAAAGGCCTTTTACCCACTCCTTCCGCACCACAGCCTAATCTGGTAGCCGCTGTCACCTCACCCAATGACAAAATTAAACCATTCTATGTGACACTTCTTATAGCTGGCCATAGGCTCAGTAATTGCATCATAGACTCAGGAGCATCAGAAAATGTGATGCCTACTAAAGTATCCCATGCCTTAGGCTTGACTCTCACATGCACTTATGGATCTTGTTATTCTATGGAGAGTAAGGAAGTGCCCTTGGTCAGAAGAATTAAAGATGCACAAGTGGCTTTTGCTTCTTTGCCTGAGAAGAAATTTTTGGCTACTATCTTAGTAGCAGATATTCCTCCTTCATACGGGATGTTGCTAAGCAGAAACTTCTGTAAAGATGTGGGTGGAGAAATTCAAATGGATTAGTCACATGCCCTCATACCTGTTAATGGGAAAATGAAGAAGTTGCTGCCTGAGAAGCAATCTGAGTATATTGTACAAAAAACTGATGATCCCAAAGCACAAATACTCTATGAGGATATGGGGCATGGCAACTACATGATTATGTCTCCTGAAGAAATCCAACTCCCCAAAATCTCACCTAAAGACCCTAATGGTGTTTGGATATTAGAGTTCGATGGAAGTTGTTCCTCAGCTGGTTCTAGAGCTGGTGTCATATTGATGTCACCGGAAGGAAGCCTTCATCCTTTCTCATTCAAGTTGCAGTTCAAAAATACCAATAATACAACAAAGTATGAAGCTCTCATTCTTGGACTCCAGGTGGCAAAAGAACAAGGTGTGAAGAATCTTCTAGCTGGTGGGGATGCGGAATTGATTGTCAAGCAAGTCAGAAACCTCTTCTAGGTAAAAAATGGAAGGTTGAAACATTACAAGAATCAGGTTTGGGATTCCATTGAATTTCTTGATGCTTTCTCCATCGAAGCCATACCTAGGGAGAAGAATACCAGGGCTGATTCATTAGCAGTTTTAGGGTTGCTGCTCATACCTCATCCTGACTTTTCTCAAGATAAGTTCACCATTAAAATGATCCATCGACCCAGTGTACCTGATAATATAGGTAACTGGCAAGTTTTCAATGATGATCAACACTTGCTTTCTTTCTTAGAACTCAAGGATAATTTTGAACAACTGTACTTTGAAGGAAGCGATAACTTGCCTCGTGAAAGTATGCCCTTTGACAAAGCAACCACCCAAGAAGAAGAAACAGATCAGGATGGATGTATCAAACTCAAGGGAAACAAGATTCCTAAAGGATTGGTAAGTTTGGAGGAACTGTTTGATAAACACGACAGGTATGTAAAGTCTAGAGCTTCTACTGGACCTCAACAATCAGCTGAGTATGAAAAAATTAATATTGGGAGTTCTACTGACCCTAAGCTCATGAACATTGGAAAATGTTGCACGTCGGATGAGAGGAAGAAGGTAATTGATCTTTTAAAAAAGTATAGGGATGTTCTTGCTTACTCCTATGAAGATTTAAGATCTTTCCAACCAAAGGAGATGCAGCATTTTATCCCTCTCAAACCTGGAATTAAGCCTTTTAAACAGAAGCAGAGGCAATACAATCCTAAAATAGCTGACACCATTTTTCAAGAAATACAGAAGTTGTTGAAAGCCAAAATCATTTTTCCTATCCATCATTCAACATGGATTTCCAATATTGTGCCGGTTAGAAAGAAAAATGGTGAGATTCGTATCTGTGTTGACTTCAGGAATCTAAATCAAGTTTCCTTGAAAGATAATTATCCTTTACCTATGATGGATCAGGTCTTACAAGCAGTAACGGGATTTGAAATGTTGTCTATGCTTGATGGATTCTCAGGATATAACCAGGTAGAAGTTAATACCGCAGATCAACACAAAACGGCTTTCACTTCCCCTTAGGGTACCTTTGCTTACAAAAGGATGCCTTTTGGGCTCATTAATGCCGGTGCCACTTTTCAAAGGGCTATGGACCTAGCCTTTGGAATTTTGAAAGGGAAGTGTATTGTTGTATACCTTGATGACTTGACTGTGTATTCTAAAACAAGGGCGGATCATTTTCAGCCCCTGGAGACAATTCTGCTAAGATGTAGAGAACATGGGATCTCTTTGAATCCTAAGAAATCTGTATTTTATGTCACAGAGGGGAAGTTATTGGGGCACGTTGTCTCCAAAGATGGTATAAAAATTGATCCTGAGCAAGTTCAAGCTATTCAGCAAATTCCTCTTCCTACCAGCAAAAAGGGCGTGCACTCTTTCTTTGGTAAGATCAACTTTTTGAGAAGGTTCATCCCTGATTTTACAGAGCTAACTTTGAATATCTCCCAAATGATGAAAGGCAAACAAAATTTTGGTTGGTCTCCTAAAGGGAAAGAAACTTTTGAAGGTATTAAAAGAGTCATTGCTAAAACTCATGTTTTAGCATGTCCAGATTTCAGCAAAGATTTCATTATCTATTGCTACGCCACAAATAATACCTTGGCTGTTGTTTTGACTCATGAAGATTCTAATGAGCACGAAATCCCAATCACATTTATGAGTTATGTTCTAAAAGATCATGAGTTAAAATACACCATAATGGAAAAAAATGCTTTTGCAGTGGTTAAAGCTGTCAAGGAGTTTCGTTTTTACATCCTTAACTCACACTCTACGGTGTTGGTACCAGATACAACTGTTAAGCCAATTCTCACACAGCAGGAATTTGGATCCAAGAGAGGGAACTGGGTGGCCAAGGTCCAAGAATATGATATTGACATCAAACCGACCAAGCTCGTCCGTGGAAAAGGCCTATGTGAACTCATCGCTGAAGGAGCTAGATATGAGTTACTGGAGGATAAAGTTGGCCTTCCTACCGTTATGTTTCTTAGCTCAGTTGACGAATGGTATGCTGATATTGCTCATTTTCTCACCTATGGAGAATGCCCCTCTCATTTGACTACCAAAGAAAAGAGGGCTGTTAAACTAAGGTCAGTGCAATATTTGTTGTTGGAAAATGCCTTGTTTAAATGTGGGTTAGATGGAAGGTTTTTGAAATGTGTGGACAAGGAACAGCAGAAAAAGCTACTCTCAGCTTTTCATGATCAGGCATGTGGAGGGCATTACTCATCAACTGTCACTGCTAATAAGATACTTCGTGGAGGATATTACTGGCCTACCTTGTTTAGAGATGCATCAAAGTGGGTTGATAAATGTGAGGCTTGTCAGACTTTCGTTGGTAGACCCAAATTGGCCTCTTTGCCTCTTAAGCCAGTTGTAATTGAAGAACCTTTTCAACAGTGGGGTTTGGACTTCATTGGAACACTTAATCCCTCTTCTAGTGTTGGTCATACTCATGTATTAACTGCCATAGATTATTTCTCCAAATGGGTAGAAGCCATTCTAGTAAAGAGTACTACTTCTGAAGTAGTGTGTCGTTTCATCAAAGAAAGCATCTTGGTAAGGTATGGTGTGCCAAACAAGATTGTGACAGATAATGCTTCAAATTTTTATTCAACCGAGATAATGGATTTTTGCTATGGATATGGCATCTCCTTGGCTCACTCCTCATATTACTATCCTCAGGGAAATGGACAAGCATAATCCACTAATAAAAATCTGGTGACCATAATAAGGAAATTAGTTAATGAGTCTCAACGAAACTGGCACAAGAAACTCTATGATGCTCTTTGGGTAGATAGGATCACACCTAAGAGAGCCATTGGGATGTCTCCTTTTCAGGTGGTATATGGAGTGGAAGCTCAATTTCTAATAGCAGTCAAGCTGCCAGCCTTGCATCTAATGAAGGCCATTGAAGATACCAGTTTCAATGATGCTTTGGATAAGAGAATCATGTACCTTCACAAATTGAATGAGGACAGATTGGAAGTTGCTGATAAGATATCTTCTCACCAGCAGAAAATAAAGGTCTTGTTTTATAAGAAAGCTAGGTTCAGGGATTTCCAAGTTGGAGACACTGTTTTGTTGTGGGATAAAAGGCATGAACCTCGTGACAGCCATGGAAAGTTTGATTCACTTTGGCTCGGACCTTTCAAGATCAGGCACTTCGCTGGTAAGAATTCTTTTTACCTTGATTATATGGATGGTTCTCCTCTCCCACTTCCTTATAATGGGAAGTACCTGAAATTGTTCAAGTCATAGGTGATTAGGGAGTCTCCTTATATATTCTGTTTAGCGTTTTGTTTTTATTTCCTTTTGTTTTTGTGTGTTGTCCTCTATATTGGTTTGCTTTTTGACTCCGTGGCCCAATGGATAAGGTACTGGTCTACTTCCCTGAGTTTGTCTAAGTTCCTGCCTTGTCTCATTCTCTGAATTTATGCCAAGTCATCCCCAAAAGGAGCCAGCTGTTGTCCACTCAAAATTCCCCTGCTTTCAAGAAGTTGAAAATTTTAAAATTTTGAGGCTAAGTGTCTTTTCTATTGTCCTGATTATGTGAAAGTCAAGAAATTGAGAAAATCTACGTTTTTGGGTCATTTTGTGTGTTTTTCAGGCCCATCGGAAATTTTTGTCCCACGTGTCCCAAGTTCAATTGGGCCCTCTGTTCCCCAATCGGCCAGTTTACCCGAAGTCTGTTCTTTTTGGGCCCGTCAGAACTTTTTGTCCCAAATGTCCCAAGTTCACCCGGACCAGTTGTTACATTTTCGCCCGATTCGGCCGAATCACGTATTCCACGTACTTTTGTCCCAAATATCCCGAGTTCTTCTGGACCCAATGTTCCCTTTTCACCTGATTCGCGTAGTCCGCATACTTTTGTCCCACATGTCCCAAAATCATTTGTGCTTCTTTTCCTTGCATCGCCCGAATCGGCCGAACCGCGTACTTCGCGCTTTCACGTCCCTCATGTCCCAAATGAACCAAGTGCCATTCGTGCTAATTTTTCCCGCTCTACCCGTATATCTTGCTTTTCAATTTTGGTGGGTATGTATTTAATGCGCATTTATTACGTTTCTCTCTCCTAAACGGCTATATAACGAGCAGCCCCTATGCGTTTTACACACTGCTTTCATGCTATCTTTTGCTCGAACCCTTGTAATCTAAATTCCTACGCATGTATCCATTCCCCCTAACAATTCCATCCCAATTTTAGCTTGCGGCTCTGCTCTCCAAGTTACTATCATCATGAAGATCAAGTTTCAGGGGCAGGAACAAATTTCACCACTCGAGTCTGTCGTTCCCGATATCGGGGACAGTGAAGTTTGCCACCTTGACTTTAGGGATTTATGGTCAAGAATGATAGATGCAAATCCTTCACCAATGGCACAAATGATTCATGACAGTGGTCTAGCTTTTGCTAGTGGTTTCCCTATCTCGGTGCAATGCGCAGACACAGTGCTCTCATGCGAGGCTCATTTAAACCCTGATTCGAGCGAGTTGACCAACATGCATGGGGATCTCATCGCCAAACTTGATGCTACCGCCATTGGCACTGTACTAAGAATTCCAGAAATGGACAATGCCATAGTTGTCTCCCAGAATCAACCATAGGCTCTTTTCAATCAAGACAACGATAACTATAAGGCACGGGTGGCGAAGTCCTGGTTAAAAAACCCTAAGAAAGGGGCATCTCGTCTATCCAAGACTCTTTTCTGGGAAGATTTCAATGAAGAATTGTCAGATTTCATAATCCTACTGGCTCGGTTTATGGGCTTACCCTCTACTAACGAGTTCCATTTTTGGATGTGCCCGCTCATCAATATGGTGTGCGAGGGAACTCAAAATATCAACTGGGCAGAAATCATCAGTATGAACCTAGCAGAGCAGCTGTCCAATGTACAACAAACGAAGAAATTCTATATGACTTCGTATCTAATGTATACTCTAGCGGCATCAAGGCAATGGTTTGGCTTTTCTTACATTGATGCCCACAAGGATGATCCTGTGTATGCCTACTGCCCGCAGTTCACCCTCGAGACCAGCAATCACAATTTCTGAAGGGTGAATGATGCTTTCACCATGTACATGGTCAGACTTCTTGAGGGTGACACTGCTAGAAGATTTTCTGACGAAGCCATGAGTCTAATATCGCACTACGGTGCTTATTTTATCCAATTAAGAAAATTTTCTTATATCAGGCTTGCTGGCTATAAGAGCACCCCTCTGAGGCTTCCAATGTTCTGCAGTGACAAGATGGCTTTGATAGAAGTGTGCAGGAAATTGGATAGATTGCATAGAACCTGCAGGGACAAGATAATTACCGGTTTGCACTTCCCCATCTCTTTGGGAAAATACACCTCTAAAAATGCCCTGGACGCGCAGAATATAGAAAGAGCCCTGGATCCCATTACTGTCCATTTCTTCAAGCCAAGAAGTTCTTTCGACTTGAAGAAGTTCATTGAACAGAAAATCAAGATAACCTATCATCATAGCGAAGACACAGAAGACTATTGGGCTGACTGTGCTGATGATTTTGAAGCCAGAAGGAGGCATTATGGCAGGTTCTCTCTACAATTGATACAAGAACTCGGCTTGTACCAAGTTCCTAAAGGACTCAAGGATGAAAAATCTGATCTATACTCATATGAGTATGACAATGTGGTTAAGCACACTCCCTTGGAGGACTTGGATTGGTTTAAAAAAGAGAAAGATGATTTGGCTAAGATCCTAGCTCCAGTCTTAGTCAGGACTAAGATCTAGTTTGATAGAAAATTTCGAGAGCTTAGGAGGCACTCAGGGGAATCCTCCTCCAAGGATGTTTCAACACCAAGGAGGGAAGCATCAACTCCAAGATCAGATACACCTGTGCTAACCCCTCCTTCCTCGTCAACTGAAGGACCTGCAGCTTCTACTCCTTCATCCACCCAGGTATACCAGAAGAAATTCAAAGAAGTTAAGAAAGAACATGTGGAAGAAGATCCCCTGAGAAAGCATGTATAATTGCCTTCGGGGCTAGAGAACATTATTGTTCTTAGTGAAAGTGAAGAGAGTGAAGTTCCGGCTCCTTCAAGCACCCCTGAGGCTCCAACGGATAAGGACAAAGAAGTCCAGAGCACTGAACTTCCAAGTACTGTTGATTCCTCTGCACCAGTTGTCTCAAGTGCCCCACTCATGTCTTAACTTGAGACAACAGCAGTACAAACCTTGAGCGCCATGATTTTTTTATCTCTCAGTCCTCTCACCCCTCTTGCTTCTTCCTCCTCCTCTTTTGCATGGGTGTAGCCTCTTGTTGACATTAGGAAGAGGAAGTCTTCCTCTCGGAGCTCAGGACCAAATTTTTATGTTGTGGCAGCATTGCTAGGCACTACTCCTCCTTCTCATGCCAAAAAAGCCAAGATTACCTCCAGGATATTTTCTGATGCTCAGGGCCATTAATTCCTGGAGATAGCTAATCCTAGAGTAGATAAACTAGAGCAAGATTTGCAGGCATCTGACCTGGAACTCTCAAGGATTCCCATGGGAGAGTCTACCCCTGAAGGAGAGATTCACAATCTCTAGGAAACAGTCACAAGAGTCATTGGGAGGGTAGAGAAAGGGCAGCAAACTATAGAACAGTTGGAAGAACAAGCCCAGATTCTCACAGGTTTCATCAAATCTCTTTTGTCCAAGGACAAAGTTTTGGACCCTACCCCATTGACTACTCTTCCACCACCTGTAATTTTGAGCCAAGATGAAGTACAAAGTATCAAATATATGCACAAGTATTCCATTTATGGCAGACCTATGGAGGCCATGGTGGATGATATGCTTGTTGCAGGATTGAAATTCATCGATGAAGCTTTCAAACTCCACGAAAAGGTGAACAACTTGCAATAGAATCTCTCCTCCACTATTGGGATCATGGATAAAGAGCTTAAACTTTGGATCAGTTGCATAGTAGACCTCCGCCTCATGGGACAAGCAGATGAAAACCTATTATTGGCAAGCAAGGTCTTTGAGGATGCAAAGGATAATTTGTCAAAATCCTAGGTTTACAGTGTGGATTGGAAGATCAAGGTCTTGCAGGAGGCTTTGGGAGAATTGAAGAATAGCTGGCAGAAGGGTGAGGCTTTCAAAACACTAGTTATATCTGCTTTCAAAGATATACATTGTCATCTTCAGGATGAAACTTCTGGTGTGCCTCTTTCCTTACAAGAAATCAAAGCTTAATTTAGAGATTTTTTCAAAGGTAATCTATTCAAGGAAAGCTCCATTTCCAAAGAAAAAATGAAGGAAATCTGCTCTCTTCAATCTACCATTGAAGAAGCAAATAAGGATTATCATACTCATGTCGAGTTTGATAAGGAAATGGAGAAGTGTCTCGTATTTTGGACCCAGTCTACCGCCAACACATCAGTCCCACGTGGTAGAGACATAGCTGAGGCATTGAAGAGATTCAGACAACATATTTTAAAGACAGTGGGTCCCTCCCAGTCATAAGCACCTGTCTTCTTCTCCTAATTATTCTCTTCTCCTCTTATTCTTTCTCTCGGATTTGTTGTGATAATTTGGGGTATTGTGATTGGCAACCCTTAACTAATATTTAGTTAAAAGAAGTAGTTACCGAGAGTAACTGATTTGTAAACTTTATAATGGCCTCTCCTCGCCATTTTTTGGGGGGGGAAGAACTTGGCTTATTTTCTGAAACTGTAAATAAATCATAAAGAAATCAATACAGGAGGGCTTTTCATTCTTCATCTATCTGATTTCCTTTATTCCTAAGCTTTTCATTTAATCTTGTTAAGATCATTTGTCTGTATTATGTTTAGAAGCTTTGTATTCTTGCAGATGTTATTTATAGAACTTTGTGTCTTTCAAATTTTATTCTTACTAGTATGATACAAATGATCTTGTTTCAATTCACTATACCTTTACATGCATAAAGAATTACTTTGTCATCTATAATTCTTAATGGTTCCTTTCTGATCATTCTCGTATTCTCATTCCTCAGTCCTTTTGTAATTGATGATCCTTATGGAAAACACTTTTGTAATATCCAAGTTCCACAGAAAATCATGTTTTGTATATGTGTAAATAGGTTCGTTTCTGAATAAGGGAACCTCTCCCATTAAAGAGAAGAGACTTCTTGTCCCCTGACTGTTGCTCTTCGTGAAGTCCTGTTTGACGATCAATAGGTGGAAAGCAAGCGTTGCAACTCTTTATTAACGAGGAGGGCTACACGAGGATGCATCTTACGCAATTTTTGTTTAACTAGTTTGATTTCTGGAAGAGTAACGATATTGTGGACCATGACATTAGGATCTAGGCCTGGCATATCTTCGTATGACCAAGAAAATGCTTGGCGATGGTGGGAAAGAAAGGCGGTGAAGTCTCCTAACTCCTGGGGATTAAGAGATTGGCCGACCTTAATGATGCGAGGGTCTTTAGAAGTCCCTATATTAAAGTCGATAGTGGCTTCATTGAGAAGCATAGACATGTCAGAAGGAATGGTTTTAGGAAGATAAGAATCCTCTACCCCTAGATAGGTAAGGATAGAATCATCATCCGCACAATGGATAGTATTGATAGTGGGAGAGTCGTCTCCAACTATTTCAGGGAAGACTAATGGTATGGAAGTGGATTTTCCATTAGTCTTATAGGTCAGTGGACCTAAGGAAATGGTATTGACTAAAAAAATTTAGGCGGGATGGAAATAGTGTCGTCCACATTAACTGGTGCTTCTGACCTAACGGGAGAAGATGGTTCCTCAATGGAAAGAGGCTCATCGAGAATGGCGACGGTGGATTTTGAGAGAGGTTTAAACCCTAAACCAAATTTTTGATGTGGTTAAAGAGTTGGAATGGATGTGAGGTCATGCACAACCTGTTCATACTTTCCCAGGCCAAATCCTTTCCACGCGCATCGATATAGATAAGTTTTTGCGAACAAGCGAGATTTTGTAGACAATCAAACCCTACTGAACAGGGTTTGGCCCTAGGAGGATAATCCAGGATGCTATTGAGGTGTATCAAGACCATTGTAGATGAATTTAGTTGTGTTGATTGGGCAGACCAATGGTGACGATACAACCAAGACTTGGCTGATATTCAGGTTGTTTGTCTTGCCTACCATACTCATTAGGTTTGAGATGGGCATTAAAAGAAAGAAGAGGACGCTCTCATAACGAAAAATGCTGCAATGTTTCTCCTAGATTTTATAAATCTGGTAATTTTTGTTGTAGGTATGGAAGAGGATGAAGCTTCGTCAGGAGAACAAGCATTCTCCTTTGGAGGGGCAGACCCTGTGGTCATATCACATTGTGCGGAAAGGGAAAGGATCTCCTGGATGAGTATAAATTTTGTCCCTCATACTGATATTTTATGCATCGATGGAGGGTTGATGGGATGCAATGCATTGTATGAATCTAGGGAGCGTCCGAGGATCATATTGTAGTGGAATTTCCCCTTAAAAAATGTAAAAAAGCTCATGAAACAGTTTCTTGCCTACTTGAATGGGTAGGACCATAGTTCCTAAAGTAACTGCCAGCTGATCGTTAAATGATCCAAGGGAAAAAGGCTATGGTGACACTACGTTCTTTGGTAACTTAAGTTGCTCAAATGTGTGGGAGGAAATGACGTTGAGCACAACACCATTGTCGATCATAGTGTGTTTTAACGTAGTGTTATTGATTTGAACTGTGATAAAGAGAGGAGCCTCTAAATCCTCAGAAGAAAGGGGAGGAATTTCAGAATCCTCGAAGGAAATGGTGGTTGACAGTCTATTCAATCCAACAACCATCTCGAAAGGCTGGGGCTCATCTGAATTCACTGCGATACGGTGTAGATTATCGATCAAAGCCTGGCGATGCTAGGGAGATGACTGAATGAGGTCAAAAAGAGACATTTTGACCAGAGCATGGGTGAGTTATTTCATAACACTCTCCTCAACTGACATGGGAATCTGAGCCCGAGGTGAAGCACGAATAGAGATCTGAGGTCTCAGGGCTGATGAGGAAGGAGGAACTCCTTCGGGGGCCGCAGAAATGATGACCCGTGGTCGAGAGGCTGTAGAAGACGATGGATTATCATACTATTGTGCTCTAGTGGCGATATGAATTGTGTCGATTTGAGAAGGTGGAAGATCATCCGGAGTGGAATTAATGGAATTAGAGGCCTGAGTAGACCATTCAGGCTCAGATGTAGTTGGGATGACAGGAGACACGTGTTCCTCCTCCTCTTCCAGCAGAAGATCACTTTCTTCCAAGAGGCTGTTAACGACAGATTGAAGGGCTTTACATCCCTCAGTGTCATGACCTGGAGTGCGATGGTAAGCACAAATCAAATCAGAGTTGAACCAGGAAGGTTTTACTCCTTTGGGATTATAGGGTTTGATCAGAGGAAGAGATATAGATGAAGATTGGATAAGTTGGTGAAGGATTTCAGTATAGAATCCGGTAGAAAAAGATGAGGACAGAGATGACAAAGGCACCTCTTTAGTCTTAGCAGACTGCCGAGGTAAAAGAACCTGCATATCTGGTTTGACAGTATTTTTAGAGATTGTTTTACCTTTCTTGGACATTGGTAAAAGTACAACCTTAGGTGCTTGAGATGGAAGCAAGTGAGGCAAGATTGATTTTGGTGGAAGAGGAGCTCCTAAGATAGATTTTGAAGATGATGATGGCGTGACAAGTGTTTTGGTCTTTAGAGATGAAGAAGGCTATTTGCCCGAAACATATGATGATTTAAATAAGAATGATTTAGATGGGGGAGGAGCTTCCAAAATAGATTTGATAAGAGGCACAAAGGGTGCCTTAGCTTTTGGTGATGAAGATGATGGTTCTGATAAAAGAGGTGACCCCTTTCCAATAGGTAAACCCAGTTTACGAGGCACTGGTGAAGATGGTGTTGTAGAAGAAGATGCCTTTTCAAAAGATAAATCCAATATTTTATGAGGCGTAGAGAGGGATTTTTGGGGGAAAGCACCAAGAGTCTCGATGTTACAAAATATTGGTTTTCCATTTTTGGGGATGGTGACAACCTCGACCGCATACGGTGATTGTAACTGTTTTGGAGGAAGTAAAGGCGATGATGCCGATGATGTGACCCTAGGCTTAAACTCCAATTGTTTATGTCTGAGTCCAGGTGTTGGAAGCATAGGTCTCGATGCTAACTCCTTAGATGTTTCCTTAATAGGAAAGGAAGCACTAATGGTGGAAGATATAGGTAATGAAGAGGAAGCCTCTTATGATGTAGGTACTTCAGATGTAGTACTTTTGGGTGTAATTACTGTAGGAAATGTGACAAGAAGGGTTAAGATCGAAGATGCCTCCAATGACATAGAAGTTGGTACAACTATGGGTATGTTAACCAAAGACATGGTTGTGGTAAAAATGGGAGTGACAGAAGTAGAAGTATCCGTAGTGGGAATTTGAAGGGATGTAAATGACTCAAGCATCGAAAGAATATATGATGCTGAGACAGATGAAGATGACACTATCTCATGTATAGGTGGAAGATTAGATAAAGAGGTAGAGAGAGATGAATTTGTCTCTAACAATGGAGGAATAATCAAAGATGAATCATCCGAAGATGGTGGAATCTCAGAGATTAACGGAGTGGGAAGAAGTTCCGATTCAGTTGACATGTTCATATATGGCTCAGGTTTAGAAGAAGATCCTTCAGTAGAAATGAAGCTGATAGTATGCACGTTTGATTTTTGAGATCCTGAAGTGTCATTGTTTGGAGAGTGATTAGGAAAAGGTTGTTTAAATACATCAATAGGTTGATTTGGGGGAGCATTGGGATTATCCAAGACAATCTCGCCTCTATCGATAAATTTTTGGATGAGATTTTTGAAAGTCTGACATCATTCGATGTCATGGCCTTTGCTTCTATGATAATGAAAAAAGTCATTTTCATGATACCAGAATGTTCGTTCTTTGTTTTCATCTAACTCTCTAATGGGAGGGAGTTCGATCATGCCAACTTCTAACATCTTGTTTAAGATGGAAGTGTATGATTCCCCCAATGGAGTATAAGACCAAGATGGCGGGGGTCCTCAAGAATCTCTTTGAGTTGTTTGATTAGATGTGTTATTAGCTCATGATGTTTTTAATACGATAGCGTTGGTGGAACCCTGATTCTTGTCTTTGTTAGAAGCGGAAGGGTTTGATTTTGTAAACCGAGAAAAATCTGGTTTAGAATTAGAATGAAGTTTTAGCTTCCCTTATTCAATGACATGGGACTCAAGTTTGCATGCCATCATAAAGGCTTATTCAAATGTATGAAAGGTTTGAATCCTTAGAGTGGGAGAAATATGATTAGCACAAGATCAAGTAAACAACTCAATTTGTTGAGATTGAGGGAGGGAGAAAGATAATTGATTTATTATTCCTCTCCAACGAGCGATAAAGTCTGCAATAGACTCGTCATCGAATTGACAAATGTTATAAAGATCTGTAATCAAGATCTTATGTGTGATGTCTATTGATAAGTTTTCAACAAACATCTGAGCTAATTGAGAGAAAGAAAACAAAGAATTTTGGGGTATGTTATTATACCAGTCTAAAGCGGGTCCTGTTAGGGACATAGGAAAATTTCAGAAGCATAAGCTCCTGGTCTTGGACTATAAGGTAGCAAACATGCTTGAATTATCGTAGGTGCTGTTGAGGATTCTCTCAGCTATGAAATTTTGAGAACTTAGGAAGTTACCATTGGGGAGGATAAGGCTTAAAAGCCACTGATGGATGAATCAGTTCATTACATACTTCTTCAAAAGAGTATGATGGGCGAGCCCCTTTGGTGGAGGCTTCTAGGTCTAAGATTTTCTTAAAAATAAGTTGGACGACATCAGATTGAGGAGGGGGAATGTTAGAATGTCCCGTATAAGAAGCAAATGGTATGTTTTGTTGAGGTGTTAATGGGGGATTCATTTGCTGATTAACAGGATGATAAGAGGAATCACTAGGTGTTCTGGGTGACACCTGACGAGGTATTTGTTGTGAAGGAGCCTGTGTATAAATAGGCTGTGAGATGACAAGTGGTTGAGAGAAAGGTGGTTGAATGAAAGACGGGGCTTGTGATTGGTGGGTTCTTACACTTGTCGATTGAATCGGAATGGATTGAGGAATGTGGGTGTTGATTTGATTGGATATGGTGGGGATAACAAACTCTAAATGAGGCTTTTGACTGCTGGATTGGTTATTAGGGGCGCTGATGCCAGAGGATGGGTAAAGGTCACTATCACTGGAGAATTAGAAGAAAGACCAACTGGAGGGCAAGAAGGAGGAATCGACTGACCCATAAGGAGGGGTTGGTTCACAGAGAGATACTGACCTTGAGACGCAATAGACAACATAGAAGAATTAACAATAATTTTTGGGAGCATGGACAAACTCATCATAGCTAAATAAGAGGGCCTCTCAAAAGTAGGATGTGGCAGTAGCTGAGGTAGCCACGACATTAGGGATAGGCAAGGTCATTTGAGAACCAGTCGACATGATTGGTGGAAGAGAAAAAGGAGGCATAGATGTGCCACCTTCTTTCGTGGTTCGAGGTGAGAAAAAGCATGCTAACTGCTCTATAAAAGCCTAGGATGGTTCATGAGAATAATCGTAAACTTGTTGGATCGGTGGTCCCTGATCAGATATTCGAATAGACTTATGCACTAGGTAGTCCATAAGGGCTACCGGGTTGTGGTCAAGGAGTGCCTAAAATTCAGGATCTCCGCGAGGAACATACTCTATATCAGAAGCAGATGACACCTCTGAAGGACTGGGGGAAGCTGGTCGTGATGGGATCACTTTAGGATGATAGAAAGGATTATATGACCAAGATGGGGAACCAACTAATAGTGGTCCCGAAGAAGACTCGAGGGGTACCGAAACATCCACATTAGTGGTGGTCTCAGATGAGGAAGAGACTAGTTGAGCCATTTTTCTAGATTATGACCAGGTAATGACCGTCATAAACAAGCACAAACACAGAAAAATATTGTCCTAACTGATGCACAGACAATTCAAGCAGCGTAGGTGATTATCTCTTTTAAATTTTTATGCTTTTTAAGAAAGAAAATGTTTGGGAAGGATTTTTAGAACGGGGACTACTCAATTGGCCAAACTAAGGATGGTTTGGGGAATGTTTTGGTGAGGAGTCCCGAAGGCACTTCAGTAAAAGACTGGTACGTGGCTTGATATAGGGGCCTACCCCCGCACTTCACACACCGCTGCGATAAGGGAGTCGGGTGCTTTGCCAATATATACCAGAACTTCCCTGAATTTATAGCGTGGCCCGAGTACCGCGTAGGCTCTTCCTCTTGGATGTCACTTCCAAGTAGGCGAGGCTAGGGAAGGAATTTTTGTTTAAATGCTTTATACCTAGTGATTTTGGACTTTGTGTGCAAGGGTGAAAAATAAAAATCAAATAGTGTCACTACCGATTTTGATCAATTTTCCAACCTATTTAGAAAACTAGATGAAGAACATACAACAGAAATGACAAAGAAGAAGTTCTTTTTTTTTAAGCACTAAAAATGAAGTGTTTGATTTCGATGAAGACAAGTCAAACAAGTTCTTTCCCAATGCGATTAATTATTTTTTAAGCACCGAAACCAAAGTGTTTGAGTGTGATAAAAACAAACAAGCAAGTTCTTTTTAAGTTCTTAAAAAGGAGAAAACACTGTAAAAGAGAAATACCTGTAGATTTAGCTCTCCAAGGTGTGTGGACTTCAAAAAGCACGTTGTTGAGATCTTCCCCTCGAAAAATCCCGCGAACAAGAAAAGTGCTCCACAAGACAAGGTTAAGAAAACACACAAACAAATCCAGAAAGATATATCCAGATAAATAGATACTAGTAGAAGAGAAATTTTTATTTAAGAAACTAGAAAACTTTCCAGAAAATGACAACTTTGCACAAAGAGATAAAGCAAAAAGCACAGCTTTGAAATCAAATGAAAGATTTACTAATTTTTAGAAATAGAAATGGGAATCTAGATATGCATGAAAGAAATAATTTTGATTTTGCAAATTATAAATGAAAGAACCAAAACCAAAATGAAGAAAGGAAATGCTTAAGGAAAACTGATGAAAATCAGTGAAGAAAAACAACTAAAGCTCAAAACCGGAAAAGAAATGAACTTACCAATAGGGGACTTTGGTTCAAGGTCCCACCGGGCGTGCCAGAATGTAGATCAAGAATTTCCATGCGCTTGTTACCTGTCCAAGTTAATGCACCAAACTAAACACAAAAACCCTGAAAAACTCAAATGAAATCGATACCTGATAGTTAAGACGGGATCTGAGGCCGTAGATGGGAGGAAAGCCAATGTAGACCAGACGGACGTGCACATGAGCAAACCTGTAAAGTAGATTTGAGAAACTGCGACGCACAAATCCTTGGTAGAAAAAAACAACGTTAAAATATATTTGGGTGGACTGCTTGAAAAGCGGGTCTCGGGAAGCGATGAGCTTCCTCGGCGGATGTCAGTCCACATTTTTAATTAAGGAAAGAAGCATACATGATAAAAGATGTAGGTAAATGTTTAGATTTTCTGATTAAAAGTAAAAGATAGAATGTAAACAATAGACAAAATACTGTGAAAACAATGCTAGATTTATGTTACCTGTACTTGGCACCTGTCTGCAGGTTGATTGGCGTCGACCAGATTGTAATCGGCATCGATTTCTTTAAGCGGCGCCGATTAGGGTAAATCGGCGTCGACTGGAATGGGTCAGCGTCGACCGGAGGCAAGTTGCAGAAAGCTTGATGGATGATTGATGAGGACTGGATCGTGAACACCTGCAGGAGTTGCAGAGATGCGGACAGAGTTTCACCTTAGCTAGATGCAGGAACAGAGTCACTGAGAGGTCAATGAATCCTCATGATTTTGATGTTGCGAGGGCAGAGTAACGGTACACCTCTCAGGGATTGATTTAGATAGAATTCTCTCTTCTTCCGATTGACGATTCGAAGGCTCAAGGCTTAAGCTTTCTGTCTCTCTTACTGTCTAACCAGAACTAAATTTTGGCCCTGTATTTATAATCAGCGCCGACCGAGGTACAGTTGGTGCCATTCTAAAAAATTGGCATCGATCGAGTACCAGTCGGCGTTGACCGATCGGCGCCGATCAGGGAATAGATTCCCAAAATGGCCAAAAAGGACAAATTGGAAAGATAAGAGTATTATCCTTCCACTCAAATACAGGAAATATCTTGCTGCATGGTTTGGGAGAGGAGAAATAGGGGGGATAGATGGATAGAATTGATATGGGAGGTTAGGAATTGATATGGGGTAGATAAGTGGTTAAGATACATGTAAAAAGCATAATTAAATAGTTAATATTTAATTATCCATGGGCAAAATACAATGGGGTATAATAAACTTAGGATAGATGTTCAATTAGATATTTAATTAATACCCTAAAGGAAAAGTGGTGATATAAAGGTGCCCCAGGTTACCTGAGAAGGTAAATCGAACGTGGGGGACACTAAATTGGGTAACCAATTTTAGGTGTCTACAATGCAGTAATCGTATTTCACCAAATTTTTATTCGTTGGAAGACATGGAAAGGGTTTTTCAATTGTAGGTCGTATTTGGAGGAATATCTACACTCACTGTTCTCATCCCAACATTCAACAATTTAAGAATACAATCCATCATAAGAGTGCTCATTACAACCTACAGACCCTGGTACATGATCATTGTAGGTCTTCATCACGGCCATGTAATACTTTCTAGGAACCCCACAGTAGAATACAATACCCATTATCTATAAAAAATGATTATAGAAGAAAAATTAATTAACCATAAATAAATATTGGTTTATTTGATATGATATTTCTCTATTATCCAAGAAAAACTTGCTAATAAATATATTTATAGTTGTTAGTGCCTAAATTCCTCAAATAATTATCTACCATATAGACTGTGATAATCCTCCTTTACTAATATCTTTCCCAAATATTTGTTCTAAAATTCAACACATATTCACCATTATTGATCTATCGTATGGAAATTACTTGCAAGACTTCAAAACAATACAAATGTATGAATTAGACTTAATAATAAAGGCACTTGCCTAAGTCTCAAGTGTAGCTAAATATTATAATCTTAATCTAGTTATATAAAATTATTTTTTTATTTTTAACAGAGAGAACCAAATTGGTATGTAAGGGTGGCCACTAACTGCTACTAGAATACATGGCTAATAAATAGATCTACTCTTCATAAAAAAAAAATAAGATAAAATAAAATAAATTGACGCAACCTCAAATTTTGGCAGACTAGGTAATTGCTCAATCTTCCTAGGCCTTAATCACCCTCATTATAATTAATAGGTTTTCTACTTGTTGGTCATACAATCAAGCAGCCAATGTGAAGCACTTTTCTCTAGTGTTGAAGGAAAACTTTATCGCGGGCACCACCAATAGGATCTACCTATCCCTCATGCACGTTAGCGGGGGCAATATTTAATTAAAAAAGGTTAAAATTTGAACAAACCAATACTGTGGCAGAGTGGTGGGCCTCCTGCCTTGTATTTTGCAGGTCACGAGTTGAAATCCACCTATATCTTTGTAAAAGTGCATGAGAGATAGGCTCAGCCCCACCAATATACTCTTTGCATTATGTGGACATGCAATCGCCATGTAATTTAATGAATTTTAGTTCCTTTGCATCATGTATTGCAAGTTTTCGTACATTAGTTATAGTCACGTACTAAATTGCAATACATAATATTCAAATAAATCATACATGCTATGTTGTGTTCAAGAGCATATAAATATGCAGATTTGTTTACAATGGGGTGTGTGATGAAAATCACAACATGCCGTATGACATACTTCTTTATCAGGCCTTTAGAGATGAGTATGGAGCATTCCAATTCATTGTCGGTGATCCAAACATCTCTCTTTGGAAACATAGCATTGGGTTTCATGATTTCTCATTAGGTAATTTTCAATTCATTTTTGCATCACACCACAAATTCAACATTGTTTTAATTTTAATTTAATGTAGAAAATTACATTTGGGTCATTTTTGGTGCCAGTAAACTTCATGTGGGAGGTGTTGAGAGTGCATCAATCACATTATTTGATAAGAGTGATTACAAGGATGTATGTCGTAATTTTTCTCTAGTTCTTGGCATTTTTGTTTCCCTTCTTTGGTCCACTCAACAGTATAATTTAAGATCAATTATCATGAGCTTCTCTAACTACATAATTCCATGTTTCGTGTATCTCATTGTCTACAGAACAAAATCCACCAAAACATTTTCATCGCTATTCCTCTTCTGGATATTATTTCATCTATGACATGTCACTCTTTAATTATGCCCAAAGACATTTCATAGTTGGGCTTGGGTAGGGGCGGAGACTATCTGATAGTAGTCAGAAGCATCGAAGATGAATATTTGGGGGGCGAGGATGATGATTACAGTGAAATCGAGGTTGTTTAATTTTGGAAAATCCTAATATGTTAAAAGGAACCATAAATAAATTGTTCCAAGCCACAAAGAGCTCATATGGTAATAAAAGACCACTCTGAATGAGATGAAAGCAATTCACAAGGATAAATTTACAAAAACACTTGCAAATAATTGAGCAACAATATCATATATTATAATGGAACTCTATGAAGTAAAATGAGAAGAGGTTTTGTTTATATAGGCAAGGAAAGAACTAGTCAAGGTCATATGTATGACCATTAATCAAAGAAAGAAATAGTCACCAAAAATTTAGTCAAGACCATAGATTTAAGAAGGAACTAGTCAATACCATAGATAAATGAGAGAACTATACCTAACAACTAGATAATATCTTCCTAATATCTAAATATAAGATAAAAGAAATGTCCAAACATAAGTTTGAGGATAAATAACGGAGAAGGTAAATACAATACATAGGTGTACATGAGCTAAGCTAAATAAATACTCTAACACTCCCCCTCAAGTGAAGCTAGCGACATAGAATAAAAGTGACATATCCACAATATGAGTCCTTGAAACTAGGTATGATCGGGTATTCATGTACAATATATCCATGAAAAAATCTTGAACTAAAAGTAGGAAAGAATCCTACAAGAAGGAAAGATAAAGAAGAAGAAGAAGAAGAAGAAGGAATATGTTCCCACGAACATCCCCAAAAACAATTTCTGAAATCCCAAGCATGCCACATAGTTCAAGGTAGTGAAGTTATGAAAAAGGCTTCGTAAAGATGTTGGAAACTTGCTGTTGAGTCATAATGTACTCAAGGAAAAGAAATCCATCATGAATGTACTAAAGAATGAAGTGTATGTGAATCTCAATATGCTTGGTCCACTAGTACTGCTCAACAGGATTTTAAGAATGGTTAATTTCACCTTCGACATTTCCATTCACGTACGATTGCTAGTATTAAAAGATTTCGTCTGAATTTCTGAAAACTGCAATTCTATAAAAGTCTTTTACAAAGTAAACACATGTAGACAGCGTATTATCAGTCCTTATTATGTAGATGTCGATTTTAACTACTCTTGAGCGACCGTGCCGATTCCCGCGGGCAGTCCTCCTTGATTATTGCTATTATTTTTGGCCTATCTCCACATTTTCAATGGAATTGTACTGTGTTACCTTCAGTACGGCAATAGACGTTTTATTTCCAGATTCTATGTGCCAAATTAAATGTTGTCGTGTTACGATAATTGTTTTCCTTTCTTCACCAAGCTTCTTATGTATTCTTCGCTCTCGTTTTGCAATTATTCAAGATTTTATCACTTGCTAAAGTTGGCAACGAGTTATTGGAGGGAGATTCAATCAAGAAACAGACTTGTTTGTTAGTGGCTGCGATAACAAATAATTCTCACACGCAGGTAATTGCCTTTATCGTCAGCCATTAAAAGCGGAGTCACAGTCCGCATACTAACCACTGAACCGATGATTTGGGATTGTTTATCAAGTTTACTATCGGACGGATACCAATTCCTGGCTTTTATCACCAACCAGTTTTTTTTATTTGTATGGTTCAGAATCAGATTTTGTTTGCATGACGCAGAGGCCTTATTTTGTATTTTGGCCATTTATTAGAGTATATTTTAGACCATGTAGACAAAAACAGTGTTATAAATAATATTATAACATTAAAGTCTCTATTTTAGATCCTCTAGACAAAAGCAGCATTATAAATAATAGAAACCGTAAAATATGTTTAGTGTAATAAACTTTTTATATAAATTGAGATGACACTTTATGTATGATTATAACTATAGATAATTTTCGATTTGAAAGTTATAATTAATTTGAAATTCCTCGTTTGAGTCAAATTATAGTATTGAGTAATACCGTTTTTTTTTTAATAACAAAAAAAATTATTACTTTTATTTGATAATTGGTTTAGGGCTAGTTTTGTTAACAATGTAAGTTTGATTTTCAATTAATCATGAAAAATATATTTTGGCCAATAGAAAGTGAAATTTTATTTTGGGTTTTCCTAAATTATAGTTTAAATTGTTGCAATAATACATCATTGTATAACGGTAATGTAAGCAATAATGTAGTGATATTTTGATTGAGAGTTTCATGTGAGGTTTTAGAGACCATTAGTTAATGTCTTATCATATCAATGGTACTACTATCATGTCGAGGCGTGTGCATATGACTGGGGTGAACTCATTGAGGTGCATGTGCTTAATGTTGTCATGTTAGTAGAAAAAAATTGCGGGAACCTTTTCTTTGGAAAGGCAACTTGATGGAGTTGTTAACTTGTTAGTGTAGGTGCTACGAGCAATTATTTTCAGGTCCTATCTGAATTAGTCCTATTTTAATGCAATTGCAGTTGATCTCGTACATTTTCTTATTTTTGTGGTATCATGTTCTGAAGAATTCATTTGGACGTCCTTGGTTGTAGATAGAGGTGGTTTGATTTATTTGCATGTATTTAGGATTTTTGTTGTTTTTTGCACAAGTGACAATACGATATGAAAATTGTGGTGTTCTATTAGCTCGTATGAAATAGTTTTTGATGCATTGATTTAGACATGATTGGTAGTGGATGGTGGTGGTCTTGTTTATTTGAATGTATTCGCATTTCCATTATTTTGATGTAGTAGACAATCAAGTATGAATTTTTTTCTTTTTGTTAGCTCTCATGAAATTGTTTCTCAGTTTTCATTAGAGGTAATACATCAAATAACATTCATTCTATAATTTTTTCTCATTTCCATTTTTCGCCTTAAAAGGGTGTGAAAAAAATAACATCAAGTTATGTTGTTTAAATATGATTTTTTTTTGGTAGATTCTATTATTTGTGTATTCCATTTTCCCTATGCAATGGGTTGAAAAGAAAATACATATTTCTACTTTCTCTTGTAGGATCCAATTATGTTCTTGGCTCAAATGGTTAGGAAATTATTTCTCTCATTAGATGTGACAAAACTAAAAATATAGTAATAAGTTGTTTGACCAAGTATTTTGGTTCACAAAACAATGTCAATCACAAAAAGAAAATAAACATTTTCCATTTACATTTCAACATATCCTTTCTTTCGCATCTAGTTAATAAAAAATAATGTTGACAATAATAATGAATTACACCAAACGAAACAATATTAAATATAGAAAAATAATTTAGGCTATCCCTCTCAAACATGCACACCTCGAAAAAAAAAGTAAAAAACATCACAAAAAATATCGAAATTATTTTCACAAGATTTTGCACTTCACACCCATTTCACACAAAACTGGTAGGCATCTATAAAAAATAATAAAAATAAATCTACATTGACATAACAAAAACAAACATCAAATGTAGCAACTAACGTGCGAGAATTATTAAAAACAAATTGGGCATATACCACATATTTTCTTCAAATGAGAAGAATACTAAACGTCGTGTGTGTAGATGCATGTTGTTTTGAATTATAAAAATACAGTTAAAAGGAAAAACACTTATTACCAAATTACGTAAAAGTTCTAAGTCCTATTATTTTATCCACTTCTAGTATACTTAAAGCAATGTATTATCTTTATTTTTTCACCTTCCATGTCTTTTGAAAAAGATTAGGTACATTCTTCAAAAAGATCAGGTACATTCAAAAGCTCCCATTTTGTCACAAGTTGGGAGTATGCTTACAAATGTTGCAGACTTTGATTTACACCTACCAAATGCAATTGCTTAATAGTTTCCAAGACATTTTCAACATATCCATTTTTTGCAAATCGTGCCATTGTAGTAGCCTATGAGACCACATTTCTTTTGAGGAATTTTAAATAACAATGTACGTTTTTAAACTCTAAAATTAAAATTTCAAAACTTTCCCCCTCTGCATTAGTTTATAAGAATTGTCTATTGGAATGTGTATTGTGCATTGCATGGTGGAGATGGAGTTCAATTATATGTGTAAATAATTTACACTAAAAAATATCTATACAAGCGTAATCTATTGGTATTTTTATTTATTTCTTCACGTACATGGCATACATACCAAGGATTGAGTCTATATGGTCAATATAGTGAATACAATCATTTTGACACTACTTTTAACTCCTTATAGGTCCATGCAGATACATCTTTATGTTATGTGATAATCTTGAATGCTACATGTGCCAATTTTTTCCATCACTTTCTCCGTGCAACAAGAAAATCTCCTCCATCACTTATTTTTATGGATATTCATATCCAGTTTCAAAACTCTACAATATTGCATATGCTGGAAGAATGATACCAAAGATTGCCTAAGTTTGGATTTTTAATATACGGTCAATATGGTGAACACTATGGATCTCCATATCCTATTTAAAAACTCTACAATATTTCATATGTTGGAAGAATGCTAGCAAAGATTGCTAAGTTTATCACGTATATTCACACCTACTAATTTGCATTGAAATATTTTATGCATAAGACAATGCTAAAACACTTACACAAAATGCATTCTAGCATGACTCTTCCTCTTGAATCTCATGGAAACTTGTTCGGACAAGAACATGCGACCAAAAAATGTATTTTACATTCTCATCTTGTTAAAATGTGATTTGTGTGACATTCACTTCATCACGGTCATACTTGATCTATCTCATTCACAAATCTAGAAACCTACTTACAGAGTAGCACTCTTTCTCATTCTTTTCTAAGTGTGCACATAAGAATTTCATTGTTTCTTGTCTACCTGATACAAAGATATTTTTTTCATACAATATTATTTTCTTTCAAGATGAATGCAATGTGTTGTTTATGCCCACATTGTGCTCGTTATGTAGGTTAACAAATGAAAATTAGGCCTTTATGTTGATGTGCAAGTCCCATGTTGCGTCCACAGAGCTTGGTAATAAATTTTTCATCTTAATCCTTTGTTTATCAATGGAATGCACTGCCTTAGTTGTTCAAAAATATTTTATTATCTGCGTCAGATATATTATTCACACTTTATATTCGCAATTTTATGGAGAGTGTAACACCCACAATTTCGAACGTTTCAAAACCACACTAAAATCTATTTATTTATTAGGGAAAATTTTATGGGAATTTTTTTTGTTTAAAAGGTTGCAAGGGTTATAAATATCGACTACGTTTAATTAATTTTTGTTAACAAACTCTACTCATTCATAAGGTACTCGCAACTAAAATTAATTAATTAAATATTATTAGTTTATTTTACAAATCCTTTTGGAAATATAAACCCCTTCTAAGGTTCACTTAATTATTTATTTAAATATTGGCAACATTAGTTGTACTAATTTACCCCTTCAATGTTTTTCTTAAGCTCATGATTAAAATCATTTCCTAAGTTAGCTTAAATTTACTTCCCCTATCAATTATTTAGTTATCTAACTATATATATAAATTCTATATTAATTAATTCCTCTGTATAATTATCTAATTATCCATGCACAATATTATTGATTTAATCCCTAAATAAAGTCATCAAACCATAGTAAAAGTGATCACACCCTATACTAACCCACCAATAGCCCCTTTCACTTAATACTCATACCATTAATTTAAATCACTCTATCCCAAAAAAAGTCATAACTTAAAAGTTGTAGGGTTCATTCTCCACCATTAGATTAAAACATTTTGAACCCTTAGATCTTAGGTTTGACTAAGGAACTCTAGGAATCCTTATAGGTTTCCTTTTATTATCTTCTTGTCCTATTTTTATCATTTTCTCTATTTTGTTTTGCATTAAGGAAGAATGAAGGCCATGGAGCCTAGAAGAGATGATGGATGATTTTGCTTGGTTTGGAAGGATATAACACAATTTGGGTGTTTATTTTATTTGCATCCCTCTCATAGGATTTGCCTTGAATGTTATTGGTTATTTTACATTTTTAGGAAGAGGGATGCAAATAAAATAAACACCCAAATTGTGTTATATCCTTCCAAACCAAGCAAAATCATCCATAGACTGCTTGGTTTGGAAGGATATAACACAATTTGGGTGTTTATTTTATTTGCATCCCTCTCATAGGATTTGCCTTGAATGTGATTGGTTATTTTACATTTTTAGGAAGAGTTTATATATATATAACATTCAAGGAAAATCCTATGTTGGTCAGTCAGAAATGTGCAAAACATAGTGCCGATACTAATATGGTCGAGTCCATTATGCAGGGTTTAAGTTTTTAATTAAATGGGTTTGGGGTACCGCCCCCACCCTACCCATTATCTATAATAATGGTTGAGGTGGGGGCACCCGCCCCCACCCCTTATATATTTATTTTAAATAAACAATGGTCATATAGCCAAGCCTTATTCAAACCACTTTTTTATTCTATACTTTCCTTTCACATATACACACAGTCGAATGGTTTTTCATATAAATATGATTTATTCAATGAATATAAATTATATTTTATATAAACATATACATTTATAAATAAATTTTTATGGATATATAAGTTTATTTATTTATATAATTACCTTTTTGTAGTTTTATTTATTTTAAACAATTTATCAATCCAAGTTTGTTTAGATAACAACTTGCAAAGCACAAGTAGTTTGTAATAGTTTATAAATATTTAAATATGTGAAATAGTGGGATTAATAGCCTTTTCCTTTAAATTAAATGCAAGTAAATGAAACAAACATACTTCTTGGGTTGATGGAGATCATTCAAATGCCTATATTGTCTAGTTTACATTAATGAGAGAGTTATAGCAACCATAATAACATATTATTATTTCAAGTAGCACTAAAAGAGGAAGAACGAAATAAGAAACTCAACCATGACAACCTTCCTTTTCTGGCATATAAATAGAATATTTCAAGGCTAGTTTAAGGAACATAAAAAGTTATGGTCCTTTATAATTCCATTTCAAATAAGGATAATTTCTATTAATAAATCAAATACAGTCTTGATCTAAATTTACAATTTTGAAGGAGATATGATCACAACTTGGTTGCAAATTCACATGTCTCTTTTAAAAAATGTGTATTTCTTGGATAATAAATACAAATCATTTTTTTTACATAATGCATTACAAGAAGTTGAAACTTTAAAATGCAAGTTAAAAAATCCCTCCACTTAGGTGGAGACAACATGGAAGTTTTTTTACAAAAGTAGGATTCCTTCATGTCTTCTACAAAATGCAAACTATGTCCAAAGCTTCAACTTGAGCTCCGTTATTTTCTTGCAGTTCAAGGCACAACAACAAGCAAGACAAAGTAGGAAACACTCTCCACCCAACCAATATTCCAATGAGGAGAAGAAGCTATCCTCCTCATTGGACCCCCGAGCCCCAACCATAGACCAATAAGGAATGGATACAACCAATGGAAACTTTCACAAATGTTACCACATTACAACCACAAATACCAACAATATTTTAACACACATACAAGCACAAACAACAATATCAATAAAATGTAACTTTTCCAAAACAAGGATTGAAAACTCTAAGCCAAGGGAGCAAAGAAATATGGGGAAATCACTTATGTCTCCCAATGGGTTAAGTACCCACCTTAAAAGCCTCCAAACATATTCATCCACACAAAAACCAAACTCTTATCCCTCCCTCAAACAAACTCTTATCACTCTCTCATAATCTTATCACTCCTTCAAGTATTTTTCATAAAAATATAAGTAGGAATATCTTATCGTAAAAAGGTGGGACACTCAACCCAAACTCCCTCCAAAATATGTAAACAATACTCTTATCCCTCACTCAAAATATCCCCATATTTCTTATCCTACACCATATTTAAGGCCATACTACCCAAGTCCCAAACATGTACACACAAACATTCATTTTACATACAACATTCATATAATAAAATAAAAATTCCAAGGTTTTAAGTCCCTACCTTGCCATTGCAAGAACCTTTGATACACAATCACAACTCTAAGATCCTTCCAAGCTCAAGCCCAAATAAAAAACAAGCTCCAACACTCTAAGAAAGAAACTCACGTCAAAAATCTCCCAAAATGTAAGTGCACAACTCAATCAAATAACCCCCAAAATATCAAAATAACCTGTATAAATAGAAAAGGAGGAGAGGGGGGTGAGGTGGCTACATGTAAGATGTCACATCACTTATTGTCAACTCCATATCACCAATTCAAACATCAAAACAAAGGCTAATAAATTTGTGGGTAAAGGATATGAAAAATTCTTCTTCACACAAACTCTCACTCCATACCTCTAAGGACAAAAATAAAATCTCATGTAAGAAAGTGTAATACATTTCACCTTTATACCTTATAAATCACATAATGGGGTATAATATTGACCCCTTGCACCATCAGTATAGTTGGTAGGTGAATTTAAAAGGTGTGGGACAAGATTAAATTTTCCCACAAGCCTCTAAATGATCCACAAGGGATCCGAAATAACTCTACTTCATCAGAAACAGTCAGAAAAAAGAAGGAAAATAATCAAAACGGAGGTTCTGTCTTTTAAGTAACGGGGACCCCGCCGCCCTATGCAGGGTGGTGGTTACAGAACCACCGCCCAGCCAAGGTGGCGGTCCCAGAACCGTCGGTCTGTACAGGGCGGTGGTCCTAGCCATTACAGACAGAAAACTAAATTTGAAATGAATAGCCTCTAAATTTGAAAGGATGTTCATTCTCCTCTTCCTCCTTCATGACCTTTCCCATTCTCCAGTGCATGGGAGGACATGAGAAAGGCTATAAATACATGATTGTAGAATTGTAGAAGATCATCGAAGTATGGGAGTAAGTGAGCAAGAAGTCTTGGTGTTGGAAATTGCATTTTTGTAGAAGAAAGGAGTGTTGGATAGAGTAAGCAAGCAACTGAAAGGAAGTGTTGAGATATTATCTACTTCTCTTTCTTACTTATTGTAAATTCTATACCTGTTGATTTGAATTGGCCAATAGAAGTGGGAAGAAAGAGCAATTTCCCTTCCCGACTGGTTTTTCCTCCATTGGAGGTTCTCCAGGATAAAATTGTTGGTGTTATGAGCTTATATTCTTTCCTTTACTACAATTGTTGATTCTAAGCACAA
The DNA here is from genome assembly GCA_019776745.2 of Taxus chinensis. NCBI lineage: Eukaryota > Viridiplantae > Streptophyta > Pinopsida > Cupressales > Taxaceae > Taxus > Taxus chinensis. The sequence continues at coordinate 869,093,691 of CM034151.1, read as the reverse complement.
TAGTAAGTCATTCACTAGCTATCTTTGTTATTTTCTAATAGGAAGTAAACAACAGTGATTAATTCTTGATTTGTGAATAATTCCAAAGTTGAAGAGTTTATAGATCATTTTGATATCAGAGCTAACAAGTATCCAAGAATGTGGTATTTCATTCTTGAATTTGTATGACAGTGACAAGATCTAAAGGCGAAGAAGCTTTACCTTGCAATCCGGAGATTTCTACAAAGAAGTGGAAACAGAGAATTCGGGGAGAAATGGAGGAAGAGAACTTGGTCCATAGAATTGAGATGTTGGAGACCATGATGGATAGGATGTTTAGAAGGAAAGAGGAACTTGCAGATTTGCAGAAGACAGCTTCTGTCAAGCAAGACTCCATGGACTCGGTGGTTCGAGGCTTAGCCAAAAATTTTGGTATAGGCAAGAGTCACCATGAGGAAGATTATGAGGAAGAGCATGAAGAAGAGAGTTCTAACACAAGAGAAAAAGTAAAATCTTAACATACTCCTTTTAAAGTTGAGACTAAAGTAGAAATCAAAAGCTTTGAAGGACAAGTAGATGCAGAATTACTGGATAAATGGTTGAAACAATTAGAAGTCTATTTTAGCATCCTTAATGTCACTGAGGCACAAAGGATCACCTTTGCACGTCTCAAAATGGAGGGACATGCTCTAGTTTGGTGGGAAACTGATCTAACTACTTTTGAAAAGAAGAAACGTCCTATTGTGAAATCTTGGCAAGAATTTAAGGAATTACTTAGATCTAACTTCTATCCTATTGGCCATAAAACTAACCAAATGATTAAATGGTAGTATTTTAGACAAGGCAGTGGTAAAAGTGTGTAGGACTATACTACGAAGTTTTGAAGGCAAGCCATGTTGCTGAACATGGATTTGGAGGACGAGGATATTCTGACCAAATACTTGGGAGGACTTCACACTCACCTTCGAAGAAAATTCATCTCCACAAAGCCCAAGGATCTCAATGAAGCATGTGTATATGCATACTACATAGATGATGAGAAAAATCAAGGAGAACCAGAGCCGAGGGTAAAGCAGTCAACAAATCAGCAGAAAAAGGATTATGGGCAAATAAGTAACAAGAGTAAGTGGAAAGGGAAAGGTAAACAAGCTGCTACTACTTTAAATATTTGTAAATATCCCAAGAATTTTTGCAAGAATTGTGATATTAATGGTCATAATGACGCTACATGTTAGAAGTTGCATCCAGAGTTACATCCAAAGAACCAAACCAAGGACTCCAAGAAGTCCATGAGAGCTGTAAAGATAGAAGGCGAGGTGGAAATCGAAGATGACTCAAATGTAGACGAAAGGCTTAGATGCATGGTCACCAACGTGGACAACGAAGAGGAGATGAGTAGACTATTCCAGATCAAAATCTAGTTCAAGAGGAATAAGGTAAATGCTTTGGTTGATACCGGTTCTCAATCTAACTTGGTTTCTGAGGTAGTTGTAAAGAAGCTTGGTCTTGAGACTTACGAGCATCCGCACCCATATCCTTTGGGTTGGGTGAATAAGGGTGTTGAAATTTAGGTAACAAGAAGATGTAAGGTCAAGTTTGGGATAAATTCCCAATATATAGATGTTTTTGAAGCTGACATTATTCCACTTGATTCTTTTGATGTGGTATTCAGGATTCCTTACTTGTATGTTAGGGATGATATCTTTATAAGAAAGGAAAAATGATACAGATGGGTCAAGGATGGGATCAGCTGCAACATCTGGGCACACCAGCATAAGACACAGGTTACTATGGTAAGTGATAACCAAGCAAAACGGCTTATTCAGTCAAATCATAATCAGTTTTGTTTACTTTTTTTAAAGGATAAACAATATGGGGTAGAAGTTTCAGAGATTTCTAACCAAGGAAAACAATATTTGGATAGTATTATTCAATATTTTTAGGAAGTATTTCAGGCTCCTAGAGGATTACCACCAAAACGGGAAGTAGAGCATGAGATTCAACTATTGCCAGAGTCACCTCTACCGAAAATCAGGTTGTCTAGGCAATCTTTGCTGGAGAGTATTGAGGTAAGGAAACAACTCCAAGAACTAATAGACCAAGGGGTGAAACGACCGAGCACCTCACCATGTGGTTTGCCTATTGTGATGGTGCCAAAGAAGGATGGTTCTTGGAGAATGTGCATTGACTACCATGCTTTGAATAAGATCACCATAAAGAACTGATATCCACTTCCCCGTATAGATGATCTCTTGAAATAGCTTCAACATGCCAAACTTTTCACGAAGTTGGAACTCAAGTCAGGTTATCACCAAGTCAGGATGAAGGAGGAGGATATATGGAAGACTTCCTTCAAAATAAAATAGGGTTTGTATGAATGGTTAGTACTTCCTTTTGGATTATGCAATGAACCCACTACATTTATGAGATTGATGAATGATGTATTGTGGGATTTCATAGATTCATGTGTCATTATATATCTAGATTATATCTTGATTTTTAGTGCCACATGGGAAGAACATCTAACGCATTTGCAGCAAGTCTTGCAAGTTCTCAAGGAGAAACAACTACTTTGTAATATGAAGAAATGTGAATTTTCCAAATGGTCACTTGTCTATCTTGGGCACGTGGTTAGAGGAGGAGAGCTATGAGTGGATCCAAAGAAGGTGGAAGCCATCACAAATTGGCCAACACCAACAGGAGCCACAAAGACTAGACATTTTGTGGGATCAGTAAAGTACATGTAGGTTCATTCCGGGTTTCTCGGTGATTGCAGTACCTCTACACATAGTGGCCATAAAGAGTAAGGGTTTTGACTGGGGTAAGGAACAAGACAAATCCTTTGAGTTATTGAAATACAAGATTAGTCATGCTCCAGTACTTGCTCTTCCTAGTTTGTAGCAACCTTTTGAAGTAGAGACAAATGTCAATGATTATGCTATGGGCACAGTGTTTCTTCAAGGAGGTAAACCTGTATATCATCATTTTGAAACCTTCACTTCAGCAGTTAAAGGATATTCAGTATATGATAAAGAAATGTATGCACTAGTTTAGGCAATTAAAAAATGGAAATATTATTTGTTAGGTAAAGAAACTATTGTGCACACTGACCACAAACCTCTCCAGTATTTACAAGCACAGTCTAAATTGCAGCAGGAAAGGCACTACAAATGGATGGGATATCTTCAGCAGTTCCATCTAGTGATCAAATACAAGAAAGGTACTACAAATTTGGTGGTAGACATGTTGTCTAGGCCACCCACACAGGAAAATTTCTCCTGTTTGGACACTATCTCTCATATCGAGCCCTTCATGAAGGAAGCTTACGGAGAAGCATATGCCCAAGGAAAAGACTTTGGGGTAACATTTAAGAAGTTGCAGTCCCAAGGGGCTGAAAAGATGGGGATTGACTACTTTTATCTCAAGGATGGGCTTCTCAACCGATGGGGGAAAAATTGTGTGCCTAAAGAAGAAAGAATTCTATTGATGAGGGAACCACATGCCTTGAAAGTAGCGGGAAATTTCGGTGTTGTTAAGACCCTAGCCCACTTGCAAAGGTATGTATATTGGCCCAACATGCAAGAAGTATCAAAATTTATTCGTGAATGTAAACTTTGTTGTACTAGTAAGCCTAAAACTAGGAAGGAAGGTTTGTATATGCCTTTACCAATACCTACTCGTTCATGGGAGGAAATTTCTATGAATTTTTTAGGAGGATTACCTATGTCTAAACATGGCCATGACTATCTCTATGTTGTTGTGGATAGATTCAGTAAAATGTGTATTCTTATGGCATGTAAAAAGACAGTAAAAGAACATGAAGCAGCAAATATTTTCTTTGCTAATGTATGGGTGCATTTTGGTTTGCCAAAGTCTATTGTCTCTGACAAGGATTCCAGGTTCTTGGGAAACTCTTGGACTACTTTTTGGAACAAGATGGATACCAGGTTACAGAGGAGCACAACTTTCCATCTACAGACAGATGGAAAAACAGAGGTGGTAAACAGGACTTTGGTATAGTTAATAAGAGGGTATAAGAGTAAGTACCTAAGGACTTGGGATGAGTCCTTAGCCTACATTCAACATTCCTATAACCGAGAAGTACACACATCCACTATGAAATCACCATTTGAAGCATGCTTGGGATATCTACCTACAAATCCACTGGACATAGCAGTTAGACAGCAGGATGAGGAGGATACACTAGACACAGGGGTGACTAGAGCCAACAAGTTCATTGAGAGGATCTGGCAGATCCATCTCAAGGTCAAAGAACAACTATAAAAATCTCAAGAAAAGTACAAAGCTAGGAACGATCAACATAGGATGGAACACAAGCTTCATGTTGGAGACAAAGTTTGGCTTTGCTTGAGCAAGGAGAGACTACAAGGTCAAACACGGAAGCTCAAGCCACTATGATATGGACCCTTCACCATATTGGAGTAGGTTGGGGAAAATTATTTTCGATTTGATTTACCATCATTCATGAGAATGTACTCTGTAGTAAATTGTGAGAACTTGCACCTATATGATCCATCCATGTTGGATGAAGATGAAGAACTACAGTTGCTACCTTTCACTGAGGATTGCGTCTTGGACTCACGAGGTGAATTGGAGGAGGATGTAGTGCTACAGCAAAAGGTTAGAGAGACTAGAAGAGGTCCGCAGAAGTCTTGGTAGATTGGACTGAAAGGAAAGACACCAAGGTAGGCCCGATTCTACTCGAAGGAGCAAGCAAGGGAATTGTTCCCTCATCTACTTCCCCACTAAGCTTTTGTGGGACCAAAATCCTCCTAATAATGGGAGGTGTGATCCATAGGGATCCAAAATAACTCTACTTCATATGAAACAGTCAGCACAAAGATGAAAAATAATGAAACGGACGTTTTGTCTTTTAAGTAACAGGACCACCACCCTGCGTAGGGCGGCGGTTACAGAACTGCCGCCCAACTAGGGCGGCAATCCCAGAACTGCGGGTCTGCACAGGATGGCAGTCCTGGCCATTACAGACAGAAAACTAAATTCAAAACGAACAACCTCTTAATTTGAAAGGATGTTCGTTCCTCTTCTCCTTCATGACCTTTCCCATTCTCTAATGCACAAGAGGACATGAGAAAGGCTATAAATACATGATTGTAGAAGTGTAGAAGATCATCGAAGCATGGGAGCAAGTGAGCAAGAAGTCTTGGTGCTGGAAATTACATTTTTGTAGAAGAAAGGAGTGTTGGACAGAGCAAGCAAGAAACTGAAAGGAAGTGTTGAGTTATTATCTACTTCTCTTTCTTACTTATTGTAAATTCTATACCTGTTGATTTGAATTGGCCAATAAAAGTGGGAAGAAAGAGCAATTGCCCTTCCCGACTGGTTTTTCCTCCATTAGAGGTTTTCCAGGATAAATTTGTTGGTGTTATGAGCTTATATTATTTCCTTTACTACAATTGTTGATTCTAAGCACAATAGTAATTCATTCACTAGCTATCTTTGTTATTTTCTAATAGGAAGTAAACAGTAGTGATTAATTTGTGATTTGTGAATAATTCCAAAGTTGAATAGTTTACAGATCACCAAAAATGGTTCCAAAGTCAAATTTAAGGATTTGATAGATGAGTTGAGTGCACAACATCCAAATTAATTAAAATCCAACTCAAAACAAAAATATCACAAGGACAACCTACCCCAATTAAATGCCCCCTTGTCACATCCCCAAAAAATTTAATTAACATGATTAATACACTTAAGTAAGAGCACATTAATTAACAATAATAAAGTGAAATACACCACAATAATAAATCACATACTCCACAAATTATTAAGAGGGAAAAGGGGAAAAAACACACACATAACCCATGGTCACATTTTGAGGTCATCCCCCCATGGGGACCTCCTAACAACCTAACAACACAAAACAACATAACTAAACATAAATATGCCATGGTGACCTTCGTTACAACCATCTTATATTCTGCTATGGTTAGTCTCATATCCCCCTCTTGTTTGTTGTGATACAAAAATGTGCAAAAATCAATAATACCTCTTCGGCCTCGTGGCTGTATCAAATATATAAACAATAAAATACATGCACATTCATTAATAAACATTGTCATATCACGTAGTTAAATCATCATCAAAGCTAAGCAATGTTATTAATCGTTCACAATTTTCTAACATTTCCATTCTACCATTTCATCAAAAACAATGAGATCATAAGACTTTCTCGATCATCTAACAAAATCAACACATCAAGAATCTAAAGTGTTAGTATATGTAAAATAACAACACTATATCATCATCAGTACTAAAATATATATCCATGCATATAATTCAAAATATGGGTCACCACATGTCCATAGTTAAAATATGTATCATACCTATCAAAATGTTAATCAAACATAATAATGTTCATCTGTCAATTTCTACTTATCAAATATGATAACAATCTATGTGCATTCAATCCAAAGTAAGAAAAAATCATAGTAAAATCAATATCAAGAAGGAGTGGGCACTATATCCCCCTCCCCTTAAACTCAACTTCCTTCTGGAAGTCATTGGAACAAGTGTGGGAATTGTGCTCTCAAAGGTGTGGTGTCCTCTCATGTAGTTGTTCTCTTATGATACCAATCCCATTGGAAGTTTACCTGATCAATTTCATGGCCTCAAAATCCTAGGGTTCTACGCTTTAAAATTTGCATGGGCTCTACCATCACCTATCTTTTCTCTTGCACCTACAATGTAGTCCAATCTGATACATGAGAAGGATATAGTATGTATCTCCTAAGAACAGAAACATAGAGCACATGATAGATGTGAGACAAGCTGGGTGGTAAAGCTAAGCGGTAGGCTAAGTGACCGATCCACTCCAAGATCTCAAAGGGAATCAAAAATCGAGGAGCTAGCTTAGAGCCTTTTTTGTAATGGATAAGGATCTTATGAGTCCTGACATGAAGAAACACCTTCGTAACAACCTCAAAACTATGGTATGTCCTCCTCTGATTTGCATACTTCTTCTGCCTATCCTAATCCTACTGTAACTTATGTCTAATCGAGATAGCATGCCACTCCATGTCCTATAACATAGCTGACCCAAGAGATACCTTGTCCTCTAACCTATCCCAACTCAATGGTGTCCTACACTCCCTGCCATATAGTGCCTGAAATGGTGTCATGTTGATGGAACTCTAAAAATTGTTGTTGTAAGCAAACCCAACCAAGTACAAATACTCCTCCCATCTCGAATGATGATCCTTGACATACATCTGAAGCATGTCCTCTAAAATATGATTCACTGGTTATGTCTGACCATCTGTCTCAGGGTAATAGGTTGTACTAAAATAAATTATCGTACCAAGATCATGTTGCATGGTAGTCCAAAAATATGAGGTGTATAAAGGATCGCGGTCACAAATAATATTATGTGGAATCCCATGAAGTATGACTATCTCATCTAAGTACACTCATGCCACTGCACTATCTATATAGGTGGTATTCACTAGAGAAAAATGAGCCACTTTTGTCAATTTATCAACCATGACCATAATGGCATCATGATGATATCTCAACATCGGTAATCCAACACTGAAATCCATGGAAATGGTGTCCCACTTCCATTTCAGTATGGCATGCGGATAAATAAGGCTAGCAAGATGTTGATTCTCACCCTTCACCTTTTGACACTCCAAACATTGAGACACATACTAAGCTATGTCTCTCTGAAGTCCTCTCTAATGATACAATTGTCTCAATGTGGCGTGTATCTTCTTCACCCCAGGATGGGCTGAATAAGTTACATGATGAGCCTCTACTAATATATCCTATTGCAACCCATCATCTCTAGGTACATATATCTAACCTCTGTGTATGAGATCCCCATCTAGCTCCGTTGTCAATCCCTCGAACTTCCCTTCAACTGGTCTCTAAGACTCAATCTCTTCTCTAGCTGATAGGTAGAAGCTGTCACGAGGAATTTGTTGTAAGATCTTGCTTCGTAAGTCTATAGCTACTAAATTATCCTTAGTCAAATGCCTTAAATGAAAGTGTCTATAACCACATTCTTCTTCCCTTTCACATGCTCAATATCCATGTCATACTCACATAAAATCTCCATCCAACATTGTTGATGGGTGTTGAGATTGGGTTATGTGAAGAGATGTCATAGGCTAAAGTGGTCTGTCATGAGAATGAATCTCCTATCTAACAAGAAATGGTGTCACCGCACTAAAGCATGTACCACTTCTGTAAGCTCAAAGTCATGATTCAGATAGGTGAGCTCATAATCCTTGAGTTTATAAGGCTCAAAGGAAACAACATGGCCATCCTGCATCAAAACTCCTCCTATCCCTGCCAATAAAGCATTTGTACAAACATAGAAGTCCCTCTATGGGTCTGACACTACTAAAATAGGAGTTTTAGTGAGGCACTCCTTTAGGGTCTTGAAGGCCTACTCATATTTTTCTGACCAAATAAACTTCTTCCCTTTCCGTTATAGGGAAGTGATTGGATGAGCAATGTGTGAGAAGTCCTGAACAAATTTCATGTAGTACCCTGCCAATCCCATGAAGTTGCGTACCTTGGTTACACTACTCGACACCAGTCAATCAATAATAGCTCTAATATTTGAAGGATCAACTACGATACCTTCCCCATATATGATGTGACATAGATACTAAACCTATGTCTGAAAGAATGCATACTTTTCCATGTTCTCATAAAGTTGGTGCTCTTAAAGACACTGCAGAACCTATCGAAGGTGTTCATTGTGCTCCTCACACATGCATGAGTATATCAATATGTCATCAAGAAATATGAGCATGAAAATTTCCAAGAAATTCCTGAATACCCCATTCATCAAACTCATGAATACTATCGGGCCATTCGTTAAACTGAATGGAACCACTATGAACTCATAGTGGCCATATCTCATGCAAAAACATGTCTTATGAATATTTTCCTTCATAATCCACAATTAATGATAACTAGACTTAAGATATATCTTGGAAAATATTGTGGCCCCCTTCATCTAATCAAAAACTCATCAATGCATGGAAGGGGTAACGATTCTTAATTGTTACTTTGTTCAGTTGTCTGTAGTCAATACACAATCTCAAGGATTTGTTCTTCTTCTTTAAAAAAATCACCAGTGTACCTTAAGGGGATACACTAGGATAGATTAGGCCCTTATCAAGAAGGTCCTCCAACTGTAACTTGAGCTCACAAAGCTCAGGGGTAGTCATCCTATATGGCACGCGTGACATAGGATCTTCTTTAGGAACCAAATCTATATGAAAATATATCTCGCATGGGAGCGGTAAACTAGGTAACTCACTGGGAAACATATCTTTAAAAATCCAGTAAAATGGGGTGATAATCAATTGAAGGCACACTCATCTCATCCTCTAATATGTCACTAATAGTAACAACATACAACTAACATCCCTGACGCGCACACCGCTTCAACTACATAGTGGATATGGTACGAATAGAAACTAACCTCCTAACTCCAACTATCACCGACTCAAATCCCAAATCATCTACATACGGTATAAACATGATGTAAAAATCTACTCTAGCTCTATGTTCAGATAACCAATCTATACCCAAAATGACCCTATAAGGTCGTGGTGAAGGGTCCTAAGTCAACTACACACTCCTTAACTAAGGAGTCCACTGAGAGCTTCGCTCCAAAATCCATCTCAACATATCAACTAAGGCCCTACCTAACTACCACCAGCCTTCATCGCTCTACTAATAATGGAGAAATAAAGGAATCATAATATCCTGAAGCAAACAAGATAGAGGTATCAATACCACTGATGATACATGAAATCTCAATCACTGTACCCTAGTGCTTTGCCTGGCGGTTCTCAACCACTGCATAAATCCTCTAACTGTGTGCCATGTCACCAACTATAGGCTTTGAAATAGGTCCCTTACCCTTGTTATTAGGGTTCTATGGACACTCCCTCCAATGGTTTTCATGTACACCACATCCATAACAACTACCGGGCTCTCTCCAATGAGAAGCAGATCCCCTGGGTGCTCTAGTGGTTTGTGGGTTGGATCCTAATGATCCTGTCATGAACTACTATGGCCACTGCTAATGAGATCCAGTTGACTGAGCTCTAGGTGCCCTCAGTGTCCTAACGGTGAAATATTCCTTGTGGGATACCACTTAAAATGCACAAAATGTTGAAGATTTGTGGCCAAATAAAATACTGATTTTTGCCGATTTTTATAGCTAGGGCAGCGAACTAAAGAAACTTAATATCTCCCAAGATATCCACCCGAATTATTTGAAAATTAAAAGGGAAGCTTGCAACAGTAATAATAAACACTATGAAAAACATATTTTGGAATAATATATTGCTGCCAAAAAAAGTACAGCGTGCCCTAGGTGGCTAGAAAACTTCAGAGGTTCATGACCCTCTAAATACAAGAGTAAAAATAAGGGTCTTTGGAAATAACATTAGTAGATACATGCAATAACGTTTCCACCTTCAAATCTGAAACAGCCGACTAGAAAACCCCTCAAATAAAGGTTGCAAGTCGCCACGCTTGGAAAGGGGTCGAAAAATGATGGAGGCGCCTTCAATGAGTTGTCACGCCCTGCCCAAATGGTTGTCATGAATCTGATCCGGAAGCCCACTGATTATCTTCCTCAAATGCCCCAAAGACCCTCGAGATCCTGTCCTCTTAACCCTCAAATGAGATCTCTGCCACACACAACCCTAGAAAGCGGCTCCAAAATGACAGACTAGGGTAGATCTCTCACTACCAAAGAATGCCCTACTAGCTAGGGACAGAGTCTCTCACCACCGTAAGCTAGGGTCCCTGTGGGATTTTACTCCACAAGTTGTAGATGTGCAACAGCAACAGCTGCACGAGAAGGGGTCAATAAAATGTATATCAAAAGTGCCTTTCCATTCTCACCTAGCTCCTTATATACTTCTCCTTGGTGAACGGGCCCCCAACAACCATAGGCGCATTTCATTCCATGGAGGGGCCAATTAAAATAAAAGTAACCATATATACTTTTTCCTTTTTAGAGTCTCCATGGTCCAAAAGTGACCCCCAAACGCAAACTTGGATATTAGAACCACGGGCCCCCTTCCCAAAAGTTCCCAGTGTCCATAGCTCCTTGGGTATCACCATGGTTTGGACTCGACTTGACCCTCAACCTAGGTTTAGTTAGAAAAAATTATGGAATAATTTTATTTTTTAAGTGTTCACATCGAAAATTTTCAGTGTCCATTACAACAATTATCAAATCACCTTACAAAACACTAAGAGAGTGAAAGTTATCCTGAGCACAGTTAAATTTCCCTTAGGTGATAATTCTAACATTTAAAATTAGATTAACACTAAGCCAAACAATTCTTAATTAAACTCAAAGGGTAAGAAGAGCCAAAACAATTAAATACCCACTAAGGTATTTTATTCCAAAGGATTTAAACAATTTCCACAAGGTCTTAATTAATAAGGGTTTAGAATACAACATTTAAAATTAACAAGGGTAAAATTCCTTCTAACCCACTCACTCAGAACTCACTTAAGGATTTCAACTACTCAGTTCTTAGTACATGCTCAAAACTTCCTAAAAACATTTCCATTAGATAGGAAATTTCCTCACCTTTCCAGTGATATAAAGAATTCCTCATAACTCCTCATATTTTTCAAGAGTATGGGCTAGCGGGCCTTGGGATGAAATTTTTCCCAAAAGGTTACTTGGGCATGCACATATAAGAGTTAGCCTGGGGAGGAAATCATTTTCCCTATCCACAGGCCTGGTAGTGATCAATGCTTCACGCCCAAATGGGAAATTTTTCAGCTTAATCTTAATGCTCTTGGGAAAAGGTGCATTTCACTTCCATGCACCCCATGGCCTAACTTTCGGGAAGTACACCCAGGAAATTTTCTTGAGGGTCCGCAAGGGAATGTGTCCAAAATCCATGCCTATTCTAGAAAGGTGGGTAAAGGAATCATTTAAAATTAGGATTTTTGACTTAAAAGTAGAAAGGAATCAAAAGGAACCACACCTTAGCCACATGCCTCAATCTGGGTGCCACGGGTCAACACCCTTGACACAAGAAAATGTGAATGCTTCCAACAATTTAAGACTCTACGGGTTCACGGTGCCCTCAACTGATGCCAATTAGTGCCATTTGTCAGGCCTTAATTCGGCTGTAGCAAATAGCTTTCACCGGAAAAGCTTAGAGAATTTAATTTTTTAAAGTAAAGTCGTTTAAAAGGATCTTCGCATCCTCTGCCCGATGCCTTGTGAAGCCATGTGTTAGCACAACCATTGGTTATGGGTCAGCGGGCCGATGGAGAAACTTATAGAATTTTTTCACAAAATTATTTTCGAAAGTGCTAAGGTTTTAAAACCTCCATTTTAAATGCACCTTTGTCATTGCCTCGTGAAGCCATGTGGTAGCACCTGATTGGCTGTGGAAGTTCATGGGTGAACATACTTGGAAATATAGGAAATTTTGCCAAAAAGGTTTAAAAATGCTAAGTTGAAAGTATTGTAGGCCCATGCACCCACGTAAATACTTTCAAAAGGTTCAAGGCAGAGGCGGCGGGGCAGCGGGGAAATTTTTATTACCAATTTTTTTTTTTTTGAACTTAGATTATTTTTAGACAAAATGAAGGCTTGCGGGTTAGTGGAGCGGTGGGAAACTTCATGCCTTTGCACTTTTTGGAAAAAAAAAAATGAAAAAAGGGAAAGTTTTATCCTGTGGGTCCATCCCAAGAATATTTTATTCATTTAAATTTGACAGATTATTTTTGAAGCCAAATGAAGTAAAAACTTCAGAAGGCCATAACTTTTGATTGGGAACTCGATTTTTGGAAAACAAGGACTTTTTGGAAATATCTCGATGTCCTCTTTTGCACAAGAAATCCCCTTAAGAATTTTAATTTTGATAAATTTTTAAGGGTCAATTTTGAGAAAACGTATGTTATGTCAAGCTTAGAAAATGTGAACTGGTATTTTTAGCCTATAATCTCAATTTTTGTTCAAATTTTGCCATTAATTCTTTCTCAACATGCCAAACAGACATGGAGGATTTCACTTGGAATATTTTAGGATAGATTGCAAGGGTTAAATTTTCTTGATTGATTTGCATTTGAAATTACCAATTTTTACATAGCAAAACAGCCTATAATTTTGCCTTTGCCAATTTGAAATGTTCTTGTGCATAAAAATTTCTTAAGTGTTAATGTCTAGTTTGAGGATGGGGTTGTTTTGATCTTACAAGTTCAATTTAGGACATTTAATTTGTATTTTCCAAGTTGCAGGTTCATTTTGTACAATTTTCTAATTAATTTTGGTAACAGTTTGAAAATTATCTAACAGAGATCAAATTCGAATGAATTGTCTATTTACATTTATCATCTTCTAAGTTTTAAAATTAACATTTACAAAACCCAATTCTAACAATATTAAGTTGATCCTTCAAGAAAAGTATTCAAATGAAAAATTACAATTCCAATTTCTAAAATCATTCATTTCCAAATTAGAGCATTATGACATTTCTTGCATACATGTATTCACTTTTATCAATATATTTCCAATGGAAAATTCAAAATACATTAGCAAACATCAAATTTCAATACCTAAACAATTCCATTTGAGACAAGGTAATACAATATTTTATTGAATTCAAAAAGATAGCCTTTACAACTTCTTTTTTCATTCCTCAATTACATATATACATAATACAGATTTCTTCCACATTTATTCAAATCACAGAAAATAGAGTATATCTCTTTAACATTTTGAATTAAAACTTTCATAGCCAATACAAAACATCTTTCCATCACAAATAATGTACAAGGTCAACCACTTCAAAGTGGGAAAGGATTAAAATAAGAATAATTTCAATAAGGACTATCAAACTTGTCTTTTTCCATTCCATTTCCAAAGACATCATACAATATTTCTTTTCCTTTCACAGAATAAAATTACAAGAGTATGTCCTTTCACATTCAAATGGGATTTCATTTCCAAAACATAGTAACTCTTCAACACAAAAACATATTACATTTTCATCCACTTGAAGTGGGAAATGGTTTTACAAATAGAAATCTCACAAGGGACTGTCAAACTATCTTCTTTCTCAGCTCCAGAACAACAGTATGAATTTTCATCATTCTCCAATTTGATCACAATAGAACAGGGGAAAGGCAATGCTCTCCACCCAACCAAGACATCCAATGAAAAGGAGGAAGCCATACTTCTTCATTTTTTCACCCCCGAGCCCCAACCACAATGCAATAAGAAATATGTGTTTCAACTCATGGCAACAATAGGCTTCCATAACACAATGATGGAAATTTCACATTTAAAACATAGTCCAAAACAAAACTACAGTTTTACAACCACATTGATAAAACAACAAATAATACTCAGGGATTCATCATGCAAGCCAAAGGAGCAAGAAACTATGGGGGATGTTGCTTATTCCTCCCAAAGGGGAAATGGGTATCACCACTTGAGAACAAACCACCAAATATATATATCATTTCAAATCCCTGACATGCCCTTATGCCTCCCCCAAGTACCCCTTATTCCTCACATTTCCTTATGCCTCCCCAACCTCTTATGGCACCCCATAACGAGTAAAGAAATGAAAGCTATTTCTTTGTAAGGTGGAACCCAAATCCCAACTCCCTCCACACTTATACCTCCCAAAAACACTTATGCCTCCCCACAAGAAAACCCCATAGTCTTCTCCTACACCATCCCTAAGCCAGTCTACCCAACCAGCCAACAAGAAAACAACACATTCAAACATTCAACCATTCACATATTCATAAAAAGTTGAAATGAGATCATTTCCAAGAGCCAAACTCTTACCTCTCCATGATGGAGTTTGTTCCAAGGTTCAAAACAACAAGCTTTCTAATGCAAACAAGTCCAAGATCAACAATCTACAAGCATGCAACAATCTCCAACTTTCTCCCCAATTTGCAAGAGCTCCAAACACCAAAGGCAATTCACCCCCAAATGAAGTGATGCAAAAGTGAAGAGCAACCCAAAAAAACAAGCCAAGGAATTCAAATAAATAGAAGAGGGAAGAGAAGAGGATGAGGTGGATCCATGTAGGATGCCACTTCACACATCCTCAACTCCAACACCCAAGGTCAACTTCATTCTCCAATGCATAATAAATAAGTGGGTGAATAATATGACAATTTACTTACATACTCAAATCAAGCCCACACCCCAAAGGACTGAAATTAAAAACATGTAAGAAAGTGCAATTAAAACATAGAACTTGACTTACAAAAATGCATAATGAATGGCTAGATTTAACTCTCCAACCATAGGTAAGGTTGGTATGCAAATTTAAGAGGTATGGAACAAGTTTAACTTATCCCACAAGCCTCCAAAATCATCCTCCAAGGAAAAATTTGAATTTCAAAAGAAGGTGGAGTGTTTCATACTCCAAAATTTACTTACACATCTCTTACACATCACTTACACATTTACTTACAACACTTGTAATTCTAGGAGCCAACAACTCTAATAATTACTTTCTTATGGCCCAATTTGATCTAATTAATTTTAACAATATGATTACTCATATTACTTTACCACAATTTAATTAAATAATGAAAGGGGAAAGCACATCACTTATAAAACACATACATACTCAAACAAAGGAACCAAATAAATAAATACACATAACCCTTGGTCACATTTAAAGGTGATCCCCCCCATGGGAATCCCTAACAACAATCAAACACACACACACACGACACAGTACAACACACACACACACACACACACACACACACACACACACACACACACACACACACACACACACACAAATTACAAGTTTCCTATGGTGACCTTGTTGAATTCATCTAGAATTCCAATGTGGTTGGTCTCCAATCCCCCTGATGTTTGTTTTGACATTTTAACCTACAAAACACAAAATACCTCCTTCGGCCTCGTGGCCACATCAGAACATCCAAAATAACATATAAATATAATTCTAAAATCATCTATATATATGAATCACAACAACATCAAGGCAACCAACAATATCATTTACCATTTTATCAACAACTATACGATCATCAAATTAATTCTATTTTCTAGGTCTACTCAATATATCCAAATATCACATGTCTGAACAACATCCATAAATATAACCAGGTCAGACAGTATATCATCCTCAATATATAAAATGTCTCTAGTCATCATCATGCATCATATATGAATCAGAGTCAACAATAATCCATAATCTGACATCTAACACCATACTAAATCAAAACTATAATAATGTCCATAATATAGTCAGCAGTATCATGATCAATATCAAAAGTGTCGAAATCCTCAAGTGGCAGTCCCTTCCATCGTACTAAATACTCAGTGATTACTCTGCTCATGAGACCCCTCTATCTCTCTTCAATAATGGATTCTAGTTCCAACACCAACTTCCCCTCCTCATCTAGTGGCGGTAACTCTGTAGATGGTACAATATGTTGTTCGAGTTCCTTCTTAAGGCATGAAACATGGACGACATTATGTATCTTATTGTGCTCCAGTAGCTCTAGCTCATATGAAACTTCCCCAACTCAATGAACTACCCGGTATGGACCATAAAACCATGGTTTCAATTTCTCTGCACCCTTCTCCTTCAGTGAGGACTACCTATATGGCTATAAACGTAGGAATACTAGATCCCCAACCTCAAAAGACCTCTCTATCCTATGTCAATCTGCATATACCTTCTGTTGATTTTATGCCTTCTGAAGGTTCTCTCTGAGAGCCTTCAGAATATCCTGGTTCTCCTGTAAATGATCTCGAGCTTTGCGATCTTGGCTATCTGGTAATACCAAATCCACAAATGTCCTAGCGTTGTACCCATACAAGGTTCGGAAAGGAGTCATACCTATGCTCATCTGGTAGATGGTATTGTAGAAATACTCACCCATGTGTAACAATTTAATCCATGCCCATTGATGTCCTGTCACATAACTCCGCAAGTATCCCTCTATCCACTTATTGACTATCTATGTCCGCCCATCTGTCTGTGGTTGGTAGATAGTGCTAGGAGTCAACTCCGTACATGCTAGTCTAAAGATCTCCTGCTAAAATGTGCTCATGAATATCTTTCCCCTGTCACTGATAATATTTTTAGGCAACCCATGTAGCCTAAAAATACCGGTATAAAAAATTTGGGTCACATCCACTACCTCGTGCCCCTTGGGTAGAGAAAATAAATGAGCATACTTAGTTAACTGATCAACTACAACATAAATGCAGCTATGCCCATGCACTAAGGGAAGCCCTGTGATAAATTCCATAGATATGCTTTCCCATTTTTATTTGGGAATAAGGAGAGGATAAAGTAATCCTGCTGGAAAAGAATGCTCAAATTTTGTTTAATGGAAAACCATACACTCTCTTACATGATTAAGGACATCGTCCTTCATCCCTTCCATGTAAATCTCTCCCTGATAAACCTTTATATTTTTAAATACCCAGGATGTCCAGCTAGTGGTGTATCATGTACTTCTGGAAGGATCTTCTCCTTCATTTTGGATCCTAGTACAAGGAAAATCCTATCCTTGTAGAAAATGATATCATCCACTACTCTATATCAGTCGTCCTGTATAATACCATCCATGATCTCACATGTAAACTGATTTTTGGAGTAATCAACAAGTATATGAGCCTTCTAATCCACTGAAATCTTATACATGGAACTAAGCATAGAAGTGAGGTAAGGCCTCCTAGATAAAGCGTCAGCAACAATATTATTCTTACCTCTAGTGTACTCTATATCAAATTCATATGTTTGTACCTTATTCACCCATCTTTGCTAGTGATCGTTGAGCTCCTTTTGTCCCAAGAAGAACCTCAAACTGTTGTGATCCGTACAAACCACAAATTTTTTGCCCATAAGGTAGTGTCTCAATTTGGCCAAAACATGCATAATAGCCAACATCTCCTTATCGTAAATTGAATACCCTCTCTCCACAAGTTTCAATTTTTGACTCTCATAGGCGATGGGATGCCTCTCCTACATGAGAATTTCCCCAACACCCTCTCCCAATGTATCAAACTCTAAAATGAATGGGAGGAGAAATCAGGTAATGCGAGGACGGGACATGAACTCATCACCTCCTTGAGGTGATCAAAAACCTGTTGTGATGCGTCTGACCAAGCAAAAGCCCCCTTCATGGTCAAGTCGGTAAATGAAGTAGTCAACTAAGAGAAATTCTTCACGAACCTCCGGTAGTATGTGCATAACCCCATGAATCCTCTCAAATGTGTCAATGTCTTAGGTGGCAGCCAATCCAGAATTGCTCATATCTTCTCTCTATCCACCTTCACTTTACCCCCACTAATCACATATCCCAAGTATAGAAGTTCGGTCATGCCGAAATCACACTTAGATGCTTTTACATATAACGAATTATCTTCCAATATCCCCAATATCTCATCCAGGTGCCTGATATGGTCCTCCCAAGTCCTATTGTAGACTAAAATATCATCAAAGAAAACCAATACAAACTTCTACAAGTGGCGGTTGAACACATGATTCATGCAAGACTGGAATGTAGTTGGAGCATCTGGAATGTAGCTGGAGCATTAGACAATCTGAAAGGCATCACCAAGAACTCAAAGTGACCGTGATGGCATCTGAAAGTTGTCTTATGCACATCCTACTCCCTGACTTTGATCTGATGATATCCAGAATGCAAATCTATTTTCAAAAAATAGATTGCACCATGTAGCTCGTCCAACAACTCATCAATGTGTGGTATAGGATACTTGTTCTTTATTGTCTTCTTATTCAAGGCACGATAGTCCATACACATCCCTAGGGTCCCATCCTTCTTCTTCACCAATACCACCGAAGAAGTAAAAGGGTTGGAACTCGATCTAATATGCCCCATATCAATGAGCTCCTATATAGTATTCTCAATCTCATCCTTAAACCATTTGGGGGTGATGGTAAGGAGAAGTAACCACCAGTCTAGCATCCTCGAGCTCAATCACATGCTAAAATCCCCTATTTGGAGGTATTCCTGGAGGTATATCACCAAAAATTGCACTATGTCTGTCCAATACGCCTTGTATATCCACATGATACTCTTGTTGTCCATCCTCTAATTTCTTGGTCGAAACCAAACAATGTACTGCCCCATCCACCCCATTGTGCCTATAGATCCTCTCGATCCTCTTGGCCGTAATAACTCGACGTGCCTCTGAAGATAATCCCCTCAAGATCACATTCCTCCCTTCAAACTTAAACTTCAGCTCCATCATCTGGAAGTTAGTCCAAAACTCACCAAGGGAATGGTGTCATTGTACTCCAAGCACTATGTTGGTCTCTCCAATACCAACAATATAGAAATCATTGGTAACTGTATCGTTACCCATCATGATGCTAAATTGGGGAATCCATCGTGTGCATCTCATAGAATCTCCATTGGATACAACCATGTTGAAGCCCTCAAATTCCTCTTTCTGTAACCCTCACCTCTCAACCAATGAGGCATCAATAAAGTTGTGGGTTGCCCCACTATTAATGAGTACCTCTACTCGTTATCCCTACAAAACTCCCCTAACTCTGAATGCCTTGTACCTCGGGATACTAGACAAGGAGGCGATTGTCTCCTGGGGGAAAGTCTTGCTATCATGCTCAACACCCACACTATCTAATGCCTCATCATCATCATCCTCTAATCCCTATGTGTCCAACTACTCATCACCATCACTCTCCATAAATACCTTTATGAATTGGGCTCTCCCTCTACCCTTGCAATCATGTCCTGGAACCCAAGGTGTGCGGAAATTGAAACATAGTTTCTTTCACCTTAATTCCTCTATGTCCTTTCTAGATCCGAATGGTCTCTAGGTTATATCTTTCCTAGGTGGAGGTACCTTCGGCTACGCACCCTCGGTTCTAGAAGGAAAACCCTTAGGCTACACTCGAGTTGGAAACCTCGACTAAGGAGTGGATAACTCCAAGTCACGAGCTCTCCTAATAGCCTCATGCAAAGAAGAAGGCTCAAATGCCTTCACAAATCCAGCGAGAGCATCTATCAAACCTGTTGTGAATAGGGAAATCAATCTCATCTCTATAACAGTAGGTACCATGACCGATAGTCTCTGAAAATCTGTGATATGCTGGTCCAAGGAACCGGTCTACCTCAAATGATTCAACAAGCTCTAAAATACCTGTCGGGGTCCCTCCTATCAAATCTGCTCACTAGCCTCTTTGTGAACTCTGCATAAGTTGTGATGTATATGTGTCCCTATGTAATCAACCCATGATGCCACCAATCATGAGCATCTCCCTCTAGATGTAAGATTGCAAACTTAATTATATCTTCCTCACACATAGGATTCAAGTCAAAGTATGTCTTCATCTTCTAGACACAAGACTGTGTAGTACACTTCTTAGAACTGTCGAAGTGTGGAACAAAAATCTATCCCAACCTCCTTTGCATCTTTGGTACCTGTACCTGGTGATCTCTCTTAGGCCTGTTGTCAATATTCATTTTGCACTATTCCTGGAATGGCATGTTGTCACGAAATCCATCACTTAAGGTCTGGTACCTTTCCCAACAAGACTCCTCATCTACAATATCCATTGGTTTTCGTACCTGTGAAAATTTTGGATCCTTCAAGAAAGAGGGTTCATGAAACCCCAAAGGCCTAGTAGAAGAATGGGGAGACCGCTGCCCTGAATTTACACCCTCACCTCTTTGAACATGTTGTCCCCTATTGCTATTTTCTCCTCTTTATGCATGAGTATCAATCTTTTCCTGGGATAATATCTCAATGAGCTGGCTCAAATAGGAATTGGTAGTCTCCTACTGCTTTACCATGTTAGAGAAAAATTGTTTCATCAGATTTACACCTATCCTCATTGTCTTCGTCCCCCGTCCTTCGATTCCAACAAGTTGGAGAAACAACAACTCTGATACCACTAAAATATCCCTTGTGGGATACCACTTAAAAATGCACAAAATAATGAAAATTTGCAGCCAAATAAAATACTGATTTTTGCATATTTTTAACAGTCAGGGCAGCGAACTAAAGAAAATTAATATCTCCCAAAATACCCACTCAAATAACTTGAAAATTTAAACGGAGCTTGATAATATTATAAAGAACACAATAAAATTATTTTTAGATTTTTTAGATAATAAAAAGATGCCAGAAAACTACAGCGTGCCCTAGACAGCTAGAAAAATTCTAAAATTCGCAACTCTCCAAATATAAGTGCAAAAATTAAGAAACTTTGGAAATAACATTTATAAATATAGGAGATGATATTCCAACCTTTAGATCTGAATTTGTACCACTGGAAACCCCTCACAAATAAAGGCTACAATATTTCAAACAAGTCGCGTAGCTTGGAAATTGATGAAAAGGCCTTCAAAGTGATGTTAAACCCTGCTCAAATGACTGCCGTAAATCTGATCTGAAAACCCTCTGATTATCTTCACCAAATTTCTCCAAAACGCTCAAAATCCTTCCTCTGAAACCTCTAAAAATATCTCTGTAAATCAGCCCTAAAAATAGCTCCAAAATGACAAGCTAGGGTAGGTCTCTCACTACCGAAGAATGCCCTACTAGCTAGGGATGGATCTCTCACTACCGAAGTTAGGATTCATGTGGGATTTCACTCCACAAGTTGTATATTTGCAAACAACAGTTGCACATGAAGGAAAATAATTATGTATGCAAGAATCCCCTTTCCTTTTCCCCCCCAACTCCTTATATAACTTCTTCCAAGGCAAAAGAGCCCCAAAAATCCCAAGTCACATTTTTCCCTAGGAAAGGCCAATAAAATAAAGTAACTTAAGTTGTTTTTTCCCCTTTTTAAGTCGCCATGGTCCAAAAGTGATCCCCAACGCAAAATTAGAACATTAGTACCATGTGGCCCCTTCCTAACGACAAAATATAATATCTAGTCCCTCTAAAACACCTTTTTCTTATGTCAATGAATAGTTATAACAAAATGGACTAGATATTCATACCCAATAGCTCCCAACGTCCATAGCCCCTTGGGTATGACCAAGGCTTGGACTCGAATTGCCCTTAGGCCTTTGGCGTAGGAAAGGGGACATTACATTCTATTTATGGGTTTGGTGAGGAAGAATTATAAATATACATTATGAAAAATGATTTACTTCATGATATAATTTATTCTTCCCATTTGATCCCGCATAATGCTAATATTCCACCCACACTGCCTATTGATGGTACTATTCCTTGAAACAAGTGTCGTTCTTTAAAGAGTGTTGTTGATGAGCTTAGTACCCAATTTACACATTATAGTACCCATAATTTGGTCATGTAAACTTGGATATAATTTTATGATTTATTTTGACATTATTCCCATTTACCTATTGATTGACCAACTTAAAGCTCTTATTTCTCTATGTCATGCCCCTACTCCATTGGTCCACAACTATTATCTAGCTTAACATTTTATGATTCATTACACACTTTACAAAACACATCTAAATAATGTTACCTATCTCAGAACTAATTCCAATTTTAACATGAATAAGTTTGTGGGTCAAGGATAGGTTCATCCATAAACATGTCCCACCTATTACAAAAAAAAATTCCTTATACTCACAACAATCATATTTTCAAATAAACAACTTAGATTTGTTAGCCTATGTGGTACTTTAGGTTTAATATAGTAGGTAACAATTCAAATGATCATCTACATAATCATATTTTTCCCTAAATCTTTAGGAGACTCTACATATCTCGTATCAAAGGCTCACTCTAAGAAGGACATCAAGTAAAGCCTTGAAATCACCCATTCTTTATAACAATACTACAATAAGATTCTCAAATTTTAATTATACCATATTGTTTCCCTAGATCACAAATTCCACGTGCTACAAATAATTCATTTTTTTTTTGTTAAAAAAAAAAATTGCAGTCTCCATCTTTGACGCAAGAGCATTCAAGTCCACTAGTAAATCCTTTATCAACCAAGATAGAGTAGATTTTGTGTTTTCAACATTTTCATAAATTTCTAAGTCATTTTGCAAGGGTAAACCAAGTTTTTAGAAGCATACTAAAGCCACAATATGATTTCTTGAGTACTCTCAATTTGCTTAATTGTGGCGACATCCATACTTTCCGTCGTCAATCCTTTATTGTCATGTAAAATATGGATCTCATCAACAAGCAAAAGTTTCACAAGCTAAGTGTAAGTCATATCCCCAAAGTTTTGAGAATTGACATCCTTTTTTTCCATGAGTGGTGACAATTATTCATGTCTCTTCTAATTCTTCACAACATATAGTTTGACATTCTGACATAGTTATAGTTTGACATTCTGACATAGTTTGATTTGTCGTAAGCTTCTTTAGGGAAATTCCATAAGATTGTATCAGATTAGACAAGTTCCCCGACCACCTCTACAACCACTACTTTCATAGACGCCGCATAAACAATCTTAAACTTACTCAAATCAATGGAACAAGAGATAAAACTGAAATTCTCTAGGCTCGAGATTTGATATTTCTAGAACTCAAGTAACTCGTCTTTACACATGTAAAATAATTATTGTTGTTAAATGATTTGTCGACACTAACATGGTATTGGATCTTGAAATGAAGTAATTAACATTAAATAAAATAAAAAAACTAACATTGCAGATATTGTTATTTAATTCCTTTGTATCAATATCTAATTGTCCATGCACAATATTATTCATTTAATCCATAAATCAATTCATGTATTTATTTATCAAACCATAATAAAAGTGGTCACATCCTATACTAACCCACCAATAGCCCCTTTCACTTAATACCCATACCATTAATTTAAAGCACTCTTTCCCACAAAAAGCCCATAACTTAAAAAGTTGTAGGGTTCATTCTCTACCATTATATTAAAACATTTTGAACCCTTAGATCTTAGGTTTGAGTAAGGAACCCTAGAAATCCTTATGGGTTTCCTTTTATTATTTTCTTGTCATATTCTTATCATTTTATCTATTTTGTTTTATAGGTTAAGGAAGAATGAAGGCCATGGAACCCAGAAGAGATGATGGATGATTTTTCTTGGTTTGAGGATATACACACAATTTGGGTGTTTATTTTATTTGTAACCTTCTCCTAGGGTTTGCCTTGCATATTATTGGTTATTTTACATTTTTAAGAAGAGTTTACCCTACTTGGGTATGGGCATTTTTGTCCCATTTTATTTATGGTTCTTAATGAAGTATATACACAAATCCAGGGTTATATATATCTGTATATATATGTATCAAGCTTGACATCAGGATGACAAGGTCTTTAGGAAAGAATACAGAAAGGGATGACCGAATAGAGTTTAGATAAAGGGCCCTCCCCTCTCTATATAGATGGAGATGGGCCTGCCTCTATGTACAATATAGCCAGTTGACTCTCTCTCTCCTCTCGCCTACCTCTTCCCTAAACATATATATATATACAAGTCAGTCGGTAATGTGCAAAACAAAATGCAGATAATAATATGGTTGTGGCCATTGTGCAGGGTTTAAGTTTTTAATTAAATGGGTGTAGAAGTGACGCCCCCACCCTACCCATTATCTAAATTAATGGTTGGGGTGGGGGCATCAATCCCCACCCCTTATATATTTCTTTTGAATAAACAATGGCCATATGGCCAATCCTTATTGAACCCACTTTTTTATTATATACTTCCCTTTCACATATACACAGCCGAATGGATTTTCTTATTATTGTTAAATTAGTTTAATAACATTTTTCATGTGTGTGTGTGTGTGTGCGTGTGTGCGTGTGTGTGTGTGTGTGATTTATTCAATGAATATAATTATATCTTATATAAACATATAAATTTATGTGGATATATAATTTTTTTTAATATAATTACCTTTTTGTATTTTTATTTGTTTTAAACAATTTATCAATCCAAGTATGTTTATATAACAACTTACAAAGCACAAGTAGTTTGTAATAGTTTATAAATATTTAAATATGTGAAATAGTGGGATTACTAGTCTTTTATTTTAAAATAAATGCAAGTAAATGAAATGAACATACTTCTTGGGTTGATGGAGATCATTTAAATGCCTATATTGTCTAGTTTACATTAATGAGAGAGTTATAGCAACCATAATAACATACTATTATTTCAAATAAGACTAAAAGAGGAAGAACGAAATAAGAAACTCAACCATGACAACCTTCCTTTTTTTTACATACAAATAGAATATTGCAAGGCTAGTTTAAGGAACATCAAACCTTATACTATTTTATAATTCCATTTCAAATAAGGATAGTTTCCATTAATAAATCAAATACACTCTTGATCTAGATTTACAAGTTTGAAGGAGATATAATCGCAACTAGGTTCAACTTCACATGTCTCTTTTCCAAAATGTGTATTTCTTGGATAATCAATACAAATCATTTTTTTATATATAATGCATTACAAGAAGTTGAAATTTTAAAATGCAAGTTACAAAATCCCTCCACTTAGGTGGAGACCACATGGCAAAATTTTTACAAAAGTAGGATTCCTTCATGTCTTCTACAAAATGCAACTACGTCCAAAGCTTCAACTTGATCTCCACCATTTTCTTCCACTTCAATGCACAACAACAAGGAAGGGGGAGTAGGCAACACTCTCCACCCAGCCAATATTCCAATGAGGAGAATAAGATATCCTCCTCATTGGACCCCGAACCCCAACCATAGAGCAATAAGGAATGGATACAACCAGTGAAAACTTTCACATATGTTTCCACATTATAAGACAAATACCAACAATATTTTAACACACATACAAGCACAAACAACAATATCAATAAAATGTAACTTTTCCAAAACAAGGCTTGAAAAATCTAAGCCAAAGGAGAAAATAAATATGGGGAAATCACGTATGCCTCCTAATGGGTTAAGTATCCACCTTAGAAGCCTCCAAACATATTCATCCACACAACAACCAAATTCTTATCCCTCCCTCAAAAATATCCCCAAATTCTTTATCCTACACCATGCTTAAGGCCACACTACCTAAGTCCCAAATATGCACACACAAACATTCATTTTACATAATACATTCATATAATAAAATAAAAATTTTAAGGTTTAAGTCCCTACCTTGCCATTGTAAGAACCTTTGACCCACAATCACAACTCTAAAATCCTTCCAAGCTCAAGCCCAAATCCAAAATAAGCTCCAACACTCCAAGAAATAAAATCATGCCAAAAATCTCCCGAAATGTAAGTGTACAACTCAATAAAGTAACCCCCAAAATATAAAAATAACTTGTATAAATAGAAAATGAGGAGAGGGGGGCGAGGTGGCTCCATGTATGATGTCACATCACTTCTCTTCAACTCCACAGCACCAAGTCAAACATCAAAACAAAGGCTATTACATTTATGGGTGAGGATATGACAAATTCTTCCACACACAAACTCTCACTCCATACCTCTAAGGACAAAAATAGAATCTCATGTAAGAAAGTGCAATACATTTCACCATTATACCTTCTAAATCACATAATGGGGTCCAGCATTTACCCCTTGCACCATAGGTATAGTTTGTAGGTGAATTTAAAAGGTGTGTAACAAGCTTAACTTGTCCCACAAGCCTCCAAAAATGGCTCCAAAGTCAAATTTCGGGATTTGAGGGATGCATTGAGTGCACAACATCCGAATTAATTAAAATCCAACTCAAATCCAAATGATCACAAGGAAAATCTACCCCAATTAAATGCTCCCTTGTCACATCACCAAACAATTTAATTAACATGATTAATCAACTTAAGTAAGAGAACATTAATTAACAATAATAAAGTGAAATACACCACATTAATAAATCACATAATCCACAAATAATTAAGAGGGAAAAGAGGAAAAACACACACATAACCCACGGTCACATTTTGAGGTTATCCCCCCATGGGAACCTCCTAACAATCTAACAGCACACAACAACATAACTGAACATAAAGATGTCATGGTGACCTTCATTGCAACTATCCTATATTCCGCTATGGTTAGTCTCATATCCCCCTCTTGCTTGTTGTGATACAAAAACCTATAAAAATCAACAATACCTCTTCGGCCTCGTGGCCGCATCAAATATATCAACAATAAAATGCATGCACATCCGTTAATAAACATAATCATATGACATAATTAAATCATCATCAAAGCTAAGAAATGCTATCAATCGTTCACAATTTTTTAACATTTCCATTCTACCATTTCATCAACTACAATGAGATGATAAGACTAGCTTGATCATCTAACAAAATCAACACATCAAGAATGTAAAGTGTTAGTATATGTAAAATAAAAACACTATATCATCATCAGTACTAAAATATATGTCCATGCATATAAGCCAAAATATGAGTCACCACATGTACATAATTAAAATATTTATCATGTTTATCAAAATGTTAATCAAACATAAGAATGTCCATCTATCAATGTTTACTGATCAAATATGATAGCAAGGTCGATGCATTCAATCTAAAGTAAGCAAAAATCATAGTAAAATTAATATCGAGGAGGAGTGGGAACTATATCTCCCTCCCCTTAGACTCGACTTCCTTCTAGAAGTCACTGGAACAAGTGTAGGAATTATGCTCTCAAAGGTAGGGCGTCCTCGCATGTAGTTGTTGTCTCATCATACCAATCCCTTTGGAAGCACACCTGATCAATTTAACAACCTTGAAAGCCTAGGGTCCTACGCTTTAAAATGTGCACGGGTTCCACCATCACTTGTCCCTGTTCCCGCACCTCCAATGCGGTCCAATCTAATACATGAGAAGGATCTAGTATATATCTCCTAAGAACATAAACATGGAACACATCATGGATGCGAGACAAGTTGGGTGGCAAAGCTAAGCAGTAGGCTAAGGGATCAATCTGTTACAAGATCTCAAAGGGACTCAAAAAACTATGATCTCACTTATAGCGTTTTCTGTAACGAATAGGGCTCTTATGAGGCCTGACACAAAGAAACACCTTCCTTCCAACCTCAAAAAATTGGTCTTTCCTCCTCTGATCTTCATAATTATTCTACCTATCTTGAGCCTCCTACAACCTCTGTCTAATCAAGATAACCTGTGGGTCCATGTCTTGTAACATAGCTGGCCCAAGAGATACCTTGTCCTCGAACCTGTCCCAACTCAACGGTGTCCTGCACTCCCTATCATATAGTGCCTGAAATGGTGTCATACCGATGGAACTCTGAAAATTGTTTTTGTAAAAAAACTCAACCAAGTACAAATACTCCTCCCATCTCAACTGATGATCCATGATGTACATCCAAATTATTTCCTATAAAATCATATTCACCCACTCTGTTTGACCATTTGTCTTAGGGAGATAGGTTGTATTGAAATTAATTCTCGTACCAAGAACTTGTTCCATGGTAGTCCAAAAATGTGAGGTGTATAAAGGATCACGATCATAAATGATATTCTTCAAAATCCCATGAAGTATGACTATCTCATCCAAGTACACTCATGCCACCACACTAGTTGTATAGGTGGTCTTCACTAGAGAAAAATGAGCCACTTTTTTCAATTTA
Source organism: Taxus chinensis (assembly GCA_019776745.2). Classification (NCBI taxonomy): domain Eukaryota; kingdom Viridiplantae; phylum Streptophyta; class Pinopsida; order Cupressales; family Taxaceae; genus Taxus; species Taxus chinensis. The sequence continues at coordinate 869,065,142 of CM034151.1, read as the reverse complement.
TCAACCATGACCATAATGGTGTCATGGTGATATCCCGACATTGGTAAACCAACAGTGAAATCCATGGAAATGGTGTCCCACTTCCATTCTGGTATGGCATGCGGATGAAGAAGGCCAGTGGGATGTTGATACTTGGTCTTCACCTTTTTACACTCCAAACATTGAGACACATACTAAGCTATGTCTCTCTGAATTCCTCTCCAATGATACAACTGTCTCAATTTGGCGTGTATCTTCTTCACCCCAGGATGGGATGAATAAGGTGCATGACGAGCCTTTGCTAATATATCCTATCGCAACCCACCATCTCTAGATACATATATCTGACCTCTATGTCTAAGAAGTCCATCTAGCTCCAGTGTTAATCCATCGAACTTCCCTTCAACGGGTCTCTCAGACTCAATCTCTGCTCTAGCTGATAGGTAGAATTTTTCATGAAGAATTTCTTGTAAGATCCTGCTCCGTAATTCTATATCTGCTGAAGTAGCCATAGCCAAATGCCTCTAATGGCTCAAAGCATCCATAACCACATTTTCCTTACCCTTCACATGCTCAATCTCCATGTCATACTCTCATATAATCTCCAACCAACTTCCTTTACAGACATTGAGATTGGGTTGAGTGAAGATATTTCGTAGGCTCAAGTGGTTTGTCATGAGAATGAACCTCCTGCCTAATAAGAAATGGTGCCCCTACACTAAAGAATGTACCACTACCGCAAGCTCAAAGTTATGATTTGGATAGTTGAGCTCATAATCCTTGATTTTGTAAGACTCAAAGGAAATAACATGACCATCCTGCAACAAAACTCTTCCTATGCCTACCAACGAAGATTTTTTGAAAACAAATAAGTCTCTCTGTGGGTCCAACATTGCTAAAATAGGAGGTGTAGTGAGGCACTCCTTCAGGGTCCTAAAATCCTGCTCACATTGTTCTGACCAAATAAAATTCTTCCCTTTCCGCTGTAGGGAATTTATTGGATGAGCAATGCGTTAGAAGTCCTTATCAAATTTCATGTAGTACCATGTCAATCCCATGAAGCTGCATACCTTGATCACACTAGTTGACATCCGACAATCAATAATAGCTCTAATATTAGAAGGATTGACTGCAATACCTTCCCCATATATGATGTGACCTAGATACTAAACTTTTGTTTGAAAGAATCCATACTTCCCAAGGTTCTCGTAAAGTTGGTGCTCTCGAAGACACTACAAAACCTTTCGAAGGTGCTCCTCGTGCTCCTCATGCATGCGTGAGTTTATCAATATGTCATCAAGAAATATGAGCATGAAGTAGTCCAAGAAATTATTGAATACCACATTCATCAAACTCATGAATACTGTTGGGGCATTCGTCAAACCAAAAGGCACCACTATGAACTCGTAGTGGCCATATCTCGTGCAGAATTGTCTTATGAATATATGCCTCCGTGATCCACAACTGATGATAACTGGACTTAAGATCTATCTTGGAAAATATTATGTCCTCATTCATCTAATCAAACAAATCATTGATGCGAGGAATGGGTAACGATTCTTAATCGTTACTTTGTTCAACTGACTATAGTCAATACACAATCTCAAGGATTTGTCCTTATTTAAAAAAATCACCAATGCACCTCAAGGGGGTACACTATGATAGATTAGGCCCTCCTCAAGAAGCTCCTCTAGCTGTAACTTGAGTTCACAAATCTCAGGGGTAGTCATCCTATATGGTGCGCATGAGACAAGATCTGCTCTAGGAACTAAATCTATATGAAAATCTATCTCGAATCGGAGCGGTAGACCAGGTAACTCACCAGGAAAAACATCTGAAAAAATATTATAAAATATGGTGATGATCAAGTGAAGGCCCACTCATCTCATCCTCTGATATGTCACTAATAGTAATAGCATACAACTGACATCCCCGACATGCACACCGCTTCAGCTGCATAGTGGATATGGTACAAATAGAAACCGGCCTCTTAACTCCAACTATCACCGACTCGACTCCCAAATCGTCTGCCTAAGATATAACCTTGATGTAACAATCTACTCTATCTTTGTGTGCAGATAACCAATCTATACCCAAAATGACCCTATAAGAACCTAAGGGAAGGATGCGAAGATCCAAGGTCGTGGTGAAGGGTCCTAGGTCAACTACACACTCCTTAACTAAGGATTTCACTGAGAGCTTGGCTCTAGAAGCCATCTAGACATCTCAACTAAGGCCCTACCTAACTGCCACCATCCTATATCACTCTACTAATAATAGAGAAATAAAGGAATCAGAAGAGCCTGAATCAAATAAGATAGAGGTATAAATACCACTGATGCTACCTGAAGTCTCAATCACTGTACCCTAGTTCTCTGCCTAGCAGTTCTCGACTACTACATAAATCATGTAACTACATACCATGTCACCAACTATAGGCTTTGAAATAGGTCCTTTACCCTTGTTATTAGGGTTATGTGGACACTCTCTCCAATGGTGTCCATGTACACTGCATCCATAACAAATACCAGGCTCTCTCTAATGAGAAGCAGATCTCCTGAGTGCTCTAGTGGTCTGTGGTGTAGATCCCAATGATCCTGTCATGGACTATTGTGGTCACTGTTGATGATCTCTAATTAACTAAGCTCTAGGTAATCTCAGTGTCCTAATGGGTCCTCTTGGATGAGGCCCCATACTCTGTCCTCTTTGAGTATCAAATCTCTATGGAGGTATAAACGGTAGACGAGTCTGTTGCTGCTACTGCTGAGGTGGTTTTTGTGGTGGCCTGATAGAAGACATTTCTAAACCATGTCTACCACGAGAAGGAGGAGCTGATCCCCTCGACCGACTATCCCACATCTACTAAATACGGCTCCTCACTCTATCTCTATCATGTTGTGTCTTTCCCCTGGTTTCCTCTGTAATGTAAGCCTTCTCAATGGCCTCAGCTAAGGTCTACAGACAATGAATACGTATTGCCCCTCCCAAATCTAAGTCCAGGTCCCTGATGAACCTATGAATCCTAACCTAGTCATCCTGCATGTAGTCAACATATTGAAGCAAGTCTAGAAACCAACTCTCATGCTCAGCCACGGTCATAACTTTATGTCGCAGGTCATGAAAATCAATGATCCTCTGTTGAATAAACTTCTTGAAAATATATCATCTTTTGAAACACTCCTCAAAGATCTCACATGTAACAATCTCTGAATCTACGTGGAGAATCTGCTGCTCATTCCTCCACCAAACTCCTGCTCCATCTCTCATAAGATGAATCACAACATAATCCTTCATGTTACTAGTACATGGGCACAGCTTGAAGCATCTGTTTAAGCTCACTAACCAATCATCTACCTAAAATCCTCCTGTATCACCATCATATTGAGACAGATGAAGCTTCAAGATTTCTTGAATGTGATTAGCCTCGGTCGACTGTCTGCCTATAGGTCTATGATCATGTTCACCTCTCTGTTTAGGGCTCCTAGATCTCTCCCTATTTCCTGTAGCCCTACCTCCATGTCCCCTCTAATATAATTGACTCTATATGGGAGTTATCCGCTCTATACTCCTTATTGTCTCATGAATGGATATGAGCCTCTACTGATGTCTCTCTGTCATGCTGGCTAGATCATCCCCCTACTGATCCACCTCGTATAGTTGCATTGACCTCCTACAAGGTCTGTAGGATCTGTGGAAACTACCTACTCTGGGGGTGGTACATATAACTCCATGCAAAAGATCCCCTCATCTGGTTCGTTCCTCCTACAAAAACAAAGATGAGAGTCAATTCATTATCATTTAGGTTTGTTTTAGTTTTCTATGATTTAAAATATCATGCAATGTTGTGTGTTCTAGGTGTAGGTTGTGTTAGGTTAACTGTTTGTGTTTCCATGTATGCCTAGGGTCCAAGTGTTGAACCCGCAGCTCTAATACTAAGTGTAATGCCCATAATTTCGATGTTCAAAACCACACCAAAATCTATTTATTTATTAGGGGAAATTTTATGGGAATTTTTTTTTGTTTAAAAGGTTGCGAGGGTTATAAATATCAACTACATTTAATTAATTCTCATTAACAAACTCTACTCATTCACAAGGTAGTCACAACTAAAATTACATAATTAAATATTATTAGTTTATTTTTCAAATCCTTTTCAAAATATAAACCCCTTCTAAGGTTCACTTAATTTTTCTCTTTAAATATTGGCAACATTAGTAGTACTTGTTTACCCCTTCAAAGTTTTTCTTAAGCTCATGGTTAAATCATTTCCAAAGCCAACTTAAATTTACTTCCCCTATACATTATTTAGTTATCTAACTATATATTTAAATTCTATATTATTTAATTCCTTTGTATCAATATCTAATTGTCCATGCACAATATTATTGATTCAATCCATAAATCAAGTCATGTATTTATTTAACAAACCATAATAAAAGTCGTCACATCCTATACTAACCCACCAATATCCCCTTTCACATAATACACATACCATTAATTTAAATCAATCTTTCCCACAAAAATCTCATAACTTAAAAAGTTGAAGGGTTCATTCTCCACCATTAGATTAAAACATTTTGAACCCTTAGGTCTTAGGTTTGACTAAGGAACCCTAGAAATCCTTATGGGTTTCCTTTTATTCTTTTATTGTTGTATTCTTATCATCTTCTCTATTTTTTTTGTAGGTTAAGGAAGAATGGAGGCCATGGAACCCAAAAGAGATGATGGATGATTTTACTTGGTTTGAGGATATACACACAATTTGGGTGTTTATTTTATTTGCAACCCTCTCCTAGGGTTTGCCTTGAATATTATTGGTTATTTTACATTTTAAACAAGAGTTTACCCTACTTGGGTATGGGAATTTTTATCCCATTTTATTTATGGTTCTTAATGAAGTATATACACAAATCTAGGGTTATATATGTATGTGTGTGTGTATCAAGCTTGACATCTGGATGACAGGGTCTTCAGGAGCGAATACAGAAAGAGATGACTGAATAGAGTTCAGATAGAGGGCCCTCCCCTCTCTATATAGATGGAGATGGGTCACCCTCTATCTACAATATAGCCAGTCTGCTCTGTTGACTCTCTATCCTCTCGTCTGCCTTGCCCTGAACATTATATATAATATAATATATTAGATATAATATAGATATATATATATATATATATATACACACCTAACATATATATATATATATATATATAGACATATACATATAATATATGTAATATATAGATATACAATAATATATGTATTATATATATCAGATATATATATATATATATGATGTATATATTAGACAATTATATATATATTATATAGTAGATATATATCTATATATATATCATTATATTAATATGTATGTATGTATGTATGTATGTATATATGTATAATATATGTAGGTTGTATGAGGTATGTATGTATGTATGTATGGATATTATCTATATAATGTAGTATCCTGGGAGTATATATAGATATGTTATATGTATATATCTATATGTATATTATATATATATATTATATAGTATATATGATATATGTATAGTAATTAGATGATCAAGTAGAATAGAGATATATATATAGTCGATATATAGAGAGATATAGATGTAGCTATATAGATAGTATATATATATAGAGAGATAGATAGAGGTAGATAGAGATAGAGGGGAGAGAGAGGATAGAGAGGAGTGAGAGATAGATAGGAGGTTGAGGTATGGAGGTTTTAATATGAATATTATATACTACTACAGACAGACGGAAGATAATAGAGATATACATATATATGATATACATATAATATAATATACATACATATATATATATATATATATATATATATATATATATATATATACATAGATATATATACATACATATATATATATATGTATGTATATATATATATATATATATATCTACTCTGTTGACTCTCTATCCTCTCGTCTGCCTCTGCCCTGAACATATATATATGTGTGTGTGTGTGTTGTGTGTGTGTGTGTGTGTGTGTGTGTGTGTGTGTGTGTGTGTGTGTGTGTGTGTGTGTATATGTATCTATATATATATATATATATATCTGATCTGTTGACTCTCTATCCTCTCGTCTGCCTCTTCCCTGAACATTTTATATATATATATATATATACACAGGTCAGTCGGTAATGTGCAAAACATAGCGCAGATAATAATATGGTTGTGGCCATTGTGCAGGGTTTATGTTTTTAATTAAATGGGTGGGGGGAGTGCCGCCCCCACCCTACCCATTATCTAAAATAATGGTTGGGGTGGGGGCGCCACTCCCCACCCCTTATACATTTCTTATGAATAAACAAAGGCCATACGGCCAGTCCTTATTCAAACCACTTTTTATTATATACTTCCCTTTCACATATACACACTAGCAAATGGCTTTTCATATTACTATTAAATTGGTTTAATAACATGTTGTGTGTGTGTGTGTGTGTGTGTGTGTGTGTGTGTGTGTGTGTGTGTGTGTGTGTGTGTGTGTGTGTGTGTGTGTGTGTGTGTGTGTGTGTGTGTGTGTGTGTGTTCGATTTTTTCAATGAATGTAATTATATTTTATATAAACATATAAATTTATATGATATATAATTTTTTTTAATATAACTACCTTTTTCTAGTTTTCTTTGTTTTAAACAATTTATCAATCCAAGTATGTTTAGATAACAACTTACAAAGAACAAGTAGTTTGTAATAGTTTATAAATATGTGAAATAGTGGGATTACTAGTATTTTCCTTTAAACTAAATGCAAGTAAATGAAATGAACATACTTCTTGGGTTGATGGAGATCATTTAAATGCCTATATTGTCTAGTTTACATTAATGAGAGAGTTATAGCAACCATAATAACATACTATTATTTCAACTAGCACTAAAAGAGGAAGAACGAAATAAGAAACTCAAAAATGAAAACCTTCCTTTTTTGGGATACAAATAGAATATTGCAAGGCTAGTTTAAGTAACATCAAATCTTATACTCCTTTATAATTCCATTTCAAAAAATGATAGTTTTCATTAATAAATCAAGTACACTCTTGATCTAGATTTACAAGTTTGAAGGAGATATAATCACAACTAGGTTGCAACTTCACACGTCTCTTTTCCAAAATGTGTATTTTTTGGATAATAAATACAAATCATTTTTTATATATAATGCATTACAAGAAGTTGAAACTTTAAAATGCAAGTTACAAAAGCCCTCCACTTAGGTGGAGACAACATGGAAATTTTTTTACAAAAGTAGGATTCCTTCATGTCTTCTACAAAATGCAACTACATCCAAAGCTTCAACTTGAGCTCCACCATTTTCTTCCACTTCAAGGCACAAAAACAAGGAAGGGGAGTAGGAAAATCTCTCCACCCAACCAATATTCCAATGAGGAGAAGAATTTATCCTCCTTATTGACCCCCAATCTCTTATCTTAAAAAGGTGGGACACTCAACCCAAACTCCCTCGAAAATATGCAAACAATGCTCTTATCCCTCCCTAAAAATATCCCCATATTCCTTATCCTACACCATTCTTAAGGCCATACTACCCAAGTCCCAAACATACACACACAAACATTCATTTTACATACAACATTTATATAATAAAATAAAATTTGCAAGGTTTAATTCTGTACCTTGCCATTGCAAGAACCTTTGATCCACAATCACAACTCTAAGCTCCTTCTAAGATCAAGCCCAAATCCAAAACAAGCTCCAACACTCTAAGCAAGCAACTTGTTGGTCTGAAAATCTATCGCTTGGGCAGATCTATGGATAGACGAGCCAACATTGTGCAGGGCATAGCCCCTCTTTGAGTCAGCAAAGTGAAACTGGTTTATTGTTATTCTACCAGCAGGAATCTTGTGCAAATCTCATAGTATTCTGCCTTCGGGGGTTGGGATCTCATCCCAGTAGGTTTATTTCCAGCTGCGAAGAGAAAGGAATGAAAGAGGAAATGAATAAAATTCAGATCCAGGAGAAAAGAAATGAATTCCAAAGAGAAAGGTCAGAAGGTTTATGTTTTGGGATAGGTAGTAAACAGAGCCAAACCTACTTGCATAAACGAACAAAGCAATACTGATGAACAAATGACAATAAAATAGAAGTAGATCCAACAGAATAAACACACAGATCTGACATAAGAAATATCTAATGCAAATAACACATGTATTCGGCACAAAGTCTAAATATTGTATTAATAATTCTTCTGTTACAAAAAGCTCAAAGTCTTTTTTCCTTGCTTCTATTTTTCATCTGAAAGATATTCACTCATCCATCTCCAATACAACAAGCATTGGGGTATTTATAGAAGAAGGAGAGAAAAGAAGGCAAAAAGGAGCCAACCACTTATTTACAAAGATATTTACAAAATATCTAAAAGTCATGTTGACTTTTGACAACTTGATGGATGACATCATCCCATGGTGCAACATGGATGATGTCATCATTTGTGCCAACATACTCCAGATATTTCAAAAAGGAAGTCGAAGAAGAGAGAGAGAAGAAGAAGAAAGAGAAGCTATTCGTCGTCGTCATCCCGCGGCCGAAAGGGGGTAGCCTGCTTCTGTTGCTGCTCGGGTGACGAGATGTGGAATTGAGAGCGGTATTCCATGAACTTGCTGATCATGGGCCCTAGTTGATCCTGGGAAGGATCCTTGTGTCGCTCACTGATCACCTCGCAAGTCTCCCGATCATCTATGAGCTTCTCTGGGAGTTTGGAATAATCTTTCTCTGCTTCAATGAGGAAACCAATGAAATCCCTACAGGCCAACAGGTTGTTGAAAGACTCTGCGTCAGAAGTGACCTCTGGCCTCGTCCCCTGTAGAACGATCTCTTTAAAGATCCGGGTGGTTTCATCAACTGATCTTATGGCGAAGGAAGGAGTGAGCAACCCTGGAGACATGTTGAGGATAATTCGTTCCATTTGATGCATCGCATCCAGGGCTTCTTCCTTCACCTTGTCGATCTTTTCAAGGACAAATTCAAGCTGATCTACCCAGTAGTCCAGAGTGGACATGACTTTGTTGAGGGCACTGGGATGGCCGAAGACACTGAACTTGACCAGATATTCAATCGAACATTCGAACATTTGTTGAAAGGTCTCGTGCGGCAGTCTAGCATGTTACAGCTCTTCCGATATGGGTCCCGCTAACGCTTGGAGCTCTTTATTTGCCTTATTGATGTTTAAGTACAAATCAATAAACTTGGCGATCACTTTTTCACTATCTTTGAGGATTTGGCTCCTCCAAGCGGAAATGGCCATACCCTGCTCGCCGATCTTTGCATATTCTTTAATTTTCTCCTGGCTCAGAAGCTCAGGGGTCTCGGCGGCAGTTGTGGGAGGTGCACTGCCCATCTTCTGTAAGGCTTGGAGCAGATATTTATTTTGCTCTTTCAATTGCCTTTTCTCTTCTTTTGCTTCTTGAAGCTTCTTGCAGAGGGCGTCAACTACAGAAAGGGCCTTTCCCTAAAGGCTCTAAGAAGACGTACCCATTGTGACTTGAGTCACTGTATAATCTGTCAGAGACAGATCCTTTTTATCCTTGAGAGGATTGGGGTATGCGATCTCCATTACCCTCTCTCCCGAAGCACTTTGAGAGAAGCGTGTGACAGGCTTCTGCTTCTTCGCCCCTTTAGACGGGATTACGGAAAATTCCATCGGAGCGATGGGAACTTTCCTTTTCTATTGACTTAAGTGCTGGGAGATCCAGGCTGGACCTATGGTAGAAGGACCAGAAACAGAGAAGGGGGCAGCTGCAGTAGTAGAAGGGAAAAACGTGGAGACACGTGGCGGCGGCATAGAGAGAGCAGCTAAAGAAGTGTCCACAGGAGGAAGGGATACTGCAGCTGAGGAAGAAATAGGAAGGGAAGGGAGCTCAGAGATGAGGGAAGAAATGGAGGAGGACAGATCTGTGAGAGAGGAGAAGATAGATGAAGAAGCGGGGGAAACAGTAGAAGAAGGGAGAGAGGACACGACCAAAGGGATGGTCACGTGAGTCACTCGAGGAGGGGAAGGAAGAGAAGAAGAAGGGACAGAAGGGACCTCAGTCGTTGTAGCAGTGCTAACATCCTGAGTGGATGGGCCTATTAGAACATCTTTCGCTATTTCTTTCTCTGGAGGAGCCAAAGTTATGACCTGTTCGGGTGCCGTGGAAGGAGGACTTTCTGGGGTTTCCTCTTGGATGGAACTGGATTCACCCTCCTTATCTTTACCCTTTCCTTTAAGCTGTTGTTTTGATCTAGGAGGTGCATTACCTAATGGGGAGGTTGTGAAATCAACCCCGAGGTAGATTAACCCGTTCATCCGGCACCAATGCTCTGTCCTGCGCAGAGTCTCCTTGATACTCTCCTCAATCATCTGAGGTGCCTTAGTTCTATCAATGGCTGGAAAAGGCCAATTTTCCCCATCTGTGTTAGTATATACTTTGTCTATTTCGTCCTCAGTGGTTTAGAAGCCTTTGGGGACAATTGCTACCCCGTATTGGATGATTTCTGCCAAGGCTAAGCGAGAATGATCCTTTCTCCTGAGCTCAACCTCATGGATGACGTCGATGTAGATGTCCTCGATCTGAGGGACGTGGATTGGATCGAGTTTCTCCCTTGGCAGACAATTCCTTGGGTCGAAGGTAGGCCTGGCTGGGAAATCATGTCTCAAATTAAGCAGCTCCAGCTCTGTGAACATGTCCTTTTCCTTGTGGTGGGTAAGGCATGTATATCTGCCCACCGTGAGGGGGAAAGGAGTTCCACCCTTCTTTCTTTTGAGGCACTTCTCGTGATATGTGATCAGCTGCCTTGACAGCTCCAGCAGAATCAGTTTGGGTCCAGCATACCTCGGCAGTCTGGTTGGCTCTCCCAAAAAGTTGGCTGCCCTTAGATAGGTGAACGTGGGAAACTGGGTGAACAGGGCCCCCCATTTCTCAGTGGCTGCCACTATGCTCTTGTTTGTACGACCGTAAGTCATATTTGGGCTCAACAGGTAGATGATGTGGTAGAAAAATGCATCATTGATCTTTGTGAATTGAGAGATGCTATTCTCCAGCCTCAATTATGGGTAGTATTCATATATTTTGACCTGAGGCCAAACCCCACTCTGCATCAGGCCTGGGTAGTCTCTCTCTGATGTTGCAGCGTAGACAACATAGGAATTCATATAGAATCTTCCCGTTGTAATAAATTGTTGTAGCTGCTCAGAGATTGTGCTGCTTATAATTTCGGCCCATTCAAAGCACTGATCAGGCATGTTCTTGTTCATGGTCTCTAAGTACCGCAGCATCCATTTATGGAAATAGTGGGCATCAGGAAGCCTAAAGACCCTGCTCAGGAAAGTGATGGTGTCACTGAGCTCCTCTGAGAAGTCACTACAGTGGATGATTTGAGGCCATCGGGTCACTACCTTTTTGTTTTTCAAATAGACCTCGTTCATCAGTTGTATGCACTGATCTTCATTGTCGTCCCAGGCCTTAATGCAATCCTCTCGGCTGACGACCACGAAGTGCCGCTGATGAGGGATGCCGAGTATTATCTCAAAGTGGTGGGCATTAAGGTTAATGACTACCTCGCCCTTGTCATTTACGACACACCTTGTGTCCTTGTTATAGCACCAGGCAACCACCATCATGAATTCATTGTCGACGGCGCTGACTAGGATTCCTCCAGCGAAGTGCAGGGCGCTGCTTATCAGCTTGTCCATCCATGGACTCCTTGTTACCTTCTGATTTCTGGCCCAGAACTCCTCCATATCAATATGCCCCAATTCTGAGTCTCTGATGTCTAGGTCACACTCGGCCTAGGACTCGGGCATTCTGACCCTCTGATACTTATATTTCATCTCTTCTTCTGTGAGCTTAGCCTTGTCTTTAGATTTGATAGGCTACCTGCTTGATGTTGACATATGTTCTTCTGAGCTTAATTTCTAATCTGCAAGAATAATACGTGAAACCCAATTGAAGAAAGTTGTGTCAGCTGCTTGATTTTCCATTGAAATGCTTGACAGAAGAAATAGTTAGCAGTTTAAAGGCTTCGGGGTGCATGGCACACAGATATAGAAAATTGCAGAGCTAAATAGGTAAAGCGCACAGGAAAAGGGTGTTTCAAGGGTTAAATCAGCGCCAAAGGTGCATGGCGCATAGACACTGCAGGGTGCATTTTGTAAAGGGCGCATGGAAACACCATGTTACATAGAGACAGGATGCGCCAAAGGCACATAGATTTTTCATGTTGCATGGAGATTTGGTGCGCCAAAGGCACATGTATGGTTTGTGCAACATGATGTTTTTGTGCGCCGAAGGTAACTTGGTGCGGTGCACGGAGGGTCTACACAACATGATGTTGCTTCAATGAGGAATGTGCCTGCGCCTTCAAAGCTTTGCACTTGGCGCAGATTAAGCTGATGTTGCACAGATGCAGGGTGCGCCAAAGAGGCACATGTTTATGTGATGTAACAAATAAGTTTGGTGCGCCAAAGATGGCACAAGGCTAGCGCTTGCAGCATGCGAAGGAGGCGCGCCTTGAGGGCGTAAAAGTTCTTGATGTAACAGGCATGATGGGTGCGCCATTGGCGCAGATTTTGATCATGTTGCAGGGGTGACAGATGCGCCAAGGGGAAAAGGAAAACACAGTCTCTCTTAGAGCTTAAATTATTCTCAGAGGGGTCTTTCACATGGTTTAGCTTCTCTCTTCCTTTCTTTTCCAAGGTCATTTGGGTAATAAAACGGTTTAAACAAAAGGGGTTTAAACCATGATTTCAGAACAACTTCCTCTACCAGCAGATCTGGAAAGAGGGGGAGGAATATGTGGAAAGACAGCAGAGGGGGGGGCTAGTTCAATATTTCATTTTTCAATCCAAAACCAGACCAACAAGCAAACGCAAAACACACGAAAGAGATAAGAACCTCTTACCCAGATAAATAGCGAAGAATGTGCAAACGGGTCCACTACGTGTTTGAAAACGACAGGGCAGGCACTGACAAGCTCAGAGAAAAATATCACGTGATTTGCATTGGTGAAAATGGCAGCGCAGATGTGCCTATATATAGGTGAGGAAGCAATAAATGCACCACCAACTTTTTAAGTAGCGCATGGAAAGCATCGTCGACACAAGGAAGCATGCGCCTTTGGCGCACCAAAGCACCTGACAACACAAAATTATGTGCGCCTTTGGCGCACCGAAAGAGATGTCAACGTGAAGATACGTGCGCCTTTGGCGCACCGAAAGTGGTGTTGACACAAGAATATGTGCGCCTTTGGCGCACCAAAAAGAGGCGCAACAAATGTATTGTTGACAGGAAGGCACATGCGCCTCGGCGCACGCAGTTAGACCTCAACAGACAGAGGTGCACCAAAATTCCTGTTGACACAAGGATACATGCGCCAAAGGTTTTAAAGGGGGCGCATCAAAAGTTGATGTTACATAGTCATTCCATGCGCCCAGCCAAAAAAGACTAAGTTCGGAAAACCAGATTTCCCAGAAAAGGGATTTTGCAACGTTCCGAACGCAAGGGATCCCTGACGAGGGATTGGAACAAAATTTTCGGTATGGTTATCATTAAAATTGCCCTTGTCAATTTTACGGGATAACAGCTGGCTCTTTCTGGGGACTATCCCTGAGAAAACTTGGGGGTAGAGAATCCCAGATCTCATGTGCCTATCCATTGGGTTACAGAGTCAAAAACAAGGGCGACCGGAGGGAGGACAAAGGAAACACACAAAAAAATGAAAGCAAACACACGACGAAAACAAACACACAACTAAAGAAAACTGTACAAAGAAGAGAGCAAGCTCTACTTCTTGAAGATTTTCATATGCTACCCACTATAAGGAAACGGGAGTTCGGTTCCATCCAGATATGAGAGATAGAAACTATTCTCTCCGCTGAGCTACTTGATCTTGAAGTGCCCTATCCACAGGGAATCAAATTTTCCGTGCATGCCCTTTGGCTCTCTTCACTTGTCCCACAAAAGGACGAGATCTCCCACTTGAAAATACCTTTGCTTGGCCTTCTTATCGAACAATCTCTTAACTTGATTCTGATGTTCGGTGATCTTGTCGACCACCCTTACTCTCTTTTCTTCAATTTCTGTTAGATACATGATCCTCTTTTCTAGAGAATTCTGGAAAGTTTCATCTTCAATAGCTCGTGCCAAGCGCAAAGCAGGGAGTTCAACAGAAATGGGAATCTCAGCATCAGTACCATATAACACTTGAAAAGGTGACATACCGAGAGACCTCTTGGGAGTAATGTGGTCTGCCCACAAAGCGTCGTATAAGGACTTGTGCCACATTCATTGATTTGCCTCCACCAGTTTTCGTATGATGGTCACCAAGTTCTTGTTGCTGGATTTTGCCTAACCATTTCCCTGAGGGTAATAATATGAGGCATGAGCCAAAGTTATCCCATATTCATAGCAAAAACCAATAACTTCTCGCGAGGAGAAGTTAGAAGCATTATCAGCAACAATCTTGTTGGGAACGTCGAACCTGACGATAATATTTTCTTTAATGAAATTGCAAACAACCTCAGAAGTGGCATGTTTGACAGGTATGGCCTCCACCCATTTGGTGAAGTAATCTGTTGCTGTAAGGACATAACAATGTCCGGCACTTGACTGGGGATTGAGTGCACCAATAAAATCAATTCCCCACTGCCTGAATGGTTCGTTGACAATAACCGGCCTTAGGGGAAAGGCAGCCAACTTGGGCTTGCCGACAAACTGCTGGCAAGGTTCACACTTTGCCACCCAGGTGGCTGCATCTTGGAAGAGCGTCGGCCAATAGTACCTGGCTCGGATGATCTTATGTTTTGTCACGGAGGAAGAGAAGTGGCCTCCACAGGCTGAATTAAGGAAACTTTCAAGTAACTTCACCTACTGTGGTTTGTCGACACATCGCAAGAAGACACCATCTATCCCGCGTTTGTATAAACCGTCATCCCAGATGACATATTTAGCTGCTCTGGGCTTTATAGTGCGCTTCTCCTTTGCAGTTAGGTGAGTTGGACATTCGCCATAGGTGAGGAAGAAACCAATATCAGAATACCACTCATCGCTGGTTACGATGAATAGGACCAAAGGGAGGGAATGGGCCTTTTCCAGAGGGCTTTGCGCTTCATCGGTACAGTCATACTTTTCCTCAGGGCTTTATGAATCTTTGTTTTCAGCCATAAGATGACATAGGCCCTTGCCTCTTACCAGCTTGGTTGGTTTTATATCCAGGTCATATTCCTGGACCTTTGCAATCTAATTTCCTCGCAAGCTTCCTAAATCCTGTTGAGTCAGGATTGACTTCACTGCTGTGTCAGGAACCAGTACTACTGTATGAGAATTTAAAATATAGTACCTAAAACTCTTAACCACTTTGACAACGGCGAAGGCATGCTTTTCCAATTGAGACATTTTTAGTTCGTGAGGCTTGAGAGGAGAACTCATGAACGCAATCGGAGATTCAACGTCCTCCAAATTCTTTTGCATTAAGATTGCAGACACAGTATGCTCAGATGCATAACTATAAATGATAAAATCTTTGGAGAAATCAGGACATACGAGGACTAGTGCATGAGCAACGGAAGCTTTTATTTCTTCGAACGACCTTTTCCCTTCCTCGCTCCACCTGAAAGTTGGTGACCCCTTCATCATGTTCAATATGTGACGAGTCTTCTCAGCAAAGTCGGGAACAAAACGCCTAAGAAAGTTCACCTTTCCAAAGAAAGAATGAACGCCAGTCTTGCTTGTAGGCAGAGTAAGACTCTGAATAGCCTTAACTCTTTCGGTATCTATCTTTGTTCCTTCTTTGCTAACGACATGCCCCAGAAGCTTTCCTTCTGTGACCCCAAAAATAGACTTTTTCGGGTTTAGGGAAATCCCATGCTCTCAGCATCTGGCCAATACTTGCTCCAAATGATCACAATGATCACTTCGTTGTTTAGAGAACACAGTTAAGTCATCTAGATAAACCACAATGACCTTCCACATCATACCTTTGAACGCCAGGTCCATGGCCCGCTGAAAAGTGGCGCCAGCATTGGTTAAGCCAAAAGGCATCCTGCTGTAGGTGAATGTACCCCAGGGAGTAGTGAATGTTGTTTTAAATTGATCTTCAGGTGAGACTTCAATCTGATTGTAGCCTGAAAAACCATCTAGCATGGACAGCATCTCTGATCCAGTTACTTCTTGCAGAACTTGGTCCATTATAGGAAGTGGGTAGTTGTCTTTTAGGGAAGCCTGATTCAGATTTCGAAAATCTACGCATATGCGTATTTCACCGTTCTTCTTGCGCACTGGCACAATATTTGCTACCCAAGTACTGTGATGGATAGGAAAGATGATTCTTGCATCCAGCATTTTCTAAATTTTAGCCTGGATAGTACCTGAGATCTTAGGATTATAGTTCCTCTGCTTCTGGCGAAAGGCTTTAACGTCTTCTTTCAACGGGATGTCGTGCTGAACGTCCTTTGGCTTGAAGGACTTTAAATTGGCATAGGACCATGCCAATACGTCCATGTATTTCTTCAGCAACTTGACGAATTTCCGTTTCTCCTCTGGCGTGCAACATTTTCCAATGTTCACAAATTGCGGATGTCTTTCCAAACCTAAATTAACCAGTTCGGTTTCTGGGGATGAGTCAGGGTCATCTAACCTTTTCTTTTTCACAAAACAGTCATGCCTGTCAAACAACCATTCCAGAGAAACCAGGCCCTTCAGGATTTTATTTCCTTCGAGCTGACATATGTCGTCATTCCC
Organism: Taxus chinensis; assembly: GCA_019776745.2. NCBI lineage: Eukaryota > Viridiplantae > Streptophyta > Pinopsida > Cupressales > Taxaceae > Taxus > Taxus chinensis. Next base: position 869,048,412 of record CM034151.1, on the reverse strand, counting down.
TTCAGACTCATCGTCTTGATCGGTGACTGATTCACGGCACTTAGAAGTGGATCCTTTGAAATGTAACTCCTTAAAATTTTCCGCCTTTTCCAGAAAAGTGATGAGCTGATTGTCATCGTTGAATACTTTCCAATACTGAGAATTGTCTGGCACGCTTGGGTGGAAAACCACCTCAATGGTGTATTTGTCTGTTTTCAAACCTGGGTGAGGGAGCATGAGGGACGCCGAAACGGCCAATGAATCAGCCATGTCATTTTGAGCTCTTGGAATGGATTCTATCGAGAAAGCGTCAAATTCCTCGATGTTGTCCCATACTGCATTACGGTAATGCCTGAGCCTCTCATTTTTTACTTGATATATCCTCTTGACTTGGTTTACAACTAGCTCTGCATCACCTTGCACTTTCAGATTTTTGATTCCTCTTTCCCTCGTGGCTTGCATGCCGAGTAGCAGAGATTCATACTCAGCAGTATTATTGGTGTTGAAAAACTACAATTTGAAAGAGAGAGGGATAACTTCCTCTTCAGGAGATATTAGCACAGCCCCGGCGCCACATCCACTGGTTGCGCAACTGCCATCAAACTGCAAGGTCTAGATCTTATTAAGATCTTCTTCCTGAATGAGAACAACCATTTTGTCGGTCTCGGTAGACAGGAAATAGTTCCCCATTCCTAATGATTCGAAAAGGATTTGAGCTTTGGGGTCCTCAGAGTTAGTAACCAAGTACTTCTTTTGTGATTCTGGCTCTAATGTCTGCATTACACCTTTAACGGGAATTTTAGCTTTAGACTAGTCCATATGAATTTCTCCACCAACTTCGCTGCAAAAACTTCTTCCCAACAAAATTCCATAGGCTGCTGGAATGTCGGCAACAAGGACGGTCATCTTTACCCTTTTCTCTGGGAACGCCACAAATGCAAATTGCGTGTCTTTGATTTGACCAATCAACGGAACCTGCTTGGTCTCCAAAGAATAACATCTACCAAAAGGCTTGGTAAGGGTGAGGCCCAAAGCATGGGCGACTTTTGTTGGCATGACATTATCCGAAGCTCCGGAATCAATTATACAGTTACTCAATTTGTGACCATTGATTAGGAGGGAGAGATAGAAAGGCTCTATCTTGCCTGATGCTGATGTTGAAGCAATATTTATGCGAGATTCGGGAGGAGTGGAAAGTATTCCTTTTGGGGAAACCTGATTAGATATAACAGCTTGACTTTGAATATACTTGGTCAATCTTACAAGCTATTCAGGATTTGACTGAAGGTACTCAGCTTCAAACATTTGGATCTTGGTCTTTTTAGCATGATCTATGATATCAAATGTGGTCAAGGGTTGTGTTGGTGAAGGAATGAGTCCCTCACTTCGCGATGGTGGAATAGGATTACTGGTCTTGACAGGAATATGAGAGGGCTGATTTGGAGGAGAGATGGGGGGAAAAGATTTCCTTGTAAAAGATTTAACAGGGAGATGAGTAGGAAGAGAATTATCTCTTTTAGCAATGGTTGGAGGCGCGTTTGACACGGCCTTCTCCTTCTGTACATGGGTAGCATCCTCCGCTTCTTTTCCTTGCGAGCGGGTAAAAACAGCATATGATTGTCCACTTGCATATCCTTGGGTACCCTCCTCTTTGTCGGATTCTTTCTCCTCAAATTCCATATACCCGATAGTAGAGTCGCCAGTCGGTTCACTGACATCTTGATCATCTTCACCTTGAGACGAAGGTTCTTCATAGTCCTGCTCTTCTTCTTTGATTTCAGCTAGAACATTGACCGGAGGAGCCTCAAGCGCCAGCTGCGGAGCAGTTGCAGGTAAACGCGGCCTTTGTGAAACATTGTTGGGAACAAAACTCCTTCGTGGAATATCCCGGTATGAGGAACTGGAATCCTGGGCCAACTGCTTATTCAATGCGAGCAAGTCGTTCGCCATCTTTTGGAATGCCGGATCAGACGAAGTAGTAGGCGAAGGGTCTGAAGAATTAGGCTTGGATGATTCTTTTTTCAATTCACCAGATATTATCAAATTATCTTCTATTCGAATGGCAGCAGCCTGGGCGAGAACCAAGGTAGCCACTCACTCTTGAAGGAGCAAGAAACTAACTTTCGAGCTCATAGCGTTTACAAAGAAACACTTCTGATTTTCCGGTGTTGGAAGCATGGCAACAGGGACGCGGTTGATTAATGCATTGAACCTGGCGATAAAATCACGCATGGTCTCATTGGCCTCCTTCTTCAGGTGAGTGATCCATGATAATAATGCAAATGCATCTTCTGAAGGCTTGTACCTATCTTCAAAAGCATCCCGCAAGGTGGCCCAACTAGTAATAGATCCGGCTGGTAAATGCTGAAACCATTCAGCTGCAGGTCCTTGTAGAGTTTCCAGAAAAAGGTGAACCGACACATCTTCATGAGTTACATCCAGGATACTGCATGACATGATGAATGCGGATATGTGTGAATCCGTGCTTTGATTTCCGCTCCCGTCGAATTTGGGAAAATTCTTTTGGTTTCTGTGAGGGAGCGCGTGAACTGGATGTGGCAGTGCGAGAGGACCCATAGCATTTCCCCATGGTACCGCCATTTGTAAGGCCGGAAAAATAACACAGGCTAGAAGTGTGGTTCCGCTGAGCAGCAAGGCACTACAAAGGGATGTGGATGCCCCTTGCGAAAGATTCTTCCTTCGTGGAGGTGAGACGCTCCTGGATGACCGGTTAGCCGAGCTTAGTGTTGAAAAACATGCCGGTGTTACGCTGAAATTTTGCCTTTGAAGCAGATCGAAAGTAGGATCAGTTTCTCCACGGGCTCTCCTGCTACGCATAAAGGGCTCACCTGCCAGCGTGTCTTCCCGATCTGCGATATTGGAGCGCAGATTTAAAATTTCTTTTTGGCTACACTTGTTAATTTTCTGGTTTTTCTGGCAAAAACCAGCAGCATGTACTTTTCTAAATATTTAAAAACTATCCTCTTCAGAAAACCGATTGCGGTTAATGACAAATAATAGCGAGGATAAAATGAAAGAGAAGATTAGCAAGCTAATTTTCAGATCTGATTTTGACTTTTTCAAAGAGTTCCAAACTTTTGGTAAACAGTCAAAAATTCAGATCTACGGCAAAATATTGATTTATGTAAAAACTCAGTGAACTAAAGAGTTCCAACTAGGCCAGATCTATGGATCTCAGAAGAAAATTTTCAACTTGGAGCACTTTTACAAAATTTTGGATTTTTAACAAAAAGTTAAAGTTTGCAAACAGATAGTGATTTTTCTGATTTTTTCTAATTTTCTATTCTACAACCATCATAGATCTGATAGATCTGTTCGTTCCCCAGCGGAGTCGCCAAAAACTGTTGGTCTGAAAATCTGTCGCTTGGGCAGATCTATGGATAGACGAGCCAACAGTGTGCAGGGCATAGCCCCTCTTTGAGTCAGCAAAGCGAAACTGGTTTATTGCTATTCTACCAGCAAGAATCTTGTGCAAATCTCACAGTATTCTGCCTTCGGGAGTTGGGATCTCATCCCAGTAGGTTTATTTCTGGCTACGAAGAGAAACAAATGAAAGAGGAAATGAAGAAAAGTCAGATCCGAAGGGAGAAAAGAAATGAATTCCAAAGTAGAAAGGTCAGAAGGTTTATGTTTTGGGATTGGTAGTAAACAGAGCCAAACCTACTTGCATAAATGAACAAAGCAATACTGATGAACAAATGACAATAAAACAAAAGTAGATCCAACAGAATAAACACACAGATCTGACATAAGAAAGATCTAATGCAAATAACACATGTATTCAGCACAAAGTCTAAATATTGTATTAATAATTCTTCTGTTACAAAAAGCTCAAAGTCTTTTCTCCTTGCTTCTATTTTTCATCTGAAAGATATTCACTCATCCATCTCCAATACAACAAGCATTGGGGTATTTATAGAAGAAGGAGAGAAAAGAAGGCAAAAAGGAGCCAACCACTTATTTACAAAGATATTTACAAAATATCTAAAAGTCATGTTGACTTTTGACAACTTGATGGATGACATCATCCCATGGTGCAACATGGATGATGTCATCGTTTGTGCCAACATACTCCAGATATTTCAAAAAGGAAGTCGAAGAAGAGAGAGAGAAGAAGAAGAAAGAGAAGCTATTCGTCGTCGTCATCCCGTGGCCGAAAGGGGGTAGCCTGCTTCTGTTGCTGCTCGGGTGACGAGATGTGGAATTGAGAGCGGTATTCCATGAACTTGCTGATCATGGGCCCTAGTTGATCCTGGGAAGGATCCTTGTGTCGCTCACTGATCGCCTCGCAAGTCTCCCGCTCGTTATGAGCTTCTCTGGGAGTTTGGAATAATCTTTCTTCGCTTTAATGAGGAACCCAATGAAATCCCTACAGGCCAGCAGGTTGTTGATAGACTCTGCGTCAAAAGTGACCTCTGGCCTCGTCCCCTGTAGAACGATCTCTTTAAAGATCCGGGTGGTTTCATCAACTGATCTTATGGCGAAGGAAGGAGTGAGCAACCCTGGAGACATGTTGAGGATAATTCGTTCCATTTGATGCATCGCATCCAGGGCTTCTTCCTTCACCTTGTCGATCTTTTCAAGGACAAATTCCAGCTGATCCACCCGGTAGTCCAGAGTGGACATAACTTTGTTGAGGGCCCTGGGATGGCCGAAGACGCCAAACTTGACCAGATCTTCGACCGAACAGTCGAACATTTGTTGAAAGCTCTCGTGCTGCAGTCTAGCATGTTCTAGCTCTTCCGATATGGGTCCCGTTAACGCTTGGAGCTCTTTATTCACCTTATTGATGTTCAAGTACAAATCAATAAACTTGGCGATCACTTTTTCACTATCTTTGAGGATTTGGCTCCTCCAAGCAGAAACGGCCATACCCTGCTCGCCGATCTTTGCATATTCTTTAATTTTCTCCTAGCTCAGAAGCTCAGGGGTCTCGGCGGCAGTTGTGGGAGGTGCACTGCCCATCTTCTGTAAGGCTTGGAGCAGATATTTATTTTGCTCTTTCAATTGCCTTTTCTCTTCTTTTGCTTCTTGAAGCTTCTTGTAGAGGGCGTCAACTGTAGAAAGGGCCTCTCCATGAAGGCTCTCAGAAGACGTACCCATTGTGACTTGAGTCACTGTATAATCTGTCGGAGATAGATCCTTTTTATCCTTGAGAGGATTGGGGTATGCGATCTCCATTAACCTCTCTCCCGAAGCACTTTGAGAGAAGCGTGTGACAGGCTTCTGCTTCTTCACCCCTTTAGACAAGATTACGGAAAAGTCCATTGGAGCGATGGGAACTTTCCTTTTCTATTGACTTAAGTGCTGGGAGATCCAGGCTGGACCTATGGTAGAAGGACCAGAAACAGAGAAGGGGGCAGCTGCAGTAGTAGAAGGTAAAAATGTGGAGACACGTGGCGGCAGCATAGAGAGAGCAGCCGAAGAAGTGTCCACGGGAGGAAGGGATACTACAGCTGAGGAAGACATAGGAAGGGAAGGGAGCTCAGAGATGAGGGAAGAAATGGAGGAGGACAAATCTGTGAGAGAGGAGAAGATAGATGAAGAAGCGAGGGAAACAGTAGAAGAAGGGAGATAGGACACGACCAAAGGGATGGTCACGTGAGTCACTCGAGGAGGGGAAGGAAGAGAAGAAGAAGAGACAGAAGGGACCTCAGTCGTTGTAGCAGTACCGACATCCTGAGTGGATGGGCCTATTGGAACATCTTCCGCTATTTCTTTCTCTGGAGGAGCCAAAGTTATGACCTGTTCGGGTGCCGTGGAAAGAGGACTTTCTGGGGTTTCCTCTTGGATGGAACTGGATTCACCCTCCTTATCTTTACCCTTGCCTTTAAGCTACTGTTTTGATCTAGGAGGTGCATTACCTAATGGGGAGGTTGTGAAATCAACCCCGAGGTAGATTAACCCGTTCATCCGGCACCAATGCTCTGTCCTGCGCAGAGTCTCGTTGATCCTCTCCTCAATCATCTGAGGTGCCTTAGTTCTATCAATGGCTGGAAAAGGCCAATTGTCCCCATCTGTGTTAGTATATACTTGGTCTATTTCATCCTCAGTGGTTTGGAAGCCTTTTGGGACAATTGCTACCCCGTATTGGATGATTTCTGCCAAGGCTAAGCGAGAATGATCCTTTCTCCTGAGCTCAACCTCATGGATGATGTCGATGTAGATGTCCTCGATCTGAGGGACATGGATTGGATCGAGTTTCGCCCTTGGCAGACAATTCCTTGGGTAGAAGGTAGGCTTGGTCGGGAAATCATGTCTCAAATTAAGCAGCTCCAGCTCTGCGAACTGTCCTTTGCCTTGTGGTGGGTAAGGCATGTATATCTGCCCACCGTGAGGGGGAAAGGAGTTCCACCCTTCTTTCTTTTGAGGCACTTCTCGTGATATGTGATCAGCTGCCTTGACAGCTCTAGCAGAATCAGTTTGGGTCCAGCATACCTCGGCAGTCTGGTTGGCTCTCCCAAAAAGTTGGCTGTCCTTAGATAGGTGAACGTGGGAAACTGGGTGAACATGGCCCCCCATTTCTCAGTGGCTGCCACTATGCTCTTGGTCGTGTGACCGTAAGTCATATTTGGGCTCAACAGGTAGATGATGTGGTAGAAAAATGCATCGTTGATCTTTGTGAATTGAGAGATGCTATTCTCCAGCCTCAATTCTGGGTAGTACTCATATATTTTGACCTGAGGCCAAACCCCACTCCGCATCAGGCCTGGGTAGTCTCTCTCTGATGCTGCAGCGTAGACAACATAGGAATTCATATAGAATCTTCCCGTTGTAATAAATTGTTGTAGCTGCTCAGAGATTGTGCTGCTTATAATTTCGGCCCATTCAAAGCACTGATCAGGCATATTCTTGTTCATGGTCTCTAAGTACCGCAACATCCATTTATGGAAATAGTGGGTGTCAGGAAGCCCAAATACCTTGCTCAGGAAAGTGATGGTGTCGCTGAGCTCCTCTGAGAAGTCACTGCGGTGGATGATTTGAAACCATCGGGTCACTACCTTTTTGTTTTTCAAATAGACCTCGTTCATCAGTTGCATGCACTGATCTTTGTTGTCGTCCCAGGCCTTAATGCAATCCTCTCGGCTGACGGCCATGAAGTGCCGGTGATGAGGGATGCCAAGTATTATCTCAAAGTGGCGGGCAGTGAGGTTAATGACTACCTCGCCCTTGTCATTTATGACACACCTTGTGTCCTTGTTATAGCACCGGGCAACCTCCATCATGAATTCATTGTCGATGGCGCTAACTGGGATTCCTCCAGTGAAGTGCAGGGCGCTGCCTATCAGCTTGTCCATCCATGGACTCCTTGTTACCTTCTGAGTTCTGGTCCAGAACTCCTCCATATCAATATGCCCCAATTCTGAGTCTCTGATGTCCAGGTCACACTCAGCCTGGGACTCGGGCATTCTGACCCTCTGATACTTATATTTCATCTCTTCTTCTGTGAGCTTAGCCTTGCCTTTGGATTTGATAGGCTTCCTGCTTGATGTTGACATATGTTCTTCTGAGCTTAATTGCTGATCTGCAAGAATAAGACGTGAAACCCAATTGAAGAAAGCCGTGTCAGCTGCTTGATTTTCCATTGAAATGCTTGACAGAAGAAATAGTTAGCAGTTTAAAGGCTTCGGGGAGCATGGCGCACAGATATAGCAAATTGCAGAGCTAAATAGGTAAGGCGCACAGGAAAAGGGTGTTACAAGGGTTAAATCAGCGCCAAAGGCGCATGGACACTGCAGGGTGCATTTTGTAAAGGGCGCATGGAAACACCATGTTACATAGAGACAGGATGCGCCAAAGGCACATAGATTTTTCATGTTGCATGGAGATTTGGTGTGCCAAAAACACATGTATGGTTTGTGCAACATGATATTTTTGTGCGCCGAAGGTAACTTGGCGCGGCGCACGGAGGGTCTACACAACATGATGTTGCTTCAATGAGGAATGCGCCTGCGCCTTCAAAGCTTTGCACTTGGCGCAGATTAAGCTGATGTTGCACAGATGCAGGGTGCGCCAAAGAGGCGCATGTTTATGTGATGTAACAAATAAGGTTGGTGTGCCAAAGAGGGTGCAAGGCTAGCGCTTGCAGCATGCGAAGGAGGTGCGCCTTGAGGGCGCAAAAGTTCTTAATGTAACAGGCATGATGGGTGCGCCATTGGCGCAGATTTTGATCATGTTGCAGGGGTGACAGATGCGCCAAGGGGAAAAGGAAAACACAGTCTCTCTTAGAGCTTAAATTATTCTCAGAGGGGTCTTTCACATGGTTTAGCTTCTCTCTTCCTTTCTTTTCCAAGGTCATTTGGGTAATAAAACGGTTTAAACAAAAGGGGTTTAAACCATGATTTCAGAACAACTTCCTCTACCAACAGATCTGGAAAGAGGGGGAGGAATATGTGGAAAAACAGCAAAGGGGGGGGCTAGTTCAATATTTCATTTTTCAATCCAAAACCAGACCGACAAGCAAACGCAAAACACACGAAAGAGATAAGAACCTCTTACCCGGATAAATAGCGAAGAACGTGCAAATGGGTCCACTACGTGTTTGAAAACGACAGGGCAGGCACTGACAAGCTCAGAGAAAAATATCACGTGATTTGCATTGGTGAAAATGACAGCGCAGACGCGCCTATATATAGGCGAGGAAGCAATAAATGTGCCACCAACTTTTCAAGTGGCGCATGGAAAGCATTGTCGACACAAGGAAGCATGCGCCTTTGGCGCACCAAAGCACCTAACAACACAAAATTATGTGCGCCTTTGGCGCACCGGAAGAGATGTCAACGTGAAGATACGTGCGCCTTTGGCACACCGAAAGTGGTGTTGACACAAGAATATGTGCACCTTTGGCGCACCAAAAAGAGGTGCAACAAATGTATTGTTGACAGGAAGGCGCATGTGCCTCGGCGCACGCAGTGAGACCTCAACAAAAAGAGGTGCACCAAAATGCCTGTTGACACAAGGATACATGCACCAAAGGTTTTAAAGGGGGCGCATCAAAAGTTGATGTTACATAGTCATTCCATGCGCCTAGCCAAAAAAGACGAAAAAAGACTAAGTTCGGAAAACCAGATTTCCTGGAAAAGGTATTTTGCAACGTTCTGAACGCAAGGGATCCCTGACGAGGGATCGGAACAAAATTTTCGGTATGGTTATCAGTAAAATTTCCCTTGTCAATTTTACGGGATAACACAACTCAAGCCAAAAATCTCCTAAAATGCAAGTGCACAACTCAATCAAGTAACTGTTATCACCGAATCACATCACCCTTATGTTTACACAAGTGCATATACTTGAACTCACGATGTGATTGGATAACATGGGTACTATCTCCAAGTTGTGAGACTTGCTACTTGAGATAGACCTCTAGAGAAAGCTGGTTCTTGCTTCTAAACTACCTGCCACAATCTACTCTAATGCAATGTAAACTAACTATTCTAATCTAACTTTCCAAGGGACCAAGGAGAGAGAATGCATAAAAATGAAATCCTACACTAAAGTGGTGATACACCAGAAAAGGAGGGTGTGAGAGTAGCCTTCCAATGTGTGAAAACTAGGAGTAAAGTGCATACTAGAAGGGGTGATAATAGTTCTCCACAATCTGAAAATGCATTCACAACAATGTTTCATACATGCACCATAATAATGGATCCTTGCAAGATTATAAAGATAGACACAATACACTTGTAATCAAGGTTGAAGGGGCAAGAAGAATGCAAGAAAACACAGTAGGGGAAGATACATCCACAAGCTTATATTTTATTGCTTCATGATATGCACAGTTCAATATGTTACAAGATAAGGGTCTGGATCACCATGCAAGGAATCCACAACAAGGGCCTGCAGGACATTGGCTTCACAAAGAAATTTTGACAGAGCTTTGCTACTAGAAAAGTCTCCCTCTTACAATGAGCTCAACACTCTAATTTATAGAAAAATGAGAAGAGAGAGAGAAGGGAAAATGGAAATCCCAAAATCTGTCCTTCAACCACTTGTAAGAGGTAATAAATGGATTAAAATGATTGTCTATTACTTGCAAAAGGCTCCCCATACTATCCTAGGTGCTGCAGCAGAGAAGGAATGTTGACCATGCCTCTTAATTGCACTCCCAACTACCAAATAAAACACTGTCATGAACCCGGCCACATTTTATAAAAAAATCCCCATCGATTTCTCATCAAATCCAGAATTTCTCCACTGCTATGTGTTGGTCTCGGAGCCACGATTCCAATGGTACCAATTTTGTGCGATTTCGTTGAGAAATGCAAAATTTATGGCCTTCTGAGTGCGGGCAGCTATTTTGGGTCTGCCAGGGGTTTTCTGTCATTTGACGGGAATGAGCATTAACTGACTAGAGCTGAATATGTTTATTTTATTTAAATATATCTACCATCATTAAAATTAAGAATGTAGAGAACGTCGTGCTCGTTCCAGAAAGTCCAATTTTGTGAAAATCGGAGCTCGGAGTCAAAAGTTATGGCCATTTGAAGTTCACGGGTCAAACGTTGACTTTTCCTTTGAATTTGCGGGTATTGCGGCAAAATCGGGTCCGCGTGTCCCGGCTGTCCCGGACACATTCTTTTGCATTGGCCAATTTGGGCTTCCTTGTCCCCTTTTACGGCCTTTTCGCCCTTTCGCGTTCCGCGCGTTCCGCACGTACTTTTGTCCCAACTGTCACGGATGAAAATCTCTACACCGCCCGCAATTGACTGACTTGCGGCAAATTAGCCGATTTACATCCCGCGCATACTTTTTTCCCGACTGTCCCGTGGACCGCCTGGGACAAAAATGTCTGACTTATCCGATTTTCTTTGTATTTCGGCCCCAAACTTGATACAACGAACCTTGGTATGGTCCGCATTGGTACGACCCGCAGCCTTCAGACCCGCAATACTTTAAAACAACCTGCGACCTCATTTTTTGCATTTTTTTAAATTTTTTCCCTAACTTCTTGGATTTTTCCTTGGATGGGAGAGTTAGAGAGAAGGCAAAGGGGCCCCAAAAACACGATTTTGGGCATTGAATCAATCTTGCTCGGGACTGAAGAATTTGATGCATGTTATCAAAATTTACCTCGAGGGGTGAATTTTGGATAACAGTAATTTACGACTACTCGTGAGTGGAAATGTGGAGATGGCGAAAATTTAGGAAAATAAACATCCGTCATTATAATCAACTAAGGATGATTAGTACCACATGTTAAATAAATACAAAATAATGCCTGTATAATATAATAAATTGTCAGTTCTTTTGTCAAGATTGTACATAAAATAAAATGCAAACCACATGTTTGATGTATCATTATTATTTTCCCCATGAGTGGAAATGTGGAAATGTGGAGATGGCGAAAATTTAGGAAAATAAACATCCGTCATTATAATCAACTAAGGATGATTAGTGCCACATGTTAAATAAATACAAAATAATAAATTGTCGGTTCTTATGGCAACCACATGTTTAGCAGAATTTATGGCAACCACATGATTAGCAGAATTTAGCAGAATTTATGGTTGTTCTTATGGCAACCACATGTTTAACAGAATTTATGGTTGTACATAAAATAAAATGCGAACCACATGTTTAGCAGACTTTGATGTATCATTATTATTTTGTTATTTTTGAAATTGAAAAATGCAGTTAATAAATTGAACGCATGAAGCTTTGGAGACACACCGAGCCAGATTATTAAAACTTCACATTGTGGAGGTGACAGGTCCAGTGTTCCACTCCCACCAGGGTATATTCATTGATTTTTTTATTGTGTATGTGCATTTCTTACAACTACTGTTATAAAATACTTTTTATTGTGCCTCAATCCAAAGCTTCCTTTCTGAGATTCATGTTTTCTTTGCAGTTGTAATGGCAGAAGTTGTGGTAGCCAAACAAGAAGGAAAAGAAAAAGAGCATTCTGTGGTTAGAAGAATTGGAGAATATCATCCCAACATTTGGAGCAAAGATTTCATAGAATCTCTTTCATCACCATATGAGGTACACTTCTTATAACAAGAAGCTCATCAAAAATGGAAAACATAACTAATGTTTATAAAAATAAATCACAGTGTGAACTATAATTTCTAAAAGGAATTGGGTAGAGATGATTTGGTACGATATTTGGAACCTTTCCACAAAATCCATATCAAAAAATGTCCCAGAAAAATTGGTTCCAAAAATATTTGTAATACTAATTGTTGCATCCTACTAAATTTTACTTTAAATTAACAATAATATGTACAATTTGACACATACAAACTACTTTATCAGTAATTTTTTAGAGAATATTATTGAACAAAAAAATCTCTATAATAAATCATATTTAGAGTTTATACGCTTGGTTAATAGTTAAAACCGTATTATATATCCCCATGTAATGTATAATTTATAACCTGTAGATAGTCAACAAAAATCTACTATTTTACCGTTTAAGCAGCTATGAATGTATTAATTAATAGTCATTATCTTCCTCATTTTCATGGTTTAAAAGTTATAATAAACTTTTGTTGCATATGCTTAATATTTCCTAAACTAACACTCAAATTTCTATATCAGGAATCATCATATAGTGAAAGGGTGGAAATGTTGATCAAGGGGATAAGGATGGATGTATTTAATAGTTTGCTTGGAGATGCAGAAATCTATCCCTCCCCATATGACCTATTCGAAAGGTTTTCTATTGTTGATGTTGTGCAAAGACTCGGAATTGATCGTCATTTCGAAAGAGAAATAAAAGCAATTTTGGATTATACTTACAAGTATGTGTCCTTTTACCTTGTTATCTCCTAGTCCTAATATATGAGAAATTTTATCTATTATATGATATTAACTAAGTAAATATATGCCTCCAATACCAGATATTGGAATGAAAATGGAATTTCTTGGGGAAGGAAAAACGCCATTGTCGATCTCAACACTACTGCTTTGGGATTTCGAATTCTTCGCTGAATGGATATAGTGTGTCTCCAGGTATTTATTATCTTTTTTAATCCAATAGCAATGTTGAGGGTAAATAACATTTACCGACTAAAGTTGTTGAATTTTTTACTTGAGAGCTACTTAAATGTTAAATATATTATCTTTATTCTAATGTCATGTCATCGATACGAATTAAGCAGGCGTATTTCAAAACTTCAAAGATGAAAATGGGAAATTTTGTTATCGTGTGCCCACTGAAGAAGGTGAATCCCACTTGAGAAGCATGTTGAGTCTATATCGAGCGTCAGAGATTTCTTTTCCAGGAGAAAATATCATGAGAGAAGCAAAAAAATTCACATATGAATATTTACAAGCAGTCTTGGAAAGAAGGGAGGAATTAACTAAAAAAACCCAACTTCTAGCAGAGGCAAGCGTTCAAAGAATTCAAATCATTGCTTTCAATGAGAAATTTTGACTTTATTTTGTATATTTTATGAATAAACTAATCATCATAATAGGTTTCACATTTTGAAGGTTGAGTATGCTATTAAATATCCATGGAGATGCAAGGTTCCAAGATGGGAGGCTTGGAATTCTATCCAAATACTTAGACAGGACGTAGACGCTTGGATGTTGATAGAAGGCGTTTATAAGTAAGTCCACACAACACTCAATATTTATTGTAACATAAATTAATGATGAATCAAATTTAGTTGGTCATCACCGATATGTGTAAAATACAATGAATATAATAACAATGCTTAATTAATATTTGAACTTAATTCATGAAGTAAATATATAAGATATATATAGGTTATAGAGGTGTATAATCTTGAACACGACATTGTGAAAGACTTGTAATTTTTTTTAGATGGGCATGTAATAGCACATAAATGATGTTTTAGATATAGAATAGTTAAACTTAACATGTGTACCTAACAATTCATTCTCTTAGGATGCCCAAGGAGAGTTCTAAACACATTTTGGAACTAGCAATATTGGACTTCAATATTTTGCAAGCTCAACACCAAAGAGAGTTGAAACATTTATCAGAGTAATACAACTATATATCTATTTTTTCAATATTTGTTATGATTAGTTCAAATTAATTGCATAAGAATTATTTATGTTCAACATTATTTCTACCATTAGTTATTCTTATTTTATGCCATATTCTATTTTTGGTGATAATAGATGGTGGGATGAGGCTATTATAAACAGATTAAGTTTCTTTAGACATCGTCATGTGGAGTACTACTTTTGGTATACATGTGGACTATATGAGCCTGATTACACTGCGACTAGACTTTGTTATGCGAAACTAGGTACCCTCATTACTATTATTGACGATATTTTTGACACTTATGGAACCATTGATGAGCTCATACCCTTTACGAACGCTTTGATCAAGTAAGTTATCATGCAGTTAGGAATTATAATTGTATTACCTCTTAATGTAATTATAATTCATGGTCATGTAATGTATTTGTGTTATTGTTTTGATTTTATTTTGACAATGAAGTTATTTTTTTCTTTTGATATTTAGTTGGGATATGTCGATGATGGACCAACTTCCAGACTATATGCAAAGTAGTCTCCAATTTGCTTATAAAACATACATGGAAATATTTACCGAAGCCGAGAAGATACATGGTCCACGCGTGCAAAAGTGGATGTCGGATTATGTAAGTTACAAGGTTAACAAAATTACTAAAAGATAAGCATTCCAACTTCAAATATTGTAGCTCATAGACATAGAGAATATTCACATATTTATACCTTTTTTACTTACCCATCCTTTGTAGTACTATCAGGACATTAGCCCTTTCAATTGTAGGATTATATTTGGCCACACTTTAATGTATAGAAAAAGTACAAATATTTTTTTTGCATTATTTTAAATTAATTTATTACTATAAATATTAATTTTTATTTCATATCATTTTGTAGTGGAGGACTCTTATTTTGGCCGAGTTCCAAGATGCTGAATGGATTGCTAATGACTATCATCCAAGTTTACCAGAATATTTAAAGAACTCTCTAATATCTTCAACTGTCCCCGTGGTCACATTATTCCCTATGATTTTAATCAACACCTATCTCTCTGATGACATTTTGGATAGAATTAATAAGTTTGAAAGTCGTGTAGCTTGGGGTTGTCGATTAATTGATGATTCTAAAGATTTTCAGGTATTTATCCACCACATTCTTTTAATTTTCTGAAGTGAATTTTCTTTTATCTTTCTCAAACACTATGATATATAGTTAATCATACCAAAAAGTGGATATATTGGGATCACACCTCAAAGAAAAGACAACATAATGGCCTTCAATGGTTGGGAATGGAAATTACAAAATTTTATAATAATTATTTATGAACTATGTGTTTGCCTTTACAAAAATTATTACTTATCTTTTTTGTATTCTTATTCTTATTATTATCAAAGGATGAGCAAGAGCATGGAGAGACGGCTTCATGGATAGAGTGTTATGTAAGAGACAATCCTGGAACAACAAGGGAGCATGCTTTAGATCATGTAAACATGCTTATTGAGTTAAACATGGAAGAACTGACCAAAGAACGTCTATTTTATGATAGTGATATACCAATTTGTTGCAAAAGGCTATATTTTGATTCCATGTATAGATCTGTGGCTTTCATATGGAGGGAAATGGATGGGTTTTCAATTTCACACAAAGGTACTAAAGATGACATAATGAAAATTCTTATTGAGCCGGTACCTCTCTAAGTTGGAAGGGAGAAAAACAAGCATAATTCATAAGTTGGTTTTTTTGTAAATTTTCGTGTTGTGCACCCAAATTGCAATTTTTTTGAGAAAGTAATATTGTTTTTGGAAGATTTGAATCAAAAGAGAATAAAGGAGTGTTCTATTCATGTGACTATTTATGTATATGTGTTTCTTAATATATTAAAAAAGTATGACCTTTTATTATATTTCATAGGTTTTAAGTTAAGGTCTATGACACATTTTTCTCTAGACACCATATTGATATACGCAATCTCTAGTGAACTTGAATGCTACTCATTGTACACTCTCATTTTTTATTGACATGATATTATATCTCTTTTCAATTGATCTTAATTTTTTTTTCTCAATAAAAAATGTATGTTAAGTGCATTCATATGAAAACCCACATTTTATATTTATCAAGCGAATTGAAATTTAACTAATTGTGTTATTTTATTAAAAGAGTAAATATGAAATTCATATATAATTGTAGATGTGGAAAGTGAGTTTTCATTCTTAAATAATAAATGAATGAAAAAAGTACAATAATTAAGCTAACATGTGGCAACTAATTTTTGTCATATATAAATTAGTAAATGAGACATAATTACATTTATGGATATAATTATATTTATGGATATACTTGGAGTATAGAGAATTTGAAATAATTATAATATTTGGAAGATTGTGGAATTTTAAATAGTATATATTTTTATAATTTTTAAGTTAATTATTAGAAATAAATAGTGAGAACCCGTATAGACAATAAGATGAAGCACACTAAAATAATCAACACAAGCATAAATCTTGACTAGAACCATACCAGTCCTTTAGTGGTGATATAAGATCCATCCCAATGTAGTTTTAACAATTATAAAATAAAGCAAAATAAATTTTATGAATATATTTGATATTTAAGCATCAAGATTCACAAGTACCTCTGCAACAACCAAAAAACATGTAAGGTAGTTGAGATAATTGTTTCTAACTTTTTTTTGGTTGGGAATAAAAGTCTAATTGATATTACACATTATGTAATATATTGTAAGTGTATGAAGAGTATGATGATTTCTAGTGTAACACATTAATTTTGGAAGGTCTTTCTACAATTTTAATAATTTCTATTGTGTATAAAATCATGTAGACTTCCATATGAGTCTTTGAGTTTCATTAAGTTGCTTGACACTTCCATTTGCTTGTGATTTCCTTGAAAATGTCAACATTTAACATGCCTAACACCATTATTTTATGTACTACAAATATATATAAGGTTCAATAGATTATCACCTAATGCTCCTTCTATGTAAGATATTATTTCCATGATGCCTGGCAGCAAGTCTCGACAATATGATGATTATTAAAATGTCATGCCCACCCGATTTCACTTATTTTACATTTTTTAATTTAAAAACCCATGTGTAAACATAATGCCCATATCGATACTAAGCATTATTACTGACTAAGGGAAGAAATATTATCAAGTACACTTACATAGGATTCTGTGAGGTTCTCTTATGTTACCTAACACTTCCAATTATTTGCAATTTCCCTTAAAAGTAACCATATAAGGAGGAAGTAATAAGATTTGGGAGACGCGGTCTCAGGATTATGGGAGAAAAAGGAGAAATCAGGAAATCCATAAATATTAGGTGACAGGATTGTCATATGCACTCTCTTCACACAATTACCCTGTAATCCACACCAGCTAACAACTGAACCCAATAAGTTGTCTCTCCCTCTTTGTTATATTAAGTTTTAACTAAGGTCTGATAGAGTTTACTATAACAGTATGTCAAAAGGGCAAAAATTAAAGGAATATATGATTTCATTCTCATACAAATGACAAAACAATGATTTTCTTGAAGAGGTGAAGCACTACAACATTTTGTTTCATTTAAGTCCGCCATTAGGTCATCTTTAGGGCATGTTTAATTCAATTTAGTGTTAGATCTCATTAAAATTTTGAAATTACAAATCACAATATTTAATTCAGATTTTATGTTAAGGTTGACTTAGAACACCTTAACATGAACAACATAAAATATTTCTTAATTTTTGTTTGACTTAATATTAGAGGATGTGTGCCTTAACTACAACCAAACGCTATGCAACACATGGTGTCTATCCGTCACATATGTTCACTGTCAATGGACTGCCCAGTCTCCATTGACTGCAAACTTGCACAAAAATTGAATTGTCTGCCTGCCCCAGTCTCAAATACACAACCTAGGTTTACAACACCCACGGCCTACCATTCCACCATAAGGTTTACTTTGAAAAGATATGTTGTACTTTACTAAAAAAGTAACAACACATTACATTGTTACCTTTTCCATTAAAAAGGACAACGTTACTAACAGAAATTACTTTTTGACTGGACAGCCCATATTATGCAAACTTGGATGATATATAGGCTCATCCAAAACATCTATGTTGGCTGCATAAACTACGTCTCACTTTAATAATATACATATAATGTTTTGCGTTCTCTAAATCAATTCACTTTTAACTCCTGCATCTGTTATTCTTTTACTACTCAAATTTGTACTTGTTCTATGTTTTTCATTAATCTCATATCATGTGATCTACTTTAATAAACAAATTTCACCAAGTGATAGGATTGATGTATGGATTTTCTGCACTCAATTACCCTGTAATCCACACACCAGCTTTCAACTGAATCCAGTGAGTTGTCACTCCCTCTTTGTAATATTAAGCTTTTTAACAAATGTCTGACAGAGTGTAGTATAACAATATGTCAAAATTTTGGGCTCTGGACAACCAAAAGATTGTATGTCATGGCTTACCACCACAATGGTGGTCCGGTTAAATACAGGAGGACATTAGAAAGATTTTAGAGTTAAGACACTCTACAATGAATAATTGTATATCTGTGTTGTTACATAATGCCCGAGCTTGGACTAATAGTTTCCATGCTTGGCATTGCAAAATTTGTATCTCTTAATAGTTTCTAATACAATTCATATCTGTTTTTTTTTTTGTTAAATGTCAAAATACTTACTGGCATAATCTATAGAGGCATTTGCTTACAAAAGGAATGTTCATGGAATGCAGGACAAACAGAATCATCTGGCACCAGGGGTATAAGCATGCCAAAACAACCCATAATCCATTTTCACCATATATCTCAAAATTCTTGTAATCCGTAGAGCAATCACATGCAGTCAGCATGTTGTGGGAGAGATAGCCAGAACAAAGACTAGTAGAAGCAGATTTCCTTTCATCAGGTCTTGATTTCAAGCATGGACAATGACAATGACCAAATACCCTCAAATTGTGTCTTCAATCATATTAGTAAACATCTTCTAACATTTGACAAGCTTATGGATAAATTGCGTACACAATTATTTTGAATTGGCGTTTGGCATTAATTAATCTCTACTCTTCAGTGCAATCCCAGTTATATACATAAGGAGCCCTCCTCTGTCATCTAATTATTCATCCGGATGATGAACCACATTGTCTGGTTCAAAACGTCGATTCAAAATAATTGTGTACATAATTTATCCACAAGCTTGTCTCTTAAACACTAAAGATTTTGGAAGCTTGAAGTTTCTAATATTCAAACATTTTTATTCTTGAGGTGAATATAGCACACATAAAATAATAGTGCATTGGTCGCCAGGTATTTAGATTGTGAGAGCAAAAAAAAATTATCATGTCCTTGGTTGCAGGGTTGCCAATATGCCCAAGCTGATTGTCATGTGAATTCATGTGATTGCTTGTTTAACTTCAAATACCAGTAATTCCCACAGCAACAGTGGTCATCTTTAAGATAATGAAAACACAATTTACAACGATTTTTTCATCATCTTGCCAATGATATCTGTTAAAGAGTGACACTTTGCACTGATTCAATGGTCCCTGATAATCATTTTTTTGGTAAGGTTGATCATACTTCGTTTGGATCATGGAACTACCATATGTGGTTTACTTGCCTTTTGTTGGTAAAGGAGATTCAAAACTCTGCGTTTTAAACTCGTTGCTCAACCATTACACCATTGGTACAGAAACTTGAGGTCATTAACAGTCTTAATAGAGGTGTCAATATGATGGGAAAGAGTATACTCCTGTTCCTCTTCATCCTCCACAGCATAGATTGCCATTCCTCTTTATGCTACCCAGACAATTTATCCTATTTCTCATTAATTCAGTAATTGTATGTGTGATCCATCTCATGTGACAAAAGCATGTACCTTGTTATAAATCTCAATCCAGCTGCACCCAGGCATCTTCTTAACCCTTCGGTCTTTCATCAATCTTCTAACCCTCTCCACACCATCCCACTTGCCTGCTTCAGCATAGATATTTGACAACTGCACATAGTGTGCATCATTTTCAGGATCTAACTCAAAAAGGCATTTAGAAACATGCTCTCCCAACCCTACATTGGCATGGGTTCTGCAAGCACCAAGCAAGGATCCCCAGACAGCAGTGTTGGGTTTCATTGGCATGCTGTTGATAAATTCTTGTGCTTCATCCAAATGCCCAGCTCGACCAAGAAGATCAACCATACAACAAAAGTGCTCAATAGTAGGCAAAAGGTTGCAATCTCTAGTCATTGAATTGAAATATTGCCAACCATCATCCACCAGCCCTGCATGGCAACAGGCACACAAAACACCAACAAAGGTGATATTGTTCGGTGTTGTACCAGAGTGATGCATTTGTTGAAAGAGATGAAGTGCTTCCTTTGCACACCCATGCATGGCATATCCTAGAATCATTGCAGTCCATGATACCACATTTTTTCTTTGGCATTTTGTCAAACAATCGCCAGGCGCCATCAATGCAACCACATTTAGCATACATATCTACAAGGGCATTCCAAACAAAGATATCAAATGGAAGCCTGCTTCTAACTACACTCCCATGAATCTCCATCCCTTTGTGGAGAGCTGCCAAATTGGCGCATGCGGGAAGAACACTGGAAAAGGTTACATGGTTAGCCCTCACATTTCTCAATTCCATATCTCGAAAGAGCTTCACAGCTTCATCAAACTTCCCATTCTGTGCATACCCTGCAATCATGGCATTCCACGAGACCACGCTCCGATTGGGTGTTTTCTTAAAGAGTTCCGATGCCTCCTCAATACACCCTGCCTGGGCATACCCCGTAACCATCACACTCCACGAGTATGCATTTCGCTCAGGCATAATCTCGAACAGCTCCATGGCCTCACTCATATCCCCAATTTGTGCATATCCCGCAACCATAGCAGTCCAAGAAACCACATTTCGTTGTGGCATTTTGTTAAACACTTTGCGCGCAATCTCAATACACCCACATTTCACATACATGTCAACAAGAGCACTCCCAACAAACAGATCAGGCTCGAAACCCTTTCTGATTATATCTTCATGCATCTGTTTTCCTTCTTCAATGGCTACCAAATTGGCGCAAACAGGCAAAACAGTAGCATAGGTGAAATGATCAGGCTGAATTCCATTCCCTTGCATTTTGCAAAACATTGCCAATGCCTCTTCATCATTGCCATGTTTGGAATAAGCCTGAATCATGGCAGTCCAAGAAGCCACATTTTTCACAAGCATTTCATCCAAAACTTGTCTAGCATGTTGCAGGCTCCCACACTTGGCATACAAATCTACAAGCTTGTTAGCCAAATATATATCTACATTAAATCCTGTTTGGATCATGTGGGTATGGACTCCTTTAGCATGTGGTAAGGATTTCTTATCAAGGCACTGTTGCAGAAGAGATGCATATGTGTAGGAATTCAAACCGAGGCATTTAGGGTTTGTAACATGGAGAATATCTGATGCTTCTTTCTGTAGGCTTTGTCTGCAAAGAGTTGTGGCATGCCCACAAATGGCTTCTGAGGTATCAGTGTTATTGTTAAGGCATTGTTGAGTGTTTAGTGCATTAGAGGTTAAGTTGGCATTGGCATACTGAAAGTGTAGCATGATCTGAATTTTCTTCCGCTGAATTCTTAATGCATATGTCAGTGCCATGCGGCTGTATTCTTTTGGGTTATTTTAATTTTATTTAGTGATTATGTTTTCATGAACCCGTGGAGCTGTAATTTTCCATGGACCACAGAGGGCTCCAACATGCGACCTTTCGTTACCAGATAGTTGAGGTTCTAAGTCCTCCTTGTACTTACCACTGAGTTATTGAGTCCCTATGATTTTTCTTAAAAAAATCTTCAGCCTACAGAAATCTATGTTTTTCTTTACTATATTTCCCCCCTAATTTTCTTTTCACAGTTGAGAAAATCAAAGAAATCATTGACCACGGGCCTAAAAATAATTTCTTCAAATACCTCGGAGCCAACCACGCTCATCAAGAGATCAAAGCTATCTATGATTCACATCAAAGGCTCACGGAGCTGCCAAGAGATCTCAAGTGCCTTTGTCAAGCATTACCGTCTTGTATTCAAGTTGTCGCCCTGCAGCGATGTATTGATGTGGTGCCGAATAAGCTCTTTCATGCCATCTAGGATTTCTCGCAAAGGAATTCATGCCATCTAGGATTTCTCGCAAAGGAATTCATGCCATCTAGGATTTGGTCACCCACATAGACTAAATCCACTGGCCCGAACTTAAGACATATTAATTCTTGCCACTTCGGATCTCCTATCTATCTACAAAAATTCAAAAACTAATGCCCAATGTTTATGCTCCACAAGTTGGGACTTAAATACCCGGACACTTGGAGGCATGATTGGCGGTGGAATCATGAAATTGTCTTCCTCCACTACAGCACTGGAACTACTTATTGGTTTTTGAGCCCAATCTTTCATGTCACTGTCAAACTTGATGCCCGTTGGGGTCTGCATTCAACACATTCCACCTGGCTTCGTCGGCTTTCCCGTGTTTGGAATTCTCTTCTTAAACTTAAAGTTAATCATTTCTTGTGGTGCCTTATTTATAAGGGTCTTCCTATCAAAGAACGACTTAGTCACACTGGCATCCCTAATCCTAAATGACCCTTATATTCGAGACATGAATCTTTTAACCATTTATTTGTGTCTTGTCCCCGTGCTTAGACTATCTGGAATTGGATACGTTCTTTTTTCCAACCCTACCATCTGGAATTCTTTCAATGACATTTGACTTTATTCGACGATTTCAGTCCTTGGCCGCATTATATTGATACTCTATGGCAATTGTTTAAAGCTTGTATTCTATTTCATATTTGGAAAGCTCAAAATGTTTTGATATTTTAGAATGATCAATATGTTGTTTTCTTTTCCACTAATGACAAAGTGGTTATTTTGTCTACTGTGCACATACAGATTTAAGCTCAAGCTAAAAAGGTTTCCCTAGAGTTTGCTCATCTACAGGAGTTTCTCACACACTAGGGGAATGCATCTTTTCACGATGAGTCAGGTCCCCCTGGATCCCTTTCCACCTCCACCTCGGCCATTTCTGCCTTGGTGGCTGCCCCTTGCAGAACAACATCATAGAAGCCGCTCTTGCAACCATCGCTCCACCTCTCCTTGGGTTCATCCTTCAACTCTGTCTTCCTCTAGACCAAATTGGATCCCTCCTCCGAGGGGGAAGGGCATTGCTAGTTCTCTGCAATGGGACTCTTCGTTGTCTAACATGCAGACTATGGCTGGTTCTCTGCTCCCCGGTTGGGGCATTATTGTTCTATTGCAGATGTAGATGCCTAACCATGATGGTTGGCAGGGGGATCCTCCCTCAGTTGAGCTGAATAGTGTAATGTTTATCCCTCCCCGGCATGACCCTCTTCCTCCTCCCAGAGTGGCAGCTTGTGCCTAGTGTTTTCTGATTTAATATAATTCTAGTACTCTCTAGTTTCCCTTTGGGCATTTTGTTGTTGCCTACGTGGCATTTTGTGGGACCATGGGTTTTTTTCGTCGCCCCTGCTAATGTAACTCTCTTTTATTAATATTAATATAAGGGCATTTCCAATAGTAAAGAAATTTATTCTGGAAACCTGCACAAACATATTAACCCTTCAATCTACAAAATTTACAATTAAAAGAACTAATCCTACCACTAAAAAATCTATACAAATTTAGATAAAAGTTTAAAGTGGTATCAAGGATAAATTTCATTATTCACTAAATCCTACCAACAACACGGTAAAATAAAATACAAAAAAATAAATAAATAGTTCTTAGTCATTAGGATTTTTAAATATGTAATGTCCCCTTTTCCTACGCCTAAGGCCTAAGGGCCAATTTGAGTCCAGGCCTTGGTCATACCTAAGGGGCTATGAACGCGGGGAGCTATTGGGTATGAATATCTAGTCCATGTTGTTATATTTCTTCATTGACATAAGCATAAAGTGTTTTGGAGGGACTAGATATTATGTTTTGTCGTTAGGAAGGGACCACATGACACTTAATATTCTAATTTTGTGTTGGGGGTCACTTGTGGACCATGGCAACTTAAAATGGGAAAAGTAACTTAAGTTACTTTTATTTTATTTGCCCTTCCAAGGGAAAAATGCAACTAGGGTTTATTGGGGCTCTTTTGCCTTGGAGAAGTTATATAAGGAGTTGGGGGGAAAAAAAGAAGAAGATTCTTGCGTACATAATTATTTTCCTTCATGTGCAACTATTGTTTGCAAATCTACAGATTGTGGAGTCAAATTCCATAGGAACCCTAGCTTCAGTTGTGAGATATCCATCCCTAGCTAGCATGACATTCTTCGGTAGTGAGAGATCTACCCTAGCTTGTCATTTTGGAGCTACTTTCAGGGATGTTTTACAGAGATATTTTCAGAGGTTTCAGAGGAAGGGTTTTGTGGGTTTTGGAGACGTTTGGGGAAGATCATAAGAGGGTTTTTAGATCAGATTTATAGTAGCCATTTGGGTAGGGTTTAGTATCACTTTGAAGGCATTTTCATCAATTTCCAACCCTTTTCCAAGCTAGGCGACTTGTTTGGAATATTGCAACCTTTATTTAAGGGGTTTCCAGTGGTACAAATTCAGATCTGAAGGTTGTAATATCATCTCCTATATTTGTAAATGTTATTTCCAAAGTTCCATAATTTTTGCACTTGTATCTCGAGAGTTACAAATTTTAGAAGTTTTCCAGTTCTATAAGGCATGTTGTAATTTTCTGGCAACATTTTATTATCTAAAAAATTCTAAAAATAGTTTCCTTGTGTTCTTTATAATTGTAGCAAGTTCTCTTTAAATTTTCAAGTGATTAGAGTGGGTATTTTGGGTGATATTAATTTTCTTTAGTTCACCACCCTAACTGTTAAAATCTGCAAAAATTAGTATTTTATTTGGCTGCAACTTTTCAATATATTGTGCATTTTTAAGTGGTATCCCACAAGGGATATTTCAAAATAGAGAATGATATTCTCATGAAATATTGAATTTTAAAACAACCCTGTGACATGGTATTCTTTTGCTTATCTATCACAAGGTATGTGATGATAAGTATATTGTCCTTAATTTGATGAGAACCACCTGGATTGTGACGATGGTGAAGAGCACTAGAGACTTTCGTCTCTTATATTAATCCTAAGGGATAAGATATCAACTTAATGGGAGATGAGCATAGTAAAAATGATTATCTAAGGGAGAAATTTTATTAGGGAAATATATAATATTCTTGTATAGTTGGTTTTAAAATATTTCTTCAAAATATTTTAGATAAAAAATGAAGCTTAATCACAAAGTGCCTTTACGAGGAGAAAAAAAATATTCTGGTAGGGTTTCAAGTTGTGTATGGTTGTTATATAGTTAGGTGTTCATCCTTTTTCATATGGCTCTTTGCGGGATTTATTTAGTATGCCTTGCATTTATTTCAGTTTTTAAAGCAATCTCTCCTTGAAGCATCCCTTTTATAATGGTCTCCCATTCACATAGTATGGTTACTGAAATTGTGACGGGCGATGATGACGCCTCTAAAGAAGTAGCCACATAATTTTTTGCCCAAAACATTCCACGAGGTAATGTTTATGTCCTTGATATCTTATTACTAGTTGAGGAATATACTTTTTTACATGTCATCAAGTTGGGAAATTTTGCATGATAGGCTATTTTGTTAGAAGGATTCCCCCTGAAAGCATGTTATGCTCTTAGTTTCAAATGACACAAACCCAGTTTGACATTAAGTTGGACTCAGTCCAAAATATAGCCAAGGGCTTTTTTTGTTCCACTTTGCTGACCCAGTGAATGTCACTGTGATTTTACATAAATCCTCCACCTAGTATGTCCATCGTTCCCTTCTCGTGGTGTCCCCATCGACCTGTGAGTTTTTTGTTTCAAAGCACATGGCTCCTAAATTCCTAGTTTTGGGTGGAGTTTTCAAGCCTTCCCATGCCATGTTACCACTTTTTGGACCTCATTGCTTCCATAATAGGTTGATTAACAAAAAAAAAAGCTCTTAGGTTTTATGTTTCCAATTCACATAGATGAGTTTGTGTTGAAGTTGGCCACTCATGTGACCTCAAGGAAACCAATGAAAATCAATTTAAGTCTACGCGGGCAATCTAGGTAATGGGTTAGGGTCACAGGTAGCAACAGTCAAACGCATGCACACGTATAAACTGCAGCACGCTACTGGGTTGAAGAGCATGCAAATTCTACATCGGCTAAGGTTGATAGGATTATCCAAACAAGGTTGAAATGAATCCGGTATCCAATGTATAGGATATGGTCAGGAAACACAACATAGGTTAGGTGAAGGAACGTTTTAGGTATGTTCCGGTACACCAAAGGTAGGGTCAGGATAAACGGTCACGGTAATAGGCTAGGTAAGGTCATTAGGTCAATCAACACAGATAACAGTGCCACAAGGTATGGCGTACACATGAGGTCAAAGGTCACTAGCGATGGTCCAGGTCCAAATATCTAGGTTGCGGCACGGGTAAGGCCAAGGTAGGGGTACAAGAATAAGAAGTCCTCAAAGGAGGACAAATGGAGGTAGGAAGTGACTGAGGTCAAGAAAGGTAAGGGAATGGGTTGGGGTAAAGGGTTGGATGGGGTAAAGGAGCAAGGTAAAGGGTGGGGTAAACTGGCAAAGTAGGGGCAATGTGTAGGTTAGGTTGACCGATAGCGGTCATGGATAACCGATGCCGGTATAGGAAAACTGACGATGGTGAGGTAGGGCACGAGACTGATGACGGTCTATGGGAACCGACATCGGTTAGGTCGGATTTTGTATAAAAACAAAAAATCTACGTTTTTATTATTCATTTGTTATTTGCGAAAGGAAGAAACGACAAAAAAGAGAGGAAAGAGGGAAAAGTGTTCGGATAAGACGGGACGATGAGCTAACAGTGTGATTTGATGAGGGTTGGGTTGGTGAGTAGCAAGTCCACGGGATCAGTGCGAGAGAGTTGATTGGTCGGAGGTTGTGGGTAGATATTCGGGGATGGCAAAGGTTGGAGAGGGATCGAGCAGACCACCAGAACAACGGCCAGATGTGCCACCGAGACAACGACAGTGTGACGAGGGGAAGCACCTAACTTTATAGTGTTAATTAGACCCTTAGATTGTATAGGTGGGGTGAGTAAGGGTCTAAGGGGAAATTAGGTCATTATAGGTGGGGTAAAAGGGGCAGGGGGGAGGGTTATAAAAAAGGGGGGTTTGGGAAGTCACAGATTTTTCCGTGACAGTGACCGGCGTCAATCAAGCTTGGTCGGCGTCGGTTGGGTAGAACCGGGATCAGTCACCAAACAGGTGACCGATGCCTGTTACGTGGTAACCATGGTTGGTAAAGAGGAACCGGTATCGGTCACCAAATAGGTGACCGATGCCGGTTTAAGGGTGACCGGAGTCGGTTAGGATGAACTAATACTGGTCAAGATTTTAGGCACAAGGGTCCAAGAGGGATGTGGGCTAGGTAGTTGAGATGGGTAAAGTAAAAATAGGGTGGAGGGTAATGATAATTGGTGAATATGGTCATGGTAAATGTAGATTAATGTTGTGCTTGGATTGGATGCAGGGGAGATCACAGTTACATATGCGGGACAGGGTTCCGCCGCTACTGGTGACATTGCATGGCTTAGTGACCCCTTTGGAGCTGTAGCACATGGAGGCAGTGGGCTTGAGTGGTATTCGGTGCTACCGACATGTTGTTTGGTAGCCCAGTTTGATGGTCGCACTCATCGATAGATGGGACTCCGCGACCAACACGTTCCACCTTCCGACAGGTGAGATGACTATCACCCTGGAGGACATGTTCCAGATTTTGTGGTTACCCATATTGGGGGCCCAGGTGTACTCTATCTCCTCCGAGGCCTCAGAGGAGCTGATCGGGATAGTTTTTGGTGAGGGGGAAGAGGAGCTGAGATTCCATAGCGCCAGTTTGAGCTATGGCGAGATGTACCTAGCCCGTCCGGATGAGACGAGGCTAGTGGTTTTATTGATGGAGGCAGTGTGCTGCTATGCACTGCCCAATGTAGAGGGTGGATGCTTTCCCTGATCACTGATGGGGGTGCTCCATGATATGATGGTGTATGAGACATGCTTTTCCTGGGCACCAACATTCTTGGTGTAGCTATACAGAGAGAGTGTGGGCATATGGGCGGTTACGCAACTTTAGCCTGTGCTGTACATTTATACTACACTATTGGGCCTACGAGCACATAGTCTATGTGTTTGACCTATAGGGATTCCCTGAGTAGATGCATTTCCCATGAGATGTGTGTGGTTGGGATACAGGAGATGGGTGCCGGTTGTAGGAGAGCAGAGGTCAGATAGGCCGACATATGATGTGGCCCATTTTCAGCAGTTGTTGGAGGGGTTGTCCAGAGTGGACATTATCTGGAGGCCATATGTGGGATTCCCCTCATATAGGCACATGCATGAGGAGCTAGCTGAGCTCTAGCTAGAGAGGTGGATATAGGGTCATCGTGTCGGGGAGGATGAGATGATCCCGGTAGATAGGGTCCGATGGTAGTTTGGGCTTGTACAGGATATTCCTCTGTCCTTCCCACAGTATCAGAGAGATGACGTGGAGAGGCCTCTACCTCTACCATAGCCTACAGTGCCTACAGGAGAGGAGGAGTAGCCAGTGGATCGACAGATTGATGACGCCGGATGCATAGATAGGTATAGGCAGTGGTGGGTGGCTCAGTTACGAGCCATACCACCTAGACCAGGGTAGCCTGACTTAGCTACCGTTACAGTGTAGAGAGATGCACCCTACAGGGGTAGGTAGCGACACTGATCACGTAGATAGGTATACTGCAGACATAGCTAGAGGGGTCAGAGGTAGAGGTAGCAGAGCTACGAGTACAGGTGGCCAGTCTGCAGGCCCAGATGGTAGAGGGAGAGGGTGGAGGAGATGG
Organism: Taxus chinensis; assembly: GCA_019776745.2. Classification (NCBI taxonomy): domain Eukaryota; kingdom Viridiplantae; phylum Streptophyta; class Pinopsida; order Cupressales; family Taxaceae; genus Taxus; species Taxus chinensis. Next base: position 869,019,483 of record CM034151.1, on the reverse strand, counting down.
GAGATGGAGACAGAGATGGTCAGGTGGTAGCCTTACTGGCTCAGGTGGCAGGTTTACAGGGCCAGTTGGCCATAACCCAGGCATAGATTGGGGCCTTACAGGCCCAGATACAGGCACAGGGATAGGGGGCACCACCACAGGACATGGGGCACCACCACAGGCACAGGGAGCTGGTCCTAGTTCACAGGCTGGCACAGGGAAGGTACAGGGGCCAAGACCTATGGGACCACCACAGACCGTGCCTATATCTAGGTTACGGGATGCCCTAGGTGAGGTGAGATATTATCAAGACCAGCTCATGGCGGCCGGGATAGACTTCCTCTCTTACAGAGAGTACAGGGCACAACAGGCATCCAGTGAGAGGATGAGATCCCGCACACATAGTGTGGAGAGCACAGGAGGGTCAGCGAGCTTCGAGGCCTGATCAGGGAGAGGCCACCAGCGCATGGTGACCAGAGTGAGGTGATGTGCTAGTAGGGACACAGAGGCCGAGGGTGTAGGTGACATAGAGATGGAGGACATCTGGTGAGATGTCTGATATGTGGCCACCCAATTTTTGATGTATACTAGTGATTATTTTGATATATATGCCGCCTGCGTGCTGAAGATAGTTGTATTTTTTATCACATACCGGCCTACGTGCCGAAGACAGTGAGGATGTATGAGTGAGTTTTTGTATATTGTGAGCATATACCAGCCTGCGTGCCAAAGATTTTTTGTATGGATTCATTCATTCTTTTTGTATATATGAGACCGGCCTGCGTGCCGATGACATTTTGTATTGTATATCGGCCTGCGTGCCGACATTTTTGAGATGATGGCCATGATGAGATAGGCATGTATTTTGAGATACACATTTATTGATTTATATGATGAGATTCATGGTATTTTGTGATGTGTTAATATGTTTATGAGATATTGGATGTATGGCTTGTGTTAGATGAGATATGGATTTGTTACTTTAATGTGGTTTGAAATTAAGTGAGTTAGGCATGATGGAGTTAGGTTGGTTTAGGCATGGATCGAGTCAGGTTATAGGCATGGATCAAGTCAGGTTATAGGCATGGATCGAGGTCAGGTTATAGGCATGGATTGAGTTAGGTTATAGGCATGGATTGAGTCAGGTTATAGGCATGGTTGAGTTAGGTTATAGGCATGGATTGAGTCAGGTTATAGGCATGGTTGAGTTAGGTTATAGGCATGGATGAGTTAGGTTATAGGCATGGTTGAGTTGAAAGTAGGTTTAGTTATGATTCATTATTTTGGCAATGAATGATACTATGGGTCATATGTGAAATGTTGTATAATCTATGCATAGTGATGATAGAGAGATGGTAGGTGTAATAAATGTATGCTGTAGTAAGCAACTTGTTATGTATGTGGCTTAATTTCCAATTTTGTTAGAAAAGGGGAACTAAGTGAAATGTGATGTAAATGGTGAGTTAGGTATGGTTGATGAATTGTTTTAGGGTAGAGAATGGCCGAGCTAACCTCCAAGGGCCCCATGCCCTCGGAGTGCTGCCTACATAGTCCCGGACGAAAAGGGACCTCAGGCCGATGTAGTTCTCCCATGAGCTAGGGAAGAATATGAAAATGAGTTGGTAGGTTTGTGGGCATGTTGTGGGTTTAGGTTTAATAGGTGTGGGTAGATTATAGGTAAAAGGATGTAGGTGAAGGTGATTATGGCAAGAGGGGAGGACTACCTCAAAGGTAAGCGTCGAGTACCAAGTCCTGTATAAGGTAATCAAAATGTAAACAAAGATGGTTAAAAGATAAGAGGGGGGCAATAAAGCCACCTGATTGGGTAGGATCATACCGAGTAGATCATACCTTGGAGGGGGTGATGAACACAAGACCTGAAAGGCATTGCACAATTAACTGTTCTACGATGAAGGTAGTCACAGGATCACCAAATGTCTAAATTCCAAGATGTCCCTTGAGGCAATTGAGGAAATGAGAGTGGAAATGGTAAGGTGGGTGAAAGGTAATTAATTGTATATGTTTTGAGTGACAGGGCTTTTGGGCAAGAGGTCCGAGGTCACAATGGGCAAGTCCATGACTAAAAAGTTTTTTGTTGTGATAGACTGATCGATGCGGGAAGTCTATATGGGATAAATAATATGGTACTCCTTGAGGTCTTCGTGAAGCTGATCGATGCGGGAAGCTTTGGTTTCTCTCATTTTTTTTTTAATTTTTTTTGAGCTTCACATAGCTGTCCTTCGAGGGAGCAGTCTATTTATAGTAGAAATTTTGTCGAGAGGAAGATGTCCTTTTGAGGGAGTCATCTTTTTTATTAGAAGTTTGACTCAAGGAGTTTGGTCCCATGTGAGGTCTTTGAAATCATGGACAAGACCAAGGTGGAGGATAGGACTCTTGTTCAAAAGGCAAGGTGGAATGACCATGGGATCTCATCTAAAGGTAGATGAAAAGTATCCATGAGAATCATGCTATGTGTAGTGCCATGGTACACATATTCAAGAGAAGATAACAAGTGACGGGTACTCACATGATTCTTGTTTAATCATTAGGGAGGTGTATGGAGTGGATAGCGCTCAAGGGATGAGCCTGTAAAGAGACAAAGGGTGAGGTAGGACAACGAGTCAACAATAGAATGGTCAAAGATGCAATGCGTTAAGGGGCTCAGGTTCATGTTTACCATCAAGTGAGGATAAACGATAGGCACCTGATCCATAGGTATGAGTTACGATGTATGGTCCAAGCCAATTAGGAGTGAATTTTCCCCGTTTACTTTTTTCTGCTTTGGTTACGTGTTGATTTTCTTTCAAGACAAGGTCACTGACTTGGAAGGTTCGTTCATGAACACATTTGTCATAAGCACGTTTGATACGTTGTTGGTAAACTTGAAGGTGATCCAGAGTGTTAAGATGACGTTCATCTAATAACTCTAGTTGTGCTAAGCGGTCCTGACGAAAGTCATCATCAGTAAGCATGTCATGGAGAGAAATGCGGAGTGAGGGGATCTAGACTTCGAGAGGTAGAACAACCTCTGTACCGTAGACCAGTGAAAAGGGTGTGGCCAGTGGAAGTGTGAATACTAGTGCGGTATGCCCATAGGGAAAAAGGAATGTGCGTATGCCAATCCTTCCCAGTATCATCAACCACTTTCATGAGAATTTTGTTGAGGGTTTTGTTAGTGGATTTGGCTTGGCCATTGGTTTGTGGGTAATAAGGTGATGAGAAACTAAGCTGAATGCCGAAGGCATCGCAAAGTTTTTGCAATGTTTTGTTTTTGAATTGTTTTCCATTGTCAGTGATGAGGCGATGAGGAACACCAAAGTGACAAATGATGTGATGGTTAATGAACTCACATATCTTCTTGGCTTTCATGGAGATGAGTGGTATGGCTTCCACCCATTTTGTGTAGTATTCGGTAGTAGTTATGATCCATTGATGGCATTGGGAAGAATGAGGATTGATTTCTCTGACAAGATCCAAACCCCATTGAGAGAAGGGCCACAGGTCACGAGTGACCTGTAAGGCATGACTGGGTGTATGATGAAGGTTGGAATGTTGTTGGCATTTCACACAATGTTTGACATAGTCGCAACAATCATGGTTAAGGGTCGGCCAGTAATAGCCTAGACGAAGAATATGCTTAGCAACAACAAGGCCACTAAAGTGACCTCCACATATGCCATCATGAACCTCCTTAATGGTATAAGGAATTTCAGAACTTGTGAGGCATCGTAAGAGAATACCATCAAAGCCACATTTATAGAGGAGTCCCCCCAGAATGATGAAATGAGAGACCTTTTTAAGGAAGGCGCGTTGTCCATTACGGGTGAGATCAGGAGGTAAGATGGAGAGGGAAAGGTAGTCAGAGTATTGTTTATACCAAAGGTCACTCAGGTCAGGGGTGTCATTTCTGATTGAGTAAACATCGTGAGGTAAATAAGAAGGTGAATGGAGGTGTTGTATGGTGACAAATATTTTGGAATCGACAGGGGAAGCGGGTATTTGGGAAGCTAAGCAGGCCATGGTATCTACAAATTTGTTGGTTGAACGTGGGATGGTTTGAAGGGTGTAACGATCAAAGGTGGTCAAAAGTATGTCTACATGATGTTTATACTTTTGAAGTATCTCATTACGACATTGGTACATACCATTGACTTGGTTTATGACCAATTGTGAATCACCAAAGATGTGGATTGATTTGACATCTAGGGCATATGCGGCTTGGAGACCTAGTACGAGCACTTCGTACTCGACAATATTGTTGGTGCATTCAAAGTCTAGTTTGAAAGACAAAGGCATGGGTTCTCCATCCAGAGGAATGAGGATAACACCAGGCCCCCCCCATGCTGACACTTGGAACCGTCGAAGAACAGTGTCATTTGGTAAGGGGGTTCATCCAGGGAAAGAGTAGCAATTGACTCATCAGGAAAGTCAAAATTAGAGGGTTGATCCCCAGAAATAGGTGCGTCAGCCAGTTGGTCGGTGATAGCTTGGCCCTTGATGGAATTTTGGTGAATGAATTCAAGGTCAAGATCAGCTAAAAGCATAAGCCATCGCGCGGCACACACTGATTTTGATAAGGTTTGGCGTACATGAAGTGTAAGGGATCGGTGTTGGTCACGACATAGGTTTTGTGGTTGAGTAGGTAATGGTGGAGTTTGGTGGCAATGAAAACTAAGGCTAAGAAAATATTTTCTGGATGGTTGTATCAGGTTTCATAGTCCAAAAGAGTATGGCTTATGTAATAAACCACCTGCTCCCTGTGTTGTTCATCGTGATGAGCGAGCATGGCTCCCAAGGAATGATCGGTAGCTGATATGTATAGGTAAAAAGGTTGATCATCTTTAGGTGGAATGAGTACGGGTGGTTGGAGAAGGTATTGTTTTAGGGCCTCAAAATCTTTGTGACAGTCATCATCCCATTTAAAGGAGACATCCTTCCTAAGCAGATGATGAAATGGTTGACACCGATCAGATAATTGTGAAATGAAATGGTGAATGGACTGTAATTTACCTTGCAGGCTACAAGTTGTGTAAGGTTAGTGGGCAGAGGCATTTCTAGAATGGCCTTGACCTTAGTAGGGTCAACTTCTATACCACGGAGGGAAACAATAAATCCCAGGAGCTTTCCTGAGAGAACCGTGAAGACACAATTTTTAGGTTGAAGGCGGACGTAATATTTAATGAGGCGGTCAAAGATGGTTTTGAGGATGGTGAGGTGCTCGGCGCGACGTTTAGATTTGGCCAAGAGATCATCCACGTAATCTTCCAATATGTGATGCATGATATCATGGAAGATGTAAGTCATAGCACGCTGATATGTAGCACCAATGTTTTTAAGGCCAAAAGGCATGACTCGATAGCAAAAGGTTCCCCAAGGGGTAATGAATGTGGTCTTGTGCTGATCTTCTGGGGCAAGAAAAATTTGGTTATAACCCAAGAAGCCATCCATGAGTGAGAGCATCTCATGACTAGTGGTGAGGTCAACCAGTTGATCAATACCGGGCAAGGGAAAGTCATCTTTCGGGTAGGTGAGGTTGAGGTCACGGAAGTCTGTGCAAATGTGGAGTCCCCCTGTTGCTTTAGTAATAGGGACAATGTTAGAAATCCAATGAGGATAATCAATGGGTAAGATGAAGGAAATGGAAAGAAGGCACTGAAGTTCTTCTTTGACGAGAAGAGCAATGCGAGGGTGCATTTTCCTCAGCTTTTGTTTGATAGGTTTGGCATCGGGAACGGTTACGATATTGTGGACCACTATGGTGGGGTCAATACCAGGCATGTCTACGTAAGACCAAGCGAAAGTGTGGTTATGATCTCAGGAGAAAAGAAGTGATGGCTTCCTGTTCAGCAGCATCTAAAGATTGTCTGATCTTTAGGATGTGCGGGTCATCCTGAGTATGAATGTTGATCTCGATAGTCAATTCATTCAACATGGTTTGCGTCTCAGATGGTAACGACCAATGAATATATGAGTCTTCTGCACCAAGGTAGGTGAGTATGGATTCATCATCCTGACATTGAATGATGTTAATTGTAGGTGTGTCATCATCGATCATCTCAGGATACAAGAATGGAAGAGTGGAAGGGGCCTCGCCTTCGCGTTGATAAGTCAAAGGCCCCAAGGAAATGGTGTTTATGAAAAAAAAAAGTTAGGGGGGATAGATTCAGGATCCATCGACTCTGTCGGTGAGGGTGGTGATGAAGGTGGAGCGGGTGAAGGTAGTGATGAAGATGAAGGTGGAGGAGGGCTAGGGTCTTCAATGAGTTCAATGCGGGCCTGTTTGGTAGGAGGTTCGGGGAAGCGATACCACTACGGTCATTATGTTTGTGGGTGGTACATGGAATAATGGTATGGCGGCCTTGCTCGTAAAAGCCAAAACCAAAACCCTTCCATGCACAGCGGTGCAGGAAGGTGTGGGCGAAATGGTGATTGGTAAGTGATTGGAAGTTAGCAGAAAATGGGTGGGGTTGTGATGGTGGTTCAGGTGTGTAAGTGGTAGTATCAAGTCCCCCATAGGTGAGACTAGTACGAAGATGAGGAGGACCATAAAGGAGGTGTTCTCCTATACGGTGATCATAGCGAGGGTGTTGGTGAAGGCTTCCATACTCGTGCGGAGTAAGGAATGTGTTGACACTATATAGGTGGTACTCCCCCAGAGTGAGGCGTTGAAAAACACCTTCCAAGGGATCAGTGGTTGGTATGTAGGTAGCTGGTATGGATAATGTGTCAGAGGTCAATGCGGAGGTGGAGTTAATGGATTGGGAAGCTAATGGGTCAGCCGTGGAGGTTATAGCAGTGGTAGGAATAGAGGAGGTATGTGTGGTGAAAGTGACGGTGTACTGGTAGGTGGAGGTGTAGGTGAAGCGGTATTGGTTGCGGAGGTAGATGGCTTGACAGGTATGAGCACATCATTGGGTCGGTAAAGCATGTTGCATGTTTTGAAAGGTGATGGGTCAGCTGGAATGGTATAAGTGTGTCCTTCATGTTCAAACTTTACACAATGATGCAAAGTGGAAGGAACACAACCCATGACACGGATCCAGGGTCTACCAAGCAACAAGTTATATTGGAATTCCCCCTCCAAAACATAAAACAATTCTGGAATAGTGCGGGGGCCCACGCAAATGTGAAGGATGACAGTGCCTAGTGTGGAGGTGATAGCGTCATTGAATGAACGCAACATGACCGGATGTTTATGCATGTAATTGTCAGGTATGTGCATTTGAGAAAATGCATGGGATGAAATGATGTTAATGCTAGCACCTCCATCAATCATCACATGGCGTACCCATATGTCATCAATGTGGACAGAGATGAAGAGGGCTGGGTCTGGGTCATCATTTTGGTGTGGCACGATCTCCTCCTCTGAGAAGCTAAGGGAGGCCACTTGGTGAACAAGGTGAGGTGAGGATGAAGGTGGTAATTTGGTGAGAGAGGCTACATGATGGGGTGTGATAATGGAGGCTACGGGTGTAGGGTCATTGGGTAAAACCTCAATAGATTGAAGAACCTCCATGAGGGCTTGACGATGGGATTCTGAGGTTTGGATGAGGTCATATAAGGACATTTTGAGAGGAGATTGGTGTAATTGTTTGAGCATGGTGCGATGTGTGACACCATTAGAAATGGGGTACATGGGGCCGCAGATAGTTATTTTAGGTATGGGTGCAGATGGTATGTTGGGTATAGGATTGGTTGGTGGGTCAGTTGCCTTTTCTTTTCCCTTCTGCACACATGTAGTGACATGTATCATGTTGATTTGAGGGAAGTTGGAAAATGGAGAAGGTGTAGGGTGAGTGGTATAACGACACGACGGGAAAAAACCTACCGGAGGAGAAAAACCCTGTGAGGTCAGCTGGGCGCAACGACATTTGGGTGGTGGCATGGCAAGTTCTCTGATGCAAACCATGTTAATTTCAAATCTTGGGTGTGGCTCTAGAAGCTGTGAGGGTGGAGGTTGTGGTTGTTGAGTGGGCAGTGTGGGAATGGGTGTTGGTGAAGCAGGATCCTCGTCGAGAAGGTCGTCATCATCAAAGTTGGTTTCTGGTGGACACAATTGGATAAGGACGGTTTTCAAGGCCTTGCAGTTCTCCACATCATGCCCTGGCACACGATGGTATGCACAAATTTTAGTATCATCAAACCCTTTTGGCTTGGGTTTGAGGGGGTCATAAGGTCGGAGTGGCGGTAATGTGATAACAGAAGTCTCGAGGAGGTTGGTTAAAATTTTGGCATAGGACCCTGCTAGTGGATCACAATGGGAAGTGAACGTGGGTTTGGGTGTAGGTGTGGTTGATTGTCGAGGAACTATTTTTGGAAGAGTAGGAACGGGTCGAGCTATGGGTTTAGGTGCCAGTGTGGTTTGAGGTATCGGTCGGGTTCATTTGGGTAGGGGTATAGTAGATGGATGGGTAGGAGGGTGTGGGGTTGTTTTGACTACCTTGTTGTGGGGTAGTGGGGTTTTGTTTTTGGGTTGCACCTTCTTGGGTAAAGGTGATGTGGGTGTATGAGGTCTAGAAGGAAAAGTAGATGGAGGAAGAGGGCGAGTTACCCATGGGGATAATGGGGGTGCTGTGAAGGTAGATGACGTGGGTCATACTTGGGGTGTGAGGGACAATGACTGAAGTGTAGTGGGTAGTGAAGCAATAGCTGAAGGTATTGGAGGTATTGGTGGTAAAGAGACTGCAGGTGTGGGTATAAGTCATGTTGTGTGCCTGGGTAGGTTAGAGGTTTGTGAGGAAGGAATGGGTTGTTGTGTTATTGGTTTATGGATGGGTGAAGGGTGCTTGACCATGTTGGGTAGCTGAGGTCTTAAGGAAGACGGGACAAGTGTGGGCATGATTGGTGCGGTCAGGGTATGAGGTCGATGAGTTTGTTTCTTTGGTTTGGGTGTTAGAGTAGGTGTGGTTTTGACATTGGAGGATGTAGCTAAATCCAGTTTAATAGGTGGATGAGTAAGGCTGGTGGTCGGGGTGACCCCTAAAGTGGTAATAGGTTTAGTGGAGGAAAATGTTGTGGGTATGGGTTTGGGTTTAGATGTAGGTTGGGTTATGGGTAAGGGTGTGGTGTGAGTGCTAATGGGTATCATGGAAGGGGTTGCGACAGGAGTGGTTGTATTTGGTTTGATGGGTCGAAATGTGTTTGGGTAGATAGTGGAGGTATCAGTGAGGGATCTCTGCATCTGTGTTGAGACAGGGAGTAAGAGGCACCCCCATAGTAAAGCCCTATCCACATAATCTAAGTGATCGCCAAACATGAGAACGACACATCTGTGGGTGGAGTTGGTGAGGACCTAATGGGAATTCCCGTAAAATGCATCTTAGAGACAGGGAATTGGCCAGCTTCAGCTTCCATGGGTAAGAGAGCCGAAAGTAGGTCTGTTGGATTTTGGGTAGCTGATGGAGAATGCTCGCCAAGAGGCAAAGGTATCTCAACTGGGTCTATGATGGGTGGAGGAGATGATGGGAGCTCCTCTATAAGTGGAGGAATGGATAGGTGCTCCTCTGTGGGTGTGGGTGGAGGAGGAGGTAATGGGTGCTCCTCTATGGGTGGAGGAGGTAATGGGAGCTCCTCTATGGGTGGAGGAGGTACTGTAGGTAAAGGTTCTCTAAGTGGAGAAGCCAGGGGTGAGATGGTCTCAATGTTAGCGGAAGACCCCTCCGTAGGTGATGAAGGAGATGAAAGGTGTTCCTCTGTTGGTGAAGGAATAGGGGAGGTTGGTTCCAATGTGGAAGGAGGATTTTGGGCTAGGATTTCCTCTATGGAAGGGATGTGAGGTAATTGAGAGGTGACAGGTACCTCGTTAAAGATAGCATGAACCTCACAGGTATGGGTATCGTGAGTTGATGTCTCACCGGTTTGATTGGATGAAGGGGCATGGTTGGGAAATGGTTTTTTGAAGATTTGTAGATTTTGGTTGGGGGTGGCATTGGGATTATCCACAGTTAACTCACCTTTCTCGAGCATTTCTTGGACAATATTCTTGAAAGTGATGCAGTTGCCGTCACTATGACCCTTTACTCGATGATAGTTACAGAAATCATGTTCTTTATACCATGCGGGCATGGGGCGAGCAGGGTCAAAACCAGTGTGTGGTTTTATGGGTGGAAGGGTGATGGCTCCAGCTTTGATAAGCTTTTCTAAGATAGAAGAGTAAGGTTCCCCAATTGGGGTATATTTTTGTTGCTCTCATCTGAATTGAAAAGTCTAGACAGGTGAGAGATTAGATGAGGGTGTAGCCTGATTCGACAGATGAGCTGGGCCGGCCTTGAGTACCACTGCGTTAGTGGTGCCCTTAGCTTTTGAATAATTGGTTTGTGGTTTGGAAGAGGAAGAGGTATCATTCGACTTGAATGCCAAATTCTTATTGCGTAATTGGATTTTCTTCTCTTCAATGGCCCGAATCTCTAACTTTCGTGCCATAGTGAATGCCTCATCGAATGTTTGGAAGGTTTGGACCTGCAAGGTCGGGGAGATATGTCTAGCGCAAGCTCATGTGAAGAGCTTGATGAGTTCAGTTTGTGGCAGTTGGAAGGTAAGTTGATTGATCAGGCTGCGCCAGCGAGTGACAAAATCTGTGATAGATTCATCCTCATACTGACGTGTGGAATATAGATCGGTCATGGTAACCTTCTTGATGATATTGATAGAGAAATGATCCAAGAAGGCTTGGGCTACCTGATTGAATGAGAATATAGAGTGTTTAGGTAACCCACTATACCAATCTAATGTAGGTCCAGTGAGGGACATGGGAAAAGTTCTCAAAAGCAAGGCATCATCATGAGCGATCAGATAACACCCGTGTTTGAATGACCGCAAATGTTGTTGGGGGTCTTCTTTGCTATTGAAGCGATTGAATTTAGGCATTTCCCAATGCATAGGGTATGAACGGATAGGAATGGATGGGTGAATAGGCTCATTGCAAATCTCGTCATAGGTGAGAGTGTTGTGGGAGCCAGAAACTGATGCCTCCAATGTCTGCATCTTGTCCAACATCAATTTAATTAGGTCATTGGTGGGTTGTGATGATTGGATGCCTCCTGTAGCATGAGGAGGTTGGTTTTGGGCATATAATAGGGGTGGCACTCCAGTGTATGGGGCTGCCATGTAGGGTGGTGGAGAAGAAGGTAGTGAAATAGGGGGTACGTACCCAGAATGAATAATGGATGAAACAGGAGGTTGTTGGTAGTATGTATATGGGGGTGGAAGGGTCATGGTAACCCTAGTGGCAATAGGGGCTAATGATTGTGGAATGGAAAGAACCACATTCTGAAATGGGGTAGGGGTCACTGACACTAGAGGTGGGAATGTAGCTACAGGTATGTATGAGACATTAGGGGTGGATGAGGTTGTGTTTGGGGTAGTCGTCGAGGGTATGGTGGATGTAATGGGTGCCACAGAGGTAACAAATGTGGCAGTCATAGCGGGTATAGAACCTAACTGTGAAACAACTGAGGTAAGGTGGATGCGGGCAGCATGGAGCCAGATGGGGCCGATGCGGAAGTGGGTGTGAGAGTCGGGGGGATAGATACGGGCATGTCGTATATCAACTGACCCGAGGCGTCTCGAGTGGATGAGTGGGAAAGGTAAAACTGTAAGGTGGCAGGGTTCTGGTCAAGGAGTCGTGTAAACTCCTCATCTCTGGTAGCGATAGTAGTAGGTTGGATGGGATCCATGGCTGGTGATAAAATAGAAGGTGGTGAAGGACTAGGTGGGAGTGGTTGACAACTGGTGGAATATGAGGGCACTTTCTTGTCTTCGGGTCAGCACCATGTGAACCAGTACTGATCAGGTAGGGCTGCTTCTCTGTAAATGATACAGAGAACAACAGGAATAGGTGAATCTGGTGATAAAAAGTGGATGAAGTACCAACCGGTGGCTGGAATGTGAAACAGGCTAACCAATGCCGGTTAGGGAAAACTGATGTTGGTCAGGGGTAACCGCTGCCGGTCACTGTAGAAAATGGACAGTGAGTAAACAATGAGGTAGAAGGTAAAATCTGACAGGTATGCCAAATCTGAAGATGTTTAAAATGTCAATGGGAATAATGACAGTGACAGAGACTGTGAAAAGTGGAAGAAAGTGAAGTAAAAATGTCCTTTTGAGTAGGTTAGCAAAAGGACTTGGAACTGACGTCGGTTGGGTATAACCGATGGTGGTCAGAGGTAACCGACGATGGTTACTGTGAAATTGAAACAGTGATGAAAGAAAGTGGTTGTGAATTAAAATATGATGTAGAATCAGACCCAAAATTCTAGGAATGATGATGATATGGCCCAGGCACACTCAGGTGAAGCCAGAATACACCAGCTATGATGAGGAGCATGCAAGGATGAACAAGAAAAAGTGATGAATGTGATCTCTCACCTCAAAACACAAGCCAAGCAAAAACACTAAGAAAATGCGATCCTAGGAGTGCCTTTTCTATTATGTTTGTTTAGCTTATGCTATTTAGGGACTGACACATGAATTGTGAAATAGAGTTTTTGGTGAGGATGGCTTCCTACAAAGAAGGAGATCTAAAAGGTGAGGTTTCAGGTATGTTATGGTGGGGGCGGGCTTCGCTCTGAAGTATGACTCGACAGAGCAGTGAGCTGGGTGCCCACTGTGCCGTGATCGTGTGATCACCTACAACTTCTTCCAGGTAGGATGTTGTTTAAGAATGTATGTATTTTAAATTTTTGTGTGGTTTGGTAAGACTCAGAGAAAGAGAAAAGGATAGAAGTGCTTTTCTATGATTCGTTTGTCAACCATCAGCTGGTCATGACTTCCAGCGTATAGGTTGCCCTCAATTAATGTGAGCTAATGCAATAAATCAGAATGGAATGCACTTGTTTTTAAACCCAAATCGAAAATGTGAAATTGGATGACACAATAAGATGAAGAGGAAGAGGGATGCTCTTTCACTACAATGCAGAAAACATGAAGAAATGATTCCTTTTAATTACACCAAAAGAAAAGTTTCCTTTAGAGAAAATAGAAAGGAGAGGTGGATTACCAGGGAAGAAAATTAGTGTGTACGCTTTTTAGAAGGGAAAAAACACATATAATTTTTCCCTAGGAATGAATGAAATGCAAGGAACCCCAGATGGGTCCCACCGGGCGTGCCAAAATGTTTCACCTTTTTCTTAGATTGTTTCTTTGAAGTGTTGACGAAACAGATAGGGTAACGGGCGTAGGAGGAATACCTGTTCAAATGTCGATTGATGGGTTGTTGCAGCGCGTATGACTTCCGAATCCACAGCTGATCGTGAGAGCTTCCTTTTGGCTAGGAGGAACTACCTGTAATGAAAACAAGACCACCAGAAGGAATTAAACAATATGGGCAGTGAACTGCCTAGCGTAAGCTAGATCTGGGAAGTATGATACTTCCTAGATGGTTGTCAGTCCACTATTTTAAACAATTCAATGTTGTAAACAAAGTAAATCCTATTGTTATTTTAAAATGATTTAGGTATCTCACTTAAAAACACAATAAGAAATAGATCTAATCTAACAGGCTAAGCTAGAATAGAATCCAAAGGTCAAATGATTGGTTCTGGGTCTCTGTAGGTCTGATAAAGGGTCTTGGGTAGATCACAGGTGAATGAGGGTGAGATAAAATTAGGTGGGTAGGTCTCTGTTCAGGGCTATGTGGGCAAACACAGAGACCGGTGTCGAGTCATGGGTGACCGACGACAGTTAGGTGTAACCAGTGCCGGTTACTGTCAGATCTGGAAATGTCACAGAACAAGCTGGAGTCTCCTTTGTGATTACACAAAGGACTTTGGTTGGTCGGGATGAGGTATTGGGTGAATGGAGTAGGATTTTGTGAGGTTTTAATGGGTATACAGAGGTGAAAATGTGGAGAAGGTCAATAGGGAGCAAGATAAACAATGGATGATAAAATGATGATGAAATGAAATAACTAGGAAAGTATGATGTTGTACTTACTTGGATTTCATTCCTGAATGTCTGTGTGTGAGGGATGGAGGTGCTGATGATGGGTTTGAAGGTTTCAAGTGATCACCAACTGAAGAAAATCTTCTACATGGGTACATGTACACTCCTCTTTGCTTGGATAGATTAGATCATGGCTGGGATGGCTGTGCAGGAGAAGATGCTCAATCTCCCTCCCTGGATGTGAGTTTTCACTGGAATTGGCTCTCTGAAGATGTGTTATCTCTCTGAGATGTGTTCTTGCTCATCAAATTTCTCCCAATGTTTTCCAACCTTGAGAATAAGGTAGTTTAGGGGTTAAAAGGGGTAACCGACGGCGGTCCAGCTTAACCGGTGACAGTTAGGGGTAACTGACATCGGTCAAGGTGGGATTTCCTAGGTTTACTAAACTAGGGAGATCCTCTTGATTTCCTTGGATCTCATGTCGTTATCCCATGGATTAGACTAGGAGCTTCTTGTGAGCATGTAGGAATGTGGTTAGAGGGAATGTAGGCATTGATTTTTAGGGTTTGGGTAAGTCTTAGTTAGTTATGGGAACTTGCTAAGAATAGGTCTTAGGTTGAGTTGGCTTGGTGAGCTGTCTAAGTGAACTATATGTGTGGATATTATTTAAATAAAATATTTAAATAATAAATATAGTGAGGATAATGTATTAATTTAATTAAATTAATTAAATTAATATTAGTGGGGTGAAGGGGGTCATGGCTAGGTAAATGTAATAAAGGGTGCTTATATGTCAAGGGAAAAAAGGGGAGTGTGACCTAATTTTAGTGTCTACAGGTTCAACTGCAACACAATTTATTTGTAAACATTACTTTATTTATTTAATAAATAAATAAATAAAATTCTCTTAGAAAAAATGTGACGAAGGGATAAAGTGAGTTTTATCATGTGGGTATTTGTCCAATTTTTCTTTTATGACTCTCTAGAGATAGCTTAAAGAAATACAAACAACTGCGGGAAAAACAAGCACAAAATGACCCATTACTTTGAAAATAATGATTTTTTTAAAAAGGGGTAGTCCAGATTTAAAGGTAAAATCTTGGGGACACCAATCAGCTCCATCTGTGGACATATTTACCTCTGTCAAAATGAAATAAGTGAAGATGAGATCCTAGCATCTCTGGTTTTGTGTCTTATCCTTTGAGCTATGGAGTCGAGTTTAACATTGATCTTTCCCTTTGAGAATATACATCCTGAATCTTTGAAGAATTTGGCACAGGTTTGGAACTGCTTGATGAATGCTAGCTGAAAAATTGATCTATGGAGCTCTTAATAAAGATCAATTTTTTTCCAACTATCTGATATGATCTTAAAGGATTGCAATGAAAATATATACAATACATGTCCCAAGTGGTAACATGCAGAGTGTGCATAAGCACTTATTTTGTTGAAAACAAAATTACCTACTCCTCTTTAGTCATCAGAAAATGAATCTCAAATGAATATTGCAACAAGCAAGGAGAAATAGTTGTCTTTCCTCACAAACTTAGATCACATAATTGATTTTTCATTCATAATGTTTTTTAGCAAGAGTGAAAAACTTTTCTGAAGTTGGTTCTCCACCCTTTTTACCAAAGTATCAAAAAATAAAATAAATACCTCCTTTAGTTGTTTTGTATTTTGATTTGAGAGGTACTGTGGTTGATCTTTGGTGCATTGTGCCTCATCCTCATGCTCTGAAACAAGCACGACTGGTTTCAACTTCTTAGGTGGATCTAAATTAGCTAGATATCTTATTGCGTAAGGCCTACTCCTTTTGATCTATGCACACTTTTGAAGCTTGTCTCCATGAATGTGTACAAATCATGGAATTTCCTTTCTATGAATAAATATGCATGAAAGTTGATTTGATCCTTGTTTTGCTTCCATGAATAGTTCTGCAAAAGGTTCTACCTTCTCCATGATGAATTTCAAAATTTTAGTCGATTATTCATGGATTTCCTCATGCAGACTGATTTGGGAAGTAGGCTCTTCTTTGACTATTTCCTCCATGACTATTTTGTGGGAGTTCTCTGTAGCAAGAGACGTTTGTTATTGGAAGATATATTATGAAAATGCATAAGCAGTTAATTTTGTGGCTTCTTCTTCTATGCAATCTTCTAGATCTGATAAGAAATTAACCTCATTTTTTGATTCATAATATAAGTAGCCGATGTTGGAGTCACCAGAAGTATCTACAAAATCATAATCTTGCGCCAACTACTTCTTGATCTGCAATATATCATTGGACAACTTTTGCAATAGTGAACCAAGAGTACTAGCTGAAGCAAAAATTGTAACCTTAGGATTTGAAAGCTTGATTTTACATGCAATGATGAGATCATCCTCTACTTTGAGAGAAATGTTTTGAGCTGCCAATAAGTTAGCATGATGTTCTCTACGCAGCTGATAACCAAATTTAGGAGACAAATCCTTAATGAAAAATACCCTCTGATTTTCATCACTTAACGCAACAATAGGAGGAATTTTGTATAGAACTTTCTAAAATATGGAAATGAAATCCCTCATCAGTTCATGTGGTTATTTTTTCATCTAGATGAGTTGTGCTAAGAGAGCATGAAAATATTCTGTGGGTTTGAATCTAGCTTCAAACCGTGTTCTCATAGTAGCCAATTTGGTGATGCATACATGCGGAATATGATAAAACCATTCCACAATAGCTCTATAGAGTGTTTCAATGAAAAATCAAACAGATAAATCCTCATGAGGCACTCCTAAAACTCCACAAGCTATAGAAAATGTAGCTATATGATCATCCAGGTGTTGCTTCCCGTCACCATTGAATTTTGAAAAATTCTTTCATGATCCATGAAGAAATTCATGTAACGGCTAAACCAATGGATGAGGGCCAATAGTTGGAGCCAAAGGAACCAAAGCTCATGGATGTTGCAAATATGGAGATTATTTGCATAGAATTACTCTTGAGTGTACGCCATTCTTGCCAGCTAGATCCTACAAAGAAACATTAGGACAAAGTAGATATAGAGTCTCCATTTTTTTTAACGGAGTCGCCAATATTTGATTTTTTATTTGGATATAAAAGAATCATGGTATAGGCATAGATCAATGTTATTTATTCATGTCCCCAGCAGAGTCACCAAAACTTGTTCCCTAGATTTTTTGCATAGCTAAAAACCTACGCATTCATGAGATAAATCTCCCTCATTTAACAGTGAGGCTCCTGTGTAATATGTTTATCAATCTGGTGATTATAAATCATAATAAATATTTTTAGAGGTTTTACTTTAATTACAAAGATCATGAACCATAGCTTAGCTATTCTGCAGTAAGTAAGCAGTTTTTTGGAATGTTTTCTAGAGGAGGAAATAATAGAAGTAAGGAAAGAATAAAGGAGGATGTGTTGAATCAACCAACAATTATCATATTTGGTCTTATCCAAAAAAATTAAATAAACAGATAGATCTCACAATAATCACAAGTAAAGGAAATCAATAGCTTTTAAAATAAATCTTAGATAACACAAATTTTATCTAAAAATTAAAATAGAAGAAAGAAGAAAAGCACCGTAGACACAAAGTTCTCTGAAAATCCACCTTTTATTCAATTCCCCAACTTTCAGAGAAATAAAAACAAAAAGTCTGAAGACTCCAGAATGCTCTACTCAAATTGTGATCCTTTACCCTGTATGCTCTTCCTCTATTTATAGTGTATAGAGGGAAATTATAGATAGGAAGTTTTTAATGAATTGCCACATGTGGAAGCTATGAAAAAAGGAAGCAGCTGGAAATCTTTCTCCTGAAATTCCTCTTTGTATGACATGCATGATTTATAAACCTACGCATTCATGAGATAAATCTCCCTCATTTAACAGTGAGGCTCCTATGTAATATGTTTATCAATCTGGTGATTATAAATCATAATAAATATTTTTAGAGGTTTTACTTTAATTACAAAGATCATGAACCATAGCTTAGCTATTCTGCAGTAAGTAAGCAGTTTTTTGGAATGTTTTCTAGAGGAGGAAATAATAGAAGTAAGGAAAGAATAAAGGAGGATGTGTTGAATCAACCAACAATTATCATAGTTGGTCTTATCCAAAAAAATTAAATAAACAGATAGATCTCACAATAATCACAAGTAAAGGAAATCAATAGCTTCTAAAATAAATCTTAGATAACACAAATTTTATCTAAAAATTAAAATAGAAGAAAGAAGAAAAGCACCGTAGACACAAAGTTCTCTAAAAATCCACCTTTTATTCAATTCCCCAACTTTCAGAGAAATAAAAACAAAAAGTCTGAAGACTCCAGAATGCTCTACTCAAATTGTGATCCTTTACCCTGTATGCTCTTCCTCTATTTATAGTGTATAGAGGGAAATTATAGATAGGAAGTTTTTAATGAATTGCCACATGTGGAAGCTATGAAAAAGGGAAGCAGCTGGAAATCTTTCTCCTGAAATTCCTCTTTGTATGACATGCATGATTTATAACTGAAAATAGATCCTTCTATTTTACATGTCTTCCACCTATTTCCAAGTAATTGACATCTTCCAGTAGCTTGAAGTAACGACTTTTAAAGCCAATTACCTAAGTTTTACAATTATAATTGATTGCTCAATTGCTTTGTTGGAGAAAATAAGAGAAAGGAAAAGAATTTATTCCAGCTACAACACTCTTTGTTTTTTACTTCCTCCATACTCTGCATGTTTATCTAATATGCATTGTACTTCTGCTTCATCTATTTTAGCAATGAATGATCTGAATGATACCTCTGCCTTGTATCTGAGATGCATTTTTCTCCCATATGTTATTGAATCTTTTCCTTTGATTCTCACAAAAATCGATCTGGAAGCAGCTGGCTATGATTTTCTTGTGGGTGTTGCCTTTGACTTATCTTCCTTCTTATCCTTATTGCTTTTACAATTCTTCTCCAGTATGTGCACTAATGCAATGTTTGTCATAAATTATTCAGACAAAACTCATCACCTTTTATTTTTAATTTCATATGAGCAATTTTAAATTATGGAAGCACTCTAGGTGAAGGAAAATACAAGTAAATTCAATAAAGGCTTCAAATGGAAGATTGGGAGAACATGTACAATCTCGTGAAAGGAATTTTCCATGTAATGACTTCTACATGGGCTGCATTAGAAACAAGAGGATGAATTTTTGTCAGAAGCCTTTGCAATTATGAGAGCTAGATCTATTTATTCCTCTGATTCTGAAGATATATTCAATGTATCAGATATTGAATTCTACTTTATTCACCAATATGGTCATAAATTAAGTATTCCTTCAAATAATTCAGACAAGTATGCAATCCATAGCATGAATATCTAATTTCTTCACCGAAATTTGATTATAAACCCTGCTAAAAATACTTTGCTTGTATGCTAAACAAGCTAAAAATATTTTATTATTCACTTGTGCACTCACATAAACATGAAAATAGGAAGAATAATAAAAATAAATCCTTTCCAACCCTAGGCACCAAAACTGGATGCTTCCTGATGATTAAAAAAAACTCAACTTTTAGCATTTAGATATGCCAGACTGGGTCACACTTTTTGGCTATAAATTGTGTGAAAAAAATGTGGAAGAGGAAGGGGGAATTTTTCATCTTCCAAGAACATCCAAAATTCCCATCTTTCACTTAAGTGATTTAACTTTAATTGCGGGAAAAAACAACCTTCCAAAAAGCCTTGAAATTCCCACCTTCATGGCAACCCCAAAATTTTCCTTTGAACTTTAAGTGATTTATCTTTAATATTGGGAAAGAACGACCTTCCAGGAAGCCTCCAAATTCCCACCTTCCTAGCAGCCCCAAAATTCCCATTAGCATGGAGAAATTAATTTTCCAAAAACTGCAACTTGCATGTGTGAATAAAACTTCTTTCATGGGAATTTTATTCCTCCGAGGCAGCCCCAAAATTCCCCTTTGTACTTTAAGTGATTTATCTTTAATAATGGGAAAAAACAACCTTCTAGTAAGGCTCCAAATACCCACCTTCCTACTAGCACCAAAATTCCCATTTGCACTTAAGTGATTTGAATTTCATGATGGGAAAAAACAACATTCCAGGAAGGCTCCAAATTCCCAGCTTTTTGCTAGCACAAAAATTCCCATTTTCACTTAAATGACTTAACTTCCATCATGGGAATTTTTTACCTTCAAGCAAGCTCTAAAATTTCCACCTTCCTGGCAGTGCCAAAATTCCCACTTGCATTGAGTAGTCATCCTTCCCAAAAAATGTGACTTGCATTATGATTTCTACCTTTTATAATTGTGTGAAAATTCGTCACTTAAGGCAACGTGGAAATTGGACATGGAAGGAAAATTTGAAAATTTTGACTGGCATGTAGACTCCATTTATTTCCTATTTTTGATTTTCACTGAAGAAAATACTAGCATAGAATAAAATTTTCCATGTTTGGAAAGGGTTCGGGGAGATGTAGCAGCCAAAACTTGCAAAGTGCCATAACTCTAATTCTGGGGCTTTGTTTTAGGTGTCATTTTCTCTAAAAGTGCATATTTTCTCGAGCTCTACATATTAGTGGTAGTATTTTTTTTATTTTCATAAAATCCATTTTTACACCTTTTTGGACCAAGCAACTTCTTACAATCTCCTGAAAGAATCTTGTGCTCTAATCACCTTTAGACAAATTAGTAATTAAAAACATTGGATAGATTTTCAAAACGCTAGGCCTGGGAAAAGGTCTGGAAGGAAAAATGAATAGGCTACGGGGATTGCCAGATAGAAAATTGGAGAAAGAAAAAAATAAAAAATAAAAACAAAACCCAAAAGAATTTGCGGGAAATTTCTCAAAAAATATCTCCAATTAGTTGATCTGTGAAAATTCTTCCCCCGGGGTGAATGCTCTATTGAGAGGCGGAAACAATACTGGCGTGAAAATCCTCAGTAGGGTTCAAATGCAACATAACTTATTTTTAAACAGAACTTTATTTATTTAATAAATAAATAAATAAAATTCTCTCAGACAAAACCTGGCGAAGGGATAGAGTGATTTTTATCATGTGGGTATTTATCGAATTTGGCTTTTATGACTCTCTAGAGATAGCTTAGAGCAATGCAAACAACTGTAGGAAAAGACAAGCACAAAAGGACCCATAAGTTTGAAAAGAATGAAAAATTTATTAAAAGGGGCAGTCCCAGATTTCAGGGTAAAATCTTGGGGGACACCAATATGAGTTCTTAAACACTCTCCAAACATTATCTCCATGATTCTACAATGTACATCAATCCACCAAGAAAATTAAACACCCATGATCCATCACCTAGGTTACCTAGGTCTTCTGAATAAGCTTGCTAGACCAAGCCAATCTCATTAAATAAGCTCATACCATCATGCCAACACCTGAAACAACATGTGATCATCCTACTAAGCATGATATGACTCTAATGCATCATCCTCTTTGTCATTGATGGGAATTTACATCAATGTCAACACTTAGGACTCAACATGCCAACAATCTCCCCCTTTGTATTTGATGGAAGACATGCCTAAAATTCTCCCCCTTTTTACATTAATGATAAATAATACCTATACTTGCATGATCTTCATATTTCTCATCTTCTTATGATCACCTCTTGGTTGGAAACATTAACAAAAGTCTTCAATTTAGCACAAAACATGTCCTTCTTCACTAAACCTTGTTTTTAGCTCTTTCAAACTTATGGAAGCACTATAGCAGTCCTTGAGCTATTTACATACATCATCTTTATGAAAACAATCATGATTTCTAGGCTTACAACATCAACTCACCTCTTACGTGTTCTATCTAGACTTGTTAAGACTCAAAACATGGCACATACATTGTCATTGCACAACTTTGGGACTGAGTTCCCTAAACTATACCTTTAGTGTA
Source organism: Taxus chinensis (assembly GCA_019776745.2). NCBI lineage: Eukaryota > Viridiplantae > Streptophyta > Pinopsida > Cupressales > Taxaceae > Taxus > Taxus chinensis. The sequence goes on along the minus strand of CM034151.1, from coordinate 868,997,713 downwards.
ATTTGAACAAAATTTGGCAAGAACTTGAAACTCACTCACAAAATCACATGGATTCTCATAGCTCTCCTTGGACTTATGATATCCTTCTCAAGTGTAAAACACAAAATTTTTGATTCTTACCTTGCCCCCTTGTTATGAGGATGACTCCAACACCTTGCCTCTTCCCTAAGAGATCAGTTTAAGTCTTTCATAGTCTCTTTGCATGAGATTATGTATACTCCAAGGAGTTATACCTAAAACCATACTTCATTTACGATGAAACCCCTTCTATATCACTTATAACACATTTTCACCTTTTGTTAAGAGACAACATGAGCTCCCTTTGATTAAAATGCCTTCTCAGAACTATAGTGCAATTACAGACCTATTGAAGCTCTTGTCACATTACTTAAACCGGGACTGATAAACCTAGTCTAGTACTTCTTCACTATCGCACTAGCTTATACATCCTTTGTAGTAAAAAAAGTACTGTGTATAATCCCAAGAATGATTCCCTCTGACTTATTAGGTTTACACAAACATGTAATTATCATTTTTTGATGAAAATCACCTCCTACAGTACTTTGTACCTTATCTTCACATGTCTTATCCAACTCTTATCCTTACAAGAATATTGTCATTGTCATGAGCTTGTAAAATCACCTATTTTATTTGATACTCCTTCTCTTACGCATATTCATGCTATTTAGGTATTCAAATATCATTCTTAAGAACTCAAACCCATCAAGGATGATGTTAACTCACCTTGCACACCTTTAGCAGCTCATAGAAGACCTTTGTGCTCATTGACCTTCATTCACACATTCTTCAAGCTACTTTTATAATGCCCAAATACCTTTTAAAACCTTTCATGCATTATATCCATGTTACAAATTTAAATTTACATCATTTTTCCTCAAGAGACCTTTTCATTCCTATAAGACATAAAATTAGTCTATCATAACGACCTTTGTCTTGACCATACCCAATATAGACATGATTTGATCTCCACTTTGGATAATACTATCATACAATATTTAAACCAAAAGTTTGAACTTAAAAATCTTTTAAGAGAATCAATTATTTATATATCCATGTGAAATAATTCATTACAAATCAAGATAACTACCTATAGGAATGTGGTGAGTGAATCTTTCTTAATCACTATACTTTGTTACTTCATGAGTGCAAAATGATAAAACACCTAACATTTGAGATCCTACACAATCTCCTAGGATTATTATGAAGTTTTTATGTCCTTATTCATGCTTGATAATCTTTTCAAACATTAAGACACCTTCTAACCATTTTACTTTCAAAGACTATTAGCCTTGTTTCAAGATAAATTCACTTCTAGGTTGTAATGCATTCACTCTCACAAAGAAAAATGACTTGTTTTGAGTACCCAATTGGTCATTTTATCTTCTCTATAAAACTTATAGCATGTGCTTGAAACATTTGTGCCCAGTTTACAATTTGTCCCTTTCCACTATGTCTCCTAGATACTTCACAAATAGATCTAAGAACTGTCAAAGTTTCTAACTGTTTGAAGTATTCTCATGACTTAAATCTTCTTAAATCATTATTTAGGATTAATTTAGATGATTTTTTCCAAATAATGTTATTCAAATCTTTGATTTTGTCCTTTAGGCATAATATTTTCTTCACACCATTTAAAATGACTTCCTAGAGCCCAATTAGGGTAAAAGTAAACCAAATTTCACTAATTTTTGTTTTGAGCTCAAAAACAATACCCAAATCACTATATTAACATCCTCTAAAGTCATGATCATTAATATTTAAGTATTAATAAAGGAAACTACAACAACACACTTGTATTATTCTCGGCTTGTCTTCTAACAATCTCCATGAACTCTGCCTCAAACCACCTTTTGATAATGGTTTGACCAAGTCATCATATTTTATAACTCACACCATCTTCATTTATCCTAAATGAATCATTAGAATCCTTGACACCATAATGAGCATGACATAAAGATACCTAACAAATAATGTTAGGAATTAAAAAAATCTTGATTACAACATAGAATCCTTGAATAACATTCATGCTCTAAGATACATTGGTCACTTTCATCAATATTTTGAGACCATTACATAGATTCACACACTAAATATACTATTAAACATACTTGATAGAGGTATTATATCTTGTGACAGTCCTATGGCATATCATATTTTGACTCAAAAATGACTTCTCATGATTAAAAATACCTTTATGCCTGACACCAACTTTGATCACAGACTTAGATCAAGATATGACTCTACATATTGACTATATAATATAACAAAATTCCTTTGAAACTCTAAATTGACCCTTATGCAATATGGTCCTTGAAAACTCACAACACTTCATGAAATGAAAAAAACATAATTTTACAAACTCATAGACCACTTGACAATGACCATATCCTTTTCACTACTTGAAAAACCAACTAAGACCACAAGACGTGCTTTAAAGCTATGAAAACTAACCTTGACAATTTGGAGGAATCATACATCAAACCCAGTCATCTTCCCCTTCCTTCAGTGTTTCTAGCGACTCATTACACCTTTAAGAATCCTAGTAGAGGCATATATCACCATGATAGATATAGAAGAATGACCTAAAGAGGTCCCAACCAGTCTTAGATATTTGTACCTCACCTTTTCCATTATTTTTCTGATCATTACTCTAAGGAACTCCTTGTTTTGTATCTATATTAGCTATTGAAGAACCATTGAAGTTCATTCTAGGTTACCATATCCTGCCTTGAATACCAACATGTAATATAAACCCTTAAAATCTACTTTCTTGCACTCTAGGACATTGAAATCTGTTGAATTTCATTAAGTAAGCATGATGACATTCTTTAGAAAAATGACCATATTTATTACAACTGAAACATACAACTGAATTCTTTCTTTTGTAGTATTCAACTTGAGTAGGTGAATCATACAAACAATATCTAGCAACATGACCTCTTTCATGATAATTGTAGCATACTACATTTTTATATTACTCACTCCTATGATCTATCGATGGGTGATAATCTTTAGAAAACCTCCGACACTAATTTTTGGTATGACCAAATCCATTACAAGTAAAACAATAACCATCAAAATATATTTCATACCTTCAATCATTAGGCTTCCTAATGCGATGTTTCTTCATATTATCTTTAATGAATCTTTCCTTCTTTCATTCCTTGATGTTTGGTCATTCACCATCCTTGGAGCAATATTCTCTTATTTTATCTCTTTTTATTTGGAGTTCTCTTTGAAACCAAAACCAAATCTATCACGTACTGATTTTTGATTGTTAAAAAGATCATCAATATCATTGGTACTTTTCTCAAATCTGTGAAATGATATTTTCTTGCTGATTTCATTAGAGAACTCTCTCTTAAGAAGAGTAACTTATTTTTCCATACATTGCATGTTTATATTCTTAGTAGTCATCTGTATCTCTAGATTTCTCACAATTTCATTAGGATTCTCTATAACATTCCAATGTTTCTTCTCTAATTCATGAATTTTTACCTTATATTATTTAAGTTTAAGTTTTTTATTATTCTTCTCATCATACTTGAACTTAGATTGAACACATATTGATTTATTTTCAATATCACCTTCGTCTCCCTTATAATCTCTGCAAGAACTTGATATGAAATCACCTTATAGTGAATCACTACCACTAATAGATATATTAGCATCTTTTATCATGAACAATATGCCATCTCCTACATTTCCATGATCATATTCAGACTCATAATCTTAAACATCACTCTCACTACTTACATCAAAATAATACACCTCTTTCTTTGTGTAACAAATTCTTCTTACCATTCTTCTCATGATCAAACTTCTTTAACTCCTTGCATTTACTATACTTTTGATTTTTCTTTTCATGATCATCATTGTATTCCTTTTCATTCCTATGAGGAAAATTAGCAACAAAGTGAACCACTTTACCAAATTTAAAACATGTAAAAGGATTTTTTCCTTTGTAATTATTAGATCCAACATTTAGTCTTCTAGAAACCATGCATAATAACTCATCATCATTCAACTCATGAGTAGCATCATCAACCTTGTAGTCATTTTTACCCTTATCACAAAAGAAAGGAACCCCATGCACACCGTCCTATCACCCAATGGGTGTTGGGCGCTCACCCGAGGCACGTGCGGGTGCTGAGTCTCTCCTTTATGTGAGCTTAGTGGGAAACATCATCTATGATCCATTTTTAAGAGATCTGAAAGGAAGTAAAACATGCAAGCACCATAGAGCTCAGAATGACTTCTAGGTCCTTGCAGTCATTCCAGACAGAAAGTGATTTAACAGATTTTATAACTTATACCAAAATAGAAAGAAGTTGTACAGACATTCATACTTAATCATAAACATATGTGAAAACGAAATATGAGAAAGATGTATGCATTATAATCATCAATGTCCATATTCATGTGAACTAGTAACCTTATTACATTCATGGAGCCATTACAGAATGTCACAGAGAAGCAGACCGTAGTCATGCTTTATACTGGAATCATATGATTAGGCTCTCAAAATAAATTTATAGTCCCCATACCCTTGTTACATCCTTTCCTAAGCACAATTACCCAACTAACAGAGTTCTTGCAGTGTTTCTGCAGAGCTCCGCCCTTTATCTATTTTTTTATCCCTTTTACTTCTACAGGCACTTGTATATATAGGCTTTCTGGACTACCAAATCATCCTCCAGTGGCCTCAGATTCGATGCCAAGTGTCTGAATGTGGTCCTCCATGAGAGCATGCTCCTCCAGGCCTGATCTTTCCACTTTTTACCATGATGAGCTTCTAGAAGCTTCTACCGTAGGCATGCTCCTTCCTGGGCCAACCTGTCGCTAGGCTAGCACCTTATGAACTCTGCATGCACAGTCGGGTCATGATTTTCATGTGCTCTGACAAAACCACCCAATATAGATAAATCCTAAACCCTTGGTTCTATCCGTGCGCACGCCACGGGTTTCCTTAAATCCTTCCTTAAACCCTATCCTGCGTGCCTTGTCCTTGTGCAATTTTCTTCAACTAGGCCTTGCACACACATGCGTCGTTTTGTACTTAGCCAATATTTTAGAGGCCCAACATCACCCCACACTATGCATGTTCTCCATCTGTGGGAACACTTCTCTAGTAAAAAGAAAGAATACAGTAGATTTACTCCTTGGAACAAAAATTAGAGGATGAAGAAATAGGGAAAGAATAAAGAATGGAGATGTGATGGAATCACTATAATAAGCTAGGAAAATCCTTTTGCAAGTCAGCCTCCAACTTGTTCCAGGCATCAACTTTGTTCTGTGCTTTTTGACAGAGGTCACCGACCAGGGCGCTTACCTCCCCAAAACTTAGTCCCTTTCCTTGTGTGCTTATGGTGTTAGCCATTTTCTCTAAATCTTTGCCTATATCATCCAGTGCATCCATTCTTCGTGTAATCTGTGGGTATAGTTCCTTTAACTGGTTTTTGATTGAACCCCTTAAGGCTTTAGTGGCTTCAGATTTATTTTCGACCTCAGCAATGATTCTATCCCTTTCCACCCTATTTCCCTTCTTCTTTTCTTGAAACTCCATGAGTTCTGCTTCATGAGTGGCGACCAAGATTCCTGCCACTTTGTCTCTTTCTGCGCAATTTTCATACGCGGCCTTAGCAGTCTAGGAAGTAAATTTTATATCAGTAAGAACCTTGTTGTACTCATCTAAAAATGCCATGAATTTCAATTTATCTTCTTTCTCTAAGCACACAACCACTTCTTCTATGGATTCCAAGGCTAACGGCTGCCTCTCCATGGTGAGGACTCTTGTTAAATCCTCTAGGCATCCCAAGGAAGATCCATACTTCTGTGCAGGGGGTGCTAGGTATAGATGCTTCAATACTATATAATTATTAATAGATTCCACCTTCTTGTATATCATGCACACCTTGTCCTTATCGTATTTCAACTCACGCTGCAACTGGGTGCTGATTAGTTTCTCTTGGTCTAGCTCCTTTGTCCCTGTAGCTAGCTCTTCCTCTTTCTTCTTCAGCTCCTCCTCCAGATATTTGATTCTATCATTCTACCTGAAGATTCTAGCTTCAACCTCAACAGAGACCTTGTTGAGCGCGTTGCACAGTTTTTCATCTGAGAGTTACTGAGCATTCACCACTGGGTTGTCTTCCTTTGGTCCTGACAATGTTATTACTGCCCCGTGACATACTTCAAATTCTGGCTCATCAAGATGGGACTCAATTTACCATGAGAGGATCTTCCTTGTCCATGGGTAAGCAGCCTCTTTGTCAAAAGATGACATTGCCATGAGCTCCTCTGATGGAATCGTTGATGGGTTATTGTATTGCTCCAATCATTTAACTGACATAATATTCTGTTAGTGTCATTCTAAACTAGGGTTATGTCCTAGGAAATATGCAATGGAGTTTAATGGAACTAGTTATCTATTGGGTCTATTGGGGGTTGCTTAGTTTAGTGACTAATCTATGGAAACGCAATACAAATCTACAAAATTGAAATACAGTTCTACATAATTCAACTATTCATGATGAAAGGAAACTAACAACTAATCTTCTGCTGAGAAAATGAAATGCACACACACTACTTTTAACAAATGAAATTACAACTATATAAATGAAGCTTAGCAGAAAGCGAGATTACTTGTTAACCAGATTTGCATAATGGAAACATCTATTCCAAATGAAAGTGGTAATGAAGAAAACAGATATAGTCAATCAAAACATGCATGTAAGATTCTCAAACAACAATTGCAGTAAATCCAATCAAAGAACTGTATGCGTAAATGAACTCAAAATAACCTCTTATCTCCTTGGTCGAGTGGGCCCTTGCTCTTCCTTGGGATAGAGGGATTAAAAACCTTTGATTCTCAAAACGTCATGACTTTCATTAACTCAAAATAAGTTTCATAACATAGACAGTAAATAATAACGCCAAAAAAAAACCGAATGCAGATAATATATCTTAGTATATCAAAATTAGTTCTTCCTATATGTTCTGAAGATGAAGTCTTCATATAGATACTGTTAGTTACAAGGCTCACCAAAATAGGTGGCATTAATCACCATCCACTAAATACTAATTAAAACACATAGATTTCTACAAGCAGTTAGGAACAAGCCCCAAACTAATAGGTCAAATTTGGTGGAAACAGTCTCCTGCCGCTTGCTCCGAACTCGAGCTCCATAACTACTAGCAACATCCATCATTTCCTGCACACATCATCACGTTTTACCTCATAAATAAAATTAGTAGGAGGTTCATGTGATAATCATTTTCAATAAATTATAGCAAGGAAAATGCATCAAACTTACTAAGATATAACTACACAAAACATCCCCATATATTAATAAGTCACATCAAAAGAGTATTTTCAGCTTGAAGAAATGATATCAATGAGCCAAACAATGCACTCATCAATTTCCCCTGACTTTACCTGTTGCATGTCTCTATGCAACTTATCTTCATTCTGCCTACCTACCAAGCTGCTCAGCCATGTCATATTCTTCAAATTGATCAGCATATTGTTTTGTGGTGTTCTTACAGCCCTGAGTGTTGGAGGTAACCTCTACCCATGCTGTGAAACTATCATTTGATTGGGCCGCATTGTTCTTCCAGGTAGTGAGAGGGCTCAAAAGGAGTGGTGAACGTACTTGGAGGCCTGCCCATTCATCATTGTACTGTTGGCTAGTTTGCTCTATGGTCTGTCTTATAATGGTGATGAGGGCATCACCCTTGTGCATGCTCCAGCTCAAGTTTTGGGGAGAGAGAACCTCCCTACGTTTCAAGGGCAGACTCAAAGTATCCCACCTCCTATCACATGCCTACCAAGCTGTCCCAAAGTTCTTATAACTATAATTTTCCAAATCCATGACACATTGAAGTAAAATTTGGGAAGTGTTTACCTTGACTCCTGCCTGATAGTAAAGTGAGCGAAAGTTTTTCCTCAGTGCTACATCAGTATGATGAGTTGGACGGATGTGGAACCCAATGGACTGAGCGGTGTGATTGAAAATATTGATTTGCTGACCCCAAATGATATGATTTTGTAGTGCAAACTGAAAGGCCTTGATTTGGAAATCACCCACAAATAAATTGATTGGGAAATCAAGCACATTTGTAACTATCATGTTATGAAGGTAGAATTCACAAAGAAAATTTTAGATCTCAGGAGTACTGCACTTATAAACTGATAAGAAACTAGTGCCATTGGGAATTTCATGAGTGAGTTTGACGACATAATTGGAACAACTGCTAGGAATAAAATTGTTCTTGAACAAACATGCTATAGACCGGAGAGGGTTTTCTACAGGATAGAAGCTTGAGGGCCAAAGGACAGATAGAGTCTAAAATAGATGTCACTTTTTGCTTTTCCTCTTGTATAGATTCCATTTCCCTTTTCAATTTCTAATTTTCCTTCCTCAATTCTCTTTCCTGAAGGGATAACTGATGGAATCTATCCAAGATGTTAAGACTCTTATCATGCTGACACTTCAAACTACTTACTTCAAGCTGTAGGGTATTGATTTCCTAAACCTTCTCTAAAATTTGTTGTGTAAATTCAGTTTGTAGTAAAAGGTTTGTTTCTTCCATACCTCACAATTGAGATTTCAGTAGCGCGATTTCCTCCAAATAGTTGCGAGAAGATGCAGCCTGGGTGCCAAGCACTTTGGGAACCACAGGGTGAATTTCTGTAGATGCAGGAAAGCAGGTGTTGGAATGGGCCATGTGATCCTCCTCATGTTGTTCTTCCCGAATGGGGGCGGTATCATCAGGAAAAGTCTCTTATCGGGAACCGCCAGACTTCAACAATGAACTGAGCCATCGAGGCCATAGGTGCATGGAAGAAGACAGAGCTGAGGTGCACTTGCCTTTTGAGCCAGAAATGGAAGGGGATGGACCCTCGGGAGTGCCAAATGTGTCTGCATGCTCGAGGACACCAACTACCTCTATTTGGTTGCGTGAAGGGCAAGGGCCCCAATGCAAGGGTAGACCGATGGTGTAGAAAAGAGACCAGATTTCAATTGCTTTGGTATGGACCCTTCTCCCATAGAAAGTCCCTCGAGCCTCTGCTTTGGTCTAAAGAAGACCTGATGTGAGCATAACAAATGAATCAACCCTGGGTGTTTAATGACATACTTGCCTCCACCAGACTGGTACTTCTATGGAAAACTTTAATAATGGAGTCTATGAGGTATTCAGGAAGATTTACCCAGAGGGCCTAGGTTAACATGTCCCTTCTTAAGGTGAATTAGCATTTTAAGTGCATCACCACCCAGAATAGAGGCCTGACCATCACATATGAAATACCGGTTGACCCACTTCGCTATTTCACTCAAGATTCTAGGTAGACTCACCCACCTAACACCCTTCTGGATACCCAAGGGGGTCAGGATGACTTCAGGGAATGCTTCCCCTTCATCGTGAAATAAAGCAAGCAGGCTTTGTAGAGGAGCATTTTTCATGACCTTCAAACCAAAGTCTGGCAGGCTAGATAGATCAAAAATGACCTAATGGTAATCTCAACCCGTCTTCTACTGACTTGTGAATAGGTGGACTCAAAATTGTCCAAGAATTCCTCCACAATGCCTTCATCAAAACCCTCAAATTGGTGAATGAAATCTAGCCACCCAGAATCATGAAATACTTGTGAAAGCACGGCGTTCTAGAGTAAGGCATCCAGTGAGTCAGGATTTGATTTACTTTTGTTGTCCCATGTTGAAGCCGAAGGTGAGTAATACTAGGTAGCAGAAAGAGCCAGAACAAAGTGTGCCCCCACTCCCTGTTTAGTGACTGATAGAACTAATCATGCTTGATGCACATGAAACAACGGTAAGAAGCAGTTGTAGAAGCATTAATTTCAAATTACACCATATCCCTTGGATGACACAAAATCGAGCGAAGGTGGCTGATGGAAAAATAGTAAATGAGACCCGGTCATCCATGCGAATTTAAGATATTTGAGGGTGGCACATATCCCACTGTTGAGGAGCAAGCGCCACCCATCCTGACTTGAAGAATGTGAACATTCAAGGTGTACGGTGATTATGAGACATTACCCCTTTTGATGCCATCATCCACAAAACCGGATTTGGAAAGAGATCTGAAATAAATATAGCGATCATTTCATGATGGCGTAATGATGAAAAATGCACACATGGGGAAATGTTTTGCATGGAAATATCGTTAGCAAGTTAGGATGCACTTACCCATGCCACGTTTAGTCGGATGATATCCATAGATTCCTACGCCCTACAGTTTGAGATGAAGCGTGATTAGTGGCTGCAAAAATAATGAAAATTCCTACATTTATTGAAAACAACAACAAGAAAAAACTGCTAACTAAGGGAAGAAGATCGAATGCAGGATCATGCTTCCTTTATTGAATTTGCAAGATATTGATTACTCCATGTTTGAGGGGCAAAGAGCCTCCTTAGCATGCATGTCTATGCATAACAGAATGTCATCGGTGAAAGTCTTCTTATCCGAGCAGTTGGTGATAAATCTAGAGCCTATGTCCATTCACCAGAAGAGTTCGTTTGTCTCCATCAATAGGTAACAACCGAATAGAGCCATTATCAAACACTTGATTTACCTGATAAGGACCCAACCAACGTGTACGCAGCTTGCCTTTAAACTAGCTGATAGTCAGGAATCAAAGAGTAAAATCCACTGTCCCTCATGAAATGTCCTTTTTTTATATGAGCATCATGCCAGGTTTTTCGCTAATGTTGTAGAATTTCTGTCTGCTGACTGTGCCTCCATCCGCATTTCATCTAATTCATTCAGCTGCAACACTCATTTACATTGTGCTTCATCCAAATCGATCCCAACTTCCAACGTTGTTCACCAGGTGCACAATTCAAACTCAATAGGAAACAGTGGCTTCTTCCCAAATACCAGCTCATAGGGAGAAAAACCAATAGTTGTTTTCCAGGTCGTGTTGTAGGCCCAGACGGCCTCAGGAAGCTTTGGTACCCAATTATTTCTATCGGCATTGACCACCTTAGTTAGAATATTCTCGAGTTCTCGATTGGTTACCTCCACTTGCCCATTGGATTGGGGGTGATAGGGTGATGATTTTCGGTGCCTAATTATGTAGATTTCCAAGAAAGCTTCAATCATATTTGAAACAAATTGAGGACCTTGATCAGATATAATGGCCCTTGGTGCTCCAAATCACAGCAATATCTGATTGTACAAAAAATCAGCAACAACATCCTCATTGGCAGATGCCAATGCTTGAACTTCAGCCCATTTAGTGACATAGTCCATGCATACCAAGAGATACTCCTTCCCGAAAGATGGAGGATCAAATGGTCCAACAAAGTCAATCCCCCATTTCTCAAATGGTCCTAAAACCAGCTGAGGATTAAGAGGCATTTCCATTGAAAGTGTGGGTTTTCCCATTCATTGGCATGCATCACACTGCCACACATACTTTTTGACAGCCCTATGGAGGGAAGGCCAATAGTACCCTACTCCAAGGATCTTGTGAATTGTTCATTTTACTAAATAATGTCCGCCTCCTTGCTCATCATGACAAGCTCGTAGTATGTCATGTACCTCATCCTCCCGAACACACCTACAAAGAACCATGTCAGGACAACATTTAAATAAGAATCCGTTACACCATTTATATGTTGCACTATTTTTAACCAATCACCTTCTTTCCTTATGAGTAAAATAGGCAGGAAACTTCCCTATTGTTAAATAATTCACAAGATCAACGAACCAAGGAGTCTTAGTCGAGATAGCAAACAAGTGTTCATCGGGAAATTGATCCTGGACTGCTTCATCATCACCTGAAACATTTAATCTAGAAAGGAAATCAGCAACAATGTTAAATTTCCTAGGCTTATCTATAATGGTGAGATTGAATTCCTGCAACAAGAGTAACCAGCGAATAAGCCTTCCGCCAACCACTGGTTTATTCATCAAATATTGAATGGCAGAGTGGTCAGTGTAAACAATTTTTTTATATCCAGTGATGTAATGATGAAATTTATTCAAAGCATAGACAACAACCAAGAATTATTTTTCCGTAGTAGTGTAATTCCTTTCCATAGGAGTCAGGTTTTTGCTGATAAAATAAATTGCATACATATGATCTTCTGAGTCTTTTTGCCCAAGGACAACACCCATGGATATATTAGAAGCATCAGTGTGGATATGGAAAGGTTGTCCCCAGTCAGGGCCACGTAAGATAGGGGTCATGGTCATATTTTCTTTGATAGAATCAAATGCCTATTGACATTGAGGAGACCATTCAAAAACACAATCTTTGGTTAGCAGTGAGAACATAGGTGCGGCAATTTTGCTAAAATCTTTTATGAATCGGTGGTAATAACCTGCATGACCAAGGAAACTTTTGATGTCAGTCTGATTAGCTGGTGTAGGTAATTGGGTGATGACTGATATCTTTTTGGGGTCCACCTGTATACCTTGGGCTGAAACATGGTGACCTAAGACAATTCCTTGATCAACCATCATTAGACATTTTTCATGACTTAGGGATAGTTGGTGTTGTTCACATCGACTGAGTACTTTCTCTAGGTTACTCAAAGATTCTTCAAAAGTGGATCCATGGACAGTGAAATCATCCATGTAAACCTCAACACAGTCATTAGCAAGATCTGCAAAAATGGCCAAGACTACCCACTGAAATGTAGCAGGGGCATTACAAAGCCCAAAAGGTAAGACTCGGTAAGCAAATGTACCCCAAGGGCACATAAAAGTAGTCTTATCTTGATCAGCAGGGGAAATACTAATTTGATTATACCCACTAAACCCATCCAAGAAAGAAAAATATTTCTTACCAGCCAAATTGTCTAGAACTTGGTCAATGAAAGGCAGGGGAAAATAATCCTTCTTGGTGGCTTTGTTAAGTTCCCTGTAATCAACACATATTTGCCACTTACCATTTTTCTTGGGAACAATAACTAATGGGGAAACCCACTGACTATCAGATATAGGATAGATGAAACCTACCTTTAGGAGTTTTTCTATCTCACTTTTGACTATGTCTCTCAATGCTGGATTGATTCTTCGTTGCGCTGCCTTATAGGTTTGACGTCATCAGTGTAAATATGATGTGTATAGATGCTAGGATGAATTCCCTTCATATCAGTGTAATCCCAAGCAAAAGCATGGGAGTGTTTCTTCAGAACCTCAAGCACCCTAGCTTCTTGATTGACCTCCAAATCATTACCTATGGTCAGCTCTCTTCCCATACCGACAAGCACCTGCTTGGTATCATTCACAAGAGCAAGCTCTGTACTAGTGATAAAAGAATTCAATGGGAAAACATGGGGCTGAAGCATGTGTAGGATGGGTATGTTGTCAAAAGACAAAATCTTAGTTAAAGGACAATAGAAATCAGGAACTAAATATTCAGAATTATAAGCATAGAGTTTCCTACCAGACTCAGCAGAGGTAGTGCCTACTAGAGAAATAGCAGAGGATATGTCTAATGCCAGAGTTCCAGATTCCATAGCAATAGTGCTGATTTCCATAGTCATAGAGTCCTTAGAATCAGTCAGTGTATATGACTCCACAGCTTCCGCCATATGGTTGTGTACTGCAATAGTGGCCAGAAAAGAAGAACTCAAAGAGTTAGTATCCAAAGAATCCACCCATACCTGGTCACAATTGTTTGCATATAAGGCTGGGCAGGAGGGTATAATGAAATGTGTTTGGATTTCTACCCATTTAGAATTGTCATGTTGCCTGACCTACAGTCGATGTATGTAGCAACCGTAGCCAACCAGGGCCTTCCCAAGATGACTGGATATCCCAACTTCTGAGCTTTAGGCTACAAAACCATGAAATCAACTGGGTACTCCCATGATTCAACAATGACCATTATATCTTCAACCACACCATCAGGTACAACAATGGATTGATCTGCTAACTGCAGAACAGTGTTGGTAGGTTGAAGTCCTGTTAAGGATAGTAGATTAAACATTTTTGTTGTGATGACATTAATGGCAGCACCAAGATCCACCAAAATGTTAGATATTGACTGGTTGTTTATACAAATAGTAATGACAGGACTCCCAGGATCCCCATATTTTGGTGAGATAAGGGTGCCAGTGACTAAATCAGCCAAATTCCCTTCAACCTTGACAGTATTTGGGTACTTCTTTTTCCTTCTTGGTGTTTTTATACACTCATTTCTAATGGTTTGGTTTAGTTCAGGGATGTCCCTTATTGCTCACAGAAGTGGGACCTCAATATGTACTTTTTTTAATTCCTGAACTAGCTTTGTTTCATCTGCAGTTTGAATGTCCTGTAATCACTCAGGAAAAGGGGTTGTATTCTGTTTGAGTATTTGATCATCCGGTGTATCTGGTATTGGTGAAGGACCAGTATTATCCTCAAGGGTTTCTTCTTTATCGGCATCAGCAGGTAGTTCTGTGATAACAACAGGAGGATTCAATATTTTTCTAGATCGCAGGTGTAAATTACCAATAGTATTAACCTGTATGGTGTTACCTAGGTCTGCATCATCAATTGAAGTTGTCTGTTGATTTTTAGGATTGGATACTGGCTGAGCTAGAAGTTGTGTTTGTGTTGCTTGTCCTTGATGTTGGTAGGCTTGAGGTGGAGGCATTAAAGCTTGTTGTGGTTGCTGGAATCTGTGTTGGTGATTACCATTTTGCGATGGTGCCCAGGACTGATTTTGGCTAAAATTTGGTTGAGGACCCCACTGCTGGTTGTGCCAAGGATTGGCTATGGGTGGTGGTGCCCAACCTGGCTAAGTGTAGGGATTTTTCTAGGGTGGTGGATATGGATAAGTCATCCAGTTTGAGTTTTCCCACTCAGGTTGTCCCCAAGAAGACTGAGAGGCTTGATTCGGCCATGACATCCTCCAGGGATTCTGAGCCGGCCTAGATGGGAACCCAACCTGATTGTTTGGTCTTTGGACAAAGTTTAATTCAGCACTTGTTTGAGAGATAGCATTCAAACCTCCCTTTAACTGTGGTAAGAATGTGCAATGCTTAGTGTCGTGGTCAGTAACTTCACAAATTAAGCACATGTCTGTGACATCCAAAGGACATTCTCTCAAGGGGTGTCTCTTCTGACACTTAGGGCAATATATGTCCAACGGTTCTTTGGCAGGGCTGGTTTTTTCCTTGAGTCCATCTATGGTTGATGTTAATTGTAGAAGAATGTCCATTTTCATGTTGGCCATTTCTTCCAGAAGTTCAGAGGTACCCAAGGAAGACTTGGATGTTTGTTTTTTTCATATTCCTCTGCGTGTTCTAGAGTATCTTCTACATAGCTCAGTGATTTGGTCCATGGTGAGTTTATGCACATCTCCTCCTCCCATGAGATGGAGGGAATCCTTGGTTTCCTCATCCAGTCCTTTAAGAAAGATTGTCTTAGTGATGTCTACATGTAACTCATACCCACTGCATTTGTGGAGAAAGAGGAATCTGTCCAGATAATCCTCTAGATTCTCATCTTCCTTTTGCCATATTTGGAAGAACTCTTCCTTCCTATCCCTTCCCCTACAATAGTCTTGGTATTTATCTAGGAAGGTTGTTTCCATGGCTTCCCAGGAATTAATGGAGTTAGATGGTAACCCCATAAACCATCTCATAGCAGAATCTTTGAGAGTGGAAGGAAACAGTTTGAGTTTTTGATTGTCAGTTCGGTAATCATATGTCTGGCACAGGATTTTAAATTCAAACAGAAACTGATCAGGGTCTTCTTTGGTCATACCTCGAAAGATGGGGAGGATGGATGGTGAGATGTTTTTCATAGGTGCATCCTCATCCACATCAAGGACAATGGGATACATAAAGGTTCACCCTAAAGGTTGGTCTCTAGGATTCCCAAGGTCCCCCATTGCCAAGTGTTGTGAAGAGGATACAAAATGCTCAGAAGCGGTTCTAGGCATTGAGTTAGAATCTGTATCACTCTCAGTGTTTCTTCCTTGTAAATTGTCTAGAGAGATGTGTGGAATATTATGTGCTATAAATCTCCCTTGGTTGTCTCACGACCTATGCATCAAGGTTGGTTGTTTTAAAATGAGGTCCAAGACAACTACTGGTTTCCTATATGAACTCCATTAACACCCATAGCATATGGAATAAAAATGATGGTGCTTATGGTTATTCCCTAGCAACGGTGCCAAAAATGATGGGTCATTGTATTGCTCCAATCATTTAACTGACATAATCTCCTGTCAGTGTCATTCTAAACCAGGGTTGTGTCCTAGGTAGTATGCAATGGAGTTTAATGGAACCAGTTATCTGTTGGGTCTATTGGGGGTTGCTTAGTTTAGTGACTAATCTACAAAAATGCAATACAAATCTATAGAATTGAAATACAGTTCTACAGAATTCAACTATTCACGATGAAAGGAAACTAACAACTAATCTTCTGCTGGAAAATGAAATGCACACACACTACTTTTAACAAATGAAATTACAACTGTATAAATGAAGCTTAGCAGAAAGTGAGATTACTTGTTAACCATATTTGCATAATGGAAACATCTATTCTAAATGAAAGTGGTAATGAAGAAAACAAATATAGTCAATCAAAGCATGCATGTAAGATTCTCAAACAACAATTGCAGTAAATCCAATCAAAGAACTGTATGCGTAAATGAACTCAAAATAACCTCTTATCTCCTTGGTCGAGTGGGCCCTTGCTCTTCCTTGGGATAGAGGGATTAACAACCTTTGATTCTCAAAATGTTCGTGACTTTCATTAACTCAGAATAAGTTTCATAGCATAGACAGTAAATAATAATGCCAAAAAAAACTGAATGCAGATAATCTATCTCAGTATATCAAAAGTAGTTCTCCTATATGTTCTGAAGATGAAGTCTTCATATAGGTACTGTTAGTTACAAGGCTCACCATAACAGGTGGCATTAATCACCATCCACCAAATACTAATTAAAATGCATAAATTTCTACGGGCAGTTAGGAACAAGCCCCAAACTAATAGGTCAACTTTGGTGGAAACAATCTCCTGCCGCTTGCTCCAAACTCGGGCTCCATAACTACCAGCAACATCCATCATTTCCTGCACACATCATCATGTTTTATCTCACAAAGACAGTTAGTAGGAGGTTCATGTGATAATCGGTTTTCATAAACTATAGCAAGGAAAATGCATCAAACCTACTAAGATATAACTACACAAAACATCCCCATGTATTAATAAGTCATATCAAAAGAGTATTTTTGGCTTGAAGAAATGATATCAATGAGCCAAACACTAGCTCAGCACTACGTTCCAACTTCTCCTCTAATAAGATCTCCATGTTCTTTATTTCTTCTATTTCCATCGCCTTGTTCATTTGTTCCAGCATAAGGCTTGGTGCTTTCTACTTCTGCGCACCAACCTCCTCACTTACCATGTCCTAGGTGACTTTCTCTTCCTGGATATCCTTGCACCACACGAAAAGTAACCCCTATTCCTCTTCTCTTCCTTCTTCTTCCAAATCGTGCATGTTGAAAAAAGGTGGCCCTTGATCTTCTTCAGGTTCTTCTTCCCCACTAACATCTTCTTTACCTACGTATTTCTCCAAAATCCCAGTTTCTTCCGATGCAGTGTCCTCTAGTATCCTCTGCTTCTTCCTAACTAGGGATTCTGGCATAGGTAACTCTGTTTCTTCTTCTCCCGAGGATTCCTTGTCTGATGGCTTTTCTAGCTCGGGGTTTTTTTCCTTGACTATGGGCCTCTTCTTATGGGAATACATGCTTGTTCTAGTGCTTGTCCTAGGTGAACCTATTACCTATGTATCCACCATACTAGGTATTTTCTTCTTTGTCTCCTTCTCCTCTCATTTGGGTGTGGGTTTATTCCTGCTGGTTGGATCCTCAGGCATAGAAACCTCATTCTCCAGATATGTTCCCTTCTCATATTTGGGTCTTATGTGGAGGTATACGCATGTTGGGGATCCACCTACAATGGAAAAATTCATGGGCCTTATGATCTGAACTTTATGCGATACGTACCTCTCTATGTACACGCGCTTGCTAGGGTAGACCAACCCTTTGCACATTTCCCTATGTTCCCGGTCCAGATTACCAAGGTTCAGTTTTAGCTTCTTGGATTCTTTGAACCTATTTAGTCCTGCTTGGAAGTATTGAGTTGTGAATGAAAAGGCGAGCTTGCACCATGGGCTCCATGTCTCATCCATTAGTTTGAACCTACCTACGCAGAAATGTTGGTACACAACAAATCTAGCTTCTCCTTTGGTGGCCACTGGCAGTTGTTTGGGAATCCTCCATTCCACCCCGAATGCATTCCTTAGGCACGTATACCATTTCTCCAAGCACTCCTTGTGCATGGTTGTCATAGAGTCACAGGCGTATTTTTCAAATCTTTTTGCAGGTGAAGGGTCCTCAACAGGGGACTCCCACATGAATTTGTTCGATGCATCAGGTACTCCAATTTCTGAAAACACAATGGTTAGCAGGACATTACCAAAAAGGATCCTCTCACCTTCCTTTGTGTAGTTGAAAATTTCATCCGTGATGAATGCAGACAAGTTGTAGATGGTGCCCTCTGATATTTTACTGTAAACATGTAACCATGGCTTATTGACCTGGATCCATCTCTCCTGGCCATTTAACTTTGTCACCAAATATGCAGCCATCTTCATTACTAGGCCCTTGATGTCTGTGATATCATAGTACCTTGACCCATTTTTGTATGCGTAGGTGGAGATAGTCTCCTTAATTGCATCTTTATCACCTAGGTCATCTTCCAAACCATCTCCTTCACATATGAGTCATGTGAAATGTGAGATGATTTGAGGGGTAATGTGCATCTTGTGCCCTATGAAATGTAAGTAGTCCTCATGCACGCACGACATCAACCATTGATATAGGCGCCCAGGCTTCCCAAAGTAGGGCAACTCAAAGAGTTACAATAACCCTGCCTTCTCCAACTTGACCTTCAAATCATCGTTATAGATGGGAAAACCCTCTTGGTGTCCTTTTATTTATTGGGCACACTAACTCTAGTGCCAAATCCTTCTCGATTGTGCTCATACAATGATTGTAGTCATTTATAGACATGTCTCTTAGATGGGACTCACACTCCTTCCCCAGCAACAATCCATATGGGTATTGCATTTTTGCATACCACTCTTCATTTGTATGTGCATCAGTTTCTTGTTTTTTTCCCTTTCCCTTACCCTTTCCCTTCTTGGGTGTGCTAACTGGTTTCTTGGGTGTCATTGTCTAGGTTCTATTTTTACTTCAATCACTTTTTGTAACTTTATTCTTCCACTCTCTCCCACCTTAGATCTTAAATTTGTGAATAAAACTCCTAAAATCCATGCCCTAGTTATTTAAACCCTAGCTAGGATAATCCCTTCACAAGACGGTGCCTTCTCACCACTTTTCTTACACCCGTGAAATCCCTCCCTCTTGGCTCGCAGATCCAAACTAGTTATTCACGCTCAAAATCTTAAATTTTTTCTTCGCACAGATCAGTTTTGGAAGCCCTAGTTTGCAAAGATGAGAAAAGTGCTTCTTTCTCCTTATACGCAAAGTGAATAATGAAATGCCTCGACCCTTTATTTATAGTTTTTCCATTTTTAAGCATTAAATGCTACTCCACCTACCACCATACTTTTCACGTTTAAAGTGGATTTTTCAAAAAAAATTTGAATTTAAAGCTTTAACTCACGCACCCAACCCTATGCGGACAATCTTCGAACCTTCTGGCATGCAACCAATCTATCTTGACAAGAGACTCTTGCGTGCACTTCACCAATGCCGAATGCACTTCTTCTGTCTTGATTTTTGCTCTCACCTACCTCGTGTTGCTTATGCACTTTTTCCTCCTTTATACGTGGGATCTGAAAGTAGAAATATCTTGAAATCAACCATCCTTTTCCATCTTTTATTTCCATGCACCTCTTTCAATACGGCCATTCAACCAGGATTTTCAACACAGACTTCCTTTGCACTTTACCCATGCTCTCCTTCACATCACTCCACCCCACACTAAAATGAAGTGTGGTCCTCTGCGTACCGAAAAATCCTCAAAAAGTAATAAGGTTACCGGTGCCCAAGGCACAAAAAAAAACAAAAACACAAAAGGGAAACACAGGAAAATGAAAGAATAAAGGAAATTCCTAAATTAACTGGAAAAACTACCTTATTTACAAACACCAAGAAGACTTATTTATAGTAGGGCTTCATCCTACTCCCATTGAAGTGTCCAAGAAATTTCGTTCCATCCAGTGCTTGTAACTGGAACATGCCTGAATCAAGGATGTATGAGATTTTATAGGGACCTAACCAATGGACCTTCAACTTCCTAGGATGGCGCAGAAAATTAGAATCATATAGTAAGACCATTTTCCCAACCTCGAGCTTCTTGTTTCTGATGTGGGGATCATGCCATGCTTTTTGCTTTACTTTTTTTGTTGTTTGGATCCACCTAGCGAGTGATCGTCTTTCATCCAACTTCATCAGTTCATCAATTCTCTCTTCCAGTGTTTTCTCATCAACCATCCCTCCTGTGTGCGGTATTCGCAGAGAAGGTAACATGAATTCAAATAGCAAAACACCTTCCATGCAAAACACCAACTGAAATGGTGTGGCTTTATTCAGCCTTTTATAAGTTGTCCTGTAATCCCATAATACGGCTGATACCTTGTCATCCCAATGTTGTCTTCTGACATCACAAATTTTGGTCAAGTTATGACTCAATATTTTGTTAAATGCTTTTGCGGTTCCATTTTCTTGTGGGTGATAAGGGCTAGTCTTGTGATGAGCTACCATGAAATCTGATAATAGGATCCTCATGGTCTCATTCAAGAAATGTGTACCCCTATCGTTGCTTAAACTTAATGGACATCCATACCTTGTGATAATGTTCTCCCACAAAAATCTTTCTGCTGTGGCTGCTGTGCAGTCTTTAGTTGGGGATGCCATTACCCACCTTGTTAAATAGTCTGTGCAAGTGATTACATAGCATGATCTAGTCCAACACGTTGCTGGTGCAATAGAGCCTACGAATTCTATTTCCCATTTCTCAAAAGGTTCAACGCTAGGGATAGGGTGCAAAGGAATTTCGTCTCTCTTTCTAGGCTTTCCGATGCGCTGACAATGGTCACATGCTTTACAATAGTCCTTGCAATCCTTATACAGAGTTTCCCACCATAATCCTTCCATTAAAATTTTACACATGGTGGCGTTACCTAAATAATGTCCACCCGCACTTCCTCCATGTGCTTCCTCTATGATGGCGAGGCGCTCATGTTCTAGTACACACTTGCACAAAAAATTTTCACGCCCTAACTTATATAAGTACCCATTGATCAACATGTAGGGCGTGGCACGTATGGCTAGTTGCTTTTTCTCTAATGCCTTCATCCCTTCCGGTGCCACACCTTCCTTCAGAAATACTGCAATCTCCTCCAAATCTGAGGGCGTGCGCCACAACCTAAACAATTGTGCGTCTATCATTGTTTCTTCAATACTCTACGAGTCCTCCCCTGAATCAATCCTTGACAGATGATCAGGACCATAATTACTCTTTCTAGGCTTCATAACTACCGTGAATTCAAAATCTTAGAATAGTAGCACCTACTGGCATATGTGCCCTTGTAGAATGAGCTTGTTCACCAAGTACTTTAACACCATGTTTTCAGTGTAAAACACAAAGGGTGTTGCCAGCAAATACTATCTGAACTTGAAAAGGGTGTAGATCATTGACAATGCTTCACACTCAGTCATAGTATAATTCTGCTCTGCTGTTGTCAATTTCTTACTCATAAAACATAGAGGATGATCAACAATTCCTTCACCTGGTTGTGCAAGCACTGCTCTAATGGCAATTCCTGAGGCATCAACATGAACATGGAAAGGCTTTTTCTAAGAGGGAAAATGTAATATGGATGCGGTGACGAGTCTATCCTTTAATGTGTAAAACACCTTCTGCTACGCCTCTCCCTAATGGAAGGAACTTTTATGTTTGAGAAATTCTTCTAGAGGTGCAGCTATCTTGGCATACCCCTTGATGAATTTCCTGTAATAAGCCATATACCAAATAAATTTACACATTGCACTCTGGCTAGTAGGATCTCCCAATCCCACAATAACTACAATCTTGGCAGGATCTACTAGCAATCCCTCCTTACATATGATATGCCCCAATAACGTCCCAAAGGGTGTAGCAAAGACACAATTTTTAATGTTGAGGGATATCCTTAACTGCCGACACCTCTCAAACATCAGCCTCAAATTATCACAATGGTATTTTACTAGCCCATACACTATCTAATCATCTAGATAGACCTGAAGAAATTTGTGGATGAAGTCCTAGAACACCTGTACCACTATGCGCGAGAAAACAACAGACACATTCTTTAACCCAAAGGGCATGACCATGTATGCAAAACTTCCCCATTCAGTGGAAAAAGTTGTCTTCTCCTAGTCTTCCTTTGTAATCTAGACTTGGTGGTATCCCAAAAATCCATCCATAAAGGAATAGATTTCGTACCTAGTGACTCCCTCTAAAATTTCTTTAGTGAAGGGGGTTGGAAAAGGATGGATGACACAAACTAGGTTTAGCTCCCTATAATCCACGCAGATCCTAATCCACCCATCCTTCTTGATGCTAATTACTATTGGAATTATCCATTTTGATTCTTCCACAACTTTAATGATTCCAGAACCTATCATTTTGTCTATCTCTTCTGTTAACTTTACGTGTAAATTGGGATTCATCCGGTAGGGTCTCTTCCCGACCGGGCATGTACCATCCTTAAGATTTATCCTCATCTCCCCCAAGGAATGGTGCATGCCTTTGAACACATGGTACCCGCATGGGAATAAATACTCAAATTCATGCAAAAGACAATGATCTTAGAGACTTCCTTCTCCGACCAATAATCTCTAATGATAGCTTCCTTAGGTTCTTCTCTTGAGCCAATGTTAACCTTCTTTGTCTTTAAGGGCTCATGGTAGGCACGTGCACGGGCATAAACACTATCCACTACCTTGTGTGTCCCTATAGAATGGTTAGCATCCAAGCTCTGTGCTTCCTCCCCATCAATAACATATACTAATTTCCCTTTCTCCTTTTCCAAGCATGCGTGCTCAAGTTGTATCTCTTCTACTTATTCTGCCTCTTCTTCAAAGCGCGCTTCCAAACCTAGTCCACCTAGCAGTTCCAACAACCTATCTTCTACCATGGCACAATCACCCATGGTAAGGCACTTAACAACTTACAATGCTTTATCAATGGATGGCTTGGTACTTCGCTACTCAAACTTTTGAATGAGTTCAGCTGCTAGCTCTTGCCAATTTCCTGTTTGGCGGCGTGTCTCAGAATGTATGTACCATGTGCACGTGAAACCTTGCAGTGTAGAATACAACTTGTGCACCCAAAGGGATGGTGGTAAACCTTATGTGCCTTCTCTCCAGACCTTCTCACAAGCTTGGATGTGGAAAGAGGCAGGTTCCTTACCATGGTAGTCCTTGATGGTGGTGGGCACGTTGCTTCTAGAAAACATGATAGAGAGAGCAATTCTCACCTTGCACCATTCCAAAAGGCTCTCCTGATGTGTAGCCCACCACCATGTTGCTGTGCTGAGTAGGACATAACTTAACATTCCCCTCTGTTCCTTCTCCCCCTTCCACTGAGCTTCCATCTTCTATAAAAATATCTCAGGGAAGGCCCCTCCTAAATAATTAGGGAGCTCTTTTCCTCTTAGGTGCCAGTCTATACGCACCTTTGTTACTTTTTTACTGATCCTCTCAACTATTGTCTGATCAATTCATAAGTCCTATGCACCCAATTATCACATGCTAGACTAGTGGTGTCACTTACTAATTGAGCATCCTCAAATTGGATAACTCTATCAATAGGATGGATTATTTCTCGATCCTTGATTGAGCACACATATATACCATCTAGGACCTCTTCGCCAAAATGTTCAGTATAGGGTGTCGACTTCCCATCGGCCAAGGGTATAATAACCCGCTCCTCTTTATTTTCAAAGCTAATGTACCCCTTGTTGAACCATAGGTCAGCATTGTTCTTGTAACACCATGGGCACCCAAGTAGTGTTGGGAAATTGTCTTCCTCGGTGAGTGCCAAGACTTCAAAGTACCTAGTAAACTTAACTCCCTGGATAGTGATAGCTACATCCTTTAAGACACCAATGGGCATTGCCTTCATTTTATTTTCCATATACAACACATTTGAAGATGGATGTAATACAGGCCTCCCCATTTGATGTTAAGCATTCAATGTGAGAACAGTGACCTCCGCGCCTATGTCAATGAGGATATTACTAAGGATCCATCCATCTACGAATGCATCCAAGGTGATCTCTTTGTCATAGTCAAAGCTGTGAGGGGGAATGTTTGCATGCAAGACCTATCTCACGCTCTTCTTTGGCTCATGGTACCTTCTCCCTCAACCATGCTCCTAGCAAGGGAATAACATTCTCTTGCCTTAGCATTTTACATACTTCCTTGACCTCATCCAGGTCATCCTTTGGTGCCTTGACCTTCCTCCTTTGGTCCTCCCTCCTGGAATTCTCCTTTAGACACTGGATTTATCCTTGTAAAATCCTAATGACATCCATGGTATCTTGATATACTTCCTTTTGATTCGCAGAGTCTGGGTAATTCCCATGAACTACTTCCTCTCTTGAAACTAGGGTCCTCTACCTTGGTATTTCTTGTGTGTCAATAGCCTCTGGTCTTGTTGTTACTAAAACAGGTTCCAAGCCTACATCCCGTGTCACTCATGGCATCCATTGTGTATCTATCTTCTTAATGCTTACCACTGCAGTATCCTTTTCCTTCTATTGTTGTTGATTCATGTGTTCAAAAAACTTTGGGAATTCCTCATACTTGTGCTTCTTCCCGCACTAGGAGCACTACACAAGGTCTGGGAACTCTCGTTTATAATGTTCTGTAGACCCACAATTAAAACAGGTTCCACGTGGGAACTCACTCCTTCCTCCCCCGTGGTTACCATGACCATAGAATCCTCCAAAAAATCCCCATCTGTGCATGCCTCCATCTGTCCACTCCTCATAACGGTGGTTATCACCCTTAGAACTACTGGAAATGTTGGTCTGGCACACCCCATGATCAATGGCCTTATAGATCTGATCAATGAGCCTACATTCCTTAGTATCATGGGTTGTAGAGGTGAAAATATTACAGTAGCAAGACACGATCTTCTGGATTACGTGTTGTAACAAGGGGCATCTGCTTGCATCATGGTACCCATGAAAAATTTCATAGTCTTACGTCACGATGCGTATTGACCTCCAGGGACAAATACCCTTGACATGCCCCTCTACTTCACAATCTGTACACCATAAACCACTGTGAGTCTCATGGGCTGAGTTCATGGACAACTTCTCTAGCTGTTTAGCCATAGCAGCTATTGAGCCTCTAGGAATGGGCTAACTCCAGTATCAACACTACCAATAGCCTTGGCGCGTAGAGAAACTTCCAAGGCCTCGCGTGGGTCTGTGAAAGTTTTATGAGATAATGCCCTTCTAAAAGGTGTGATCAATCTCCCAAAAAACCACTGAGCATACTGTGATGGGTGAATATCATATGATAACTTAGACAAGAGTGTTTTAAAGTGCACATCATACACCTGCAAATTCTCTGCCATTTCCTATTGAATCTCCTTTAGGGTGCTGATGCTCTTCTATTCAAACTCAGGGATATGGAATTCTGCCAAGAAACCATTCTTTAAAGCAGTATAATCCACCACCATTTGATGAGGGTCATATTTCCTATACCAGCTATGCGCCTGCCCCTGCAACATCATTACAAAATAACTTACCTTCCACTCCAAGTTTGTGATCCCCTTTGCACGCCATAGCATCTCACACTTGTGAACATGTTCTGCAACATCTTCAATACCTCTATAATCTGGTAAGTATAAAGACATCTCAAAGAAGACTTGAGGGGGTGGCTGTGGCCCTTGTCCTCCTGAGCTAGAGCCTTGGTTTCCTCTGGTG
This sequence comes from Taxus chinensis, assembly GCA_019776745.2. Classification (NCBI taxonomy): domain Eukaryota; kingdom Viridiplantae; phylum Streptophyta; class Pinopsida; order Cupressales; family Taxaceae; genus Taxus; species Taxus chinensis. The sequence continues at coordinate 868,971,699 of CM034151.1, read as the reverse complement.
TTTCCTCCACCACCGGATCCACCAAGTCCACTAGGTCTTGTGTCTCCTGTGCCACCAGACCCACCAGAACCACTAGGTCCAGAAAGGTCCAGTAATAGTCGTGTCAAGGGTTCCCAAAGTTCCACTGAACTATGCACCGATGGTCTGTGATAATGCCCCACTACCACTATTGTATCCCGCGCCACTACCAAACACAAGACCGAAGGCTTGTATACTTTCTCCTTGTCCAAAGAATCATCTAAATACTGGAATATGTGTAGCCATAGAAGTGGGAACTGAAAAATTGTACCTCCTAAGCGTAGATCTGTCACTTCCACTAATACGAACTGGGTCAATGATACTCCTTCCGTGATTTGGAAAACCAAGGAATAGGGTTTGGTCACTGGGTGGGTTCAGATATTTTCCAATGACTCTTCTCTCTCCACGTGACAAACTCTGATCAGAAGCCGAAGGGGTCTCTCTTATGCGCTTGCCAAGATGGGGTAGCACAAACTGCTTAGGTTCCATGTCCTCCACGTGAACCTCAAATCCTTCCCACAATGTCTACCTCCATAGGTCCATCACACTTGCAGCCTCATGTCGTCTAAAAATCTCCCTTTCACGTGCTTCACTATACTTGAGCCGTCTCTCCTCCCTTTCCATCTCCGTCGTAATATCTGTCATCTTTCTCCACCCTAGCTTCCTCACCTAGCGCTCAGAATGGTTTAGTCGGTCATTGGAAATGCCTCTAAACCCAAGGTAATAATCAAGATCTTCATTGCCAGAGGGATATCATGTAGAAATGATCCTCTGGGATCCCGTAAAAATTCAAACTCAGCAACTTCCGGGAAATAATATGTGGAAATAGCGTACTCCAGAGTGTAGCTATCCAACACACCTTCCCACCAATGGTCCACAACACGAGTCCATGTCAGATATGCATCATGCAGCCTCTGGTATTCTTCTTGGGTCCACGTGCATGATCTAAAATACCAGCTTAATCTAGACACATATGTTAAGATCCATTCATACAGTTCTACTGGGAAACAATAGAAAAATGTTTCATATAAATCATGGTAGAGGTTCTCTTCTACCCATCTACGTGCATCAAACTCAGGTCCAGTGCTGAATCTCTGAGTAAATTCATCCTCCATAATTTTGAACCATGATTCAACCCTTTCCAAAGTTAAATTTTCTATCATTACTCATTTTACAGATCATGATGTATGTTATTTCCCTCTACAACTTCAAAAAGAGGTCCCAGCAATGGAACCAAGATGTAGTCATTTTTACCCTTATCACAAAATAAAGGAAACCCATGTGCACCGGCCTATCACCCAGCGGGCGCTGGGTGCTCACCCGAGGCACACGCGGGTGTTGAGTCTCTCCTTTATGTGAGCTTAGTGGGAAATATCATTTATGATCCATTTTTAAGAGATTTGAAAGGAAGTAAAACATGTAAGAACCATAGAGCTCAGAATGACTTCTAGGTCATTGCAGTCATTCCAGACAGAAAGTGCTTTAACAAATTTTATAACTTATACCAAAACAAAAAGAAGTTGTATAAACATCCATACTTAATCATAACCATAAGTGAAAAAGAACTATGAGAAATATGTATGCATTAGAATCATCAATGTCCATATTCATGTGAATTGGTAACCTCCTTACATTCATGGAGCCATTACAGAATGTCACAGAGAAGCAGACTGTAGTCATGCTTTATACTAGACTCATATGATTAGGCTCTCAAAAGAAATTTATAGTCCCCATACCCTTGTTACATCCTTTCCTAAGAACAATTACCCAACTAACAAAGTTCTTGTAGTGTTCTTACAGTGTTTCTGCAAGCTCCACCCTCTATCTATTTTTTTCTCCCTTTTACTTCTGCAGGGACTTGTATATATAGGCTTTATGGACTACCAACTCATCCTCCAGTGGCCTCAGATCTGATGCCAAGTGTCTTTATGTGGTCCTCCATGAGAGCATGCTCCTCCAGGCCTAAGCTTTCCACTTTTTACCATGATGAACTTCTAGAAGCTTCTACCGCAGGCATGCTCCTTCCTAGGCCAACCTGTCACTAGGATGGCACCTTATCCACTCCGCATGTGCATTCGGGTCATGCTTTTTCACGTTCTCTACCAAAACAACTCAATATGGATAATTCCTGAACCCTTGGTTCTGTCCACATGCATGCCATGGGTTTCTTTAAAGCCTTCCTTAAACCATGTCCTGTGCACCTTGTCCTTACGTACTTTTCTTCAACTAGGCCTTGTGCGCCCATGTGCCATTTTTTTACTTAGCCAATATTTTAGAGTCCCAACAAACCTTAAGTCTTCTTGTGCTTTTTCTTCTTCTCAACCTTGAAGGTTATCTCCTTCTTGACTGGATTTTCATTCTGAACTTTCATCTCATATGTAGTTAGGGTTACATGTAAATCATCCATCTTCAAGAGATTCAAATCATTAACTTCTTCAATGGTAGACACTGTAGAATAAAAATTAGGAACTAGAGATCTCAAAAAATTTTGAACAACAAATTCTAAAAGTTTAAAATTTCACCTAACCCTTTAATTTTGTTGACAACCTTGTTAACCCTAAGTGAATATGTAGTAATAGACTCATCATCAATCATTTTTAGTCCTTCAAATTGATTTCTAAAAGTATGAATTAAAAATTCTTACCTTGGACTCTCCTTCATACATGACCTAAATTTTCTCACACATAACCTTAGATAATTATAAATGCATCACCTTCATAAGCTCAAATTAACCTATACCACACATGATAGCATCCATGGCCTTTGAATTATTACTAAAACAACTTCTTGTCTGCATTACTAGTTGGTGGAGTAGTAGGAGTAGTATAACCGTCCTCCACATTTTTCCAAATATAAAAACGTAGGGACATGATTTTAGTCCTCATCCTCAAACTCCAAAAAATCATAGTTCACTCCATCAAACAATGGTGCTTTTTCGGTACAAGAGCCACTTTTCTGACACACCACTTCTTTGCTTCAAGGATCTCCTTTCAAGTGATCAAACTTCTATAAATGGACATTCTATGATACTGATTGTTGGAAGAAAAATGGACTAAGGGTGAATTATTCATTAAAATAATTATATTAATTTCATATTTTATTAGTCAAACCATAAATAGTTAATCCATTCATTAATGTGTGCAAATCATTCAATCAAAATAAAAATAACCATGCAAGAGACATAAGAACAAAATATATATGTGGGAAACCCTCAAGTGGAAGAAAAACACTAAAAATTCTAATTATATTACTCAAATCAATAGATTTAGTGAAGCACCAACTTCAAATTTATCACCAACCCCTAGTTCTTAGTAGGGCACTAACCCTACAAGGAGTACTAACCCCTAGTTTAGTGAAGCACCAACTCCACAAGAAGGCTACAATCCCCTAAGATGATAAATACCCCACTTAAACAACTTTGGGTGAATATATTTGATGTAAATTTTCTGCTACAATTGATGGATATCACAAATTCAGCTCACAACTTTCAAACCCTTATTCACCTAGCTCGCTCTTTCACACACTTTCACAACTTGTTTTGGTATTAAAACCTTACAAAAAATATCTAAAATTTATAAACCTCTTACACTCTCTCTCACATATGAAACAATTCCTTCATACTTGTTATAATGACACATATGGGTCGAAATTTTTCCCTCTCTCACAACTCGTTCCAATTTGAATTCAAACAATCACTTTATACCCTTCTCATTTCTCAAAAATAAATGATGTTGGTACTAAAAATTTATTTAGACCAATACATCTTATAATAATTCCAATAAATTAATCAAAACATTCATATTGGGCCCATGTATGTCTTTCATACCTAAATGCACCAAACTAGCTCAAAACCCCATCACCTAGATGAGAAAAACCCACAAACATCATAACCATGTTTTTTCAAGCTTTAAAATTCCTCATAAATGTTAAATATAACATATAAACATCATACATGGTCGTAAATAAGATTTTACCAATCAAATTATTCATAACTTACTCAAGAAGGCTCAAACCCTTCTCAAAACAACTGTTTCTAGGACCCTATCTTCACCTTTTAGCCTCAAGACCACACAAGAAGAACAAAACTATTACCTGTAACCAATCATTGGAATCCTCAACACATGTATATAACATTAATGTATGCTAGATCTCATTAAAAATACATATGTACAAACCACACCAACTTTCCTCTTCACCAAACTGAACTTCCCAAAAAATTGTTTTAGAAACATATCAGGTTTACACCCTTATTTCCATGTTAAAGAACTCAAAATATATTAAATAATATAATAATAAATCCATATTAAATTTATAACTGATATCAATCATAAAATCATTCATCTCATGCATCTTCCACCTCCATCTTCTATAAAAGGAAATCTTGTCCTTAGAAACAAAAAATCTTCTCCTTCACAAATCAAACTGGAGGACCCATAAAATATCCTCATAATGATACAAAATATATACCATTGGAACTCCCTCTAAATACTCTTTCCATAAACTATTATATTTCCTTCCAAACCCAAGTGTAAGGCCTTAACCAAGTCCATCTCTTAAAAATGACTTAAAACTACACCAAAATTGTCTTATGACCAGTCTTCATAAATATGGCACTCTTTGTCATTTAGAAGCACAAACATGATTTGAAACCATCATTAACATTAATTAATAGTCCTATACCAAAAAAATTTCAAATTATTTTTCAACTTCTTTGGACAACCTTTCCTCAAACATGACTTCTTCACAAGCTTTCATTTTCAAGTGAGGTCCACTCATCATCACATGCTCTATCATACATTTCATGAAATCTTGATGAATATTATACAACATCCAATCATCATACTATCAGAAGAAATCAATTTTGTGGATTTATGATCAATATCTCTCCTACCGCTTTTGAGCCAGGGTTTTTAAGCACAAAAAATGTTATTTACCTTCTTAACATTTGTTCATAAATATGTGACTATGGAAGGACTTCAATATTTTTGTAAAATATTATTAGTTTAATGAAAAATCATCCCTAAAATCTGAAAGGTCCTGTGGAAAGTACACAGTTCATGGTGAGCATTAGAAGGTGCATTTCAAGCTAGAAATCACCTTCTTCTTGACCATGTTTCACCAAAAACAACATAACTTGCAAAATATTCTTCATAATGACTCCAATTTTTTATCACACATATAAGACAACCATTTGCATAATCTCCAATAATCATCATAGCTCATATATGTCTCTATATTATCAACCCATCTCATTTACATGACTATCCCTTGGGGTTTATGATAAGGTCAACTGAGCCAACACTATAACTCATCATGAAACCTTTCCAAAAATCCCTAACATACCTAAAAAAACATGCATAACATCCTTGCATGATTCCATGATCTCACATGGCTCAATAACTCATGCTCATGCCTCCAAGCACCTAGATTAGGTCTAGATAAACACCTGCAACTAGGTCTTGAACCTGTACCTACACCCTCAAACTGATGTGAGTGTCTAAATACTCCCCAAATATGCTCTCTATATTTCTACCATCTCAAGACACTAAGCAGCTCAAACAACCATGCTCCATCATCTAGGTTAGCTATGTCTCTTTACAACGCTTTCTAGACTAAAAAAATATCACTAAATCAACTCATGCCATCATGCTAACACCTGAAACACCATTTCATCATCTTACTAAGCATTCTCTAACTTTAATCTGTCATCCTCTTTGTCATTAATGGTATTTTACATCAATGCCAACACTTAGGACTTAACATGCCAACATTCACATTGAAACATATCACAATGGAGATGTGTTGGGTAGATGGTTGATGTAAGTAGTGGTGTTGGTGATATCATGTTATGCATTGTTAGATTCAGGAGGTTGTAGGTTTCCTTGGACACTTATGGGTGTCTTGGCATCAATTATGGAGCATCAAACGGTATATTATTGGGCTTATGCACTTTTTCGCCCCATTTTATCATGTCTTTTGGATTTTTTGTAGAGGGAGGATATTTGCACTAGATGTGGGGTATCTGTTGCATTAGTGGGAATATAAGCACATAGTTGTTGTGAGGCCACTAGGACTACCATGGAGGGAAGGTGATCTAATAGAGTATGTAGTGGGATTCATGAGATGGTGTTTTGATTGGATGAGAGATGATGGAGTTGAGAGAGATCAGACTTACTATGTTGAACAACTACAAATTTTATTCGTAGATGACATAGTTTGGGAGACCATAAATGAGATACCATTTATGGACAAGGATGGATATAGAGCTGGCGGGTATGATATGGGTGTGGTTGGTGCATAGGATAAGAGAAGAGACGATAGAAGATGTATAGTTTCCTCGAGTGTGGCAATAATTTAGTTTTCCTCATCAAATTCCTGATGAGTTGATAGTATATCGACAAGATGATTCAGAGAGATACTTTACCCGCACTAGTGGTACATGAGGTAGGGTTAGCTGAGGAGGCATGGAAGGATGTTGATGTGGATTATGCTAGAATGGTGGAGGGATTTAGTGCATGGTGGACCAAGTAGTGGGCTTCTTATGGAGATAGAGTGTGGATGAAGCAAAGGTTTGGAGAGGAGGAAGAGGGTGATGGTGGAGATGATCCATCTAGGCTACATGTAATTTTTGATACTTACCATGTTGAGAGGGATAAATTGGTGGTCGAGCATGAAACCACTTTCTATGAGTGCAACAAGTTGTAGTAGGAGATAGATCATATCCACATATAGTGTGATACCTATTTGGAGTAGCAAGATCAATATTGTCAGAAGTAAAATGTGTTATACATGATGTATGGGGAGGCAGGGAAAACATCGGAGGCTATAGGCAGTGTAGCCCATGGGGGCAGAGTAACAAGTACCAGATAAGAAGTGATACCCACTGGCTATGTTCTAGTGAAAGGAGAGGAGATGGGGCCTTCTGGCTTTTTGAGCAGTTAGCAGTATGGAGTACTGAGGGAAGATATGTGGAACTATGAGAAACTAGTGATATAGTACCAACTTGGTACATACCTCATTATGTGGGGCACATAGCAAGTGAGTGTAGATTTTCTTTACATGATACATTGATGATCACAATAGCATTGTACAAAATGGAGAGATCTGGGGCCAAATGAAGGAGCCACAAGAGGCCAGGGTGGCTTTCATATATCAAATTTTTCTTGTACCACATAGTATGTGGGTTTTGTATATGATATAGATGGTTTTTTATATGAGCCTTTTGAATGAATTGTGTATAGACATTTTGAAAATATATATACGATGATTCAGCAAATGAAAATCAATGAAATTCAGAGCAGAAGATTCTGGTGTAAAAAACAACATTGTGATGGTATTTTTATTGCAACCCAACACCAATAAGTCATTTTTACAAAAATAAAAGGTGTTATGAATATTGGGTTTTTTTAAATTAGTAAGTTTGTAGAAGTGATGAATTCTCAACATAAGAAACTTTCTAAAAAATATATGTATTCAAAGAAAGGGACATCTAAAAATAACACGTTTATAAAAAAAGAAATCATTTATTAGCGGAAATAATCTAAATGAGTTAGGAACCTTAGAGATAAAAAATGTGTGAGGTTTCTAAAAATAATACTTTCAGACCATACCTACTAAAAGTAGAATTTTTGAGATTTGAGTGTAAAAAAAAATTTGTGACTCTAATTTTTTTCATCTTGGTGATTTTTTTGATATAATTAAGTTCAAATACTCATGTATTGAGCCTATTTCAACCCTAATTACATAGTATCTAGCTTTGGGAGACAATGATGGATCTTGAGGACCTAAAAAATAGGTTATTTAGATGGTCTAGAGAGCCAGTAGAAGTGAAACTCTTTTTGAGTGGATTATCTGTAGCAATATTTCATCCATTATATGTTCAAAGTAGTTAATTGGTCATAACATGTGCACAACCCTATGAACTAGATACAAAAACTCATTTCCTATAGTAGCTAATTCTAAGGGTGTCTCACAATGTTTACAAATTCCAACCAACAACAATATGGTCATCATCACCAATGAATTTTCATCACATGAATGGGAGAAAATTCTCTCATATGTGTAAGGCCCCACAATTTGGTCATGGCTTAGAAAAGGAAAGAAACATTCTATTGTGACTCATATATTTTCTAGAAGTTCATTTCATGAAAATTACTTATATGTTATCATCCTATTAATTAGAGTGATGGGTGAAAAGAGAAGAAAGAAGTTTTAGGACATGATGGATCATATCATCCTCATTTCCATTGAAGGGAAACAACATAGTGGATTGGCTATAAATTATAATTGACAGCCTAACCAAAAATATTTGGTAATGGATTGGGGAAAGATCCTTATTACTCCATTTTTCTTCTACCAAACAATTCACTATGACCTTATATCTAGTATATGCTCTCACCTACACAAAAAATTTCAAAGGTCTAATTACTTCTCTAAATGTCTCTCACAAAGTAACAACCGATGAAAAGTATCCCAGATCAAAAAATAAAGAGCATAACCTTTACGTTTCCTTAGTGAATAAAACATTGACCATGTTTGACTTCAAAATTATTGAAGGAAACCCAGAGCTGAGGAATCCTATCAGGTTGTTGCATTGATAGAGAAATATGGGATATTTTTCACTCAGTTCTAATCCTTCACCTATATCATGGTGTTGAGCTTCAATCTCACTCCTCTTAGAATTCCCAAGTACCATAGTGATAAAAGAGTGCTGTTTGAATTACGTAGGAATATTTGTCAAGTTCATAATAAGTGTAGGAATGATAATAAGAAGGGTGTGTCCATCCCCATATTTCTTGGAATATACTCATGAAAAAGTGTTACAGATGCATCAAATGTTGAAACTTCCTTTGATTCCCTTAGCCTATATTCCTATACATCTAGGCCCCGATTTTGATATCATAATGATTTTAGAAATTTTCAGCCTCCCTAGATTACACCATAATCCCCAAATTGAGGACTATTGGATCAGCTACCTTAATGAAATTGAAGTAAGGAATAACTCTAATATACATATGTTAATGGATTAGAAGAGGATTTTAAAATTTGATTCATTTGTTGAAGGATTTGTAGATGATGGATCATATTTATTTGACCCAGAATATGAAGTAGTAAAATATACACCACTTTCACCTATCTCATGGAACATTATGGAATAATGTGACATCAATGAGAAGATAACATCACTGATTAATAGATCAAGTGAGTTTTTCAGGAAAAAGAGAATTTCAATCTTCGAGTTAGGTTATCTTGTATCCCTTCTTAGGTAGGCATCTCACATTTCATCCTTAAAGGCATCCGAGAGATCCAAAAGCTCCACTCACTCAGGGGAGTCTTCGAAAAGAAAATCCATGGAAGTAGAAAACACTTAAGGATCTCACTCTAGAATACTACACAAGAAATATAAAATAACAGAGTATCTCATTAAATATCTTTACTAATGTGAGGTTGATCATTCACAACATTCAATTTTGCATCAATTCTCGAGATCTTCTTCCTCAAAAACTGACTTAACTCTTCAAGTAAAAGATGTTATCCCTAATCATGAACCTAAATTTTCCATCATGCATAGTGTTAATCACATACCAACAAAAAATACCCTCGATCCAAGAGCTGATTTGGAGTGATCCAAGGATGGTGTGTAACATGAACCGACATAGGATTTGGAAGCTATCTCATAAATCATGAAGACCAAATGAGGTAGGAAAGCACATATAGGTTCTCACTATTTTAGTGGTGTTTTTAGTAATTAGTATATAGAAATTACCTAGCCAAAGGTTGTGAGACCTAGGGAGGAGATGAATTGGGAAGACTATTAAATGACAACAATCTCTTATAGGTCAATAAAAACATGAGATTAATGCACATTTTTTAAAGGATTCTGCTACCCGTATGATTTCTAGGAAAAAGTAGTATAAAAATAAATTTGAGTAGTTGGAGGATCATATGAGAACCCTAGCTGCTTATGTATATTGATTTATGGACCATAGTGTAAGCCCATATCTCCTCACCAAGGATGTTACTCCTATCAATAGACTTGACCCTGTAACAGTCAATAAGGCTTAAGGTCACACAATGCAGGGAAGAACTAAATAATTATGGGTTGATAAGATTCTGAATGTTAAACCACATTCGAAATGAAAAACCCTATAACTTTCCTAACTTTCTGTTCCTTTCTCTTGTGAAGTCTTTCGCTTAGGTTGAGAAGGGTAATTTCTCCCTTCCCTCCATCAAGGCCTGATCAAATCATGATAAAACTGGGAATGCCCCTTATTGGGAAAAAATGAAATATTTGGGGGCTTCGGGTAAATGGACCTTTGCTAGTTTTGGTGTGAATTCTGGGATTTCGGAAGTAGAGGAGGATGGTGCAAACATGGTGGAAGTGAAGAAGTCTATGGAAAAAGAACCAGATCTCGCTTGCCTAAGGTTAGAATTAAAAAACAACATCGAGATAAAGGAGACTTCGTCTCCTGTGAGAATTTGGAGGTTAGCTCGGACTCTGAGGAACATCGGACTAAAGATATGTGTCAGGCGGTGCCGGGGGGGTAATTAGGATATGGAGGCCATCCACGATGAAAACAGTGAGGAGAATAACTTCGAGCTTAGCCATGAGTCTTCTAAGGATAAAAGATCTAAAAATATGAAGGATGCCATTGAAAGTTTACATGCACTCAAAACAACCCAGAAGAATTTGTTTAATGCTCAGGATAATGCTGGTAAGTCCAATGTGTTCATGAGGAAGTTTGAGAATTGCAGGATTGATACCAATATGAATAGACACAAGATAAGTATGGTGAAAATTTATTTGAGGGAATTACAAGAGAAAGTGGAGAATCTCTCCTCTATTGTTTTGAATGAACAACTGAAAAATGCCAATGAACGGTGCATATCTATGGAGAATGAAATGTTGAAGATGAAGGGTACTATCCTTTAGATTAGAGATGTACACATCCTAAACATCAAAAGAACTCTCTTAACATATCAAAATTCTTGCTGAGATGATATAATCAATGGAAATTGCAAAAAACAAGGGAAAAGAGAGGTTTGGCCCTAAGGTGGAGATTGCAGAACCAAACTATAAATACTGGAAAATCCATTATCGCTAGTCTGGTTGAAGATTGGAATGGATGTATGCAGATGGTGGGAGATCTGATCAACGAATGAAGGTGGATTTCCTCTCATGTTGGTATTTCTTCCTTTATTTCTAGGTTGTTGTTAGTTTCCTATTTCTATGTTGTTAGTTATTCTGTTTTGTGCCCTCTGGTTATGTTTCTCTTCTAGTGGCTCTTGGTATGTTCTTTCTGCTTTGAGTGGGTTTTAATGGCTTCCCCCTTGACCCCCCCCATTTCTCTTTTGTGAAATCCTTGTTTGTGGTATGGTCCCTTTAACCCTTTTTCACCATTAATAAAAAAATATTCTGGAAAAGGGAAAAACACTATTTCTTAAGATCATTTCAATGTTTGTGTTTTCTCTCGCCACCTATGAAAAAGTGAATATGAATAAAGAGGAAATTGAGAATGAAAAGGATCATTGTAAAAATGTACTTCCATTTGTTTTAGAGATGATTTCTCTTGAATTTTTTGTATTGGTGGGTAAAAGTGTATTCACTTACATACCTTAGAATATTTCACCTATTCGGTCTCGCACATTGAGTTCCTAGTATGAAATGTTGAATGAGGCTATTTCTTATCTCTATTCTTGTGAAGAAATCACATAATTTTCTAAGGAGAGTATAAGAAACTATATGAAAATGCTTGCTTATCGTCCAAATAGTAAAATTTCACTAGTGGAAGAGATTTTGAAACCATACAAGGAATTGGTTAGTAAAGAGGCATGAGATCCCTTATCATTCAAAGATGAAACTCTAAAACCTCTCGCAGAAATCATATGTACAATTTACAATATTGTAAATGATCATCGAGTGTGGTTTAATAAGTTTAAGAGAATCATTATTACTTCTAAGACTTGGATATGTGGATTAAGCTTCATTCACATTCCATATGAAGAATAGGTAGTACCTTCGGTGGCCTGCTTCAACAAGAAATTCAAAGGTGAAGACACATGTCTAGTTGTTCTCCCACATGGTTCATTAGCAGTCACTTCTTCATCAACAAAGGCTTCCTCTACTACATCATAGTGATCACCCATCTTTTATTACTTCTTTCTTATGTCTCTCTCATGTTCTAATTCTTCGTTAAGGAGGTAATTTTCACTATTTCATCTTTTCACTTAAGTGACATATATTTTAACATTGTAATGATTTATCTTTAATTAATTAAAAAGACTCACCTTTCTTCCATAGGAATACAAAATTTCACAAGTGATAAGGGGAAGTGAAAAGTCATGTGGGGGGTTATATGAAAAGACTCTTTATAAAGCTATAAATTTGGATTACCTCTTCATTCCAAGGGTTGTCAATTGTGATTTTCTAAGTACATATATTTGCACTACTAAGATATAAGAAAGAGATTGCATTCTCTTATTTCCTTTTTCTATTTTTCCTCCTTTTTCTAATAATCAACTTTAAAACATTTTAATAGTGTAAAAACAAGAAAGGTTTTAGTGCCTTTGATCAATGAATCAATAGAAATATTTTTCTGCAATATTTTTAGTCTTATCTTTCTCTTAAATTTGAGTACTTCTATTCTAGTTATTTTTTGGGAATATCTAATTTCTTATCAAAAAATTTAACCCTCCTTAACCACATTCTTACTCCCTTATAAATTTTCTCTTTAATCAAATTCCTCCGTTGTACTAAGTGTAACAATATTGCAACATCTCTAGTAGAGTATTCATGTGTGATCCCTAGCTTCATGGTCACTCGTTATTTTGTTTTTCTGCATTCAATACATGGGAGCCTCCCCATTACCCAAAGGAGGGACTTAGTCTTAAACTGTTGGTGAAAATCCACTAAATTATCCTTGAAAAAAATTATTTCTCCAACAATGAGTATTTGTAATTATTCCACCTCCAAGAAGAACTTTTCCGCCTAGACTTATATTTGGAGCAACACATTTGCAATGAAACCAACTTTGTTAGAAATAGATAAGATTGTGTCCATTTGAGTATGATTAAAAAAGTGAATATTTTCTATCTTTATATATTTGAAAAGGAATTCCAGATCTAAATAATTTACAAAAATGTTTACATTTTGTAAGTAACATGGCACATTCCATAAGTAAAACTTTCTTATTGGTAAAGAAATTTTGAAGAAAGGGTTGAAATATAGATTATATCTAATGTCATGCAGACATAACAAGAATGAAAAACTAGAATAAATGTTTAATGGTATCAATTTTTTATAGGATAAGAAAAAGGGTTTTCTAACATCAATATCCTTAATTCATTCCCTAACTAAGATCCCATGGACCATGTTAAATAATACACAGGAGAAAGTTATCCTTCTTACGTTGAGTTGGACTTCGAGACAAAATATCAAATCACCTTTCCCAAATCTTGTGAGAGGAGGTAAGGCTTCATCAATGTTTTATTGAATTGTAGACATGAAATCAAACACTTACTATTAGATCACACATCTAGTATTTCATTATATGAATGAATCATAAGGAAGAAAACTAGACATTAACAACGCATTTTTACTTTGTATTTATATTATTTTATCTTCATATACTCTTTTCATTTTTTGTTCTACAAGATATCCCTTTTTCATTTGTAAATTGTATAATATGTAACCCATATTAGTATTTTTTGTCTTATATTTAAAGCCTCTCGAAAACCAACGCTCATTAGGGACATGAGTGTTCAAGTGCTACTATCCATTTTTTGGAACCTATTTCCTTTTACCATATTTTCTCATGTTTAAAGTTCCACATCGATTTTTTTTCTTTTCTAATAATTTTACTTATATCTATGGATTGGATTTTTATTTTTTAGTGACAAAATTAAAACAAGGGAATCATATATATATATATATATATATATATATATATATATATATATATATATATATATATATATTACATAACTTACTCACTATTCTAAGTGGCTGAGCAATTTGGGAAAACATAAACATTCAAGGACTACATTTAGAGTGCATCACTCACTATGTAGGAAATGAATGATTCTGAATTCTATTTCACACATTCATCTTGGGGGAAAAGTAGTTTTAGCCCACTATCTTCATGCTAATGGTGAAACATATATTCAAAGAACATAATTCTATGAGACAAAAACAAAAGTAGAACTACATAAATTTTAAAATATAATGTAACAGTCGATGAAAATCACATTGGGGAAACTGTTGAGATCAATTTGACTCAAGCATAGGTAATAATTATTCTATTTATGTTTTCTTGAGTCTTATCCAGGTAGTTAGGTTTTTTTTCCAGGTATAGATGCAATATAATAACCCTACAATTAAGTCAAGGAAACAAATAATAAAGGGAAGAAGACATTATCTTATCCTAAAATGAATTGATATAGAACTATTTACGACACACTAGTACCCAATTCATGTCATCACTAAAATTGATGCATCTTGCTACCTGATTTATTGAAATCACTTATTCGATCGTCTCCTTCATTTGGTCATGTTAGTTATTATATTTGATCTCACGTTTTTTGCAAAAAAATCTATTAAAGGGTAATTTATCATAGACTAGTTAGACATGGATCCTATTAATGATTCTTGACATGTTTGTGACAATTTTTGTGACTACTTCATTTTTTATACTATTGGTGATGATATTTAGACCATGTTACTATCTCGTGATATGAAAATCAGCATGGTTATTCCATGTCTAGTGTTTTTTCTCTTATCCCTTTATACATTACCGACAACCATAGGTTATTGGTGTCATAAGTAGTGCTGAAAATATTGAATGGTACACATATATTTAATATCCTCTAAGAAAAATATCTATGTAGAAATATACTCATGCAAGACGCATGTCAATTGTTCCGTGATGCCACATGATATGTGATCATTTGTGGTTCTTTATTAAAAATTTCTTTGGATGCTAACTTACTCCATTGTTTCTGGCTCAATGATCTTATACTTTCTTTCTTTATATTATATACATGATACTATATGTGGTGAAAACTTTAGTTAAAAGCCCATGTCGCAAAAAAGATATTATGGCAAGGCTACTATTGGCATAATATGGAACAATATTACCTAGAATACACTAAATGGTGTGATAAATGCCAATCCCAATGTTGAGCAGAAAAATTATGACACTAAGGAGAAGGAAAAAAGAAGTTTTTCACAGGGTAGCAAGGGAAGATTTTAAGGCACCGAAGGAAAGGGAAGGAAGCGTGGGCAAAATATAGAATGAATTTGGACTTAGCCATTTTCATGGTTATGGGCTATTTTTGGAGATACCATGTAGGGAACACAACCAGGTTAAAACTTGCATGACATGGAAATGCTATTTTTGGGAGAACGTCTACTAAGCGCTTTGCATGAGTTCAAGTTAATAATAGGATTACCACTGCCAATTATCTAGAAGAGATCTATTTTTAGCACACTTGCATGTGTGTCTATTATTGTACATATGCATGGTTATTTTCAGCATGCGACCTATTTTGGGAATTATGTAAGTGGTGAAGGAAAATTCCCCACCCTTATAAATATGTAGTAATCTACGTGGATTAAGAGAGTATTGTGTATGAGCTATTATGGAGTTATGTTGTAAGATCTGATGCGCGCATGAACTTATGATACTACTTATTGTAAGAATATTCTTTGTTTATTGTATTTTTAATATAATGGAGTGTGTTGGGTGAATAATGGTTTTAACATGACTAAAAATAGTTCTTACAAGGTTGACTTCATTATATCTATTGCTTAATTCATTATTCTTTTAGATCTAGATATGCTTTGTGGGAAGTTTATATTGTTTATGGATCTTAATGCATTAACTTTTCATCATGTTCACATCCTCAACAAGCAACTCTAAGGAGGGGCCTGGTACCTTTTTTCACTTCACGTGAGCACTCAATCTAGGTTGAGTGATGTGCCAGCGTGCATGTGTTATTCTTGGTAAATTCTAGGCTGCATCATTGGTTCCGTTTTTGGGACCTCTTTTTAGTTGTTTTCAGAATGGTTCACGATGAAGACATACCACTTGACACTAGCAAGTGTTGAGGAGTGGATAAAATATTTAGAAGAAGAGTACGCATGAAGTTTCAGCATTGGATATGAGTTTTGACACATGCATGTGGGTGGAATTAGAATCTGTATGACAATTTGTATGAGAACTTCTTTATCTATTTTTCTAGTAGAATTGTACGAGTGGCTAGTTGCTTATGCATATAAAAGGAATTGGAGGTATCACACACTTGTCTAGATGCAGGAATAATTTCAGGCCCTTTATGATGCTGATCTGATTTGGACACGTGCTATGGATACTTGTTTCTATGGTGTTCTAAAAAAACTATATTCTAGAGTACTCAATTTCCACTTATTCTTTCCCAGAGGTAACAAAGTTCCATTTTTTATGCTATCCCAAGGGGAACTTACTTCCTAGGCATTCCACTGGTGATCAAAATCTTGATGGTGACCCTGAACTTGGAAAGAAAATTGATGGTTAACTAAACCCCACCACACGCGAGGGAAGGAGTAGGTTTTCCGAAAGATGATACACCTAGTGGCAGAGAGGCAGAGAGAAGAAATGTGACTTAAGTACAATGAGGCGATGAAAGAGGGAGATAGAGAAGTAGCGTGACATTGTAGAGTGGATGGAATTAAGGAGAGAGATGGCTCACGAAGGATTTGGAGCTCACGTAGAAGGTGTAGAGCCAGAGCATCAAGAACTCCCCCATTTGGGAAAGTATGAAAGGGAACCCTCTTCTGGCCTCACAGAAATGCATGCCAATAGAGACATCCTAGGTTGTAGGCGTGCATCTAAATCTACCTGGTAACCTATCCCTTGCGTTTGGTTTTCCAGTACTTAGTACATCCAATAGTCAGCAAGCTAATTAGACAGTAGGGAAGTAGGAGTAAGTCACATAACAAGTACATTGATGGCAGGGAAAATGTCTTCGTTGTTGTTTGGAGGTAGCTTTTTAGGTGCATCATCTACATAGAATTCGAGCATGCAGAATTTGGGGCTCACTTCTTAGAGTAGTACCACCATGCAGACTATAGGAGTTCAGTACAGTACTACTATTGGGACACAGGGAAGTACATATTTTGGTCCACTTCCGGCTATGGGTGAAGGATCATGGGGGTGTAGTTGGTTCTAGTTTTGGTGGATCTAGTGGTTCTAGAGGAAGATGCAACACAGGGGGTCCTGGATCAGGTGGGTAGGTTCCACACCAACCCCAGAATATTTACATGGAGATGTCTCTTCGTCTTCTAGATTATAGGGGCATAGAAGATGCTACTGAAGAATGTGTACATGTGTGAAATATTATGGCATGCAAAAGGGATCATGACTTCTAAGCGTAAGGAAAGTCAATTTTTAACTACATTGTAGGGATGCACACACAATTGGTACAAGAAGTTTAACCCTGATCAAAATTCCGTAGATTATGCAACATTCAAAGATGCATTCCTTAAAGAGTTCTATATCCCTGAATTTGAGTAGAAGAGTATAAGTGCGCTCAAGGATATTAAACAAGGTACTACTAAAAGTGTCTGGGAGTATGATGCACTTTTCGAAAAAACACTTTTATCTAAGTATTTCTTATGATATTCATGTAACCTAGACATGCGCAATGGTTCATTGGAGGTCTGATCACACCTTTTAGGAGGGATTTGTCACATAAGACATACACTGATTCGTGCGAAGTCCACTTGAAGTTGCTTTGCATGCTGAGGTAGTCGGGAGTATAGACACTCAGAGTCATCCCATTCTTGGAGGCACATATTGCAGCTATGGAAAAGTAGTTGGAGAAACTATCAGAAAATTTAGCATATGAGACACGCACTAGGATTTGGTGTATAGAATGTGAAGTGGAGGGGCACACCAAAGATAGTTATCCCCGCAGAACAATACATTCATTATTGCTAGACTATGAGATATGTCACCTGAACTATGACGCCATCCGTTTCCCATTATTACAATGCGTGATAAGGAATAATGTATCCTGTTATTGTAAGATTTTTTGGTCCATGACTCATGATACTGAAGACTACAGGTTGATTGGTCAGATTCATGATGCTATAGATATTGGTGTGCGACAAACAGGAGTATCAGATAACTCTAAGGGTAAAGGTGAGCATCAGGATCGAATCACAATCAAGTGCAGTATGATCAAGAATGAGGGGCACTATGATGGAGGACATGGCAAAG
Source organism: Taxus chinensis (assembly GCA_019776745.2). Lineage (NCBI taxonomy): Eukaryota > Viridiplantae > Streptophyta > Pinopsida > Cupressales > Taxaceae > Taxus > Taxus chinensis. The sequence continues at coordinate 868,953,421 of CM034151.1, read as the reverse complement.
GTTGAGGATACCATGGTCAGATTTCAGAGGTCGAGGCTATGGTGGTGGACGAGGTGAATTCCCTCATGGAACATGCTTTACATGCAGATCACCTACCACTACAGGCAAGAATGTCCTCAGAATATTACATGTTATTTCTATGGGAAGAATCATAGCTATGAGGAATTCCCAGATCTATATGAGCATCTTAGAAAGCAACATAAACAAAGAGAAAAAAGGTGCATGGGATGGTTAGGATACAACGTGCTATGGAAAATCAGTGGATGCCAAAGTTGGAACCCAGAAACCTGAGGTATTTCCTATAAAGATCACTACCCGTGCTGAAGTTGCGCACATGGCTAGAGAGGCATTACCACTAGAAGCCTACTATCACTAAAGAGGAGGTTTTACATGCCCAGGTACCTAGATCCTACCCATCAAAAGGAGGTTTATCAAGAGACCATGGAGGGTCCTTAGAAATCTTCAAGGTGAAATACAATGTTTAAAGGAGCAATCAATGAAGATGGAACTAAAGAAGGAGGCAGAGAAAAGGTCCCAGTCAGATATTGATGACTTAAAGGAGGTATGCAGGATCTTGTGCCAAGAGAATATCATTTTGTTATTAGGGAATTATTTGAAGTAAAACACTTCATGTGTTAGATACTGAGAATAGGCATCATATCCTGCATGAAAATCTTCCCGCCCATATCTTAGACTACGACAAGTAAATCACTTTGAATGATTGTTATTGATGGAATGTCTCTTGAGTAATATATTGGTTAACACAGGTGCGTTAAATTAAATGTACTTACTTTAGATGGATGGGTATAAATGGGGATACCTACATTGTATCCATCTTATAATGTATTATTTATGGCTAATCAAACTAAGGCCACTCCTATCAGAGTTTTAAAAGATGCATCTATTACTACAGGGGGCCAAGTTCACTAGGGATTTTGAGGTTTTATCACTTACAAAAGAAAACAGTTTTCCAGTGCTCTTCTTGGATGCCCTCAGTGTTACGTAAGTGATGATGATCTTTGGTTCAATAAGGGATATGTTAGTTTTGAGAACAAGGAGAGAAAGAGTCATTTTCACTTTAACATATGGAAAATATGCGCTCTATTTTGATCCTTTAAGTGAGGAAGATCTAAATCAGGATTTATATATGCACCATTCTAAGACCTATAAGTGCTCGATCCATCTAAAGAAGGAATCATTAAGTGGTAAGATGCATAGTTTATTAGCAATAATATGAGTATGTCTTATGATAATTGGGCTCATGGTACTTTTGAGTTAGTAGGGCACAAAGTAAGGATCCACATTTACATGGAACAAAAAACCTTGTTGCGTTAAGAGAAGAGGTAACATCTCTAAACCTTGGTACACTAGGGAAGGGGATACCCTACGATATTCATGTGCACACCATGGAGGAACATTGGAAAAACTAAGTTGAGAGGAGTATAAGTATGCTAACATGTACCCTATGCGGGAGATAGCAGCACGCGTAGGTGGGTGCTTCACAGGGAATAATGTTGTACAATGGGATGAAGTTAAGGATTTCTCTTACAACTTGGTTTTCCAAGAGCAATGCACCAACAAAAATCTGCACATATCATGGTAATAAAATTGTTTAGCACTACATTCATCAGTGTGAGAGGCTCTAGAAAGAGGGGCATGAAGCTTTACCACCCTTTTCTATGGGTCCACAAACTTTATTCCACTTTACACGGCTATGCACGTGCTTGGTATGTATATGTAGAGCTACATAAAGAAAATGGAAATTGGACAGGATTTGATTATAGGTTTGGTCCAGAACTTTTGACTGACTTTCTCTACTAAATCTCTAGTAGAAGGGACATTAAGGGTTATAGAGTCGTTAACTATGGGAGACAGTGTAAATGCGGAAGAACTGATTCAGGATTTATTTCATGGAAATGACTCAAGAGTTTTTTTTGCTAAAGGAATACAAGATAGATGCCACCACTACTTAAGCACGCTTTCTTTGAGAAAGTATAAAGGAAAGATGGTCTACATAGTGGATGATGAAGGAAATAGAAGAACTAGATATAGATCATTCAACAGGTGAACTGTGAGTTTTTGGACAATATAGATAACAATGCATGTGACTATCATGAACCTATGAAGACCATGAAAGTGAATATTGGTATGAATTTTGAACCTAAAGAGGTAATAATTGGAGATTATTAGTCTTGAATCTGAAGTAGAATAAATAGTTGAGTTGCTCTGTGATTTTCAGGATTTATTTCTTAGAGACTACCATGAGTTAAAAGGAGTGTATGCATCATTAGGAGAACTAAAGATAAATCTTAACGAAGGTGTGCATGCCTGATCAAGAAGATACCCTACAGGATGAACCCCAACTTGCTGTGATTAAAGTTCAAAGGAAGAAATTGATAAAATGTTGAAGTCTAGAATCATCAAGCCCCTAGATGAATAAAAATGGGTTAGTCCAATGGTGATCAATATAAAAAAAAGATGGTCGGATTCATGATTTGTATGGAGTATAAGGAGTTTAATGTTACATGTTTGACTGATCCTTTTCCTATGCCACTTGTTAGAGGAGATATTAGAAGGTGTTGCAGGGTGCGAGATCTATTCTATTACAGATAGATTGTATGGGTATCATCAGGTCCAGATTGCATCAGAAGAATTAAGAAAAAACAAATTTAACCACTGATTGGGGGATTCTTGCATATACTATGACGCCTTTTGGTCTGAAAAACGTGCACCTACTATGTTTTTGTGAATAGTTGTTCAAGCATTCCAGGAATTTTAATCAAATTTTCTTGCAAATTTACTTGGACAATTGGATGGTGTGTGGGCTTGTTAAGGATCATTATGACAATTTTTTCGCTTAATGTTTGAAATATGTAGAAAGTTAAGAATCTATTTTAACATCAAAAAGTGCATGTGTTTACTACACCTTTTTACACTTTGATTGGGCACATCATCTACAAGGAAGGTTTTTTGGTCGATCCAGCTAAAGTTGTAGTTATTGTAGGCCTAAGAGAACCTACTAGTCAAAGTGAGGTACACAAATTTTTGGGTCACACTGGGTATTATAGAAAATTTATCAAAGTATATCCTAAGGTTGCCACACAATTGTAAGAGTTACTAAAAGGAAAAGGGACATTTTATTTTGGAGAAGTGCAGTAGCTCACATGTGAGGTACTAAAGGATAGACTTACTACAATGACTATTCTATTCATTTTCCCTCATGGGACCAATCATTTCATGTACATGTGGGCGCCTCTGGCACGACCATTGGTGTAGAGTTGGATCAGCCTGGAGAAGGTATTATATATCATCTTATATGTTTTGCTAGTAGAAATTTGACCCCTACAAAGTAGAATTATACAACTACTAAGTGCGAAGCGCTTGTCAATGATCTATGTGCTACATAAATTCAGAGAGTACCTACTAGCAACCACCATTTGTATTTTACTACTGATCACATGACATTGAAATAATAGGTAAATAATACATGTCTTACATGGGTACATATGTTGATGGGTGCTTTTATTCCAAGAATTTCATTTTATAGTTGTGGTAAAACCAGGGAAAATTAATTCTAGGCCCAGACTATTTATCAACGATACAATCTAAGAGAAGATGCACAAATAATTGAAGATACAGTGTCAAATGCATCAATTATACAGGTTACATCATGTGCCTTCAAACTTGGAGGATATTGTTGTTTTTCTACGCACAGGTGTGGTGCCAGGAGGACTAAAATATTTTGAGAAGAAACAACTTGCAATTTGCACGCATCACCTTTTATGTTGATCAGTGATGGACCGATACAAGCTAGGATAAGATGAAGTATTACATGCCGATGTATATTGTAGCATTAGCACACAGATATCATAGAATAGGCTCATGTTGGTATTGCAGGATGGGGACTATGCAAATGACGCCACTGCGCACAAGATTATACTCATTGGATTATGGTGGGAGATCCTGTACAAGGATTATAAATCACATTGGAATGTGTTTTAGATCACTGTCAACACGTTGGTAAACCTGGGAAAAGATATGAAATGCCTTCAAGACCTATTCCTAGTACAGAGTTGTTTTGAGAAATGGGAAATAGACTTTGTGGGTCTTATTTTTCCAGTTGCGCGCATAGGAACTGGATCACAATTACATCATAACTTACATATATTATCTCACAAGGTTGGCATAAACAACACTTACCAAGGATTATATAGTAGCTACAACAGCCAAGTTCATATGGGAAAATTCTTTTACGAGATATGGATGCATGTTGAGTTTGGCGAGTGATAGGGGAACACAATTTTTTGAATGAGACAATTAAAATTATATTGGATGAGTTCATGATTTCACATCATAAGAATACACTATATCATCCTTAGGAAAATGGGATTGCTGAAGATTTCAAAAATAAAATTGAGCCAGACATTGACAAAAATTTGTGATGTCAGAAGGAAAGATTGGGATGATAAAGTTTCTATCTGTGGTTTGGGCGTATAGAAAAACATACAAGTGGTTGAACAAGGCTATACCATTTCAGCTGGTGTTTGGTACAATATAAGCACGTTCTTCCTATGCAATTCATGTTACCTTATTTGTGATAATGTGCACGGGCTAGAGGTCTAGCCGATGAGCAAGCATTAAATGAATGAATTGAAAAGTTTGATCAAGCTATATGAGTGATGAGATAATAACACGATTGAGTTAGAAGAAATAAAAGGAAAGGCAGAAATCTTGGCATGACAGGCACATCAGAGACAAAAAGCTTAAGATAGGACCATATGGTGCCTTCTTTATGACTCTAAGTTTATGTGCCATCTAGGAAGACTTCAAGTACATTGGTTGGGACTGTATATCATCACTCATATACTTGAATCAGAACGCTTATCATTTAAAGAAACTTGATGGAATATGGCTACTCAGTAACTTTAACGGGAGTAGGTTGAAGCCCTATTATAAATAAGTCTTCTTGGTGTTTGTAATAAGGTAATATTTCCATTGAGATTAGGTTTTCATTTACGTATTCCCTTAATGTATTTCCTTCTTCGTCGCTATGCTTTGTCATTTTAGTTGGTGTTTTGTGTAGTAAGTGCATATTTATGCACTGGAAGCTAATTACCATTTGAAGAATTTTTATATGCACAGAGGACTGCACATACCATTTGTGTGGGGTGGCTATTGAAAAAATGGGTAGATAGAAAGGAACAAAAATGCTATAAGGTGTTATTCAAGTTTGGGGAATTTTTAGAAAGGATATTGCTCCCAAACTAGGACCATAGATAAATATAAATGAAGGAACAAGTATAATGCACAAGGTAAGCAAAGGCCACGGAGACTACCAAGGGAAGGCACAATAGTGGTGAGGTACACAGGCACATGCAAAGCATTCTGAAGAGAAGTCTATAGCCAGAAAGGTAGGAAGGCATGCGCTAGAACATTATAGCTTGATGCACGAAGATGTACCACACGGAAAGTGTGAAAATGGTTAATTAGTTGAGAGGATTGTTGGTAGGTGGAAGGAGGAAAAAATACACTAATTTTTTTAAAATCTACATAAGGACATGATGCGATTTCATTTTTACCATTTACGATTGCACAGGTGTTTGAATGAGCTAAGTGAGACCAAGCTGTTAGAGAAGAGTATTAAGGTGTGAAGAGTTGTGAAAACAGATGTGGAGAGCGGATTTATGGGCAAAAGAAATCTTGTCAGCCCTATTGGTGAAGGGTTTGAGTGAAGAAAATGCATTGAGAAAGAGATAATACACATGGTTTCAAACTATGGCACATGCAGATTCAAGATAAGTGTTTTAACTTGCTCACTACAGAGGACACAAAGTTGAGATTTTCATATGGCACCAAAGAAAGTACCTATAATATGATCTAAAGGAAATAAGAAAGTAGAAATAGAAGTTGAAATTTCTCTCGAGAGTAATTTCTCAAAAATGCAGTATCTAGAGGGTGTGATAGTTGGGAAAGAGTGGGATTCCCACATCTACGTAGCTGTAAGGTGATTGAATACACACCACTGCAATTCTGATAAAAAGAAGGAATTAGATGCACGTTGTTAAGTACAAATATCAACAAGTGCCCAATGGAGGATATGCTAGTGTCTGATGACACTGGAGGAGATACTGTTGAAACAGGAAGGAATTCTATCAGTTGTATGAACTCCTATATTTTGGAAAGTATAAACATCTATACCAATGGATTATGAGGAGAGTCCATGAGAACTATCTTTTATTTATACCAAACAAAGGGTAAGGATTACAATAACCCCAATTTAGATATTGACATGATTAAAATGCATAGCGTTAGACCTGGATAGTGACCTGATTGATAAAGCAACAATCATGGAGACACAGAAAGGAGTTAGGGATATGCAAAGGTTCCGTGTGGAATGGACACTTGATAAATTAAATAATTACCAATTGGTATAAGTGGTTGCGCATCTAGTGAACAAGTTAAATGATCAAGAGAGATGGTCGCAGGTGAATAAAAATATGGCTCCTTGTCACGAGGAAGATGTCTCAAGGAGTATTATATAATGTAGCAAGCTAAATTACAAAAACAATCATCAAAGAAGTGTGCATAGGTGATAACATTATTTTTGGCACTATCTTACTTTATTTAGTATCTATGGAAATTGGAGTGCATGATGGGCCAAAGAACAAGATTTGGGAATATCCCATGGGATATAAGTCCCTAACAAAAAGGTTTGACAAGTATCTATGTGAAGGGTAAATGAGTGGGCCATTTAAAAAAATGGCAGAAATGTGGTACAATCAACTCTGCATGTGGCATTTAAAGAGGAGTGGCACGTATCCCCAAGGAGCTACCTTCAATAGTTGGCAAGGTAGTACAATTCACAGTTGTATCAACACTTCTTGCATCATGCGTAGTTTGCTATGAGGGATGGAACATGGAGCCCATTGTGAAAACTACCTTATTCCTTCATAGCACATGTGTTACTTCCAGGCATTAGTCCAACAATTTACTGATGTGCACCACTTGAATTTCATTGTATACAAGGTAGATTATGACTACCACTCTGTAAGGAAGACATATGTATATCCAGGTCAGAATACCTATGTTGAGAGGCTCATTTAAGATGTTATAAGCATGAAGCCTGTAATATTAGATAATTCAAGACATTAGAGTAACACTCATATACCTTCAAATTAATCCTAAGCTTAGAGAGTAACAAATATGTGGAGAATGAGTTTGCGCTCCCCAGGGCCACCTAAGGGAAAGCATACATGGTGGAGAATGTGCTAGCCCCAAAGCCTGTAGAAATCAATAGAGGTGGATATGGTGAGGAAGAAGAGTGGGAGGATAGTGGTGGCTTAGAGCATAGAGGTGAGGGGCAGCCCACAGATAGAATGGAGACTGGGCGCGTAGGTACCCCACCTTAGGTACAAGAAGAAGAAGAGGACTTGGATGCAGTTTAAGGAGAACACCATTTCAAGAGGGTGTTAAGAGGAATAACGACACAAGGCATGGGAAATCCTTAGTCTATTAGGAGGTCGTTATGACTCTCTCCTAAAAAAAAGACAACTGAGAGGAAAAGGAGGAAGTTGAAGCTGAATGAGGAGGCATAGGAGTCTACAGAGAGCATGCCTAGATCCCCTGTACAACCAGAAGAAGTTGAAGAACCCAGGTATGAAGATATAAAGGATAAATAAGTGGGAGAACTAGAACATGATACCACTCAAAACATCAAATATCCAGCTCCAAACCTTGGCACTTAGGTACCTAAGGGGCCAAAAATGAAGTGAACAAGTGGAGAATACAATGTTTTGCATATGGGCTATGAGGAGGACACACATAAAATTGTCCATGCCATATTCTAGAATATAGTGGGCCTCAAGGAGTTGTAAGGATGGGAGTTGATGGACCCAGACATGGCAACCATGTGGACAAGGAAACAGTTGTCCTGGTCCATGTAAACTCACATGGACAAGCCTGATTTTGATGTATGTGAAGAGTCCTGTGTGTTAAGAATAATGAAAAAGGCACCAAAAAATAGGCACATAACTATCAAACCCACTGTTATGTCTAATGATTAGGTGAGTAACGCCTTGGTTAAGGTATCCACAGAAGTGGTGTCGAGGAACGTCGATAAGGTTGCCACTATTAGAGCGCTACGAGAAGAAAAAAAGGCCAAAGATGCTGAAATAGTGTGTCTAAAAGGAGAGAAGGACCTAGAGTAGAATAAGAATGAGGCCTTCAAAAGTATGGTAGAAGAAATTGGAGATTATGTCTTGAAAGTAAGAGCACTCCTAGAGTCAAAGGTACTTGAAAATTTTCCTTCGGTTATGCATTATGTGCGTACATTAGTTAATTTGGTGATTGAGGATGGAGTGATTTGGATGCCAGCACCAAAGGACCTTGAGCAGGAAGTAGAGAGAGTAAGGGCTTTAGTGGTTAGAAAAATTTCATCTTAGGAGGCATTGTTCCAAACCTTGCAAGAAGAGCTAAAGAAGGCAGACCAAGCTTTGAATATTTTTGTAGCTCCAAAATTAGTAATAAAAATTAGGATGATGGTAGAAGACAATGAAGTCTTGAAGGTGATGAAGGATGAGACTTTAGGGCATGTAGAGAGATTAACACTATTCAAGCAAAAGTGTGAGGTCCTTGCAGTAGCCCAAGACCCCCATAAGGAAAGGATGGATGAAATTGGGAAGCTTATAACACAGAAGATGGATCTTTTGGAAGGAAGGGTGACTACGATGTCCAACATTATTCTAGTATTACAAAACGAGAAGGAAGGGATTGCAAAAGATGAGTTATATTTTATTGCATCGGATATTCCATAAAAGAAAGAAGCCACGCTTAGTGATTGACAAACCTTAGAGGCTGAAATCAAAGAGGGATATCCACAGTTGATTCTTTCAGTTGAAGCAGAGGATATTGTAGGGTAAAATTTCATTCTTTGTATAGTAATTCTTTAATTTCCTTCCATTCCCATTCTTTATTCTTTAGATATCAAAAGGAAACCATTGTAAGGGTGGAAATATAGTTTAGTGTGGGGTAATGTTGAGCAAATGAAGTATAACACTAAGAAGAAGGTGCACAGAAGATTCACGCGAGGTAGCAAGGCAAATTTGAAGGTGCAAAAGGATAGGGAAGGAAGCGCATGTGAAAGATAGAATGAATCTGGACTTATCCATTTTCATGGTTATGGGTTATTTTTGGAGATAGCGTGCGGGGCACACAACCAAATGGAAACTTGCGTGGCATGCAAATGCTATTTTTGGGAGAGTGTCTACTAAGTGCTTTGCATGAGTTTAATTTAATAATAGGATTACCACTACCAGTTATCTAGAAGACATCTATTATTAGTGCACTTGCATGTCTGTCTATTATTGTAAAGGTGCATGGCTATTTTCAGCATGCGACCTATTTTGGGGTTTATGTAAGAGGTGAAGGGCAAGTCCCCACCCTTATAAATATGTAGTAATCTGCATGGATTAAGAGAGTACTATGTATGATCTATTATGGATTTATGCTGTCAAAACTGATGCACGCATGAACTTATGATACTACTTTTTTTAAGAAGCTTATGTGTTTATTGTATTTTAATATAATGGAGTTTGTTGGGTGAATAATGGTGTTAACATAACTGAAATTAGTTATTACAAGGTTGACTTCATTATATCTATTGCTTAATTCATTATTCTTTTAGATCTATATCTGGAACCTGCTCTATGGGAATTTTATATTGTTTATGGATCTGAATGCATTAAATTTTCATCATGTTCACATCCTGCACAAACAACTCTAAGGAGGGCCCTGGTACCTTTGTGTGCTTTGGGTTAGCACTCAATCAAGGCTGAGTGATGTGCCAGTGCCCCTGGGTTATTCTTGGTAAATTCTAGGCTGCATCGTAACCTTCAACATGGACCCACTTATTATTTAGAACCTATTCCATTACCATGGCCTTTCTCTTTATGGGGATTTTACCTAGCTGGAAAACTAGATCCTAAATCAGCTGAAGGGCATAAGTCTATCATCACTGCTACTAAATATGTCACCAAATGGGTTGAGGATAAACCTTTACACACTACTACTCGTCAGGGTGTATGCTTGTTTCTCAATACACATATCATTAACCAATTTGGGTTTCCATTTACAATCGGGACTGATAATGGTTCATATTTCAAAACTATAAAAAATATAAATCTATGTGCTAAATATAAGATCAAACACACATTTTCCACCCCTTATTATCCTTAGGGGAATGTTAAGACCAAATATAATAATAAAAAAATTATTAAATTTTTTCTTAAAATTATTTATAAATGTGGTGATGATTGGCATAATTAGATGTTATATGCCCTTTAGGCTTACTGTATAAGTGTGTGTACCCTTACTAATGCCACCCCATTTTCTCTTATATATGACATGAAAGCAATTATTCCTTTGGAAATTAAAATGTCATCATTACATGTCTCACTCAAAAGTATCATCCATGAAAATGAATATTGTGAGCAACGACTACATGACCACAAAATACTTAACTCTTTACACATAAAAGTTTTGGTGTGTGTGACTTTCCTCGTCACTATAGGGGTTTAGTCCACATCACATGGTGATTCATCTCACTTTGCAAGTTCAGAGGTCTTAGGAGTTACATGACAAGTGGCATATTCCGTCATAGAATTTGTCATTTTCATATATGTCACTGGTGTCATAGGAGTTACATTCCCAATTTGGAATCATAACTCCTCTTTCCATCTTACAGGGAATGATGGTCAAGGCACGTGAGTTACACAACACTCGTACATGTAGCCTCATTTTTTTGATCTATGAGAATATGTTGACCTATTTCTCTTATGCAGGATTTTCCATTGTTGTTCAATTCTTCGTTTTCACGGAGGGGATTTTTTGTCGTTTTCGTCGACACGCTTCTCTTGCTCTGTTCCGTTTTTGGTTGCACCCGCGTGTCTGTCCCGACCCTGTTTTGCCGCCACCGCATGGGCTGTGCGCCTCCGTTTGTCTCTGTTGCCATTTGCATTTCTCATTGGCTCCTTCAACGGTGGTTCGCCTGTTATGGGGCGCGCGTGGAGATCTACTGCACCTACCGTTTCCCCTCAGTTTTGTGTCCTGCATCATCGGTGGCCGCGCGTGGAGATGGCTCTCTGTCATTGTGGCTTGCTTGCACCTGTCGTTTCCATTCAGTTTTACCTCCTGCATCATCGGTGGCCGCCCAAATTGTGAGGGTTTGCTTATTTAAATTGTGTGGCAGATGGTGGTCAGATACATTGACAGTGCAAAACTTGTGAGGGTTTATTCCAGTCTATCTGCTGCAGTTTGGTTTACAGGTATTTACCTAGCTTTCTATTCTATCCATAGTATTTCTGCATTTGTTTTGATTATGGCTGTGAGTCTTCTATGGCTTGCGTTGAATTTTTTCCTTTTATTTGGATGCAGTGAACATGCTTTCATCACGTATTCTGTCAAACAGTTCACTTGTCTTCTCTTGGCTTCCACATTTTGCATACATTTGTAGTGCGGCAGTTGCAACTTTTCATACCCTGTTCCACAGCTCCCATTTCAGCACAGGCTAAGAGTATATTAGAAATAAAATTTAAGGATCTTTTAATTAGAATCTTACCATGTAAATGACGTCAGTTTTCCGAAAAATTGTAAATATAACAGCAGGCCATTCATAGCAAAAACACCGAGACAGTTAATCTAATAACATCAGTATTCAGATCATACCCTGTTCCACAGCTCCCATTTCAGCACAGGCTAGGAGTATATTAGAAAAAATATTTAAGGATCTTTTAATTAGAATTTTACCATGTAAATGAGGTCAGTTTACCCTTTATTTTCATTGGCTCTGTATGCGGTGGGTTCTTTATAATTTTTATTTTATGCACACTGCAGTTCCTGTGTCTTTGTTTTTGGTTTACAGAGGTTAATATAGGTAAATAACCAGCAGTTGGTGGTTAGAGTAGTTTGTAAGAATCCATTACACATGTTAAAGCTTCTGCCAGGGTTTTTTTGTTTTCCCTTGGTCACAGTTGCCTTATTTCCAACTGCTCCACTGGTTTTTTAATCTTTTTTTTTTTAATCGAGATCTTATTTGCTTACCTTTTCATTGTTTTTGTTTCTAATTTTTTATGTTTTTTTTTTAAAATTTTGTTTCATTAGAGGTATTGTGTGAAATTCAGGCTTATTTCTCAGGTAAATGTTGGCTTAGGTTTGTGTTGTTTCGTTTTGCTGTAAATTCTATTTTGTGAAAACTAGTTGTTGAGCTTAAAAAGTCTAAAAATATATATATAATAAAGACGAGTATTTGAAATATAAAATTGTAATTTAAATCCATCTTTACTATAGTAGTATCTGTATAATATTTAAATATGTCTAAGTAATAGATATATAATTAAATTGTATTTAAACCAAATAATTAGGTGCACAATTGACCAAAATCTGAATTCCTCTATCCTTTATGCTTTTTTGGCTGTTCATACCCTGTTCCACAGCTCCCATTTCAGCACAGATTAGCAGTATATTAGAAAAAATATTTAAGGTTTTTTTTGGGTTGTCTGCAGCCCATTCATAGCAAAAACACCGAGACAGTTAATTTAATAACATCATTTTTCTTTCTGAATAAATTCATTCCTGTGACAGGGGCAGTTTGAAGACATTTATTTCAGCCAATTTCCTGTAGTTTCTTTTACAGGTACTGCTTACCTGGCCTTTTCTTCTACTTTGGTCATGAGCATGCATATTTGAATTTCATAGCCTGTGTTTATGTTTTTCAGACTCTAATTCATGGTTATAAATTCTACATTTCTTGTACCATCTTGTGTGTTTTCAATTAATTTAATAACATCAGTTTTCTTTCTAAATAGATTCAAAATTATTTTTCCATCATCTTAAAAAATATGTTTCTTATTTCGTTGCAGCTTAGTATATATTCATGCATTAAAGAAGTTCTAGGCATCCTATTTAGAAAATAGTTAAATAAACACAACTTCTACTTTACAAGATTTCAACTATAGTACAACAGACCATCTCCGTGGAAAATTCTTCAGAACTTGCGAGTTAAATGCCAACACAGTACCTGTTTATGTGCAGCCTTTCGCATTGCTAACTTCAATGGGGTTTTGGAGCTGCATTAGCTCTTGTTTTAGCTGCTTACATGCAAGACCAGCAGAAACACCCAATGACCATCAACATATCGAGGAGCCGCCACCAAATACAGTGGCGCTAGAAGTTACGCCGCCCCCAGAAGACATTGAGCAGCCGGAGGATCCGCCTGAGGATCCGTTTGCCAGCTGTTGTTCCTGTGCAGTTTATACTGACAAACACTTTATTGCAGAGATAGAGATGGTATTAAATACATTGTAAATAACAATTATGTTTTGCTTTACATTTAGAAATGTGCACTATGAGTCAAAATCTCGTGTACAAAGAAATTATATATATTTGTATGTGTAATTTATGTATTTGATAATAAATATAATGCCCAAAACCATGCATGATACATTGTAAATAACAGTTATGTTATGTTTTACATTTACAAATGTGCAGTCTGGATGACATGCTCGTGTCCAAATCGATTATATATATTCGTTTGATTTACATGCATTGTTTTGTAGTAACCTTATTATAATATGCCTTATGCATCAAATTGTGATAAGCTGTTATGTTTTACATTTACAAATGTCCAGAAGCTGTTATGTTTTACATTTACAAATGTCCAGTTCCACTCTATAATTTATACATTTCATAATAACTACAAAATAATATGCATTTGTAAATTATTGTAATGCTTTGTTAGCCACCATGTTACTATAGCCGCTATACATGCATTGCTTTGTAGTAGCCTTATTATAATACGCCTTGTGTCAAATTGTGTTAAGGTTTCCAAAATACTATAAGTATTGACGTATATTACTATTTATATATTTATTGCAGTTTGGGTGCAATCCATTCAAGCACGTTAAAGCTTCATAATGGCTGCTTCTAGCTCGGTGCCACCTTCTGAACCTGGGCCTAACAATTTTCCCTAACAATTTTCCTGCTAAGCCGGCCATTACTCCTATTAAAAATCTAAACCCATATCAGCCAAAGTGGACTATCAAAGGGCGAGTAACAAGGAAAGGGACTGTACACCAATTTGTCAACAGCCGGGGCCCAGGGAAAGTGTTTAGCTTTAATGTTAAAGACGCTGATGGAGATAATGTTGTTGTGACAGTTTTTGGGAGTATAGCTCCCATTTTTTTTGAGGCTGTACAGCGCGAAAGAGTCTACAATATATCCAATGGCAGTTTAAAATGTGCTAACCAACAACGCAGCCAATGTGATTGTTTATGGGAAATTATCCTCAATAAAAACTCCATGCTACAATTGTGCTCTGATGAGGACAGCGACATACCATTTGACAATTTCCAATTTACAAAAGTAGCTGCTATTAAGGATTCAACTGTTAATGCAAATGTCGATGTCATTGGAATAGTGCAGAGTATTTCAGAAATTTCTTCTATCCACCGGCCAGATGGAACAACAGCTAAAAAATGTGCCATTTCCATATGTGATGCTTCTAACCATTCTATTGACATTACACTGTGGGGGGCTTTATGTGAAAATGAAGGGTCGTTATTGCATGATTTGTACCAACGTAACACAGGTGAAAAGTTGGTAGTGGCCTTCAAGCGGGTTAAAGTAACATCATTTAATGGTAAATCACTTTCAACAGGCCTTAACTCTGAATGCTTCATCAACCCTACATTATCAGAAGCCGACGAGCTACGTGCCTGGGCTGCCCTGGATTCCAAGGAACTTATACGAGTGAACTTAAGTTTCGTGAACATAAATATAACAGACATTGCAGGGGTGCACGAAGTAGCACAATTGGAAGTGGCCACAAAATTTTTAATAAGGGCTACGATTATTCATGTAAATATGACTAACTTTTGTTATACCTCATGTACAAATGTAATTAACGGTAAACAATGCCGCAAAAAAGTAGTACAAACAGATGAAGGCACATGGCATTGTCCTAAATGTAATGTCAATTCCGCAGAATGCACATTTAGATATGCACTGAATTTATTACTAGAAGATACTACAGGTACAGTGTGGGCTACTGCTTTCGAAGATGCCGGTTCAAGCATAATGGGTCTTTCTGCTCAGGCTTTGTACGACATAGCTCAGCAACCTGATCAACTGCCCACAGTCCTGGAACAAGTCCTTTTCTGTACATATGATTTTGGCCTACTGGTAAAAAAAGAGATATATAACGACAACGAAAATCTCAGGTGTACCATTATACATGCCTCTCAAAAAAATCCCTCCCCAACACATGATACAGTTGTTGATGCTTTGTTAAATACTGGCACACCTTAGTATTGATCTTATTTGTATAACAATTTGTGCAATCACGACATGTACACTCTCTTGTACCAGTAGCTTCTTTGATATTCAATATACAAAGCAACCCCAGTTGTCTATTACACATGCGTCCCCATTATAGTTTCCTTTTAATAATATGTACTTGTTTGATTCATTTCCAAGTAATACAAATAATTAAATACAAACCAATTTAACTATGTACAATTTGTGAGTAAATACACTTACATACCTTTCCGAACAAATAGTTTTTTTAAATACATGCTTTCTACTTATGTGTAAAAAAGCGTAACTATTATTCACGTACTATACATCTACACATCCGTTTATTACTCAATCTCAGTCTCGCTACTTCATTAAACTTACCTACACATTATCATTAATGCTGAATTGATTGACCACTTCGCCAATTGTTTTCGATAAATGTGACCAGCACAATTCCAAATTCAAGCTCTTAGGTATGTGTTTAAAAATACATTACAAATTTAATAAAAGGATATTTAATCACTCGTACAAAGCTCTTTTTGGACTAGTGATTCTGCACTTTTTTCTTATAAATTTGTTGACACATCTATTGGAAGAAAATAGATCTGTAGAACTGAGCAGACCAATTGTAGATTCCAGCTGATTCCAGCTCTTAGTTATGTGATTATAAATACAATATCATTAAGGATTCTAGATCTATTAGGAAAATGGGAAGCAAACAAATTACAAATTTAATACCTATGTTATTATTAATACAATAAAATGTGGAGATATTTGGATGTATCCGCTTCGGGTACAGGTATAGATACATCATTTTTTTGTATGTAGCTATGAACAAAATTGAAATCAGTATGCAAGGCGTTTGCCAGGCATGTGAGTAAAGAACGTATAACCATATGAAAATTGAGGAAAAAGTTGTGACTATGATGGTTTGGGAATTGATGCCTGCAAAACATCTTGAGGGTAGAGTTTTGAATATCAACCCAATTTTTAATTAAATGGATGTGAAGCAATCCAGCTGAGACGGGCATAAAATCATTGAATTCATGAGTTTGCCAGAAAAAAAACTGTATGCACATTCTAAGTAGGAGACCATCAAATAAATTAGCAGAGATGTACAAGTGTTTTCTCTTGAAATATTATTGAATACATAGACAGTAATCATGCATGCTCTTAATGACAATGCCGATAAAGTTTTGTAGTATGCTATAGTATTCCATAGAGTCATGTTTCGTAAGAGGACAGCTACTGCCACATCCTTTACTTGTCATACATTAGAGAACGGTTACTATTGTGTACAACATCCTTGATTACTGGCATAGTCCTTTCTAAATTGCAGAACCTACACATTTTTAAGACAATGTTTTGCCTTTTTGTTCAAAGTGGGTTTTTAAAGGCATAACACTCCTAATATTTACACCGTTTCTACAGGTTTAATAGTACAATCTTTAGGGTAATGACGGATACTCACAACAATGGTAAAATGAAACTGGGATTTGAAGACCAAAAAACTCGTGACAATGAAATTAGAAGGCAACATTACGAAGAAAACAAAGATGAAATCATTAGACGTCATCGTAGTGCATATAAGGCTCAAAAGAGACCAAAGAGCACAGTACAAACACTTGAACAAAGCAGGCAGCCAAGCAACCGCTGTAGCAGCCCAAGTACAGAAGCTATTGGTAATCCTCATACAAGTTTCCGTGCAAAAATAGACGCACTGGGCAACATGTTTATATGCGTCATTTACCACGAATCTTACCCAGCTATGAAAGTTAAGCTCCGCCCTGGCAACAACACATGCTTTAGATGCAGTAACGAGCATGATGGCAACCGGTTTTCTGCATGGAACAATATGGACCCAGGAGTCCAGCCTGAAGTCTTGGCGAGGTTAACACAAGTTGAAGAAATGCTTATTGCCCAAATCAGTCCAATTTTACAGGTGACTCATGCCCGAGGTGGCCAATACAAATATAACGGCCACACCATTAGTTTTCCACAAGACATTTCTTCAATACTAAAATTTCTACCCCGTCGAATTGAAGAATTAGACATTTTAGTATTGCAAAGGAAAGGGGCTGCAAATAAAATGTACGAGTGCTTTGTTAATAGGGGTAGGGTTTATGCTGCACTATGCTACAAAATATCACATGACCCTTACTATAAAGATGTTAACATTGATGACAGTGCACTCTCTTCGCTGCCTGAAGTAGACACAGACATTGCTGCTAAGCTACGGGAGCTGCCTATCACATCAGGTTTTGAACCTGGTCTGACAACAAGAGGCACATTTGACGAAACTGACAATGCAGCCTCCGAACCTATGCCTGGATCATCATTTGTACCAGTCTTTCCTAACAACCGTACAGAAGTAGAAGAGATACAACAATATCTGCAACAAGAAATAGCTACTACTGAAACCCATGTCAATTGGCCTACTGTTAGCTCAGCCCCAGTCAATGAGGATGCTGAAGAAGGCTTTCTCTCTATGGCATTTCCAACTCTATTTCCCACAGGTGTTGCAATGTACAAACAGGCCCGACCACGCCTAGTAGCTATGCATGAATATGCCCTACATCTACTACGATACCATGATAATAGGTTTGGCAGCCACCCTCGGTTCCGATATTTCTTACTGAACTTCATGATGCGGCACCGCAGTCAATCAACGTCTTCTGTATTCGCTAAAAAAGATATAGATGATGACCTTCCCACTACAGTGTGTGAGCTTCGTGAATACCTAAAAGACCAACCGAATGAACAAATCGCTGCCCAGCTCATGCGGTTCGGAGCAAGTTTACGTGGCACAAGAGGATTTTGGGCTAAATGCCGAGCAGAGCTATCAGATATGATAATTCAACTGGGTGCACCGACACTTTTTTTCACTTTAAGTACAGCAGACACAAAATGGCCAGACCTCCACAAGGCCATGCTTGGCACCCCTCCCGTACCACCAGCAGCAGCTCAATCTTGGAGAATTAACAACATCATAAGGTACCCACATTTATTTGCTGCATATATGGAATGGAAGTTCACATATTTCCGAGAAGAACTCTTAGAAAAAACTCTGCATGCCCAAGACTATTGGTACAGGTAATGCCTCTTACCACTGCATTTTTTTTAATAATATTATTATCTCCTTATCTACGTTTTAACCATAAGTTATGTTGCTTACGCAGATATGAATGGCAACATAGAGGATCACCGCATATACATGGATTCCTATGGCTAGAAAATGCACCAAATATGGCCTCTTTAGACTGGGCTAATCCCAATCAGGTACAAGCCACCAAAGAATTATTTGACACGTACGTCACGGCATGGAACCCAAGTATGGAGCTACAAGGTGTACCCAACATGCACCGTACTACTTTAGATGATCCCTGTTTATCGGACACAGCCACCATCCACTCAACTTGTGCTCAAATTGACTACAATGACCTGCTCAACCGGGTTGAAAGACACACCAAGTGCTCAGAAAACACATGCCTACAGAAAAAAGGGCCCCACCTACAATGCCGATACAAAGCCCCATGGCCCCTGCAAGATACATCCAGCTTACTAATTAACGAAAAAGGGCAACCTATGTACACACCAGCCCGTAATGATGACAGAGTCAACATTCACAATGCCACAATATTGCAAGTTTGGCGAGCAAATGTGGATTGTCAACCAGTAACTTCCCAACATGCAGTGCTACGATATATAGCAAAATATGCAGCGAAAGAGGAGCAGAAATTTGAAAGCTATCACCACATGCTAACCAGAATCTCTGCCGATGCCAACCTTCAAAGCTCCACTACACTTGTATACAGTAAGTTCCTAACAGAAATGTTAGTAGATCGTGACATCGGGGCCCAAGAAACATGTCACATGCTACAAAAATTGCCCCTTTCCGTATGCAGTCGGCACTTTATATCATTAGCAGTTGGCAAAAAAGTATTCAAGCGCATTATAGCTCCAACTACAGGCCAAATCACAACTCCATCAATCATTCAGTCCTACACACATCGGCCGGAAAACTTAGAAGGGCTATCACTCATAGAAGTCTGCAAGTCTTGGTCATACAGTGTACACAGGCGTACAAACCAATGGTGCCCAAGGCCCACAGTAGCTATAGTACGTGTTTACCCTCGCTACTCAGTTATTCCGCTCCATAACTCATCAACCTATGAAGCATTTTTCTTCAGTGAGCTCATTCTCCACAAACCATTC
The DNA here is from genome assembly GCA_019776745.2 of Taxus chinensis. Taxonomy (NCBI): domain Eukaryota; kingdom Viridiplantae; phylum Streptophyta; class Pinopsida; order Cupressales; family Taxaceae; genus Taxus; species Taxus chinensis. The sequence goes on along the minus strand of CM034151.1, from coordinate 868,933,858 downwards.
CGAAACATTCTAAATGACATAGGCGCTACACCTTCTCAAATCTGCCAACAGTGGGAATTATTTCAACATTGTTATCAGCCTTGGCACATTCAAAGAGCGCCCATTCAAACTGACAATGTAGCAAGCAGCAGCAGCTCCAAAACAGATATGGATACTTTTGAGGAAGAGCAAATGGAAGCATGGGAATTATTCTCGCGCATCCACCCATCCAGTGGCATACAAATCGATGACCTCGCCATGCTCGGCCTACGAGAAATCGACACAACCCACCCTTGGGGACAATGTCACTTAAGTTGTGGCTTGCAAGAAACAGGGCCAACCTTTATCGAAACAATCCAAATTCAAACACCCCCACTTTTAAATACCCCCCCACCCACTACTGACCTGTACTTGCTTTCCACTCAGCAAACAACCGCTTTACAAATCATAAAAACCCATGCCACCACAAACCCTGCATCCACTCCATTAAAAATGATAATTACCGGTACAGCTGGCACTGGTAAATCCTATCTAATTACACAAATCTCATATGCCTTACAAGCACTTTGTCCTGCAAACCACCCCCGCCTATTACTCCTAGCCCAAACAGGTGTCGCAGCTTTCCACATTAAAGGCACCACTATTCATGCAGGGTTGTCCATACCGATCCATGATGTGTAACCTCTTCAAGGCCAAACCCTGCTACACTTCCAAGAGAAAATGAAACATATAGATTACATATTAATTGATGAAATGAGTTTCCTTGGCCCACGCCTACTGAACGATATCAACACCCGCTTACGTCAAGGCTTCCCACAAACCGCAAACCAAGACTTTGGTGGTTGTTCAATCATCCTCGTCGGTGACCTCGCCCAACTACCTCCAATAAATGATGTGCCAATGTATGCAGGCACCACAATTGGCCATGCCTTGTGGAATAAATTCACCACAGTAATCATGTTGGACACTAATTTCTGACAATCTGGTAGCACACCTGCCCAAACCCGATTTAGAAGCCTACTTTTAAACCTCCGCAATGCAGACCCAACAGAATCTGACTGGAACTTGCTTATGACTAGGGCCCCCCCAATAGTTACCAAAGAAGAGCAACAAACTTTTAAAATGGATACCCACCTATACGCTACTAATAAACTGGCAGCAGTCCATAACAAATGCATACTTAAATCCCTAAACATGCCTATTGCACTGAGCCAAAGCCAGCAACATGTAGTTTCCCACACATCACTTGCTGCTCCCACCCAATTAGAGCCTATACTGTTACTTTGCGAAGGAGCAAAAGTACTATTAACAACCAATCTATGGATAGAAGCCGGCCTAGTCAATGGCGCAATAGGTAAAGTCATATGCATAGTTTACAAAGGAGTTACAAAACCCCCAAACATCCCACTATACGTAGTTGTTACCTTCCCTTCCTACTTAGGCCCACCCTGGGATATAGATAATCCAACCCACATACCCGTTCCGCCCATCACCAGAAACAACCGCTGACAAATTCCACTAAAAATGGCATGGGCTCTAACCATTCATAAAGCCCAAGGAATGACCCTCAATAAAGCCACAATAGACATTGGCCCTACTAACCAGGTAGGACTCACTTTCACAGCTATTTCCCGAGTCCAAGCCCTTTCCAACCTAATCATTTCTCCTCCCTTCTCATTTGAACGCTACGCACGCATAGCGCTCAACAAATATGTGGGCACCTGAAAAGAAGCTGAGCACCAACTGCGCATAAAAAACATTGCATCCATGCTGTTATAAACTCGCCCCCTACCTATCAATCCCGCCACTGCAATTGCCTCTACCCACACCAGCAGTTGTACTACTATTTAGAACCCCCACTATTCTAATATCATTGCTATGTACAGGTCCAAGAATGAACCTCAAAAAAACCATTTCCCGAAGAACAAAGGCAAGGCCCCTGCAGCATACAAGCCACCAATCACCAGCCACTGCAGAGTCAGGTACAAACCCTTACACATACATGTTTGTACAAAAAAAACACCTAAAAAATAAACTTTACTGCTGCTGCAATGATTTGTTATGCTGATACTACTGTTGTTCACAGGCATGGCCACTACCCGAGCACCAAAACAGCACATGTACAGAGGCCGCAGTGATGTCTACTACAAATTAGCCACCAAACTGGAAGAAGACACCAACACTCTCCACCAGCTTGTGTGTGAGTCAATCGAACCCCGTGCATGCAGCACAGAGCTCATAGCCGCAGAAGATGTGTACACATTCCAACTTGCTATTGCCAAACTCCAAGATACAGCTCAAATACTGCTACATGCCACGATCGCCGTCGAAGATACATACGACATTGTGCGCAACAAGGCCTATGAGCAATATTATTGTTAATTACATGTGACAAGATATGTGTAAATACAACACTCTCAGTTATGTTGTACATGTTGTAATTTGATTCCCAATTATGCTGTAATAACTGTACTCCCTCCTGCAAAAGAGAAACAACTTGTATTTAACAAACTTTGTGCCGTTTGGTGTTTGGTGCTTGGAAAATTCACAGCTCCCAAAAAAAAAAAAACTTGTATTTAACAAACTTTGTGCTTACTGTAATTCACATATAAAACTTGCAAGCAATGTTTGCTTATCTATGCAATAAAATTGTATACTTTTTACTGCTATCCTCACAGTATTTATCAGATATAGTCTTTTGCTATTCATATTGCTACTATACGACAAGATACAGTACTTTTTTTTAAACATATTTCGATTACTGATACAAGCCTGTACACCATTTTTTTTGTGATTTAAATTGTATGTTACAGCTGCAACAAATTAAACGCACCAGGTATGAACATAATATACAAATATGTATACAAATTACTGGAAAGTACAGCCAATTCACACAGCTAAACCGTCAGCTAATTTTCATTTGATAGGCAAAGCTCATTTTTACACACTTTTTCATCACAGCCTCAATATGAGGTCTGTGTTCTATCATTTTGCTGCTATGTTACTTTGGAAGATGCAGCAGCCTCAGGTGCCCAGGAGATTGGTTGCAATCTTTTTATTCATGACCATGGCAGATTTTATAGATCAATTGTTTAGTTTCCAAGATAATTTGTTTGATATTCACTTTGTTTATTTCATGCTTTAAATAGTTTGTTACAATTAAAGTTTAGAGCATCTAAAACTTTCGTTTTAAGTTGACTATTTGAAACTCAACGTATTGCCTATCAGCATAATTCAAACGCCTCCCACATTGGAGCACATGGACTGAAATCTAATTTCCATATTTGTTCTTACCTGCTGTTTTAGTTTTGTTAAAAAAGTGAAAAAACAGTTTGTTTGAAAGGTTTATTTGTTCGGAACAGCCAACTTCTCCCTTGGGCGATCCTCCTGTAGCAACCTTTCTTATTTAACCATACACTGTAATGTATGTTTATTATATTGTGCATTCCTACTTTTCCAATTGCATGTCACATATTCCCATATTCTGAATCCTCCAATCTAGATATAGAAACAGCAAGCGCATTTATAATCCAATCAAAGAAAATGATCTAGATCCCCATTTCAAAATCCTGCTTCTTGAATTTTGCTTCTTGTGTGGAATCGAATAATCAGACAATTCAGTGCTGTGAACAGAGAGCAGTTATGGTAGAGGTTGCATTGCAATAATTACAAGAGTCAGGCGCCATGCTATAAAAAGACAGAGTACACAGGCAGTGCCCACTCCAGACACAGCTTCAGTTAACAAAGATACTCGATCAGCAACCAGAGATCTCAGCTACAAACACAAAAGTAGACTTTTATGAGTTTTTGAGTATAAAACCATTTTATTAATATAACATTTGTCTGAAAGAACTCAATATAGTTGCTCTATATAATTTGTAGTCGAGCTTTCTCTCTAAAACACAGGTGTATCTTGTTGAGTTGATTGTTTTGAGTGGAGGCCACTAATACAGGTGCTTAGTACTTGCTGTAATATTTTCTTTGTTCAATAGTTGAAATTTCAGACAAATTTAGCTATTTAGCTTATCTGAAATCTTAGTATACAAAAAACTCAGGTGTGGGTTTATTTTTGTATTTAAAATAACAACGCGTTTCCTTTGTAAAAACCATACTCACAAATTTTACCCTCATCCAATAAACCTCTCACAGAGGTGCAGTATTTGGGAAAATGTAGTTGGATAGTATATGGTTGCCAATTGTTTGACAAAAATGCCACATTGATGCATGACATAAGGTTTTTTGAGTGTTATGGAGTTGAGGTTTACACCTGCCAGCTTGATATGAACTATGCTTTTACATGTTATCATATGTAATATTATACCAAACAATTTCCTGGAGAATGATTACTTTATCACAAATTTTATAAGGCAAATCATTTCATTTTTCTTAGATGATCACTCCTGCTGCAATAACCACAAGCATTTTTTGTTTCTCATATGATGTTTCATAGCCCAATTTTCTGCTTTGCTTGCTTTGACTTGTTCTTCACCGATTGTATATATTTTATGTTTTTCTTTAACAATTGAATTGTTTCTTTCAATGGTATGTCCGTTTGGCAAATCCAAGCCCTGCTTTTTTCAATCCTGTACTCAATCTCAATTGGAGATTGTATTCCTATTTCAATCCTATACTCAATCTCAATTGTAGATTATATTCCTTTTCCTCTATAGCGTATCTTCATTAATTATTTTGAACCATATCCCTTGATATGCTTTTCAAAAGCTATAATTAAATCATCATGATCTATTTTGAATTATTTGGATATATTTGTCATGTCTATGCACCATTAATTTGACTCTTCAACAATGCTATTTTGTCTACATAACTTGTACCATCACAGAGTTTAGGTTTCACATCTTTTCCGATAATCTCTGCATGAGACTTCTTGCATTCATTTGTTTATAAATGGGAAACTTAGGAATTAGACTTCAATTTATCTTTATGTCTGCATCCTTCATATAAATTTGATAAATGCCTTTTGGACAAATGTATAATATAATTTAATGAGTATTTGCACCTTCCTCCATTGTCGACATATCTTGAAAGCCCGTGTCTTCTTATTCCAATCTTTGATTGTGGAAGCAGTGTCTATCGAAGATCTATCTACCACAAGTTTTGACGGTTCTTTCAGACCCTATTGTGATAAATGTTTTACTTGAGTAATGAAGAAGGGTCTCTAGATAAATAATTTAAGGTATTTGCCAGGTCTCCTTCATGTATTTTCAACAGTTGTATGCCTGGTCTCTCTGTTCATTTTATACGAATAAAAGTATACTTGAAAAGATGCAATATATTGAATTGTGCTCTGCTTTCTATCGGAAATTTCAATCTACTTGTTCAAATTAACGGGAAAAAATCTTAATGATATAATCATAAACCTCACATATGGGGAGTACGTCCTGGATTTGAATCCTAGATAATTTTAAATTTTGAACTATGGCATCACAACCAGAGTGTAGTTTGATTATGAATTCAATATATTTGTGGCTTGAGGGGCTGAGTTGAAAATTGCAATCTACAATTCTAGGCACAGCCTGAAAGTCTACGAAATGGGAAAGTAATTCAGTTATAGATGGAATGGGACTGGCGGAAAAACATTTCAATCTGTACCTAAAATCAAGACAATGCATTTTGGGATTGCCATTATTCTTTGCTCTTTCAAATGCATTTGAAGAGAAAACGTATGAAGTTGTGGGTATTGCTTCAGACGGATAATGGTGAAGTTGACTGCTTAATGAATGCCAACAAACCAAAAATCTGCCCCATTACTTGGAATATATTATACAATGACAACTACTGGTATTTTACATTTTTGGCATTATATATTGTTGGGAATACTCCGCCAAGTCTAATCACCAGCTACAGTAAATTGAATCTCTTATAAAACACCTTGCTTACGGTAAAACCCTGTGCAAAATGACCCCAGCACGTTACCCCCCTCCCCAGCATCCCCCACGGCGTATATTTGCTCCCCTCAAAAAGGGAGCAACTGCTAGTATGTGAATGTTAGCAAATTTCACCACCGAATTTAGGTGGTCTTAGTCGTATTTAGTGGGAAAGTGCTATTTTTGAGGTAGGTTCCATTTTTTTATCTTATCCATATTTTTTAATTGGGAGTGAATTTTTTAAAAAATCTAGTTTTTGGGCATGTCTGCCCCTCCTCCATACCTGGGTTATCCATGCTTGCCTCTCCTCCTTCATCTCAACTGAGCTCTTACAGAGATTGGTGAGATCCCCTTCGAGTTGGCTCATTGCATTGGGTTTTTCATTGTTTCTTGTAGTCGAGCTTCTTTATTTGTATTGCTTTCTCCTATGCATGTTCGTTCTTGTGTTTAGCCTTGATTTGTGTGGTTTGTTTCATGTACCTTTCTAATTTTTCTCTATCTAGCCCGTGTTTTGTATTCAAAACATTTCCTTGGCTGCGTATCTCTGGGTTGACACATGCTTAAGAGTTGTGTTTCTCTTCCCTACGTGTATAACTAATATCTTTCCTGTGTTTCATTGGTTTTTCCTTGCATTATTTGAGAAGTTGCTTTTGTTGATTCGGGTCATTTTGCATATTTATTTCTTGTTTACATTAGAGCTTGGGTTTACCTTGTGCTTTGACTTACATTCAACACCTGAGTTTCGTGTGTTTTTCGAATTTGTTACCTATTACTACCGTGAGCTTCATGTGTGTTTGGATGGCTGAGACCACGTGGAGATTTTGACTGAGCCATCCACCTTGTTGACCACTTTCAAATTCTTTGTGCCTTGATTTGTTTCCAAGCCCTCAAACATAAGGTTGGATTTTTACAATATGTGGTTGATTCAAAATATAGGATTTTTTTATATTAAGTGGAGGGTTTTTTTTAATATTGGGTTGTGATATTAAATCGGTGGGTTCCTTTTAAAGGTGGTTTTTAAGTAAAGTGGGCTGCTTAAATATTATCATTCGGATTTAGTTTCTTAAAGGGGTTTATCTAAATTTAAATCTCTTATTATAATACATAGGTTTTATATTAAAAGTTTGAAGATATAGTTCTGTTTAAAAAGGTTTTTATATTTATTAGTTAGATTTTTAATTTAAAATTATTGAGATCTTACTTATATCTAAAAGATTATTTAATCTTTTAAAATCTTTCTTTCGAATTTATGAATCTTAATAAATTAATTAAGATATATTATTTTAGTTAATAGTTTACAATAGTCATTTATTTAATGTCATAGTCAACCGTTATTTTTCCTTTTTAGCTCTAAAACTAGCCAAATTTGACATTTCAAAAGGTTGATTTTTAAGTTTTATTGGCTATTTTTTTCTAATAATCATGTGCTAAAGTGTTTTGTAGAATTTCTAGAATGTTTTTTCCTTTTGGGAACCCTCTTTGCATCATGTAGGTCCTCTGGACTTGCTTCTGAGCCTTACTGTGCATTGTAATAACCCTTGTTATTGCTTGCAGATTAGTGGGCATGTTTTCCACAGTCTTACAGAAAGGGGGTTTTTGTTGCGTCATGCGACAATTTTTTCTCAAACACGACTATACTTTTATCCCCTTCTCTTTATTTTACTCTTTTCATGCTTGCTTATGGTGTCGAACTGTTGTGATCTACGAACCTTTATTGTGGCCTCCACTCTTACACATTTTTACACTAATTGTAAGGTGAGTGACAAAAAGGTTCTCGATGCACAGTCATATCTGATTGTAATCAATGCACTAAAATATAAAATTCCAAACTCAGGGGGTGTTGATATTGTTTTGGGTTGATCGTGTTTCTTTCTCTTTCCTTTTGCATTACTTCTTTCTTTGTCTTCGCTATGGATGGCTCAAAAGTACCTTTGCTCACATCATTAAATTTCTTTGAGTGGAGATCTAAAATTTCTATGGTTTTACACAGTAAAGGGTTATTACATATCTCCATGGGAGTAGATATTGAACCTAAAGATGAACCCAAAAAATGTAAGTGGTTTAACATTTTTGATGAATCTTTAGGTCTTCTTTGTATGACCATTTCTCCTAACTTTCAATTCCACATCAAAACTTCCTCAACATCTATTAAGACATGGAAAACTATTGAAGATATGTTTGGGAAGAAAGATGACATGAGAGCATATGAGTTAGAGAACGAACTACTAGGATTAAACCCTAGTTATTTTGAAAACCTATAAGTCTTCTTTTCAGAAATTGTGTACACTACATTGCTTCCAAAGGACTGTAAAGTGGAGAAGGACTCTCAATTGATCTTTTCGCTTCTTTCTAAGTCATGTCCCGAATTATCCATATTTGGTTTGACCTTCCATGCCATGATATCTACCTTGGGAAGTTCTTATAAAATTACCTTATTTGACATTCTTTCAAACCAAATCATTCAAGAATAAGACAAACTTATTCAAATGGGGACTCTAAATTCCAAGTCATGTGTCCTTGTGGCATTTAACAAAAAGACAACTGAAAAGAACAAAGAGAAAAAGGACCAAACCAAGACCAACAAGACCCAAACCAAGCCTAATGTTTGGCTAATAAACTAGAGCCTAACTATTGAAGGCACATAAGGATTGGGTACACAAACATAGGGCGCGGAGGTGCACGTGGAAGTCTAGTGGAAAAAAGTGTGATACTAGGACTTGGCCGCTTTGTATGGTAAGGATAAATATAATTGTTGAGTGTTGAGAACACATCAACATGAAGACTTGAGGATGAAACAAGACTATTTTAGACAAGTGGAAGATCAAGTGGCATGCATATTTTTGAGCTATTAAAAGTATTATATTTACAATTGATAATATTAGATAATATCTTCTTGGAAAACTTGGTTGCTTTTGTATTTATCATGTAAGGGAACATTAATATTCTTAGCATGTAGCCTTATTTTAGAGAGTGCATGAATAGTGAAGGGAAAGTCCCCACTACCTATACATATGTATTGATTTGCACAGTTTAGGTATGATCGATGTTTTGTAAGATATATGCTACTATTTTATGGGTGTGCATGACTTATGATGACATTAATATGTATGTATGTAACTTCTGTGTTTTACAGTAATTAATACAATGGATATTTATGGCTGGTATTGGTTGTTGACATAACTGTGACTAGTTCTTCTATGGTAAACCTAATCTTGATTCTTGTATGAGTTATTCTTACATATGGTTATGATCTAGATCTGTTTATGGTTTATTACTGCATTATGATTATGGATATGGAATATATCCATATGTGTGCTTCACATTCTAACTCCTTGACAAAGATTTCATAAAAGAGGGACCTGATACCCTTACGTGCTTCAAGTGAGCTCTCAATTCTGGCTAAGTGATCTGTTAACACACCATGATATATTTGGTAAAATAAAAGACTACATTTTGGTTTCATTACCGAGACCTCTTTTCAAGTTATTTAAGGTTGTTTCATGATGAAGACATACTGGTTGATTCTAGCCAGCATTGAGGATTGATTAGAGAATCTAGAGGAAGAGTATGCACACAGATCTAACATATGACATGATTTTTATGCACGTGCGTTGGTTGAACAAAATCTATACCATGAACTTTATGAGACATTATTTTCTTTTTTTCGTATAGAGTTGTATGAGTTGTTGATAACATACATATGGAAGAGAAATTTCAATTATAGAGCACTTATTTGGACACATGAAGAATTCCAGGCTCTGCATGATGTTGATTTAACTTGGAAACACATTGTAGATCATTATGGGAGTGGTGTTTTGAATAGCTACATTTTGGTGTACACATTTTCTACTTATTATTGTCTAGAGGTTAGTGAGTTTCAGTTCCTACGCAAACCTAGAGGATCTTATTTTCACACTATCCTTTTAACGATTAAGATCCTTATTGTGACCCTGGATTTTGAACAACATCCTATGGCTAGCTAAACCCCACCATGTGTGGGGAAAGGAGAAGGTGCGGTGAAAGATGGTGGAATTGGTGGCAGAAAGGAAGATTAAGTTTAATGAGTGCAAGAGTGATCTAGAGAAGCAACATGAAGTTAATAAACGAGTGGCATTGAGGAGACATATGGCTCATGAAGGATTTCGATCTCATGTAGAGGACATGGATCCAGAGCATCTGGAACTCCACCATTTTGGTAAGCATGGTAGGGAACCCTCTTTGAACTCAGATGAAAGCATGCCCATGAAAACTACGAGGACCGTGGACATGCATTTTATCCCTCCTAGCGACCTAGTCCATGCGCTTGGTTTTCTAGTTTCTACGATAGTCATTAGTAAGAAAGATAATGTGGGTAGTAGAGTAGTGACATATAGAGTTAAATTTCCATCATAGGAGTTAATCAGATAATCAATTCATCTATGGCGTTGCAATTTTTGTTTACATTATTTAGAGGTTCGGTGGGAAATATATTTTCTCGTACATCATCAACACTGAACATGGGCACATAGAACGTTGGTATTACGTTTGGAAGTTGTATGACTTAGTAGACCATGGGAGTTCAGTTTAGCATAACTATTGGAACACAAGCAAGTGCATCCTCTAGTCCATTTCCTACTATAGGAGGAGGATTAGGAGGGTCAGGTGGCTCGGGATCTAGTGGATCTGGTGGTTCAGGAGGTGGAGGGAACACATGAGGAAATAAAGGTTCTAGATTTGGGGGACTCGGTCCACATCGACCCCAACAATTGTATTCCAATATGTCTCTCCATCTCTCAAAATATAGAGGAATTGAAGATGCAGCTGAGAACATGCATATGTGTGAGATACTATGGCACGCTAAGGGGATTACAAATCCATATCGTAAGGCAAGTCAATTTGCACCTACTTTGCAAGGGCACGCACATAGTTGGTACAAGACATATGTTCTAAACTAGACATGTGTGTACTATACTGTGCTATGTGATGTTTTCTTATCATAGTTTCACATACTTGAGTTATATCATAAGATCATTAACATGCTGAAGGAAATCAAGCAGGGCATGGCTGAGAGCATAAAGGAGTATGATGTCATCTTTAAAAATTTAATGTCAAAGTTGTCTTACGAGATTCACCCGAATAAGAATGGTTAATGGTTTGTTGGAGGTTTAATCACCCCTTTTAAAAAAGTTTCACTCACACAAGATGTATACAGACCCACACGAGGCTCTTGAGGAAGCTCTTCCTGCTGAGGTAGTCAGAAGCATAGACACTGGAGTTAGCCCATTTTTGGAGGCTCAGATTATAGCTAATTTGTCATCTAATTTAGCTCATGAGATGAGTAGTGGTATTTGGTGCACAAACTATGAAGTATAAGGACATACTAAAGATAGTTCCCTTGTAAATCGGTGTGCACCATGTTGTTGGATTGTGAGATTTGTCACTTGGATCATGATTCCAGCAGGTGCCCAATATTGCAACGTGCGATAAGGAAGAACCTATCCTATATTTGTAAGATTTTCAGGTCTACCACTCACGATAGAAATAATTGCAATTTGATTGATCATATTCATGAAGCCATTGATACTAGTGTACATCAGACTAGTGTTTCAAACAATTCCAAGGAGGAGGGTGAGAATCATGATCATGATTACAATGAAGGGAACTTTGGTGGCAGTGGTAGAGGTAGAGGTAAAGGCTACCGTGGAGGATTCATAGGCTGAGGTCGTGGTGGTGGAAGAAGTGAGTTCCCCCATCGAACATGTTGGACATGCGAATCCCCTAATCACTATAAAACTTGAATGCCCTTGGAATTTTATTTTCTCATTTTGCAGAAAGAACCACAATTATGAATATTGCATGGATTTATATGAGAACCTAAACAAGATGAAAAATTAGGATAAGGGGGTAAGAATGGTAAGAGTACAGTGTGTTGTGGAAGATCAGTGGCTGTACAAGGTATCATTTGATCCTGAGTTGTTACTTGTATTGGTCACTTCACGTGTTGAGGCTACACACACTAGGGAAGTTCCAAAGAAGAAGCCTATTATTACAAAAGAGGAGGTATTGCATGAAAAGTGTCTATACCATACTCATCAGAAGGAATTTTATCAAGAAACCATGGAAGTTATTAGAAACTTGCAGGGTAAGATACAATTCTTAAAAGAACAGTCGTGGAATTTAGAACAGGAAAAAGAAGTTGAGATTCCTTATAACGATGTTGACAATTTGAAAGAGGTTTGTAAGATGATATAACAAGAAAACGTCATTCCTTTATTAGGGGAATGGTTAAGGGGGAATATGCCATGTGTTGGAGTTGAGTGTAAGATACAAATTTTACATTCCAACTTACCTTCTCAAAGTCTTGGTTATGACAAGGAGATCACTCTAAATGTTGTTGATGAATGGATGCTTAGTAAAATTTTGATTGATATAGGTGTAGAAGTGAATGTACTCACCTTGGATGTGTGGAATCAGATAAGGAGGCCACCATTACATAAATTTTCAAATGTGTTGTTTATGGAATACATGACTAAAGCCATGCCCATTGGAGTCTTGAAGTCATGATAGACTCTAAGAAGAAGAGACAAATGAAGAACAACTCGGGTGTGCATACCTAGAAAAAGAGAAAGGTAAAATGGTCTACATTATTGATGATGAAGAAGTGGAAAATATGGATGTTGATCATACTTTGGGTATGCATGAGGTCTTAGACACTGCAGATGAGAAAGCGCACATATACCATGAGCCCATAAAAACGTATAAGGTCAACATTGGGACAGATGCAGAACCTAAGGAGGCCATCATTGCTGATTACATGTATGACTCAGAGGTTTGTAAGATAATTCAGTTACTGCGTGACTTCCAGGACTTATTTCCTAGAGGCTATCATGAGTTGAAATGGATACATAACTCATTGGGTGAGATGAAGATCAATTTAAAAGAAGGTGTGAACCTGAATAGGAAGAGGCCTTACATGATGAATCCTAATCTGTGTATCAAGGTAAAGGAAGAAATTATAAAATGTTGAAATATAGGATCATTCAGCCCATTGAAAAGTCAGAGTAGGTTAGCTCTATGGTGATAAACATAAATAAATATGGAAGGATAAGAATTTGTGTGGATTATAGGGAGTAGAATGTTGCATGTGCAATAGATCCCTTTCCCACACCTTTTACTAAAGATATTTTGGAAGGCATTGAAGCGTGTGAGATCTACTCCTTCACTGATGGATTTTATGGATATCATCAGGTACAAATTGCTAAAGAGGGTCAAGAGAAGATAAATTTCACCAGTGAGTGGGTAATTTTTGCATACACAGTTATGCCTTTTGGATTTAATAATTTGTATGCAATATTTTTGTGCATTGTTCTGAAAACATTCCAGAACTTCATTTATAAGTTTTTGTAGGTTTACTTGGATGATTGGTTAGTTTATGGGATAATGAAAGATTATTGTGATAATTTTATACTTATGTTTGATATTTTTCGGCACTTCAACATCTATTTAAACATTAAGAATTATGTTTTTACTATACCCTTTCGGATGTTTTTGGGACATATTATCTATAAAGAAGGTTTGTTGCTAGATCTTGGTAAGGTTTTTGTTATTTTTGGCTTAGTGGAACCTTCTAGCTAGAGTAAGGTGTGTGGATTCTTAGGACACACAAGTTATTACATAAATTTTATCAAAGGTCATGCTCAGATTGACATGCCCTTGCAGGAATTATTGAAGAGTAAGGGAAAGTTCCATTCGGGTGAAGCGCAACAATGCGTGTTTGAGTCATTGAAGGAAAGACTTACTATACTTCTTTTTCTATGATTTCCTTCATGAACCAAACCTTTTCATGTGCATGTTGATGCCTATGGCATGATCATTGGCACACTATTAGCCTAGCCTAAAGATGGTAATGTTGATCATCCTATTTGTTTTGCAGAGAGGAAGTTGACCTCGATGGAACATAATTATATAACTACAATGTGCAAGGATTTGTCCATGATTTATGCGCTGCACAAGTTTCGACAATACTTACTGGCAATACCTTTTATTTTTTTATGTATATCACATGACACTTAAGTACTTAGTGAAAAATCCCATTTTTCAAGGGTGCAGATGCCGTTGGATTATGCTATTTCAAGAATTTGACTCTATAGTGGTGGTTAAGCTAGGCAAGAGAAATTCTTGACCAAATCATCTATCAATGATTAATTCAGGTGAGGAAGTTCAAAGCATTGAGGATAAAATGTTAGATGCACAAATATTTAGATTGAACCGTACATCCTATGAATTAGAAGATATTGTTTTATTTTTGCATACGGGTGTGGCACTTGAAGGGATGAAGATTTTAGAGAAGAAACAACTTGCCATACGCACAACACCCTATATTTTTATTAGTGGAGACTTATACAAACTAAGCTCGGATTAAGTTTTGCATTGGTGTGTGCTTGAGAATGAGCATGAATCCATTATGGAGGAAGATCATGGTGGTATTGCAAGTGGACATTATGCAAGTGATGTTATCATGTGTAAGATTTTATTTTCTGGCCTATGGTGGGAAACATTGTATAAGGATTGTACAGAATATTATATGGCCTATGATAATTTTCAACGCCTTGGGAAGCCTGAGCATAGAGATGGAATGCCTTTGTGGCCTAGTATTAGTGCATAACCTTTTGAAAAATGGGAAATTAAATTTTTGGATCCTATTTCCCTACCCACACACAGGATTGGATTGCACTTCATTTTAACTTTTACAGATTATCTTACAAGATGGGAATAATCAACACCTACAAAGGGTTGTACAGTAGATAAAATAACAAGGTTTCTATGGGAGAATATAAGAAACATGTATCGATGTCCACTGATTCTGACAAGTGATAAGGGAATTCATTTCCTCAATGAGACTATCATGATACTATTGGAAAAATTTATGGTGTCACACAATAAAACAACACCTATCATCCATGAGAAAATGGTATTGCTGAGGATTTCAAAAAGGTATTGGGACATACATTGATGAAGATTTGTGATGTTGGAAGGAAAACCTGGGATGATAAATTATTTGTTGTACTTTGGCCATACAGGAAAATTTATTAAATATTGAACAAAATCACACCATTTTAGTTAGTGTTTGGCACGGAGGCTATTTTACCATTGGAATCCATGTTACATTCCCTGCGTATTATGCACACAAGAGGTCTAGATGATGAACAAGTGTTTGAAGAGAAAATTGAAAAATTGATGCAGTTGGATGAGAGATGTACCATTGTCAAATGGAGTCAAAAGATAGAAAAGGTCAGGAAAGAGGCATGAGATGATGGGCATATTAAGGATAAAAGGCTTGAATTTGGAAAAATGTTTCTTCTTTATGACTCTATGTTTTTGTGCCACCCTGGAAAGCTCAAAGTGCATTTGTTGGGACCATATGTTGTGACTTACATAATTGATTCAGGTGCTAGATGGGACACAATTTCTCATTTACTTCAACGGGAGTAAGATAAAGCCCTACTATAAATAAGTATTCTTGGTGTTTGTAATAAGGAATTGTTTCCATTAGATTACATTTCCTTTAATGGATTTCCTATATATATTTTTCCTTTCATCATTGTTATGCGTTGTAAATTTAGTTCAGTGTTTTGTGAAATAAGTTTGCTTGTGTGCCAGAAATTGATTGCTATTTATTGAATTCATACGCAAAGGACCACACATACTTTTAGTGTGGGGTGGAGAATATACATGATAAATAGATCAAGTTTGAACATTATCTTAAATATGGGTATGCATAGTGAAATATTATGTAGGTTCTTGAAGTAAAGGTGTAGATACAAAAAGATTACTCATGAATGCAGACCATATACAGATGAATGTATGCACCATGTAACGCGAGGTAGGTTGCATCATGATAAAATAATTCATGAAAGACATGGTGGATAGGTACTTTGATGCATAAAGGCACACAAAATGAGGTCTGTGGATGAGGAGTAGTAGGCGCACTAGAAGATTATGATTAGGGCGTAGAAAAAGGAAAGAAAATTCATTTAATGTTGAGTGTGGTGGTAGGTGGAGAGCAATAAATGCAGAAAAATTTACAAACACTATACAAGGTGGTGTTGTGATGTCATTTTTACCTTGTAATTTGTCTAGCACTTGCCACGATGATTATTTTTAATAAACAATCATTTTTCACTAATTTTCATTACATTGGGGCATGTTTTTGCTTCCAATTGACCCTTTCTGCTACATGGGACATATTATTGCTTTCCAATGTTACTTGGTAATGTCCTACGATATTTTCATATTTCAAACCCAACTTATTGTAGAAAAATTTAATAATTCAAAATATCATAAAACACCCAAAAAATTGGAAATTTTATAAAATAATAAAAAATATTGGTAAAATAAACAAAACCAAATTTTTTTTGGTAAAACAATAAAAATATTTTTAAAAAATCTTAAATTTAAAATTTTGTAAAAATTGGTAAAAGGCATGCACACAGTTGAAGCCTGTATCAAATGCATTGTCCTTGAACATCGAAATTTATCTTACAAAATCATATTTTTTCAGTTTTCACTTGTTCTCGCACAATGAATCACAGATCATTTTGGTCTTCTTATTATGTATGTACACCTTTGGCACAACGAGTTATTGGATACTATGTTGTAGTGCATGAATGATTTTTCATGGGACTACTTGTGTTCTTTGTTATTCCCCTTGCATGTATCCTTGCTTGGGGAACCATTTTCAACCCTTGTTAAACACACACATTCAGGAAATAAGCTTGATAAAAAACATTATTACAACGGTCTTGAATTTTTTTTATTTGAGTATGTGTGTCTTTACTTGTTTCCCTATCAGGTTAATCAACTTTTAATTTCTTGTATTGCATTGCATTATGTATGTTGCATGGAGTTAAGTATTTTTAGCAATGAACAATTGGTAGTATTATAGCTTTCAATGTTATTTTACACTTTTGTTGTATACATATATTTTAATAAGGGCTGATGATGTTGATAATTTAAGCAAAGTGATGAAACAAAGGTGTTGATTAAACGAGCTAGATGAAAAATATTATTCCCACTTTCATCTATCAATTCTCATTATTATTCAAGGTTTCGTCTATCTGTTTCCTTATTTTCCGATCGTTGGTCGACTTTTTCTATCACCCCCATCGACACTCGATGGGGAATCCTCCATTCTACTAATTTTTCTTCAATTTTTTTTTTAATGTTTGTCTAGTATTTTTGCAGTGAAATCACTTACATCACCCCAAAGAGGGGAAAATGTAGACACCTAAAATATGCTTCTATAGTTTTAATGCCAAAGTGATATCGATTATCCTCTATTTCACCATTTTTGTTATAGTAAGTTATTTTTGCTAATTAAATAGTGTTTCCATCTATTTTAGTCAACTAATGAAACTTCATTAATTAACTAGCTTCTATCACATTCTTGATCCCAATTAATGACACTTCATTAGTTATAATCCTCCTTGAATCAACAATTAGCTATTAATCAGCCAATTAAGCTTTTTTAACAAGCATTTAATTAGTAAACCCTCTTATTGGCTAAATCCCGCTTTCAAAATTTTCAAATCTCATCAAATTTCTCTTCAAAAACCTCCAATTAGCCTAAAAAGCTTATCCTAGCCTATTAATTTTATCCTAATTGATTAATTAAAGCACCCTAAACTCCCATAAAGTACTAACTCACTTGTTAACTCACCTAAATATGGTTAATTAACCAAGAGTTACTTTATCATTAGTCCCACATGTACCAAGATGCAAAATTTCTCCAAATAGAAAGCTATTAAAAGGACCAAACTTCTACCTTCACACCTTACATCATACTTTGAATAGTATTATTCATATAAACCATATAATTCAAGAGCCTTACTTCCATTGATGGAATAGCTTGCTCATCTTTGCATCTAATCTTCATGCTTGGTTAGTAGAGGAATATATAATATGGCCTTGTAGCCATTATTAGAGAGATATGTCAGGAAATAAGAGATAAAAATATACAGACTAATCCCTCACAGAATCGCAATAGTAGAAACTAATATGCAGAAAATATTATAGATCTCAAATAAAAGTACAGAATAAAATAACACAACACAAAGAGACAATATTTAACGTGGTTCACCCAATTTGGGCTACGTCCACTAAGAATCACTTGCTCAGATTTTATTACAAGCCACCACTTCTCTCAATACAATACCCAGATCTGTTTGGAGCTATGCTCAACAAACTCTATAGAATTCACACCCGAATTCAAAACACATCTGCAATGTTACATTATACCTACCATATGCATAAAACCATATAATTAGACAAATTGCTTAAACAGTTTTACAAAACCGTGGGTATTAAAACCATGGGCCAAAACCATCCCATAAACCTATGGGTCAAAAATCCCACCCATATGAGAAAAACACATTTCCCAATATATCGGGCACAAAAAGAAATTTTTTTTTCTCGGGGGCTGCGCCCCCGAACCCATGCTACCGGGGACTACCACCCTCGGACCCCCTGCTTGGGGCCCGGCCCGGCCTCGAACCCTGGCGAGACAACTATGGAAAGTGTACAGTACTCTTAGTGTACAGTCTTCAACACTTTCTCACATGAAAACAAGCTCCACAACCTAAAAATCTCCCACTTGGAGACTAGTTTTCCTCTAAGCAAGCTTCTCAACCCTTCACTAGTTTCCGTGAAGACCAACCAAAGCTGAACACAGCTTTAGTTTTTCCCTTGTGACCACCTTGGTCATCATGTCTGCAAGATTCTAACTAGTATGAATCTTCTCCAGCTTCAACTTCTCTTCCTCTAAATTTGTCCTAATGAAATGGTACCTTAACTGTATATGCTTCATCCTAGAGTGGAAAGCAGAGTTCTTAGCTAGGTGTATAACACTCTATCTATCACTATGCAACTTTTCTTCCTCCTTACTTATGCCCCAACTCCTCAAGCAATTGTTGTAACCAAATCATTTCTTTGCTTGCCTCTGTGGCAACAACATACTCGGCCTCTGTGGTTGACAAAGCCACCAGTTTCTGTAGTCGTGAAATCCAGCTCACTGCTGTCCCACCTAGAGTGTAAACATAACCTGTCGTGCTCCTCCTACTGTCTACATCTCCAGCCATATCTGAATCTACATAACCACACAAAGTGGTGTCTGATCCACTGTAGCAAAAAAATTGTCCCCATGGTTCCTCTCAAATACCAAAGGATCCACTTTACTACCTACCAATGATCTCTACCTGGATCACTCATAAATCTACTCATTGCTCCCACTGCATGGGAAATATCAAGCCTGGTGCACACCATGACATACATCAAACTACCAACTACTGATGAGTAAGGTACCTTAGACATCTTGTTTCTCTCCTACTCTATCTTGAGACACTGCTCCTTTGATAACTTGAAATGGCCTGCCAAAGGAGTCCCAACCGGTTTAGCATCCTACATATTAAACCTCTCCAAGACCTTCTTAATGTACTCTTCCTGAGATAAAGTCATCTTCCATTCCTTCCTATCCTGAGATATCCTCATACCAAGGATTTGTTTGGCTGCCCCCAAATCCTTCATAGCAAAGGATTCACTTAGCTTCTTCTTGAGTACTTTTATTTCCTGCATGTTTTTACCTGCAACCAACATGTCATCCACATACAGACAAAGGATAATATAACTGCCATCCTCAAATTTCTTTGTATACACGCAATGGTCAGAATGACATCTAATATAACCTTGCTCCATCATGAAAGCTATCAAATTTCTTATACCATTGACGTGGAGCTTGTTTCAAGCCATACAAGCTCTTCTTCAGTTTGCACACCATCTCCTCTTTACCTTTGACCTCATAGCCCTCTGGTTGCTGCATATATAGTTCCTCCTCCAAATCACCATGGAGAAATGCAAGTCTTTACATCAAGCTGTTCTAAGTGCAAGTCTTCTGCTGCAACTATTCCTAGAACAGTTCTAATAGAAGTCATTTTTACTACAGGAGAAAAAATCTCATCAAAATCTATACCTTTTTTCTATGTAAACCCCTTGACCACCAACCGGGCCTTGTATCTTTTCTTTCCTCCTCCTTCCTCTTTGACTCTGAATACCCACTTGTTCTGTAATGCTCTTTTACCTTCAGGTAGCTTCACCAAATCCCATGTCTAGTTCTCCATGAGAGCCTGATGCTCCTCATCCATGGCTTGCTCCCACTTCTTCCTGACATCTACCTGCATTGCTTCATCAAAGCTCTCTATCTCTCCACTATCAGTGAGTAATAAATAATAAAGAGAAGGAGAAAAACGTTCAGGTTTTCTTCTTACCCTAGAATACCTCCTCAATATAGGAGTTTGGGGTTCCTGTTGAGGAGGTTCCTGAACTAATTCATGTGTCACTTTCCCATCCGAAAGATCCTCTACCACTGCATATTCTTTCTTGGATTCTTCCCTGTTTTCCTACAACTGTTACTTATACATGACTTTCTCATTAAAGACCACATCCCTAGATCGAATGATTTTCTTGTCCTTAATACTCCAACATTTATATCCAAATTCATCACCACCATAACCAAAGAAAGTACATTTTTTCTGATTTAGCCTCTAGCTTGGTCCTATCATCCTTGTCTATATGGACAAACACCTCACATCCAAAGACTCTAAGAAATGAATAATCAACTTTCTTACCATACCAAGCCTCCTCAGGTATGCCTCCATCCAAGGCACTTGAGGGTCCTTTGTTTATCAAGTACACAGTTGTGCTCACCGCTTCTGCCCAAAAATAAAGAAGGCAGTCCTGCATGTAACCTCATGCTCCTAGCACGTTCCATTATTGTTTTGTTCATCCTTTTTGACACCCCATTCTGCTGCAGAGTTCCTGGAACCATATTTTTTCCTATGGATTCCATTTTTAGAACAATAATCATCAAATTCATTGCTGTAATACTCCCCTCCATTATCTGACCTGAGACATTTTAGCTTAAGACCTGTTTCATTCTCTACCAAGGCTTTCCATTTAACAAAAGTGTCAAATACATCATATTTGTTTCTAATATAATAAACCCAAACTTTCCTTGTTGCATCATCAATAAAAGTAACATAATAACTTGAACCCCCAAGAGATGATACCTGAGCCGGCCCCCACACATCAGAATGCACCAGCTCTAACTTACTCTCTTTCTTTGTAGGTCCAACCTTGAGAAACCTTACTCGCTTCTGTTTCCCATATATGCAGTCCTCACAGAACTCCAAACCTGTTTTTGTATATCCAGGAAAATCCTTCTTTATGATCTCCATGCCCTTATGGCTCATATGACTGAGCCTATAGTGCCACAATGTTGTATCTACTTCTGAAGCCACAAGATTACAAACATTAGTGCTATAAGTGGTTAAATACAAGGTTCCAACCTTCTTACCTCTTGCCACCACAAGAGCACCCTTGGTAACCTTCCAAGATTCCAGCTGTAAATATCACAGTACAACCATCACTTCCCAACTTCCCTGCCGATATCAAATTTCGTCTTAATGTAGGCACATGTTTGACATCCTTCAATAGCCAAGTATTCCCATTCTGCATCTTAACCTGAACAAAACCTTTTCCAACTATGTTGCAAGGCTCATCATCACCAAGAAAAACATGCCCAAAATCTCCTTGAACATAATCAACAAAATAATGCCTATGTGGAGTAGCATGGAAAGAAGCCCCCGAATCTAAAACCTAAGATTCAATAATATTGTGCAAAGAAAGAATCAAAGCATCCTAACATACATTACCCGTTGCCACATTTGCCTCCTTTTTTTCTTCCTATTGTTTCTTCTTGTCCCGAAGCTCCCAATAGTCCTTCTTTGCATGCCAAGACTTTCCACAGTGCCAACATACTATCTTGCTTTTGGATTTTGACCTTGCCATCCTTTGATTTTCCATGGCTTCCTCTATTCTTCTATCTCCCTCTAGTTTCCACTATCAAAGCATTCCCTGAAGTAGAAGATTCCCCAGAGCTTTTTCTTCGCATTTCCTTGCTTAGAATCACCCCTACAACATCCTCAAACTTCAACTTTGAATTAGTTGAAACTGAGTTGCTTACCGCCATTACCAGGCTATTCCAACTCTCAGGTAAAGAGCACAGAACTAATAAAGCCCTAACTTCTTCATCAAATTCTATTGTAACTGAAGCTAGCATATTTACAACCATATTAAAATCATTTAAATGATCTGCTACTGAACCATTCTCAGACATCTTCATATTAAACAAATTTTTCATTAAAAAATCTTATTAGAGGCAGAGGGTTTTTCATACAACTTCCCTAATGCATCCATCAGTTCTTTTGTAGTCTTTTCCTTTGAAACATTAAATAATACCAAAGATGCAAGACACTACCAGATTGTCCCAAGTGCCTTCCTATCCAGCAAATCTCATTCCGCATCTGTCATGCTCGAGGGTTTGTTCACCTTCTCAGACAGTGGAATATAAAAATCCTTCTGATAAAGGTAATCTTCCATCTGCATCTTCCAAAGACTGAAATTCTTCCCGTTGAATTTATCAACCCTAGATCTTCCATCATCTGCCATAGCTCCCACTCAAGATAAAAACTTTCCCTACGATTCAACACTTTAGCAAACCAAACCAGGCTCTGATACCAATTGTTAGGAAATAAGGGATAAAATATGCGGAATAATCCCTCACAGAATCGTAATAGTAGAAACTAATATGTAGAAAATATTACAGATCTCAAATAAAAGTGCAGAATAAAATAACACAACACAAAGAGACAGTATTTAACGTGGTTCACCCAATTTGGGCTACATCCACCAAGAATCACTTGCTCAGATTTTATTACAAGCCACCACTCTCTCAATACAATACCCAGATCTGTTTGGAGCTATGTTCAACAAACTCTACAGAATTCACACCCGAATTCAAAAACACATCTGCAATGTTACATTATACCTACCATATGCATAAAACCATATAAGTAGACAACTGCTTAAACAGTTTTACAAAACCGTGGGTATTAAAACCATAGGCCAAAACCGTCCCATAAACCTATGAGTCAAAAATCCCACCCATATGAGAAAAAAACGTTTCCCGGTATATCATGGGCCATGTTTTTAATCAGGGGCTGCAATTTCGAACCCCTGCTCGGGGGCTATCGCCGGCCGCAAACCCCCGCTAGACAACCGTGGACAATTGTATAGTACTCTTAAGTGTACATTCTTCAACACTTTCACACATGAAAATAGGTTCCACAACCTAACAAGATCCTTTCACCCTTTTTGTAGTAGTAACAACACAAATTTGATTTCTTGTGATCTACATAGGTCCAACTTAATTAACAATCATTCATTCTAGCAGAGGAATAGTTGGAAATTAGATGATGTTCTTCATTTATTAACAGATTCCAATAAGCTATAATCATGATGGTTTAATGTTAAATTAATTTAGTTTAGAAGCTACTTGATTTTATATTTATTTTGTTAGAGCTAAAATTAATTTAGTATGAACACATTAAGCACTTTCTCAAAGAAAAATTGATTTCGTAGGGAAATTAAGAAGGAATTGAAAGCAATGACACGAAGATAAGTAATGTCTCAAATGTGGGAGTAACATTGATGAATTTAATTACTAGTTTCATGAGAAGAAAGGTGTCCTATCTCCAATGTAATTTCAAATTTTGAATTTGTTGAAAGGACTAAGGAGATATGAGAAGAAGAGTGATTTTAGACGGGCGGGAATAAGATACAAATTTTTTGTTAAAGGTTAATATACTGCTTGGAAAGTATATCCAATGAATTTACTTGTTTAAGCATTTAAAATGACGAGTCGGATACGAGAGAAACGTTTTAAGTGGCTTAAAGAAACGTTTTAAGTGGCTTAAATTCCCAACTTTCCAATTTGGTGTTTTAAAGCGGTAGGAACAATTCCCACTCTTGAGATGACCAACTACGCTGATAGGATCATAAATATGCAATATTTTTTTACTTTAAAAATAGTACTTTTTTGTGTGTATGCATGAAATTTTTATTAATATATAATAATATCAATAAATCGGTAAATTAATAATGAATCTTCAAGTAAATTTTTATAATGCTAAGATATAAAAATAGCTGACAATATAGGAAATATTTTGAATTTTTGTGCCCTTAAATGTTGGGGTCCTAAGGAACTTCCTAGTTTACCTAAGGCTTAATCCGGCCTTGGTGGTATGGTTCTAATCAATATTTATGCTTGTGTTAATTTTATTGAATGTGCTTCACCTTATTATTTGTGCAAATATTCACTTTCTATTTATAACAGTCAACTAACAAATTACATAAATATTGAATATTTAAAAATCCATATTCTTACGAATATTATAGATGTTGTAAAAATTTTATGTTCAAAGAATATCTATAAATGCAAATATATCTCATATATTAATTTATATATGATTGAAATTATTTCAAGAATTTTGTGGTTAATTATTGTTTTTTTTCATTATTTTTTAATTTTAAAAGTGAAAACCCATTTTCTACATCTATAATTCTACACAATTTTTTTATATACTCCTTTATTAAACAAATTGGTTGCTTAAATTCGAATTCTCTTCAAAAATATATAATGGTAGTTTTCATATGAATTAACATAAAATATGTTTTTATTGAAAAAAAGAAAAAATAAACTAAGACAAATTCAAATGAGACATATTATCATGTGATTAAAAATGAGAGTGTATAGAGAGAAGCATATGAGTTCACTAGATATTGTGTATATGAAGATGACATCCAAAGAAAAAAGTTAGATACACCATAACATAAAAGCTATGTAATACAATAAAATTTGATAATTTTTATATATTTAAAAACACATACATAAATAATCACATGAATAGAACACTCCTTTATTCTCTCTATATTGAAACCTTCAAGCATAGTTATACTTTCTCCAAAAGTTGCTATTTGTGTGCACAACATGAAACTTTGAAAGTAACAATTTATGAAATAAGATGCTCTCTCTCTTCCAACTTAGAGAGGTATTGGCTCAATAAGAATTTTCATTATGTCATCTTTAGTTCCTTTGTGTGAAATTGAAAGTCCATATTTTTCCCTCCAAATGAAAGCCACTAATCTATACATGGAATCAAAATATAACCGTTTGTAACAAGTTGGTATATCATGCTCAGAGAAAAGACATTCTTTGGTCAATTCTTCCGTGTTTAACTCAATAAGCATGTTTACGTGATTTAAAGCTTGTTCCCTCGTTGTTCCGAGATTATCTCTTATGTAACACTCTATCGATGATGCAATCTTTCCATGCTCTTGCTCATCCTTTGATAATAATTAAAATAAGACATAAAATAAGTTATACAAAAAAATTAATTTCAAACACATAATTTATAAATAATAATTATAAATTATTGTAACTTCCATTCTCAACCTTTGAATCTATATGTATTATTCTTCGAGGTGCGATCCCATTATATCCATTTTTTCCTATGATTAACTATATGTTATAGTGTTTGAGAAAGAGAAAAGATGTTTCCCTTAAAAAAAAGGTTACTTCGAATGTGGTGGATAGATACCTGAAAATATTTCGAATCGTCAATTATTCGACAATCCCAAGCTACACAACTTTCAAACTTATTAATTCGCTCCAAAATGCCATTAGGAAGATAAGTGTTGATTAAAATCATAGTGAATAATGTGGCGATAGGGACAGCTGAAGATACTAGAGAGTTCTTTAAATATTCTTGTAAATTTGGATGATACTTATTAGCAATCCATTCAGCATCTTGGAACTCAACCAAAATAAGATTCTTCCACTGTAAAACGAGATGAAATACAACATAGGATTAATAGTCATTAAACAATTTAATTTTTGCAGAAAATAATTTTGACATTTGTAAACATTAAAGTGGAGCTAAATATAATCCAAAAATTCAAAGATTTTTTTTCCAGTCAGTACTATAGATGATGGGTAAGTCACGATGCTATAAATATCTAAATATTCCTTATGCTTATGATCTACAATATTTAATGTTGGAATGTCTATCGTTCGATACAAAAATATAATTCTATAACTTACATAATCTAGCATCCACTATTGCACGCATGGACCATGTACCTTCTCAACTTCAGTAAATATTTCCATGTATGTTTTATAAGCGAACTGGAGAGTAATTTTCATGTAGTCTGGAAGACGGTCCATCATTGACATATCCCAACTAAATACCAAAATCAAACTATAAATTAATTTTCTACATAAAATAGAACAAATAAATTATATTTTATGAATTAGAATATGATTATAGAGAAAAATCGTTACAATTACGAACAACATTAGTACTTACTTGATCAAAGCTTCCTTGAAGGGTATGACCTCATCAATGGTTCCATAAGTGTCAAAAATGTCATCAACAATAGTAAAGAGTGTACCTAATTTTGCATAGAAAATCCTAGTTGTAGTGTAGTCGGGTTCATACAATCCACATGCATACCAAAAGAAGTATTCCACATGGTGATGTCTAAAGAAACTTAGTTGCTTTACCATAGTTGCATCCCACCATCTAGTATCACCAAAAACAAAATATTTTTGAACAAAACTTATTCTTATCGAGTTAATTTGATTTGATCATAAAAAAATATGGAAATACTAGATACATAGTTGCATTACTCTAATAAATGTTTCAGCTCTCTTTGGTGTTGAGCTTACAAAATATTGAAATCTAATATTAAAGGTTCCAAAATATTTTTAGAAGTCTCCCTTGACATCCTGAAAGACTGAATTGTTAGATGCACATCTTAAGTCTAACTATTATATATCTAGAACAGACTTTGTGCACCATAACATGCTACATGGCAATACACCATAAATAAATGAAAATATGTATTAAATAAAATAAATATAGACACCTAAATAATTCCATGGTCCTTAATGTGTGTTAGTCTATGTTGATTTAGTACTTTCGTGTATATATGAATAATCAGGTTAGATTTGGATAGTATGGGCATCTCGATAATGTGCCCCATATGTGTTTTCCTTAACTTTTGCCATATAACCCATATGCTTGCGCATTCTTTCCCTGTTTTTAAGGTTAGTCGGTGAATGATAGCATAGGTGGTTATGTTAATTGATTTGAATTTAAATGTCACCCATAAATTTACCAAGAGTTATACTTCTTTCAGAAACGAGGTTATTCACATACAAAGTTTCTGAAGTTAGAGTACGTTTAGCCCACAGAATACATACACACAATCCACACAATTACATGGAAACGTGAAAAAAATTCGAAATGAGAAAACCTGGAAACAATTCTTAGATGTTTGTGAACTGTCGAAACTTCTTCGAGGGGTCAATTCTTAGATGTGATTGAAGTAATACTTTCACATCATAACAAAATTTCAATTTGCTGATTATTTTTTAATTTCCACGGTTAAAAACGAATGACGAGTCTTTCAAAACATCGTATTTACCATCATATCCCTCAATAGACTATACATATATAGTCTATACCAATTATTTTCAAATATTACTTAATTATTGCTGTTAAATTCAGTGTGTTTAACACATATTTGTGATGACCAACTGAATGTAATTCAACATTTACTTCTGTTATGATAAATTTGAAAGTTTTACTTACTTATTCATGCCTTCTATCAACGTCCAAGTATCTATGTCCTGTCTAAGTATTTGGATGGAATTCCAGGCCTCCCATCTTGGAACCTTGCATCTCCATGGATATTTAATAACATACTCAACCTTCAAAATCATAAATCTATTATGATAATCCGTTTATTAACATACAATATACAAAATAAAAAAAGAATTTCTCAGTGAAAGAAACGTTTTGAATGCTTACTTCAGCTAGAAGTTGGGTTGTATTAGTTAATTCCTTCCTTCTTTCC
The DNA here is from genome assembly GCA_019776745.2 of Taxus chinensis. Taxonomy (NCBI): domain Eukaryota; kingdom Viridiplantae; phylum Streptophyta; class Pinopsida; order Cupressales; family Taxaceae; genus Taxus; species Taxus chinensis. The sequence continues at coordinate 868,906,142 of CM034151.1, read as the reverse complement.
AAAGCTTGCTGTAAATATCTAGAGGCGAAAGATTTGGCTTCTCTAATTATCTTTTCTCCTGGGAAAGAAATTTGTGATGCTCGATATAAACTTAGCATGCTTCGCAAGTGGCTGTCACCCTCTTCAGCCGACACATGATAGATAAATTTCCCATTTTCATTTATAAACTTGTGAAATACATCTGCTTAATTCATGAGGACATGATACCATTAGAAGACACAAAGTATATATACAATTGGGTTGTCAATATTTCAACCGTTGAAGTAGCTCTCCTGTTAGTTAATGTTTATTATCAACTGTGTTGTTAGATTAGACAATATATAGTAAATACCTGGAGACACAATATATCCATTTAGACGAAGTATTCGAAATCCTAAAGCAGTAGTGTTGAGATCAACAACGGTATTTTCCCTTCCCCTAGAAATGCCCTTTTCATTCCAATATCTGGTATCGGAGGCATAGATTTACTTGGTGAATATCATCAATATAATTTTTCTCTTATATTATTCTAAGGAAATAACAAGGGATTTACGGTATCATTATTACTTGTAAGTGTATTTCAAAACTGACTCTATTTCGGATTCGAAATGGCGATCCATTCCCATTCTTTGCAACACGTTAACAATAGAAAACCTTTCAAATAAGTCGTATGGGGAGGGATAGATTCCTCCATCAGCAAGCAAACTATGAAATACACCGACCCTTATCTCCTTAATTAACATTTCCACCCTTTCGCTGTACGACGATTCCTGATACAGATATTGTTTGTTAGTTTAGGAAATATTAGGCATATGCAACCGAAATAGGGGAAAAATCTCTTTAATAACTTCTAAACCATGAAACACGGAAGAAAATGACTATTAATTAAAACATTCTTAACTATCTACAAATAATAAAATATTCATTACCAGCATACGGGTGATATTTGAAACAATTTAATTAAATTTTGACTATTAGTGAAAACATAATCCCAAGCATAGGATATCAAAATCTTAATTATAAAAAAGAGTATCTATTAGGTAGTAAAGAAAAATTCAAGAATATACAATATCTAAATATTATTTAAAATAGAGCCTATTTATATGTATACTACATTTTGTGAACAAACTATTGATTATGTGTTCCCTCTTTGTTAAGGTCTACATGGCATTGTTTGCTTAAAGTAAAGTTCACTTAGTAGGGGGTAACAAATAGTTTTGAAAAAAAATTGGAATCAACTTCTTTAATGTTGTTTGTTGTGGGTTTTGTGGAAAGGTTACAAATATTATGCTAAACAACTTTTATGTAATTGATTTTAGAAAAAAATTATACTAGAACTTATTATTATTTATTTCACAACCATATTGGTTATGATCTAATTTTTGATGACCTTCTCAAATATAAAAAACAATACGTAATATAACTCACCCCATATGGTGATGAAAGAGACTCTAAAAATTCTTTGTTCTAGACATTGGGATGATATTCTCCGATTCTTCTAACCACATAATGCTCTTATTCTTTCGCTACTTGTTTGGGTACTACAACTTCATCCATTGCAACTACAAAAGAATAGATTATTATTATTGTTAGAAGATATAAAATTTCAAACACCATAGCTTCAAGCATTACAACTACATATAAAACTTTATAACGACTAATAATGTTAATGTTGATGCATGGTTCAATAAACTAAAAATAAGACTAGCATGTATATAGACTATAAATTAAAGTATTGGAATGTGGGGATCCCTAACATACAAGAGCCGTAAAAATAAATCTCAACGCTTGCGTTTATTTGAAATTCCATTTATTTTTAGATCAATTGTCTTATAAATGCGATAAATTACAAAGGCATCAAAATGTTTTTGGAAGCATAGTAGGAATGACCATAATTGGTTGGAGTAGAATTTAGGGAGAATATTAAAAAATTCACTTTATGAAGCTATATTTTATCAGTTTTAGATCGATTTCCTTTACAAATTATATCTTGGATCAATGTTTTAGTTCATCTTTATCATCGATTATTACAATAAAACCAAAAAAAGTTAAACTAATCAACTTTAACAAATTGTGTGCATATATATAAGGATTGATCAAGGTTGTAATTGCTTTCCATAAGGAGCTAATAAGGGATAAGGTTTTATTCTTATTTATACACAGGGATGTTTAAGTCGAGATACTTTAAATATGTATATTACATCATGGAGGGTCACTAATTATTTTTTTATATTCATAAGGAATTATTAGAGGCTTATGTCAATAAAGGATGATAATCATAGTGGAACAGATGTAATCTTGAATCAACAATGTCATAGTAGTTAATATTGAGCAATGACAAGGAGTTACATGGAAAATTTCACCATAAATTTATTTTTCTGATGGGTAAACATCAAATTATAAATATTATACTAGATACAAATAATAAAAACTATAGAGTCACGATCATTCAGTGTGTTGTTTTGATGAGGCAGATACCTTCTAATTATGGTAGTTTAGAAATGGAGTATGTCGATTTGAGTTATATGCTTACTCAACAAGTGTAATCTACTATATTCAGGTCTAGAATTTCAAATTATGGGTGTGTCAAATCAAAATTTGTTGACAGTTTAACTCTTTAAGGCCACTCTAAATCTCAGTTTTTTCTATACATATTATTGTGGTTTCTTCAAATAGATACAAATAAATTTATATTCTCACATATTGTATATATATTTATAAAGGGCAATTTAAAAAAGTAAACAATTTTCTAAATTTTCAGCCTGTCATTAAATCATTTTTTTTTAATTTGTACATATAAGTGGAATGTATCGAGCGTTAAGTAGACAATCCTTTTCAGACAATTTTTATTTTTCTATTTTTTCAAAATTTCAACATGACGTGACTTAGAATTGTAATTTGTAAGGTAACTCAGACAACAAAATTTTTGCCCCCAATCAGGGATTAAATTTGACGGTCACCTCTACTGGTTAAATTTTTTTTTTTGTGAGGGTTTTTAAACTAATAACACTTTGTACATGACATTTGTTTTTAATTTTTAATTTTCAGGCTTATAACTTTTCATATAAATACAAAAATGTATATTTTCCATGTAATAAAACCATATAAAATAGACATTTTTGGCATAAATGAAATCACATTATATTCTAAGAATGTGTTAATATATCTAAGAAACACTAACTTATAATATTTAGGATGTATTCATATTAGAACCCATAATCATCCCATGATATAATTTCGATAGAATGCATAGAATAATTAAAACATAAAAATATGAGTATTATTGTCATGGTTAAAATAATATGCATCAATATTTTTAAAAATTTCAACATTAAACAATACTTTCCTAAAAGATAATACATTTTTTATTTAATAATAAAGTCAATTAGAACATATTTTACAACATTTAGGTGGGTCTCATATCAACGACAATACACATTAATATATATTTAAAAATCAAATGTTTGATATCATTTTAAATAAAGAAATCAATTTAAATGAAATATTATAGCATCCTCACTACTCATTAACATATCTTCAAAAAAGATCAAATTTATATAACCAAAGCACTTTTGACTTAAGTGCCATTAACCAAGTAGTCTAAAAAAATCTATTGTTCATTGGTTCATATCAAATATATCATCATTACAATTATATCAATATAAAACATTCTAAGATATTTTAAAGCTTTCTTTGTTTGGCATCTTTGCAAATTTCATAGACCCTGTTCCAGTCCACCATTAATATATTAAGTCCTATTAATGAAACTCATATCAAGGCATCCAAAGTGTTGGTGCTCAATTTGATCTCATCCCGTCTGCTCTAAAAATTCTTCAATCTACGGGCTCTGTCGTATTTTCTATTTTCCTAAATGGATGCGTGAAAGGTTTTCTTCCTTTGTATGTTGTTGAAAGATCCTTCTCCATGGTCGTGGATCACATTTGGGCCTTGTATCATTAACAAATTCTTTATCCTTAAAGAAAGATTCAATTCTAGGCACAAATGGTGAAGTTCCCCTCCATCTTATTGTTCGATAGTTGTGTTTTCCCTATCAAATTATATCTCAGCATCTTCAGGTAAGTGTTCATTTTTTATTGGATGCGGCCCAACGGGTCCTTTTGGTGAAATTTGCCACTATGGTCACATTTGTAAAAAATATCAAATTTGCCCCATGGCCCTGATAGTCTCTGATTGGCTATCCAGCAAATATGAAGAGGCAGGGAAAAAGTCTTACTTTGGCCCTGAAGAAGGACATGTGACATATTTCAAAAGTTAGAAAAGGAAGGTGAGTCGCCGGGGCATTTCAAAGTTTTTTGGCCTTTTGTAAAAACGGAGCAAAGTTATGAATTGACCCGCAATCCCACAAAAAAAGTCTTACTTTGACCTCGAAGAAGAACAGGTGGTATATTTCAAAAGTTAAAAGCGGAAGGTGGGTTGCTAGGGCGTTTTGAAGTTTTTTGGCCTTTTGTAACAAAGGAGAAAAGTTATAAATTGACCCACAACTCCACTGGGGCCCACATTAAAAGATAAAATTGGGAAGACGGGTCGACGAAGGAGAATTGGAAATTTTTCCTTTTTGTGAAAAAGGGTAAAATTGTAAAAATGAGCCGTGATTCCATCAAAGGCCCAGATTAGGCCATGTGTCGAGCTTGTATTTCAAAGGCAGAGGGGTGGGGCAAAATGTGAATATTGTGCATTTTCTCCAAAAGTCATAAAATGCAAAAGGCAACCTTAGGCCTGCTTCAAATCAGATTTTTCCACGTGGAAGACTCTAATCTAAAGTTGAGAAAGGGCAAAATCAACGGTTGTTGTGCATTACATTTGATTTTGCCACCATTTTTGCTCCAAGACTCTTGGAGATGTGAATACACATAGTTTTTCATCATTTTCTGATGAAATTCCTCATTGTTTTTTGTGTGAAAAGTGCAATTGAATGGATTTAGAGCTTAATTTGTGACTCCAAGGAATGTAAAGGGTTGATATTTTGAAGTTGGAATTGCACGAGCACTTGCAAAAAAGCAAATTACCAGAGAAGTTGGATGCAGAGAAAAGTGCAGAGGAAAAGAATGGGAAAAGGATGAAGTGATGGTGGTTGTAGGCATAAAGGATGAAAAACATGTTGCTAGAGGGAATGACTTAGGTGCCCCAGTTAAAAACAATGATGGAGATATTTGCAATGATTCACCTTTTTGAACAACTGGCAACTTTTGTTGCAAACCTGTTAAACGTCGTTTTCTGGAAATTATGATCAAAACATGTAACAAACAAAGTTTCCTTGAATATTATTTTCTTGGGGGTAAATTTTGGATGTAAATTGAGTATTATAAAAATCATGCTTTAGTCATGCAAAGAGGGGGGGGGTTGAATTCTTACGAGAAAATTTGAGAAAGCCCATCTTCTTGAGAGACCCATTTGAGAAAACCTGTTAATCTCTTATGTTTTAGATTTGATCATGTCAAGTTGGTTGCAAGTGTACAGCCATTGACAAGCTCTAATATTGTTCAAGAAACCTTCCCCTATTGATGAATCTAATCAACTTCAATTTAATCTATGTTAATCTTGGGCAAAATTGTGTCCTGTTTTTATTTCAAAAAAATTTCAAATGGTTTTGATGTTTCTGTTGTAATATTATGTTAAAATCCCTCCGAACCACACAAGATCTCATCCCTGTGATAGTTTAGTGGCATTTGAAATTTCATTACAAGAATAGCCTTCATCCTATAATGAGATAAAAAATTTAAAATCACTTTAATGTCATTTTGTTGATAAATATTGTCTATAATCCTTTGAGTGTATCTTAGGCGTGAGGAACCAGGGGGTCTTTAATGTTTAATTGAGTCTTTAGCTTGAGCCTTCATGTTAAATTCTTGGAGATTATGTGAAATTGTGTAAATATGGGCCTCTATTGATGCACACCTTTTGGTTGAAGGAATATTTTAGCTATTCTGAAGCATTTTGTCATTTAGTTTCTCTAATTGTTGTGAAGGTTCTCAAAGATCTGGCAAAATGAAGTTTATCCCTGCTTAATCTCCCACCCAAAAAATTATTCAAAAACAATGAATCTACCTGAACTACCCCTGTTTTCCTTGTATGTCCACAAATGAATAAATTTCTACTACCAAAATATGTAGAAAGCCAATCAAGATTCCATAATGTCTTTAGTAACCTTAACCTTGTTTAGAAAATATCACCATTCTTTAGAAGTGAAAAATTGTGAGAGTTAAATTATGGTGCATTGATCATATTTTCACAAGGTTTCTGTACGACGGAAAAGTGACATGCGAGCGTGGGAATATACAAGTAACTCTTCCTCGCACCCGACCTCCCATAGGTCTTTCCGAGATAGCCGATGGGGATGGAATATGTGTGGGATGCAGACAAACTAGTTAGGCAATCTGATGCCTTCAATACGCACTAGAGGAATTTGGTAATCTAAGGCAAAGAAAGCCCTCCTAACCTGAGTTGGTGTGATAGATTGATCGGCAAGGATGACCGCTCGAAGGCTCCAATCAATATCGAGCTCTGGCATGATTCGAAATATGGGTTAAGGAATACGTGGAAAATGACCTGGGATAGTTTCGTGTATGTCTCCAGACAGGGTCATAAAATGAATGATGGATATAGTTATTTCTATGAGCGTGATTCTCTGGCCTAGTCCAGAATTCCCTAGCTTTGTTAGCTGCTGTGTCTAGCAAGGATAATTGTTCGATGATGATAGGTGGAAGTGGAGTAGACTGGAATACTAGTGTACGTACGCTAGCGTCTATGTTTGATTCACCTATGGATTCGTTGGGCTGCGTGATTTGTGGGTCACAACCGTAGACTCGTAGTTGTTGTGGTCATGCTATGGTCATGTTTGGAATCAACCCCTAATACCTAGTATCTAGTAATCGTATGCTTTCTCAACTTCTATATTTAGAATCAATAACTGTGTGATTCTCTCAGAATATCTTACAGGCGTTCGTGCAACCTGAATTCTTAAGCTGGTATCTATATCTGTAAGAGTGTCTCCTGCGCCTGGCTGTGGGACCAAAGGATCACAACCAAAGGTTTGTTCTCTTTCAAGCCCTTCTACAGTCATATGGATGTTACCTAGGGTAATCTGTAGTTTGGTTGATTCGACCAAAACATGTGCGCTTGGTCGTCTTCTATGTTTAATCCGCTCAACTAGGAATTGATTTGTTGCAAGCTTACCGTTGTTCGGAGAAGACTTGGATCCTAAGATTTTGATCTATATCAGTTATTTCTGTGATGAGATTGGGCTGAGGCATGATTGGCTCGAATACGTATTCTCTGGCTCCCTAGGTCCCGTGATTGTCATACAAAAGCAACAATGTAGATTAACTGTAGCAAAGTGAAATTTAACTACGTGAAGTATATCTATAGCATATATGATTTCTCTATTTTTGTGTTTTCTGATGAACTTTATGAATGAATTTAAGAGAGTAGATATTTAATATATCTAGAATTGACAGCTAAATAACAAATTAAAACAAACAAGATAACTGAGTATAGCTATTTGTCTGTGCAACTGTGGACCTATTCTAAGCAATGAAATAATTGACTTAATCTATTTGCAAGACTCTCGATCCTACCTCAGAAGTGAGGAGTGAATCATAGTTTCTCAGAAACTATTAATCCCCACAGCTTCCCTGGCAATATCGAGAGTAGAATTGACTGAAATAAAGTGATTGGCTACTTTATTTGATATGTTTCTAACTAAACTTTGAAAGCTAGAACTTGGATTCTGCAGAATAGTGGCGAATCCGATGGTGTGTGTGATTTTGTCCCCTTAGTGTGATCTCCTCGTTCCTTCGTGTTCACGTGGATCCAGAAAAGCGTGTAATGCTAGCATCAACAGAAGTGGATATTGGGATAAAGGCAGCTTAGGATACAGACTGAATACAATGCGAGTAGGAGAGGGATAGCGCAAGAGTACAGAGCTTGGCTTATGCAATTCCTAGTGGGATTTATTGCGAGTCATGCAACATAAAGCATCTAGAACCTGAAACTATCTTGCTTGAAGAACAAAACCTGCAACTTTAATGGCTTCCTATCGAAAAAAGACTATTCTACTCCAATGGATTGGATAAAAAAAATGTCAATAGCACTTGCACAAGATGGATATGTGGCTTCCTAACAACAAAACAATACTAACTAAGCATGCAATGAAAGAAACTAAGAACTCTAAGCAAAATGAAAGGCTAATCTATTGCAAAGAGAAATTCAGAGGCAAATTTGAGGGGCCATTTGCTTGAGCACAAGCCAACTATTTATAGCATTTGCATTTACCCAAGGTAAAAACCAAATTGAACTCTTAAACTATAAACAATGGTAAAACACTATTCCAGGGAACCAGAATCATAAATGCAAGCTTATGGCGGTGAAAGAAAGCTGGTAAAATGTTGAAATTACGTGAGTCGTGTTAAAAGAGCTTTTTGGAAAACGCGTAAAGGACCGCCGCCGCCCAGGCAGGGGGTGGCGGTTTCGTCACTGAAGAGCAAAAGGCCAAGAAAAGAGGGGAAAAGGAAAAACAAAGCACGCGGGGGCTAAGCGGGGCATGCGGGATGTTAACGCACACTTGAAGAGATTTTCTAGATCCTGAACACCTTGCGAGGAGACCTGTATCATCATTGAGGCACTTGTCACGTTGTTCCGGCAGTACAGTACCTTACAATTTTGGGTACGTACATATTGCCCCCTCGGAGAAGCGTTTTAGCCATGAAGAGTCGTAAAACGGTGGGTCCGAGTATGGCGGTCCTGAAATGGGAAGTTAGAAGTTATACCTGATACATTCGTGTGTTGAAATGACGCCGTCCAAAATTCCCGCTACCTGCAAAACGAAAAGAGAACTCAAGTGCAGATAGACACGATAGTTTGGAAAATAAACGCTAAAATAATAGAAAATGAGAATGTACCATCTATGCGGGGATAAGAACTTACCTCCGTTGGCGCTCCAAACCTGTGAAAAAGGAATTTGAAATGAATCAGGCTGCTATATATATGAAAGTGGGCCCATTTTCCTATTCATTTGCGTGAGTTGGTTTGATTGATTCTGAGCTCTGGGACCCACGGTGATGGTTTCTTGCGTGAGTAGAGTCAAAACGTTCGTGACGAGATAGCGATCATGCCTCTGCGTGCGGAACATCGACCCGCGAGATCACAAGTTAGTTTTCTTCAATTTATCCTTTTTACCCCCCTAATTTTGAAATGTTAAAATCTTTGTCATGGGGGGGTAATTTTGAAAATATTAGGTTCAAAAGGTCCATCTAGGGGGGGCACCTACCGGGTAGGCCTTGTTTTAGTTAAAATGGTCTTGTTTTGTCGTTTTTTGGGATTTTTAGGTTTAAAAACCCGCGTGGGTTTTCGGGCCACGATCGCCGCCCTACCCAAGGTGGCGGTTACATGACCACTGCCCTGAAGGCGGCAGTTACAAAACCGCCTCCCTGCTCAGGGCGGCGGTTTCACACAGAATGCCAAAAGAACATCTATTTGAGATTGTTTTTGCATTTTTAGCATTTCTACGTGTTTTCATGATTTTTCCAGTATTACTCGGATGCTAACTTGCTCTGTTTTGTGTGTTTTTGGGTGTATGCAGGTGAGAGAGGAGTATATCCGGTGGAGCTGAGAGAGGGCGTGTGACTGGCTCCCAGGAGTACTAGATGCCCTTCACAGGATGAGGAGGACACTCTTCAGAGGGATAGGATAATACGCATCTCACGCGTGCCCCATATTACACCATCCAGTCACATTCTTTGTGACCTATTCTCCTATTGGGATGCTGATCGGAACACCTTCCGATTACCAGGAGTCTGCGGTGAGTGGACCATCATTTTGGAGGATGTTTTATTGCATTCTGGGGGTCCTGATTATTGGGAGACGTCTCACCTTTGAGACAACAGGTTCACGGGCCCATATAGCAAAGTGGGCCACATACATGGGAGATGTAGTCATCTCCATGGGGTCGAAGAAGGGGGTTAGAGTTCGATCCATTTCTAGTTTTCCCATCCCCTTGCTTCGCCAGGCTATCATGGGGATCCTTGCCTCGAGACTGATCGGGGACAAGGGAGGAGACACATTGTTATACTGCTCGTCCCCCATCATTGCACAGATAGAGGGACATGGCCGGATATATGCCTGGGGAGTAGATATTCTTGGGACTACCTACCATGATTTATACAGGGTAGTCCGTTTACAGGGGCAATCCTTGAGCCACCCCACCTTGGTCATGAGTTGGGTCTATGAGCACTTCATCTCCTATGGCAGAGGTGTAGAGGTGACAGATCCCCGGAGCTGTGAGGGCAGTCAGATGGACATACATGTCGGTGCTCCGAGAACCTCATCAGCCAGTTGCTTCTCTGACTACTGCCGACATGGAGGCCACACCATATCAGACTATGGCAGGTATATGGGGCAAGGAGGCTCTTACTTTGATCTCCTGCTCCACGACAGGGCAGCTTATTGATAGAGTGGGGCGAGTGGAGATACACCCCTTTGGCCGAGTTCCTCAGCAGTTTGGCCTACCCTACATGGGTATGCTTCCCCCGGTAGCGCCAGTGTACAGATCAGTCCGAGAGGCCAGAGGGGGGCCTAGAGGCTGGGGTTGGACAGTGGTTACTCCTGGCGTTCCTATTGCAGTTAGGAGGATAGTATGTGCCAGAGGGAGAGCCGGTGCACCTCAGGCACCCTTTCTTCAGATTGCCGCGGGTCCCCGCCCATAGCAGCGATGGCCCCATCGATATAGACTCCGAGTCTGAGGAGTTTACAGGGGGAGAGACAGAGGAGGAGATTGAGGAGGGACAGATCCTGAGTGGCATGACACTTAGGATATCATGTAGTCAAAGAGGGCCGAGCAGAGTGCAGAGAGAGTTACTCTGGTTTTAGAGGAGCCACTCTCCCAGGGTTATGGTGGGGAGGATGAGTCTGTTGTAGGGCGCTACGTCGCTCCAGCCACAGGAGGAGTACCCCAGTCAACGGTGACATCTGTGATAGGTGCTGATCCTATAGATCCATCCTAGAGGCCTGGTGATCCGAGTAAGTTACCCTCCCTCCTTTTAATGTTTGTTTTTAATTTAGGATTGCTTTAGTTACTATCTCTCCTTCTATTTTACGTTTGTATTCATCTCTTATTTGGTTCTAATTTGTTTTCTCCTTTGTTTGTAGAGACCGCCGAAGAGTGGCGAGATTTGATTCGTAGGGTATTTACTGATACCTTGATGATCCCCATGGAGAGGACCCACGCAGAGCTGTCCGTGGATGCTGGGGAGCCCTCAACGGTTGGTAGACATACTGACATCTTCTCCCCAGTCTGGCATGTGGCCAGGATGGTATCGACTCTCTGCACGGAGCTAGCGGGGTATAGGACAGCCGAGCGCTTGATGTGGAGTCATTCTCGTGGCAAGACTGTGGCTACCCCTCGGGATCCTGAGCACTCCGTACACTCAGAGCGCCAGTGTATCCGGAGTCCTAAGCATGGGCGTACGCCTTCAGAGGGGTCTCGTAGGGATTGAGAAGCCATTTGGCTCTCCTAGATTTTGTATGATATATTCTTTTGTATATCCCGAGCTCTTTGAGCGTTTTGACCATGCTCAGCGCATGATGGTATTGTAAAGAAACATTGATCATTTATATATATATATATATATATATATATATATATATATATATATCATATATATATATATATATATATATTCTTTTTGGATCAAGCCTTTGGCATTTATGGCTTTGCTTCTTTTCCAGTTTCCTTATGTTAAACTATGATGTATGTTTATATGCTCTTTAGAATGTATGCAATGGAGAACAAATGATGCAAGTGTTTTACTTTCTTTCTGTAATTCATGATGCTGTTATATGATAATGTAGATACAATGTGATTTTGAATCTTAGTTTCTGTAAGCAATTTTGAACACTTCATATTTGTTTTGGCAAAGTGGTGAAGATAAGCCAGTATGATGAGCAGATAAACCTGCCCCAATCCTAACCCCACGTAACTAGTAAGATGCGAGGGCTCATCACTGAGAGCTAGCAAGGGCACAAGTTGTGAAACGCATTGAAATGATAGTGATGAGAGATAGACAAAGCTTTGGTGGAACCAAATTAGGATGCTACAAGCCTACTTCTACCTCGAGTAACTTCATAGTTTAGGATGCAATTTGCTTTGCGGTTTATCTAGACTTAGATCCGTAGATGGCTACATAGTAGACCAAATCTGGGTTTTTTAGTATTTTAACTCTCTTGGAATTTTGAACATCTGATTCATTTGGTCTTGATTTGAAGGTCTCAAGGATTTGAATTGTTTTTCTTATGACCTTTTACGTTTGTTTGTCAAGAAGACCCCCTACACCTTGCCCCATGCTACTAGTAAGAAGCGTGGGATTATCACCATGGGCAAGGCATAGTCAAGTAAGGGCATTTCCATCCTTTCCCAACCCTACGTCACTAGTAAGAGACGCAAGCTCATCACCGAAGGTTGGTAGGGCAAGGGAATGTGTAAATTTAAAATTTTCTGTTTGATTCTATATTTGACTTGTTTATTTGAGCAAAATGTCAGTGTGTTCTTATTTCCAAAGAGATATATATACGGGATAGATGTGACACCATGAAGCTTCTAGAACAGACCATAGGCAAGACACCTATCCTAAGAAGAAACTAAAAGTGAGAACAAGCATGCAGATCTTGGTATGGTAACCAGTAAGACTTTGTCATTTCTAACTTTATTTGATGAAATGATTCCGAAATAGTTTGATGATATCATGGGAAATGGAGAAGTAAGATAAGAGTGTTTATGCCAATAACACTATGAGTTTGTAATGAATTGCTTTGAGAACAAAATTCCTTGATCACAATATTTGTACAAAACAAGCGGACAAAATGATCCTAATCTATATGAAGATGCAATGTAGATATAATTATAAGTAGTGCTAGTAGCTTATGCGTAGAATCGTTTGAGGTGTAGGGAATTGACTGTTTCGCCAAATTCCTCACCTTCCAGCGTACATAAGAGGTATGCACCATTTCCATAGTCCTTCATGACTCGGTATGGGCCCAACCATTTGGGCCGGAACTTCCTTCCTTTGCCGGTTTTCTTGTCGATCCGGCTGTCTAGCCTTAGAACTAGATCACCTTCATATATATCACATTCATAGACCTTCTTGTTATACTGCCGGCACATCCGGTCAGCATAGACTCTGTGCCGCTGTTCAGCCGTCTAACCTAGCTTCATCTAGGCTTTCTAGTTGGGAAAGACGTGCTTCTCTGTAAGCGTCTTCATCCAGGATCCCTTGTAATGAAATGCGGAGACTGGGTATCTCAACCTCAAGTGGGAGAACTACTTCTGCCCCGAATACTAGCGAGAAAGGAGTCGCTCCTGTTGGCATTCTTATTGAGGTTCGGTGGGCCCATAAGGCCAGATATAACTTCAAGTGCCAATCTCGTTTGTTTTCTTTCACCGTTTTGAGGAGAATGGCTTTTAATGTTTTGTTTGTCGCCTCAGCCTGTCCATTGGCTTGAGGGTAATACAAGGAGGCTGTATGATGGCTTATCTTAAATTTATTGCATAGTTCACGAACCTCTTCATTCTTAAAAGAAGTTCCATTATCTGAGATAATGATTTGCGGGATACCATACCTGCAAATGATTTGGTTCAAAATGAACTTGGTGATTACAGAACCCGGTACAGTAGTAAGAGGCATAGCCTCTACCCACTTGGTAAAATATTCGGTGGCCGTGATTATAAAATTATGGCCGTCTGTAGACGAGGGAGAGAATTTTCCTATCAAATCTAGGCCCCACGTAGAAAAGGGCCATGGAGTAGCAATCAGTTGTAGAGCTTGTGCCGGCATGTGGATCTCATGGGAGAACTCTTGGCACTTATGACACCTGCGTACAAACTCTACTGCGTCATGTTCTAGAGTGGGCCAGAAATAGCCCATTCGGTGTATTTTACGAGCGGTGGCATGGCATCGAAGTGGCCTCCACACATTCCATTGTGAGATTCGTGGAGAATCTTCTTGGATTCTTCTAGTGTCGACACATCTTAGAAGCATTCCATCGAACGCTTTTCGGTAGAGCACTTGTTCTATGATGATGTATTTAGCTATGATAATGCGTAACCACCTTCTTTGTTGCGGTGTAGCCCCTTCTGGATACGTATGGTCCATGATATAATTAATGATATCAGTGTACCAAGGACACTCAGAGATAGAAGGTCGGGTTTCGATGTAGTATACGCACTTCATCTGGAAAGTCCAGATCTACTAGATTGCCTCCGTCTAATGGGTTATCAGCTAACCAATCTGTGATGATTTGTCCCTTAACAGGACTTCTGATTTACAAATGTTAATTCGAATTCTCCCATTAAGGTTATAAAACGTCTAGCCTTCTTAGACAAGGACCCCTGCGTGAGGAAAGTTCGTAAATGGTCCGTTTTTACCATGACCCTTGTTTCTTGATTTAGCATATAATGTCTTAAGCGTTTGGTTGCAAAGACTATGGCAAGGCATTCTCGTTCTGCCTGTGTATAACGTGTTTTGTAGTCGAGCAATGTTCGACTAATGAAATAAATTACACGTTCTCTCTTGTCATCGTCCTCTTGGGCTAACATACAAGCCAGCGAGACATTGGTAGCTCGTGAATACAAAATTAATGGGCGATCTGGCTTAGGTGGCATTAACATGGGTGGTGATAACAAGAAACGCTTAACTGCGTCGAAAGCTTCATTGCAATCTTCAGTCCAATCAATGCTATAATCTTTCTTGAGTAGATTGTTGATTGGATGAATAGCGAAACTTAAGTCTGGGATGAATCTCTGGATTGCACCAAGCTTTCTGAGAAATTACCTGATTCCAGATTCATCTGAAGGTGGGACCATTTCGAGGACAACCCGAATTTTGGTTGGGTCAACATCGATCCCGCGTGATGATATAATGTAACCTAGGAGCTTTCCTCCTGTTACACCAAAGACGCATTTTTCTGGATTTAGCGTGACTCCGTACTCTATCAGACGTGAAAGAATGATGCGAAGTACTTCCAGATGGTCACAACGCTTCTTGGCCTTAGCCAACAAGTCATCTACGTAGGATTCCATGATTTTATGAATTAGATCGTGAAATATATATGTCATAGCTCGCTGGTATGTAGCACCAGCGTTCTTGAGACCAAATGGCATAACAACATAGCAATAAGTTCCCCAAGGAGTTATAAACGTGGTTTTAGCTTGATCTTGTTCAGATATTCTAATTTGATTGTATCCCGAGAATCCATCCATGAGAGACAAAAGTTCAAATCCAGCTGTTGCATCAACAATGACATCAATGGATGGCAACAGGAAGTCGTCTTTAGGACACGCTTTGTTGATGTCTCAGAAATCTATGCAGATGCGTATCTTCCCATTTTTCTTGAGAACGGGAATGATATTAGATACCCATTGAGAGTAATCGACTGGTTTGATGAATCCTACTTGGAGGAGTTTTATTACCTCCTCTTTCACCATGAGAGCTACCTTGGGTTTCATGGGTCTTGATTTTTGTTTAACTGGCTTTGCATCTGATTTAGTGACGAGGTTGTGTACCGCAATGTGGGGTGCAACTCCTGTCATTTCCTTATAATTAAATGCAAACGCCTTCTGATGTTCCTTGAGGATCTGAGTATGTATTTCTACTTCTGATTGAGTTAACGAGGATCCTAGTTTCAAGATCTTTGGTTCATCCTCCGTTCCGATGTTAACATCAATCGTTTCTTCGATTAAAGAGGCGTTACCTTCTTCAAACTCAGGCGGGGCTGGAGGTAAGTCCAAATCGTCCCTATTTTCTACTGTGTTTATGCTAGGTTCCATTTGTGAGGGAAGTTCCATCATGGGATTTCCGAAGTAAGAAGATGAATGTGGGATTAAGGATAAATCTATCACGCAATGGGAGAGATGTAACGCTGCATAGGTGTTTAAGTAATTCAGAGTTGCCATATCACTATCAACGTGGTCTAGGATAGTAAATTTGTTCTCATCCTTGCTTGTTAACAGAGATTTTGACAATAATTTTTTTACCAATGGTTCGGTACGAAGGGACACCATGAAACGGGTATCTTGGAATTCATTGTGTGGAGTGAAGCGTGATGCCGAGGTTGCTATAGAATCGGCGAGAAGATTTTGTTCTCGCGGGATTGCTTCAATTGATATGAAGTCAAACTCTTTGCTTAAATCTAATACAGCTGTTTTGTAAAGTTGTAAGTGCTCGGCTTTGGTTTCATATATCTCAGAGACTTGGTTTGCTACCAATTGTGAGTCTCCTAACACTCTGATGTTATCAACACTGATTCTCTTAGCTAAGATGAGGCCAAGGAGGAGGGCTTCGTACTCAGCGCCGTTGTTTGTGCACTCAAAATTTAGTTTAAAGGCAAATGGCAAGACTTTTCCCTCGGGGGAAGTAAAGATTACACCTGCCCCAGCTCCGTAACGACATCTAGCTCCATCAAAATGGAGAGTCCAATATTTAGCTGGGAGTGTGGATGTTGGGATATTTGTTATGTTTGTGCATTCTACTTCCACCATGCAGAGATCCTCTGCTGGAAGAGAACCAACACCTAGGGAATATCCTATGCCTACTGAATCGAATGGTAAGAACATTGGTAGATCCTGTTCTAGCAATTCAATGATTTTTGTGGTAGTTCCTAACGATACTGTTTCTACAATGTTTGTCTCATCCTTGAGGGCTGGGATCGTTTTGACCAGGCTCATAGTCTCAAGATCTGTCATAGGTACCAACTTTTCCTCTGGTTTTGATTCAGTGGGTTTATTAAGTTGGTTTGTTGGGAGTTCGAACTCTGAGTGAACGCCTGGTCTTTTCTTTAAGTCAGCCAGGTGTATATCGAATGGTTTCTGATCACCTTTGGCTATGAATATATTTCCTAAGTGTAAAAACCTTACTTCTTGAAATAGCGTAGAAGGGATTGCCTTCATGCGGTGTATCCATGGCCGGCCGAGGATCATATTATAGTTAGTTTCCCGATCTATAATATAAAACTCAGTCAGGATGGTTTTGGGTCCTAAGGTGACCGGTAATATTATAGTTCCAATCGAGGTGGCTTTAAGGCTATCATAGCCTCTTAGTGTGTTTCGAGTTGTGGAACAATTCATTTCTCCATACCCTAGCTTTTGAAGGAAAGAGAAGGGGACTATGTTAACTGCCGCCCCATCGTCAACCATTGCACATTTCACATAGTTGTTATAAACCCATACTTACAAATGTAAGGCTGGATCACCCTGGCATGCAATCTCAGCATCTATTGGCATTTTGTTTATTTCAAATATGAATTCGAGATCCATATCTGCCTGCCCTGGAGGATGAACATCAAAGTTTATATGATTTACCTGTGTTTCGGGAGGTGGAGTGATGTTAATTAGATGACCTAAACCCAATGCTTCTAAAAGAGCAGCCCTGTGAGCAGGGGAATTTTTTAATAAATCCAAAAAGGAGATGTGCGAGAAGGTTTTTGTTAGATCATTAATTAAATCATACACACCCACAGGTTTTGTTGGTACTTGTTGGATATTATCTGTCTCTAGCGGGTAGCTTGGACTTAGCTGAGAGGAATACTCTCGTGTCCTTGTTACAGCTTCTATAGGTAATTCGGAGTCTAACTCTACTAAACCGACTACCTTAGGTCGTGGCTGACTTCCTAGTTGTGGCGCAACTAATGGATTTAGCGAAGTTGAAGCTTCATGATCATTGTTTCTTGTAATTACACCCTTGTTTGTCCCACTTGGATTTAACTTGTTATTATTGTGATTTGGGAGCGGATCATTGAAGATCTTGAGGGGTGCATTTTGAGGGGAAACTGCCCCTGCAAAAGTATTTGATGCCGGTGACATAGGATCTACCAAAAACATGTCTATGAAAAGTTGTCTTTGTTCTTCTGGCAAGCGTTGCATGAATTTATTGTAGTCACGGCACGTTCTAGTGTCGTGGCCCTAAATTTTGTGGAAACCACAATATGAATTAGGATTGTAATTCCTAGTTTGTTGGTTTGGTGCGTATTGTGGCCCAAAATTTTGACCAAACCATTTCCTATTAAAGGTTTGCATTTGTTGTTTTTGATCTTGATTCTGGTTTTGATAACCAGTTGAGTTTTGGTTTGAACCCTGTATAAGGTTTCGCCGTCGTCGTTGTTGTTGTTGCTGTGGATGATTAAAATCCACTGCGTTGATTGTCGGGGTAAAGTTGTTATTTCGTTGGTTGTTTATTTGTGATGGAGTATTGACAACATTTACCTTCTTAGGCTGATCAGTTACTCCATTCATTGTTACGCCACGATTTTTATTAAGGATTTTAGGTCCTTGATTGACATTCGTGGTAGTAGGATAAGTTGTGGTGTTCTGGTTGGAGGTGATTAACCTCCCGTTTGTTCCATACGTTTTGCGACCACTGTCAATTGCTGCTTGATCTATTCGAAGAGCGCTCTCAAGTACTTCATCGTAAGTCCTTAGTGGAAACTTCTGGACTTCTTCCTTCACTTCTCTGCTGAGAGAATGAAGGAATAAATTGCATAGTTCCATCTGATCCATGTTTGGAGCACTTACCGATGAATAAAGAACTGTACGCCACCTCTGGATGAAATGGGCGACAGATTCATTGTGTTCTTGCTTTATGTGTAAAAATTCCCTAATTCCTGTCCTTAATAGTTTGTTCATGTCAAAGGCCTTAATGAACTCTGACATGAGTTGTTTGAATGAATGGATGGAAGCCTCAGGTATTCTATAATACCAATCGAGAGCGATACCTTCCAAGGTTGTAAGAAATATTTTAGCAACAACCCCATCCCATGGGAGTAGTTCTCAGATGGCTGTTGCGTAAGCCTTGATATGTGCATTCGGATCTCCCTCACCTTTGTACTTGGGCAAATCGGGAAGAGGTCTTGGAAGCATGACGCTTCGTATGGTAAAATCTAAGGGCTCTTTCAAATATTCTGAGTAAGTCCCTATCGCATATGTTTCGACCATTGATGGTGCCTACTGAGGGAGCGGAGGTGGAATGGGTTGTTGATATGGCATAGCGTATACGTTGGTAGGGGCATAAGGAAGCCCCTGTGTTTGAGCAAACATGCCGAGAGAGGAGAACATATCCCCTTGCGGTGATTTGGAGTACATGTTTAAGTATGAAGGGGTATTGTCCAGGAATGGATTATTTGGTACTAGACCGGGAGGTGTATCGAAACGGTGTTAGAGATGGCAGTTCTTGTTGGAGTTTGTTGTGAATACTGAGGAATCATTCCTAACATTTCTACTCCTATGAGGAGGTCTACTTGGCTAGGATGGTGTTGAGGATTGGAACTTCCTACTTGCATGAATTGAGAATTTTGACTTGCTTGAGCAAGTTCTAACCCTCTAACCTTTTCTACTAGAGTAGAAATGAATTCATTTGGTGAAGTCACGATATTATGCCTTGGTGGTGTTTGTTGCATATTCTGATGTTGTATAGGTCTATGATACCCTGCTATGAACTGATCATTATCTTGCCAAGTTTCCCCGAGGGTACTTCCTATATGCAGTGGCATAGAGATATTTTCTTGAAAAGAGACCTCGGGTTGTGTTTGTAAACTCCCTATGGATGGGTACATACTCCGAGAGCGTTGTTCATTCCTGGCATAACGTACTGAACATTCATCATCTAAAACCTGGTATGGGTCTGATTGTCTACTAATTTTTGGTCTACGTAGTACCTGAGGAGACAAACCAGATTCTCCAGTGAATGTCATATTGTTTGAGCCTGAAGGTTCTGCTTGTTGCGTTTGAGCGAGTTGATCCAACTCCTCTATTTGGAAGGACGAGCTATATCTGATCCTTGGAGTTTGTATTGACAACTGATTAGTTGAATAGTTGTCGCCCCATACTGAGAGCGAGGGTGATGATTGTCTATTCTGTTGGGCGTAGTTTGCCTCAAGACCCAAGAGGGGTCTACCATATGCATCAAATCCTAACATATTCAGGGGGTATATGAATACCCGCAGAATAATGGGAAGGAGCGAAGGTGAAAGTTAATGAGGTGGAAAAATGAATTTGAACCAGAAAGTAGGAAGTTTTATGTCAGGTTCACCAATTCTGTTGGTGAAGCTGATGAAGCATTTGAAAGTTCACGTTGGGTTCACCAATTTTGTACGATGGAAAAGTGACATGCGAGCGTGGGAATCTACAAGTAACTCTTCCTTGCACCCAACCTCCCGAGGTCATGCCGAGATAGCCGGTGGGGATGGAATATGTGTGGGATGCAAACACACTAGTTAGGTAATCTGATGTCTTCAAAACACACAAGAGGAATTTGTGAATCTAAGGCAAAGAAAGCCCTCCTAACCTGAGCTGGTGTGATAGATTGATCGGAAAGGATGACTGCTCGAAGGCTCCAATCAATATTGAGCTCTGGCGTGATTCAATCTATGGGTTGCGGAATACGTGGAAAATGACCTGGGATAGTTTCGTGTATGTCTCCAGACAGGGTCATAAAATGAATGATGGATATAGTTATTTCTATGGGCGATTCTCTGGCCTAGTCCAGAATTCCCTAGCTTTGTTAGCTGCTGTGTCTAGCAAGGATAATTGTTCGATGATGATAGGTGGAAGTGGAGTAGACCGGAATACTAGTGTACGTAGGCTAGCGTCTATGTCTGATTCACCTATGGATTCGTTGGGCTGCGGGATTTGTGGGTCACAACTGTAGACTCGCAGTGTTGTGGTCTGCTATGGTCATGTGCAGAATCAACCCCTAATCCCTAGTATCCAGTAATCGTATGCTTTCTCAGCTTCTATATTTAGAATCAATAACTGTGTGATTTTCTCAGAATATCTTACAGGTGTTCGTGCAACCTGAATTCTTAAGCTGGTATCTATATCTGTAAGAGTGTCTCCTGCGCCTGGCTGTGGGACCAAAGGATCACAACCAAAGGTTTGTTCTCTTTCAAGCCCTTCTACAGTCATATGGATGTTTACCTAGGGTAATCTGTAGTTTGGTTGATTCGACCAAAACGTGTGCGCTTGGTCGTCTTCTATGTTTAATCCGCTCAACTGGGAATTGATTTGTTGCAAGCTTACCATTGTTCGGAAGACTTGGATCCTAAGATTTTGATCTATATCAGTTATTGCTGTGATGAGATTGGGCTGAGGCACGATTGGCTCGAATACGTATTCTCTGGGCTCCCTAGGTCCCGTGATTGTCATACAAAAGCAACAATGTAGATTAACTGTAGCAAAGTGAAATTTAACTACATGAAGTATATCTATAGCATATATGATTTCTCTATTTTTGAGTTTTTCTGATGAACTTTATGAATGAATTTAAAAGAGCAACTATTTTAATATATCTAGAATTTTGACAGCTAATCTAATGACGAAATTAAAACAAACAAGATAACCGAGTATAGCTATTTGTCTGTGCAATTGTGAACCTATTCTAAATAATGAAATAATTGATCTAATCTATTTGCAAGACTCTCGATCCTACCTCAGAAGTGAGGAGTGAATCATAGTTTCTCAGAAACTATCAATCCCCACAGCTTCCCTGGCAATATCGAGAGTAGAATTGACTGAAATAAAGTGATTGGCTACTTTATTTGATATGTTTCTAACTAGAACTTTGAAAGCTAGAACCTGGATTCTGTAGAACAGTGGCGAATCCGATGGTGTGTGTGATTTTGTCCCCTCAGTGTGATCTCCTCGTTCCTTCATGTTCACGTGGATCCAGAAAAGCGTGTAATGCTAGCATCAACAGAAGTAGATATTGGGATAAAGGCAGCTTAGGATACAGACTGAATACAATGCGAGTAGGAGAGGGATAGCGCAAGAGTACAGAGCTTGGCTTATGCAATTCCTAGCGGGATTTATTGCGAGTCATGCAACATAAAGCATCCAGAACCTGAAACTATCCTGCTTGAAGAACAAAACCTGCAACTTTAATGGCTTCCTATTGAAAACAAACTATTCTACTCCAATGGATTGGATAAAATATCAACAACACTTGCACAAGATGGATATGTGGCTTCCTAACAGCAAAACAATACTAACTAAGCATGCAATGAAAGAAACTAAGAACTCTAAGAAAAATGAAAGGCTAATCTATTGCAAAGAGAAATTCAGAGGCAAATTTGAGGGGCCATTTGCTTGAGCACAAGCCAACTATTTATAGCATTTGCATTTACCCAAGGTAAAAACCAAATTGAACTCTTAAACTATAAACAATGGCAAAACACTATTCCAGGGAACTAGAATCATAAATGCAAGCTTATGGTGGTGAAAGAAAGCTGGTAAAATGTTGAAATTACGTGAGTCATGTTAAAAGAGCTTTCTAAAAATGCGTAAAGGACCGCCGCCCTGAGAAGGGCGGCGGTTACAGGACCACCGCCCTATTCAGGCGCGCCGTCATGAGACCGCCACCCAGGCAGGGCAGTGGTTTCGTCACTGAAGAGCAAAAGGCCAAGAAAAGAGGGGAAAAGGGGGAAAAACAAAGCACGCGGGGGCTAAGTGGGGCATGTGGGATGTTAACGAACACTTGGAGAGCTTTTCCAGATCCTGAACACCTTGTGAGGAGACCTGTATCATCATTGGGGCACCTGTCACATTGTTCTGGCAGTACAATACCTTACAATTTTGGGTACGTACATTTTCCTTTCAAATTTGTGTAAAGAAAGTTTTCTTCATTCTCCTTCACTAATAGAGGATACAAAATGGATCCTCTCATCCTGGTTGAAAGGCACAACCTAAAGTAGTGAGGATAGATCAAATCCTTTTGAAGGTGTTATCCATTTCTCTAACATCTGAGTGACAAAGAGTCAGCTGAATCACCTCCCTGGCTACAAAATGACATACATGATGATTTATCTGTCTCTAAGCTTCTTGTTAAATCTGTGATGTTGCTCATCTTGCAAAGGAGAATCAATTTGGATACCAACACAATGTATCTAATGAGAGTTTTTTTTTTCGTATATCCTTTAATATATTTTTCCTTGAAAATCCTCTCTCGTATGCCACTGTACTTGTTGGGATGGTAAGTATTGCTTTCCATAGTTTTTTCATATTTGGAAAAATTGCATGTGAATTTGTAGCACAAAAAACCCTCCAAGCCTCCTTTATGCAGAATCCTTCAAAATTAAAGCGAAGAGTATCGGCAAAACTATACAACTCTTTTGAACAACCTTCAAAATAAAAAAAGGCTTTGCTTCTCCCTCACACAAAGTATGTTGCATGTGTTCAAACATTTTAAGAAGACACCATTTTGAATTGTCTTCTCTTGTACTTGCATCCTATGAATAATGTTAAGGAATAAATAAATTTATAGAATTAAAAAACGAAAGATCTGAGAATATTTCATTTAAAAAATCCACAAGTTTTTGAACATAGTCTTTTGCAAGTTTCTTACAACTCTTTAGTGACCCATCAATGCAAGGATTCATTATTTGTTTTGGTCCATCAACATAATCATCATGCACATTTGGAATTGCCACAAATTGCAACTCATTCCTATGAATGTGTCCATCTTTATCAACAATCTCTAAATAACTATATTTAGAGCTCTCTAAAAATTTAGACACATTACTTGTTCCATTTGCAAAACTATCAGTCCTTAAAAAACCTCATGCTTAAATTTTGTATGGTAGAATGTATTGTTGCCCCTAAAGATGTGACATCCACATTCTCTTCTTGAGATTTTTTTTTCAACTTGTTTAGCGCACACAATACATCTGTAAGCATATGTAAGAAAGATTACACTGAGAATATTCTAGCCTTATCATACCATGAGTCTCTCATCTCACTTTTCCACAAAGTCAACAATGGAGACATTAACACAATAAGTTTTTCAATAAATTGTCCTCTTGAGAGACATCTAACTCCATGAATTTAAATATCTTGAAGTGTTTCAAGTTGCATGAGTTCCTAAAGAGCAATAAGTTCATTGTGTCTTTTAGTAGAATTTTGGACCCAATAATATATCTTATTTACCAACTTCTCAACAAACAACAATTCAGGATTTTTTTATAGCAGCATCTGATGCAACTAAAGCCTCACAGTGAGAAAACCAATGAATACCTATAAGATTTTGTACATATTTTTTTAAAAGAGTAACAAATCCATTCTCACTCCCGACCTTCGATGAAGCACCATATGTAGAAACTGCAATCAATCTTTTATTTAAAATACCCCTTTCTACTTTCAAACACAAAGTGCATCATATAATGTTTTCCCTCTTCCATCACACACATTTATGAGCTTTAAGAACTGTGAAATAGGTTTCCCTAATCCTTTTGAGTCTAGAAAATTACCATAAACCACAAGGTGTTTCTCTAGGCTTCGATCAGTACTTTCATCCAACATCAAAGAAAATAATGGACTGTTTAACATGTTTGCACTTTTTTCTCTCTTCAAGATACTTAAATATGGAAAAGAGGAAATCATTTGCAGCCATATGATTTGTAGTCCTTATTTTTGGGCATGTTTGTTGTTTCTAAGTACATCTCAAGAGAGAAAAGGGACTCATATTTTTAGAGGGGCAAGTCTTCTTGCACAACCCAAATAACTAGTTTCATAGTTTTGATGATTTGTTTCTTGTTGGTGTCATCAATAATTGCAATGTGTTTTGGAATCGATTTTGTTTTCCCTTCATTTCCAAATATCCATTTTTCTTGTGCAAATTTGAGGTTGTTTGAATCAGCATGAGTAACTATTGCATCATGTTGCACAATTAGTACAATGCAGTATGGAGTACAAGTTGAGATGGATATAGAATTTTTCAATAGACAAGAGAATAGAGGAAATGAATGCACTTGTTTTCCCTAGAAAGTATTCAAAGAGAGATAGTAAACACTTAGAATTAACCATCCCTTTACAATGAGGAGGTCTAAACTCCTTTTATTCTCTAGCCCTTTTTCAATTCATCTCTTCAAGCTACCCCTCCTTCATGACTTACTCATCATTCCCATTGTTATAGTCTAATTTATCAAATTATTCACTTAGGAATAGACAAAATAAGTCCCCGTTTTATAATTGCAAAAGCTTGTGACTGTATTCGACCATTGCACAAATATTAATTTTTTTATGATCATTTCTTTAATGAATAAGAAAAAAATGTCTTATCATGTACCTACACAATCCCAAGTAATTAGAAGAATAGGGAGTAGATAGGAAAGTGAGATATAGAAGAAGGATAATAGTAGTAAATGTAGATCTCATTGCTAAGTAGCGACCGGCCACTTGGTTTGAAGGGGTACCGCTTCCTCATGATGAAGATTCTGCCTCTGATGCATCCTATGAAAATTTAATTTTTCTTGAACTCAGAAGTCCTTTCACCTTTTTGACAAAATGAACAACTGCCGTTGTGAGCTCAATTCCACTGACCCTGATGAATGCTTGCCTACTCGCAATGATGATTCGATCCATCTCCTCTAGAAGGTATGGCTTAGCTTATTGTCACTGCTAGTGACATTTGATCTTTTGTGAACCACTTGAGAAATGAACCATAGATTGGTTTGCTGAGTGACTCAAGGGTGTCTTGTTGAAAGAGAAAGGATCTCCTTGAACGCTCCATTTCTGAACCATTTCTTGAAAAAGGATCACCTGGGCGGTTCTCTTGCATCAAGGACTTATGTTGTTCATTGATATGAGGGGCTCAAAGCTCTTCTACACATTTTCTTAGATCTTCCTAATAATCTCCTTGAGCAATGGCTCTCACATTCCTCGAGCTCTGCTGCTGCAAAGCCCTATTTCTAGTGCATCGCACCTGGTGCTGCCCTCACCACCATGGCTGCGGAACCAAATAGCCGGCTACTCAAGCTTCTCAGCTGGGTCGATGAACACATACTGCTGTTCCCGTCAATAACCTTGCCTCTACCTGAAAATAAACCAGTTTTGCACACAGGGCTAACACATTGAATATCAACCTATGTTATTATTCTCTCTTCAAATGTACATGATTCATGAGCTATTATATAACCACTTGACATATAAAACATGATCTACTGAAATAATAGGGAGGTGTTAGTCAACTGGGATAGTCCCAGAATGGATAGCTCTTCGGGTACAGACATAGTAACCACTTAGAGGCTAAGTATGTAAAATTGTTGATAGGATGAGGTACAATAATAATAGCTTAAACAGAAAGGCACTAAAAGCATGGAGGGGGAGGGGAGCATTGACAACAGTCATACTTGTAGACATATACCACAGAAGTTAGTACCTCCTTAGACTCCCACTTAGGGAAGGCCAAGACTAGACATGATTACAACATTGCCGCCTTTAGGGCGATTGAGGAGTTCATCGAGGACCAGGCCAAAAGTGTTTCCAACCTCAGCGGTGTCCCGGCTGCACTTTGGGGCAACGAAAAAGAAAGCAAAAGAACCATTGAGGAGCTTGATAAGAATGATGCTGCCCACATGACTGCTTTGAGTATGTTTCATGCCTGGAAGAGAGTCAAGATCAGTATCGATAAAGCTGCCAAGAAGTAGTTCTGGATGCTTCTGCTGCTTTTAGTTGTTTTTTTTGCTGTTTCTCTGTGGTCGGTTTGCTGTTTTTTTGCTGTTGTTTTGCTGTTTTGTCTCGTTTGTGTAGCTGTTTCTGAGCTACTTTGAGCTTCATTGTAACACTTTGATCTTGATCCATTCTCTCTGTTTCTCACTCTTATTCCGGCTCTCAGGCCTTCTTTTGTATTCAAGGGTATAGTCCCTTTCAAAAAACTATTTGCCAATAATAAAAAAAAAACAATAATAGTAATTGTAATAATATTAATAACATGATTATATATTTCCAATTGAATAAACAATAAAAACATCCAAAGAGTTCAAAAAATAAACTACAATATATTGGATTTCCTTTTTCGTTTTATAAAACTATGATATCGCTTTTTTTGTTTTAGAAAACTATGATATAATGTTGTGATTTTGGATACTTTTAATCTTTAATGAAATATATGTTTATTTATTTTAAAATTAAGTTATTAGTTAGTTAGGGTTATATTCTTGTATCTATATATTTTTGTATTTTCCTTTCTAATAGAACTTGGAAGCTATCAATAAGGCTAAACCAAACAAGATGTATTTTGTGAACTTTCTTAAGTACCTACCAATTGAGTGAGTGCATCAAAAAAATGAAAATAAATCTTTATTGTCCACAAGAGGTTCAGAGCTATGACTTGTGATATGTGTTTTATAGTAAGTAAACATTTGCAAGAAGACACATTGTTTTCTTGAGAAATTTTAAAGGGAATAAATGTTTCATTTGTATACTTGATACATTTGATCCAAAATATTTAAACCCATTAAAACAATGTAATAGATCTTAAAATATAGTTGGAGAGGGAATGTAAGTTGATTGTTATTTTCTTTAACTAATATGTGTATAAGTTTTTAATAAAACCCATATTTTATAAACTTAATTGTAATAGTTATTAAATAATCTAAATTCATTATGTATCACTATGGGTATGGGTCTATATTAAGAGCAAGTAATTTTTGGTCTCACCAATGATAAATAGGGTTTGTAAGTCTTAATGGGTGTTCCAAATTTGAAGAAAACCTCCACGTTTATAGTTTATTCGATTTTTTTTCATTGGTTGGTGGGACCACCTTATTTAATATCATATTATATGTCCCCCCTTTTAATTTACCCACTTAACATTTATCTTAACCTAAACCACTACATGGATTATATGTTTTAAATGTATGAAATTTGTTTGGTATATTATAATTCTCCTCTTCATCACTAAATGCCCCCTTTCATTAAAAGTATTATATTCCATAGAATGAAAGCACTATCTTATATATTCTAAAACATATTTTATATCCTATTTAATCTACCCCACCTATTTAACCCCTTGGCATGTTTTTGGTGGCCACTGACATGCTACACTTTAGTAATAAAAGCTAACCCCCACTCTTAACTCTTTGAGCTCCACCATGGCATTGGTTAATTTTTTTTGGTTTTTTTTACATTTTTTATTTACTATAATTTCACTTCATACATTTATTTTACCAATATATTGAAATGTTTATTTTTCAAATGTGATAATGAGAAAAACACAATTATATTTGTATAAATCTGTTGATTCTATTCTTCTATAGTTTCACCATATTTCTCTAACTGTAAAAATTGCTAACACGAAAAATAGTAATTAATTCAATATCCATTCCAATAAGGTGTGAAAATATTCCACAGTATTGTCCCTTATGTCTATGTTTTTTCTCATATCTTTTTTTGCATCATTAACAGAGAAGATTATGCAATTATTCTAGAATATATATTACCCTATGGATGCTGAAATATGACCCGATATAATATGGAATTCCTTATTTTTTTTACAAAATAACAGTTCTACAAAAAACTATTTTTTTTTTCCTAATATCCATCTAAATCATTTTATGCAGGTCTTGGAAATCATTCCAACAAATTTATAGAGTGTGTAAAACTTAAATAATACGATTTTACAAAACAAGGTTGAATGATTTAATGAAAAAAATATTAAAATACATTTGGAGAGGGAATGTGCTTTGTTTATTATTTTCTTAAACTAGTATTTGTATATTTTTTTACAAAAACCCACATTTTCTAAATCTAAATAGAAATAGGGTCATCTAAACACAAATAGTTTCCATGAAAACATATGGTAATGGTACCTTGGAAACTTGCAGCAAAGGGATTTACAAACAAAGTGCTTTAGCTCTAGATACTCTGAGAGAACAAATGATGATAAGATCCTCTCAAAACTCAACATGAGGAAAACATTACAGTCAAATATCAGAAAATGAAAAAATGAAAAGAAACTAATAGATTGATTTACATTTGAAGAGGATTAAGTATTAATAAATTTAGGGAAAAGAATAAACTACGCACAATTTCTTACCAGCTATGCTCTAAGATAGATAAATACTAGATGAGGAACCATAATGAAATATTTTTTCAACTGTGAGTGTAGCACTAAAATATTCAACTCCTTAATATTCCAAATTCTCAAATCAAAAAATTCTCAAACAACCACACCAAGTGGAGAAATAACAAATGTTTCTAAACAGACTCATAAAAATACATCCACGGTCCATGCTTTCATAGTTCACTTTGTAGACACCAAAATCATGTCGTAATCACCTTGGTCCCTTAGCACAACCCTATAATCACTTCCTCATACTCAACACCTTATCACCTACCTCCTGCACCCCACACATTTTAATTTAATTACTTTAATTAAATTAATGCCATTTACCTCCATACATATTATTTTAATTATTTTAATTAAGTTAATAGCCTTTTTCCCACACACACATTAATTTAATTATTCACATTGAATTAATTCACTACCCTCACACACCTATTTTATAAACTTTCCTTTATTAAATGCACCTCACCTAACCACCCCCATCATTTGACCCATTAACCTAAACCCTAAACCAATGTCCTAAATAAAAACTAACATTAGACCCATCCCCTCACCTCACATTAAAAGCCTCCTAAGGTCGGTTTTTTCCCCGAGGAAAAGAAGAGACCCTTACCAAATGGCGGAACAACTTCCCAGGAAAACTTTTGAACAACCTGAAATATCTCACCCAAACCGATGTCGGTTCACCCTAAACTGATGCTGGTTCACCCTAAACCGACGTCGGTTATACTGGAATGGACCAAATGGCCTAGTTAGACCCATCTACAACTTTGTAATATGGGTTGGGTTGTTGTTTGAAAATCTTTTGATCTCAAGTTCTTTCTCTTGAGATGCGGTAGTAGAACGAAGATTGGTTTGTGATCAACAAAGGAAACCAAATACACTGGCACAATGGTGAAACTTTCTTCCAAGCATCCTCAAACGCAACAACTTCTTCATTATTCTTCATACCTGTACCTCACAAAAGAGTAAGTATCCTCCTTCCATCTATTTTATTTTCTTATTATCACTATATTCTTTGTGGTAAAAGGAACCTAGTCTTTTACCCTCTATCCATTCCCTCTCTCCAGTTGCAGCCACCTTCCATACCCACTCATCTTAATACTTAGCCAAATTTCATATTTTGACCTCCTCAGTAATCTCAGACCTTCGCAACATATCTACATCCTCTCTGTGATCAATTCCCATCTACTATCCACTCCACTTTCACCCCAAAACTCCAAAAACCCAGACTGTGTGATTCCACTAGCCTCAACTTAACCATCGTCGGTTCTCTCTAACCATCACTGGTTATAGTTAAACCATCATTGGTTCCATAAAACCGCGGTCAGTCTCTGTGTCACCTAATCTCTACCAGAATTATAACCTGTTTCTGACATATAGCTACTTGAACACCTATTTGACCTTCAGATCTGTATCTAACCTAGCCTGTTAGCTCAGATTCATCTATAACCAACCTACTTGACCTATGGATCTCTTTCTAGCCTAGCCTGTTGGATTAGATCTAGCCTATTGTGTTTTTTATGAGATGCCTAAATCATATTAAACTACAATAGGAAAACATTTACTTTATTTCAGCATTGAATTGTTTTAAACAGTGGATTGATAACCACCTAGGAAGTATTGCACTTCTAGGATCTAGCACATGCTAGGCAGTCCACTGCATATATTGTTTAACTCTCTTTGGTGGTCTTGTTTTTATTCTTATACAGGTAGTTCCTCCTAGCTAAAAGGAAGGTCTCACAATCACTTTGATTGGGAATTCAGATACGCGCACATATAACCTTCAATCATCCTAAATCAGGTATTCCTCTTACCACCTTTACCTTATATGTTTTGTCAAGTACTTCTCAGAAAACTAAGAAATCAGGTGAAAATTTTTGGCATGCCCGATGGGACCCATTCGGGGTTCCTTGCATCTTTCTTCATTCCTAGGTGAAAAAATGTGTGTGTTTGTTTCCCTTCTAAGTAGCATTCACATTAAAACTTTCTCCTTGGTAACATTCTTTTCTTTCTACTTGCTCCGAAAGACACATTTCTTTTGGTGTATTTAAAAAGAACTTTCTTATTCTTGTTTTCTGCATTTTAGTGAAAGAGCATCCCCCTTCCTATTCATCTATTGCTATCATCGAACATCGTACTTTCGATTTGGGTTTAAAAAAAGTGCACTGCATTCTAATTTTTCTCATTAGCTCACATTAATTAAGGGCAACCTATACGCTGGAAGTCATGACCAGCTGAACAAATCGTAGCAAAGCACTTCTATCCTTTTCTCTGTCTCTGAGTCTTACCAAACCACACAAAAATTCAAAATACATACATTCATAAACAACATCTTACCTGGAAGAAGCTGTAGGTGATCACATGATCACGGTACAGTGGGCTCCTAGCTCGCTGCTCTGTCGAGTCATACTTTAGAGCGAAGCCTGCCCCCACCATAACATTCCCGAAACCTCATCCTTTAGAATTACTTCTTCATAGGAAGCCTTCCTCACCGAGAAATTCTATTGTTCTGTTCATAACAGTCAGTCCATACAAATAACATAAGATGAACAAACATAATAGAATAGGAACTCTAGGAACGTTCTTTCTTAGTGTTCTGAATGATTTACATTTTGAGGTGAGAGCTTTCGATCATTATTTTTGTGTCTTTCCTTGCACACTCCCAATCATAGTCAGTGTATTCTGACTTCATCTGAGTGTGCCTGGACCACATCTACACCATTCTCAAACTTCTAGGTTTGATTCAACACCATATTTTTAAATCACAACCATCTTTCTTATTATCTGTTTCAATTTCACAGTAACCAGCTGTGGTTACCTTTAACCAGCATTGCTTTAACCAAACCGACGTCGATCTGAAGTCTTCTTGGATACCTATCCAAAAGACACCTATTTCACTTTCTGAGCTGTAAAAGGATCCTATCACCTTCCATATTGTCGTTACTTCAATCACAGTCCCCTTATGTCTCATCCTATGTGAAAATTGTCAGTCTGGGATGATCATTTAATAGACTGTTGGTTTTTCACAGTGATAGACATCGTTTAAGCCTAACTGACATCAATTTACCGGAACCAGCATCGGTAACCCTGTGTTGTTTTACAGCTCATCAGCCAACCTAATTCATTCACCATTGACTGTTTTCCTAGTTCTGTTGTGTTATGTGCCATTCAGACATAATACAGTCTTGCCAAATCAGTTCCTACCCACATGGTGATGATCCATAGTCAAGTGAGAACCCTCATATTTGACGCTAGTCAACTACCGCTCCCACCTAGCCCTTCATCACCTAGTCCTTCACCACCTTCCAACTCATCATCCATGGATCCCAATCAACCTATCACCATTCCTACAGGCGACACAGAGTTTACACGACTCCTGGATCAGAATCCCACTGCTTTCAGCCACTACCTCACCCATGCCTCCACTCGAGATTCCTCGAGTCAATTGATCTATGGCATGCTTGTATCCATATCTCCATCCCTAATGATCACTTCCACCTCAGCTCCGCCTCCTACCATGGTGACCTCACCCATTTTATCCCGAGTTGTGTCACAGCTAGGTCCCATGCCAACTTTGACCGCCGCATCCGCCACCTCTATTACACCTATAGTCTCCACCATACCATCATCCACCACCCAAAAACATATCATGTATTGTCTCATATATACTAGTTGCAACGCTACCACCCTTAGTGTCATTAACCTCTACCCCATTTCAAAACGTTGTCCTTTCTATTCCCCAATATCTACCTCCCATCTCTACCAAGGTCACTAAAAGTGTCCCACGCTCACATACCTACTACCATCTGCCTCCTGTTTCATCAGTCATTTAGTCTAGATATATACCCTCTATGTTTGTCTCTCAATTCCCGCCTCCTTATTTGACACCACCATATTCTGGAATGTCGTATTCTTCATATGTCCCACAACAACCTCCTTTCATTCTGGGGGGTACCCAATCTTCACAACCCAATAATGACGTTATCAAGTTAATCATGGACAAGATGCAACCATTAGAAGCATATGTTTCCGGCTCCCACAATTCTCTCACCTATGATGAGATTTGTAATGAGCCTATTCACCCATCCATTCCCATTCACCCATATCCCATACATTGGGAGATGCCTAAGTTTAACTGCTTTAATAGTAAGGAAGACCCACAATAGCATTTGCAATCTTTCAAACATGGGTGTTATTTAACCACCCATGATGATGCTTTGCTTTTGCGAACCTTTCCCATGTCCCTAACGGGTCCAACATTGGACTGGTATAGTGGATTACCTAGACATTCCATCTTCTCAATCAACCAAATAGCCCAAGCCTTCTTGGATCATTTTTCGATTAACATCATCAAGAAGGTTACCTTGACCGATCTTTACTCCACGGTTCAATATGACGATGAATCTATCGCAGATTTTGTTGCTCGTTGGCGTAGCCTAATAAACCAACTCACTTTCCAATTACCACAAACTGAATTCATAGAGATCTTCACATGAGCCTGTGCTAGACATATCTCACCTACCTTACAAGTGCAAACCTTTCAAACATTTGATGAGGCTTTTAGCATGGAACGTAAGCTCAAAATTTGTGCCATCGAAGAGAAGAAGAAACAATTGCAAAACAAGAACTCCTCATTTAAATCACACGATACTTTCTCTTCCTCAAAACCTTAGACGAGTTATTCCAAATCCAAGGGAACTGCCAACGTAGTGGTACTTAAGGCTGGCCCTACTCATCCATCCAATCATGCTAAACCTTCATCCAATATGTCACCGGTCCAAGCCTTCCAATTCAAACGAGAACAAAAGAAATACACAGTAATTGGGGAACCATATTCATCTATTTTAGAAAAGCTTATTAAAGCTAGTGCCATCACCCTTCCTCCTATCAAACCACATACTGGTTTTTACCCCTCTCGCCCCATACCAGGTTGGTATAAGGAAAATGATTACTATAACTATCACCGTGTAAATGGTCACAGTGACAGCAATTGTATAACCCTTAAAAACATTGTTCATAGAATGCTTGAGAGCGCCGAGTTAGTCCTAGATAACCCTAATGCACCTACCAATCAAGACGTTCATATTTTCAAGAAACCATTCCCCATCTAATGATCAAACTAGTCATGCCTCACACAACAAAAGTAATACACGTGAAGTACATGTTATCTTTACATACTTACCACTTGTTTCACAAATATCTCCTATTCCCTCAATCGAGGAAATTCTAGCCTGAAATCTTCTACCCGCACAAGAACTTACTTTATCCATTCCTCTACCCATAGAGGAAAGCTCTTCACCTCCCCATAAACCTATGGAGGAGTCTCTCGTTAGCACCAATATAATTTCCCCTTCAACTTCCATACCCAGTGAACAACTACCAATTGTACCTCCTCCACTCACAGAGGAGTACCCATCGACTTCTCCACCTATTCAGGATCCAATAGATTTGCCGTTACCACTCGGTGACCATTCTCCGTCAACTACCCAAGATCTTGTGGACCTACTTTTTACTCTCTTACCTACAGAGGCAAAATCCAGTGAATTCCCTATTTCTCAGACATATTTTACGGGAATCACCACTCGCTCCACATTTACCTCATCTACCACAATGCCATTCTCACGTTTGGCTGACCGCCTGGACTATGTTGATAGGGCTTCACTTTGGGGGCGTCTCTTACTCCTGGTCTTAACCCAAATGCAATCATCTTCCACTGACACCTCTACCATTTATTTGAATAAGTTTCAACAACCTAAACCACACATGAACATAACTCTTGATACATCTTCTATTGCATCATCCTCATTTATACCCACCTCTCTACCTACTAGCTGACGTGTTGCAACACCATTTCTTGTATCTAAACCCACTAGTGTTCTAGGCACCACACCCACATAAAACCTTGCACATCCTCTTGTCAGGATACTGTACGTATCCGAAATTGTAAGGTACTGCAAAGCCAGAATGATGATACACATGCGCCAATGTTGATACGGGTCTCCTAGCAAGGTGTTCAAAATATAGAAAGGATCACCAAGTATACACTTGTATCCCGCATGCCCCGCTTAGCCTCCACATGCTTTGTTTTTCCCTTTTCCCCCTTTCTTCTTACATTTTGTATTTAGTGACGAAATTACTACCCTGCCCGGGCAGCGGTCCCATGACCACCGCCCAGGACAGGGTGGCGGTCCCGTTACCACCCTACGTAAGGCGGCGGTCCTATACGTATTTTCCAGATCCTTCCGACGATCACGTCAAATGTAAATCTTGAATTTCACATGCTTTCTTTAACCACTTTAGCTTGCATTAATGTTTTTGACTCCCTGGGAATAGTGTTTTTCCTTTGTTTATAGTAAAAGAGTTCTAATGGGAGTTACCCTCTAGTAAATGTATTGGTTATAAATAGCCAACTTGTTTTCAAGCAAATGTACCCTCATCCTCTCAATTCTCTTATTCAATCTCTCAATTTCTTTCTTAGAATTATGTCATTTCATGTTTTGCTTCCATTGTTGGTGTTTTAGAGCTTATACAATCTTCTTGTTTAAGTATTATTCAATTACTGCTTCATACAATCAGTTTAGCACAGAATAGCTTCATTTCTAGACTAGAATCCATTAAAGTTGTAGGTTTTGTTTTGTCACAAGGATAATTTCTAAAAATCTTGGTACACTTGTGTTGTATTCCCACAATAAATCCTACTAGGAATTGCATAGTCAAGGTCTGTTCGCTTGCACTATCCCTCTCCTACTCACATTATATTCAGTCTATATCCAAATTTGTCATTGTTCGATTGCTATCTTCTTTTTATACTATCATATACACACTTTATGGATTCATGAGGATGCGAAGGAACAAGGAGATCACATTGAGGGGATGAAATCACACACAACTGGATTTATCATTGTTCTGTAAATGCCAGGTTTGAGCTATCAAAGTTCTAGTTACGACATATAAAATAGAGTAGTGAATTATTTAATTTTAGTTAAAAGTTCATTCTCGATATCACCAAGGAAGCTGTGGGGGTTGATAGTTTCTGAGAAAATGTAATTCATTCCTCACTTCTGAGGTAGAATCGAGAGTCTTTCAATTTAATATATTTAGTATAATATCACAATTACACAAGAAAATAGCCATACCAGGCTACTTAGTTTGTTTTCATTTTGTTTCTAGATTAGTTGTCCATTTTATAAATATACTAGAGTAGCTACTCTTCAATTTCATTGAAATAGGTCGTTGAAAAATAAAAAAATAGTAGGATGCTTGCATAGTGTAAATACCTCGTTTGTAATCAATTTATTAAATGTTAGTTAAAAGTTGAATAATTTTTTATGACAATCACAGGACCTACAGAGCCTAGAGAGTATATATTTGAACCCATAATGCCTCAACTAAATCTACCCATGACCTTAGCTAATATAGATCAGGACCTTAGGATACAGGAATTTTGAGCAACAAGAAGTTTACAAGCAATTAGTGAACAACTGAGAGGATTAAACATTGAAGACTATAAAGATTACAACTTTTGGTCGAATCATCCTAATTATAGATTGCCTTGATAAAACATCTGATTGACCGTACAAGGATTCAAACGAAAACAAGAATTTGGTTGCAATCCTTTGGTTCTGTAGCCTAACGCAGGAGACCTCCTCATTGACATAGACACTAGCTTACGCATCCAAGTGGCCAGAACACCTGTTAGGTATTCCGATAAAATCATACAACTTCTAGTTCTAAATATAGAAGATGAAAAGGCATACAATTACTAGATAATTGGGAGAAGGGATTGATTCTTCACATGACCATAATAGGTCCATAACAACCATGAACTCACGGTTGTGATCCCCAAGTACCACAACCCAACAGGCCAAAAAATTAGCCAAGTATTGACACCAGCTTGCGAACACTAGTATTTAGATCCTCACCACTCCCGCCAGATATTATAGTACAATTCTCCGTATTAAACATAGAAGCTAATCAATCTAATATTTTATGGGCTAGACCAAAAAACCACCCATAGCTAACCACAAAATCCACTAAATGACCTACCACTACTTTCATGACCTTTCCTGGAGATATATACGAAGCTCCCACAGGTCACTTCCCACGTATCCAACAACCAAGAAATAAGATCTCGACAGAGCTCAAAATTGATTGGAGCCTCCGAAAAGCCATTATACCTGAACGATAAATTACACCAGTCCAGGTTAGGAGGGCCTTCTTCACCTTAGATTCAAAAATTCCATTATTACATGTTGAGGATTTAAGATTGCCCAATTAGCTTATACATATCCATTCGCATTCAAACATTCACCGGCTGTCTCGACACGACCTCGGGAAGTCAGGTATGAGGAAAGGGTACTTGTATATTCCCATGCTCACTTGTCACTTTTCCATCATACAAAATTGGTGAACCCAACATGAAACAAACTATTATTTCTCTTTCTATTTTCATTTCTTCCATCCACCTTCGCTCTTTCCCATTATTCTACGGGTATTCATAAACCCCCCAAATATGTCGGGATATAATGCATATGGCAGACCTGTCTCAGGTCTTGAAGTAAACTATAGTCAAAAAAATAGACAACCATCACCCTCACTTTCTGCGTGGGCTGATAACTATTCAAGTAATTACTTGTCATCTCAAACTCCCCCTTACAGAACTAGTTCCAGTTCTTCATTCTGAATTGAGGAGTTTGATCAATTTGCACAAACACAATAGCCAGAGCCATCAAGATCTAATAACATGACATTTACTGGGGACTCTGTTTCATATCCTTGGGTCTTGTTCAGACCACAGATCAATAGAAAATCAGACCCACTCCCCTTTTTGGATGAGGAGTACTTGGCACGCTTTGCTAAAAGTGAACAACGCTTCCAAAATATGTATCCACATTTAGGAAGTTTACAAATACAGTTTGATACCCTATTCCAAGAGAACACCCCCATTCCTCCACCTATGGGAAATACCCTCGGTGAAGCTTGGAAGGGTAATGACCAATTCATAGCAGGGTATCATACCCCCTTACAACCTCAAGCTATACAATAAACACCCTTAAGGAAAAGCACTGTGTCTTCACCGATGGAGGTCATTTCAGCCTTAGCTGAGAAGGTTAGAGGGCTAGAACTTGCTCAAGAAAACCAAAATTCATATTTTGGGCAAGTAGGAATCCCCAACCCTCTGCATCACCCTAGTAAAGTTGACCTCCTTACAGGAATGGGCACGTTAGGCATGCCTCCTCAAAATCCTTATAATTATCCGCAACAAACACCAACTAGGACAACATTTTCAAATGCCGCTCCAGTCAAAAACATGACACCACCCGACTTGGCACCAAACAACCCATACTAGAACAATGTTCCTCCCTATTTAAAAATCTATTCAAAATCACCATAAGGAGACATGTTCTCTTCTCCCAGGATGTTCATTCAACCACAAGGATTCCCTTATGTCCCTACAAACACATATGCTATGCCATATAAACAACCCTTTCCACCTCCACCCCCTCAGCAAGTGCCATCGATGGTCGAGGCCTATGTAGTAGGGACTTATTCAAAATATTTAAAAGAGCCCCTAGACTTCACCATACGAAGTGTTATGCTTCCGAGACCTCTTCCCGATTTTCCTAAATACAAAGGGGAAGGGGACCCAAATGCACACATTAAGGCCTATGCCACAACCATACAGGAGTTATTCCCTTGGGATGGGGTTGTCGCTAAAATATTTCCTAAGACCCTAGAAGGTATTGCCCTTGATTGGTATTACATAATACCTGAAGCTTCGATACACTCATTTAAACAACTCATGTCAAAATTCATCAAAGCTTTCGACATGAACTAATTGTTAAGAATGGGAATCAAGGAGTTCTTACATATCAAACAAGAACATAATGAATCCACCACTCATTTTATCCAAAGATGGCGTACAGTTCTCTACTCATCAGCGAGTGCTCCAAATATGGATCAAATGGAACTATGCGATTTATTCCTTAATTCACTCAATAGAGAGATAAAGGAAGAAGTCCAGAAGTTCCCACTAAGAACTTACGATGAAGTACTCGAAAGTGCTCTCCGAATCGACCAAGCAGTGATTGATAGTGGTCATAAGACATATGGGACAAATGGGAAATTAACCACTCCCAATAAAAACACCACGGCCTATCCTAATGCTGGGAACACTAATCAAGGACCTAAGATCCTTAACAAGAACCACGACATTACAACAGATGGAGTAACTGACCAAGCTAAAAGGGAAAATGTTGTAAACGTTTCGCCACCTGTTAATAATTAGTGAAATAATAATTTTACCCCAACAATCAACGCGGTGGATTTTAATCGTCCACCATGGCAACAACAACAACAACAATGACAATTCCAAACACAAAGTCCAAATCAAAACCCAACCAGATATTAGAGTCAAAACCAAAGTCAACAGCCTCAAAATTTTAACTCTAACAACCAGAAACCTTATCAGAATTTCGGGCCACAACAGGTTTTAAATCAATAGCCTCGAAATTATAATCCCAATCTATATTGTGGCTTCCACAAGATTCAAGACCACGATACTAGGACTTGTCATGAATACAATAAATTCATGCAGCATTTGCCAGAAGATCAAAAATAACTCTTTATAGATATGTTTTTAGCAAATTCTGTAGTACCCACTCCAAACACTTATGCAGGGGCAGTTTCCCCTCAAAATGCATCCCTCAAGATCTTTAATGACCTGCTCCCAAACCATTTTAACAACAACAGGTTAGATCCTAATGAAACAAATAAGGGTGTCATGACAGGAAACAATGATCATGAAGCTTCAACTTCATTAAATCGACCAGTCGCACCCCAGTTAGGCACTTGACCTCAAACTAAGATAGTTGGTTTAGTGGAGTTAGACGCCGAGCTACCTGTAGAAACCATAACAAGAACATGAGATTATTCTTCTCAACTAACTCCAAGTTCTTCATTAGATCCAGACAACACTAAACAAACATTGCTAAAACCTATATGCGCCTATGATCTAATTAATGATTTAACTAAAACCTTCTCACACATCTCCTTCTTGGATTTGTTAAAAAATTATCTCTGCCCATAGGGCTGCCCTCTTAGAAGCGTTAGGCCTTGGCCATTTAATCAACATCACTCCTCCTCCAGAAATGCAAGTAAACCATGTGGATTTTGACGTTCATCCTCCAGGGCAGCCAGATAGGGATACTGAATTTATATTCGATATAAGCAAAATGCCAACAGACGCTGAACTTACACGAAGAGGTGACCCAACTTTACATTTACAAGTTTGGGTCTACAATAATTATGTTAAACATGCAATTGTCGATGATGGGGCAGCAGTCAACATAGTCCCCTTCACTTTCCTTCAAAATCTAGGATATGGAGAGACAAACTGTTCCATGACGCGAAATACGCTAAGAGGTTATAATAGCCTCAAATCCACTTCAATTGGAACTATAATTTTACCAGTCACTTTAGGACCCAAGATGGTCCTCACCGAGTTTTATATTATAGATCGGGAAACCAATTATAATATTATCCTTGGTCGGCCATGGATACACCACATGAAGGCAATCCCTTCCACGTTATTCCAAGAAAAAATATTTCTACACTTAGGGAAAATATTCGTGGCACAAGGTGACCCAAAACCCTTTGATATACACCTAGGTTGATTTGAAGAAAAGGCCAGGTGTTCACTCCGAGTTTTAACTTCCAACAAATCAGCTTGTCAAACCAACTAATTCACAACCAAAAGACAAGTTGATACCCACCATTGAGTTGGAAATTTCAATCCAGCTGAGGACATTCCAGTACTTAAAAATGAGACCAATGCTATAAAAATAGTATCACTAGGGACTACCACAAAAATGGTTGAGTTGCTGGAGAAAGACTTACCTATTCTCCTACTATTTGATTCCATGGGTATAGGACACACCTTGGGAATCACTTCTCTTCCATCAGAATTTTTTTTTTATGGTAGATGTAACTGAAGCAGAAGAGACAGATATGATAGATATCCCAACGTCCATTTTTCCAAGCAAGTATTGGACTCTCCACTTCGATGGAGCTAGATTTCACTTTGGAGCTGGGGCGGGGGTGATCTTTACTTCACCTGAGGGAAAGATCCTAACTTTCGCCTTCAAATTAAACTTTGGATGTACAAACAACGAAGATGAGTACGAAGCTCTCCTCCTTGGACTAATCCTAGCCAAAATAATGGGTGTCAATGACATTAGAGTGTTAGGAGACTCACAGCTAGTTGCAAACCAAGTCTCTGAGGTATATGAAACTAGGGCTGAACATTTACAACTATACAAAATAGTTGTGTTAGATCTAAGCAAGGGATTCAACTTCATATAAATTGAAGCAATCCCATGAGAGCAGAACCTTCTCACAGACTCAATAGCAACCTCATCTTCCCGTTTCACCCCAAACAGTGAGTTGGAGGACACAAATTTCATGGTATCACTTCGTATTGAACCACTAGTTAGTAAAATACCAACAAACTCACTCGTAGCTCATGGAGAAGCTGAGGATGATTTTTCTATCATAGGTCACTTTGAAGATGATAGAGTCACTCTCGAATATCTGAACACCTATGCAGAGCTACACCTTTCTCACCGTATAGTTGATCTTTCCCTAATACCTCATTCCTCTTCCTACTTTGGAAATCCCATGGTAGAGTCTCCTCCATAGAAATATCTCGATATCTACGAGATAGAAAATGGAGAAAGCTTGGAATTACCTCCAACCCCACCTGAATTTGAAGAAGGTAATGCTTCTTTGATAGAAGAAACCATTGATATAAACATTGGAACGGAGGAGGAACCGAGAATTTTGAAGTTGGGATCCTTACTAACTCCAGAGGAGATAGAAATACACACCCAAATCCTTAAAGAACATCAAAAGGATTTTGAATTTAACTATAAAGAAATGATGGGCATTGCACCATAAGTCGCGGTGCATAATCTTGTCACTAGACCAGATGCAAAGCCAATTAAACAGAAATCAAGACCAATGAAGCCAAAAGTGGCTCTCATGGTAAAAGAGGAAGTAGTAAAACTTCACCAAGTAGGATTCATCAAGCCCGTTGACTATTCACAATGGGTATCTAATATC
This sequence comes from Taxus chinensis, assembly GCA_019776745.2. Classification (NCBI taxonomy): domain Eukaryota; kingdom Viridiplantae; phylum Streptophyta; class Pinopsida; order Cupressales; family Taxaceae; genus Taxus; species Taxus chinensis. Next base: position 868,864,143 of record CM034151.1, on the reverse strand, counting down.
ATTCACTGTCCTCAAAAAGAATGGGAAAATATGCATTTGCATAGATTTTCAGGATATTAACAAAGCTTGTCCAAAGGATGATTTCCCATTACCATTCATTGACGTTATCGTTGATGCAACAGCTGGATTTGAACTGTTGTCCCTCATGGATGGGTTCTCAGGGTACAATTAGATTAAAATATCAGAGCAGGATCAAGCCAAAACCACATTCATAACTCCTTGGGGAACTTATTGCTTATGTTGTCATGCCATTTGGTCTTAAGAACACCGGCTGCTACGTATCAGCGGGCAATGACTTACATATTCCACGATCTTATCCACAAAATTGTGGAATCCTATGTGGATGACTTGTTGGCCAAAGCCAAAAAACATTGTGATCATCTGGAAGTGCTCCGTATCATCCTCTCATGACTAATCGAATATGGCATCACATTAAATCCAGAGAAGTGTGTTTTTGGTGTGATAGGAGGTAAACTTCTGGGATACATTATATCTTCATGAGGGATTGATGTTGATACAACCAAAATACGGGATGTTCTTGAAATGATCCCACCATCGGACTAGTCTGGAATTAGGTCATTTCTTGGGAAACTCGGTGCAATCCAAAGGTTCATCCCAGATTTAAGCTTTGTCCATTCATCCAATCAACAATCTACTCAAGAAATATTATAGCGTCGATTGGACTGAAGAATGCAACAAGGCCTTCGAAGCAGTTAAGTGCTTCTTGTTGTCACCACACATGCTAATGCCTCCCAAACCAGACTGCCCTTTGGTCCTATACTCACAAGCCACTCATGTCTCATTGGTTTGCATACTGGCTCAAGAAGACGATGACAAACAGAGAATGTGTGATCTATTTCATTAGCCAAACGTTGCTTGATTATGAAACACGTTACACACAGGCAGAGAGAGAATGCCTTGCCATAATTTTTACAACAAAACGTTTGAGACATTACATGTTAAACCAGGAAACAAGGGTCATGGTAAAGACAAACTCATTTATGAACATTTCTCACACTAAGGATCTTTATCTGAAAAGGTTGGTCGTTTCATAACCTTAATGGGACAATTTCAGTTAAACATTCTGTAAACTAGAAATCTGTTAAAGGATAAATCATTGTAGACTAGTTAGCTGACAATCCACTAGATGGAGGCGAGCTGGTAGATCTCAGACTTTCCCAATGAGTGTGTATACTTTGTCGAAACCAGGCCCCCCATTTCTACATGTCCCTGGTATACTGATATCATCAATTTTATCATGGACCATACATACCCGGAAGGTGCCACGTCACAACAAAGAAGGCGGTTACACATTATTACCACTAAATATGTTGTTTTAGACCAAGTAATCTATCAGTAGAGCCTTCGACAAAATGCTTATAAGATGCGTCGACATAGAAGAATCGAAGAGGATTCTTCATGAATCCCACAATGGGATTATGTGGGGGCCACTTCAGTGGTCATGCCAGCACTCACAAAATACATCGGATGGGCTATTTTTGGCCCACTCTCAAGCATGACGCAGTGGAATTTATACGTAAGTGCCACAAATGCCAAGAATTCTCTCACGAGATTCACATGCCAGCACAATCCCTACAACCAATAGCGACTCTATGGTCATTCTCCATGTGGGGTCTAGACTTGATAGGGAAGTTCTCTCCCTCATCAACCGATGGCCATAATTTTATAATCACAGCCATGGTATATTTTACCAAATGGGTGGAGGTCATGCCTCTCACCACCGTACCAAGTTCAGTAATTACCAAATTCATTTTGAACCAAATTATCTGCAGGTATGATGTTCCTACAAGTCATTATCTCAGATAATGGCACATCCTTTAAAAATGACAAATTCCATGAGTCATGTAGAAAGTTCAAGATAAACCATCACACGGCCTCTCTTTACTACCCTCAATCCAATGGGTAGGCTGAAGCGTCAAACAAAACGTTAAAATCTATTCTCCTCAAAACAGTCAAGGAGAACAAGTGAGATTGGTATTTAAAACTATATCCGGCCTTGTGGGCCCATCAAACCTTGATAAGAACACCAACAGGATCAACTTCTTTCTCACTGGTATTCGGGGTAGAAGCAGTTCTCCCGCTTGAGGTTGAAATACCTAGTCTCTATGCATCTCATTACAAGGGATTCTGGATGAAGAAACTTACAAGGAGGCACACCTCTCTCAACTAGAAAGCCTTGATGAGGCCAGGTTAAATGCCGAAAAATGGCACAGAACCTATGCTGACCGGATGTGCCGACAGTACAACAAAAAATTCTATGAGTGAGAAATATATGAAGGAGATTTAATTCTAAGACTGGACAGCCGGATCAATAAGAAAACCAGCGAAGCGAAGGAAGTTCCAGCCCAAATGGTTGGGCCCATACCGAGTCATGAAGGACTACGGAAATGGTGCGTATCTCTTTGTGCACACTAGAAGGTGAGGAATTCAGTGAAACTATCAATTCCTTGCATCTTAAGCGGTTTTACGCATAAAACACCAAAGTCATTACTAGTACATTATAGCTACTTACATTGCATTAGTCTCTTAGCTGCTTCATTCTGTCCATTTCATAAAAATGGTAGTCCAAGAGCTTACTCTTAAAACAAATCTGTTACAAATTTCTGAAGATATTGGCAAAAGTCATTCATATCACATCTCTCCAAGCATCATCAACTATTTTCAAATCTTCTCATCAAATTCGACAGACAAACATTAATAGAAAACCATACCAAGACCTGCATACTTGGCTTTGCTCTTTCTTTCTACTAGGTGAAGTTGTCCTTACCCACGGTCTATTTTGGAAGCTTCTTGGTGTCACATTTATCCCTCTTAAATCTCTTAGAACGAAAGGATATCCCAAAGTCGTAGATCAGAAATGCCAAAATCAAATGAAATCAAAAGCACCAAGTAAACAAAATATTTTATTTTACACACTTCTTTGCCCCATCAACCTTCAGTGATAAGCCCATGTCTCTTACTAGTGATGTGAGGTTGGGAAAGGAAAGAAGTGCCCTTACTCGCCTATATCTTACCTTTGGCGATAAACCCGTGCTTCTTACTGGTGGCATGAGGCAGGGTGTGGGGGGTCCAGTCACACAAATTAACAAATCTTGGTATGCTAAAACACAAATTCACCTCTATTAAGAGAAAGCAAATATCCAAATATCCAAATTCCAAAGAGATCAAATCCTCAAAACTAGATTTTGTCAACCAGGTTGCCATTTATGAATCTAAGTCTAGATAAACTGAAAAGTAAGTGGCCTTCTAAGCTTGGTGGTAGTTCTGGGTAGGGTGGGTGTGTAGGTCCAAATTTGGCTTCTGTTACTGGTTTTTCTGTCTCTCATCATTCCATTTAGTCAAACTCATACAACGTGTGCCCTTCCTAACTCTTGGTGTTGAGCCCTCGCATCTTACTAGTTGCGTGGATTTTGGATTAGGGAAAGTTCATCTCTTTATCACTATACATTCATCACGTCTTGCCAACATCAGAGGAAATTACACACATTTCCCAAAGAGTTCAAAAGTTCAGTACTACCATATGTTAGTATTATCTCATATCAGCACTACAAAAACATACAGAGTAAAATATTCTATCTACTATCATTGGTTATCCATTGCATACATTCAGAAAACATGAAAAACAATATCCTAAAAGCATCTAAAATACACATATAGAAATAATTCATAAAATTCAAGATGCCAAGAGTGTATATCCAAATATATATATATATATATATATATATATACAAATCTGGTTTCGTATACAATGCCATCATGCACTAGGCATGGTCAAAACGCTCAATGAGCCCAGAAAAGTACAAAAAAACTAGTATAAACATCTGACAAAATACTACAAAAATAGTCTCTCAATCCCTATGGGATCCCTCAAAGGGTGCACGGCCACGCCTAGGAATCCGGCTAGGCCAGCGCTCTGAATGCACTGAGGTCTCACAGTCACACCTGGTAGCTACCATCTCGCTACGAGAATGGATCCTCCTCATCAGGCACTCGGCTGTCCTATATCCAGCCACCTCCATGTGGAGAAAAGTCATAATCTTTGCCGCATACCAGACAAAGGCAAAAAAATCGGTGTGCCTACTAGTTGTTGAGGGCTCCCCCACGTCCACGGAAAGCTCAGCACGAGTCTTCTTCGAGGGGAGAAGTAGGGTATCAGTACACACTCGATGAATCAAGTCTTGCCACTCATCAGCAGTCACTGCAAAAAAAGGAGAAAACAAGTTAGAAAATAATCAATGATAGAATCAAAAGTAAACGAAACACAAAGAAATAACAAACTAAGACGAGTCTAACTAAAACAAATTTCAAGAGAAGAAGGACAACTCACTAGGATCGTCAGGCCTCCAAGAAGGATCTCTAGGATCCGCACCTGCCACTAACACTGCCATCGACTGGTGCCCCTCTCCCACATCTGGGGAAATGTGACGGCCTGTAACAGACTCACCATCTCCACCTGGGTCCCAAGAGAGTAACTCCTCTAAAACCAGAGTCACCCTCTCTGCACTCCACTCCGCCCTCTCGGCCTGCAGAATCTCCTAGGTATCATGCCACTCAGGATCACTATCATCCTCCCCACCACCTGTCTCACTAATCTCCATGTCCTCTGTCTCCTCCTCAGACTCGGAGTCCACGTTGATAGGCTCATCACTGCTATGAGCGGGACCGGCAGCAATCCGAAGTAAGGGTGCCTTAGGAGCACCGGCTCTCCCTCATGCATGTACCACCCTCCTAGCCATAATAGGAGTACCAGGCATAACAATGGTCCATCCCTAGCCTCTAGGACCTCCCGGAGCCTCGTGGATAGATCTATACACTGGCACCACCGGAGGAATCATATCATGATAGGGGAGGCCAAACTGCTGTGGAACTTTGTCAAAGGGGTGTATCTCCAACTTCCATGCCCTATCTATCAACTGGATGGTGGTCTAACATGAAATCAGTGTAACCATCTCCTCTCCCCATACCCCTGCCATGGCCTGATAAGGGGTGGCCTCCATGTATGCAATGGTTAGAGAAGCCACTGGTTGGTGGGGTGTTCTAAGAACTGTCATCCCTATCCACCTCACTGCCCTGATGGCCCCGGGATCCTCCACCTCCATACCCTCTCCCATATGGGATAATGTGCTCATACACCCAACTCATGACAAGAGTTGGGTGGCTCAGTGACTGCCCCTGTAAATGGACTACCCTGTATAAGTCATGGTAGGTAGTCCCGAAGATATCTTCTCCCTAAGCATAGACACGCCCATGGCCCTCAATCTGTGCAATAATAGGAGCCCAACAATATAAGAGGGTGTCCCCTCCCTTGTCCCCAATCATCTCTGGATGCAAGGATGCCCATAATGGCCTTGCGAAGCAAGGGAATGTCTGACTCAATAATAGATCAGATCCTCACGCCCTTCTTCGATCCCATCGATACGACCACATCTCCCATGTAGGTGGCCCACTGAACCACCTGTGATCTAGATATTGCTATCTTGAGAGACAGTCGCCGCCTAAGAATCGGAACCCCCAGTATGCGGTAAACATCCTTCATGGTGATGGACCACTCACCCCTAACTCTTGGTAATCAGAAGGTGTTCCGATCCACATCCTAATAAGAGAACAAGTCACACAATATGTGACTGGCAGGTACAACATGAGGAACCTGTGTAATCCTCAATATACCAACCCTCTAGAGAGTATCCCGCTCTACTTGGGAGAGTGCCTCCAACACTGCGGAGAGCTAATCACACTCCCTCTCCTAGCTCCATCTGATGCACTCCTTGTTCTGCATACACCCAAAAACACAAAAGAGGAGTAAGTACTAAAATCAAGTTGGAAAAACTATTAAAAACACGTAAAAATGATGAACATGCAAAAACAAGCTAAATTTTGTATTATTATGGTCCTCTGTCATGGACCGCCACCCTGTGCAGAGTGGCGGCTCTGTAACCACCGCCTTCTAAGGCAGCGGTCCCGTAACTGCCACCCTGCACAGGGTGGCGGTCCTCTCCCACAACTAAAAATAGGTCGTAAGCCCTAAAAAATGACTAAAAACAAGAAAATGCACCATTTTAACTGAAATAAAAGCCTACCCTATGGGCGCCCCCCCCTAGAGACACATTTAAAACTAACATTTTCAAAAATGATCCCCCGAGGGAAAGATTTTATCATTTCTACCTTTTAGGTTTAAAAACGATAAATCGAGAAGAACTAACCTGAGACTTCGCGGGTCGATGTTCCACTCTCAGAGGCATGATCGCTATCTCACCATGAACATTTTGACTATACTCTCATTGAAAACCGTCACCGTGGGTCCCAGAGCTCAAAATCTATTAAATTGATCCGCGTAAATGAATAGTAAAATGACTTCATTTTATATAAATAGCCCTCTTAACTTGATTTTGAATGTCTTTCACAGGGTCGGAGCACTGACGGAGGAAAGTTCTAAACCTCTCATAGATGGTAAGTCCTCTTTTCTTATCAATTCAGCCTTATTTCTCAATTTATTTTATCTATCTGCACTTGAGTCCCCTTTTTCATTTTGTAGGTAGCAGGATCTTGAGTGGTGACTTTTCGGCACACGGACGTGTCAGGTATAGGTCCTAACTTCCCATTTTGGGACCGCCATACTCGGATCCACCGTTTTACGCCTCTTCATGTCTAAAATGCTTCTCCGAGGGGGCAATATGTACGTACGTGAAATTGTAAGGTACTGCACCACCGGAACGATGATACACATGCCCCAATGATGATACGGGTCTCCTTACAAGGTGTTCAGAATCATGGAATGCTCACCAATTATACACTTGTATCCTGCATGCCCTGCTCAGACTCCACATGCTTTGTTTTTCCCTTTTTCCCCTTTCTTCTTGCATTTTGTATTTAGTGACGAAACCACCGCCCTGCTAGGGTGGCGGTCCCATGACCACTGCCCAAGACAGGGCGGCGGTCCTGTAATCGCCGCCCTACATAGGGAAGCAGTCTTGTACGCATTTTCCAGATCCTTCCGACAATCGCATCAAACATAAATCTTGAATTTCACATGCTTTTTTCAACCACTTTGGCTTGCATTAATGTTTTCTGCCCCCTAGGAATAGTGTTTTTCCTTTTTTTATAGTAAAAGAGTTCTAATGGGAGTTACCCTCTGCTAAATGCATTGGTTATAAATACCCAGCTTGTTTTCAAGCAATGGCCCCTCATCCTCTCAGTTATCTTATTCAATCTCTCAATTTCTTGCTTAGAATTCTGTCATTTCATGTTTTACTTCCATTATTGGTGTTTTAGAGCTTATACAATCTTCTTGTTTCAGTCTTATTCAATTACTACTTCATACAATCAGTTTAGCATAGAATAGCTTCATTTATAGACTAGAATCCATTAAAGTTTCAGGTTTTTTTTGTCATAAGGATAATTTATGAAACTCTCGGTACACTTGTGTTGTATTCCTGCAATAAATCCCACTAGGAATTGTATAGTCAAGCTCTGTTCACTTACGTTATCCCTCTCCTACTCACATTATATTCGGTTTATATCCAAAGCTGCCATTGTTTGATTGCTATCTTCTATTGATACTATCATATACACACTTTCTGGATTCACGAGGACACGAAGGAATGAGGAGATCACACTGAGGTAGCGAAATCACACACAACTGGATTTACCACTATCCTGTAAACGCCATGTTTGACCTATCAAAGTTCTAGTTACGACATATCAAATAGAGTAGTGAATTATTTCATTTCAATTAAAATTTCATTCTCGATATCACTAGGGAAGCTATGGGGATTGATAGTTTCTGAGAAACTATAATTCATTCCTCACTTCTGAGGTAGAATCGAGAGTCTTTCAATTTAATATATTTAGTTAGATATTTAGTATAATATCACAATTACACGGGAAAATAGCCATACCAGGCTACTTTGTTTGTTTTCATTTTGTTTCTAGATTAGTTGTCCATTTTATAAATATACTAGAGTAGCTGCTCTTCAATTTCATTGAAATACGTCATTGAAAAATACAAAAATAGCAGGATGCTTGCATAGTGTAAATACCTCGTTTGTAATCAATTTATTAAATGTTAGTTAAAAGTTGAATAATTTTGTATGACAATCATAGGACCTAGAGAGCCTAGAGAGTATATATTTGAACCCATAGTGCCTCAGCCAAATCTACCCACGACCTTAGCTGATATAGATCAGGACCTTAGGATACATGTCTTTCGAGAAACAACAAGTTTACAAGCAATTAGTGAACAACTGAGAGGATTAAACATTGAAGATGACAAAGCTTACAACTTTTGGTTGAATCATCCTAATTATAGATTGCCTTAATAAAACATCTAAATGACCGTACAAGGATTCAAACGAGAACAAGAATTTGGTTGCGATCCTTTGGTTCCATAGCCTAATGCAGGAGACCTCCTCATTGACATAGACACTAGCTTACATATCCAAGTGGCCAGAACACCTGTTAGGTATTCCGAGAAAATCATACAACTTCTAGTTCTAAATATAGAAGCTGAAAAGGCATACGATTACTAGATAATTGGGAGAAGGGATTGATTCTTCACATGACCATAATAGGTCCACAACAACCACAAACTCACAATTGTGATTCCTAGGTCCCACAACCCAACGGGCCAAAAAATCAGCCAAGTATTGACACCGGCTTGCAAACACTGGTATTTAGATCCTCACCACTCCCACCAGATATTATAGTACAATTCTCCATATTAAACATAGAAGCTAATCAATCTAATATTTTTTGGGATAGACCAGAAAACCACCCATAGCTAACCACAAAATCCACTAAACGACCTACCACTACTTTCATGACCTTTCATGGAGATATATACGAAGCTCCCACAGGCCACTTCCCACGTATCCAACAACCAAGAAATACGATCTCGGTAGAGCTCGACATTGATTGGAGCCTCCGAACAGCCATTATACCTGAACGAGCCATTACACCAATCCAAGCTAGGAGGGCCTTCTTCGACCTTAGATTCACATATTCCATTATTGCGTGTTGAGGATTTAAGATTTCCCAATTAGCTTATACATATCCATTTGCATTCAAACATTCACCGGCTGTATTGACACGACCTCGGGAAGTCGGGTATGAGGAAAGGGTACTTGTAGATTCCCATGCTTGCTTGTCACTTTTCCATCATATAGATACACTTGACCACATCTTCCCATATACCTATTGAACCAATCCCTCAACCTAAACGAAAAACCCAACCTTCTAATCTGCATGCACCGATCTCACCAACTACACCTTTATCACCTTCACCCTTACCATCCATCTTGGGACCTCACCCCTCTACCTTAACAAAATCTACTCTCTCCAGGGGTAAACCTAAAATTCCCTTGACCCCTTTACCATAACCTGCAGCTCTACCTAGGTGACCCTTGCATCCTTCATCACCATCTATAACTTCTTTGCCTCCTATACCACCATTACCTTCTATACCTCCTTCACTACCTATGACATTTTCTTGCACTTTACCTGTACCTCCCTCTCGACCTCGACCAACACCTACCGCTGCACCTCAGTTGTTCCCTTGGGTCACTCATCCTCTCCCACCATCTGCCTTGCCATCTACATCACGTGCTCCCCCTATACCTCTACCTAAGAAAAAACACCAAAAATTGAAAAAACCATTAATTTCCAAAGAGGTGGTTAAACCTACCCCTCTTTCTATTGCTGCACCTACACCAAAGAAAGTACAACCCAAGCCCAAGACTGCATCACCTTGACTACCACCACAACTACCCAATCTTCCAACCAAACCTACTTTCACTTTGCATTGTGATCCGCTGGTAGGATCATATGCCACCATCTTGGCTAACCTCATGGAAAGATTTGCTATCACCCTCCCTCCTCTTAGACCTTACGACCCTCTTAAACCTAAACCATAAGGGTTTGATGATACTAAAATTTGCACTTACCATCATGTGCCAGAACATGATGTTAAGAACTTTAAGGGTCTAAAGGCTTCCCTCATTAAATTATTTCCTTCTGACCCCAATTTTTATGATGATGACCTCCTAGATGATGAACCTATTTAACCCTCACCACCTTCTTTACACCTTCCTCCTACACTTATACCAAAACCTCCATCATCACCACCATGAAATTTTAAATTAACATGGTTCGCATCAGAGAACTTGCCATGCCACCACCCAAATGTCATTGAGCCCAACTCACCTCACAAGGATTTTCTCCTCCAGTAGGTTTTTGCCCGTCATGTTGTTATACCACTTACCCTACACCTTCTCCATTTACCAACTTTCCTCAAATCAACATGGTACACGTCACCACACATGCACAGAGGAGCAAAGAAAGGACATCTGACCCACCAACCAATCCTATACCCAACATACCATCTACACCCATACCTAAGATAACTATCCGCGGCCCCGCATACCCCATTTCTAATGGCGTCACACATTGCACCATGCTCAAAAAACTACACCAATCTCCCCTCAAAATGTCCTTATACGACCTCATCCAAACCTCGGAGTCACATTGTCAAGCTCTCATGGAGGTCCTTCAATCTATTGAGGTTTTACCTAATGAACCCACACCTATATCATCTATTATCACACCTCATCATGTCACCTCACTCACCAAATTTCCATCTACCTCATCACCTCCCCCTATTCACCAAGTTGCTATCCTTAGTTTCTTGGATGACGAAATTGTCCCCCACCAAACCGATGACCTATATCCTATCCTTTTCATCTCCATCCATATTGATAATATATGCGTCTGACGTGTTATGATTGATGGGGGGCACTAGCATTAACATCATCTCCTCCCACGCATTCAAAAAAATGCACATACCCAACAACTGCATGCATAAACATCCAGTCATGTTGTGTTCATTCAATGATGTTATTGCCTCTACATCAACACTATCATCCTCCACGTTTGTGTTGGTCCCTGTACTATTCCCGAGTTGTTATACATTTTGGAAGGGGAGTTTCAATACAATTTGTTGCTCGGCAGAACCTAGATTCGTGCCATGGGTTGTGTTCCCTCTGCTTTGCATTGATGTGTAAAGTTTGAACATGAAGGACATTCCTATACCATTCCAGCTGACCCATCACCTTTCAAAACCTGTAACATGCTTTAGCAGCCCAATGATGTCCTTATATCTGTTAAGGCATCTACCTCCCTACCTACATTTTCTTCACACAAGACCCCATCCACCAGTGATGTTACAACCTCACCTTCACCCACACCTTCTATTCCCACCACTGCTGTTGCTTCTACTAGTCACACACAAGCTTCCCAACTAACCAACACCTCCACCGATCTAACTTCCAATGCTTCCTCCATTCCAACCACCAATATATCAACCAATGATCCCCTGGAAGGCGTTTTTCAATGCTTCACTATGGGGAGTATTGCCTGCACAATGTCAATACATTCTTTACTCCACAAGAGTATGGAAACCTTCACCAACATCCTCACTATGATCACTGCATAGGCGAACGTATCCTTTATGGTCCTCCCCACCTCCGTACCCCTCTTACCTATGGGGGACTTTACATTTCCACTTACACACCCGAACCACCATCACAAACCTGACCTTTTTTGGCTGACCTTCAGTCGCTTACCAACTGCTGCTTTGCTCACACTTTCCTACACTGCTGTGCCTAGAAGGGTTTCGGATTTTTCCTTTACGAAAAAGGTTGTCACACTATTATTTCATGTACCACGCGTAAACATAATGATCGTAGTGGAATCAGTTTTACCAAACTACCTACCAGAAAGCCCCGTATTGAACTCATTGAAGACATTGACCCCTCTCCACCTTCTTCACCTACCCCACCTTCACCAGCTTCATCAACGGAGTCGATGGATCCTGAATCTATCACTCCTACCTTTTTTTCCATAAATACCATTTCCTTAGGTCCTTTGACCTATCACCACAATGGCGAGGCTCCTTTCTCTCTTCCTTTCTTGTATCCTGATATGATAGGGGACGATACTCCTATTAATGTCATTCAATGTCAAGATGATGAGTCCATACTCACCTATCTTGGTGCTAAAGACTATTATATGCATCATTCGTTACCTTCTGAGATGTAAACAATGTTGAATGAATCGATTATCGAAGTCAACATCCACACTCAGGATGATCCCCACATTCTCAAGATTGCTCAATCTCTAGATCCTGTTGAACAGGAAGCCCTCACTTCTTTTCTTAAAAATCATAGCCATGCTTTTACTTGGTCCTATGCTGACATTCCTAACATTGATCCCACTATCGTGGTCCACAATATTGTAACCATTCCCGATGCCAAACCTGTAAAAAAAAAGTTGAGGAAAATGCACCCTTGCATTGCTATTCTTGTCAAAGAAGAACTTCAATGCCTTCTCTTAGTTTTCTTCATCTTACCCATTGACTACCCCCAATGGATTTATAACATCGTCTCTATCACTAAGGCGACAGGGGGACTTCACATTTACATCGATTTTCATGATCTCAACCTTGCCTACCCTAAAGATGATTTTTCTCTGCTTGGTATTGACCAGTTGGTTGAACTTACTGCTGGCCATGAGATTTTATCACTTATGGATGGTTTCTCGGGTTATAAAAAAATCTTTCTCACCCCCAAAGATCAACACAAATCCGCATTCATCACCCCTTGGGGGACCTTCTGCTATCGAGTCATGCCTTTTGGCCTTAAAAATTCTGGTGCTACATATCAATGGGCTATGACCTACATCTTCCATGATATCATGCATCGCATATTGGAAGATTACGTGGATGATCTCTTTCCCAAATCTAAACGTCGCACTGAACACCTCGTTATCCTTTGAACCATCTTTGACCGCCTCATTAAGTATTGCATCTTCCTTCAACTTAGAAAGTGTGTCTTCACAGTTCTCTTAAGAAAGCTCTTAGGATTCATTATTTCCCTTCGTGGTATAGAATTTGACCCTACTAAAGTCAAGGCCATTCTGGAAATGCCTCCACCCACTAACCTTAAACAACTTCGTAGCTTGCAAGGTAAATTGAAGTCCATTTTCCATTTCATTTCACAATTATCTGACCATCACCTTCTCAATAAGGATGTCTCTTTCAAATGGGATGACGACTGCCATAAAGATTTCGAGGCCCTAAAACAATACCTTCTCCAACCACCCATACTTGTTCCACTTAAAGAAGACCAACGCTTCTACCTATACATCTCAGCCATCGATCACTCTCTAGGGGCCATGCTCGCTCATCGTGATGATCAACATAGGGAGTAGGTGGTTTATTACATAAGCCGTACCCTTCTGTACTATCAATCCCGATACACTCACCCTAAAAAACTTTTCTTGGCCTTAGTTTTTGTTTCCAACAAACTTCGCCATTACCTACTCAACCACAAAACCTATGTTGTGACTAACACTAACCCCTTACACTTCATGTATGCTATACCTTACCAAAATCAACATACCACATGTTGGCTCATGCTTCTTACTGACCTCGAACTCAAATTCATCTACCAAAAATATATCAAGGGCTAGGCCACTGTTGATCAGCTCGCTGATGCACCTCTTTCTAGGAATCAATTTTCAAACTTTGCTTTCCCCGACGAATCCATTGCTAACCTCTCTTTGGATAACGACCCTTACCAAATGACCTTAATATTCGATAGTTCCAAATGTTAGCGTGGGGGTGGTGCAGGAATTATCCTCATTCCTCTTGATGGTGAGCCCATGCCCTTATCATTCAAACTTGACTTCGAATGCACTAACAATATCACTAAATATGAAGCACTCGTATTAGGTCTCATGACTACCTATGCCTTAGATGTTAGATCCATTAATATCTTTGGTGATTCTCAACTGGTAGTAAACCAAGTCAATGGTGTTTATCAGTGTCATAATGAAATAATTCAAGAGTACAAATGTTACATCAACATCATGTTGACTACCTTTGACCGCTATAAAATTCAAACCATTCCACGATCCACCAATAAATTCACAGATACCATGGCGTGCCTCGCTTCCCAAATACCCACTTCACCTACCGACTCAGACATCTTTGTTACCATAAAACACATACTGAGACCTTATAAATCTTATTGTGTTAACCTCGTATGAACTACCTCACTAAATGCACAAGACCTTTAATATAAGTAGCTTGCGAACTACCTTTCCCTTTCTATATTGCCTCCTAATCTCACACGTAATGGACAATGCACCTTTCTCAAAAGGGACTCTCATTATGTCGTCATGGGTGGCCTTCTCTATAAATGAGGCTTTGATGGCATTCTCTTACGATGCCTCATCAGCTCTGAAATCCTCTATACCATTAAAGAAGTTCATGATGGCATATGTGGAGGTCACTTCAGTGGCCTTGCTATTACTAAATGCATTCTTCGCCCAGGCTATTACTGGCCAACCCTCAGTCATGATTATTGTGAATACGTTAAGCGTTATGTAAATTGCCAACAACATGCCAATATTAATCATACACCTAGTCATACCTTACAAGTCACTCATGGCCTTTGGCCCTTCTCTCAATGGGGTTTGGATCTTGTCAGAGAGATCAATCCCCACTCTTCCCTAAGACATCAATGGATCATCACTGCTACCGAATATTACACCAATTGGGTTGAAACCGTACCCCTCATCTCCACTAAGGCTGAGAAAATATGTGAGTTCATCACTCATCACATTATTTGTCATTTCAGTGTTCCACATCGCCTTATCACTGATAATGGTAAGCAATTCAAAAACAAAACTCTATAGAAACTTTACAATGCCTTCGGAATTCATCTTAGATTCTCCTCCCCATATTACCCTCAAACCAATGGCCAGGCCGAATCCACCAACAAAACCCTGAACAAAATTCTCAAGAAAGTGGTTAACGATACTGGGAAGGATTGGTATACACACATTCCTTTCACTCTTTGGGAATACCATACTAGTATTCATACATCCACTGATGCTACCCCCATTTTCTCTGGTCTACGATATCGAGGCCGTTTTGCCTCTCAAAGTCCAGATCCCATCTCTCCATATCTCCCTTCAAGATATGCTTACTAATTATGACTTTCGCCAAGACCGTTTAGCACAACTTGGGTTATTAGATGAATGTTGTCTTCATGCCCTCGACCATCTCCAAGTCTACCAAAAATGCATCAAGCGTGCCTATGAAAAACATGTCCATGAACGCACCTTCAAGGTCGGTGATCTCGTCCTCAAGGAAAATCAACACGTAACCAAAGTAGAAAAAAGAAAACGGGGAAATTTTTCTCCTAATTGGCTTAGACCATACATTGTGACCCATGACTATGGATCAGGTGCTTATCACTTGTCTTTACTGGACGGTAAGCCCGAACCTAAACCCCTCAATGCCTTGCATATTCGACCATTCTGCTATTGACCTCTAGCCCTACATCACTATTTATCTAGTTCATGCTCATCCGTTGAGTGCCATTTTCCTTTCTCTTTTCCGCCCCTCCACCTCAACGACTAAACAAAAATCATGTGATTACCCATCACCCTTTTTCCTCCTCTTAAATATGTGCACCACGGCTTTGTACATGGCATGATTCTCATGCATACTTTTCATCTTCTTTTAGATGAGATCCCATGATCGTCACCCTTTCCTTCTCAACAAGAACCAAATGCTTTCTTATAGTCTAGTCCATGACTTAAAAGCCAAAAAAATTATTTCTAAAAATAAGGGATTAACTCCTTGAGTCGAACTTCTAATATAAAATATGAATCCCTCAAAAGGACATCTTCCACCTTTAATTGTCACTATAAGTAGACTTCTCCCTCGAAGGATAGCTATAAAAAGCTCGCAACTCTCTACATAGTCTTTCCAAAAAGAAGAATATTTTATCCAAAATCAAAATTCAGAAGCATCCTGCATCGATCAGCTTCACAAAGACCTCAAGGAGACATATATTCCTCCCATATAGACTTCCTGCATCGATCATTCTATCTAAAAAGTAAAAAAACAATCTTTTTCGCCATGGACTTGACTATTGTGATCTTAGCTCTATTGCCCAAGGCACTCTATTTCCAATTTTATGACCCAATTACCTTCACCTCCTTACCCATTGTCTTTTCACTTCTGCCTCAAGGGACCTGCTGAACCTACGACATTTGGTGATTCTGTGACTATTCTTCACCTTTAGAGTAATCAATCATGCAATGTCTTTAGGGTTTTATGTTCACTAGCTTCTCTGTAGATGTGTTTCATACATTTTGATCCTTTCTAATCAGGTGGCTTTCTTGCCCCCTCTTATATTTTCTCTTCTTCATTACCTTTTGATCTTCCTATATAGGACTAGAGCCTCAAAACCTATCTTTTGGGATTTTCTTCTTCCACCTCAATCAACATAAAATCACCTTCACCTATCTACCTATACCGTACCCAACCATTAATGACCTTAACCTAATTATACCTATGACCTGGAATCAATACTACCTATCGACCTAAAATCACCATCACCTATCTACCTATACCCTACCTAAAATTAATCGACCTTGACCTAATCATACCTATGACCTCAAATCTAACCTACCTATCAACCTACCTACCTCTTCTTATATCTTCTCATATTCTTCCCTAGCTTATGGGAGAACTACATTGGTCTGAGGTCCCTTTTTGTCGGGACTATCTAGGAAGCACTTCCAGGGAATGGGGCCCTAGAATGTTAGCTCGGCCACTCTTTACCCTAACTGTTTTCCCCACCTTTACCTAATTTCCTGTTCATATCAAAAACCTCGACATCTAAACCATATACCACATAAATTTTACCACTTAGATTATTTCACATTTTCATACATAATTAACATTTTCCACATTTTACACCATCTCATGCATCTATATTGCCATTTGTTATCAAAATACCGAAATGAACATCCATTCCTAAACCAGCCTGACTCAATCCATGCCTAAACCAACTTGACTCGATCCATGCCTAAACCAACCTAACTTGATCCATGCCTAAAAACCCTGATTCAATTCATGCCTAAACCAACTTGACTCGATCCATGCCTAAACTAACCTAACTTGATCCCTACATAAACCGTAAACAACCTGACTCAATCCCTACCTAAACCAACCTGACTCAACCATGCCTATCACCTGACTCAACCATGCCTATAACTTGACTCAATCCATGTCTATCACCTGACTCAACCATGCCTATAACCTGACTTGATCCTTGCCTAAACTAACCTGACTCCATCATGCCTAACTCACCTAATTTCACATCCATATCTCATTTAACACAAGCCATAACACTGATATCTCATAAACACATTAACACATCACCAAATACCATGAATCTCATCATATAAGTCAATAACTTTGTATCTCAAAATACATGCATGTCTCATCATGCCCATCATCTCAAAAATGTCAGCACATAGGTTGTTATACAATACAAAATGTCATCGACACACAGGCCGGTCTCATATATACCAAAAGAATGAATGAATCAATACAAAAATCTTCAGCACATAGGCTGGTATCATGTACAACACAATAATAAATACAAAATCTCTTTAGCATGCATTCCGGTCTCATATATAATACATACAAAATGATTTGGCACACAGGCCGGGCCATAGCAGGTCAATCACCTCCCAACTGATGTCAGGGAATACTCCTTGTGACTGTGTCCCTCCCGACCCCTCTACCGCACCTATCTGGAGCTTGGCACCTACCTCACCTCCTACTGATGGCCCCTCACCTAGGGCTAACCTCTGCACACTAGTGGCCTCACCACAACCCTATTCCTGGGCTCGACAACCTCCTGTACTCTCCACACTGTGATTGCGGGATCTAGTCCTCTCACTAGAGGCCTACTGTGCTCTGTCCTCGACATAAAATGGAAAATCTAACCTGGAAGCTAACAAATGATCCTGGTAATACTGTGCCTCTCCTAGGGCATCTCTAAACCTGGCCATGGGCACTATCTGTGGAGGTGCCATGGGTCCCGCTACTTATGTGAGTACATGTACAATGGGACCCTATCCCTGAACCTACATTGAGCCTTGTGCTGGTACTAAAGCCTAAGTTGGCCTTGGAATCTATGCATATGCTTGTTTCTCAGCTTACAAGGTAGTAATCTATGCCTGTGCTACTGTCAGTTGGCCCTGCAGACCCGTAACCTGCCCTTGTGATGTGGCCAACTGGCCTTGTAAAGCCTACACCTACACCTATAGAGCAGCTATCTCCCCTCCATCTACACCTACCTCCTCTCCATATCCATCTCCCCCTACCTCCACCTGTGTAGGTACCTGTCCTTGCCCTGCCTGAGCTTGCAACATCGCTATTTGGGCCTGTAATCTAGTAACATGTGCCTTTGTACCTATCAACTACCCCTGCATGATCCCAAGCTGTGTCACTAAAGTAGCCACCTTCTCCTGTAGGGCGTCTCTCTGAACTATGATGGTGGCTAAGTCTGGCTTCCCTAGCCTCGGTGGTACGACTCTCAGCTGTGCCGCCCACCACTACATGTACCCATCTGCAACCCCAGCATCATCAATCATTGTATCTACAGGCTACTCCTCCTATCCAGTTGGCACTGTGGGTCGTGGTGGAGACATAGGTCTCTCCACATCATCTCTCATGTACTACAAGAATGGAGGTAGTACACTCTAGACTAATCCAAATTGGCACCTAACCCGCTCTACGAGTATTCGCTCATGCTGATCCAAAGGATCCTCATAGAGAAACACTGATCTAAAATCTTCTCAAAATAAGTTGGAGTCATTTTTAAATCATGGAGAAAAATTATACAATTCCGTCGATATATTGTTTGCAGGAAACATAGCTCGTTTGTAAAAGTTATAGCCCACTGAAATTTTATGGCAACTGGCAAAATTTGGATTTTTGTGCAGGTTGGACATGTACACGCTTGCCAAGTGTTTCAATCATATTGTGACACATGGAAAATTTGTGTGACAGACTAAAAGTGGTTTTTGGAACACCGGTCTTGGACACTCATTCGTGGACAAATGGACCCTGCTATTTACTGGCTGGGGGCCCTCAGCCAGGTTCGACACACTTGATTATGGAGGGGTGTCTTTGCCTCCTTCTCATATTATCATTATACCAACTTATGTATATATATGCCTCTAATTAAATTTTTTCTATGCATGTGGGACTAATTGATAAGTGCATATTAAACCAAAGACCAATTCCATATTCCATATTCCACACATTATTTAACTACCTCCATATTCCATGCATTTAATTTAAACCTCTACAGTCATTATTAAACAAGGCACCTAAAACTATGTCAATGCATATCCATGCACAAGACTTATCCATCCACTAAGGCACCCACATCCCAAGTGGCTAAGGTGGCTCAAAAGCCAATACAAAAGCGCCCCCCTTTGCATTATTAAATGCCTCCCTTCATTCACGCACCCACAATGTGGGATAAACCTCTTGAAATCTGCATAAGGAGAAGGAAGTGGAGATATGGGGGGGATTTGAACCGTGGTCTCCATGGTAAAATATAAGAGCTTTGACTACCGTGCCACTTCTTGGGAAACATTATATAAGGAGTGTTATTGTATTTAAAGTGATATTCGGGTTTGTTCAAAATATTGAAATGCTCATAACTTGAGCTAGGAGTGGAATTTTGAGGAGAAGTAAAAAGAAACCTCTATTATTTTTTATAGAAGAAGACTGTGAGAAGGTCATAATTTTGTAGAATTATTTGTATAGAATTATTTTTAAGATTTTAATAGATTGGTCCCATTCAACCGGACATGAAGACATAGGCCTCAAGCGCCGAACTCCATTATCAATTCTTGTGTCAAATTACTGGTGAATTCTCTTCATTTCTCTATATTTCTGCACATTAATTGTAGTTTTAATTATTTTATTAAAAATACATAAGGTAATAATGCTCATTTTTTACATCGAAAATCAATACAAAGCAAAGAAATGTGTGTGCACAATTGCTAGTTAAATTTGATTTTCAGATCATTGGTATCAGTGCTAGTTTTGACTAATTTTTGGTTCAGATTAACTATTTTTGGATTACAAGTTGTGTGTTGGATGTTAAAAAGGTCTTGATCTAAGAAGGGTTAAGGAGAGTTAGTTGAAGGAGATCTGAAAATTGGTACCAGATGATCTCAAAGTCCTACAATGGCGGATCGACAGGAAGAAAACTTTCATCAATCATTCCTACAGATGAAGGAAATGGTGGAAGAAATGTACCAAGATAGACAAAGGGAAAAGGGAACTAGAGAAGGTAAGAAAGAAGAAAGCTCTAGTTCTGATATTCCTAAAAGGGATGCTTTAAAATATGATTTTCCTTCATTAAAGTTAGATATCAAGTTTGAATTGCCTATGTATACTAGAGACCTAAATGCAGAGAAGTTGGATAACTGGGTCAAGCAGATAGAAGTATATTGCAGGGTTTAGAGAATTGTTGATGATGAAGAAAAGATTCATTTGGAAACTCTTCGGATGGGTGGCACAGGACTCATTTGGTGGGAGAATAAGCTTCAAGAAGTGGAAGAAACCAAAGCTAAAGAAATCACTTCTTGGTCTAATTTTTTTTCAAATCTTAGGAAACAATTTTATCCTCTTGGTTATAAACAACAAGCTATGATGGATTGGAAAACATTAAGAAAAAATAAGGGAAAAAATGTTCAAGAATACACACAGGAATTTAGGAAAAGGCCTCTAATTCTGGGAATTTCTCTAAACACAGAAGAAACACTGCTCAAATATATTGGTGGATTGCATATTTATCTAAGGCATATGATACTTGTTTTAGGTCCTACTAATCTTTATGCAGTATGTGTTCAAGCAACCCATTTGGAAGCACGAGGGAAAATGAAAAAGGAGTCCTCTTTCTCTTATTTTAATCAAAAGAACAAGAAATTTGAAGGAAAAGGTTCGAAAGAACAAGGAAAAGGAAAGGGTAAGCATAAAACAAACTCTTCTGTTAAGAAGGAAGATGAAAAACCATTTTGTAATCATTGTAAAAAAAACCATGATGAGTCTAAATTTTGGAAATTACATCCCGAAAAGAAGCCTAAATGGATGGTTAAGAAAGGAAAAGAAAAGAAAACAAACACTATAGTGCATGATCTTGGTTCTGATTCAGGTGATGAAACCAAAATCACAGCTATGAGTTTTCAAGGTAAATCAACTCTTTCAATTTCCAACAATAGCACTACAAATGTTGCATCTTCTTCTAGTAAACAAACTATACCTGATGATAAGAAAAGGAATGAGATTTTCCACATTAGAGTAATTTCAAATCATACGAAAATTGATACTCTTTTTTATAGTGGATCTCAAGCTAATCTAATTTTTGAGGAGGTTGTTAAGAAATTAGTACTCAAAACTAAACCACATCCTAAGCCTTATCCTTTGGGCTGGGTTTGTGATGATGTAAAACTGCAGGTAACTAAAACTTGTACTTTCAGATTTTCCATTACAGACAAGTTTATAGATGAGTTGAATTGGATGTAGTTCCTTTGGATATTTGTGGGGTGGTTTTGGGAAGTCCTTATTTATATGATCATAAAGCAATCTTCTATATGGAAGAAAATAAATATTTGTTGGTAAAGGATGGAATTGAGTTTACTGTTAGAGATCGATGTGAAAAGAATAATCTATCCTTGGTAATTGTAGGTCAAATGAAAAGGCTTGTAAACTCAAGCAAAATTTTTGTGCTCATGGTGGTCAAAGCCAAAGAAAAAGAACATGAGATGGCTTTTAAGACTTGCGATCTGAAACATAAGGATGAATTGGTAAAAAATGTTTCTCATTTTGATGATGTTTTTCAGGATCCACAAGGTCTACCTCCCAAAAGAGGGGTTCAACATGAGATACAATTGCTTCAGGATGCATCTCTTCCCAATATCAGAATGTACAGGTTGTCAGTAGTAGAGAATGAGGAAATCAAGAGACAGGTAATGGAACTTTTGGCACAAGGTATAATTCATCCAAGTACATCCCCATGTGGTTCTCCAATTATATTGGTTCCTAAGAAGGATGGCACTTGGCGAATGTGTGTTGATTTCTGTGCTTTAAACAAGATTACTATAAAGAATCGTTACCCTATTCCTAGAATAGATGATTTACTGGATCAATTAAAGAATGCAATTTATTTCACTAAGTTAGATTTAAGAAGTGGTTATCACCAAGTAAGAATTGCAGAAGGTGATGTGTGGAAAACTGCTTTTAAAATGAAAAAGGGATTGTTTGAATGGTTAGTGATGCCTTTTGGTTTGTGCAATGCACCAACAACATTCATGAGACTTATGAATGAAATCTTTAGACCATTCATTGATAATTTCATTATTGTCTACTTAGATGATATTATTATTTTCAATAAGTCATGAGATGAACATGTTAAACACATCCAGAAAGTCTTAGATGCACTAAGGAAAGAGAAATTGTATTTGAAGATGTCAAAATGTGAATTTAGGAAAAACATCTTTAATTTACTTGGGTTATATTATAGGAAATGGAGAATTGAGAATTGATCTTGCAAAGATAGAGGTTATTGTGAAATGGCCTAGACCCACTAATGTGACAGAAGTTAGAAGTTTTCTAGGTGCAGTTCAGTACTGGAGAAAATTTATTGCTAACTTCTCATATATTGCATCTCCTTTGCATGCTTTGACAAGTATTAAAGAGGTCTTTCAGTGGGGAGGAAAACAACAAAAATCCTTTGATAAAATGAAAGAGAAGATAAGTACTGCTCCAATCTTGGCACTTCCAGATTTACAACATTCATTTGAGATTGAGACAGATGCTAGTGACTATGCAATGGGGGCAGTTTTGATGCAGAACAAATAACCAGTGTGTTACCATTCAAAAACCTTTACAAGTGCGGTAAGAAACTATCCAACTTATGATAAAGAGTTGTATGCTTTGGTTCAAAGTGTTAAAAAGTGGAAGCATTATTTAATGGGAAAAGAAACAATTATACATACTAACCATCAACCGCTTAAATACTTACAAACAAAAACCAAATTGTAGTAGTCTAGACATTTCAGGTGGATGGAATTTTTGCAACAATTTCATCTTGTAATCAGGTATGAAAAAGGTATTCAAAACAAGGTTTCCAACATGTTATCTAGACCACCAGTGGTGGTAGCATCTATTCTTTTACAACATAGTTCTTTGGCTCATGAAAGTTACAAGGAACAATATGTAAATGATGTTGATTTTAGAGAAGTTTATGAGGATCTAGTAAGTGGGAAACAAGTAGGAGAAAAAGATTATCATTTGCATGGTAGCATCTATTCTTTTACAGCATAGTTCTTTGGCTCATGAAAGTTACAAGGAACAATATGTAAAATGATGCTGATTTTAGAGAAGTTTATGAGGATCTAGTAAGTGGGAAACAAGTAGGAGAAAAAAATTATCATTTGCATGAAGGATTGTTATATCATTCTGGTAAACTTGTGTATTCCAGAAAATGAGCATGTGCATATGATTAGGGAAGCACATACTTATCTTATTTCAAGGAATTTTGGTATTAGTAAGACAGTTGCACATTTACAGAAATATTGTTATTGGCCTAGAATGCATGAACATGTAAACAGGTATATTAAGGGATGTGTTCTTTGTGCCAGAAGCAAGCCAAGTAACAGGAAATTAGGACTTTACACTCCTCTTCCTGTTCCAACAAGGCCTTGGGAAAGTGTTTCCATGGACTTTGTAGGAGGTTTTCCCATGACACAGAAGAAACATGATTACTTATATGTGGTAGTGGACAGATTTAGCAAAATGTGTGTGTTGGTTCCATGTACTAAACAAATAACTGGTGAGGGAACTACACATTTGTTTTTTCTAGTTTGTTTGGGTTCATTTTGGTTTACAACCTACTTCAATTATATCTGATTGGGATTCTAGATTTCTTGGGGAATTTTGGTCAACATTGTGGGGGTTAATGGATAAAAAACTAAAAAAGAGCACTGCTTTTCATCCACATACTGATGGTCAAATAGAGGTTGTAAACCGAACAGTGGTACAATTACTTAGGGGCTATAGTAGCAAACATCCTAAATTGTGGGATGAACATATTTATTATGTGCAACATGCTTATAATCGTGCCTTACATTCTTCTACTTTGAAGTCTCCATTTGAGACTTGTTATGGATATCTACCTAATTCTTCATTAGATATATATTATGGACATGAAACTATTGTTAATGGTTCAAGTGATTCTGACAAGGCTAAAAGATTTGTGCAGAGAATACAACATGTTCATCAGTATGTCCATGAACAATTGCAGAAAAGTCAGGCCAAGTATAAAGTTAGGCATGATAAACATAGAACTGGTCACAAGTTCAAATTTGGTGATTCAGTTTGGCTTCACATTAGCAAGGAAAGACTAACAGGTGAAGGTAAAAAATTGAAACCTATATGGTATGGTCCTGTTCCAAATATTAGAAAAAAATTGGTAACAACACTTTCCGGTTGGATTTACCTCCATATATGCAAATCTACTCAGTTGTAAATGTTGAGAATGTAAGATTGTATGAACCGCCTATGATTGTTGATCATGATGATTCTAACATAATGCCTTCCATTGATGATTTTGCTCCTGAGTATCTTGATGAGTTACAGGAAGACATCATTTTGGATAGGAAAGTAAGAACTTCACAAAGGGGTGATATTGATGTATCTTTGTGTTGGGTTCAAAGGCATGCATCCAAACAAGGATAAATGGATGGAAACTGGAAAGGTGAGGGAGAAATACCCTCACCTATTCACCAATTAAGTTGGCTTTTGGGGTTCAAAAAGTTTCTCAGATGGGGAGGAATGATCTAGAGGATCGTCACAGAGAAACACTGATCTAATATCTTCTCAGAATAAGTTACAGTCATTTTTAAAGCATGGAGAAAAAATTATACGATTCTGTTAATATCTTGTTTGAAGGAAACAGAAGCTCATTTGCAAAAGTTATAGCCCGCTAAAATTTTCGAGCAACTGGGAAAATTTGGAGTTTTGTGTAGGTTGGACGTGTGCACGCTTACCAAGTGTTTCAATCATATTGCGACACGTGGACAATTTGTGTGATAGAATAAAATTGTTTTTTTGGAACGCTGGTCTTAGACACTCATTCGTGGACAAATGGACCCCACTATTTACTGGCTGGGGGCCCTCAGCCAGGTTCGACACACTTGATTATGGAGGGGTGTCTTGGCCTCCTTCTCATATTATCATTATACCAACTTGTGTATATATATGCCTCTGATTGTATTTTTTCTATGCATGTGGGACTAATTGATAAGTGCATATTAAACCAAAGACCAATTCCATATTCCATATTCCACGCATTATTTAACTACCTCCATATTCCACGCATTTAATTTAAACCTCCACAATCATTATTAAACAAGGCACCTAAAACTATGTCAATACATATCCATGCATAACACTTATCCATCCACCAAGGCACCCACATCTCAAGTGGCTAAGGTGGCTCAAAAGCCAATACAAAAGCGCCCCCCCTTTGCATTATTAAATGCCTCCCTTCATTCGTGCACTCACAATATGGGATAAACCTCTTGAAATCTGCATAAGGAGAAGGAAGTGGAGATATGGGGGGGATTTGAACTCATGGTCTCCATGGTAAAAGATAAGAGCTTTGACCTCTGCACCACTTCTTGGGAAAAATTATATAAGGAGTGTTATTGTATTTGAAGTGATATTCGGGTCTGTGCATAATATTGAAATGCTCATAAATTGAGCTAGGAGTGGAATTTTGAGGAGAAGTAAAAAGCAACCTTTGTTATTTTTGACAGAGGAAGACTAGTGAGAAGGTCAAAATTTTGAAGAATTATTTTTAAAGAATTATTTTCAATATTTTAATAGATCGGTCCCATTCAACCGAACCTGGAGATGTAGGCCTCAAGCGCCGAACTCCATTATCAATTCTTGTGTCAAATTGCTAGTGACTTCTCTTCATTTGTCTATATTTTTGCACAGTACTTGTAGTTTTAATTATTTTATTAAAAATACATAAGGTTATAATGCTCAATTTTTACACCGAAAATCAATACAAAGCAAAGAAATGTGTGTACACAATTGCTAGTTAAATTTGATTTTCAGATCACATGCTCTCCTGCTCTCCTCCCCTCTATCCATAGATGTATATGTAGCCCAGATAGCTCTGTGGCCATCTGTCTGTATGAGGGAAAGCCCATATACAGCCTGCAAATGATGTCCACCCTAGACAACCCCTCTAATAACCTCCTGTAATAAGCTACATTATGAGTAGGTCTGGCACCTTGGGCCTCTCCCATAGCCGGTACCCACTACTTGTACCCCACTCTTAAAACTATCTATGGGAATGCATCTGCCCAAGGCATCCCCACTATTCGAACACAAATAATGTGCTTGTAATCCCAGTAATGTAGTAGTACGACGCATTAGATGTTGAACCTCTACAGTTTCCTGTAGGACCATAGCTCTCTATACACCTATATCAGTAATGCATGTGCCCATGTGAATTGTGTCTGCTGTATTGTCATGTCATCGAGGACTCCCATCAGTGACCTTGGGAATATCCCACCCTTTGCGTCCGGTAGTGTGAAGCAGCACACTACCTCCATCACGAGTACCACTAACATCATCTCCTCTGGATGAGCTCTATACATCACTCCATAGCTCATGCTAGTGCTATGGAACATCAGGTCTGCTACACCCTCACAAAAAATGGTGCTAGTAGCTCCTCCGACACCTCTGAAGAGATAGAATAAAACTAGGCCCCCAATATGGGAAACCACAGGATCTTGTACATGTCCTCTAGGGTGATCATCATCTCACCCGTCGGCAAATGGAAGGTGTTGGTTGCCAAGTCCCATCTATCGATGAGGGCAAGCATAAGACTCACCTCCCGGACTACATGCCAATAGTACCTCACCCCTATCAGCCCCACCTCTGCAACATGTTGTCACTTTATCTGCGTCGTGCTCGCCCATACTGTCAATAAAAAGGGTAACACCTGGGCCCTCATCTGCAGCTTGTCTCAGGCCTGCATCCCACAAAAGTAATGTATTAGTACACCTTCCCAACTTACCTTATTTCACCCCACATCCTGACCTAGTCTCTTTCCCCACCCCCATCCCATTGGCCTTAACATACCCAAACCCATCTACCCTACCTACCTACCTAAACCCATCTACCCTACCTACCTACCTAAACCTATCTACCCTACCTACCTACCCTAAGCCCATCTACCCTACCTACCTACCCAAACCTATCTACCCTACCTACCTACCCCAAGCCCATCTACCCTACCTATCTACCCTAACCCTCACCCATCCCTACCCAAACCCATCCACCCCGATTCTCCCCTGAATGACCACAGTCTCCCCGGATCGACCATGGTCTCCCCTTGACTGGCATTGGGAACCATTCTTGTGACCGATACCGGTCTCTACCCACCGATGTCAGCCACAAGTCGACCGACATCGGTCACTGTCGTGTCACCCGCCCTGAATTCCCAACTCTACTTTTTCCCTTCCTAGTCATTCTACCCACCCAAATCCCTCCTTACACCCCTAATTGTTCCTACATTACCCTTTTACCCTACCCCCTACCCTTCCCTATTCCCATTGCCCTCCATTTTTTCCATTTTGAACTCCTTCGCCCCCCCAAAACCCCCATTTTTTCATATTTCCTGTCTTCTAACCAATTAACTCAAAATGCAATACTAAAGGTTCAAATCCTACCTGATCCTATTTCCGCTGTTGTGCTAGAACCTCCGGCCTCTACGCCACTCCTCCCGATCCCTCTCTAGCCTCTGCCATCGAAAAAAATCCTCCACCTCTCTCCACCAATCACCTCCCTCGATCCAATCTCGCAGCCCCACCTCTCGCCCAATCAATCTCACCTATGTGGCTCACCAACCAACCTCTCTGACGCTCTCTTTTGTCCTCTTCCTCTTTTTTCTCTTCTTGTCCTTTTCTACTTTTCACAATACACAAATGAATTTTCAAAAAATGGGTTTTTCACTTTTTATAACCTACCCGACTCAACTGACGTCGGTTAACCCTTGACCGATGCTAGTCTTATGCCCTAGCCAACCACCGTCGATTCTTCTCCACCATCCTTGGTTCATCTCAACCCCTGTCAATTACCCTGCCTACTCATTACCATCACAATGACCTCATTTTCCTTACCTTCCCCTCTAGCCCTCCACATTCCTCAACATTACCTCGTTAGCCATTGACGCCTCCTTATCTTACTCCTACCCCCACCTTACTCGTGCTATGACCTATCTACCTGGACCCAGAAAATTGTTTGTAACCTTTGAACCGATGTGCTCACTATACCTTGAGGCACTGTTACCTTTGTTGATTGACCTAATGACCTTACCTTTCTTATTGTCATGACCATTTATCCTGACCCTACCTTTGGTGTACCGGAACATACCTAAACGTTCCTGCACCTAACCCACATTGTGTTTCCTGACCATATCCTATACCTTGGATACTGGAATCACTTCAACCTTGTTTGGATAAACCTATCAACCTTAGATGATGTAGAGTTTGCAAGCTCTTCAACCTGGTACTGTGTCGCAGTTTATACATGTGTGTGTGTTCAAATACCCCTACCTTTGACCTTGCCCCATTTACCCATTTACCTATATACCCAATTTTCCTTTTACCCCATTCCTCATTTCTCATCATTCTGCTTTGCATCCAATTTTATCAAACCACTCATCGATTCGCCCTATCACCTCATCAGTTCCTGGTTTGAGGGGGATCACCCGCATTCCCACTTGGGGCAACCACACTCTATTTTTTTTCACGTTGCTTACCAATATAAGCTATGCAACAAAAGGGGGAAAAATGTAGAAACCAAAATCATGTCGTAATCACCTTGGTCCCTTAGTGCAACCCTATAATCACTTCCTCATCCTCAACACCTTATCACCTACCTCCTGCACCCCACACATTTTAATTTAATTACTTTAATTAAATTAATGTCATTTACCTCCATACATTTTAATTTAATTATTTTAATTAAGTTAATAGCCTTTTTCCCCCACACACATTAATTTAATTATTCACATTGAATTAATTCACTACCCTCACACACCTATTTAATAAAATTGCATTTATTAAATGCACCTTACCGAACCACCCCCATCATTTGACCCATTAACCTAAACCCTAAACCAATGTCTTAAATAAAACCTAACATTAGACCCATCCCCTCACCTCACATTAAAAACCTCCTAAGATTGGTTTTTTGCCCTAAGGAAAAGAAGAGACCCTTACCAAATGGCGGAACAACTTCCCAGGCAACTTTTGAACAACCCGAGATATCTCGCCCAAACCGATGTCGATTCACCCTAAACCGACGTCGATTATACTGGAATGGACCAAATTTCCTATTTAGACCCATCTACAGCTTTGTAATATGGGTTGGGTTGTTTTTTGAAAAGCTTTTGATCTCAAGTTTGATCTCTTGAGATGTGGCAGTAGAGCAAAGATTGATTTGTGATCAACAAAGGTAACCAAATACACTGGCACAATAGTGAAACTTTCTTCCCAGCATCCTCCAACGTAGCAACTTCTTCATTATTCTTCATACCTATACCTCACATAACAGTAAGTATCCTCCTTCCATCTATTTCATTTTATTATTATCAGCTGTAGTCTTTATGGTAAAAGGAACCTAGTCATTTACCCTTTGTCCATTCCGTCTCTTTAGTTGCAGCCACCTTCCATACCCACTCATCTTAATACTTGGCCCAATTTCATATTTTGACCTCCTCAGTAATCTCAGACCTTCGTAACATATCTACATCCCCTCTGTGATCAATTCTCATCTACTATCAACTCCACTTTCACCCCAAAACTCCAAAAACCTAGACTGTGAGATTCCACTAGCCTCAACTTAACCATCGTCGGTTCTCTCTAACCGTCGCCGGTTACAGTAAAACCATCATCGGTTCCATAAAACCGTGGTCGGTCTCTATGTCACCTGATCTCTATCATAATTATAACTTGTTTTTGACATATACCTACCTGAACACCTATTTGACCTTCAGATCTGTATCTAACCTAGCTTGTTAGCTTAGATTCACCTATAACCAACCTATTTGACCTTTGGATCTCCTTCTAGCCTAGCCTGTTAGATTAGATCTAGACTATTACATTTTTTATGAGATGCCTAAATCATATTAAACTACAGTAGGACAACATTTACTTTATTTCAGCATTGAATTGTTTTAAATAGTGGATTGACAACCACCTAGGAAGTATCACACTTCCAAGATCTAGCACATGCTAGGCAATCCACTGCATATATTGTTTAAATATCTTTAGTGGTTTTGTTTTGATTCTTATATAGGTATTTCCTCCTAGCCAAAAGGAAGGTCTCACAATCACTTTGATTCAAAATTCAGATACGGGTGCATATAACCTTTAACCATCCTAAATCAGGTATTCCTCTTACCACCTTTACCTTATCTGTTTTGTCAAGTACTTCTTAGAAAACTAAGAAATCAGGTGAAACACACTTCTCAGCTTTGTTTTAAAGATCTAATTTTTTAACCAGTTGGGTTAATAAATATTTCAATGGTCTCTAAGTTTAAAAACCATACTTCCTCTTACCAGCTAAAAACTGCAAAAACGTCTAAACATGCATCAAATTTAACCCCTACCCCTGATAAAAAGATTTAATATTTTTTTAAGGCCGAAAGATGTTGTCTGAGGTGGAAAATCCCCTCCAATATGTTATGATCTAACTGTTCATATTGACTGCATCCACGTCCATCTCAATGGTGGAAAATATATAACGCATAAAATATTTGTATCAGATGAACTGATGGTGAGAAAGTTATGCAGTAATCATATTTCACCAAATTTTTATTCGTTGGAAGAAAAGGCAAGGTTTTTTCAATTGCAGGTCATATTCGGAGGAATATCTACACTCACTATTCTCATCCCAACATTCAACAATTTAAGAATACAGTCCATCATAAGAGTGCTCATTACAACCTACAGACCCTGGTACATGATCATTGTAGGTCTTCATCACGGTCATGTAATACTTTCCAGGAACCGCACAATAGAATACAATACCCAATATCTATAAAAAAAATTATAGAAGAAAAATTAATTAACCATAAATAAATATTGGTTTATTTGATATGTTATTTCTCTACTATCCAAGAAAAACTTGCTAATAAATATATTTATAGTTGTTAGTGCCTAAATTCCTCAAATAACTATCTACCATATAGACTGTGATTATCCTCCTTTACTAATATCTTTCCCAAATATTTGTTCTGAAATTCAACACATATTCACCATTATTGATCTATCATATGGAAATTACTTACAAGACTTCATAACAATACAAATGCATGAATTAAATTTAATAATAAATGCACTTGCCTAAGTCTCAAGTCTAGCTAAATATTATAATCTTAATCTAATTATATAAAATTATTTTTTATTTTTAACAGAGAGAACCAAATTGGTATGTAAGGGTGGCCACTAATTGTTACTAGAATACAGGGTTAATAAATAGATCTACTCTTCATAAAAAATAAGATAAAATAAAATAAATTGATGCAACCTCAAATTTTGGCAGACTAGGTAATTGCCCAATATTCCTAGGCCTTAATCACCCTCATTATATTAATAGGTTTCTATTTGTTGGTCATACAATAAATCAACCAATGTGAAGCACTTTTCTCTAGTGTCGAAGGAAAAATTTATCGCAGGCACATCCAATAGTATCTACCTATCCCTTACGCACGTGAGCGGGGGAAATATTTAATTAAAAAAGTTAAAATTTGAACAAACCAATGTTGTGGCAGAGTGGTGGGCCTCTTGCCTTGTATTTCGCAGGTCGCGAGTTCAAATCCACCTATCTCTCTGCAAACATGCGTGAGAGATAGGCTCAGCCCCACCAATATACTCTTTTCATTATGTGGACATGCAATCGCCATGTAATTTAATGAATTTCATTTCCTTTGCATCATGTATTGCAAGTTTTCGTACATTAGTTAATAGTCACGTACTAAATTGCAATACATAATATCAGATAAATCATACATGCTATGTTGTGTTTAAGAGCATATAAATATGCAAATTTGTTTAAAATGGGGTGTTTGATGAAAGTCACAACATGCTGTATGCCATACTTCTCTATCGGACCTTTAGAGATGAGTATGAAGCATTCCAATTCATTTTCGGTGATCCAAACATCTCTCTTTGGAAACATAGCATTGGGTTTCATGATTTCTCATTAGGTAATTTTCAATCCATTTTTGCATCACACAACAAATTCAACATTGTTTTAATTTTAATTTAAATGTAGACAATTGCATTTGGGCCGTTTTTAGTGCCAGTAAACTTCATGTGGGAGGTGTTGAGAGTGCATCAATCACATTATTTGATAAGAGTGATTACAAGGATGTACATTGTAATTTTTCTCTAGTTCTTGGCATTTTTGTTTCCCTTCTTTGGTCCACTCAACAATATAATAAGATCAATTATCATGAGCTTCTCTGACTACATAATTCCATGTTTTGTGTATCTCATTGTCTACAGAACAAAAGCCACCAAAAAAATTTCATCGCTATTCCTCTTCTGGCTATTATTTCATCTATGAAATGTCACTCTTTAATTATGCCCAAAGACATTTCATAGTTGGGCTTGGGTAGGGGTGGAAACTATCTGATAGTAGTCAGAAGCATCGAAGACGAATATTTGGGGGCCGAGGATGATGATTACAGTGAAATCGAGGTTGTTCAATTTTGGAAAATCCTAATACGCTAAAAGGAACCATAATTTTTTTTTTCCAAGCCACAAAGAACTCATATGGTAATAAAAGACCACTCTGAATGAGATAAAAGCAATTCACAAGGATAAATTTACAAAAACACTTGCAAATAATTGAGCAGCAATATCATATATTATAATGGAACTCTATGAAGTAAAATGAGAAGAGGTTTTGTTTATATAGGAAAGGAAAGAACTAGTCAAGGTCATATGTATGACCATTAATCAAAGAAAGAAATAGTCACCAAAGATTTATTCAAGACCATAGATTTAATAAGGAACTAGTCAATACCGTAGATAAAGGAAAGAACTATACCTAACAACTAGATAATAACTTCCTAATATCTAAATATAAGATATAATAAATGTCCAAACATAAGTGAAAGGATAAATAACAGAGAAGGTAAATAAAGTACATAGGTGTACATTAGCTAAGCTAAATAAATACTCTAACACTCCCCCCTCAAGTGAAGCTAGCGACATAGAATAAAAGTGACATATCCACATTATGAGTCCTTGAAACTAGGTTTGATCGGGTACTCATGTACAATATATCCATGAAGAAATCTTGAAATAAAAGTAGGAAATAATCCTACAAGAAGGAAAGATAAAGAAGAAGAAGAAGGAATATGTTCCCACCCAACATCCCCAAAAACAATTTCCGAAACCCCAAGCATGCCACATAGTTGAAGGTAGTGAAGTTACGAAAAAGGCTTTGTAAAGATGCTGGAAAAATTGTTGTTGAGTCATAATGTACTCAAGGAAAAGAAATCCATCATGAATGTACTAAAGAATGAAGTGTATGTGAATCTCAATATGCTTGGTGCACTAGTACTGCTCAACAAGATTGCAAGAATTGTTAATTTCCCCTTCGACATTTCCATCACATACAATTGCTAGTATTAAAAGATTTTTTCTGAATTTCTGAAAACTACAATTCTGTAAAAGTCTTTTACAAAATAAAGACATGTTGACAACGTATTATCAGTCCTTATTAAGGGGTTATAATATGTAGATGTCGATTTTAACTACTCTTGAGCGATCGTGCTGATTCTCACATGCAGTCCTCCTTGATTATTGCTATTATTTTTGGCCTATCTCCACATTTTCAATGGAATTGCACTATGCTACCTTCAGTACGCCAATAGACTTTTTATTGCCAAATTCAATGTGCCAAATTAAATGTTGTCGTGTTACGAGAATTGTCTTCCTTTCTTCACCAAGTTTCTTATGTATTCTTCGCTCTCATTTTCCATCACTACAAACCATACGTAACATGTTGAAATTTCAATTATTCAAGATTTCATCACTTGCTATATTTGGTAGCAAATTATTGGAGGGAGATTCAATCAAAAACAGTGTATATTTGGCCATATACTAGAGTCTATATTTTAGACCATGTACAACAAAACAATGTAATAAATAATACAAACCGTAAAATTTATTTACTGTAATATATTTTGATATTTATTGACATGACATTATGTATGACTAACCAAAATTGAGAAGAAAATCTAACAAATAAAGGTGATTCCATTGTCAAAAACGTGAGTATAATAAACATAGCTATTAAAAAATATAGGTCGATATAATTTTTTTTGGGTCGATAACAGACCAAAAATATGTAACCATAGATAATTTTTTATTAGACATGACAACTAATTTGAAATTACAACCTTGGGATAGTCTATAGTGTTGATTAATGTTTTTTTACTAGTGATTGCACGTTAGGTGTGTGATGGTAACATCGAAAGAAGAAAGTGGAAGGGGAGGTAAGAAACAGATATGCTGAGGGAAACTGGAAAATATAGCAACATGGAAATTACAAATATGAGATAGACCCATAGAGAATCAATGGGAAGATAAGTAGAAGACAAGAGAGCAGATGTGATAGGAAGGCAGAGAAAGTGTTATGAGAGGATAGTGGAATTAGAGGACAAAAGATTGTTTAGGAAAGATTCCTATTGTCGGTGAGCTTGAAGGAGCAGGGTGGAGGAAATTTTGGAGTAATGAGTGAATGAAAAAGGAGGACAAATAAAAATGATGTATAAAGAAGGAACACAAGATATAGTTGTGAAGGTGAGGCCTTGTCTTTCAGTCCCTCCAATGTCGATGGTTACCCATTGTAGAGTGAGGCCATGAGTTTTTTGGATAGAAAATGCCCAAGCCATTTTTAGTGGTAGTTGTCTTATGTTTCTTCTAGAAATAGGTGGAATCAAAACATATTGCAGGTTTTTTGGATCCCAATGAGGCCCTGTGTATCGATCAAATTTGACTACTACAAATAACGATAAAGTAGGAAGCGTGGACAAGTTTTCTTAAAAATTTCTATGATGGAACCAGTATTACCATTAACAATACTTGTTTCAACCCACAAGTTTACAAAAATCATGACTTTTGGTTGATGGAAAGAAGTACTTTGAGTTTCAACTGATAGTCGTCAGCGTTGCCAAATTCTGCACTCCTAGTGTTTTGAGCGATTGATCTAGAAATGGGTGAGTTAAGTGACTTTAACATTTGAAGGTTATGGTTGTCAACGTGGTCATTTGTTGTAAAAAGATGTGGACCTTCTTTAAAATCATATATTTCCTATTCAGAAAGGAAAGAATTTTTTCTTGACATAAGCATCTCCAAATTTTGAAGTAGCAGGACAAATTTGTGAATGTTGACAAATAATCTCCGGAACGAATCCTACGTCGGGGCGAAACCTTGTCTCCTAAAAACAATGTCAAGGAGATGGTCGTAGTAAAGTTATCCCATAGGTTTTTGTCGTAGGAGTTGCTATCATAAAGAGGAATGTCCATGACATGTGGAAGTTAACCAAGGTCCCCAATGAGGATTATAGAATGATTATAAAATTATGATGTTTTGTAGTGAGGGAAAACTTCACAAAGATGGTAGTCAATTTTAGTGAGCAATTTTGGGCCTATGAAACTCATTTCATCAATTATAATGTATTGGGCATGTTCAAGGGACTCCTGAAGAGATGACAAATCTTGGCCCTCCAAGGGTTTGAGCTCTTTGACTGGAATGCGAAGGAATGTGTGTATAGTGGAGGTGGAAATATTGAAATCCGTAACTATGGTTGGGGTGAGAAAAAAAGAGTTAAATTTCCCGGGGTTGATCCAGATGCAAAGGAGGACCTAAAAGGGTTAATTAGGAATGAATTTCCTATACCTCTAGTGCCCTGGATGATTAACTTTAGTGGAGGTATATTGATCGTGCTTGAAGAATGGCGAAGAACAATATCAAAAGACAACTACTCTTCGGGAGATAAAGAAGAGGTGGGCATAGTGACACTACCTTATATGCAACATGGGACATGCATTGTCTTTTGATCCTTAATACAAGTTCACTTGTTGTCTTGCAAAGTAGGCGGGACATTATTGTCATTCCAATTGTGTGTGATGTCGAATTCATGGAAACCCAGCATTTGGGGGCTATCAAGGCCCAAGACATTGTTGCGTTGGGCTCAAAAAAGTATTTTCCATTCCTACAAGAGCTTGGGAGCCTTTGAGGCTTCTGTTTCAGAGTGATATGCATTGTCGGAATGGTGTGCGAAAACTTGCCTGTAAGCGGGCTACATGTCAAGGCCTAGACTAGTTCTTGAAAAGGTTTTAGGAAGTTATGGTTTCTTGAGGGGTGGAGCCTATATCTACAAGAATAAGGTAGAATGGTTTGTACAACAAGATCTTGGAAAAACAGAGAAGCTCGAACGATAGCAATTCTCGAGAAGGAATGCATTGAAATCTTTGAAAGAAAAGAAAAATTTCAGGGCACAATCAAAGCTTCCACTTATTGTGTTTGCGATATTTGTTATAACTCCATTGATGGGAAACTTCAATGAGGGGAAGGGATTCCATAGTAACCAAAAACACCTGATAAGCATCCACGAAAAGGGATGTTTCTGAATCTTGGCATATAACTTCAACCAATCTCTGTAAAAAATTTTGTCTACATTTATTGTCACAAACACACAACTACACATTATAAGTGGTAATTTTAGGAGCATGTATCATGTTTCCTGTGCACTAATGTTGTGTTCAATGACACTTTCTGATACCATTTTTGTGAGTGTGACATGCGAGGGAAAATTTAGATCTGAGCCTCTCAATATTTTGGAGAGCATTTGGCAGTATGTTTCAGACCTTTGTTCCACTTTGGAAGTATACTTTGCAATGTATTTCAGGACTCCATGTTAGGAAATCACTGGTTGACAATCATTGTTGGCCCTCCATATAAATAATAGTGTTGGATTTTTTTGTGTTCAAGTGTTCATCATTCCTAGAAGGGAGTTATTTAATTGCACCACTCTCATCAATGAACAATGCAGAACTGGATCTAGTCACCCATGGTGCATTATACCAAAAATGAAGAAGGTAATTTTTTTATGCAAACAAGTCTATTCAAAGAATCTTGTGTGATGATGAACAAGATTAGATTAATTCCTATAGGTCATGCAGAGGGGAGGTAACAAGAATATTTATTGAGGGCAATAAGTAGGGATTGCCTTGGTGTAACATGTGAAAAAATTCTGATTGGCCAGCAACAGGACATGGATTCCATCTAGATATGTACATATCAAAGTATTTCCTAGCTTTGTTTACTAATTAATTATTCGTCCATTTGATAGTATTGACATCTGGAGTGTCAAATAGCAACAAAAAAAACCATGCACATGTGCAGATCCTCTATGTTTTCATTCGTACCTATGACAAAGAAATGTTTACATAACTATGGTACGGTAAATGAAAGTAGTGGTAAGGGAAGAATTTTACTTGTACCAAAATTCTTTGGCACCAAGATGTTTCTGCAAAACTTCTTCATGAAATATAGTGAATATTTGATGCAAGTAAGTAGGTACATGATGAGGATGAGAAACAGTGTTGAGCGTCCGGAATCGTTATACAACCCGTGCCTCGTCTGGGGGATTTCTAAGCATGATATTATTAAGGTCTAGCCATTTTGTGTTTGGTGTACTCAAAGTGAAGAAGAGCATAGGCGCACCCAATTGTTCAGTCATGTGTGAGACTTCGCCTCTAATTTTTGACCAAAAGGAGTGTGTCCCTCTTAGGTTGTACCAAACCTCATCAAACTTTCAGGAAAGGAGTCATCTAAGAAGTCTTGAAGGAATTTCCGAAGTTTCCAAATAGTTGGGGGGGTTCCTTGCTCGATATTTTCCCCCATGAATAATACACTCATATACTTTCTCTATAATGTCCCCTTTTTCATGCACCAAAGGCCTAAGGGCCAGGTCGAGTCCAAGCCATGGTCAGACCCTGTAGTTCCCGTTTAAACAACAACTTGGGACCTAAGAAACAACCTAGGGTTGGCTAGAAAATTATGAAATATTTTTTTTGTTAAAGTATCTATATTAAGTTCATAGGGTTCAAATTTTAGGGTTACATGTTTAAGTTAGGTTCAAGGAGTAATTTACCCCCATACCTGCTCCCTAACAGGATTAGAACTTCCATTAGATTTTTCTGTCACTTAATTCTTCCAAAATTTCCCTAAACCATTACCAATGGATAGGAAATTTTCTCACCTTTTCGATGATATAAACAAGTCCTTCTAACTCCTTACAGAACTCAAGTTATGAGTGGGCGGAGTTTCTAGGGAAATTTTTCCCTCGAGGGACACGTGGCAAGAGGAAGGAGAATGCGCCTTGGGCGGTTTTGTAGGTTGCTGCAGGGTGGCATGGGGAAATTTTCCCGTCACATGGCTCAAGGTCACAAAGCATTCCATTCCCCCGCCGGTCCTTAGGGACATGTGTCAAGCCCTGGCGCATGGCGGAGAAGGGGTGAGGAGTTTGGCGAGCGGTGGGGTAATTTGGCATGCTGTGCCAATGGGAGACCAAGAGGTTGAAGGGGACGCGCAAGCCCGCACACCTGTGGGAGAAGGAAAGGCCGAGGGAGAAGACAGGGTTGTGGGATGGCGGGAGGGATATTATAAATTTTCCCCTAGGGCCAAAACTCAAAACAACATAGGGTTTCGCCCCACCACTGCCACCCCCAAAGTACCATGTGGCACTTTCTCATTGGCTGCGGGCCGTGGGGCTAAAATGGAAAATTTTCCCCAAAAATTTTCAAGGGAATAAAAATTTAAATTGAACTGCGTCTCCACCTCATCTCCTAGAGGACATGTGTCGCCCTCTGATTAGCTATGGGCCGGCGAAGGAAAATGAAAATTTTTCCCAAGCAAAAATTTTCAAAGTTAAAAGTATATATTTTTTTTGTTGAAGGAGTCTGCCCTTTCACTGTGCCATGTGGCGGCATGTTATTGGCTGCAGGCTGGCAGGTGTGATTGGGTAAAATGAGAAAAATTTCCCAAGGCAAATTTTCAAAGGGATAAGTTTTAAATTTGGTCCACCCCTCTCAGGGTGCCACGTGGCAGGCCCCAAGAGGTTGTGAGATGGCGGGGGCCGTGAACCTTTTTGGGAAATTTTTCCAAAGACAAAATTTTAATTTTTCTACAGTTAGATTAGATCTTATTATTTTTTTGAATGCCAAATTGAAGTAAAACTTCAAATGGCAATAACTTGAGCTAGAAAGCTCATTTTTGGGAAAACGAGGACTTTTCAAAAATCTCTCGATGCCATCTTTGCACAGTAATCATAAATTTTGGAAATTGATGAATTTTAAGTGGTCAATTTTGAGAATGAAATCTGTAGAGTTTTAATTTGTGAACTGGTATTTTTTAAAATTCTCAATTTGGTTAAATTAGAAATCCCCTTTCACTCAACACGTCGAACAGACATGGAGGATTAGTCTAAGGAGGGTTTAGAATGTTTTAGGAAAGATAATTTGTTCAATTAATT
Organism: Taxus chinensis; assembly: GCA_019776745.2. NCBI lineage: Eukaryota > Viridiplantae > Streptophyta > Pinopsida > Cupressales > Taxaceae > Taxus > Taxus chinensis. The sequence continues at coordinate 868,824,530 of CM034151.1, read as the reverse complement.
TAAGATTGTATTTTTCCGACAATAGATAGAAAAAAAAAAACCCAAGGGGGAATTGCATTCAAATTTGGCAATGGTTATATTATTTCCTCAAGTTTTCTTTGTCAAATTGGATACCTAAATGTCTTAGCATGTTAACTTCTAACATTTTAAAGTTGATTACTAAGTGCGATTCTGAACTGTTCATTTTTATTAAAATGTGAATTGCTCGAATGAAGTGTATGACAGTGAGCTATTTCTTTGAATTTGAATATCAACTTCGGTCATTTGAATATGCATATAATTCCTAAACTATTCCAATCCATTTACTTGATTAAACAACCATTCATTTCTAAATTAGATTGTAGTTCATATTACAATTCAAATATGCATTTTAAAAAAAAAGGAATATAACATTGACTTATCTTCACATGCATTCATCTTTTTCAATCAACAATTTTCAATCTTTAACATTAATTTAAACTTCAATAATAATTCAAATCTAATACACAATACACTTTTGAGAAAGGAGTACAATCCTTCATTGATCATCAATTACAATTTTACAACTTTCCTTTTTCATTTGGTTTCCAAAATACAGTTTACAAGATATATAATACAATGCATGTAACTTCATTTACATTTATTTTCCAAAACAGAGGACAATTATGAATCTCCTTTTCATTTCTAAATTAAAATTCAATCTTCCATCTACAATACAATAAATTCACATTACAATTACTATACAACTCATCCACTCAAGGTGGGAAAGGTTAAAATGAATTTGCTAAAAAGAATGGGGCTGTCAAACTGTATTCTTCTTACTCCAAAATAGTAGCATGTTGATTTCTCCATATTTTCATCTTTGATCACAACAAGGAAGCGGGAAAGGAAATGCTCTCCTCCCAACCAAGACATTCAATGAGAAGGGAGAAGCCATCCTTCCTCATTGGACCCCGAGCCCCAACCATATTAAAATAGAGAATTTGAATCAACTCATGGAAACATTGGCTTCCACAACAAACATACAGTATTCTTCACATGCATACAACAATAAGAAATACAATCCAAGAAATGACAGCAGTTCACAAATACATTTGAAATTATTCACACAACACATAGGCTTGATCAAGCAAGCCAACAAGAGCAAGAAGTATGGGGAACTACTTATGCCTCCCTATTTGGAATTTGGCATCCACCAAAATCATACCACCAATATAACATATCAATCCCATAAACCTTATATCTCTCAACCCCTCCTTATGCCCCCCCCCCCCCCCCCAAAAAAAAATTTCTCCCTTATGCCCCCCCCCCCAAGAGTAAGAAATGCAAGAAGTTTCTTTTCCTAGGTGGATCCCAATCCAAAACTCCCTCTACAATAGAATAAGTGCCATTGGAAATCCCTTATGCCCCCCATATTAAATCCCCATAGCCTTCTCCTACACCTTGTCCTAAGCATTCTACCCAACCAGCCAAGAACATAACACACATTCACCATTTAAACATGCATACAAGAGAAAGAAAACATGTAAAACACAACTCAAGATCCTACCTCTCCATATTGGAGTTTTTTCTAAGCTCACAAGCTTTCCAAAATGCCAAATATAGTCCAAAATCAGCAACGTTCAAGCATGCAATGACTCCAACTCCTTCCACAACAAGCTCCCACAACAACAAGCAAGAAAAATGCCCCCAAGATGAAAACAACAAAGTTTCAACAACCTCCAATGAGCAAGAAGCTTCACTTTTAAAGGAGAGGGAAGAGAAGGGGATGATATGGATCCATGTGGGATACGACATCATTCTTCCTCAACCCCAAGAGGAAATTCAACATCCTCCACGAAATCACAATAAATAAAATGAAAATTTAACTTACATACTCCAAAGTAACCCATACTCAAAAGGACTGAATTAAAAATATGTAAGGGAAGTGGAATTATGACTTACAAATTGTCACTTCAAAATGTAATAAAAATGCCTAAAATTAACCCCCAAACCATAGTCATGGTTGGTGGATTATTCTAGGAGGTGTGGGACAAGTTTAACTTGTACCACAAGCCTCCAAATTTGGCCTCCAAGGACAAATTCGAATTCTTAAGGAGATGAAGTGTCTTACACTCCAAAAATCTATCTTACATAACTCTTACACATCTCTTACACCTTCTTACACATTTCTTACACACTCTTCCAACATTAACATTTAAAATCAACAACTTCATTAATTACCTTCCATGGTCCCAATTTAATTTAATTAAAGTATAACTATATGATCTCTCACATTAATCTACCACATTTAAATTAATTACAAGAAGGAACACATTACTAATAAAATACATACAACAATAATTAAAAAGAAACACATTGATAAAATACATAACCCATGGTCACATATAATGGAAATCCCCCCATGGGAATCCCTAACAAACACACAAACACAAAACAATTGCCATGGTGACCTTGTTGATTTCACCCAGAATTCTAATATGGTTAGTCTCCAGTTCGCCAACATTGTTGTGATTTTTAACTTGCAAAAATGCAAATAACTCCTCTATCCTCATGGCCATATTAGAACATCCAAAGTGATATAAAAAACATTTCAAGATCATCTAAACACAATTAATCACAACAACATCAAGAATTCAACATTAATATTTTCAATTAATTTATCAACTATATCATCATCAATACTATTCCACACTAGGTCTACTCAAAATATCAAATGTCACAAGTCCAAATCAATATCTATAATATGTCCATGTCAAACAATATATCATCATCCACATAAAGGAAATATATCTAGTAATCACCATGCATGATAACTGAATCTAGATCAATAATAGTCCATGATCTAACATCTAACCATCATACTAAAACAAAACATAATAGTGTCCATAATATGATCAATAGTAGAAAAATCAGTATCTAAAAGTGTCAAAGGGAAGTGGGCACTATATCCCCCTCCGCTTAGAGTCGACTTCCTCCTAGAAGTCACTGGAACAAATGTGGAAATTGCACTCATAGTACTATGGCATCCTCCCAAGTGGCTGTAGTCTTATCGTATCTGTCCCACTGCACCCGTACCTAATCAATCTCTCTTCCTCGAAGGCCCAGGGTCCTACGATCTATGATATGGATAGGCTCCACCGTCACCTGCCCCTAATCCTGTACCTACAATGATGTCTAGTCTAACACATGAGAATGATCTGTAATGTACCTCATAAGGACAGAAACATGAAACACATCATGTATGCAAGACAAGTTGGGTGATAATGCTAGACTGTAGGCCAAAGGGCCAATACACTCCAAGATCTCAAAAGGACCAATGAATTGAGGAGATAACTTAGAACCTTTTCCATAATAGATAGGGGTCTTGTGTGGCCTGACACGAAGGAACACCTTCATGCCCACATTAAAGCTATGATCAATCCTTTGCTGATCCACATACTTCTTCTGTCTATCCTGTGCTTCCTGCAATCTCTCGCTGATCAACACTACCTACTGCTCTATGTCCTACAGAAGAGCTGGTCCAAGAGATACTCTGTCCTGTAACCTGTCCCAGCTAAGGGGTGTCCTGCACTCTCTACCATATAACGCCTGAAAAGGATCCATGTCTATAGAAAATCTGAAAACTATTATTGTATCCAAACTCCACTAAGTACAGGTACTCCTCCCACTTAGACTTTTGATCCATCACATACATCCTGAGCATATCCTCCAAAATCTGATTCGCTCACTCAGTCTTTCGATTTGTCTCAGGGTGATATGCCATGCTGAAGTTAATCCTTGTCCTGAGGACATACTAGATGGTAGTCCAGAAATGAAAAGTGTACAAAGGATCACGGTCAAAAATGACCTTCCACAAAATCCCGTGTAACCTGAAAATATCATCTAAATATACTCGTGCCATGGCTCTCACTGTATAAGTGGTCTTCACCGGAGAAAATAGAGCTAATTTTGTCAATTTATCAACCGTGACCATAATGGCATTGTGGTGATATCTCGACATAGGTATCCCAACAATGAAATCCATGGAAATGGTGTCCCACTTCCATTCCGGTATGGCATGAAGATAAAGAAGACCTGTTGGATGTTAATGCTCATCCTTAACCCTCTGGCACTCTAAACACCATGACATAAACTAAGCCACATCTTGATGAAGTCCTCTCCAGTGGTATAACTGTCACAAGGAAGCGTGCATCTTTTTCACCCTGGGATGGGCTGAATAGGGTGCACGATGTGCCTCTACCAAGATGTCCTACCTCAAGCCTCCATCTCTGGGAACATATATCCTACCTCTATTTCTGAGAAGATCATCTATCTCTAAGGAAAACCATAAAAATTCCCCTCAAGGGGTCTCTGTGATTCAATCTCTGCTCATACTGCCATGTAGAAGCTGTCAAGAGGAAGCTGCTGAAGAATCCTACTCCGTAAATCTATGCTCACTGAGGTGGCCATAGCCACGTTTCTCCATCTACTGAGAGCATCTACTACCACATTCTCTTTCCCCTTCACATGCTCTATCTCCATGTCATACTCACAAAGCAACTCCATCCAACGCCGCCGACGAGCGTTTAGATTGGGCTACGTGAAGAGGTAGCAAAGACTCAAGTGATCTATCTTGAGTGTGAATATCCATCCAAGAAGGAAATTTCTCCATCTAACCAAGGCATGCACAATTGCCACAAGCTCAAGATCATGGGTAGGATAATTAAGCTCGTGATCCTTGAGTTTGCGGGACTCAAAAGCTACCTCCCTGCCATCTTGCATCAACACACCTCCAAGTCCTGCTAAAGAAGCATCTGTGCAAACAAAGAAATCACCCTGTGGATCTGGTACTACAAGAATCGATGCTATAATGAGGCACTCCTTCAGTGTCCTAAAGGCCTACTCGCATCTTTCCATCCAAACGAACTTCTTCCCTTTCCTCTGAAGGGAAGTGATAGGGTGTGCAATTTGAGAGAAGTCTTGAACAAATCTCCGGTAATATCCTGCTAATCCCATGAAGCTGCGCACCTTGGTCACTGTAGTGGGTGTTGGAAAATCCATAATGGCTCTAATATTGGAAGGATTGACTGTGATACCTTCCCCAGAAATGATATTACCCAAATACTGCACCTTTTATCTGGAAGAAAGCACACTTCTCCAAGTTCCCGTAAAGTTGCTGCTCATAAAGACACTGAAGAATCTGTCAAAGTTATCTCTCGTGCTCCTCACATATACGTGAGTATATTAAAATTTCATCTAAGAAGATGATCATGAAGTGATCTAAAAGGGTCCTGAATACCCCATTCATCAAACTCATAAACACTTCAGGGGCATTCGTCAAACCAAAAGGCACCACTGTGAACTCATAGTGCCCATATCTCATGTAGAAGGTGGTCTTATGAATATCTGCCTCTGAAATCCTCAACTGATGCTAGCCTGACTTGAGATAAATCTTAGAGAACACCGTGGCTCCCTTCATCTGATCAAACAAGTCATCAATACGAGGAAGAGGATAATGATTCTTGATCGTTACCTTGTTCAACTGGTGGTAATCAATACACAACCGCAATGATCCATCCTTCTTCTTCATGAAGATCACCGGTGCACCCCAAGGGGATACACTAGGATGGATAAGGCCCTTCTCCAAAAGGCCCTTAAGCTGCAATTTGAGCTCGCAGAGCTCCAGGGTGGTCATCTGATAAGGTGCCTGTGAGATAGGCTCTGCTCCAAGAACTAGAACTATATGAAAATAAATCTCACATGGGGGTGGCATCCCCTGTAGTTTCCCTGGAAATACATCAGAAAACTCTCTCAAGATGGGATGATAATCTAGTGATAGTCCACTTGATCCATCCTGTAATCTATCACTGACCGTAATAGCATACATCTGACAACCCTGTCGCACACACCACTTGAGCTGCATAGCGGAAATGGTGTGAATAAAAATGGGTCTCCTGACCCCCGAGATCACTGACTCAATTCCTAAATCATCAACACAAGCTATAGTCTTATGATAACAATCCATCCTGACCCTATGTGTAGATAGCCAATCCATACCTAAGATGACTCCATATGAGCCCAAAGGAAGAATACGGAGATCTGAGGTAGTGGTGAAAGGTACCAAATGAACAACACACTCCTTAACTAAGGATTCCATAGAGATCTTAGCTCTAGAAGCCATCTCGACATCCCAATTAAGACCCTACCTAACTACCACCAGTCTGCATCGCTCTATGAAATATGGTGTAATAAAAGAATCAGAAGAACCAAAATCAAACAATACAGAGGTAGGAATACCACTAATGCTACCTGTGGTCTCATTGATTGTCCTCTGGTGCTCTGCCTGACGGTTCTAAACTATTGCATAAATCTTGCAGTTGCGTCCCATGTCACCAACTGTCAGCTTTGAAACATGTGCCTTACCCTTGTTAGGGTTCTAAGGACAATCTCTCTAGAAATGTCCAGCTACTCCACATCCAAAGCAACCACCTGATCCTCTCCAAGGAGGAACACCTCCAGTAGGTACCCCAGAAGTCTGTGGCATGGATCCTAATGATCTGGATGCGGTCTACTATGGCCTCTATTGGCGAGCTCCTGCTGACTGAGCTCTAGGTCCACCCTACATCCTAATGGGATCCCTAGGAGGATGCCCCATGCTCCGACCTCTCTGTGCATTAGCTCTCTGTGGAGGTCTATAAGGTGGACATATATGCTATTACAGCTACTGTTATGGCCTAAAGGATGACTGTGCTATACCCTGGCCACCATGAGGAAGAGGTACTAAACCTTTCAATCGACCATCCTACATTTACTGAATGCAGGCTTCTGACTCGGTCTCTAGTTTGCTGGGTTTTACCCTGAGTCTCCTCTATAATATAGGTTTTCTCGATGGCCTCAGCTAAAGTATTTGGACAGTGAATCCACACTACACCTCCAATATCCAAATTCAGGCCCCGGATGAACCTGTGAATCTACACCTACTCATCATGCATATACTCTACATATTGAAGTAGATCTAGAAATCTACTCTCATACTCTGCCGCTGATAGAGAAGCTTGACGGAGGTCATGAAACTCGTCAATCCTCTACTGTATGAACCTCTGTGATAGATATCTGCTCCTAAATATCTCCTCAAATATCTCCCAGGTCACTGTCTCTAAATCTACATGGAGCTTATGCTCCTCTGTCCTCCACCATACTCCTGCTCCATCCCTCAGTATATGGATGACAACATGAGCTTTCATGTTGCTAGAACAAGGACAAAGCTTGAAGCAACCGCTCAAGCTCACTAGTATGGCATCTTCCTAAAATCCACCCATATCACCTGAGTAGTGTGAGGGCCAAAGCTTCAGGATCTCCCTGATGTGATCCGTTGCTATGGTCTGTCAGCCTCTAGGTCTCTCTGCATGCTCATCCCTAATCCTAGGGCTCTGAGACCTCTCTCTATGCTTTGGAATGCTGTCACCCTGTCTCCTAGGTGGTGATTCTAATCTGACTAACTCCACATGGGATTTCTCTCCTCTATAGCTCCTCGCTGAGTTGAGGAGATACCGAGGTAGAATGGCTACCACACACTGATCTGGTGGTGGTGGTGGTGGTGAATCTAAGTCTCTGTGAAGGTTCCTCCCACTCCATCTGAGCCTCCTACACAGACCAAAGTGAGAGTCAGTTCATTTGCTATGTTATACACCACTTCCATTTTCACTAAAATATACAAATTCTTGCTATGTTGTTTTCTAGATTTAAGTGTGCTAGGTTTAATTTTTCATGTCTCAAGTTTTTTTTAGTGTTCCCAATGGCCCAAGCCTTTGAACCACTACTCTGATACCAAACTGTAGTGCATGTTTAAACAACAACTTGAGACCTAAGAAACAACCTAGGGTTGACTAGAAAATTATGGAATAATTTTTTTTTGTTAGAAGTATCTACATTCAGGTCGCCAAACATTAGTTTTCACTAACAGGTTTCAGAATAAATCCTATTTACCAAACCATAAGTTTCCTTTATTAACTTATATTAAGTTCACAGGGTTCAAATTTTAGGGTTACCTGTTTAAATTAGGTTCAGGGAGTAATTTACCCCCATACCTGCTCTCTAACAGGCGCAGAACTTCCACTAAATTTTTATTGCACTTTACACTTCAAAAATTTCCCTAAACCATTCCCAACGGACAGGAAATTTTATTACCTTTTCGGTGATATAAATAAGTCCTTCTAACTCCTTACAGAACTCAAGTTATGAGTGGGCGGAGTTTCTACGACAATTTTTCCCTAGAGGGACACATGGCAAGAGGAAGGGGAATGTGCCTTGGGTGGTTTGGCGGGTCAAGGGGGGCAGCATGGGGAAATTTTCCCATCGCATGGCTCTAGGTCTCAAAGCATTCCGCGGCCCCGCAGGTCCCCAGGGACATGTGTCAAGCCCTGGTGCATGACAAAGAAGGGGTGAGGAGCTTGGCGATGCGGCTGGGTAGTTTGGCGCGCTGCGCCAATGTGAGACCAAGAGGATGAAGGGGATGTGCAAGCCCATGCACCCGTGGGAGAAGGAAAGGCTAAGGGAGAAGGCAGGGTTGCAAGATGGCGGGAGGAATATTACCAATTTTACCCTAGGGTCAAAACTCAAAAAAACAAAGGGTTCCGCCATACCCGCTGCCACCCCCCAAAGTGCCACGTGGCACTTTCTCATTGGCTACGGGCCGTGGAGCCAAAATGGAAAATTTTCCCCAAAATGTTTCAAGGGAATAAAAATTTAAAACCAACCGCACCTCCGCCTCATCCCATAGAGGACACGTGTCACCCTCTGATTGGTTGCAAGCTGGCGGAGGAAAAATTAAAATTTTTCCCAAGCAAAAATTTTCAAAGGTAAAAGTTTCAAAAAAATTTTGAACGAGTCCGCCCTTTCACCGTGCCACGTGGCAGCATGTGATTGGCTGCAGGTCGGCGGGTATGGCGGGGGTAACGTGAGAAAATTTTCCTAAGGAAAATTTTCAAAGGGATAAGTTTTAAATTTGGTCCACCCCTCTCAGGGTGCCACGTGGCAGGCCCCAAGAGGTTGTGGGATGGCAGGGGCCGCGGCCCTTTTTGGGAAATTTTTCCAAAGTCAAAATTTAAATTTTTCTATGGTTAGATTAGATCTTTTTTTTTTTTAAAAATGCCCAAATTGAAGTAAAACTTCAAATGGACATAACTTGAGCTAAAAAGCTTGGTTTTGGGGAAAACGAGGAATTTTCGGAAAGATCTCGATGCCCTCTTTGTACAACATTTATTAATTTTGGAAATTGATAAAGTTTATGTGGTCAATGTTGAGAATGAAATATGGAGAGTTTTAATTTGTGAACTGGCATTTTTTAAAATTCTCAATTTGGTTAAATTAGAACTCCCCCTTCACTCAATACATCAAACAGACATGGAGGATTAGTCTAGGGAGGGTTTAGAGTGTTTTAGGAAAGATAATTTGTTCAATTAATTTAAGATTGTATTTTTCTGACAATAGACAGAAAAATGACCCAAGGGGGAATTGCATTCAAATTTGGCAATGATTATAATGTTTCCTTGAGTTTTCTTTGTCAAATTGGATTCCTAAATGTCTTAGCATGTTAACTTGTAACATTTTTAAGTTGGTTAATAAGTGCAGGTCTAAACTGTTCATTTTTATTACAATGTGAATTGCCAGAATGAAGTGTATGACAGTCAGATATTTATTTGAATTGGAATATCAACTTCGGTCATTTGAATATGCATATAATTCCTATACTAGTCCAATCCATTTACTTGATTAAACAACCATTCATTTCTAACTTAGATTGCAGTTCATATTACAATTCAAATATGTATTTAAAAAAAAAAGAATATAACATTGACTTATCTTCACACACATTCTTCTTTTTCAATTAGCAATTTTCAATCTTTAACATTAATTTCAACTTCAATAATAATTCAAATATAATACACAATACACTTTTGAGAAAGGATTGCAATCCTTCATTGATCATCAATTACAATTTTACACCTTTCTTTTTTCATTTGGTTTCCAAAATACAGTTTACAAGATATATAATACAATGCATGTAACTTCATTTACATTTCTTTTCCAAAACAGAGGACAATTATGAATCTCCTTTGCATTTCTCAATTAAAATTCAATCTTCCAACTACAATATAATAACTTAACATTAAAATTACTATACAACTCATCCACTCAAGGTGGAAAAGGTTACAATGAATTTTCTCAAAATAATGGGACTGTCAAATTGTATTGTTCTTGCTCCAAAATAGCAGCATGCTGATTTCTCCATCTTTTCATATTTGATCACAACAAGGAAGGGGGAAAGGCAATGCTATCCTCCCAACCAATACATCCAATGAGAAGGGAGAATCCATCCTTCCTCATTGGCCCCCGAGCCCCAACCATATTAAAATAGAGAATGTGAATCAACTCTTGGAAACATTGACTTCCACAACAAACATTTATTGTTCTTCACATGAATACAACAATAAGAAATATAGTCCAAGAAAAGACAGTAGTTCACAACTGCATTTGAAATTATTCACACAACACATAGGCTTGATCAAGTAAGCCAACAAGAGAAAGAACTATGGGGAACTACTTATTCCTCCCTATTTGGAATTGGGCATCCACCAAAATCATACCGCCAATATAACATATCAATCCCATAAACCTTATATCTCCCAACCCCTCCTTATGCCGCCCCAAAGTTTCTCCCTTATGCCCCCCCAAGAGTAAGAAATGCAAGCAGTTTCTTTTCCTAGGTGGATCCCAATCCATAACTCCCTCCACAATCGAATAAGTGCCATTGGCAATCCCTTATGCCCCCCATATGAAATCCCCATATCCTTCTCCTACACCTTGTCCTAAGCAGTCTACCCAACCAGCCAAGAACACAAAACACATTCACCATCTAAACATGCATGCAAGAGAAAGAAAAAATGTAAAACACAGCTCAAGATCCTACCTCTCCATACTGGAGTTTGTTCCAAGCTTACAAGCTTTCAAAAATGCCAAATATAGTTCAAAATGAGCAAGGTTCAAGCATGTAATGACTCCAACTCCTTCCACAACAAGCTACCACAACAATAAGCAAGAAAAATGTGCCCCTAAGAGGAAAACAACAAAATTTCAACAACCTCCAATGAGCAAGAAGCTTCACTTTTAAAGCAGAGGGAAGAGAAGAGGATGATGTGAATCCATGTGGGATGCCACATCATTCTTCCTCAACCCCAAGAGGAAATTCAACATCGTCCACCAAATCACAATAAATAAAATGACAATTTAACTTACATACTCTAAAGTAACCCATACTCATAAAGGACTGAATTAAAAATATGTAAGGGAAGTGCAATTAAGACTTACAAATTGTCACTTCAAAATGCAATAAAAAATGCCTAAAATCAACCCCCTAACCATAGGCATGGTTGGTGGATCATTCTAAGAGGTGTGGGATAAGTTTAACTTGTCCCACAAGCCTCCAAATTTGGCCTCCAAGGACAAATTCGAATTCTTAAGGAGATGAAGTGTCTTACACTCCAAAAATTTATCTTACATAACTCTTACACATCTCTTACACCTTCTTACAAATTTCTTACACACTCTTCCAACATTAATATTTAAAATCAACAACTTCATTAATTACCTTCCATGTCCCCAATTTAATTTAACTAAAGTTTAACTATATGATATCTCACATTAATCTACCACATTTAAATTAATTAGAAGAAGGAACACATTACTAATAAAATACATACAACAATAATTAAAAAGAAAGACATTGATAAAATACATAACCCATGGTCACATATAATGGAAATCCCCCCATGGGAATCCCTAACAAACACACAAACAAAAAATAGTTGCCATGGTGACCTTGTTGATTTCACCTAGAATTCTAATATGGTTAGTCTCCAGTCCCTCGACAATATTGTGATTTTTAACCTGCAAATATGCAAATACCTTCTTTGGCGTTATGTCCATATCAGAATATCCAAAATGATATAAACAACATTTCAAGATCATCTAAACACAATTAATCACAACAACATCAAGAATTCAACATTAATATTTTCAATTAATTTATCAACTATAACATCATCAATACTATTCCACACTAGGTATACTCAAAATATCAAATTTCACAAGTCCAAATCAACATCTATAATATGTCCATGTCAAACAATATAGAGTCATCCACATAAAGGAAATGTATCTAGTAATCACCGTGCATGATAACTGAATCCAGATCAATAATAGTCCTTGATCTAACATCTAACCATCATACTAAAACAAAACATAAGAGTGTCCATAAAATGATCAGTAGTAGCAAAATCAGTATCTAAAAGTGTCAAAGGGAAGTGGGCACTACAGACGCAAGGAGTTGTGGATGCTGGGAGCTATGGGGAGGGGCCACATGGTTCTAATAGTCTAATTTTGTGTTGAGGGTCACTTTTTGACCATGGCGACTTATAGGTAAAAACTAACTTAAGTCACTTTATTTTATCGGCCCCTCCATATAATGAAATGCGTATAGGGTCTGTTGGGGCTGTTTTGCCTCGGGGAAGTATATAAGGAGTTAGGGGAGAAAGTTAAGGACCTTTTTCATATACAATTTTAGCCTCCTTCACGTGTAACTGCTATTCTTACGCATCTATAGCTTGTAGAGTCAAATCGAACATGGACCCTAGCTTCAGTGGTGAGAGACCCATCCCTAGCTAGCAGGGCATTCTTTGGTAGTGAGAGATCCACCCTAGTTTGTCATTTTGGAGCCACTTTCAGGGATGTGTGGCAGATACATTATCATAGGTTTAAGAGGAAGGATTTCGAGGGTTTTGGGGGCATTTGGTGAAGATAATTAGAGGGGATCCAAATCTGATTCACAACAGCCATTTAGGTTGGGTGTGGTAGCACGTTGAAGGTGCATCCATCATTTTATGACCCCATTCCAAGTGAGGTGACTTGCAGCCTTTATTTGGGTGTTTTTTAGTCGACCATTGTCAGATCTGAAGGTGGAAATATTATTTCCTATATCTGTTAATGTTATTTCCAAAGACCCTTATTTTTGCTCTTGTATTTAGAGAGTAACGAACCACAGAAGTTTTCCGGCTATCTAGGGCATGCTGTGATTTTTCTGGCAGCAGTTTAATTTGTGTGGATATCAAGCTCTGTTTAAATTTCCAAGTAATTCGAGTGGATATCTTGGGAGATATTGATTTTATTTAGTTTGTTGTCCTTACTATCAAAATATACATAAATCAGTATTTTACTTTGCTGTAATTTTCTATAGTTTGTGCATTTTGTAAGTGGTATCCCACAAGGGATATTATAGTGGTATCAGAGTTGTTGTTCCTCCATCCTGTGTGGGTTAAATATGGTAGTTTGGAAAGATCTCAATGTGGGTTTTATGAAGGAAATGTTCACCAACATGGTGAAACAACAGGAAGACATTAACCTTTATTTGAGCCAGCTCACTTAGAATGTGAATCAAAGAATATTTAGGGACAATAAGGAACATGGTGAGAATAGTGATAAAGGGCGGCCAATAGAGGTGATTGATGATGATTCTTGTTGGAGGAAATACCAATCTTTGAGTAGGGGTTTCAGAGATAATATTTCATTTCCAAATTATTGCATGATGAATATTGGTAGGAAGCCCAAGAGAGGTCATCATATGTTGGTACCTGAATTATAAAGGAAATAATTTGAAAAAAAAGAATATCCTAGAGAAAAATGTATGATTTCCATTGAGAAAAATAATTGCATTAGTGAAACTTTTCTTGTTAGAGAAATTATTCCAGCTTAGGAGAATAAATTTGTATATGCAAGCAAGGAGGATGTAATGGAAACTCTAAAATGGTGTGGGGAATGGAATAGTAGAGATAGAGATGCTAGATTGATAGCCGCCCAAGAGAGACAACACCTACAAGAGTTCAAGGAAAAGATGTGGGAAAATGATCCTACTGTAATTTCCAAACCAACAACTTTTGATCAACTTTCAGTTACTTTCAACAGGCACTCAGAAAAAAATGTTGGGGGTAGCTCAACATATGTCTATCTTGAACACATGGAGGAAATTGATGGCATTGAAAGGTATGAACAAACATGGCTAGTAGGTTGTAAAATTGAAAAAGATATTTCAATCCAAAAGGTACCTATCATTCCTCCAAAGAATAAGTCATTATCATATGGGATGGATTTACCAAGTAGTAATGAGTATACAGTTGTGAAAGGTGTTGATTCTTATTCCACTTATTCTCCATCTAAAATCATGAATCACAATAGGGATGGTGTTTTGGAGGTTTCTAAATCAGCGATAGAAGGTTGAGCTAAATATTGGATCGAATCACGACCCTGCATGGAAGGAACCCGAGAAAAATCATTCAAATCCTACAAATTGGTTGCAAGAAGATTCAACAATGGAGTGGCGGAGGCCAAGAGAGATCAAAGAATCTAGTACAAAGGAAAAATGACTTTGTCAGGCTGTTCTACACCTTAAATCCATTCTCCAAGCTACAAGCAGGCAGAACTATGAAATTGCAGGGTCAGGCAATAAAGATCAATGCTACAGAGGGGCCAGAAGCAAGAAGAAGGAAGAACAACAAAGATTCAAAGTCCTTGGGCTTGAATTGGTTCAAAAAAAGGGCAAAAAATTGGCTAAGTATAGAAGAAGAAGCAGAGAGTGCCACGTGTCAGCCTGGCACATTTCCAGGAGTCGGTCCAAAGGCGGAGACCCAAATGAGCGTGAGGCTGCCACATAGCCCAAAGTCTAAAAAGTGAGAAGGGCCGTTGAAAAGTCTACAAAGCAGTGGAGGCCGACAAGTGTTAACTCTACACTCCTCCAAAGGCAACTTTGGGTTAGATTTTACAAACGAGCATGGTGCCTCCACGTGTCTTCACAGGGGGTGGAGTAAGTTGAAAAGTCAAATGCATAAGCCAGGCCAACGGAAGTTGCCAAGTGTCCTAAGGGTGTTGTTTCAAGGGTAAAATGGAGAAAAGGCTCCCGAGAAAGCTCCAAAGTGACACGTGTCCTAGGGGAAAGTGGGGAGTCGGGAGAAAAGTTAGTTTTTTGCCCTTTGCCTCAAAAGGGGTAAAAGTTATAAAAAGAGTCGTGACTCCACCCAAGGGAAAAAGTCAACATTCTAACCTGAGTCAAAGCCAAAGCGGGGTGTCGGGGAAAAAAATCTTTTCATCCAAAAGGCATAAAGGTAAAAATAGAAGTGCATTTCCCAGCCAACCAAGAGGAGCCACGTGTCTAGGCAGAGTTTCGGGGCTGCAGAGCTTTTTGAGTTTTTGTGTTTTTTGTGCAAAAGACAAAAAGGGGAATTGCAGGCCCATGGACCCAAAATTTTGATCCAATCTGGCTGCTACATGTCCCAATCAGAAGAGGGACCCTTTTTCAAATTGTTTTCCCGCCTATTTGTATAGAATCGATGCAAAATTTCAAAGGGGCATATCTTTCGACCCAGGGCTCGAAATATTGCAAATCTAACACCATTGGAAAGATCTCGATGTCATCTATATTCCATGGGAGTTTGAAACTTCAATTTTGAGAAGGTTAGGTGGGTGAAAATGGTGGAACATCTTCGATCTTTCAATGTTGGATCATCAGTCTCAACAACCAGATCAAATTCAATATTTTTTGTTGTTTCCTCTTCCTTCAAGGTGCCAGACCAAGGATCGATGCAAAAAAGATGGATTCGGGGTAGATTTTAGTAGGAAGCATTAACGGCAGTGGTTGAGCTTCGACCTATTTTTTTCCACTTCTCTCTCTCTCTCTCTTTATTCTCTCTGATTGAATCTATAAATACGGGGAAAGATTCATTGTAAAGCGTTGGATATTCTTAGTTTTACAGGCTCCCTCCTCCTTCTAGCAAAGGATTTGTGGGGTTCAGGCCTTCCATAAAAATTGTAATACATTTCTGCCTTTCGGATTTTCTGTAATGGACTGTATCAATCTATTAGAGCAATAAAAATATGTTTGTGATCGATCTCAGATCCTTCTTGTTTCTTTTGTTTCTATCTGGTCTCTCATTACAGATCTGGTTGTTTGTGTTTGTTTATTGTATGCATTTCATTGGTTTGTGTTGAAGGCAAACTAAGTGTTCATCATTCCTTTGGTGCATCACCTGGTAGTCTAGTTATTTCTTATTTTTGTACCACTTTATCCCTGTCTCCTTGGCATGTTTTATACTAGGTATAGATATAGACCCTCTGCAGATCCTCACGCATGCACCTAAACATAGGAATAAGGAACCAACCTTTAAATCTGGAGAGCTTTTCCAATTTGTAAGGTCTCACACCTTAGGAAAAGTTCCATGTTATGCAATCACACCAGATGATTCTGCCTTAGAAAAGCAGATCTTTAGAAATCATCTAGGGGTGCTGTGATTTCACACTAACAGTTTTGGAACACCCGGTGGGACCAAGAAGTCTCTATCTTATTACAGTGGGAATTAATGTACGCCTGTTGTGATTTTGGCTTTTAAGAAGCTTAAATTTGTACATCTGGCGACTCCATAAGTAATAAATCTACAGGTTTAGTAGTCCAAGCAAGTTCATGAGAAGGATACAAACACGGTCAAGATCCAGAGAAGAGGGACTATTTGTCTATTTAGACTTATCCCTAGACAGAGGGAGAGGAAGAAGAAGAGTCCAGAGATCTCAATCTCCACCAAGTAGAGCTTTATCAACACCTCCTCCCAGCAGACCATTCATTCAATCAAGAGGAGTGCTCATGCCAATCATAATGGTTCAGCCAAATCCTTATGTTAATTTCACTAGTAGTAGTCCACTTGCCTTGAATGCACAAAATCCAGTCCCTATTGTAGCATTAAAGAGTATCCCATATTTCACTGGGGAAAACCAAACTTCTCCTGGTGACCATGTCCAAGATATTGCCAATGTCTGCACAATCCATGAGATTCATGAAATGGACATTGCAATCAAGTTGCTCGCCTCTTCACTCAAAGGGAAGGCTTCACAATGGTTCAGAAGTCTTGAGGTGGGCTCTATTCAAAATTGGAATCAGCTATGCACAACATTCCACAACCAATTTGGAGAGAAAGGTGACAATTTGTCTTTGCTGGAGATGCTAACAACTATCAAAAGAGCCCCAAGTGAATAGCTGACAGACTTCAACCTCAGATTCCAGTGGACCTGGGATAGGATTCCAACAACAGTAAAACCTACAAATGAAGGTGCCTTCTTGTACTTTCTTAGGGCTTTGAATTCTGATATTTCTTAGATGATCCACTCAATGGGTTGCACTACATTTCCAGCAGCCTATAGCCTTTCCATAGGGGCTGAGAACCCTTTGATTCAAGCTGGTAAGATTGCTCCTAGGCCATCCATGCCTCTGTACCCTGAGTTAGGAAACCTAGATACTAGCCAAACACCTACATTAGCTCCTATACCCACCCCCAGGAGTCAAAGTTCAGTTGAAGCTTCCACTTCATCATCTAACACCTCTAAGGAGCTTCAAGAAGTGATGAAACAATTGCAAAACCTAGGAAATGAGCTAGTGACCATCAAAAGACAACAAACACAGAGCTCTAGGCCATATAAATCTCAGGCTCAATATCAAGCTAGACCCCAATACCAACATAATAGGCCACCACCTCAGACTGCAAATTAGAATCAAAATCAAGGACAACCTCAAGCTGTTAGGCCTTTCAGGTCTTATGATCCAAATACAGCCTCAACATCAAAGGCACTGGTCCCTGCACAGAATAATATGGCACATGAATATGATTGGTGTTTTCCATGCAGTTAGCCGCATAACCAATCCATGTGTTTTAATGGTGCTCTGAATCAAGCTTTGATGGTGCAAACCAATATGTTTCCACAAGAACCTGGCCAAGAGGGAGATCAGCAGCAAGGACCTCAACAAAGTGAACCTCCAGGAGAGACTATGCTTGTCAATTACCAGGCTAAAGACTTCTGTGGGATGAATCAGTCTCCTACTCAAGGTGTGGCTGCCAATACAAGGTCCAAAAAGATAAGTATTGGAGAAGGCCAACCACTGAACTCAGGTGACCCTCAACCTTCCATTACTCCACAAAGTCTTGGTGTTCCAAGAGCCACCCCCAACATGTAGAACCAATCCAAGCCACCTTCCAAACTCAGTCAGACATCAATTGTAACAACTCATGTGCAAGAAAGGAATGTGTCTGGGAAGGGGTAGCAAAAGGATAGCTCATTCAATATCATTGAGCAGATGAAGAGGACAAGTGTGAACATTTCACTATGGGAGTCATTGGCCATTCCAGGGCATAGAGATCTGTTACAGACTGCCATGCAGAATTGGTCAAGTTCAAATCAACCTCCTAACCAGCAAGAGAGAGTGCTTGCCAATGTAGTTCAACCTGAGAAGAACCAAGGAGAACAACAAGGTAAGAACTTGAGACCCCCTCCATTCTATGTCTCATTGATTATTGGAGACAAATTAGTGCACAATTGTATGATTGACTCTGGGGCTAGTAGTTCTGTGATGCCCAAACAAATAGCTGATCAGTTGGGTCTCCAATATGAAGTTATCTCTAGAGGAGTAGTTCAATTAGATGGGACAACAGTAACCACTGTGGGAATTATCAAGGACCTGAGCCTCACTCTACATGCCTGCCCCAATGTAATTGTCTTGCAAAACGTGTCCATCATAGATTTTCCACCACATTTTGCTTTGTGTCTATCTAGGGATTTCACTGCCAAAATTGGAGGCTACCTGTCTGCTGATTGGTCACATATGCTCTTTAGGACAAGGTATGGGGGAAAAGCCACAATCAAGTCTGAAGCTATTGTTGACTATCATATTGAATCCTATTTACCTAGCCCAATCAATGCTAACTGCTCATATTTTGATCAAGAAGACCTCCTAAACACTAATGAAGCAAACACTTAGTTGGGATGTATCCCTGATTTGACTCTAGATGAGTGGGCCAATAAGAGACATGCTTTTGACCCCTACAAGGAGATGGAAGAATCTGATCTAGGTGTCTATTGTCTACATGAAGAGAATCATCCTCTCCCTACCCTAGTTAAGCCAGAGCACAAGGATGACAATGAAGTATGGCAATTGTTCTTTGATGGCTCAAGGAGCAGACAAGGAGCTGGAGGAGGAGCTATAATTGTGTCTCTCAGAGGTATGAAATATTATGTAGCCTTTAGATTCTAGTTTGCTTGTTCAAATAATACTGCTGAATATGAGGCTTTAGTCCAAGGCCTTCATTGGGCAAGAAAGCTAGGAATCAAGAATCTATAAGTGTTTGGTGATAGTGAACTGGTTGCTAATCAAGTCAGAGGACTAAATGCTGTCAAAAATGATCTGCTCAAGAACTACAAGAGTAGGGTATGGGATCTCATGGAGGATTTCAAAGCTTTCAGCATTGTGTCCATACCCAGGAAAGAGAATGAAGTTGTTGATAGACTTGCAGCAGTTGGGGCAGTATTTGATGTTGTGGACAACATCAAAAGAGACAAGGAACAACCACATATCCATGTGGTTGTGAGGCTAGCAGTGCCAGATAATAATACATGCTGGCAGGTGTTTGAGAATGATCAGCAG
Organism: Taxus chinensis; assembly: GCA_019776745.2. Classification (NCBI taxonomy): domain Eukaryota; kingdom Viridiplantae; phylum Streptophyta; class Pinopsida; order Cupressales; family Taxaceae; genus Taxus; species Taxus chinensis. The sequence continues at coordinate 868,805,005 of CM034151.1, read as the reverse complement.
ATCATTAAATTTTTGCAAGAAGAAGCTGAATTCTCAGCCCATAATCAAAATAAACTAGAGCAACAATATGGGAATCAGATAGTACAGCTGCATACAAACAAGCTTCCCAAAGGCTTAGTGACACTGGAATCCATTTTCAATCCTAATGACCAGTTCAGAAGAGAGAAGGATAACATGCAGATCAAAGGAGAGGATTCAGAGTCAATCCCAGTTGGAGAAGAAAAAATACTTCAAATTGGCAAGGTGGCCACCGAGCAGGAAAGGTATGAATTCATACAACTTTTCCAAGAATTCCCTGATGTGTTTGCTTGGAGTTATGAAGACCTAATGGGTTTCAATCCAAAACTAGCACAACACACAATTGAATTGGACCCAGCTGCTCAGCCTATCAGGCAGAAGCAAAGACCAGTCAACCCACATATAGAGCCTCTGATGAAGAAGGAGCTTGAACAAGCTGATAGAGGTAAGTATCATATTCCCAATCAAGCATTCAAGTTGGGTTACAAATCTGGTCCCAGTCAGAAATAAAAATGGAGAAATCAGGTTGTGTGTTGACTTCAAGGATTTAAACAGAGCCTCCCTCAAGGATTACTATCCACTCCCTTCAATGGAACAGATCTTGCAAGTGGTGTCTGGGTCAGAGAGATTCTCTCTCTTAGATGGCTATTCAGGATACAATCAGATCATGGTGAAAGAAGATGATCAATTCAAAACTACTTTCACCACAAAATGGGGCACCTATGCATACAAAAAAATGCCATTTGGACTGTCCAATGCTGGTGCTACTTTCCAAAAATCCATGGATATGGCATTCAAAGGGCTGATCAACTAGATAGTGTTGATCTATCTGGATGATATCACTGCGTTCTCCAAGAACACAACAGACCACCTTTTCCATCTAAGACAAGTGTTTCAAAGATGCAGAAAATTTGGAGTATCTTTGAACCCCAAAAAATGCATATTCTTGGCTCATGAGGGCAAGATTTTTGGCCACATTGTGTCTAAGGAGGGTCTGACAATTGATCCAGAAAGAGTTGAAGCAATAAAGGCACTGCCATTGCCAAGTCACAAGAAGGCTCTTCAAAGCTTCTTGGGGAAGATCAACTTTGTTCGAAGGTTTGTCCCAAACTTTACTGCTCTGGTTAAGCCAATAACATTGATGTTGAAGAAGAGCTTAGCATTCAGATGGATAGCTGAAGGGAAGGAAAGCTTTGAAGCTATCAAAGAGGCCACATCATAGGCCCCAACTCTTGTAAACCCAGATTTTTCCAAGGACTTCATACTGTATGCCTTTGGTGGCAGTGACACTATCTCTGTAATCCTGGTTCAGCAGAACAAAGAAAGCTCAGAGCAGTCAATTACTTTCTTAAGTCAGAGTCTGGAAGACTATGAGGTGAAGTATTCCTTCATTGAGAAGCAAGTCCTGGTGGTGATCAGGGGACTGAAGAAGTTTAAACATTTGGTGTCAAACAACAAAATCTCAGCTATTGGTCTCCCATGCAGGAGTCAAATAATTCCTCCTCAGCAAGGACCTGAATGAGAAACGTGTAATGGATAATTCACTCATGTCATGAAACGTGCAGGCTGGATCACTCGTGTCATGGAATATGACATTGAGATCAGGGTTACCAAGTTGGTTCGTGGGAGGGGCTTATGTGAGTAGCTAGCCTCTGCTCAACAAGATGAAACAAACAGTGAGAAGGAGGCTATTTTTATCTTACAAGATGATCAAGAAGAAGGAAGAGATGATGTGCATGCTCCTTGTTGAACCCGAGACATGGTGCATTTCCTTCAAATAGGCTTGTTCCCTCATGGGATGAATAAAGCAAAAAGAAGGCATTTCAGGTTACATGCCATCCCATATGTTCTTGTTGATGGTATCCTATTCAAAAGAGACATCAATGGCATTATGCTGAGATGCATTGGGACAGATCGGGTGGAGAGAGTGCTACAAGAGTTTCATGTTGAAGCAGCTGGAGGCCATTTTTCTCCTAGAGTGACAACACTCAAAATCATGAAAGCAGGATATTATTGGCCCCGAGTGTTTAGTGACTGTTTCACATGGATCAAAAGGTGCAAGAGTTGTGCATTCTTTAAAGGCAAGGAAAAGTTAGCAGCATTTCCATTGCACCCAGTCTCAGTTGACCAACCTTTCATGCAATGGGGATTGGACTTCATTGGAGTCATCAATCCAAACTCGAGCCAGGGTCACAAATGGATCCTAACAGCCACAAATTACTTTACCAAATGGACCGAGGCAATGGCACTCAAAGAATCAAATGAGTCTAATATCCTAGATTTCTATGAAGGGATAGTGACCAGATTTGGAGTACCAGCCACCATCATCTCAGATAATGCATTAGCATTTATAGGGTCCAAAATTAAAGGATGGGCTGTTAGGAATGAGACTTATTTGAGCACCTCATCAAATTATTACCCTCGAGGTAATAGCCAGGCTGAGTCCACAAACAAGAACATGTTAAAGATCATCAGGAGAACTCTGGATGAGAATCAAAGGACCTGGCACACAAAGCTCAAAACGTCCTTATGGGTTGATAGAATAACACCCAAGAGATCCACAGGCAGTTCTCCATTCAAGCTTGTCTATGGGAAAGAGGCAGTGTTGCCTATATCTCTTGAGTTACCAACATTGGAGCTTGTGAGGCAACTAGAAATGTTGGAGTTTGGACCAATGGAGGCCAGGTATGCGGAGATGATAGAATTAGAAGAAGCCATAGAAAATGCTCTTCAAGCATTGGACAAGAATCAGGCTTCAATCAAGAGATGTTTTGATAAGAAAGCAAAAGCAAGGACTTTCCAGGAAGGAGACTTGGTTTTGAAGTGGGATGCTGATTGAGCAAAACCAGGGAGACATTCTAAGTTCGATGCTATCTGGAGTGGTCCTTATATGATAACAAAATGTAAAAGTAGCAATGCTTTCCAGTTGTCCACATTGGAGGGCGAAGAGCTGCAGATCCCAATGAACGGGATCTATCTTAAGAACTGCTACTAAAAGGGAAGTCCCACTCTGTACATATTAGTTTAGTTCTCTTTCCTCTAAGTGCTCTTGCACATTGTCTCGCTATAGTGTAGGTTGCTTTTATCCTAAGTGATTTTGCACGCTCTACATGTCCCATTTGGAGCATGTATGATTTCAATTTTGTACATAGTCGTGGTGCTATTTTGTTGCTCTTATGCAGTTCATTCAGAGAGACAGACTTAGCCCTAGATTTGAAACAATTTTCTACTCTCAGAAATCTTCATTTCAAGATTTTCTTATAAAATCTGAGAATGCAAGTGGCTGGGCTTGCGAACCAGAGGTAGAATTAGTATCAAATTGTTATTCTTGACTCCATACCCAACAGATACGACAAGGCAATTGATCTCTTTGTCTAGCAGGCAGACGTCCCCATGAGTCACCAAATTGTTATCCATATTTCACCCCCGAGCTAAATATTGGATCAAATCATGACCCCGCATGGAAGGAACCTGAGAAAACTCATTCAAATCCTACAAATTGGCTGCAAGAAGATTCAACAATGGAGTGGCGGAGGCCAAGAGAGATCAAAGAATCCAGTACAAAGGAAAAATGAATCTGTCGAGCCGTTCTACGCCTTAAATCCATTCTCCAAGCTACAGGAAGGTAGAACTATGAAATTGCAGGGTCAGGCAGTAAGGATCAATGCTACAGAGGGGCCAGGGGCCAGAAGATTTGAAGAAGAAGGAAGAACAACAAAGATTCAAAGTCCAAAAATCGGGCTCGAATTGGTTCAGGAAAAGGGTGAAAAATTGGCTAAGTATAGAAGAAGCGGAGAGTGCCACGTGTCAGCCTGGTGCATTTCTAGGAGTCGGTCCAAAGGCGGAGACCCAAATGAGTGCGAGGTCGCCACGTAGCCCAAAGTCTAAAAAGTGAGGACCGTTGAAAAGTCTACAAAGCAGCGGAGGCTGACAAGTGTTAACTCGACGCTCCTCCAAAGGCAACTTTGGGTCAGATTTTGTAAACGAGCGTGGTGCCTCCACGTGTCTTCACAGGGGGTGGAGTAAGTTGAAAAGTCAAATGCATAAGCCAGGCCGACGCAAGTTGCCAAGTGTTCTAAGGGTGCTGTTTCAAGGGTAAAATGGAGAAAAGGCTCCCGAGCAAGTGCCAAAGTGACACGTGTCCTAGGGGAAAGTGGGGAGTCGGGAGAAAAGTTAGTTTTTCGCCCTTTGCCTCAAAAGGGGTAAAAGTTATAAAAAGAGCCGCGACTCTGCCCAAGGGAAAAAGTCAACATTCTAACCCGAGTCAAAGCCAAGGTGGGGCATCAGGGAAAAAAAGTGAAAATTTGTGTTTTCCTCCAAAAGGCATAAAGGTAAAAATAGAAGTGCATTTCCTAGCCAACCAAGAGGAGAAACATGTCTAGGCGGAGTTTCAGGGCTGCAGAGGTTTTTGAGTTTTTGCATTTTTTGCGCAAAAGACAAAAAGGGGAATTGCGGGCCCGTGGACCTAATTTTTTGATCCAAACTGGCTACTACTTGTCCCAATCAGAAGAGGGACCCTTTTTCAAATTGTTTTCCCACCTATTTGTATAGAATCGATGCAAAATTTCAAAGGGGCATATCTTTCGACCCAGGGCTCAAAATATTGCAAATCTGACACCATTGGAAAGATCTTGATGTCGTCTATGCCATGGGAGTCTGAAACTTCAATTTTGAGAAGGTTAGGTGGGTGAAAAATGGTGGAACGTCTTTGAGCTTTCAATGCTGGATCATCAGTCTCAATAACCAGATTGGATTCAATCTTTTTCGGTCGTTTCCTCTTCCTTCAAGGCGCTAGACCAAGGATCGATGCAAAAAAGATGGATTCGGGGCAGATTTTAGCAGGAAGCATTAACAAAAGTGGTTGATCTTTGACCTACATTTTCCTGCTTCTCTCTCTCTCTCTTTCTTCTCTCTGGTCGAATCTATAAATACGGGGCAGGATTCATTGTAAAGCGTTGGATATTCTTAGTTTTACAGGCTCCCTCCTCCTTCTAGCAAAGGATTTGTGGGGTTCAGGCCTTCCATAAAAATTGTAATACATTTCTACCTTTCAGATTTTCTGTAATGGACCGTATCAGTCTATTAGAGAAATAAAAATACGTTTGTGATCAATCTCAGATCCTTCTTGTTTCTTTTGTTTCTATCTGGTCTCTCATTACATATCTGGTTGTCTGTGTTTGTTTATTGTATGCATTTCATTGGTTTGTGTCGAAGGCAAACTAAGTGTTCATCATTCCTTTGGTTTGTCACCTGGTAGTCTAGTTATTTCTTATTTCTGTACCCCTTTATCCCTATCTCCTTGGCAAGTCTTATACTAGGTATAGATATAGACCCTCTGCAGATCCTCACGCATGCACCTAAATAGAGGAATAAGGAACCAACCTTTAAATCTGGAGAGATTTTCCAATTTGTAAGGTCCCACACCTTAGGAAAAGTTCCATGTTACGTAATCACACCAGATGATTCTACCTTAGAAGTGTATAATAGCAGTCATAAAGAGAGGAGAAAATGCTTTATTAATAGAACCCATGACTGATTTTTTATACCAGCTACATGGTGGAACCCTTGGAAGGGTTAGTGGGGGCATTTGGTCCTCAAAGTACTCAAAGAATCAAGGTGCAATTTTTTGTTAAAAAAGAAGAGTTAAGCTCAAGGTACATTCATGACTTTACCATTTTCTTGGCTTGTTGAGTTCTCCTATGATGTTGTCATGTTTCTATTATTTGGGGCATCATTTACATGCTTCGATGATTGAGGAAGACTATTTCATAATCATGTCTCAAGGTATGATAGATGGGATAAACACATCCTCCATTTACATTGCTCTTGATTTGGCTAATAAGCATATCTTGGAAAACAAAATAATGCAAGAGACCATGATATTGAAAGGACATGAGGTATGTGGTATATTTATTATGGTTTACTTTGCTAGAGGTAAGACTATTTTTGGGATGCAATGGTTTCATGATGTAAAGGAAGACGATGATGCATGTGTTGAAAAATCAAAGGAAAATGAAGATGTTGATCCTATATCAGAAATTTTGGGTTGCAAAGGTATGATGAGCAGCCGCAATTATGCTATTTCACATGTGTTATCTTCTCTCATGATGGGAAACAACAAAAGATATGAAGCTCATTATGATAAATTTTATGGATGCATGAGTTCTAAGGTTGATTCCCCTTTCTCTTGCATTTACGATGAAATGAAAATATGGGGAAAGAGAATAAAGTATGATGAAGGAATAGCCATGTGTATTCCCAACATACAAGGAATTGATGAGTTATGTCCATAGAAAGACATGTCTTGCACAAAGAAGGTAACTCATTTCTTTACTATCATTAAGAGATGTGAAGTACTTGAATGTGTTTATACATTTGGGTTATTTGAAGTTGGAATCATTCATTAGAAATATTGGCTTCCATCTTTTGGGAAATTTGCATTCATCCCTCATGTGGATAAAATGAAATTATTCAAGGAAAACAAAGAAATCAGATTTCATGGTATACAAGGGCAGATTGCAAAAGATGTGATTGGTGAAGAAAGAAGCATGTTGTTGCAGTGGTTGATTTGTGAAGAAACTCAGCATCTTATGGATCATGGTGACATCACAAGGTATGAGACATGTGGGATATTTTATGACTCATATTCAGACGGATTTTTTTGCTGCAGACACAAAGCACACCATGATGACTTATGTGGAGAGTGACTCAGATGATTATGAATTGGGGAGTGAGTTAGATATGATGGAGACTTTGACTCTAGATGGGGTGAGTGGAGTCATGGATGTGGGTGTAACCAATAGTGTTGCACATGATATAGTTACAGTGATTGGGATTACAGGCTCAGACCATCTGAGTTTATCATTATGTTGGTTATCTGAGGTTTCGGTAGACTAGAGATCTCATTTGTTTGTTGAGTACTCCAAGAACCAACACACTTTTGAGATTCTGGATGATCAAATACATGATGAAAACTACAGATTGGAGGATGAGATGATCTTCTATTAGGGAAGATTGTACCTTATGTCAGATTCATGGTTGAGGATGGAGCTATTATGACATGTGCATTGTTCTTCCGTGACTAGGAACTTGAGCTTCGATGAGACCTACAGGGTCATGTCAGAGAGGTTCATATGGCATAGGTTGAGGGAGGATATCCTCAACTGTATACAGGAATGCATGGTTTTTCAGTATGACAATTCAGAGCTTACAAGTTCATCATTTTTTGAGTTAACATGTGATAACACACCTACTTATTTTACTACTTCTATGCCTGGCGAGCACTTTGCCCACGTGCTAGTTAATGGAGAGACAAAATTGACTCATGGTTATTCAGTAGGTTCACATTCAGTGCAAGAGGTGGACTATGTGGATTTGATATTGTTGGTTGACTATCTACTAGAGTCTTGGGACTTTTCCCCCATGGGACACCTCGATATATATTATGAGGAGCCTTGTTCTCACATGAGTGTAGGTCATGAAAGAGATTTAACACCATTTGTGTGTATATATGTTGTTCCATAGAAGGATTCAGGGGATTCTATAGGATCCATAATGAACTTTCATACCTAGGAGTCAACTAAAGTGGCAGTGAGTGATTACATGATGATAGCCTTGCATTGGAAGGGATTGGACATATTGGAAATTTTGGTACGGGTACTAGTGGAGAGTCAGTTTGGGTATCATTCTACTTCACAAACATCATTGCTCTCGATACCTTATAGAGGTCATGATGATTGCATAGGGTTTCTTGGTTACTTTGGATTACACCGATCCTTGGTGGATGATAGGGTGAGGTGGAGAAATTTACGATGCGATATTCAGCTTCTGCATCAGGACAAGATAATTCTTGGGGTCAAGCATATCTCTGAAAGGGAAGACGGTAATGTCCCCTTTTTCATGCGCCAAAGGCCTAAGGGCCAGGTCAATTCCAAGCTATGGTCGAGTCCAAGCCATGGTCAAGCCCAAGGAGTTGTGGATGATGTGAGCTATGGGGAGGGGGCCACGTGGTTCTAATAGTCTAACTTTGCATTAAGGGTAACTTTCTGATCATGGTGGATTAAAGGGGAAAAATAACTTAAGTCATTTTATTTTATCACCCCTATATAGAATGAAATGCGTATAGGGTCTATTGGGGCTATTTTTCCTTGGGGAAGTATATAAGGATCTGGGGGAGAAAGGAAAGGGACCTTTGCCATATAAATTTTTAGCCTCCTTCACATGCATCTACTACTGTTGCACATCTTCAACTTGTGGAGTCGAATCCCACAGGGACCCTAGCTTTAGTGGTGAGATATCCATCCCTAGCTAGCAGGGCATTCTTTAGTAGTGAGAGATCTACCCTAGTCTGTCATTTTGGAGCCGCTTTCAGGGTTGTGTGGTAGAAACATTATCATAGGTTTAAGAGGAAGGATTTCGAGGGTCTTGGGGGCATTTGGGGAAGATAATTAAAGCGGTTCCAAATCTGATTCACGAAATCCATTTGGGCTAGTGTGGCAGCATATTGAAGGTGCCTCCATCATTTTTTGACCCCATTCCAAGTGAGGTGAATTTTAGCCCTTATTTGGGGGGTTTTTTAGTCATCTGTTGTCAGATCTGAAGGTGGAAATATTATTTCCTATATCTGTCAATGTTATTCCAAGAGACCCTTATTTTTGCTCTTGTATTTAGAGAGTAACGAACCTCAGAAGTTTTCTAGCTGTCTAGGGCACACTGTGATTTTTCTGGCAATAGTTTAATTTGTGTAGAATTCCAAAAATAGTTTATTATGTTCTCTATAATAATATCAAGCTCTCTTTAAATTTCCAAGTAATTCGAGTTGATATTTTGGGTGATATTGATTTTATCTAGTTTGTTGTCCTTACTGTAAAAATATGATTAAATCAATATTTTATTTTGTTGTAATTTTCTATATTTTGTGCATTTTTTAAGTGGTATCCCACAAGGGATATTAAAAGCTCCTATGTTGCATAATAAAGTTAAGCAGGTAGTAACAAAACCTTGGGTGGGATCCAAAGTGATCATTATGGTAATGCATCAAATAGAGGACATATTAATGCATATAAACATCTTTCATCTGGGGTTGCTTAAATATTACTTTACTTGTGTGAAGGTAAGAGGATATATTTATTGGCTCTAATGATAGCGAGGAAAGGGCATCATTTTCGATAGGAACATCCTTATGGTACGGGTCATGGGCAATTTTAAATGGAAAAGCTCCCAAAATTGGGACCTTCTTACATAGAAGTCATACTTTTTTCTTGCATTCTAGTCTTTTATACAAGCAACAAGTCCAAATCATCAAGAAAACCAGGAAGGTATCTGGAAATGGAAGAAATGTTTTATGGGAAACTGATAGTGTGACTAGAATATTTGTATTGTCCACCACACATTTGAGCAAATTATAGAACATGATTAATTCAAGCAATCAACATTTATTTGACTTGGGTCAAAGATTTGAGAATTGAAGGTTCAACACTAGGGTCCATATTGTTCTAGGAAGAAAATTGGTGCCCTTGTCTTTTAGACTTACATCTAATGCAAGTGTGTTTTTTTATGTGGAGGATAGTATTTATTCCTATTGTTCTAAAAAAATGGAACATGTGTGGATGTCTGCCAAAAAATAAATCCTGTGGAGGAATCGACATTGGGCGTTCAACTAGGAGGGAATAGATCCTACGTTAATGTTTCTAGGTGAATGTACACTAGGAAATTACACAATATTTTGATTCTCTGAAGGGTAACTAGGGTAAAATTTGTTGTGAAAATGGGAATAATAAGGTTGTTTAAGTTAAGGAGAAGGGTTCATAGTACGAGCGGGAATGGTAGATGGTCAGAGTGGGAAAGCTATGTTGATCCAGAAAACTCGTTCTCATGTGGTTAAACACCAAGACTGCCAGCCACCAGCAACTTTGAATGATAGAGGGCTTAGGACCTCACATGTAGATATGGATTCTGGATACGGGCACAGAGAAAATAGATCTATGAGAAAGAAGATAGATCTGTAAGATGGAAACATATAAGATTAGATAACGATATACGGAGGCTACTTGATAAAGTAGATCCGGGAAGCGTTAACTTCCTTGGTGGCTATTAACCCTAGTGTTTACAAGAAAATAATGAATATCCAATGATAAGATGGCATGCTAAAACTACAGAGATTTGCAATATGTTGATTAAACAATATAAATATTGATGATTGAAAAACAGGGACGGAAGCCTGATCACTTTATTAATCTCAATCAATAAACCATTACAGAGAATGGGCTGCAATATTTATAGATATTGCACAGCCAAATACATACGGGAGAATAAGTTGCACAGGTGAAACCAAATGCCAGAATGAATAAGCTTCCAATAACATCCGGGAAGCAGCAAATGAATAGATACAAATATATTGTTCACAACAATATAACAGTATGAAATAAAAGACAAATATGGTTGATTAACCATATAACAAAATAACAATTATTATTTAATTAATAAAATTAATTAAATAACTGAACTATGCATAATTAATATAATATTTTATCCTAACATTCCCCCCCTTAATTGTGCATTGTCTGAAGAGATGAGGAGAGAAATGATCTGAACAACTTGAACTTGTCACATGCAAGTGACTTTGTGAAAATATATGCTTGTTGTTCAGCAGTTGGACAGAATTGAAGCTGGATTTTGTGCTTCAACACATGTTCACCGTATGAAATGAACCTGAACCTCAATGTGCTTTTTTCTCTCGTGAAAAACTGGATTGCGAACAAGTTTGAGAACACCTTCATTGTCAACATACATGGTAGTAGGTTTGTCCTGTGGTATTCCAAGTCCTTCAAGTATGCGACGTAGCCAAATCACTTCACAGACAGCTTCTCCTGCAGAATGATACTCAGCTTCTGTGGAAGAGTGAGAAACAAAGTGTTGTTTCTTACTTCCCCATGATATTGGTCCAGATCCCATAAAGAATACAAATCCAGAAGTGGATTTTCTATCATCAATGTTACCTGCATGATCTGAATCCGAATATCCAGTCAAGAAGAATTTTTCATTCTTCTTGTATTCTAGACCAAGATCCACTGATCCTTTGAGATATCTCAACATGCGCTTTGCTGCTTTCCAATGACAAAATTTGGGTTCCTGCATGAACCTGGATAGATAGCTCACTGCAAAGCTGATATCTGGTCTAGTGTAGGTCAGGTAAATGAGACTCCCAATCAGCTGCCGATAGAGAGTGGCGCTTACCTCAGGAGATGGATCTGAACGAGATAACTATAATCTGTTCTCCATAGGTGTAGCAATTGGTGTGCAATCCATCATCCTAAACTTCTCAAGTGCTGTCTTGGTATATTTCATCTGAGAAACAAAGATGTGATTCTCTTTCTGCCATACTTCTAGTCCAAGACAGTAGTGCATAAGCCCGAGATCTGTCATGTCGAATGATCGCTTAAGATCTTTCTTTGTTTCATCAATCATCTTCACTGAACTGCCAGTGATGACTAGATAATCGACATAAACTACAACAATCACCATCTCCCCCCCTTGCTTTTTGAGGTAAAGATTGGGATCGTATGGATTTCTGACGAATCCATGTTGTACGAGATGCTCATCAATCTTGATGTACCATGCCCGGGGTGCCTGTTTGAGACCATACAGAGATTTCCTGATTTTGCATACCTTTTCTTCTTGACCAGGTACAACATATCCCTCAGGTTGAGTCATGTAGACTTCTTCTTGTAAATCTCCATTCAGGAAGGCAATTTTTACGTCCATTTGGTGAACTTTCCATCCAAACTGTGCAGCTAGAGCAAAGATCATCCTGATCATTTTGATCTTAGCTGTGGGAGCAAATGTCTCCTCATAGTCAATGCCTTCTTTTTGTGCGTACCCATTTTCTACAAGTCTTTCTTTGCACTTGTCCACTGTCCCATCTGCTTTGTACTTAGTTTTGAATATCCATCTGCATCCAATTTGTTTCTTCCCTGGTGGAAGATCAACAAGCTGCCAAGTGTTATTCTTCATCACTGATTGATATTCAAAATCCATGGCATCTTTCCAAGCATTTGACTGTAGGGCTTCCTGGACTATAGAGGGCTCATCTGATTCAATAACTCTACTCATCAAAGCAAAGTTAACTTCTTCTCTTGCTTTACTGCGATTCCGTGGTCCAGGGATGGATGTATCCGGTGGAGCATCCAATCTTGCATCTCGTAATGTACTTGTACACCATTTAGGCATACGTTGAACTGTTCCCATGGGTTGTGGTTCTATCTGATCAATACCATCATCCCCATCATCACTTTCATCTTTTGAGGGAACATTAGCTTCAATTTTTACAATAGGTGAAAAATCTACATCTTGCGAGTTTGGAGGAGGAGTCTCTGCTTCCTTCTTCTAAAAAAACTCAACATCTCTGCTTGTGTAGACTTTTCTAGTCTTAGGATCCATCAATCTATACCCAAGAGTCTCTTCACTGTATCCAATGAAGATGAGATTTTGTGAATTCATATCCAATTTCTTTCTGTTCTGTTTGGGTATGTGCATGCTTGCTTTGCACCCGAATACTCTGAGGTGTGCAATGGATGGTTTCCTTTTTTACCATGCTTCTTTTGGTGTAATTCCATCAACAGCAGTTGTAGGCGCTCTGTTAAACAAATCCACTGTTGTTTTTGCTGCTTCTGCCCAAAATGTCTTTGCAAGTCCGGAATCATCGATCATGCATCACACCATTTCCATGATAGTACGATTTCTTCTCTCAACAACACCATTTTGCTGCAGTGTGTGTGGAGGAGGTATTTGTCGATGAATCCTGTGAGTTTGTAGGTAGTCTTTGAACTCATCACTGGTGAATTCCCCCCCTCGATCTGAGCGGAGAGTTCTGATGTGACGACCAGTTTCTTTCTCAACTGCAACTTTGAACTTTTTGAATGTTTCAAAGGCTTCACTTTTCTTGCGAAGACAAAAAATCCACATTTTCCGTGAATAGTCATCAATACAAAGCATGAAGTACTGGAACCCTGAATGACTTGGCTGTATCGGACCGCAAAGATTGGTATGAACTAGGTCAAGTTTACCATGAGCTCGAAAAGTACTCTTTTGGAATGAAACTCCGTGTTGTTTTACTACTAAGAAGTGAGGACACTTTTCTGTATCTTTCTGAAGAGATGGTAGCCCATGTACCATATTACACCGGCAAAGTGTTTCAAGATATTTGAAACTTACATGACTAAATCTCCGATGCCACAACTGGGCTGAGGTGGAGTTTTTAGCCACAAGTGCTTGATCATTTTTGTGAATGAAATCAAGTTGAAACATACGTCCCACATTTGAGGCTTGTGCAATTATTTTCGAGCCTCTGGATTTATCTCGAATCAATCACGTTTTCTTACCAGATTGACTATCAAAGTCAATTTTTAGGTTGTTATCTAGGAGTTGACTGACCGAAAGAAGATTATTTGTCAACCCAGGGACATATAGAACATCTGATAGTCTGTATTTGTGTGAACCAAGGGGTAGAGAAATATTTCCAATCCCCTGAACTGTATATGAAGAATCATCTCCCAATGAAACATGATTTTTCGATGGTGTGTCCCTCATTGAAATAAACTAGTCTCTGTGGCCGGTCATGTGTCGAGTGGCTCCCAAATCAACATACCAGACATCACTAGATGACGTGGATGGTTCACTTGATCGAGCAGTGAACAAGAAGTCTTCATTGTCTGACTGTTCTTGTTGCTCAACAATATTACCTTGCTGGTGGGGTCTTCTTTTCCAGTTCCCCTTTTTCTACCCGTGATAGTTGTTTGAATGTCCCTTGTAAGATTGTTGTTGTTGTGGTCCAGAATTGCTTGATGAACCTTTCTTATAAGTGTTATACCAACAATATTGTAAGTCATGTCCTCTTTTGCAAATTGGACATCGCTTCTTCTATTGATTGTCCCCATGATACTGATTCTGATGTGGGGACTTCTGATAGGATTTAGGTTTTCCTTTACCTTTTCCTTTCCATTTTTGATGTGAAGACAGTGCCTGCTCCTCTTCATCATCCTTATTGTGCATTGCTTCCTCTTGTTGCAGTAGGTTTACTAGCTTGTCGAAACTAATTGTCGTATCTGACAAGTTTAGAGTTGTGACAAAAATGTGGTAAGAAGAAGGGAGAGCTCTCAGAACAATGGGAACGAGAGATTCATCTTTGACCTCTTCTCCTAGGGCTAGAAGTGAAGCCCTCAACTCTGCAACTCTTCTTAGGAAAGCTTCAATTTTCTCATTTTGCTTGAACTTCAATGTATGTAACTGACTCTGCAAATTTAGTATGACATTCTTGTTCTTGGCCTCATATATTGTGCTCAGCTTATCCCATGCTTCTTTTGCTGTTGTGGCATCTCGAATGTGGGCTTGCACATCGTAAGACACTCCAAACAAGATGATGAGTTTTGCTTTCTGATCTGCTCTATCAAATTGTCGTTGTTGTGTTGCATCAGTTGGTGATTTGGTTAGAGTACCAGTCACAACAGGCCAGATTTCTTCAAACTCAAGCTGTGTCTTTATTTTTTTCTTCCATGCAGCATAGTTGCTTCCTCTGAGCAATTGTGAATCCGGAAGAAAAAATTTGGGGGCATTGGTGCCCATTTTACAGAGATCACTGACAGGGTTTGGCTCTTATCACTCCAGGTATTAGGTCTCCCAATCTATATACCATCAGTCTGATATACCGAACCTTTCTATATACGCGCCCTTCCGATATACCCGTCGGTACGTGGAAGAAGCTCGCCCTTTCTATATACCCCGGTGGTACGTGAAAGAGGCGTTAACGTACGTGAAAGAATTCAATACGTGGTACCAAGACAGTACTGATGGGGTCTGTGCGATTATTGACACCGGCTCAAAGAAATATCCTCATATGCGCGCGTAACTTCGCTATATACTTGGATAATTTCTCAGTTTGGATTTATGTCTTGCAATTGTTCACAGACGGATGGGATGGTTCATAGTGTGTGCACTGTGACCTTATTACTCCCCGTCGATTTATAGGGACGATGCCCAGACGACGTTGTTGCAGCTATATTAGGCATTAAGTGTATTAGTAGTCGCGACGGCTTTACCCGTAAGCGCTTCCCAGAGGCACTGTATATACCGAACGCTGCGAATGAGATCTAGGATCTCGTGAGTGTTACAGAACCAATTTTTTTGTTTTTGATTACAATTCTGCCAGTTTCTAAGCAGTTACAAAGTTTTGCAGTTGACTATGGCAACCTACAAATTAGTACAATATGCAGCAGTATACAATTTACATTAAAAAACTGGACAATTTGAATGACAGGCAAAAAATTCCAGTTTTGCGGGCCCTGGTGGCCTCCTGAGCCCAATACGACCCAAAATGCTAAAAATTGCAAAAAAAGAAGCTGAAGATGCAATTTTTTAGATAGGTATCCCTTTGCAAAAAGTGTCTAAAATGGAAAAACAGACCAGATGGGAGAATTTTTTTTTTTACCCTAACTTAGGGGTTTCTCCTCTAAATTTAGTTAGTTATAACTAAATTCAAAAAATCTGCTAAATTTAGCAATTTCGCCAAAAATTCCTCCAAATTTCAAAAGGTGAGTTTTTGATTGTTGTTGGTGGGATTTGACCCCCAGACCTCTCACTCCCAAGGCGCATGCAATAACCAACTTGGCCACTTAGGGTGCTTGAGCTATGAAAGGAAGGAACTTGTATTTATTGACAAGTAAAATCGACTTACCTCTTTTAAAAAATGTGACCTGGTAGAGATTCCACGTGTCGCATGCTGGTGAGAGGCATTTTTTTAGGGTTCCTTTGCTCAAAATCCAGATCTGGAGCTTGTTATTTGTTATTGTTTGCCTTTGTGAAGCCGCCTCCTTCTTTTCTCAGCCGCTTCTACCTTTCCATGCACCGTTTCTTTGTGCAGGTCACGCATGGAGTGGGAGAAAGCCACTTTTTCTTTGTTTGCAGGTTCGCTTGGAGTATAATGCAGGCTTTGGCCACGTTTTTTTATTTGTTTTCTCCTTTATGCAGGTGCGTGGAGTGCAGGCTGAGCCGTTCTTTTTTTTTTGTTTGCCGTGGAGTTCAGGATGAGGCGTGAAAGACAAATGATGATTGTTGAGCCACTTCCTTTCTATGATGATTGTTGAGCCGCTTCCTTTCTACTCTTACACCGTTTCTTTTTCTGTGTTTGGCCGTTGTTTTTTTTTCTTTTGGCCACGTTTTTTCTTGCTTCCTTTCTATGCTGCTCTGGCCGATTATGCTCTGACCCCTTTTTTTGCCCTGTTTGTTTGATTTGCTCCTTTCTTGTGTGCGCAGGTTGCTCTTTTCCTCTGCTTTGGAAATGCTAACTGCTGCTTTCTTTGTGTGCAGGGTCGTTGCACTGTAGCTCGGCCTCCAAATATAGCACATAATCCTCTAACACTAGATATACCTCTAAATGTAGAGGTTGGATAAAAAAACAGAGACTAAAAACATCTCTAATATTTAGAGATAAAACCCCAAATGGGGAGAAAAATACTAATAATTTTTTTTTAAAATTTTGAATACCTGCTGCAAATTTTGCCTGGTGTTGAGTGCACCAGTGCAAAAAAAATTTGCATTCCAAACACCTGGAACTGAACAGGAGGTTGTGGGTTTGCAGGGGGTTCTGGGAAGCTACAGGAGGCAGCACTGGCTCTCCTTCTGGTGCAGATTTCTTCTCCATGAATTCTTCTTCTTCTGCAACCTTCTCCAACCTTGCCAGGAGCTTCAATTCGCTCTGGTACCAAATGATGATTAAAAAACAGGGATGGAAGCCTGATCACTTTATTAATCTCAATCAATCAACCATTACAGAGAATGGGCTGCAATATTTATAGATATTGCACAGCCAAATACATACGGGAGAATAAGTTGCACAGGTGCAACCAAATGCCAGAATGAATAAGCTTCCAATAACATCCGGGAAGCAGTAAATGAATAGATACAAATATATTGTTCACAACAATATAACAAGTATGAAATAAAAGACAAATATGGTTGATTAACCATATAACAAAATAACAATTATTATTTAATTAATAAAATTAATTAAATAACTGAACTATGCATAATTAATATAATATTTTATCCTAACAAATATGATACCAAGTCAATGTTTCGATATAACAACAAATTGAGTATTAGAGTGACAATATGAGACCGATAGAGCTCCACCTCCAAACACTCCACAATATAATTCAAATCTTCACAAAAAAATATTATGAAATTTCAAGCTTGAGGATTTCAAGAATTTTCTCCTTTTTTCAGAGGGGGAGAAAGAGTCCTATTTATAATTTGAATGTGGATTAAAATAAAGGATTAATGAATAACTATAATTTGGAAAATCAATCTTGATTAAGAGGACATGATGAAGAGCCTGATTTGATGGTTGGGGTTCATGATGTGAGAAAAGGAAAAGATGTGATTTGGAGTGGGGACATGGTTAGGTGTAATAGTGAAGTCATGTGCTCACTTTACACTATTGATTTTTGGATTTGTTGTTGGATAGAGAGATTTTTTGAAATATTGACTTCATGGGTGGGGTTAATAGTTTAATAATTTGAGGGAATTGAATTTTTAGGTGGGAATTGATTTTTAGGTGAGAAGTGATTTTGAATTAAGTGGGGAACATGTGGGGTTGTTGATTTTTATATATATTTTGAATTATTTAATTATTAAATAGGATGATATGACTTATTAAAAAAATAAATTATTTAACGTAATATAGTTTTGGCATGTAATAAGAGATTAATTAACTTAGAGGCATTACATTAACTGAATATGAATTTTTGGTGGGAAATGAGATTTGTGTAATCCTTTTGAAGGAGACCAAAACATGGGGTGATACCAAAATTTGGTGTCTACATTTGCCCCTTTTTATTGAGTGGTTTGTGATAGCAAGCCACGAGACAAAAAAAAAGGGTTATATGAAAGATATGTTCGAGGATGGATGAAGATATAACCAATGACAAGATGACACAGGCAAAAAAGGATCACAATAACAATAAAAAAAGTATGACATTTCACTCCAACATCACATCGGTAGAGGACAATTGCGGTCTCAACGGAGAAAGATGACAACATTCTACAGACCAGTGAGTGGGTGAAGACCATTGCAGTATGGATGTAAACCAAGATGGACCAATGGGTCATAGGAAAACATCAAAATATGTGCAACTAAATAGTGAAAGATGTGCGCAATCCTTTGTTTGTGAGGAATCGTGTGAAAAATCATGTGTCCAAAAAAGGGACATGGATGAAGATAATGATTCCCCAACACAGGGCATGAGAAAGGCACAAAGTGAGTTATATATGCCGACAAGTACAAGAATGAAAAAGGTGCCCCATGATAGGGCCTAAAGATGACATAATGGGAGATGGATATGTAAATAAAATTCCCTAGGGGAATAACCATAAATGTGCATATGATGAGAAGATAGGATAAAAGGGTGAGATAGAATGCCCTAAAGGTGTGATAAAAATGATGGCAATCATGTTTCATAAGAAAGATGCATAAGTGTTAGTAAATTATAAGGTAAATGCATTCTTACTTGTTCGATAAGTAGTACAAGAAGTCAAGATACTTTTGCGACAAAAGAAAAGAAAAGAAAATATGTATGGAAGAGTAAAAAATAAGATAGGTGTTGTACCGTTATGGTATCTCTATGATATAAATTTTCACTATGGAGGACTGGGATGAAAGATCTTAAGGATGATAGATGATCCTAGTTAAGCTTAACAGTGGAGATGGTTAAACTAGATCCATGACATGGTGGAGGAGACCCAGGTCAAATAGTAGAGAAGGACGATAAGAGCCAATTGAGATCCTTAACATAGAGCCTCTGATGAAAGAGAAGAATATTCAACAAGTTGATTAATGGAAAGCATCATTTTCCCTAAATCAAGCACTCATCTTGGGTTACAAGGGACCTTGTGCCATTTTGGAAAAGAAAATGGGGAAATCAGAGTTATGTGTGGATTTTAGAAGATCTAAAGAGGAGCTTCCCTCAAGAAGATCACTTCCCACTTCCCTGAATGGAACAAGAGGTCTACAAGTTGCAGTTGAATGTATCAGAGAGGTTTATCACTGTTATATGAAGCTACTCGGGTATACATACCAGATGAAGAAATGGTGAGAGGAATAGGATCAGTTTAAGGACAACTTTCGCCAAGACAAGTGGGACACATGCTTACAGTAAGAATTCCATTTTGCTTATAGGGATGATGGGGATCTACATTTCAAAGAGCCATGAGACATGAACATATCAAGAAAGAGTTGATAGAACTAAGATGGAATCTTGTTGAAGACCTTGATGACATTACAGTATGATTCCAAGAATGTAGTTGACCATCTCTCCTATCTCAGGAAAGTGTTCAAGATATGCAGGCATATGATTGGAGTTTCCCCGAAGTCCAAAGAAATTGGGGGAGGATTCCTAACTCATGGAAAAGAGTAAGCTCCTAGGCACACATGAGTATCTAAAGAAGGATTAACTATTGACCCTGAGAGATTTGAATCTCATTAATGGGGGAATTTCCTTTTCCAGAGCCACATAAGGGATAATCTCTCCAAACTTTCTTAGGGAAGGAATCAAATTTGCTACCGAACGCATTTGAAATGCCTGACTGGATGGTGAGATTTGGTTAAGAAGACTGGAACAATAATTCTGAAGAAGAGTTATGGAATTATCAAGTGGACAGCTGAGGTAATATGACATCTTTGAGGCTATTAGAGTAGATGCAGATGATACACAATGCTATGAAAGAAAATAAGAGGTACAACCCAGGAGACTTCTCACAAAGACTTCATTTTGTAAAGCTAGTATGGTGGCTTGGACACAATATCTGCAGATCTTGGTAGAACTGAAGGAAAAGAAGGATTTGAGTAGGCAATACTAGTGGCAGGGATGTTAGTTAGAAATCCTCTGAGGAATGATTAGAGGGTACAAAAGGATAAAGGGATTCATAGAGAAGAATGTCCTTGTTGTCATAAGGAGTTTAACCGGTATTAGTTCAATGGGGACATCTGAGTTTCAAACAAAAAAATCCACTTGCTAGTTCTTAGCATGCCAGAATGTGAAGATGACATAATCCTATATGAACAAGGATTTAAATGACAAATAAGAGCTATGTTAGATTACCCAGTTAGTGGAGTAGTGATATATAGATTAATGGTAACCAGAATTGAGTTAGAGGAAAGGAGGGCTAACGATGATGTAAGCTGGCTTCAAAGGTCAGCATCCATAAATGCAAAATATGAAGAAGGGGTTATTCTAGATGCTCCAAGTATAGATCAAGGAACAACAAGCCAATGTTATACCCACACCTTGTTAATACTCAGAGACATGATCAAATTCTTAAAAATAGGTCAATTCCCTCAAGGAGTTAAGCTAAAACAAAAAGGAGGTATGATCAAGCTCCCACTCCATATGTTGAGGAAGTTGGTGACATTTTGTGTCAAGAAAAGGAGAAGTGAATGAAGATGTCTCTTAAGGTGCGTTGCAGCAGATCAAATACGAGAAAGTGTTGCATGAATATCCAGTGATGGGGAAATTGGAAGGTCACAAATGATCCTTACGAGTCATAGCCCTCAGAAGTCACAAATCACTTATTACTATTGGCCCACAATATTTAAGTATGATTTCCATGCATGCATCAGAAGAAGAGCAATGAAAATACTGTATTTTGTCATAGGAAAACGGAACAGGAAGTTGGTAGCAGGTTCCATTCCACCTGATCCCAAGGAGTGATCAACCATGATATGCATTAATGATTGGATTTCAGATGTTGAGTCATCAATCCAGAACTCTTAAGTTAAGATGCCACAAGTGGATTCTCACAAGTGACTGATGTCAGAGTGTTCACCAGAAGTGGTATGAGTAAACATGTGGCACTCAATGGAAAACAAATGAAGTCTAGCATACTAAAGTTTTGTGAGGGAATCTGTAACCAAGAGTTTGCATTGTCCCATCTAAGAAACCTATCATGGATTTGAAAATTCTCTAGCATTTTCAAGTTGGCACCAAGAATCTCTGAGAAATGGGCTAATGAAATAGATGGTAGTACAAGGATATCTAAGAGACTTCCTCTAAAATATTACCCCCAAGGTGGACGATCAATATGAAGTATCGAACTAACAATGGAGATCTCTTAAGTGGGTCATAAGGAGGACTTTCGATGGGAATCAGAGGACATGGAACATTTTAGGACTAAAATCAGCCTTGATAAAGAGGACTAGGAGGAAGGAATGGTCACACCCAAGATGATCACGATTGACATCTTGTCTAGATATAAGCTAGATCTATGACAAGGAAGATAGGATTTCCCTATCTGCACAGGGAATTACGTAGCATTGGAGCTTCTCAGATGCAGCTTGAAAGTTATCTGAGATGGTGGAGCCATGTAGGTCATATATGCAACAACTTGTGGAGGATAGAGGAGCTTCTAGATAATCAGACAATGCAAATAATGAGAAAAATCCTCAAGCTCTAATTCACAAATTGCAACGAATTTCAAGTACAATTCCCAAACCGACATAATGCATTAGAAATATTGCTTCCAAGAGGGGAATTGATTTCATGGATCCTTAAGTAGGATGTTGATAAGGGACATATTTAAGAGTAAACATATGGATGCAAATTTTATGATATGAAATTTAATTTCTAAGGAGATAATTATGATAAAAGATGACTTTGATGAAATGAATGTCACATAACCATAGCAAGGGTCAAGTAAGAAAGCTATGCTTTCAACCTGATAAGAAGTAAACAAGAAAAGGTACTACTCAATACATTTCACTTCTATCTGATAGCAGGTGTTAGTACATAACTAATGAGATTTGATTATATCACAAGACCAAGAGGATGATATGGATGAAATATGCCCATAATCCTAATGCCAACATGGCAAAGGAATTAGAGACGTATCTTGTATGTGGGAAAAAGGTTCTCCAAAGATGGTATTCCTTAAGTCTATGCCCCAACTCTGAGAAAGGGGAAAATAGAATAAAAGAAAGTTGATCAATGTGGGAAGCTTTCCGGGAATGCTGATAAAAGGAAGGCTGATCAATGCAGAAAACCTTCCAAATGCCATAATAAAAGAGTAGCCATCCTTCTAGGGTATGGACTACTTTATACATAATATGGATGGCAAGAACAATATATATGATAGCCATCCTTCGAGGGATCGGTCTAATTCTCTTGATTTTTCTTTTGACTTTGATTTACATTTTTTTTGTATGCACAGTTGTCCTTCGAGGGATCAATCTATTTTGATAACCTTGATCTTTCTTTTCGCATATACGAATTCTATCTTTTTATAGGGAAGAGCTAGGGATAGCTAGGTATACCACCTAAGAGGGGAGAATGAATGTACAAGAGACACCCCTAGACCCTCTACATGAGTACAATAGGAAAACGAGATGGTGATGGATGTAATGATCATGGGTTTCTCACAAAATGGGAGAACTCTTCCATAGTGAATATGCTATGAGTAGATCTGTGGTACTCATATTCAAGGTCATGACTGGTAGTGACGGTAGACCACATGATTCAAAATCATTACAATGATAGATGAAAGGGGATAATGATGGAGGAATGGTCTAAAGATAAGACTATACTCATAAGTGTGTGTATTAACAATAGAATGGCCATAAGTGCAATGCATTAAGATGTTTAATCTATGGTTTACTACTAAGGGAGAGAAGATATTAAAGATACGACAAGATGAGAGCTTACAAAGGATTAGATGTGATAGACAAGAAGGAAATAAAACTATGTCTGTAAGGAAGTAGAAATATGACCACAATGGTGGGTTTTGATGAAAATAAAATGTGCCCCAAGAGAGATAAAAATATGGCCACAATGGTGGGCTTAAATGGAAATATGGTCCCTCAATGGAAGGAAAAAAATGGCCACAAAATTGGACTTAATAAAACAGATAGTGCCCTAAAAGAGACACAAATATGGTCACAAAGGTGGAATTTGATGGAAAAGATAAAAATATGGTCCCTCATGGAAGGACAAACATGGCCACAACAGTGGGCTTAAGATAAAAATAAATGATCTTCAAAGGGATAGATGCATATGGCCATAAAAGTGAGATTAAAATGGGGTGGATATTTGGAGGGGGTTAGCTTAGATCCAATGGATTTGGATGAGGTAAATAAAAAAATGTCAAGGAGTAAATCCCCCTGACATCAAAGAGGAGTTGTTTAGATACGAAATGAGTTAACATGAATGATATGCTTAAGGATGAGGGGAGGCTAATCCCTCAACGAAAAATATTATATCACTATCGTAAAATTAGACGTGGACAAGTGAAAGAGATTGGATGATGATAACCTTAGATTTGGATCAGGTAGATGCATTTTGGATCATAGGAAAACAGTGTTGATGAATAAGGGAGGACCTTCTGTATGAGTAACATGTGAAGGAGAGATGTTAATGGAGGATGGAAGGGAAAACCTAGAGACTTCAATAGATGTGGAATTACTTGTGGATAAAATGGTACAGGGACAATCCTCAAAAATATCATCTTTTTCAATGAGATCATGAATGATAGTTTGAAGGGCCTTACAACACTCAGTGTCATGACCCGAGGTACGACAATAGGCAAAATTGAGGTGGGAATCAAACCATGACAACTTCCTACTATTTGGGTTAAATACCTTGATAGGTGGGAGCGTGATGGTGGAAATTTGTAATAAGTGTTGAAGGGTTTCCGCATTAGTATATCTATTTTATTTGGACTTGGATTGGGATGCAAATGCTTGGGATGTGGTTATATGAGCTGTCTTGGAGGATTGCATCATATCATTCCATAATTTTGAGTCGAATCTTGAGGGAATGCTAGATAGTTTTTATTTTGGTTGGTGGAGTGATTGTGATGCCTTAGATGGAAATTGATATTTCCCCAAAACAAATGATGCATATTTGATATTTTTTGGGAAATTTCTATCTTATTTTGGGGACACACAAGATATTTTTGTGGACGTGTACCAAGGTTCTTGGATTTGGATTGCGAAGAAGCATTCTTGGGAGATGTGACACTGATTTCAATCGGAGAGTCTGAAGGTTGTGTCATAGTTGATACAGGTGAATGGATTGGTATTTTCATGATGGATGTGGGAATATCTATATATGAGATAGGAGGAGAATCTTAAGTTTCTGCTACTTGAAGTTATTTCCAGTGTTCTTGAAATGATGTGGAATAAGAAGATGGTGTGTTCACATTCACACTAGTTGATGTGATTAGGATGAGTAGAAGTGTGGAAAGAGGAACTAAGATAGAATCAATAGATGGTAGGATAGGAAAAGGAAGAATAGATGAGGATGGGGGATTATTAGGAAACCCAATGGATGAGGATGTAGAAATATGAGTTGTATTAATTTTGGATGGGGAAGGATGTTCCTCTTGAGTGAGGAAATCATATTCCTTAATGAGTTCATGAACGATGGTCTAAAAGGCCCTACATTGCTCAATGTCATGGCTCGGAACACAATGATAGGCACAAATGAAACTGGGATTGACTCATGGAGGTTTCCTACTATAAGGATCCCGATGTCTAATGGGAGGAAGAGTGATCATAGAGATTTGAATTAGATGTTGAAGGATATCTGCATAAGACCTGATCGAAGTGTCGAACAGAAGACCACTCTTGTGGGTTTTAAGATGATTTTTTGGCTTGGATTTAGACATGGAACATCAGGATATCGACATATGATCCAATATAGGTACTGAGGATGGGGATGGATTGCATTGCGGTTTTAATGTTTTGGTTTCGGTTTTAGTGTTAGTTGATGATTTAGGGTCACGTGTACCAGACTGAGGAGGTACTCGAATATATTTGATGGAGAATGAAGAATCCTCTTTAAAATATTATTCACTTGGATGTGACATGATTGTGGAAGTATGTGAAGAATAAGGGGAAATTTGCATTTGGATAGATGAGGTCAATAGTGTAGATGTTGAAGTGGAAGGAATAGATTGGTTTGGTTTGGGAAGGATGCATCCTTCCTTAATGAAGTCCTGAATAATGGATTGAAACACTCTACAATGTCAAATATCATGTCCAGGGGTGTGATGATATGCACAAACAAGGCTAGAATTAAACCACGGAGGCTTCTTACTACTGGGGTCAAAGGCCCTAATAGGAGGAAGTGTGATTGTTGAAATTTGTAGCAAGTGTCGGAAGACCTCAATACATGATTCAAACCGCAGAGTTAGGAGATGCTTTTTCTATGTAGAATTTCTTGGTCTTTGGAGAAGGAGTGGATGTTTGAGATAATTTAGATATTGAAGAAAAATTTTGAACATGTTTATGTCTTGGTGGCTGATAACAAGTCGTGATTTTCATAGTGTTGGATTATTTTAGTTGAAGAGGTTTGGGGTTGGATTGTTTAGAAGAAGGAATATAATTTCCTATATAAGGGAATCTTGAGGCAATATTTGAGAGGTTTCATCCTTAGGAAGAATGAAAATAATTTCTACCAGAGGATTCAAAGGTGGTACTGATAAAGATGTAGGAAGGGATATTTATTAGTTGGAATCTAAAGAAGGTGAACATTGATTTGGTCGCATTGATGAGGTAGAGATATTATTTAAAGTTGAATCCAATTAAAGATCTTTCAAAGATTATTCAAATGATGTAGGAGGGGAGAAAAAATGTGGATGTGGTCTCAATGATTGATGTAATAGGTGCATGCATTAGGATTGGATCCATTGTTGACATTAATGGGTAAAGATGAAATAGCTGTGGGTGATGGAGTGTATGAGGTATGTTCCGATGTGGAATTAATAGTGAATGTGGGAAGAGGTGCTGAGGTTAACGTAGATAGGACTGAGGTTGGTATGGGGGTGGGGGTTAATAGAATGAAGAAATGGGGAGCTTCTAGTGAGGTGGATATGGTGGGTGATGAAGAAGGTAAATATGTGGATGGATCTGGATTTATACCAGCAATATGTACAGTATTTATGGTGTGGGTGTATGGTTTGTAAATGGTTGTCTAAAAATATCTAGTGGTTGATTGGGTGGACACATTTGGGTTATCCACTTGAATTTCTCCCCTGATCAATGAGTCTTTGGACTGAATCCTTGAAAGTACGACATCTCTCTATGTCTTGTCCTCAGACTTGATGGTACTTGCAGTAATAGTCTTCATGATACGACATAGGTCTTGGTCTAGATTCGTCAACTGGTTCAATAGGTGGCAGCGTATCAAATGTGTTGTGATTAACTTGTCGAAGATGGTGTTGTATGATTCTCCCAGAGGAGTATAATTGGGTGTTGGTCATGTAAATCATTGTTGGGCTCCTGTAGTAGATGTAGGAGTAGGAACTGGGATTGGGTCTATGGTTGGTATTATGGGTAAAGATGGAATAGATGTGGATGAGGGAGTGGATGGGGTATATTGATTTGTAGAATCAATCGGGGTGCTAGATGGATAATATTAATTGAATAAGAATTAAAATCATGTGGTGTGGAAAGTAGAAATGGATTTGCTAATGGTGGATTTGGGAAGATTTGTTGGAAGATATCTGAGAGTTGAGATTGAATTGGTTGGGAGGTTGTGTAATGTTGGGAAGTAGGGACATAATGTGATGGATGAGATTGTTGAGACACAGGAAGTGCGGTCAATGATGTAGGCAGGGAAGACAATGTAGTATTGGCATAACCTGATGGGGATAAAGTAGAATTTTGTGGTTGAGAACTAGAGTTACAGTGAAAGCATTTGTAAAGGTGGCTCGATGGAGATAAACACGAGGTATCAATCATGCTAGCTTTCCGAGGAGTAGCAATAATTGGTGCGGTAGACATGAAGGTTGTAGTTACGATTGGTGTGTGTGTAGGATAGGTATAAGATGGTCTTGGTTGTACAACACAAGGAGGGGATAGATAAGGATATGAGGAAGCTTGGTATGTTAAAGCTGGAGGAGATGTTTGATAATTCTTGAGGTTGGATTAACACATTTGATTGTGGGTATATACAAGGATTTTTAATGTTGGTAAATTGTGGTGATTGGTACATATAAGAACCATTTAGGATAAAGTTTTGTGCCATTTGAAATAGAAAAATTAAGCAAACAATTCTTTTTATGTGTTTATTTTTGTTTTTTTATGAAGAAAATGTGTGAAAGAAAAAATAAAATGGTTGTAAGAGGACCTAGAAGAAGATAAACTATGTTTGGTTTTAGGTAAGCTATGGCTGGGAAATGTCTAAAATGGTTTTGTTGGGTGATCAAACCCCAATCAATGACCCAGGTGCAAGGAATGTTTCGATGTGTTTATTAATTTATGAAATTTCAAGCAGTGTGTGATGATAAGTGTGATGCAAAAAGTTAAACCCCTATTTACACTATGTGAGTAGGCAGAATGCTCGGGGTTCGTTTTACTCCAAATTTGAAATATGAAGTTTGATGCTGACAATCAACCAGGAATGGGAAAGTACAATACAAATAAGATACAGTAGGGAAAACTGAAGAATACTTGTATATTACTTTTTCTTTTTATCTAACAAGTTGAGCCAAGTGTAAGCTTTAAACAATCTAGAAAGCAAGTTTTGTCGTATCTAGTAAATGATGTTTGAAAGTGCTAATCAGTGATTGGGAATGTCCAAGGATATTATGAATGCAGATGAGGTTGACAAGAGACGATTGGCAATGTGGTTTGAGTTTAAGATTTTATCTTTGACAGCGTAATCCTGTAAAAGCAAATATGAAAATTAGTGGATATGACCCAAAAGAGATAAAAAAGAATAAATAAATTCTAATAAATAAATTATCGGAACTAGTTGAATACAAGTTAAATTCTAAACTAACGATGAAATAAATATGATTAGATAATAAAATAAACAATGAACTAATGACGACAATGATTCCCAAATAAATACTTAATGCAAATCATAACACCGAACAACAATCACTACATTCAAAATAATAAATTACAACCTGTATCAGACAAATAACAAACCAACCTAAGACGTATACAAATAAATGATAAATGAATAAAATAATAATTAAAAATATTATAGGATAAACATGTGATTAGGTATGTTTCCTTTATTTATCAAATCTAAACAAACTTCACAAGAAAATGTTTATTAATGATATAAAATATATTTGAATGTCAATCTTTATAATTTATGAACATCAAATATTTATTACCGATGTTGGGCATCAATCTTATCACCCTTCATTATTAACACTTCCTTATCTACTTTTAGATACTCCAGTGTTGGTCCTACTACACATGGATATAACACTTCATATGTACGATGACATAGTGAGAATCACATAAAATATAAACGATTAATATATATAATTGGCTATGGGTTCTCCACTCGAGGTTTATAAATGTGTTCAACAAAATTGTGAATCAATTGTTATAAGACACAAAGCTTGCATGGATTTACAACCGTGCTAAGAACAATTTCCTCCCTCTCTCTATATAATTTTATTGTGCTAGTAACAATAAACATAATTGTATCGAAGAGGAGATTAGGTGGTGGAAATTTGTGAATCAA
Source organism: Taxus chinensis (assembly GCA_019776745.2). Classification (NCBI taxonomy): domain Eukaryota; kingdom Viridiplantae; phylum Streptophyta; class Pinopsida; order Cupressales; family Taxaceae; genus Taxus; species Taxus chinensis. Next base: position 868,776,455 of record CM034151.1, on the reverse strand, counting down.
ATACAATGGAGCAGGGTAAATTAATAAAATAATAATAAATAGATTGATATATAATAGTTATTCACAAGACAACGTGGGAATTGAAACTGAGTTGGAAATAACTAAAAGGTGGGTCTGCATGGATATATGCTAGGAATTAGAAGTTAATTTCTATAAAAGACTACATAATCACCAAATTTTACTTCAATACTACACAACATTGGCTATCAGTGATATATTTTAAAGAATTGGAGGCCAACTGATATACAAAGATTTTAGAGTCACTAAATACAAAGTTGGCATGAATGGAATGTTGTTAAGCCTGAAAAAGTTAGAAGCAATCAAGCATCAGCATGGCATAAAAGAAATCAATAACATGTGTCTGATAATAGATTATAAGCGGATCACTATAAAATGACTATATAACCGATCGTGAATTTGATATCAAAAGTTATAGATATATTGGAATAATGCTAGAATTAGATTGTGGATTTAGACAATACTAGAATTGAAAGTCAACAGTAAGAGCTGACCCTTCAACGAATATTGATTCTAAAGGAAAAGATAATCTTTATAAATATATCAGCTAGTTACAAAGCTTCGATCAGGATCTTATACACTTGTGTGGAATAGAACTTGATGTGGTAATATAGAGAGTTAAATCATATGAAAGAGAGGTGAATGCATCAGATGGGAGCATGGGTAGAGGAGTGAATTTGGAATTGGGTTCAAATGGATTTGGGGAGATGACTGGGCTCAGGTAGAGAGAGATGAAAAGTGGGTGAGTGGAGATAGAGTGGAGGAAGTGGCCAATGTGGGATGGAGAGTAGCATAGGTAAGTATGTGTTGAGGATATAGGAGCTCGGGTAGGAGAGTAGGGTGTATGCGTGGAGAGGGATGTGGGGTTCAACGAGAAAAGGAGATAGTTCAGATGGAGTGGAGGTGGCCGAGTGAAGAGGTGAGGAAATAGTTTAGGATAATAACAATAACAAAAAAGAGTTATATATATATATATATTTAATTTTGATATTTATGTACTTTCCTATTTTTTAAGGGATATAACAATACAATTTTATAACTATTATAAGTAAATTAAATAATAACCTTATTCAAAATGACAAAAACCACTTACCTCATGGCGAAGACAAAAAAGACTATATGTATAAAGGACACCACACTAGCAAAGATAATTAAATCTTGCAAACAAGTGAGTTTGCACACAAAATATTCACAAAATATCTGTAAAGTAACAACAAAAAAAATCAAATGAGATAACTGTCATCTTTATGACATCTGCACATAATAGGTTACACAATAAAAATGACTAGATCTCAGGTCTGGTCCCACTGGGCATTCCAAATGTTGATCCGGAAAACTTGTTCTCATGCGGGTGAACACCGAGACTACTAGCCACCAAAAACTTTGAATGATAGAGGGCTTAGGACCTCAGATGTAGATATGGATTCTAGATACAGGCACAGAGAAAAGAGATCTATGAGAAAGAAGATAGATCTACAAGATGGAAACAAATAAGATTAGATAACGATATACGAGGGCTGCTTGACAAAGTAGATCTGGGAAGCATTAACTTCCTCAGTGGCTATCAACCCCCATGTTTACAAGAAAATAATGAATATCCAGTGATAAGATTTCATGCCAAAACTACATAGATTTGCAATATGTTGAATAAACAATATAAATATGATACCAAGTCAATGTTTCGATATAACAACAAATTGACTGTTAGAGTGACAATATGAGACCGATAGAGCTCCAGCTCCAAACACTACACAATATGATTCAAAGATTCACAAACAAATATTATGAAATTTTAAGCTTGAGGATTTCAAGAATTTTATCCTTTTTTTCAAAGGGGGAGAAAGAGTCCTATTTATAATTTGAATGTGGATTAAAATAAAGGATTAACAAATAACTATAATTTGTAAAATCAATCATGATTAAGAGGACATGATGAAGAGTTGATTTGATGGTGGGGTTCATGATGTGATAAAAGCAAAAGATGTGATGTGGAGTGGGGACATGGTTAGGTGTAATAGTGAAGTCATGTGCTCACTTTACGCTATTGATTTTTAGATTTTTTGTCGGATAGAGATATTTTTGAATTATTGACTTCATTGGTGGGGTTGATAATTTAATAATTTGAGGGAATTGAATTTTTAGGTAGGAATTGATTTTTAGGTGAGAAGTGATTTTGAATTTAGTGGGGAACATGTGGGGTTGTTGATTTGTATATATCTTTTTGAATTATTTAATTATTAAATAGGATGATATGACTTATTTAAAAAAATTAATTATTTAACATAATATAGTTTTGGCATGTAATAAGAGATTAATTAAGTTATAAGATTAATTAACTAAATATGAATTTTTGGTGAGAAACGAGATTTGAGTAAGCCTTATGAAGGAGACCAAAACATGGGCTGATACCAAAATTTGGTGTCTACAAGCTAAATGATTGTTAGGTTCAATCATGTGAGAAAAAGTAGATAGACGGTACAAGGAAGGCTGGAAGGGGGCAAGGTCATTTTGCGGGGCATGAGGGAGATTGGGTTATAAAGAAGTAGTTATCATTGTGGGTGCCGAAAAATGAGAGACATTTGAAATGTAAGGGAAGGGACTGGGGGAAACAGGTGTGGGAGATATGAAGTTTCAAGGTTAAGGATAGTGTCTCTTGCCACTTGTTTGAGGCCGCAATATCACTCACCTCTATGTGCATTGATTTCAAATTTTTGCGAGGCATAAACCTCTCTTCTCTTTTGTTGTTGTTAATGGGTCAACGTGCTGAAGAAGGAAGAGTCCTACAAAAATAAGAAAAGGATAAAGGAAGCAAGATAATATTTAAAACCGAAACACATACGTATGAAATAGAGAGGAGACATATGTAGAGACTGTAGACACCCTAAAATTACATTTTGTTGCCACTTATTCCTAATATATTCTAGTACACCCTGTTATTCACCCATTTGCAATTAATTGATTAAATTAATTATTTAATACATATTATACCCTTTGGATTAATTAAATTAATCCCATGTACCCTTTGTACCCCTTTGGCTAAATTAATTATTATTAATTAATTAATTAATTAATTAAGTGTGTGCACATCCTAGTCATTTTCCACTTGATTTGACTCCACTTAGACTCCACTTGGACTCCCTATCCTTACCCTAGTTCACTACACTTCTATAATCCTAGAAAGGTGGGGGAAATTAAAATGCACGTATAACAACCTTTCTGGATGCATCTTTTTTATAATTAATCCATTTACTTCCCTTGACACTATTGCAACTACGCACAATGCTATTTTTATCATACTTATTTATCTGTGTGTAACCAATTTCAACTACCTTCCGCTTCTATAAATTACATGCTTACCTTATTTTCAAATCCTCTTGAATCTGACATACATAAAATCTGTTCAAATGTGTCTATAGCATTTGCATTTAAAGCTTGGAGAGCACTCAAGAGCATCCAAAAATCATCTCTGACATCCATCTTGAAAGGTTTCATAGGAGACCCTTATTTGAGGTTTACACAGAAGGTTATTGGAAAGGTTTACATGTTTTGTTTATCTTTCAATCTCAAGTGATTCTCTTTGCATACATTTTGGCACACCCCTGTGGGACTCACACACCTCCTCTTTCATTTTTATCTCATTGTCTTTATCTAACTTTGTTTTTGGAGTGTTTCTTGTTGCTATGCAGATTTGGAATAAAGCACTTGTGCATGTTTGACACTATAACTGTACCAACTCACATACATAAAAAAAATATCTTTCTTTTTTTTGGTTTCCTGTGTTTTTGTTTGCAATTTTTGTAGGTCCAATTTTGTTTGCATATTTGTAGGTTTTGTTCTCCGGTTTGCAGGTTTTGTTTTATTTCCATTTTATCTTCCTATTGGACTACCTACACAAATAACAAACCCAATTTAGTTAGATTTTATTTGTTAAAAAATCATATCTTACAAATATCTATATATATTTATTTTTATTTACAAACCGATCTAAAAAAAATTGAAAACAAAACAACCCCTCCCTACCTACCTCGGCCAGCTCGGCCAAGCCACCTAACCAGTCTACCCCCTCACTCCCCACCTCCACCCTACCCAGCTTGGATAGCTTGGCTGAGCCACCTCACCACTCTACCCCCTCACTCCCCACCCCTCCTCCCTACCCGGCTCAGCCAGCTCAGCCGAGCCACTTCACAGCCCAAACACCTTCCCCTTCCCTTTCCTACCTACCCACCCCCCACCTCGACCCCATTCCCTATTATTTGTACTCGAGTCCCACATTCCTTGTGACTTTGTACCCATCCTGAGCTCACCCCTCACCTCTCGGCTCATCCCGACCCTCGTTCCCTGTCCCTCCCTACTCTCCTTGGTGAGCCACCTCACCACCCACCCCGATCCCAATTAATCCCTCCCCCTTCTCCGATCTACTTCCTCTGTCCCCGAGCCAATCCCTCCCCTGCCATGCTCGCTCCATTCACCTCACCCTCAACTCACGCCCCCACCCAAGCCCCCCCACCCAAGCCCCCCTCCTAGCTCATTCAAACTGCCTCACCCAAGCCTTCCACAGCCTTGCCAAATCCCTCCTCCTCCTTATCCACCTCACCTAAGCCCTCCCTAGCTTTCCGTTCCCTGATCGAGCCACATTCCCTCTACACACATCTGTTCACCCACATGCACACAAATACAATACAAACAATACATTAGCTTTTTTACATTTAATCTTACCACTACTTATAGTTTTCATTTTAAGGTTTGGTTTTTAGTTTATTTAATTTATTTTATTTTAATTTCTAATTCCTTATTTATCATTTAAGTTACACCTCCATTAGTTTCTTTATTTCTTCTTTTTGGCCTAACTGCGCACTTTACTTTTGCACGGTTTATGGAAGCTTTTAATCACTATAGGCCACTACTTGTCAACATTGAAAATTTAGTGTTATTGGGTGTTTCAATTTCATTTTTGTCACTTTTTCAGTCACTTTTTCAAATGTTTCATCATTTTTGTTTATATACTAATTAATTTCTAACATGTTTTGTGTGCTTCTTACTTGTCATTTTTTTTTTTTTTTCTGTAGCTAACACGAATCGCTCACGCGTATGCTCTTCCCTGATTCTTTTTCAAGTGATCTTGGGAATAAGAAACATGGTTGTTTCTTTCTATTTTTGTTTTTGGGTAATTAACATTTCACTTAACCAAAGCCAACCCACATGTATGCTCTTTTCTTTCATTTTTTTAAGTGATCTTGGAAATCAAAAACGTGGGTTTACTTATGTCGTCTTGTTTATTTGTTTTGTTATTTTTCCCTCATTATGGAAAACTTTCTAACCATTTTTTTTCAGGACCCGCTCTCACACAAGGTGGATTAAACCATTGAAAACTATTAAGTGTAGGTTTCCAAAGGAGTTCAATCAAACCATACCTAAATCAAAAGATTAAAAAGAACACCACATTCAAAACACTTGATTTACAGGTTCGGTTAAGAGCTATGGCTCAACCACTTAACTAGATCATAACTCCCTTGGCATAAGCGTTAAGCTGCAATAAAGGGGGTGGTTCTAGGAACCCCAAAGTATATCACATCTTAAGGGAGCTGGTGGATGAAATGGGAACTTTTCCTCCTACCTGACTAGTAAAGACTTTGCGAGGTAGAGTCACGGATATCCTTAGTGGTGACCCAAATGTGATTAATTTTGAGAAATATCTTTCCTCAGTGTTTCAAAGGGGGTAAAGTAAAGTTGTCATCTAGAAATAGTGTCACACTCACTCAGATATTTTGTTGGCACCTAGTTGAGAGAGAAACCTAGGAAGCCAAACATTTTTTCAAGAGAATCTAAAGTAGAGGCCACAAAACAAACATTCAAACAAAAAATTCTTTTTCAATTTTCTTCTTTTGTTTATCTTTCTATTTTTAGTTGTGTTCCACACTCACTTTTTCCCAAATACTCCTTGTTTGGGATCCATATTTCACTTCTCTTATTTTTTTGTCATTTTCCAAACTATCCTTGTTTGGATTTTGCTTTCATCCTCATTTCATCTTTTCTCATTTTCTTTACTTCTTGTCATCATTCATTCACTAACATTCATTTTATTCTCAATTTTCCCTTTTTCGTAACTTTCATCTCCTTTCATTGTTTTAATCTTCTCTTTTTTTCATCCTCATTATCTTCTCCATTTGATCTTTTTTCATTCATTTGGAGTGTTTAATCACTTATTTGATTCTTCCCCTTTCACGATTACTAGATTCTTATATCTTTTGTATTCATCTCATTTTAGTTTTATCCCCCATTGCATTCGACACTTAAACATTTGGATAACCTTCCCAAAGTTCAAGTTTTCATCTTCTTTTGGACATCAAGTCTTCAGTTATGGATATCCATGTCCTCACTCAAGTAATTTCATCTTACGACTCACATCTCAAAGGTGTTGTGTTTTACTTTGTCACAACTGAATTTCAACAGATTTTCTCTTTATCATCCTATTGCATCCTTTAGTTTGACAAGCATCAAGGTTAAATTGTATACCTTTGCTTTCTTAACGTCTCTAACTTGAAAGCATATTTTTTGCATTCTAGACACTTCATCATATCTTCTTTCCAATGCTTACTGTAAGCTAGGAATAAAGCACTACTAACAAGGAAGTAAAATGCTACCAATAATACCTCCTCATTTGTATTCTGTAGCAAACCTCAGAATGAGATAGGAAACATGGATTGATCCCTGATTGCGTGATATGTAGGTTCCTTTCTCAAAATGGAGCAAGGCCTTCCTGCAAAAATGATCCACTTACTTTGCACCAAATGGGTAAAAGGATTATGGATTTGGGGTGCTTCAAGATGAGGCTAATTTGGCATTAAGACGAGGTGGAAGGATGTTCTTTGGTCAAAGGATGCAATAACTTAGACATGACATTCAAGCTTATTCTCCATGTCTTAGAGGGGAGGGGTAAAGCTATATTTATAGCTTGGGGAAGTCATTAACTTAGAGTAATTTAGGTAATCATGGTTTGAAAATGTGGGAAAGACTAGGTGAGTAGAGACAATGAAGAATGGGTGAGGATTTGATTTTGGATTTTTAATTCAATAGTAGAAAAACGTGGAGAATAATGACATGTGGTAAGGATTAGGTTATTTTTTATTTGAAATGAATAATTAATCAAAATATATTTGATTAATTCAAAGTTTTTTTGTGGGAAATGAGGTAGGGGAATTAATTGATTTAGGAAAAATGTGAAATTAGGGTGTCTAGATTTTCCCCTATTTGGAAGGGTACTATTGTAATGCCCACTTCAAACTACCACTTGAGACCAAGAAACACACTAGGATTAGCTAGGAAAATTATGGAATAAATTTTTTTATTTAAGTGTTTACAAAGAGGGTTACAAGATCACAGTTAGTACGAACCGGATAAGGATTAACAAGTAATACTCACTTGCAACAAGTACTCCCAAGTAACTAATAAAAAAAATGCACAAGGGCAAAACAAGAAGTTAAATTCATCTCTTAGGTTAGGAGAGTGAAATCCCTCTCATCTCTGCCCAAAACATGATTACAGGGTTCAACTTGATTTTTCACACATTTAGAATCATCAAAACTTTCTTAAATAATTCCTATTGGATAGGAAAATCTCTCACCTTTCCAACCATATAAAGAAGTCCTCCTAACTCCTTATAAATCTCAATTTATGGCCCGACGGAGTTTTGGGGAGAAATTTTCCTTTGGGGAGTCCGCAAGCTTAGGGAGAAATTTTTTCTCTTGAGCGGGTTTGGGGAGGAAGGACACATGTTGCTTCCTGATTGGTGCGGGGAGAAGCGGACCGGTGGGAAAAAAGAGAAAATTGATATTTTATGAGTTAAAATCTCAAAGGAGAGAAAATCTCCACTCTCCCCATCGATGTCCAATTTGCCATGTGTCAGCACGTGATTGGATGGGGGTCGGCGGGTCACGGGGAAAAATTTGGAATTTTTCCCAAGGTTCAAAACAAACCCAAATTTTCCAAAAAAAATTCCACCTCCAACTTGTGCAAAAGGCCATGTGGCGTCTTCTGACTGGATGCAGGCCTATGGAGCGGCGAAGTGATTTAGAATTTTATGCCAAAGGTGTTTAAAGGTCAAAAAGACTTGCGCAAACCTACGTGTCCATGGGAACACTTTTCAGTGCCTGATTGGCTGTGGGGGTGCAGGGCCGCGGAGAAAAAAGTGAAATTTTTCCAAAAGAGATAAAGAGTTAAATTTTCAAATTTAATCCTCGCACCATCCATGCAATGTGTCAGCACGTGATTGGTTGCGGGGACGCGAGGCAAAATGGGAAAATTTTCTCAAGGTCAAGTTTTCAAAAACTTAAGTTTCGAAAAGATTCACCCTTCCAAAGTGCCACGTCATGACACATGATTGGCTAAGAGTGTTGCGGGGCCATGGAATTTTTAGGGAAATTTTTCCAAAAGTTAAAATTTAATTTTTGTATAGTTAGATTAATTTTTGGATGGCCATTTTGAAGTAAAACGTCAAATGGCCATAACTTTTGATAGAAAATTCAGTTTTAGACAAACAAGGACTTTCTGAAAATATCTCAGAGTACTCTCTGCAAAGAAATCATCAATTTTGGATTTTGATGAAGTTTTGAGGGTCAATTTTGAGAAGTAGATCTGCAGGGTTTAAGATTTAAAATTGGCAATTTTCCAACTTGTGGGATTTTGATCTAATTTTGGTTTTCTCCTTCTCAACATGCCAATTTAACATGGAGGATTGGTATTGGGTAAGTTTCAGCATATTTTTAGGGTTCAATTTGTGTATTGAGTTGCAATTGATATATTTTACATCTTTTATCAGGAAGTTGGACTCTAAAATTAATATTGGATTTATCAAGGTTCTAACAATGCTTTTCGTAAATGTTGAGTTCTATTTAGGTTCATTAGGACCTAATGCATCTAAATTATATTGTCTCCTTTATTAATTGAGGTTGTAATTTGGAACTATACATTTGTTGGCTAATTTTAAATGTCAGATTTATAAAAAGGAACAAAGTTCTTTTATTAACAACTATAATAATCCATTTGCCACTTCCAAAAATGGAAAGCTTATCAAATATTGTATAAACAATTAATTTTTCTATCTTATCATTCAAAAAATAAATAAGGAAATGTTTGATAATTCAAATTTTAATAAATACAAAGAACAGAATGTTGTCTCTTTCTCCCACATGTATTTTCCTCTTTCAACAGAGATTTTAAAACACAACAGCCATTTAATTGCAATGCAATAGTACAATTTGAGAAAAAGGGATATATTTCTTTCATTGATTTCAAACAACACATTACAACTTCATCCTTTCCATAAATTTCAAATTTACAAAATACAAGAAAATCTCATTCTGTCACGTTATTTTCAAAACAGAGTATGAAATAATAACTCTTTACATTTCACAAATGAATCTCTATCTTTTCCTTTGCATTACAAGTAACTTCACATTTTAAAATAATGATACAATTCATCCACTCCAAGTGGGAAGATAACAATGAAATTTTCTCTAAGGAAGGGACTGGCAACTGCGTTTTCTCCAAGCTTCAAAAAAGTAACATGCTGTTTTCTTCATCTTTTCATTTGATCACAACAAGGAAGGGGGAAAGAAAACACTCTCCACCCAACCAAGACATCCAATGGGAAAGGAGAAGTCATCTTTCCCCATTGGCCCTCAAGCCCCAACCATATTGAAATGGAGAATGAACATCAACACATGGCAACAAGGCTTCTTTCACAACAAACAACATTCCTTTCACATGCAAAGAACAACAAAAATGCACAATCCAAACAAGAACAATAGTTCACAACTGCAATAAAAATCATACACACAGCACATGGGCTTGATCAAGCAAGCCATCAAGAGCAAGAACTATGGGGAATCTCCTTATGAATCCCAAATTGGAATTGGGCATCCACTAGAATACATACCGCTAATAAAAATATCAAACCCATAAACCTTATATCTCTCAACCCCTCCTTATGTGCCACCCACGTTTATCCCTTATGCCCCCTCATAGTAAGAAATGCAAGCAATTTCTTTTTCAAGGTGGACCCCACAACCAAAACTCCCTCCACAATAAAATAAGTGCCATTAGAAATCCCTTATGCGCCCCCAATATAAGACCCCATAGTATTCTCCTACACCTTTCCCTAAGCAATCTACCCAACCAGCCATGTATACACAGCACCATCACCATTTCATTCATGCAAGAAAAGGGAAAAACAACATATAAAAAGGACATAATCCTACCTCTCCATAGTGGAGATTGTTTTCCCAAACAACAGTTCCTTCGGTGCTCAAAATTTATTCCCAAAACAACAAGGTATAAGCATGCAAAATAACTTCCAACTAATTCCTCAGAGCAAGCTCCAACAGAAAAAAAAATTCAACCCAAGGAGGAAAAAACAAAGTTTTCAACAACCATAAACAAGGGAAGAATTCGAATTTTAAAGGAGAGGGAGGGAGAGGATGATGTGGATTACAAGTGGGATGCCACATCATTCTTACTCAACCCCCCCAAAAAAGAAGTCAACTTCACAAATAAATCACAATAAATGGAGATGACAAGAAACTTACACACTCAAAGTAACCCATACTTTAACAAGGATTGAATTAAAAATGTGTAAGTAAAGTGCAATAAAGACTTACACATTGTCATTTCAAAATATAATTATAAAAGATTAATTTTGATTCCAAAACCATAGGTATGGTCCCACAAGCCTCAAAATTCAGCCCTCAAGGACAAATTCGAGTTCCTTTGAAGATGGAGTGTTCTACACTCCAAAATCTAACTTACACAACTTACACATTCTTACAACATGCATTAATACCTATGACTTCATTTATTACATTCCTTTGACATAATGATTTATTTATTTAACATATGGTTATACATGACATATATCCAATTTAATTAATAACCAAGACAACACTTTATTACTTACATTCCACATCCCAATTAAATTTAAATAAATTTTTAACTATATGATTATCACATTAAAACTATAGCGTTTAAATTAAATAATAAAAGATCAAATTACAATTAAAATTACATACAACAATAATAAAAGGGAACACATAAATAAAACACATATATCCCATGGTCACATATAATGTAAATCCCCCCCATGGGAAGTCCTAACATAACACACACACACACACACACACACACACACACACACACAACTCATAACACAGTTGCCATGGTGACCTTGTTGATTTCATCCAGAATTTCAATATGGTTAGTCTCCAATCCCCCGACATTTTTGTGATTGTTAACCTACAAAATGCAAATACCTCCTTCGGCCTTGTGGCCACATCAGACATCTAAAATGATATAAACAATATTTCAAAACCATCTAAACACACAAATCACAACAATATCATTAATTCAACATTATTATTTTAATTCAATTTGTAACTATATCATCATCTAACGAATCTCTATACTAGAGCTACTCATAATATCAAATGTCACAAGTCTAAAATCAACATCAGTAATATGTCCATGTCAACAGTATATCATCATTCATATATAATAATGTCTCTAATGATCATTATGCATGCTAACTGAATCAAGGTCCATAATAATCCAGGGTCTAACATCTACACATCATAATAAATAAAAACATAATAATGTCCAAAATGAGATCAATATTAGTCAAATCAGTATCTAAAAAATGTCATAGGAAAGTGGGCACTACATCCCCCTCCCCTTAGACTCGACTTCCTCCTGGAAGTCACTGGAAATAAATTTGAAACTACACTCGTAACACAGTAGCATCCTCCCAAGTGGTTGCAGTCTCATCATATCTATCCCACTACACCTGTACCTGATCAATCTCTCTGGCTCAAAGGCACAGGGTCCTATGATCTATGATATAGATGGGCTCCACCGTCACCTGCCTCTGATCCTACACCTGCAATGATGTCCAGTCCAAAACATGAGAAGGGTCTGCAATGTACCTCCTAAGGATTGAAACATGAAACACATCATGTACGCGAGACAAGTTGGGTGGCAATGCTAGATGGTTGGCAAAAGGGTCAATACGCTCCAAGATCTCAAAAGGACCAAAAAATCTAGTAGCTAACTTAGAACCTTTTCCATAGTGGATAGGGCTCTTGTGTGGTCTAACACGAAGGAACACCTTCATGCCCACATCAAAGAAATGGTCAATCTTATGCTGATATGCATACTTCTTCTGCATGTCTTGTGCCTCCTACAATTTCTGCCTGATCAACACTACCTGTTGCTCCATGTCCTACAAAAGAGCTGGTCCAAGAAATATTCTATCCTCCAACCTATCCCAGCTAAGGGATGTCCTGCACTCCCTACCATACAAATCCTGGAAAGGAGCCATGCCTATAGAACTCTGAAAACTATTATTGTAGGAAAACTCCACTAAGTATAGGTGCTCCTCCCACTTAGACAGCTATCCATCACGTACATCCTGAGCATATCCTCTAAAACCTGATTCACTCACTTGGTCTGTCCATCTGTCTCAGGATGATATGCTATTCTGAAATTAATCCTCATCCCGAGGACATACTGCATGGTAGTCCATAAATGTGAAGTGTACAAAGGGTCGTGGTCACAAATGATCTTCCACAGAATCCCATGCAACCTGACGATCTCATCCAAATATATTCGTGCCACTACTCTAGCTGTATAAGTGATCTTCACTAGAGAAAATTGAGATACTTTTGTCAATTTATCAACCGTGACCATAAGGTCATCATGGTGATATCTCGACATAGGTAGTTTAACAATGAAATCCATAGAAATGGTGTCCCACTTCCATTCCGGTATGGCATGATGATAAAGAAGACCTGTTGGATGTTGATGCTCAGCCTTAACCCTCTGGAACTCTAAACACCATGACACAAATTGAGCTACATCTCAATGAATTCCTCTCCAGTGATACAACTATCGTAAGGTGGCATGCATCTTCTTCACCCCAGGATGGACTGAATAGGGTGCACAATGTGCCTCTACCAAGATTTCCTAACTCAAGACTCTATCTCTGGGAACATATATCCTACCTCTGTGTCTAAGAAGACAATCTACCTCTAAGGTGAAACCATCAAACTTTCCCTCAAGGGGTCTTTGTGACTCTATCTCTGCTCGTACTGTCATGTAGAAGTTGTCAAGAGGAAGTTGCCGAAGAATCCTGCTCTGCAAATCTATGCTCATTGAAGTGGCCATACTCACATGTCTACGTTTACTAAGAGTGTCTACAACCACATTATCCTTCCTATTCACATGCTCTATCTCCATGCCATACTCACAAAGAAACTCCATCCAATGCCATTGACGAGCGTTCTTATATGGGGCTACGTGAAGAGGTGGCGAAGACTCAAGTGATCTGTCTTGAGTGTGAACCTCTGTCCAAGAAGAAAATGTCTCCATCTAACTAAATCATGCAAACACTACCATAAGCTAAAGATCATGGGTATGATAATTAAACTCATGATCATTGAGTTTATGAGACTCAAAAGCAAACAACCCTACCATCCTACATCAACACACCTCCAAGCCCTGTTAAAGAAGCATCAGTGCAAATAAAGAACTCACCCTTTGGATCCGACACTGCAAGAATGGGTGTTGTAGTGAGGCATTCCTTCCAGTATCCTGAAGGCCTGCTCGCATCTATCCATCCAAAAAAACTTCTTCCCTTTCCTCTGAAGGGAAGTGATTAGGGTGCATAATCCGAGAGAAATCTTGAACAAATCTCTGATAGTATCCTGCTAAACCCATGAAGTTACGCACCTCGGTCACCATAGTGGGTGATGGCCAATCCATGATGGCTATAATCTTAGAATAATCCACTGCGATACCTTCCCTAGAAATGATATGACCCAAATACTGCACCTTTGTATGGAAAAAAAGCACACTTCTCCAAGTTCCCGTAAAGTTGCTGCTCACGAAGACACTGAAGATCCTGTCAAAGGTGCCCCTCATGCTCCTCACGTGTACGTGAGTATAGAAAAATGTCATCTAGAAAGATGATCATGAAGTGATCTAAAAAGGTTCTGAATACCCCATTCATCAAACTCATGAACACTGTAGGGGCATTCGTCAAACCAAAAGGCACCACTGTGAACTCACAGTGTCCATATCTCATGCGGAAGGCGGTCTTATGAATGTCCACCTCCAAAATCCTCAACTGATGGTAGCCTGACTTGAGATCAATCTTAGAGAACACCGTGGCTCCCTTCATCTGATCAAACAAGTCATCAATGCGAGGAAGAGGGTAACGATTCTTAATCGTCACTTTGTTCAAATGGCGGTAATCAATACACAACTGCAATGATCCATCTTTCTTATTCATGAAGATCACCAGTGCACCCCAAGGGGATACACTAGGATGGATAAGGCCTTCTCTCTAGAAGGCCCTCAAGCTATAACTTGAGCTCATAGAGCTCCAAGGTGGTCATCTGATAGGGTGCCCGTGAGACAGGCTCTGCTCCAGGAACTAGGTCTATATGGAAATCAATCTCACGTGGAGGTAGCATCCCTAGTAGCTCCCCTAGAAATACATTGGAAAACTCTCTCAAGATTGGATGGTCATCCAGTGATAGTCCACTAGATCCATCCTCTGATCTATCACTGACCGTAATAGCATACATCTGATAACCCCATCGCATGCACTGCTTGAGCTGCATAGCCGAAATGGTGTGAATAGAAATGGGTCTCCTGACCCCCGAGATCACTGACTCAACTCCTAAATCATCTGCACAAGCTATAGTCTTATGATAACAATCCATCCTGGCCCTATGTGCGGATAGCCAATCCATACCTAAAATGACTCCATACGAGCCCAAAGGAAGAATATAGAGATATGAGGTGGTGGTGAAAGGTCCCAAACCCACTACGCACTCCTTAACTAAGGAGTCCATAGATATTTTGGCTCCAAAGGCCATCTCGACATCCCAACTAAGACCCTACCTAACTGCCACTAGCCTGCATTGCTCTACTAAATATGGTGCAATGAAAGAATTAAAAGAACCAGAATCAAACAATACAGATGTAGGAATACCACCAATGCTACCTGTGGTCTCAATGATTTTGCTCTAGTGCTCTACCTGGCGGTTCTCAACCACTACATAGATCCAATGGCTACGCCCCATGTCACAAACTTTCGGCTCAAAAATTAGTGTCTTACCCTTGTCAGGGTTCTGAGGGAAATCTCTCCAGAAATGTCCAAGTACTCCACATCCAAATCAACCACTTGATCCTCTCCAAGGAGCAACACCTACAGTAAGTGCCCTAGAAGCCTATGGTGTGGATCTTGATGATCCGACTATGGTCTATTGTGGCCTCTGCTGGCGAGTTCCAGCTGACTAAGCTCTAGGTACACCCTATGTCCTGACGGATCCCTTGGAGGAGGCCCCATACTTTGACCTCTCTGTGACTCAACTCTATGAGGAGGTCTATATGGTGGGCGAGACTGGTGTTGTTGCGGCTATGGCCTAAAGGATGACTGTGCTGAATGCTACCCATAACGAGGATAAGGTACTAAACCTCTCGATCTACCATCCTACATCTGCTGAATGTGGCTCCTGACTCAGTCCCTAGCCTGTTGGGTTTTACCCCGAGTCTCCTCTGTAATATAGGCTTTCTCTACAGCCTCTGCTAAATTTTATGGGCAGTGAATCTGAACCGCACCTCCAATGTCTAGATTTAAGGCCTCGGATGAAGCTATAAATCTTCATCTTCTCATCTTGCATGTACTCTACATACTGAAGTAGATCCAGAAATCTATTCTCATACTCCACTGCAGAAAGGGTAGCCTATTGAAGATCATGGAACTTGTCAATCCTCTGGTGGATAAACCTCTGTGATAGGTGCCTACTCCTGAATCTCTCCTCAAATAGCTCCCAAGTCACTATCTCTGAATCTACATAGAGCTTCTGCTCCTCTGTCCTCCACCATACTCCTGCTCCATCCCTCAGTAGATGGATCGCAACACGAGCTTTCGTGTTGTTAGAACAAGGAAAAATATTGAAGTGACCGCTCAAGCTCACTAGCCAGGCCTCTGCTTGAATTCCACCTGTATCACCTGAGTAATGTGAGGGCCTAAGCTTTAGGATCTCCCTGATGTGATCCACTGCTATGTTCTATCGGCCTCTAGCCTCTCTGAAAGCTCATCCCTAAGCTTAGGGCTCTGAGACCTCTCTTTATGCTCCAGAACTCTGTCACCCTGTCTCCTAGGTGGTGAGTCCTCTCTGACAGACTCCACATGGGATTTCTCTCCTCTATGCTCCTCGAGGGGCATGTCCCTCAATAGAAGTAGCTATGTCATGTGTACCTGAGTGTCCCTCTACTGATCCTCCACGTAGAGCGGCATTAACATCCTGAAGGGTCTATAGAATCTAAGTTAGAATAGCTACTACACTCTGATTCGGTGGTGGTGATGGTGGTGGTGGTGGTGAATCCAAGTCTCTGTGAATTTTCCTCTCACTCCATCTGAGCCTCCTGCACATACCAAAGCAAGAGTTAGTTCATTACTTCAAGCCCTCTTCTTCAGTTTCTAAGTTTACTATCATGTTCAATTTTCAACCAGTTTTGTTTTTCTAGATTAACAGGTTTGCTAGTTTTAAGGTTTCAAGTCTCAATTCTCTAGTGTGCCCAATGGTCCAAGCCTTTGAACCACTACTCTGATACCAAGTCTAATGCTCGCTTCAAACTACCACTTGAGACCAAGAAACAAACTAGGATTAGTTAGGAAAATTATGGAATAATTTTTTATTTATTTAAGTGTTTGCAAAGAGGGTTACAAGATCACAGTTAGTAAAAAATAGATAAGGATTAACAAGTAATACTCACTTTCAACAAGTACTCCAAGAAACTAATAACAACAAGGCACAAGGGAAAAACAAGAAGTTAAATTCATGTCTTAGGTTAGGAGAGTGAAATCCCTCTCATCTCTGCCCAAATAGGCTTACCAGGTTCAACTTGATTTTTCACACATATAGAGTCATCAAAACTTTTGTAGATCATTCCCATTGGATATGAAATTCTCTCACCTTTCCAACCATATAAATAAGTCCTCCTAACTCATTATAAATCTCAAGTTATGGCCTGGCGGAATTTTGGGTAGAAATTTTCCTTTGGGGAGTCTGCAGGCTTAGGGATAAAAAATTTCCCTTGAGCGGGTTTGGGGAGGAAGGACACGTGTCACTTCCTAATTGGTATGGGGAGAAGCGGACAGATGGAACAAAAGGGAAAATTGAGATTTGATGAGTTAAAATCTCAAAGGAGAGAAAATCTCTGCTCTCCCGCCGATGTTCAATTTGCCACGTGTCAACAAATGATTGGATGGGGGTTAGCGGGTTGTAGGGAAAAATTTGGATTTTTTCCCAAGGTTCAAAACAAACGAAAATTTTCTGAAGGAAAAATTTTCCTCTGACTTGCGCAAAAGGCCATGTGGCATCTTCTGATTAGACACGGGCCTACGGAGTGACGGAGTGATTTAGAATTTTATGCCAAAGGCGTTTAAAGGTCAAAAAGACTTGTGCAAACCTGCGTATCCATGGGGACACTTGTCAGCACCTGATTGGCTGTGGGGGTGCAGGGCCGCAGAGGAAAAATTGAAATTTTTCCAAAAGAGAAAGATTTAAATTTTCAAATTTAATCCTCGCACCATCCATGCAACGTGTCAACACGTGATTGGTTGCGGGGACGTGGGGCAAAATGGGAAAATTTTCCCAAGTTCAAGTTTTCAAAAACATAAGTTTCGAAAAGATTTTTCCTTCCAAAGTGCCACGTCATGATACATGATTGGTTGAGAATGTTGCGGGGCCATGGAATTTTGGCAAAATTTTTCCAAAAGTTAAAATTTAATTTTTGTATAGTTAGATTAATTTTTGGATGCCCATTTTGAAGTAAAACTTCAAATGGCCATAAATTTTGATAGAAAAGTCATTTTTAGACAAAAAAGGACTTTCCAGAAGTCTCTCAAAGTCCTCTTTGCACAGTAATCATCAATTTTGGATTTTGATGAAGTTTTGAGGGTCAATTTTGAGAACTGCAGGGTTTAAGATTTAAAATTGGCAATTTTCCAACTTGTGGGATTTTGATCTAATTTTGGTTTTCTCCTTCTCAACATGCCAATTGAACATGGAGGATTGATCTTGGGTAAGTTTCAGTGTATTTTTAAGGTTCAATTTGTGTATTGAGTTGCAATTGATATATTTAACATCTTTTATTAGGAAGTTGGATTGTAAAATTAATATTGGATTTATCAAGGTTCTAACAACGCTTTTCTTAAATGTTGAGTTCTATTTAGGTTCATTAGGACCTAATACATCTAAATTGCATTATCTCCTTTATTAATTTAGGTTGTAATTCGGAACTGTACATTTGTTGGATAATTTCAAATGCCATATTTATAAAAAGGAACAAAGTTCTTTTATTAACAACTATAATAATCCATTTGCCACTTCCAAACATGGAAAGCTTATCAAATCTTGTCTAAACAATTAATTTTTCTATCTTCTCATTCAGACAAACAATAAGGCAACATTTGATAATTCAGATTTTAATAAATACAAAGAATAGAATGCTATCTCTTTCTCCCACACATATTTTGCTCTTTCAACAGAGATTTTAAAACGCAACAACCATTTAATTGCAATGCAATAGTACAATTTGAGAAAAAGGATGTTGTAGACACCAAATTTGTGTCTTACGACCCCTTGTGACCCGCATCTCATTTCGCAACCTAACCTCATCACCTAAACCTTACACAATTATTTATTAATTACCTTGTAATTGATAAATCCACATCACCTTACCTGCCACCTCATTTTGCCACCTCATCATGACCTAGTCCTAACCCTAAAACTAACCTAATTAAGACCTATAACTTGGTCTACACCTACACCCATGACTAATGACCCCTTTCTCGCACCCAAAACCGACCTTCTAGTCACTTGACCAAGCCCGCAACTAATCCCTCGGGAGAAAAGAAGGGAAAGTGGGATATTTTACTAAAAATAGCCCTACTTTTTCCTGACCGAATACCGGTTCCCTACTCGACCACCGTCGGTTACGTAACCGCCATCGGTTTCCCTATAAATGGGCTCCCCTAACCAGAAAGAAAAGTGGAAGGATTTTGGATCAAGGGAGATCATCAGAAGAGATCAAGAGAATTTGGATCTTTACTTGGGCCGAGCAGAGACAAGTGAAGAGACAAGAAGAGTTTGCAGCAAAGGAGATCAAGCCCAAGACTGCAACTGGATAACCAGAGCCCTGTGATACTCAGCTGATCATCGAGAGGGAGGTATCTCATCTCCTGAGTGTCCAGGCCATTCTACCTGAGTTCTACCTTTGTCATTACAGTTCTTGGACCTGCATCCTCGTCAATAACCAGTAAGTTGCATCTTGTGTGTTCTCTTTAATAATATTTCTTAGACTTTGTTGAATCACAGTCCGTCATAAATCCATTCCTAGATCTACTACCTAGCGTGCACATTATATCTAACTATCATTCATTTACCTCTCATCACCCCCGTTACCTAATCCCCGCTCATATACTAGCCTTACAAACAATACAACCACCCTACAACACAGCTACCCCTACACCACAACCAGTCCACTACACAACCAACCTAGCATATCCTAGAACCTATCGATATAGGTTAGCAGTAACCGGTATCCGGCTATTGTGACTCAAAACCAGAAACCAGCCTTTTCCTCCTACTCTGTCTCAACGAAGCAATTAAATTGATTATTTTGCAATCTTTTTTGTGTTAATTCATATTAGCAAGGGAAACTGACCACCTTCGAAAGGAAGTTTTATATTTCCTGGGCCCAAGGCAGTTTCCTCATTTATTGTCTAATCAAAATCTTGTGGTCTTGTGTTCTTATTTGCAAGTAGTCCTTCCAAGACAAAAAGGAGTTCTTCGCAATCAACCTGATCTCTCTCTACGGTACAGCACACACCATCTCGACATTCAACAAGTTACTCCTCCTAGCCCTAACCCTTATCTGTTTCTAAAAGGAATGAAAGGATAGAAGCAAACTCTATTCCCAGAAGCCGAAACATTCCGAGCGAAACATTTTGGCACGCCCCGGTGGGACCCATTTTGGGTTTCTTTCTTTCTTGCTTGCTTTTCATATAGGGAGAATACTTGTTGTTTTCTTCTTCTAAAGATATTCACAAGGTATTTTATTGTTTTGGTAAAAGAACTTGCTTTGCTTTTACATCTTTGCAATAGTGAAAGTCCATCTCTTTTGCTTCATCGAATATCATTTTCGATTTGGGTTTAAAACACCTGCATCGCATTCCTACTTGTTGTTTTCAATTCTAGTGAACATAGATTAAGTAACAAGTCAGTACACGTGGGGGTGATATCCACGGTATTGACAAGAAATTAATCTTACTTTCACTGCACAACACATACCGAATCACTTCACAATTAACACAACAGCTCAAACATCCCCCCTTTTCCGCGGTATTCCTCCGCCCGATTGAGGTAACCTTATAAGCCAAAACAAACTTGACATTTCCCCTAAGTCTTTTATTTAGGATTATAGACATCATTCTACGTCTAAAGGCATAAGCCCACGATAATTAAAATTAACCCTAGGGTTAGTCTCTGGATTTGCGGTGAGCATCTTGCTTGTTTTCAGTTTTTTTTTCTCTGTCATACTCTGTCTTCTGTGATCAGAATAATTTGATAAGTATACTAAACATTGTTAAAAATCAAATTAGCAGCCTTTTATATCTTGTTATACCATTCTTGTTACACCGGCATCGGTTAACTGACCGACATCGTCTATGCTAAACTATGACCGACATCGGTTATCCAGACTGATATCGGTTACTGTCCTTTACAGCCTCTGACAAACCAGCAACCTAGCCAATTTTCACCATTCTGAGGTTGTTTCTGTTCCTGATAGATTGAAACCCTACTGTGTACTCTTGTCCATGGTTGTTTATCACTTGAGAAGCAAGCCACTGCCATGGTTTCACATGCCTGCTCTGTGCCTTTGCCTGAATCACCCCTTCACATTCTATAGGGAACCCTACGGACACCAGTGAGGTCCCCAAAATTCCTGTAGGAGATAAGGAATCTTGCCAAATTTCTGGATGCTAATCCTAGCCCTGTACAATACTATTTGTCTCATGCCCCTGACCGTACGCCCGATGGTCAACTCCTTGTTGGCATGCCCATTAGTATAGCTACTCATTTAGGCCTCCCACCTCCCGCCTGATAACACCGCCTTGCTTCCCGCATCTTTAGCCCCGTCTCCTAATCCGACAGCTTCAGAGGTTCATTACGACACCAGATTGGCTTTCCGTTGGTTAATCTTGGACCCCACATATCATTACCACCGACTACTCCTACGTCATCTCTCTTTCAGATTACTCCATTCATGACTTGCTCTCTGCCAACCTATCCACACTAGCTTTCCTTATCAAGCCCCGCCTACTTTTTCATTCCCATACACGTATCCAGTGACCTCAACATCTTATATGGGACATCCCTATTCAGATCGCCTCAACATATTCATCCTCCATACCTTATCAACACTTAACCCCATCATTGTCTAGCAGAGGCCCTTGGCCCAATTTGCCTCCATTTACCACAACCGCACCATCATCTCATCCAACCACGGATTTCATCAAACAAATGATGGGACAAAATGCAAAATCTGGAGGCTTCTGTTTCAGGAAGTCATAGCGCCTTGACATACGAGAAAGTTTGTCGGGAGCCCTATTCACCCTTCTTTCCCCCTTCATTCATATCCTCCTCAATGGGAATTGCTGAAATTTACTCGTTTTAACAGTAAAGAGGATCCTCAACAACACTTGTGATCATTTAGACACTGCTTGTTATTTGATTGCTCATGATGATGCCTTGTTACTCCACACCTTTCCCATGTCCTTATCAGGACCCGCCTTGGAGTGGTACAGTGCTTTAACCCAGCACTCAATCTTCTCTTTTAACCAACTAGCCCAATCTTTCTTGGATCATTTCTCCATTAACATTGCCAAGAAAGTATCTATCACCGACCTTTATGCCATCCGACAATTCGAAGACGAATCTATCGCAGATTTCGTTGGACGATGGGCGCGGCCTTATCAACCAGCTTACATATGCCTTGCCTCAGGCTGAACTTATCGAACTTTTTATGCGGGCATGTGCTAAAAACATTTCTCCTACTCTTCAAATTCAAACTTTCCGCACATTTGATGAGGCCTTTACCATGGCTCGGAAATTAGAAATTCTAGCCTTAGAAGAAGAGAAATTGCAGTTGCGCAACAAAAACCCCAATTTCCGAACTCCAGATTCTACCAATAAGCCAAACACCACCACTCCTCACGCATCCACTTCTTCTAATTCAAAAGGAGTTGTCCACGACGGTGATGGTCAAATCTCAAACACTGTCTAATACCCCACCAAAAACCACCTATAAGTACAAAGTTGAACCCATCAATTACACTCCCTTGGGAGAAACTTATGGGGCCATCTTGGAAAAATTGCTCAAAGCCGGAGCTATCACCTTGCCTCCTGTTAAACCTCACTCCGGATTTGACTCCACCCGTGCTATACCTTCCTGGTACAAAGAAATTGACTTCTGTAACTTTCACCGCGTAAAAGGACATAGTTATGAAAACTGCAAGATGTTGAAAAATATAGTGCAGGAAATGGTTGACGCAGGGGATATAACCCTCGATAATCCTAATGCCCCTGCCAACCAAAATTTGAAAATCTTCAACAAACCATTCCCGAATCACTCTTCTAACGGTAACATAAACCAGGATATCTTAGCCGAGGAAAGTGTTCATGAGATCCATGCAGTCTTCGACTCCTAGCCAAAAGCCTCTATCGAGAAAATTTTGAATCAAGCCTCTCCACTAACGCAGGGGCCCGAACCTCCTTCACCACCAACAAGTCAAAGCGAAATCATTCCTTTACCCATAAAGGAGTTAACTGCCCAGACTTCTCTTCTTATCGATGAGTCTTCTTACACCACATCCCTACAAGACTACGAACGGATGTTATCTAACTTATCTATTTCCCAAACGTCTCCTACTACCACTCTTGCTGCACAAGAGGAAGGCTCGCCACTCCTTTTGTCATCCTTAGACGAGAAATATCTTGCACCGACATCACCAAATTCTTTAACCATAACAGACCCTCTCAAACATGCCCTCCTACCTATTAGTTCTTCATCGCCTAAATCTTTTCAACGACCGGTCGACCTCTTAACATCTATTGATACAGTGCCTCATCTACCCCCTGTATCACACCCACAGTGGACTGGAATCACAACCCACCTTTCTTCCGTACAAAAATTCCAATTCACACCTGAAGACTGTCATTCTCCAGAAGATAGACGAGTCCTATGGGAACGTTTGAGTACCCCCTATTCTACTCAAATGCAGATGACCGATCCAGACACCTCTACCATATACCCTAAGTGTTTACAGAAACTCAAAATTCCTATGTCCTCATTCTCATCCCCCGCATCTATACCAAGTATCCCATCCACCTCTATTAACCTAACCAAATCTTCCCCTACACTTGGGACCTCACCAATACCCAGTCTAACACACCCGCCTAAGTGACTAGATTTATCCAAAAATAAATCCACCCCTGCCACTTAGGAGACAAACTCAATCCGTGCCTCTATCACAATCAAAACCATCATCGTCACACCTACCTTCCATATTGGGACCTCATCCCTCCACCTTGCATCAATATATCATACCTCCTGCGTTTTCTTCAAAACGACCTACACCTTCTGCACCCATACAGAGATCAAAGGGTATATCAACATTGTCACCCCACGTATCCTGTCCACCCATCAACCCTAAACAAACTCCATCATCAAAGGATTTATTTTCTGTCACTCCCCTTTCTCCATGGTTGTTTCCCGCTACCACGTCATCTGTAGCCTCATCATCTAACCAGCTGAACGTAGCTCCTGCGCCAAAGAAACCACGTTTAGTGAAAACCACGTGTCAACACCCCTTGGCTAAACCACCACCCGTACGAACCAACCACGCCCAAACATTACCAAAACCCCGCACAACCAATACCCTCATCCTCCTCCGATTTTGACCCACTCAAAGGATCTTACGCCAAAATCCTTGCTATGTTGGTGGAGAATGCGACCATTTCCCTACCCCCACTTAGACCTTATGACCCGTCTAAACCTCGACCTATAGGTTATGATGAGTCTAAAATCTGCGCCTATCACCGCACACCAGGACATGATGTGGAGGGATGCAAAGCTTTAAAAACCATCCTTCGTCAGTCACCTCTCCCAGATAGAAAGGTTAAGAAAGACAACTTACGAAGGGAGAGACCTTTAGCTTCAATTCCCTCTCCTATACCATCTGTCCCCCGCCTCACCAAGATCTATCATTATTACAACCCCACCTCTTGAAGACCATGATTTATCCCAACCATCTTCCTCATCTCAGGTCTACGAGGATTAATATGATTAGTGTTGCTACTCAAGCGCAGAAAAACAACGAGAAAGCGAAAGAAAGCACACCTGCGTCCTCTCTTTCTCCGTCCACCATCCCGATTGCACCACCACCCAAAGTGGTTATTCGTGGACCCGCTTACCCCGTCTCTAATGGAGTTTTCCCATCGAGCCATGATCAAACAGCTTCACCAATCACCCATAAAAATGACACTATATGATCTCATTCAGACTTCTGAATCTCATCGACAAGCTCTCGTGGAAATTCTTCAAGGGATCGAGGTCTTACCTAATGAAACCCTGCCCGTTGCCTCCATTTTAACACCCAATCACGTTGCTTCTCTCACCAAACAACCCACTGCCCCAACCACTTCTATCTCTGTACAACAAGCTGCTGCAGTCAGTTTCTCCGAAGACGAAATTGTTGACTTTGGTACAGAAGATCCTGACCCTGCTCTTTTCATCTCAGCTTACGTCCGGGACATTCGGGTACGTCGTGTTATGATTGACGGGGGCGCTAGCCTAAACATCATCTCTTCAAAAGCCTTCCAACAAATGAATATCCCTTCTAGCTACATGTGTGCCAATCCCATCATGTTGCGGTCATTCAATGACGCTATTACCTCTACCTTAGGCACCGTGATCCTTAACATTCGTGTAGGACCACGTACTTTACCCGAACTCTTCTATGTCCTTGAGGGAGAGTTCCAATACAATATATTGCTAGGTCACCCTTGGATCCGGGCTATGGGATGCGTTCCCTCAACCTTACATAGATGCATAAAATTTGAGTACGAGGGGAAGTCCTACACCATAAAAGCTGATCCTCCCCCCTTTAAAACCTGCAATATGTTATACCGCCCTAATGATGTGCTTGTACCAATCAAGACACCCATTCATTCAACCCAACCATCCTCTTCAAATGTGCCTCAACCATCCACCTCAACCGCACCTACACCTTCAAATGAAACCACTGTCGCAAAAACCACTTCCCTTCCTGCAGCTAATATCCCAACCGCAGACCCCTTAGTAGATGTTTTTCAACACCTTACGCTGGGGGAGTATCACCTATATAACGTTAGTTCTTTCCATACCCCACAGGAGTACGGACAGGTACATGCACATCCTACCTATGACCGTCGTGTGGGGGAAGTAATCCCCTACGGACCACCTCACTGCCGCACTAACCTAACATATGGGGGTGTCGACGCATCTTCCGTTGCCCCTGAGCCTCCTCTTGGTGTGGTTCCTTTCCAATCCGATTTTCAATACCTGACAAATCGTCGTTTCGCCCTCACCTTCTTGACTCGCTGTGCTTGGAAAGGCTTTGGTTTTGGTCTTTATGAACAAGGCCGACATACAATCATTCCCGTAACTACACGCAAGCACAATGATCGTAGTGGTCTCGGATTTCCGGGAACACTTACATCGAAGGAACCTCGTGTCAGTTGTCTTCTAGAAGACAACGACGTCACCCCTACCGAACCATCATCACCCATTTTTCCTTCGTCACCCACAGAGTCGATAGATCCCGAATCTATCCCTCCTAACTTTTTTTTTTCATAAATGCTATCTTCCTAGGTCCTCTCACTTATCAACGCGATAATGAGGACCCCTCTTCTATCCCCCTTCTATATCTAGACATGATTGAAGAGGACTCACCTTCAATTAACGTTGTTGAGTGTCAGGATGATGACTCCATCCTCACTTACCTTGGCGCGGATGACTCTTATATTCAACGTGCCTTACCATCTGAAACTCAAACCATGCTGAACGAATCTACTATAGAAATCAACATCCACACGGAGGAGGATCCTCACATTGTGAAGATCGGACAATCCCTTAACGCATCAGAACAAGTCACCTTTACTACCTTTCTCCGTGCTCGCAACCAAGCTTTTGCTTGGTCCTACGCTGACATGCCAGGAATTGATCCTGACATTGCTGTCCATAACATTACACTGAAACCCGATTCCAAGCCAATTAAACAGAAATTGAGAAAAATGCATCCACGCATTGCCCTCTTGGTCAAAGAGGAGCTTCAACGACTCCTTTCTGTTTCCTTCATTTTGCCTATTGACTATCCTCAATGGATTTCTAACATCGTACCTGTCACTAAAGCGACGGGGGGACTTCGGATATGCACGGATTTCCAGGATCTTAACCTCGCTTGCCCTAAGGATGACTTCCCCCTACCTAGTATTGACCAACTTGTTGATCTCACTGCAGGCCATGAGATGCTCTCTCTCATGGATGGATTTTCAGGATACAACCAAATTTTGGTTGCCCCTGCCGATCAACATAAAACTGCCTTCATAACTCCTTGGGGAACTTTCTGTTATCGTGTAATGCCATTTGGCCTTAAGAATGCTGGTGCAACCTATCAGCGGGCTATGACCTACATTTTTCATGACATTATGCACACTATCCTTGAAGATTACGTCGATGATCTTCTTGGCAAATCTAAACATCGCAGTGAACATCTCGATGTTTTAACCATTATTTTTGATCGCCTGTTACAATATTTTGTCCAGTCTTCAACCAAAGAAATGTGTCTTTGGTGTCCTTTCGGGAAAACTTCTTGGCTTTATCGTCTCTTTGCGTGGCATTGAGGTCGACCCATCTAAAGTCAAAGCTATTCTAGAAATGCCCCCACCTACTAATCTCAAACAATTGCGTAGTTTACAAGGTAAGCTCCAATCTATCCGACGTTTCATCTCCCAACTCTCGGATCGATGTCAACCCTTCCATCACCTCCTTAAAAAATACATTGTCTTTCAATGGAGCGAAGAGTGCCACCAAGCCTTTGAATCTCTCAAAGCTTATCTCTTGTAGCCACCCGTGCTTATCCCACCCCAGGATGACCGCCCTTTCTACCTTTACCTTTCCGCCACTGACCACGCTGTAGGGGCCATGCTTGCACATCGTGACTCCGAGAATCGAGAACAAGCCGTTTATTATATAAGTCGTACTTTGGTGGACTATGAGACTAGGTATACACATGTAGAAAAGTTATGCCTAGCCCTATCATTCGTGGCCACCAAACTCCGACACTACCTTCTGAATCACAAAACTTTCGTCATCACCAACACGGACCCCATCCATTACATGTATGCCAAACCTCATCTAAACCAACGCATCGCCCGATGGCTCATGCTCCTCGCCGACCTCGACCTTGAGTTTGTCCACCAGAAATCAATCAAAGGACAAACCATCGCAGACCAACTTGCGGAAGCCCCTTTACCTGGGGAACAATTTACCAATTTTACATTCCCCGACGAACTCATCGCCACTCTTTCACTCAGGGAGGAGTCGTATCCAATGACCCTCTTCTTCGATGGATCCAAATGCCAGCGCGGCGGAGGAGCCGGCGTTGTTCTCATTCCTCTCGACACTGAGCCTATGCCTCTTTCATTCCGACTCGATTTCCCTTGCACTAATAATACAGCGGAATACGAGGCCCTTGTTCTGGGTCTCCAAGTTGCGTTACACTTAGGTATCAAATCTATCAATATTTTTGGCGACTCTCAATTGGTAGTCAATCAAGTTATGGGCATCTACCAATGCAAAAATGAGGAACTTCAAAAGTACAAACACTACGTGGATTCACTTCTAGCCTTATTTACTCACTATTCTATCCAAACCATTCCCCGCTCCACTAACAAATTTGTAGATACTATGGCTTGCTTAGCCTCGCAAATTCCAGCTTCATCAACTGACTCTGACATTTTCGTCTTGGTCCAACAACTCTTTGCCCCATCTTACTCAACCCCGGTTGTTTGTATGATAAATAATGTGTCTACTAATTCGCAGGATACCTGGTATCACCAATTCCACGACTACCTTACAACCTCTGTTCTCCCATCTGACCTTACTAGTACCGGAAAACGCGTGTTTCTTAAACGCGTTTCTCGTTATGTTGTTATGGGGGGACTCCTTTATAAACGTGGCTTTGATGGCATCCTCCTTCGATGTCTCACCGGTGCGGAGGTCACCCATACCATCCAACAAGTCCATGACGGTATTTGTGGCGGACATTTTAGCGGCCTTGCCGTGGCCAAACGAATCCTTCGCCTAGGTTATTATTGGCCTACTCTCAATAACGATTGCTACGAATATGTTAAGCGTTGTGTTATGTGTCAACAACATGCCAACCTTCAACATACTCCTAGCCACCCGCTACAGGTCGCCCGAGATCTTTGGCCTTTCTCACAATGGGGTTTAGACCTTATTGGTGAGATTCATCCGTCCTCTTCGCAACGTCACCGATGGATTATCACAGCAACCGAATATTACACAAAATGGGTGGAGGCTATTCCACTCATTTCAACTAAAAAAGAAAAAATTGTAGAGTTCATTAACCACCACATTATCTGTCGTTTTGGTGTTCCTCATCGCCTGATAACAGATAATGGAAAATCTTTCAAAAATAAGTTGTTGCAGGACCTTTGCGACAACTTTGGTATCAAACTCAGCTTCTCATCACCCTACTATCCACAAGCAAATGGACAAGCCGAATCCTCTAATAAAACCCTAACCAAAATCCTCATGAAAGTTGTCAATGAGTCCGGAAGAAATTGGCACGATCACATCCCCTTTGCCCTTTGGGCTTATCGTACTAGCATTCGTACCTCCACTAATGCCACACCTTTTTCTTTGGTATATGGTACCGAGGCTGTCTTGCCTCTCGAAATACAAATACCCTCCCTCAGGATATCTCTTCAGGATATTCTCACCAACGATGATTTCCGCCAAGAGCGGTTAGCCCAATTGGAGCTTCTTGACGAACGTCGTCTTACAGCTCTCGATCACCTTCAAATCTATCAAAAACGTATCAAGCGTGCTTATGATAAGCGACTTCATGAGCGTACCTTTAAGGTTGGTGATCTTGTCCTCAAAGAGAATCAACATGTAACCAAACTAGAAAAGAGCAAACGTGGAAAATTTGCTCCCAATTGGATTGGGCCTTATATAATCACTCACACTTATGGATCAGGCACTTATCGTTTAGCTTCGCTTAATGGTAAACCTGAGCCTGAACCCCTTAATGCCTTGCATCTTCGACCATTCTACTGTTGAATTTAGTGTTATATCACTTCTTATCTACCTGCCGCTCGTCCCTTGAGCTCACTTACCACCACATACACTTTGTTTCCTACACCTCATAATAAAAATCAAGCTCACATAGTTTGATTCTCACCTCACCTTAGCAATGCCTTCCCTTTTTAGTCTAGTCCATGACTTCAAAGTATTAAAATAACACATTCTTATGGGATTTTCTTGAGTCAAACTTCCTACCAAACTAGATGCTTCACGCCAAAAGGACATCTAGCTATCTACATTATATATAGACTGCTCCCTCGAAGGATAGCTATATGCCAAACTATTGCTGCTATTATATATAGACTGCTCCCCCGAAGGACAGCTATGCACTAAAATCATATCTGCTACTATAAATAGACTACTCCCTCGAAGGATAGCTATACACAGTCAGCCTTTATCAGAAGCTTCTCGCATTGATCAGCTTTGTGAAGACCTCAAGAATAATACAATCAATATCCCTTGTAGACTTCCCGCATCGATCAGTCTATATTCAGTAAAATAAAAGCCTCATTCAAAAGAGCTTTTGAGTCATGGACTTGTCTATTTAGGGTAGGTTCTCTTTCGTCAGAACACTCACTTTGTAACAAGTTCTCCGTACCTCAGCTATACCATCCACCTCACCTCACCATTTGTTTCAACTCAAGGGACGTGACGTACACCCGATATATTGTGATCATACAACTCTTTTCACCTATTGACTTCTCGTCTATGCACGGTACCTAGGGCTTCAAGCTCGTTCTACGTTGTTATGTGGTTTGTTTAGCTCTTTTCACCTACGGAGCACTCTTTCCTCTTTGCCTCACATCTAGGATTGTGTGTTGATCTTAATCAGGACATGGTTCCCTTCTACTTGGGTAGGCTAACTTTCACTTCCCTTATACCTTTTACAACATTACCAATTCGTTACCAACACCAACTCAACCTTACCTTACCAATATTAATATCAATATTTTTACCAACCAACCAATTGCCTAAACCGTACCAAATTGCCTAAATTCACCTCTCCCTGGTCCTAAGGGAGAACTACATCGGTCTGAGGCCCCTCCTTGCTTTGTGCAATGGGCTATGTAGGCAGCACTTCGGAGACATGGGGTCTCCCAAGGTTAGCTCGACCATCCCCTACCATAACCTATCATGTGTGGTAAATATAAATATTTTTGTGTATTTCTATTTAATCACATTCCTCTTTATCCTTTTTCAAAACACCAAAAGTCAAAACGAAAACATTCTTATTATTATCATAACTCAAATCAACATACATATCCAGTTTTATTTAGATGTTAAACAAATACATCTTCTCTATCATCGACATGCAGGTCGGCATCCTTATTTATTCTTATACCTTGCTAACATTTATTTAGACCCTCACGCCTCATCCCAAACTAGGTGATGATCGTGATCGTCGACGCCTCTCGCTAGGCCTCTCTGTCCTCAAAGGTACCACGGCTATTGGTACCGCCCACTGATCTGCCAATCTCTCCTGTAACATATGAATACGCTCCCTCTCGCATGGAGGAATCTCAGCCTCTAGTCTCTCCGCTCGTGACTCCGCAACCGCTAACAATCCTCTTGTCTCATTCATCTGCGTTTGGAGCTGATGAACTAAACTCTGCAGACGATCTCTCTCCGCTGTAATCATAGCTATGTCAGGGCGATCACGTACACCTCGCAGCTCTGCTACCCACCATAATCTATAGGCCTCTGTCGTTCCTGCATCCATTACCCTACGATCGGCTGCTATCTCCTCTGGCCCTTCTGGAGGTGTTGGCCAGGGAGGTGAGAATGCTGCCTCAGCGTCGATCCTCATATATGGTCTATAAGCCAGGGGTATGTCCTGCACAAATCCAAATTGTCACCGCACGCGATCTAGAGGAATCCTCTCATACTCACCTGGCCTGTGCCCTGCGATCCACCTCAATCGCTCTACACCCCTCAACTCCTCAACTATGTTCTCTGTTACCATATAGTTCCCGTACGGCCTCCAACAGATATCCGCAATTGTCACCATCTCCCATACCTGCCTATAATACTCAATGTCACCTGTCACGACCTGGGATCTTGCCTCTTGTTCTGTCTGGACCCATCGTCTGAATCCCAACCTCTGTACTCTGGTCTCTCCTGACTGGATGGGTCGGCCTATTGGTCACACACAAACAATGTGCTCATAGGCCCAACAGTGTAATAAGTATGAACAATCCAGTGTCGTCCTGTGATTTCACCTACAAGCCCATAAACCCCTGTATAGCTCCGCCAAATATGCAGGTGCCCATGCAAAAGTCACGTTCCTTTCTATCATCTCCCAAATAACACACATCAATGCTTTTGGAAATCTTCCCCCATCCGCCCTCGGTAACGCGTAATACCCTACCGCTATCATTAATATCACTGCTAACCTTGTCTCCTCAGGGTGTGCTGCATACATTATCCCATATGTGAATGTCAAACCTCGCTGTGTCAAGTCTCGTGCCGTATGGACCAAATACTGCCTGTTATCGCTACCCGCCCCGTGCTAGGCATTACCCTTTCCTGATATACTGGTGTTCCTGTAATTGATATACTGGTCGTCGTGGTGGGATAGGTGGTGGTGGTCCAGCTGGTCCAGCCCCTCCTGCTCCTCCTGGCTGTGCCATGGCTCAAACTCTCCTCTGCTGGGTCCTCCACCAATCAACTGCTGCCTCCTCCTCACTCGGGCCCACTAACAACTAACTCCTCCAGTCAAATAGCGCCACCTCACGCAACAAATGCTCCAATCTCAACTCTCCACGTCAGACAACTCAATTTGGTTTTCAAATTGTAAAAGTGACAATGACAGGCTGTATTTTTCTTTTTATAGGTTTTTCACCCCTAACCGATATCGGTTTTATTATGCCCTAAGGAACCGGTATCGGTCCTTTAACCGATATCGGTCATGTACAATCTGACATCGGTTTCATTCCAACTTTCCCCCAATTTCTGCCCCTATTTACTAAACGCCCTTTCTCACAACATCGCCTATATCCACCTTTGCTGAACACCGTTTGTTAACCTATTTGGCCCGACCCAAGGCCTCACCCTAACCATTTGGCCCGACCCAAGGCCACACCCTAACCATTTGGCCCGACCCAAGGCCTCACCCTACCCATCCGGCCCGACCCAAGGCCGCAACCCTAACCTATTTGGCCCGACCCAAGGCCGGTCAACCTACCTATCTGGCCCGACCCAAGGCCTCACCCTACCCATTTGGCCCGACCCAAGGCCTCACCCTACCCCGGACCCAAGGACTCACCCTACCCATCTGGCCGACCCAAGGCCTCACCCTACCCATCCGGCCCGACCCAAGGCCTCACCCTACCCATCCGGCCCGACCCAAGGCCTCACCCTAACCATTTGGCCCGACCCAAGGCCTCACCCCAACCATTTGGCCCGACCCAAGGCCGCAACCCAACAACTTGGCCCGACCCAAGGCCGTACCACTTCAATACCTTACCCAACATCAACAACATACACTTTTATCCACCCATCATGTAGCTTTTTGTTCAATCGAGCTCACCTGTTCGTGTTTTAGCATGATTAGGGTCCTTGACTTGATCTGTCGACCAACTTTGCCTAGACCTAGACCGTGACGTTTATCTCAACCAAACCAACCATTTGGTACTGCCGAACAAGCCTAAAACGTTCCTGTACCTTACCCGTTATATACCCTGGAGCTACTTCCTATGCCTTGGATACCAGGATTATATCACCCTTGTTTGGATAAACTATCGACCTTTGCCTATGCATTGCTGGTTTGCTCGTCAAATCATGTACCCTAGTCGCACTATTGCATTTCAACGTGCGTCTGCTTCCTTGGACCTACCCCACCCTCTCACCATCATCTCTACACCATTTACCCTTTATCAACCCTATCCCTGATTTCACGTTCTCTCAATCAGTGATAGATTTGAGGGGGATTACCTATACCCTTAACAGGAGAAACCACTTCATATTATTGTCCGTGCAGCTTTACAAAACAAGCTACACGACAATAAGGGGCTAATGTAGACACCAAATTTGTGTCTTACGACCCCTTGTGACCCGCATCTCATTTCGCAACCTAACCTCATCACCTAAACCTTACACAATTATTTATTAATTACCTTGTAATTGATAAATCCACATCACCTTACCTGCCACCTCATTTTGCCACCTCATCATGACCTAGTCCTAACCCTAAACTAACCTAATTAAGACCTATAACTTGGTCCACACCTACACCCATGACTAATGACCCCTTTCTCACACCCAAAACCGACCTTCTAGTCACTTGACCAAGCCCGCAACTAATCTCTCGGGAGAAAAGCAGGGAAAGTGGGCTATTTTACTAAAAATAGCCTACTTTTTCCTTACCGATACCGGTTCCTACTCGACCGCCGTCGGTTACGTAACCGCCATCGGTTCCCTGTAAATGGGCTCCCCTAACCAGAAACAAAGGTGGAAGGATTTTTGGATCAAGGGAGATCATCAGAAGCGATCAAGAGAATCCGGATCTTTACTTGGCTGAGCAGAGACAAGTGAAGAGACAAGAAGAGTTTGCAGCAAAGGAGATCAAGCCCAAGACTACAACTGGATAACCAGAGCCCTGTGATACTCAGCTGATCATCGGGAGGGAGATATCTCATCTTCTGTGTGTCAGGCCATCCTACCTGAGTTCTGCCTTTGTCATCAGAGTTCTTGGACCTGCATCTTCGTCAATAACCAGTAAGTTACATCTTGCATGTCCTCTTTAATAATATTTCTTAGACTTTTTGAATCACAGTCCTCATAAATCCATTCCTAGATCCACTACCTAGCATGCCATTGCATCTAACTATCATTCATTTACCTCTCATCACCTCATTACCTAATATCACTCATATACTAGCCTTACAAACAACACAGCTACCCTACAACACAGCTACCCTACAACACAACCACCCCACAACACAACCAACCTACAGATCCTAGACCCTACCGATATCGGTTATCAGTAACCGGTATCGGTTACTGTGACTCCAAACCAGAAACCAGTCTTTCCCCCTACCTATTTCAATGAAGCAATTTAATTGATATTTTACATTCTTTGGTGTTAATTCATATTAGCAGGGGAACTGACCACCTTTGAAAGGAATTTTTATATTTCTTGGGCCCAAGGTAGTTCCCGCATTTATTGTCTAATCAAAATCTTGTGGTCTTGTGTTCTTATTTGCAGGTAGTCCTTCCAAGACAAAAAGGAGTTCTTCGCAGTCAACCTGATCTTTCTCTACAGTACGTGCACACCATCTCGACATTAAACAGGTATTTCTCCTAGCCCTAACCCTTATCTGTTTCTAAAAGGAATGAAAGGATAGAAGTAACTCTATTTCCCAGAAGCCGAAACATTCCGAGCGAAACAGATGTATTTCTTTCATTGATTTCAAACAACACATTACAACTTCATCCTTTTCATAAATTTCAAATTTACAAAATACAAGCAGATCTCATTCCGTCACATTATTTTCAAAACAGAGTATGAAATAATAACTCTTTACATTTCACAAATGAATCTCTATCTTTTCCTTTGCATTACAAGTAACTTCACATTTTAAAATAATGATACAATTCATCCACTCCAAGTGGGAAGATAACAATGAAATTTTCTCTAAGGAAGGGACTGGAAACTACATTTTCTCCAAGATTCACAACAACAACATTTTGGTTTCTTCATCTTTTCATTTGATCACAACAAGGAAGGGGGAAAGGTAACGCTCTCCACCCAACCAAGACATCCAATAGGAACGGATAATCCATCATTCCCCATTAGCCCTTGAGCCCTAACCATATTGAAATGGAGAATGAATATCAACACATGGAAACAAGGCTTCTTTCACAACAAACAACATTCCTTTCACATGCAAAGAAAAATAAAATGCACAATCCAAAAAAGAACAACAGTTCACAACTGCAATAAAAATCATACACACAGTACATGGGCTTGATCAAGCAAGCCATCAAGAGCAAGAAATATGGGGAATCTCCTTATGACTCCCAAATTTGAATTGGGCATCCACCAAAATACATACCGCCAATAAACATATCAAACCCATAAACCTTATATCTCCCAACCCCTCCTTATGCCCCCCCCC
Source organism: Taxus chinensis (assembly GCA_019776745.2). NCBI lineage: Eukaryota > Viridiplantae > Streptophyta > Pinopsida > Cupressales > Taxaceae > Taxus > Taxus chinensis. The sequence continues at coordinate 868,740,756 of CM034151.1, read as the reverse complement.
CCAAGTTTATCCCTTATGCCCCCCTATAGTAATAAACGCAAGCAGTTTCTTTTCTAAGGTGGATCCCAGAACTAAAACTCCCTCCACAATAAAATCAGTGTCATTGGCAATCCCTTATGCTCCCCCCATATAAGACCCCATAGTCTTCTCCTACACCTTTCACTAAGAAATCTACCCAACCAGCCATGAATACACAGCACCATCACCATTTCATTCATGCAAGAAAAGGCAAAAACAACATATAAAAAGTATAGAATCCTACCTCTCCATAGTGAAGATTGTTTTTCCAAACAACAGTTCCTTCAGTACTCAAAATGCAGTCCCAAAACAACAAGGTATAAGCATGCAAAAGAACTTCCAACTCCTTCCTCAAAGCAATCTCTAATAGCTAAATAAATTCGACCCAAGGAGGAAAAAAACAAAGTGTTCAACAACCATAAACAAGGGAAGAATTCAAATTTTAAAGGAGAGGGAGGGAGAGGATGATGTGGATTCCAAGTGGGATGCCACATCATTCTTACTCAGCCCCCCAAAAAAGGAAGTCAACTTCACAAATAAATCACAATAAATGGAGATAACAAGAACCTTACACACTCAAAGTAACCCATACTTTAACAAGTACTGAATTAAAAATTTGTAACTTTACTAACGTTTGGTCCATAAAGACTTACATATTGAGTCATTTCACAATATTTTTGTCTTATGAGTACTTTTTGATCTACTAATTCACCCTAATATTTATGGTTGCTACATCACTAGAACCAGGTCTATTATAAGTTATAATTTGACCCACATTCCTCATAAATGCATCACACATATTTTAATTGAGTTTTGTAACCATTCGATGGGTTTGTGGGGCTTGGGCAGGGTTCTAATACTCCAAACCTATCTATGTGTACATGAAATTACACATCACTTACACATTCTTACAACAGTGGTCATTAATACCTAAATGACTTAATTTATTACTAGTAGGCTTTGAGCATGATGATTTATGTAGTTTTAGACATAAATGGTTATACAAATGACATACATGAGGAGCATTTGGTTAATAGCTTTTGACATGACACTTTATTACGTATATCATTCCACATCCCATGATTAGGATGCCTTGAAAGGAAGTCTATAAACTATAAGGACCTGTATCACCATTACTAGTTCTCATATATCTATTATCTACTTTATAGGGTAACATATTACAACTCTAACCCCTATGTTGATTTTAAAAATGAGGCCCTTGATCTATGTTTTATTTAAAACTTTCTTTAGTATCTCCATTAACCCAACTATTTCATTAGGGTTTCTATTACATTATTTATAAATTATGCAATTTTCTCAGCCTTATGTTCTTCATCTACATTTTTATTTTTTTGATATACATCATATGCAATATCACATTGTTGTGATTGTTAACCTGCAAAATACAAATACCTCCTTCGGTGTCATGGCCACACTAGACATCCAAAATGATATAAACAATATTTCAAAATCATCTAAACACACAAATCAAAACAATATCATTAATTCAACATTATCATTTTAATTTAATTTACAACTATATCATCATCCAACGAATCTATATACTAGAGATACTCATACTATCAAATGTCACAAGTCTAAAATCAACATCACTAATATGTCAATGTCAACAGTATGTCATCATTCATATATAATAATGTATCTAATGATCATTATCCATGCTAATTGAATCAAGGTCCATAATAATCCAGGGTCTAACATCTACACATCATAATAAATCAAAACATAATAATGTCCAAAATGAGATCAACAGTAGTCAGATCAGTATCTAAACAGTGTCACAGGAAAGTGGGCACTACAACTATGAAATTAGTGTCCTTTCAAAGAAAGTAGACGAGATGGGGAAAAATTCAATCTACCTTTTCTAAGGAAAAAAATTAGAGAGAATGTTTGTTAGGGAGAATAGAAGGTGGTGAGTGACGGATGTCATGGTATCCTCTAAGGAAAAAAAGTCATGAGAAGATGTGATTATGAACAGATGTGATGATGCCCCCTTGAGAGGGCTAACGAGAATGAAATATATGACGCAACTCTCAAAGAGAGGAGAGATCAATTATGTGGAGAAGAGGAAAATAATGGGGTGGAAGAGATTGGAATAACCACACAACACAAATGGAGAAAGGATTCAATCATCCTTGAATGTTAGGTGTGAGGGTGTGTGGGAGGATGCAATGGGAAAGAGAAAAGGGAATGAATAGGATTGGGGGTTGATTATGAAAGGAACGATACCAGATCGTACCAAGCCAAGAACACAGATGCTAATTAAACACCACTATCAATAAGATGAAAGTAATTCACCAGAATAACTTTACATAAACCTTTGCAAACAAATGAGAAGCAATATCATATATTATTATAGAAAATATAATTGTGTGCTTTAAGGAATGCTCCAATGATTTTTTGATTTCCTCTAATATGATTCTAATTTCTCCATTGATTCATGTGAATGTCATAGATAAATATTTCCTTCTAATCAAGGAAATGTAATTCTTATGTATTTATACACAAATTGAATTCAAATTAGGACCCTAGATTTAGGACTTAGAACTAGACATCCAGAATGTAGTCAAAAAGAAAAATCAAGGAGAAACACGGGTCTATACGAAAAAGACTCAGAAGAGACCACATCAATTTCTCCTAGGATCTAAATAATGATTCTCTAGAAATATCCACATATGCATCTAGATGTTTTTGAGAGCTAGAGGATAGGAAAGGGGTAGGAAAAGGAAGGGTGAATGTAAAAAATGTACTTAGGTGAACATGTGCTGAGGTACATTTTATAGCGGTCTAACATCCCCCCTCAATTGAAGCTATTGAGGCCAAAATATTTGTCGCATGTCCATTAGGAGGAGTTTCAATTGAAAATTTTAAAATTGATGAGGGCCTCAAGCCCAATAATTCAGTCCTTCCTCTCAACGCGAGGTACCCAAAACTCCTTTGATTTACATCATTGAGTAAAGATTTTAAAGTCCAACTCCAAGGCATCCCAATAAGCTCGACTCAACACACCTCTTACAATGCTGAAGAAGTTCCTACTCTTCAATGTGGTGCTCGAATCCATCTAGTGAGAGACTCAAATCTCACATACAAGTGATCATTGGGTTTCAACTCAGAATTGCTCCACATAAGCACACTATCAACGGAGATGATGTCGAAAGATATTAGATCTCTTCATGTCCGTACATAATTGACCATCAACTAGCTGCCAATTTGTTTTTTTTTTTTTTACATTGATTATTATTTCCACATTGTAACATGGCCAAAAGACACCCAAAATCCAGAGTGTCACAATTCTTATTTTTTGCCAGGGTGGGGGTGCATTTATTTTAGGGGACCCAAAGTATAGTAGGTTTGACTATTCTTTTCTCATTTTCCCATACTGTTCAAAATGCCTGCAAATGACAACTACCTAATTTTTATGAGTTGCCCGATTCTTAACTACTTTGAACACTGATAATTATGCTAACACTAGAAAACACCAAAATTTACACCCCATAAGGGATAATGTGAACATGCCATTTGGTTCAAAAATACAGTGGTATAGTAACATCGATCTCAACAAATGATGTTGCACAATACACATACATTTGATAGGGAAAATTGCTCAAACAAGAAGCATCATAATTTTCATTTTTTTGGTGTGTCAAAGTGGAGCATTTAACCCTGATATGGTCGAGGAGGCCAAAAAAAAATGAATTATTGGGATAAAGTGAAAATTTTCTATGTCGCCGAAAATGAGAAATTAAACTACTTCATCTTCAAAGTCAGCACGGATTGAATCTAAAAAGATGCAACCAACTAAAAATTGGTGCAAGCATTTATAATATATGTTTGCAACTTTGCAAGCATCAGAATGTGTGTCAAGATTTGGAATAAGTAAGTGATGAAAACTAAAATATCTGTTATTCTTGAGAGCTCTTCCTGAAGGTGTCATACTCATGTATTGCTTGTGAACACATTAGATATAGATTGGTCAAGTGAACTTTTGAGAAGGAGCTCTGTGAATATGCTGATCAACAATAAATAATCTATTCAAACAAGTACTAATGACATTGAAGAGTAATTCCAGGTTACATGTGGAATTAGAAAGTAAATAAATACCTAGAAAATACTCCTAAACAGTGACTCTGCTAGTGAGACCCATTCAACGGAGCATGCGAGATCTGTAATGTAGTGGTATGCTTCTCAATAAATCCATGCAGCTGAGCCAAAGTAGGCCCATACAAAACATGTCTTATTTGTGATAGGCACAGATGTGGACATGAGCATAAAGTAACAAGCCTCATAGGTATAAAATGTTTAAAAAAGTAGGTCATTAAGCTCAAATACTGGCAGATTAATGACATTGGGTACAAATAATCTAAACAACTGCCAAGTGGACAAGGAGCATAAATAGGGTTGTCCACAATATGATGGTGAAAGCTGGAGGCAAGCAACCATCTTCAACAGGGAGTGTATTATTGTATCTTTATAATGAATGAGTGATTGAAGATGAAAATTTCACTTGTATGAGTGCATCAATCAAACAAAGTGTCCACAAATTTCTACAAATATAATTTTGTATTCCACATACTTTAGAGAAAAGCATATCATTCTCACCATCCATGACAGGAATACAAACTATTACTTCTTCACATTTTAGTGACATGTCACCCATCAGCTGAACATTGTTTCCATAGGTGATGATAACACTCATACATTGTTTAGGGGATTAGTTCCAATTATCACTGCAAGTCTCAAAATAAATAACTCCAATGGAAAGATCACAGAAAAAACAATGTCACTTTTACAAAAAACGGCACTCAAAACCGAGTTATCCAAAAGTCAAAGCTTTTATACTCTGTTATTTATTTTAGGTGCCACTCTTAAAATGTTATTTTCACCACACAAATAAAATTAAAGGGGGTTGAAGTTAAGCAACTAGTAGGAATAAAAAGATGTAAGCCCTCATAAGACCATAATAACTAAGGGCTAAATTTTAATTGTTGCAAGAGTCTTACAACATGCGGGTGTGCAAGATGTTTCAATTGAGACATTCATATTCAACAAGATGAAAATTCCCATGTGTAGATCTCAAGAAATCCAACAGACCCAAAATATAATCCCATGATGTTCTTTTCTAAGGTGGGCCATGTTCTGAGGAGAACCAATTGCTTCTTTGCAGATATACTCAAAATAATTCATTGAGTATACAGTCAATGCTTAGGGGTTTTCTACGCACTCATGGATCCAATGGAAGCCTGGGACTTCCAGAATTAAGTGCAGCAACAAAATTGGGGAGATCCCAAATTCATGAGGAAAACAACATCGAGTGCCTTTAAAAAATAACAACTTGCAGGCGGCATGCTAACAACAATCTCTAGGAAACCATGAAAGGAACGATACTAGATCATACCAAGCCAAGAACACAGATGTAATCAAACACCAGTGATCAATAAGATGAAATGGTAATTCACCAGAATAACTTTACATAAAACCTTTGCAAACAAATGAGCAGAAATATCATATATTATTATGGAACTCAATGTAATACATTGAGAATGGGCCTTGCTTAAATAGGCAAGGAATAACAATCTAAGAACCAGTCAAGGTCATAGATCAAGCCATAAATCAAGGAAATAATGGTATTCATCAAAGAACTAGTCAAGATCATAGATTTAGGAGAGAACTAGACATCTAAGGATCTAGTCAATACCATAGATCAAGAAAATCAACTATACCTAACAACTAGATAATATCTCCTAATATCTAAGTAAGATAAAAGAAATATCCACACACATAAGTGGGTGAGGATAAATAAAATAAAGGTAAATAAAGTACCTAGGTGAACATGAGATAAGGTAAATACCTACTCTAGCACCCCCCCCTCAAGTGAAGCTAGGGGCCAAAATAGAAGTGGCATGTACATAGTATGAGTCCTGGATAACTAGGCCTGATGAGGTACTCATGTACAATAACTGGGAAAAAAAGGACACCACAAGGTACCCAAAACTAGTAACAACAAATAAAGAGAGTAAAGACCCACTCCAAGGCATCCCAAGAAGCTCGGCTCAAAAAAATTGTACAATGCTGAAGAAGTTTGGTGTGCACTGTGATTTGAATCCACTAGGTTGATCACAAAACTCAAAAACAACTGACATCAAAGAGTTGGTCACCAGTGATGAGCTCCATATAAGGAGACTATCAGACGTTGTGCATGTCCCTCAAAGTGCAACTAAACACCAAACATAATGTATTGCATTGAGCTCCATAGTGGTTGTATGGGTATTGCTGTGGTCATTTGTTTGCGAGTGGTCTTCTGGAGCAGTTGTTCTGGTGCATTACTGTGAAAGGTGTTGATCGAAGGTGTTCACTTGTGCATAAGATGGAGATGGCGTTGGGAACGAGGAGGGTATCGTTGGCGTTCAGTAGCTGATTAGAGCATGCATGAGATCCCTATCACACCATTAGTTCAAGATTTTGGTGTGACGACAAGTCGTGCATCTCTGATACCAGTCAGTTAAGCATGCGTCACCCCCAGAGTAGTTCTGGGATTGGGTGACCTCCCAAGAAATTATTGGTGTCACTTCCTCCTAATTTGTCTATTGGGCATGATTAGGTGTATACCCAGCTCCATCATGCAGGAGGGTATTGGCATAACAACTGATTAACATGATGAGATCCCTCTCCACCATCATTTCGAGCTTTTGGTGTGACAGTACAAGTCATGTAGCTCTGATACCATAAAAGGAATGATACCATATCGTACCAAGCCAAGAACACAGATGCTAATTAAACACCATGATCAATAAGATGAAAATAATTCGCCAGAATAACTTTACATAAACCTTTGCAAATAAATGAGAAGCAATATCATATATTATTATGGAACTCAATGCAATACATTGAGAATGGGTCTTTCTTAAATAGGCAAGGAATAACAATCTAAGAACCATTCAAGGTCATAGATCAAGCCATAAATCAAGGAAGTAACTAGTCATCAAAGAACTAGTCAAGACCATAGATTTAGGAGAGAACTAGACATCAAGGATCTAGTCAATACTATAGATCAAGGAAAGAACTATACCTAACAACTAGATAATATCTCCTAATATTTAAATAAGATAAAAAAATATCCACACACATAAGTGGGTGAGGATAAATACAATAAAGGTAAATAAAGTACCTAGGTGAACATGAGCTAAGGTAAATACTTACTCTAACAGATTATGAGAAGAGTAAGAGAGGTGAATGGTTATGGAGATAGGGGAGGGAGAAAAAAGGAATGAAAGAGGTAGAAAAGAATAAGAGAGACGAATGATAAGGGAAGAAGTGAATAATGAAGGACAAACAAGGAGAAGACATGAAAATGATAGAGTAGAGGGTGAAGTTATGAAATAGAGAGATGTGCCAAATGAAGGAAGAAACAAAGATAATAAAGAGGGATGCATGAAAGTGAAAGAAATGATAGAGATGAGAAAATTAGGAAACATGGGGAAGGATAAATAAGAAGGAGATGACGAGGTGGGAGTAGGGGGTGAAATCGACTGAAAAATTGAAAGAGGACGAAAGAAGAAGTAGAATGGAGAAAAAATAAGAAACTATGAGGGGCAAGGAAAGTGTGAAAAAAAGTAGAGAAAAGAAGATACACGGGTACAAAATGAACGAAAAGGTAGGGATGGTAGAGAAAAGGAGAGGTGGTAAGAAGAAACGTGAAAATTAGAGCGAGATGAAAGGAGGATAGAATGAATACATGGAGAAGATTGAAAGAACCGTCTCATTGTGAGGAAGACCAAGGCAAAGAATATGGAACAAACTGTATGGAGATACATGTGGAGGGTGGTATGATAACAGAATGACAGGACAATGCTGAAGAGCCAGGTTATAGATGGGGAAGTAAGGAGGAAATGTGATGGAAAAAGGGGAAGAAGATGATAAAGGGGAAGGGAAATAAAAAGAGGGGTGGGAGAGAGAAGAGGATAACAGATAAAATGATGTATAAGGAAGGGAATACAGAAAGGGGATAATAAGTGGAGACTGAAAAGTATGGAGGAATGTAAAGAGAAGAAAGAGGGGAGGAATGACATAAATTGGAAAAGAGGTGCAGAGATGCATGAAATGAGGATACTAGGATTACGAGAAAATAGAAAAAGGATGTATGATGAAGATAATAAAGATATTGAAAAAGGCAAAGGGAAGATGGAGAGATGGGTAAGAGAGTGACAAGAAAGGGTGGGATTGGGGGGAAAGAATAGGAGAGAAAAGAGAATGGGGGATAGAAGAGGCAATGCCAATGAGGGGATGTTAGGGAAAGTCCACTAACAATAAGTGGTGAGGAAGGATGAGAGAAAAAATGAAGAAAAGGAGAAAGGTAATAAGGATTGGAAAGGGTAACGCCAACAAAGGGATGTTAGGGAAAGCCCACTAACAATGAGTGGTGGGCCTAGAGGAAGGAAGGAATGAAGGGAAACTATAGAAGGTCCAAGGGAATGAATGAGGTTGTGCGGAATGAGGATTGATGATTTTTAGAGAAAGTACACTAACAATTATTAGTGTGGGAATAGAAGATGGTGATGAAATAATGTTAGAGGAATGCTAACAACAATGGCAAATAAGTGTATGGGTAGAGATGTGGGAGAATTTGAGAAGATGAAGTGGAAAGAGTAAAGAAAATGTGAGGGATGAGTTGGACCTATGAGAAAGCAAGGAGAGGATGTGGAAGATGAGGACGAACGAGGTGAGGATGAAGAAACAAGACATGAAAAGGATGGGAAGAAAACGCTATAAAGGGTGATGGATCAAGAAAGGGGAAAACGGGGGAGAAGAACATGATTATAGGTGGAAGATATTAGACATATGTTGTGATATGATAGGTGGAGAAAGGATAATGGTAGGAGGAAAATGTGTTTGGTAGGAGAGACAAGGTGGAAGAAGCGATCAACAATGTGAGCGAAGAATGAGGTGAGGGAAAAGTTCAAAATGATGATTTTAGCGTAACGAGGACCCTGACATAAGATTGCCATGTGACGGAAGTGGTTAAGTAAGATTGTCAAGCGAGTGACACTAGAGATGACAAGTGGGGTGAGAGAGAAGTGGTGTTTACGTGAATGGAAGAGGAGGTGAGAGGATGTGATAATGGGTAATTCCAAGAAAAAGTGAAGAGTGAGGATGTGTAGTGATTGGGAAGGCAAGAAGACGGATCATCCTTAAGAGGGACTCTTAAGTGAGATCATCATGCCGTGCAAGTGTTTAAGTAAGATTGCTAAGAAGAGGATGGTTATAGTGGTGGTAAGAAGATGTGATGATGGGTAATGAAGAGAAAATATGGATAGTGAGAATGTAGAGTTATGGGTAAGTGAAAGATGACATGTCATGCTTAAAAGAGACTCTTAAGTAAGATCATCATGCCGCCAAAGTGGTTTTGCAAGATCACTAAACTGACAGGGATGATATGCAAGGAGAAAGACAAAATTGTATTGGGTATAAGGGTGGAATGGTTGGTTTAAGAAGATGATCACGACGAAAGGTAGGAGAAATAAGATATGGGAAATATGATGGGATGGGGAAAGTTCATAGAGAAGATCAACCTTAAGAGGAATTCTTAAGTAAGATTTCCATGCGGCCGGATTGGTTAAGTAAGATCACTAAGCTGAAGAAGAAGAAGAATGATCATAGAGTTGGTGGAAATATGGTATGAAAAAATGGACTGGAGGGGAACCCTCAAGTGGATTTTCCATACTACAAGAGTGTGTAAGTAGGATGACCAGACATAAGACAAATTTGGGGAAGGATGAGAAAAGAGAGTGATGTATGCCTAGGTGGAAGAGGAGATGAGAGGAGGTTATAAAAAGGAAGAAAAGAAACAAAGGAGTGTAACATAAATGGATGAAGTAATATATGTAGTGGAGGGTGGAGAGTGTGAGAGGGTAATCCTTAATTGGGGTGCCTGCATGGTGAGAGTAATGATGTGAGAATGAGAAGAAGGAGAGGTGAAATGGGAAGATGTGTGTGGTGGTGATTGTTGTTTGATGAGAGGGGAGGTGGTGGATAAGCTTCTAAAGTGGGAAGATCTTAGGGATAGAGTAAACCTCCATTGAGTATCCCATATATAAGGGGTTATTAAGTAAGACCATCAAGTGGGAAGTAGAAGGGTGAAAAGAAGAAGAAAAATGAGTGAGAGGGGACATGAATGGTGAGAAGTGTAATATGGGGATAAGTGGCGGAGGAGTAAAAATGAGGAGCGAGGATGAATGGATCAAATATATGGTGATCATGGTGGGGGAGGAGGAGCTTCTAGATAGTGAATGCTACTTGAGAAAGATCTTCAAGTAGGATTCGCAAACTGCAATTGTGACTAGTAGGATTCCCAAACTGGGGAATGTTTTAATATGGGTGAATGAATGGGGTGAAACTTAAGATGTTTATCATGTAGGAAGATACTCATGTGATGAAAAGCATCTTAATTTTAATATAGCACATAACAAGATGCATCATGATGTAAAATATCAGGATGAATAGACTATAATATGTGTGATAGCATAGACATGGGCCATAAAAAAAGGTTTGATGCCCCAGTACAATATGCAAGTGGAAGAGAGCATAGATAGAAGCCATCAAGAAAGTAAAATTCCCTTGTACAATATGAAAATGAAAGAGAGCATAGACAGAGGACATCAAGAAAGTATGATTCCCCAGTATGATATACAATCAAATAACATAATTATATTAGAGAGAACACCAAGATACATAAAATCAAGATGCCCCCTGTAATATATCAAGATACAAGAAAGTAATTAATAAATTGTAACTAATAATGCAACACAAGAACACATAAACATGTCCCTAACGTGTTCCACAGTGAGGATTGATCGGATGTGCCCCCAAGTAGGGGTACAAGGATAGAAAAAAGGATTTGATCATTTTCCTCAAATAAGGAAGCAATGAGATCTAGATTTGCCCCAAGCGAGGATTTACATGAGGAGAAGTTGTTTGAATTTGATAGTCATAAGGTGATTGAAAAATTCGTTGGGGATAATAGTTCAAAGGATGAATTGTGCTAATTTTGTTATATTTTTTGCAATTTTGTGGAGTTTACATATTTTTTTTGTTTATTATTTTTTTTGGAGTTTTGGAGATTTTCCAATGTTTTTGGATTTTTAAATTGTTTCTAATGTTTTTGTATTTTTGACCATTTTTTCCATTGTTTTTGGATTTGTGACGATTTTCTAATGTTTTTGTTTTTTGAAGATTTTCAAATATTTTTGGATTTTTGACGATTTTCGAATGTTTTTAGATTTTTAGATTTTTACACTATTTTTGGCAATTTATGGACTAGAATGCAGACCTTTTTGGAGAGGTGATAAACCATGATATTGTCCATAAGTACCATGTTCCTCATGGTAACTCATGATTTGAATAACAAAAATTATCATTCCATTGGCTGGATATGTTGGTGATGCTATGATGAAAAGAAGTCTATCTCCATTCTTGACTCCACACAACTAGTAAGATGCGAGGGCTCATCACTGAGAATCAAGAAGGATGCAGGACTTGGATAATGAATAGAGAGAAAAATTCTAAAAACAATCCCTTTAGGAAATTGTGACTCAATTATTCTTAACATCACTGAACCGGTTTCAAAAATGGCTTTCAATTTATGAGTCATGTGTTAGACTTAGAAAATTACGTGGCCTACTGATTGGTAAGATATGAGGTGAAGGGATAGGTCTCTCTTCACTTAGAAATCTAAATTACTTCTTTGGGGATTTTATAATTTTAAGCCCTATCATATTTATAAGATGTTGTATTCTTGTTATGTCTCCCTATGCCTTGCCCCATGCTACCAGTGAGAAGAAGGGCTTATCACAGAAGGAAAAACATAGGCGAGTAACTTATTTTTTTGTCTTGTTTTGTTTTTAATGTTTTTTATTTTTTAAATTTTTTGGAGATTTTCCAATGTTTTTTGAATTTTTAAATTGTTTCTAATGTTTTTTTATTTTCGACGATTTTTTCCAATGTTTTTGTATTTATGACGATTTTCGATTTTTTTGGGATTTTTGATGATTTTTAAATGTTTTAGGATTATAGGGCATTTTTACACTGTTGTTGGCAATTTATGGACCAGAATGTAGACTTATTTGGAGAGGTGATAAACCAGGATATTGTCTGTACATACCGTTTTCCTCATGGTAACTCATGCTCTGAATAACACAAATTCTCATTCCATTGGAAGGATATGTTGGTGATGTTATCATGAAAATAAGTCTAGCTCCATTCTTGACTCAACAAAACTAGTAAGATGCAAGGGCTAATCACCGAGAATCCAGAAGGACGCAGGAGGTGGATAATGAATATAGAGATAGATGCTAGAAATAACCCCTTTAAGAAATGATGACTCAGTTCTTCTTAATGTCATTGAACCAGTTTCAAAAATGGATTTCACTCTATGAGTCATGTATTAGACTTAGAAAATTACGTGGCCTGCTGATTGGTAAGATATAAGGTGAAGGGATAGTTCTCTGTTTCACTTAGGAATCTAAATTAATTCTTTGGGGATTATTTAATTGTAAGCCCTGTCAGATTTTTAAGATTTTGTATTCTTGATATTACTCCCTATGCCTTGCCCCATGCTACCAGTGAGAAGCAAAAGCCTCATCACCAAAGGAAAAACATAGGTGAGTAAATTCTTTTTTGTTTTGTTTTTTTTAATGTTTTTTATTTTTTAATTTTTTTTAGAGTTTGGGAGATTTTTAAATGTTTTTTGGATTCTTAAATTGTTTCTAACGTTTTTGGATTTTTGATGATTCTTTCCAATGTTTTCATATTTGTGACAATTTTTGAATGTTTTTCAGATTTTTGATGATTTTTTAATGTTTTTGGATTTTTGATGATTTTTGAATGTTTTTTGGATTTTTAGATTTTTACACCGTTGTTGGTAATTTATGGACCATATTGCAGACTTATTTGGAGAGGTGATAAACCAGGATATTGTCTATATGTACCATGTTCCTTATGGTAACTCATGCTCTAAATAACACAAATTATCATTCCTTTGACATGATATGTTAGTGATGCTATGATGAAAAGAAGTTTAGCTCCATTCTTGACTCCACAAAACTAGTAAGATGTGAGCGATCATCATCGAGAATCAAGAAGGACACAGGAGGTGGATAATGAATATAGAGACAAATGCTAACAAAAATCCCATTAGGAAATTATGACTCAATTCTTCTTAACTTCACCTGAAATAGTTTCAAAAATGGATTTCACTCTATGAGTCACATGCTAGACTTAGAAAATTATGTGGCCTGCTAATTGGTAAGATATGAGGTGAAGGGATAGTTCTCTATTCACTTAGGCATCTAAATTACTTCTTTGGGGAGAATATAATTGTAAGCTCTGTCAGATTTATAAGATTTTGTATTCTTGAAATGACTTCCTATGCATTGCCCCATGCTACCAGTGAGAAGCAAGGGCTCATCACCGAAGACAAAACATAGGTGAGAAATGACACCTTCCTCCATTCCCAGTCTCCAACTACTAGTAAGAAGTGTGAGCTCAACACCAAAGACTATGAAGGACGAAAGATGTGATAATGAATTATTCATAATTTATTGAATTGATGGAATTTTATAATAGTTCTTTGTATTTGGGAAGGAACGTCTGCCCCCAATCTCATCCCAACATGACTATTAGGATGAAAGGGTTCAACACCAAATTCTAAGATGGACGATCAAACGAAATGGGTAAAAATGTTTAGAGCTTTGTTATGAAAGAGAGAATTTATTTGAAGGGAATATATTACCATCAATAAGTTTCTAGGTATGACTATATGCAAAAGCGACTGAAAATGGGAGATATTATAAGAAGTATGATACTCAAAAGACTTAATAGGATCTATGTTAGCACCTATCTCATGATGATAAATATGAATATATGATTGCAATAATGAGAATACATACCAATGGAAATGAATAACTTTAAATTATTCAGAGATAAGTTAAATAGAAGTAACAATGAACTACATTCATTGGTTCATCAAGTTCTTGACCATATTCAGTGGCCAACTTATAGGTTCCAGAGCCAAATTTGGTTGTTATTACATAGGCTCCTAACCAATTAGGCTCAATTTTTCCTTGTTTTTATTGCTCTTTAGTGGTATTATTTTGATTTTCTTTTAAAAACGAGGTCACCCTTTTTGAATTCTCTGGGTCTTATCTTATAATGATAACTATGTTGCAATTTTTTTTGATAGACTTGAAGATGATTGATGGCATTATGTCATTTTTCATTGAGAAACTCAAGTTCTTGAAGTCGTGACTATTGGTATTCATCCCCAGTAATTAGATATTTAATGGAGATTCTCAATGATGGGAGTTCTATCTCAATAGGTAAAATGGATTCATAACCATAAACAAGGGAATATGGGGTGGCTTCAGTAGGCATGCGGTAAGATGTACAGTAAGCCTAAAGAGCGGGGTAAATTTGAGTATGCTAATTGCGTCCATGGGTGATGACAATTTTTTCCATCATGGATTTTAAAGTCTTGTTGGTTTCTTCTAATTGACCATTACCCTGAGGGTAGTATGGAGTGGACCACTTAAGTTTGATGTGAAAATGTTTGGCTAGGTCTTTTACATCTTGGTTTTTAAATGATTTTTCATTATTTGCAACCAGAGCAGATAAAATACCAAATCAAAAAATGAGAATATTAAAAATGAATTTCAATATTTGGCTATCGGTAATATAGGTGAGAGGCATAGATTCCACCCATTTAGTGAATTAATTGGTAGTGGTAATGATGAACTTATGTCCATCGGATGATGTTGGTATGATTTTACCAATGAGGTCAAGTCCCCTTTGAGAGAAGGGCCATGGTTTGGTTATAGATTCCAATGCTTGGGAAGGTGCGCGGATAATATTTCCATACTTTTGACATGCTTGACATTGTTTGAAAAAAGGCATGCATCACTTTCCATGGTGGGCCAATAATATCCAACTCGTACGATTTTCTTGGCTAAGGCTATACCAATCATGTATGTTCCACAGATACCATAATGGACTTCAGTTAGGACACTCGAGGTTTCTTCCTAATTAAGACATCAGATCAAGGTGCCATCATATCCTCATTAATTTTTTTTTGCTAAAATGGTGTAATAAGAGGCACGTTGTGCTAAAACACGTTTATGCATTGGTTTTATGTCGGTAGGAAATGTTTTATCACAGATGAAGGTATAAATATCATGGTACCAAGGGTTATTTGGAACCATGATTTTTTGGGGTGTGGATCATATTTTTGGTCTTCTCCAATCAGTATTGAAGTGTTGGAGTTCAGGCAATTAAATTTGGAAACTTCAAGAGCATTCTGCAATCATCTATTTTTAGATTTTTGTGAGGTTATTGTGACGTTGATGCTAATTATCTATCAACATCATGAAATTTTTTTTTCATCCATGGGAAGATGAAAGATCATGAATTTAAAACTTCTAGGGTCAGCTTTAGGACTTCTTGAAAGGATTGTAATCCTATAAATAGAGGTGTTAGGGTATCTTGAAGAAATATTAAGTTTTCAAGAGGTCTTGAGTCTTAGTGATCAAGGTTAAGGAATGGAGTGTCAATTGTGGTTTAGATGTGGTTTAACATCTTTGGAATTCTGTTGTGATTTCATAACTGAGAGAAGACCGTGAGATTTGTTTTACTCTTGTTGATAATAAAATCTGAGAAAGTTCTTGGTGGATGTAGCCCACATTGGGTGAACCATGTAAAATCTTGTCTTGTCTTATTTTGTGCATTATTTATTTATGTTGTTATATTTCTACAATTATAATTCTGTTATATTGTTTCCTACTTCTTTGATTTGAGGAATTGTTTCCGTATATTTGTTCACTAATTCCTAACAATTGGTATCATAGCTTTGGTGGTTCTTTGCTGAAGTGGTAAATCATAGGGAAAGTTTAGCTTGAGTGTGAGCTATGGCGGATGAGGGAAGATCGAGGGTTTATAATTTCAATGGGCAGAACTTTGGTTTGTTGAAGATCCAAATAGAGGATTACTTATATCAGAAGGACCTCCATGTTCCTTTTGCTAGAAAAGGAAAGAAACCTATAGCCATGTTGGATGAGAATTGGTAGTTGTTGGATAGAAAGGTGCTTGGGGTAGTTCGGTTATGCCTTGCATCTTCAGTAGCTTTAAACATATCGCAGGAGAAGACCACAAAAGGTCTGATGAGTGTGTTGGGGAAGTTATATGAAAAACCCTCCACCTCTAGTAAATTTTTTTTGATGAGAAATGTATTTTATATGAATATTTCTGAGAATGGTTTTGTTGCTGATCGTTTGAATGAATTTAATATGGTTGTGAGTATTTTAAACTCAGTAAAAATTGACTTTGACGATGAGGTCAGGGCTTTGTTGATTTTTTGTTCCTTGCTAGATAGCTGGGATAACTTGGTTATGGCTGTAATTAATTTAGTCTCTAATAATTTAAAGCTAAAGTTTAAGGATGTAATAGGTGTGATCCTAAGAAAGGAAATGCAAAGGAAGAGCATTGGAGTTTCTTCTACTTTTGGAAATGCTTTAACGGTGGAGAGAAGAGGGAGACAAAAGAATAGAGGGAAAGGTAACCATGGGAAGTCGAATGATCATGGAAGGTCAAAGTCCAAGAGTAAGTTAGAATGTTGGCACTGTGGGAAGGTTGGTCATGCTAAGAAAGAATTTTGGGCTCTTCGGGATAAGAAGAACAAGAAGGAGGAAACTAAAGAGGTAAATTTGGGAGTAGGTGATGTTTTTCAGGATGTCTTAATTCTTTATTTAGATAATATTGTTGAATCTTGGGTGTTAGATTCAGGGGCTTCTTTCCATGCCACCCCACATAGACATTACTTTACTAATTTTGTTCAAGCTGATTTTGGACAGGTATATCTTGGTGATGATGAACCATGCATCATAGTAGGGAAAGGTTGTGTTTAGATAAAAATGTAGAATGGGAACACATGGCTACTTAACGACATCATGCATGTGCCTAAGTTGAGGTAAAACTTGATATCAGCGGGTCAGGTGGACAGTGATAGTTATACAATCAGTTTTATAGTGGATTCTTGGAAGGTTACCAAGGGATCTCTTGTGGTTGCAAAAGGTAAGAAAAATGGTTTTTTGTATTTAACCAGTGAAGCTAATTATTACAATTTAGTTGCTGCAGATGGAGATGTAACTTTGTGGCACCAGAGACTCAGTCATATGATTCAAAAGAGCATGCAGATGATAAAGGATAGGTTTTCTAGATTAAAGGAGGATTTGGAATTTTGTGAGGACTGTGTTTATGGGAAACAAAAGCGGGTGACATTCCTCAAGGTTGGACCTACCAGGAAGAAGGGTAAATTAGAGTTAGTGCATACATATGTATGCGGCCAGCTAAGGTAAACTCTATTGGTGGTTCATGTTATTACGTCACTTTCATTGATGATGCAACTAGAAAAGTTTGGGTATATTGCATTAGAAATATATCTGATGTGTTTTAAAATTTCAAAAGATGGAAAACCTTGGTTGAGAATGAAACAGATCTCAAGATGAAATGTCTCAAGTCGGATAATGGAGGAAAACATTACAGTAATTAATTTCTTGATTACTCTTCGGTAAATGGGATCCACAAGAAAAGAACGGTTCCAAATACTCCACAGAGAGCCTATTTTTGGTCTTCTCCAATCAGTATTGAAGTGTTGGAGTTCACACAATTATGTTTGGAGACATCAGGAGCCTTATGCAATCATCTGTTTTTAGATTGTTTTGAGGTTGTTGTTAGGTTGATCTGATGTTGCTGTTAATTAGCTATCATCGTCATGAAATTTTTTTTTCATCCATGGGAAGATGAAAGATCATGAATTTCAAACTTCTAGGGTTGGCTTTAGGACTTCTTAAGAGGATTGTAATCCTATAAATAGAGGTGTTAGGGTATCTTGAAGATATCTTGAGTGTTCAAGATGTCTTGAGTCTTAGTGATCAAGGTTAAGAAATTGAGTGTCAATTGTGGTTTAGATGTGGTTTAGCATCTTTGAAATTTTGTTGTGAGTTCATAACTGAGAGAAGACTGTGAGATTTGTTTTACTATTGTTGATAATAAAATATGAGCAAGTTCTTTATGGACATAGCCCACATTGGGTGAACCACGTTAAATCTTGTTTCATCTTCTTTTGTGTATTATTTGTTTATGATGTTATATTTCTGCAAGTATAATTATGCTATATTGTTTCCTACTGTTGTGATTTGAGGAATTGTTTCTGCATATTTGTTCACTAATTCCTAACACAATTTTGCATATCATAGTGTTTTTAGGAAGGTAATAGGCAGGAATTAAGAGATGTTCTATGAGAAAATGTGTCGGGGTTGACTAGAAGCGATTTCTAACAGGGATCCAATGGTTTCTATATCATCAACAAAATTAGTACAAATTTTGGGGATTTGATCAAAGATAATTAATCAAAAATAGCTTTGAAGACTATCCACCATCACTTATATGGGATGATTTTTTCATAATTGACCTAGTATTGATCGGTAACTTGTTTCTTGATAAGTAAACAATCACCAAATACAACTAATTCTATAAGATTCCAAGATATACCTAGTTTTAATCCTGCAGTTAAAGCTTCATATTCTGTAATATTTTTGGTACATGGGAATGCTAATCGAAATTATTTGGGGATAACGTGTCCATTACGTGTGATAAGAAAAATGTCAACCCCTGAGCCATGGAGATTACAACATCCATAAAAAATAGAGTCCAAGATGGCACAATGTCTATGTGCAGAAGATCTTCATCAGGAAAAGAAAAATGAAGTTGTTTTGAGCTTGGAAGGGGTGCCTCTGTAAGTTGGTCTGAAAGGGCCTATTCTTTAATTTCCTTCTATGGAACAAAATCGACATCAAATTCACTAAGTACTTACAACCCAACTAGACATTCTTCATGTGAGAATGCATCGGTATAAGAGATATTTGAGAGGATCAATCTTGGTGATCAACCTATTTTTGTGACTGCGCAAGTAATGACGTAACTTATGGAATGTAAAGGAGACAGATAATCATAATTTTTTTATTTGAGAATAACGTACTCCATGCTCAATAAGTGTTCAAATAAGGTAATATACAACCTATTATTTTGTTGGATCGTTATGTTGTGCTAACAGAGCTCCTATGACATGTTCAGTGGTATATGTATAAAGAAACATGGGTTTATCGGTAACTGGTAACATAAGAGCATGTGGGATAGAGAGGTATTATTTTAATTTAGCTAAAGAGTCTTGACAATCGTGGTTCCAGTTAAATTGTGGATATTTCTTGAGTAACTGGTTGAAGTGATGGAAACTATCAGCCAACTGTGATATGAAATGCCAAATTGATTTTTATTTTCCTTGAAGTCTGT
This sequence comes from Taxus chinensis, assembly GCA_019776745.2. Classification (NCBI taxonomy): domain Eukaryota; kingdom Viridiplantae; phylum Streptophyta; class Pinopsida; order Cupressales; family Taxaceae; genus Taxus; species Taxus chinensis. Next base: position 868,721,328 of record CM034151.1, on the reverse strand, counting down.
GTAATTTTTTAAGGTTTTAAGGAGGAGGAATTTCCATAATGGATTTGAATTTTACAGAATCCACTTCTATACCTCTCTGTGAGACAATAAACCATAAAAATTTACCATAGGTTACCTTGAACACATATTTCTTTGGTTTAAGAGGAACGTTATACTCACATAATCTATCAAAAATGTGTCTCAACACACCTAGATTCCCTATTCATGTTTTTTATTTTCCTTATATATCATCAACATAATCTTCCATGATATCATGTAACATATCATCGAAGATGAAATTCACTGCTCATTGATAGGTGGCACTAACATTTTTCAAGTCAAAAGGCATGACCTTAAAAAAGAAGGTGCCCCATGGTGTAGTAAATGTCATTTAATGTTGATCCCCTTCAACAATACGTATTTTATTATAACCAAAAAATCCATCCATTCAAGAGAGCATTTCATGGCCTATCATAGAATCAACAATCATGTCTATATTTGCCAAGAGAAAGTCATCTTTGGGAAAATCCTTGTTATGGTCTTGGAAGTCTGTGCATATCTTGATGTCAGGGGTTTTCTTAGATACAAGAACTATGTTAGATAAAGTTAGCTTCCAAGAGTTTCTCGAGTTCATATTTGACAAGAAATACTACTTGGGGATGCATTTTGCATAGGTTTTTTTTATAGGATTTACATCTGGATGCACCACAAGGTGGTGCACTACAAGAGATGGATCTAGGATTGGCATGTCCTTATATGTCTATGCAAAGATATCTTTGAATTCAATAAGGAGTGTTATGCATTCTATGCATTCTTGGTCAAATAGAATAATGCCAAGTTGTAAAAATTTTGGCTGTTTGGTGGCTCCAATGTTTATGTCTTTAGTTTCTTCCACAAGCATTTTAGATGTATCATTTTTAGAGAATGATTCTAATTGTTTTCATAGGTCATTAGTGTCGGGTGATTTTGGGGAGTTGGTACAAGATTTTTGTGTGTGATGTTGAGACTTTTTATTGACACATTTGTTTGATATGGTGGCGATGAGATTTTTACTATGGGAAATTTTTTGTTTGTGCTTCCGATCCAAATTTTCCGAAGGTGAATGATCTGAATATTTTATTTCTTCTCTAAAATAGTTTGATTCATCTAGATTGATTTGAAATCCTTTTCTATGGTCAAAATTAGGGATTTGATCATGATTTCCAAGGAATTCTTTGATGGTTTCATCATTTTGGAACATGTCCATAGTTGCATTATGTGGTTGGTCATGGTCTATGAGAGTCAGATGTGTAAGCTCAAAATTGATGACATTAATAGATAAATGTTCAAAGTAAAGATGTGTTTTAGGGAGGTCCTCAAAAAGACTACGTGGAGACCTGGTATCATTATTAGAGCTAGTGTCATCATTATCACTTGAAATTACTATGGGAGTAACATCAAATACCTTGAAACCCATACCATGTTTACCATGATGTTGTGTTTAATTGATTGGGTCTAAATGACCTTTTTCATTTGGACCGATTCCTTTATCATTTCATCACATGCTTTTCATTATTTGGTGAGCTTTGGTAAATTGAGGGGACTCATAACAGGGAGCAAAGTTGCCATTTTATAACCAAGATCCTGAAGAACATGGAATATGTTCATTGTCGAGATAACCAAATTTTCTCCAAACTAATTATCCCATTTGGTAAATGGGATGGATTCTCAAATGTGGAACGTTGGGTTTTCCGTAGTTTTTTGGGGATTTATTGATGTAAAAGGAGTCTGCCATCTTTTGAAATTGATATTCACCACGTATTTTGTCAATGATTTTAAATGTATGGGATGAGGGACCAATAGGTACTTCATGTGGCAGGGAAGTCAATTTGGTAGTTCTAAAAGATGAAGAGAATGGGTTATAAGAAGAAGGGGGTGGATTAGAGGATGAAATTTTTTTATTCGAAGGAGAAGGTATCTTAATAGAAGAGGTATGGTTGGATGAAGAAGGTTGAATATGTAAGGAAGAAGATGCTGTGGTAGAAGAATAATTGTTGCTGGAAGAACAATCTTGATTAGTGGAAGAAGATTATTGATTAGTGGGAGGAGGACTGGTTGAAGATTGTTGATTAGTAGAAGAGAATGGATTGGAAAATGTGGTTTGGTTAGAAGATGATGATTTCAGATCATTTTTAGGGAGTGTATCTTGATCAATGCATGTTTCTTTAGGGATTACGTGAGGTGGAGCATACTTATATGTTGATGGACAATAGTGATCATTTCGATATTGTCCTTCAAGGAATCTACAATACTCAAAGGGTTGAGGATCTACACATAGCGTAAATTACTTGTCAAAATGAGGAGATTTAATACATTGGTGCAACATTGATGGGACAGATTTCATGTCATGAATCCATGGTCAGCTAATGAGAATTTTATATGTAACTTCTACATCCACCACATGACATACCGTTTCTATGGTGATGGGTCCAACTTGGAGAGCTAACCTGATTATGCCTTCAGACTTTCTTTTGTTAGTATCATACCCATGAATGGTTATAATATTGTTTCGTAAATCATTTTCAGTGTAACCTAGGAAATGTACAAGTTTCATGGAATAAATATTCAATGCGGATCCATTGTTGATTAATACATGCTTGATCTTATGATGAGTTATATAACCCTCGACGTATAAAGAATGACTATTAGCAATTTTAGTATTAAGAATCTCAATGGGACCAAAGGATAAAATAGGATTGGGGACCGTAAGATGTGCAATTAAAGCATAGAATTGTTGTGAATTGATGTCCTCAGGGACATGAGCATTATTAAATGTTTGCATAAGGATGCATTGTGGTGCACGAGAAGAATTAAGTAATTCCATGATGGAAATTTGTGTTGCAGTCTTCTCCAATTGTTTGATAATATTCAATGATGGTGCAGGTTGTGGAGTGGAATTGGTGATGGAATTAGATGGTGGATTAGGAGGTGGTGCGTGGGACGAAGTGGTGTTATCATCCTCAAAATTCCCCACTTTTGAAGTCAAGTTTGAAAAACTTTGAATATGTACCTTGGAGTATTGGATCGCATCAAGCTTGACAGTGTTTGAAATTTTCCCATTCGTGGAGAACAATTTAAAAGTTGGGCGTAATGGTGAGGTTTCTTTCCTTCTTTTTATTTTCTTCCCACAGTCAGGAATGGCAGGTGTATCTTCCCCATTAAATTTTTCCCCAACATCCATGGGTAGTACGTGGCATCTATGATTGGATACGGTTAGTTCATGTTTTGAGTTATAGAGGAGGCCTTCACATGTCCAAGCAGTGTAACTCCAGGGGTAGGGTCTAGGGGAAAGTCCTCAAATAAGGGCATGTTTTCCACGTGTCCTAGGTACAAATTGAAAACAAAACAAGCTAAAATCAGCTAAGTATGGAAGGTTCAATGGACGACGCCACGTGCCTCATCGGCGTAGCTTCAAGATTCAAAGCTAGGGATGTTTCTCAAACTTGTGCCAGTCCTCCACGTGTCCCAAGTCCAGAAAGAGAGATTCGATCGTTAAAATTGACTAAGTATGGGTGGATTGGCAGAAGTCTCCATGTGCCCTAACGATGTAATTTCATAAGTCAAATTAAAGGTTCAGTCTCTAAGTAATTCCAAATCACCACATGGTTAAAGTCAATGGGGAGACAAATTTGTCCATTAAAAATTCCAAGACTGGTGGAAGGAGACACGCATCATCTTGGTGCAATTTTAGGATGCGCTTCCAAAGAAGAAACTTAAATGAGTGCTAGCCCTCCACATGTATAGGGGTCAACATAAGTCAAGCATGAAATTGGCCTGATTCGGCTAAGAATAAAGGAAATGGCAGAGCTCTCCACATGTCAGTCATGCACAACTTCAAAAGAAAAAAATTCAAAATATGTCCACAGGCTAGCTCCAATCAAGTTCTCAAATTTGAAGTTGTAAAAGCAAATTGAATGGCCCATGTTTTAACTGGTAAAATAATGTAACGACCATATATTTAAAAAATTGGTTTTTCTGCCATTAACGCTTCTTTGTAAATCAATAATTTGAAAGGGTGTGTATGATTAGAATAATTTGTAACTGTTTCTTGATTGCTCAAGGAAGTTATAATTGTTTCTTTCTTTCTTGAGGAAGTTGTAACCGTCTCTTACTAGCTATATCATGAGCTTTCATAGCCATTGTATGGGTTGTAATTTTGATATTTTGAAACTATAATTTTGAGTCTGAAGAAATCAATACACGAGTTTTCCCCTTTTTCCTATGTTTCCTCTTTCATTCTTGCTCTTATCCGTGAATCATTTAATCCTTGCTTGTTTAGAAACTTTGCATTCTAGTCTATACAATCTCAAGAACTTTGAGTCTGCAGATTGTGCCTATCATAAACGTGAATGGTTGTATTTTATATCTCATTTTCTCAATACATATAAGGGTTTTCTCTGTCATCTCTTTCCCCTAAAATTATTTCCTTCTTTTGCATCCCTCCTCTCTTCAATTCTTCTATCCTCACATATTGATAACTCCCTAGACGATAAAACACATTTCAAGATATCAAGAAACCACCATTGAATGAAAGATTGTGCATTTGTGCATAGGTTTTTCCCATGATTTTAATAAGGGAGCATCTCCCATTAAAGAGGAGGGAATTTCTTGTCCCCTGACTATGGTTTCATTCCAAGTGTAAATATGAACCCCAACAGTTTTTGGTGACTCCACTGGGGAATTTCTTCAACAAATTTCCTTTCTGAAAAGAACAACTAATTTGATCATTTTTTTGATCTGACAACTCTAAGATATACTCATGGTAAAAGGGCTCTTGGAATTGAAGAATCTCAATTTCAACTATTAGATCAACAAGATTTTAAAATTCCTCCAACAAGAAGAAATAGAAGAGCTTGTTCGACAAGTACACCTCATGTTGAAGATAGAGCTTATGGTAGTAACATTCCTCAAGCACAACTTAGCCCTAATCTCCATGCCCTAATTCTTGTTTGTGTATTATTTCCACTTCAAGAAATATTTCCAAGGATGGTGGTAGCTCAGCCTTGGGGACAAAGATTTGGGCCTCTAGCTCTTTCTCAATCATTGCATGAGTTACCTAGGGGAAACAAGAAGAATTTTCCCAAAATTAAGAGGTGATGGAAAAGTACACCCTGATGAACACATTGGAGCCTTAATTTTTGCATGTGGGGTCCTTGGAGTTGAACATGAGGATGTCTCTGTTAGGCTATTTGTGGAGACCTTGCAAGACAATGCTGCAGATATGTTTTACCATCTTCCTGCTGGGACCGTCACTGATTAGAATACTATGAAAAATCATTTTTAGCAGTGTTTCAAACCTTTTGAAGATGTCCATTCTCTGTTAGTTCTGATTTCTCAAATCAAGAAGGATCCACATGAGCCTATGAGAGAATTTGTGGCCAAGTTCAACAAGTTGATTAACAAGATTCCACAAAATACTATGCATGTTGATCAGATTCAGAAGTGTTTCTTCTTGAATGCTCAATTTCTAGATGTATGATATGTCCTAAGGAGAGGAAATCTTACAACTTTGGATGTTGATCAAATATTGGTTGTTAGTGTGGTAGATGACTTGATTATGTCTGGCAAGCTGAAAAGGGATTCTTTCAAATCCAAAGATTCTTCTTCTTCCTCTTCTCCTGGAGGTAATGCAGATCAGTCGGTGTAAAAACTGGCTAATGACCTCATTACCATCAAGAAACAATTGGATCAGCATGGTCCATATCATGATGTTCTAAGGAAGAAATTTCAACCTAAGAACCACTTGCCCTCTTCTCAAACTAGGTTGGCTATTGAAGGTCCACCCCTCAAGGTTCCTGTTAATGCTACTTGAGAGGTTCTTGAGCTTGATGATGAGGAATAAAATGGGATCTATGATGAACAAGAAGTGGAAGTTAATGAAGAACTGGAGGAGCTTAATGGGTCCCAAGTTCATTTCCTCACCACTGAAGGTGTGAATGATGAAGACGACTATGATGATGTAGTGGATGAAATGAATAGTGAGTCATATGTTGTTATGAATAAGGAGCAGACCAACAAAAAGGAAAAAATTGGTGCATCCTATCAAGAATTCTAAGGAGATTCCTACAACTATCCCGGTGATTGCAAGAAGAGGAGCTCCTATTCCTACTACTTCCACCCAAAAGGTAAGCTCTTCTAGTCCTTCTCCCTCTGCTCTGCTTCTGAGAATTCTTGTCCAACAAATGATAAAGCTAATAGATCAAATGATCCTCCTGCTCCTAGTAGTGATTCCCCATCCACATCTGGATATTTTTACATTATAGACCATCTTAAAAAGACCAACATTCAGATTTGTGAGGCAGAGTTCTATCAAACCCATCCTAAAGCCTTTACCAAAATGGTTAACTTTATAAATTCTAAATCTAAAACCCCAGTCCATTCTTATAAAGGCCTTTTTCCCACTCCCACTTCCTCACCTCAATCAAGCCTTGTAGTTGCAGTCACTTCCCCTAATGAGAAAATTTAACCATTTTATGTGACTCTTCTCATAGCTCACCATAAACTCAATAACCGTGTCATATATTCAAGAGTATTAGATAATGTAATGCCTACAAAAGTGGCTCATTCTTTGGGTCTTACCCTAACCCAGACTTATGGCTCTTAGTATTCCATGGAGAGTAAGAAAGTACCTTTGGTTGGAAGAATTCAATATGCACAAGTAGCTTTCGCTGCTTTTCCAAGAAAAAGGGTCTTAGCCACCATTTTGGTAGCTGATATTCCTCCTTCATAGGGGATGTTGCTGAGTAGAAATTTTTGTAAGGTGTAGGAGGAGAAATCCAAATGGATTGGTCACATGCCTTGATCCCTGTCAATGGGAAGATGAAGAATATGCTTCCTGAGAAACAAGGTGCATATATTATGCAAACGATAGATGATCCTAAAGCACAAATACTATATGAATACATTAGGCATGGGAACTACATGATCATGTCACAAGGGAAGATAATTCTGTCAAAGGGAGTGTTGCTTGACCCTAACAGTGTGTGGACTTTGGATTTTGATGGGAGCTAATCTTTAGCTAGTTCTAGAGCTAGGGTGGTGCTCATTTTTCCTGAGGGTAAGGTTCATCCTTTCTCCTTAAAGTTTCAGTTTGAAAATACCAATAATATTTTTGTGTATGAGGCCCTCATTCTTGGGTTAAGCATGGTAAAGGAAATGGGAGTGAAGAACCTTCTTGCTCGTGGAGATGCAGAGTTAATTGTAAAGAAAGTTAGAGACCTTTATCAAGTAAAGAGAAATGTTTTAAAGCACTATAGGAATATTATATGGGATTCCATTGAATTCCTTGATGCTTTTTCCATGGAATTTGTGCCAAGGGAAAGCAATACTAGGGATGAATCTCTAGCTATTTCATGGTCCTTGTTGATTCCTCATCCTGATTTCTCCCAAGAGAAATTCACCATTGAGATGATCCATAGACCCATCGTGCCTGACAATGCAAATAATTGGCAAGTTTTCAATGATTACCAACATTTTCTTTATTTCTTGGAGCTCTGAGACAACTTTTATCAGTTGTACTTTGAAGGAATTGATAATCCACCTAAAGAGTGTGTGTCATCAAATGAAGAGGGTGTCAAAGAAGAGATGGATCAAGATGGATGCATAAAACTTAAAGGCAAAAAAATTCCTAAAGGGTTGGTGAGTTTGGAGAATATTTTTGATAAAAATGATAGATATATGAAGTCTAAAGTTTCCCAAGGAGCTCGAAAATCTACTGTGACTGAGAAAGTGAATATTAGGAGTCTTGATGATCCCAAAATGGTCAACATTGGAAAATGCTGCTCTCAAGAAGAGAAAAAGAAGGTGGTGAATCTGTTAAAGAGGTATGTTGATGTTCTGGCTTACTCTTATGATGATCTTAAGGATTTTTAGCCTAAATAAATGCAACATTTCATTCCCCTTAAGCCTGAGATCAAACCCTTCAAACAAAAGCAAACACAATATAATCCAAAGATAGCTGATACAATTTTCCAAGAAATACAAAATATTTTGAAGGTTGGGATCATCTTCCCCATCCACCATTAAACGTGGATTGCTAATATAGTTCATGTCAGGAAGAAGAATTGTGAGATCTGGATTTGTGTGGACTTCAGAAATATAAATCAGGGTTCTTTGAAGAAAAATTACCCAATCCCCATGATGGAAAAAGTATTGCAAGTTGTTATAGGATCGGATATGCTATCGATGTTAGATGGATTCTCAGGGAACAATCAAGTAGAGGTGAATTATGTAGATCAACATAAGACTTCCTTTGCAACTCCTTGGGGCACCTTTTCATACAAGAGGATGTCATTTGGTCTCATCAATGCTGGTGCTACTTTCCAGAGGTCCATGGACTTGGTTTTTCGTAGTTTGAAAGGGAAATGCATTGTTGTGTATTTGGATGACTTGATAGTGTTTTCTAAAGCAAGAACAGATCACTTCTAACACACTGAAACATTATTATAGAAGTGTAGAGAGCACGGAATTTATTTAAACCCTAAGAATTCTATGCTTTTTGTCACAGAAGGAAATTTTTTGGGACACATTTTTTCAAAGGAAGAGATCAAGATTGATCCAGAGAGAGTTTAGGACATCCACCAAATTCCTCTTCTATCAAGTAAGAAAGGTATCCATTTTTCTTTGGTAAGATCAATTTCCTAAGGAGATTCATCCCTGATTTTGTAGAACTTACTATGAGCATTGCTCGCATGATGCAAGGGAAGAAAAATTTTGGTTGGTCCTCTGAAGGGAAAAAATCATTTGAGGACATTAAACATTCTATTGCAAAGAATCCAATCTTGGCATGCCCTAAATTTCGCAAAGATTTCATTGTCTATTGTTATGCCACTTAAAATACCCTAGCTGTTGTGTTAGCCTAGAAGATTACTGAAGATCATGAGCTCCCAATTGCATTCATGAGTTATGTATTAAAAAATCATGAGCTAAATTACACCATGATGGAGAAACATGCTTTTCCAGTTGTCAAAAATGTCAAGCAGTTTAGGTTTTACATCCTTAATTCTCATTCTATGATATTGGTTCCTGATACAACAATTAAATCCATTCTTACTCAGCAAGAATTTGGAACCAAGAGAGGTAATTGGGTAGCAAAGGTGCAAGAGTATGATCTTAACATCAGGCCAACAAAACTAGTTCGAGGTAAGGGCCTATGTGAAATCATTACTGAGGGAGATTCCAAGGACTCATCCAAAGATGGAGTTGATGTCCATGTTGTTCTGTTCCTCAGCTTGATAGATGTATGGTATATTGAATATTGCTCATTTTCTGACTTATGGAGAGTGGTCATCTCACTTGTGTGCCAAATAGAAGAGATCTATCAAACTGAGGTCTACACAATATGTGCTATGGGAGAATGCTTCATTCAAATGAGGCATAGATGGAAGGTTTTTGAAATGTGTAGACAAGGAGTAAAAAAAGAAGTTGTTCTCTACTTTTGATGACTAGGTTTGTGGAGGCCATTTCTCCTCTACTGTAACAACTCATAAAATACTTCGTGTAGGTTATTATTAGCCCACTATATTCAGAGATGCATCAAAATGGGTTGGTAAATGTGAAGCATGCCAAATGTTTATTGGAAGACCTAAGTTGGTTGCTTTGCCTCTCAAGCCTGTAGTGTTTGAAGATACATTTCAATAATGGGGTTTAGACTTCATTGGAACACTCAATCCATCTTCCAGTGCTAGGCATACCCATTTGTTGACTGCCATAGATTACTTCACCAAGTAGGTGGAAGCCATCCTGGTCAAGAGCACTACTTCCTAGGTAGTTTGTAATCTCATTAAGGATAACATATTGATAAGGTTTGGGGTACCAAACAAAATTGTGACTGATAATGCCTCAAAATTTTCTTCTACTGAGATGATGGAATTCTGCTATGGGTATGGGATCTCCCTTGCTCATTCTTTGGATTACTACCCCCAAGGGAATGGATAGGCATAATCAACAAACAAGAACCTGGTGAGCATAGTTAGAAAGCTTGTAAATGATTCTCAGAGGAATTGGCATAAGAAGTTATATGATGCTCTTTGGGCTGATAGAATTACACCAAAGAGAGCAATTGGAATGTCTCCTTTCCAAGTGGTGTATGGCGTGGAAGATCAACTACCAGTCACAGAGGAATTGTCAGCCTTGCATATGATGAAAACCATTGAAGATTCAAGTTCCAGTAGCTCTTTGGACAAGAGAATTTTGTACCTACATAATCTTGATGAGGATAGATTGTAAGTGGTTGACAGAATAGCAGCTCATCAGTCAAAAGTGAAGGATTTGTTTGACCAGAAATCCAAACCCATATTTTTCCAACTGGGAGACATTGTGCTGCTTTGGGACAAAAGACATGAACCACGAGGAATCCATGGTAAGTTTGATTTTCTTTGGCTTGGTCCTTTTAAAATCAGATGTTTTGCTGGAGAGAATTATTTTTATCTAGATTACATGGATGGGAATCCTCTCCCACTTCCTTATAATGGCCAGTACCTAAAGTTGTTCAATTCCTAGGTGACTAGGTGGTCCTTCTGTATATTTTGTACAGTGTTTTGGTTTTTGGCGATTCCTTTGTGTTTCATATTTTTTCTTCCCTTTTGTTCTTCCCTTTTGGTTTGTTTTATTTATTTTCCTATCTTATGTGGGTTTCCTTGTTTTGGTTTTGTTTTTAACTCCTTTTCCCAATGGATAAGGCACTGGTCCTCTTTCCCAGAGTTATCTGCAGTTCTTGATCTTTCCTTGTGTCTTTGTTCCAAGCCAAGTCAACCCCAGAAAGTGCCAACTATTGTCATCCTCAAAACTCCCCTCTTTTTAAGTCAAGTTTCAAAAAATTTGAGTCTGTACCTTGGAGTATTGGATCATGTCGAGCCTAGAATTTTTTACAGTTTTCCCATTCGTGGAGAACAATTTAAAATTTGGGCGTAATGGTGAGGTTTCTTCCTTTCTTTTTATTTTATTCCCATAGTCGCGAATGGCAGGCATATCTTCCCCGTTAAAGTTTGCCCCAGCATCCACGGGTAGTGTTTGGGCATAACTGATTAGATGTGGTTCGGTCATGTCTCAAGCAACAACAGAGGCATCCATGCATCTAAACAATGTAACTTTAGGCACACGGTCCAGGGGAAAATCCTCAAATAAGTGCAAGCTCTTACGTGTCCCAGGTATAAAATGAAGTCAAAACAAGCTAAAATCGGCTAAGTATGGAAGGTTCAGCAGACGGTGCCATGTACCTCATCAATGAAAATTCAAGAGTCAAAGCTGGGGGCAGTTCTCAAACTTGCACCAGTCCTCCATGTGTCCCAGGTCCAAAAAGAGAGAGACAATCATTAAAATTGACTAAGTATGGGCGGGTTGGTGGAATTCTCCATGTGCCCTAATAGCACAATTTTGGAAGTGAAATATAAGGCTCAGTCTCCAAGTAGCGCCAGCTCGCCACATGGTTAAAGTCAATGGGGAGACAGAGTTGGCCATTGAAAAGTCTAAGACTGGTAAAAAGAGCCACGTGTCAGCGTTGTGCATTTTCAGGAGGCGCTTCCAAAGAGGAAACTTAAATGAGTGGCATCCCTCCATGTGTTTAGGGGTCAACATAAGTCAAGAAGGAAATTGGCCCGATTTAGCTAAGTATAAAGGAACTGGCGGAGCTCTCCACGTGTCAGTCAGGCGCAGCTTCAAAGGCAAAAAAGCAAAATACGTCCGTTGGCCCACTCTAATCAATTTCTCCCATATGGGTGGCCCAAATTTGAAGTTGTAAAATGAAATTGAATGGCCCATGTTTAAACTAGTAAAATAATGTAACAACTGTATATTTAAAAAACTGGCTTTTCTGCCATTAACGTTTCTTTGCAAATCAAGAATTCGAAAGGGCATGGATTATTGGAATAAGTTATAACTATTTCTTGCTTACTCGAGGAATTTGTAACTATTTCTTGGTTTCTCAAGGAATTTCTAATCGTATCTTATGATCTATATCATGAGCTTTCAAAGCCAATAAAGAGGTTGGAATTTTGATATTCTGAAACTGTAATTTTTGACTCTAAAGAAATAAATACATGGGTTTTCCCCTTTTTCCTCTATTTCCTCTTTCCTTCTTTCTTTGATCCTCGAATCATTTAATCCTTACATGATTAGAAAGTTTGCATTCTAGTATATACAATATCAAGAACTTTGATTCGGTAGATTGTGCCTGTCATATACATGAATGGTTGTATTTTATATCTCATTTGCTCAATACATATAAGGGTTTTCTCTGTCATCTCTTTCCCTTGAAAGTATTTCCTTCTTTTGCATCCCTCCTCTCTTCAAGTATTCTATCCTCATGTATTGATAACTCCCCAGGAAATAAAACACATTTCAAGAAATCAGGAAACCACCATTGAATGAAAGATTGTGCATTTGTACATAGTTTTTGCCCCTACTTTCAATAAGGGAACCTCTCCCATTAAAGAGGAGGGACTTGCTTGTCCCCTGACTGTGGTTTCATTCCAAGTGCAAATCTGAAACCCAACAAGTGGCAGATATTTTTGCTATAAGGACTCACATTTTTTTCTATCTGGTGGTGATCGCACAGTCATTTCTAATCTTTATAGTTGCCACTAAGTCTTGGTCATAGTCTATGGTCGAGATGACTTAGTCATACCTGACATTGCTTGATGATTGGCCCGTATCTTTTGAATTATTATCGTGGTTAGGGAAGGGATTTTTGAACATGTGAAATTTTTCATTAGGTGTTTTTGTCTCAGAAGTATTTTAAACTTCTATGTCTCCACGTTCAATCAGGTCTTGGATGTAATGGCAGAGTTGCATGCATCGATCTATAGAGTGACCTTTTATGCGATGGTAATCACAATATTCATCGTCCTTATACCAATTTGGTTTGGGTTTTCCTTTTTCGAAGGGTTTTCCGATGGGATATGTAATCATGTTGGAATTTTCCAAGTTACTAAAGACACTAGATAGGATTTCTCCCAGAGGAGTGAATGTTCTTTGCCGATCCCGAGAAGGAACTTGATTTCTAGAGATTATGATTTTTTATTTAGATTTTAATGTGTTGATGGGATTGTTTTGAATGTTTTAGAAATAACAGATATCAATAACGCCATTGTTGGCTATATTTTGGTTTTGGTTAAAGAATTTGGATTTTTCCTAGTTTTGAGGGGTGTCTCGATAAGGTTAGTCCCTAAAGGGTGCTTTAAGTAAGCCCTTAAAATTAAGGGATTTTTTTATTTGTGTTCCCTTTTCAATGAACTCTTTGAAACTATTCATAAAATACATTGGCATGTGGAATGATAATTTAGGATTGAGATTTGGAAAAAAAATGATAACTAATTATCTCTTGGGTATTGAGCAGGGAAATCTGCTTGCAATTCCTTGCCATCATTATAAAAAGGAGGGAAAGTTTTTGTTAGGACTTTGTCTAGTGTTACAGATGTTATGTTTTTGGAGCCTATTTTCATGTTAGAGTTTGGTACACCTTCCATGTGTTACACTCGGATATTTTTATGGCGTTCCCACTCACCGGTGAGCGGATCAAGGGGGTTTGGTGGGGTGAAGCCCCCTCGATGGGGGCTCGGGGGTGAAGCCCCTAAAGAAAATTTTCATGGGTGGTTTATTAACCCATGGGTAATGGGTAACCGTTAGGGGTTGTTTTTGGGCCAATGGTTTTTTGGTACCCATTGTTTTGTAAAATTGCCTCTTCAGCTACCTATTGATGTACTTATAAATAGATGAACATATAATAGGATTCACATGAGTGTTTTTTGTGAAGGTGAATAGTGTGTGTGAATTCAAGTGTGAATTTGGGAGGGTTTGTTGATCATAGCTCCAAACAAGATCTGTTTATTGTAATTATGAAGACTATTGGCTTGTAATAAAATCTGAGCAAGTGTTCTTGGTGGATGTAGCCCACATTGGGTGAACCACGTTAAATATTGTCTTCGTGTTGTGCATATTTCATTTCTGTAATTCTATTCATACTTCTTATTATTACGATTATGAGGAATTATTCTGCATTAGATATTATTGATTCCTAACAATTGGTATTAGAGCCTAGTTTGGTTTGATGAAGTGTTGAATCACATGGAAAGTTTTTAGCTTGAGTGGGAGCTATGGAAAATAATGGAAGATCTAGGGTTGATAAATTCAATGGGTAGAATTTTAGTCTTTGGAAGATGTAGATGGAATGTTACCTTTATCAGAAGGATCTTTCTACTTCATTGTTTGAGAAGGTGAACAAACCATCGAGCATGACAGATATGGAATGGGATTTTCTGGATAGGAAGGAACTTGGGACAATGTGTCTGTGTCTTACATCTTCGGTATTATTTAATGTTTCAAAGGAAAAGACTAAAAAATATCTCATGGATGCATTATGGAAGTTGTATGAAAAACTCTCTACCTCTAACAAGATATTTTTAATGAAAAAGTTATTTAATATGAAGATGTCTGAGAATAGTTTAGTAGCAGATCATTTAAATGACTTCAATATGGTTTTGAATATGCTAGATTCAGTTACAATAGAATTTGATGAAGAAGTTAGGGCTTTATTAATTTTGTGCTCTTTACCTGAAAGTTGGAATAGCCTGGTAATGGCGGTTAGCAACTTGGTTCCAACTAACTCAAAGTTGAAGTTTGAGGATGTTGTAGGGGTGATTTTAAGTGAGGAAATGTGAAGAAAAATATCTGAGGAATCTTCTACTTCAGGGAATGCTTTGACAGTGGAAACTAGAGGGAGACAGAAGAATAGAGGAAATTGTGGAAAATCGAAAGATTGGGTAAGTTCGCAATCCAAGAGAAAGGTTGTATGTTGGAATTGTGGAAAGTCTAGCACGCAAAGAAGGACTATTGAGAGATTTAGGATAAGACGAAACAATAAGAAGAAAACAAGGAGGAAAATGTGGCATCGGGTAATGTATGCCAGGATTCTTTGATTCTTTCTTTACATAATATTACTAAATCTTGGGTTTTAGATTCAGGGGATTCTTTTCATGCTACTCCACGTAGGAATTATTTTGTTAATTATGTTTAAGGGGATTTTGGGCATGTTTTTCTTTGTGATGATGAGCCTTGCAGTATAGTTGGAAAAGGTTCTATTCAGGTTAAGATGCAGAATGGGAATACATGGCTATTGAAGGATGTCAAACATGTGCCTACTTTAAGGAGAAATTTGATATAGGCGGGGCAATTGGGAAGTGATGGTTGTACTGTGATATTTACAGCTGACTCTTCAAAGGTTACCAAGGGTGATTTTGTGGTGGCAAGAGGTAAGAAGGTTGGAACCTTGTACTTATCCACTGATAGTACTAATGATTGTAATCTTGTGGCTTCAGATGTAGATACAACATTATGACACTATAGGCTTGGTCATATGAGCCATAAGGGCATGGAAATCATAAAGAAGAATTTTCCTGGATATACATAAACAAGTTTTAATTTCTGTGAGAACTGCATATATGGGAAATAGAAGCGAGTAAGGTTTCTCAAGGTTAGACCTACGAAGAAAGAAAGTTAGAGTTGGTACATTCTGATGTGTGGGGGCCAGCTCAGGTATCATCTCTTAAGGGTTTAAGTTATTATGTTACTTTTATTGATGATGCAACAAGGAAAGTTTGGGTTTATTGTATTAGAAACAAATATGATGTATTTGATACTTTTGTTAAATGGAAATCCTTGGTAGAGAATGAAACAGGTCTTAAGTTAAAATGTCTCAGGTCAGATAATGGAGGGATGTATTGCAGTAATGAATTTGATGATTATTGTTCTAAGAATGGAATCCATGGGAAAAATATGGTTCCAGGAACCCCACAACAGAATGGGGTGTCAAAAAGGATGAAAAAAACAATAATGGAATGTGTTAGGAGCATGAGGATACATGCATGACTGCTTTTTTATTTTTGGGAAAAAGTGGTGAGCACAACTGTGTACTTGATAAACAGAGGACCCTCAAGTGCCTTGGATGGATAGATACCTAAGGAGGCTTCGTACGGTAAGAAATTTGATTACTCATTTCTTAGAGTCTTTGGATGTGAGGTGTTTGTTCATATTGACAAGAATGATAGGACCAAGCTAGAGGCTAAATCAGAAAAATACACTTTTATTGGTTATGGTGGTGATGACTTTGGATTTAAAAGTTGGAGTATTAAGGCCAAGTAAATCATTCGGTCTAGGGATGTGGTATTTAATGAAAAAGTCATGTATAAGCAACAATTGCATGAAAATAGGGAAGAATCCAAGAAATAATATGCAGTGGTAGAGGATCTTCCAAATGGGACAGTGACCCATGAATCAGTTTCGGAACCTACTCAATAGGAACCCCAAACTCCTACAGTGAGGAGGTCTTCTAGGGTAAGAAAAGAACCTGAATGTTTTTCTCCTTCTCTTTATTATTTATTACTCACTGATAGTGGAGAGCCAAAGAAATTTGATGAAGCAATGCATTTAGATGCCAGTAAGAAGTGGGAGCAAGCCATGGATGAGGAGCATAAGTCTCTCATGGAGAACCAGACTTGGGATTTAATGAAGCTACCAGAAGGAAAAAGAGCATTGCAGAACAAGTGGGTGTACAAAGTTAAAGATGAAGAAGGAGGAAAGAAAATATATAAGGTCGGTTGGTGGTCAAGGTGTTTGCACAGAAATAAGGTATAAATTTTGATGAGAATTTTTCTCCTGTAGTAAAAATGACTTCTATCAGAATTGTTCTTGGAATAGTGGCAACAGAAGGCTTGCACTTAGAACAGTTAGATGTAAAGAATGCATTTCTCCATGGTGATTTGGAGGAGGAGATATATATGCAGCAGCTAGAAGGATATGAAGTCAGGTAAAGAGTAGATGATGTGTAAATTGAAGAAGAGATTGTATGGCCTGAAACAAGCTCCACGTCAATGGTATAAGAAGTTTGATAGCTTCATGATGGAGCAAGGTTATATTAGATGTCATTCTAACCATTTCGTGTATATAAAGAAATTTGAGGATGGAAGTTATATTATCCTATGTTTGTATGTTGATGACATGTTGGTTGCACGTAAAAACATGCAGGAAATAAAAGTACTCAAGAAACAACTAAGTGAATCCTTTGATATGAAGGATTTGGGGTTAGCCAGACAAATCCTTGGTATGAGGATAACTCGGGATAGGAAGGAACATAAGCTGATTTTATCTCAGGAAGAGTACATTAAGAAGGTATTGGATAGGTTTAACATGTAATATGCTAAACCAGTTGGGACTCCTTTGGCATGCCATTTTAAGTTATCAAAGGAGCAGTGTCCCAAGATAGAGCAGGAAAGAAACCAGATGTCCAAGGTACCTTACTCATCAGCGGTTGGTAGTTTGATGTATGCTATGGTGTGCACTAGGCCTGATATTACGCATGCAGTGGGATCTATGAGTAGATTTATGAGTGATCCAGGTAAAGAGCATTGATAAGTAGTAAAGTGGATCCTTTGGTATTTGAGAGGGACCATGGGGACAATTTTGTGCTACAGTCGATCAGACACCACTTTACGTGGTTATGTAGATTCAGAAATGACTGGAGATGTTGACAGCAGGAGGAGCACGATAGGCTATATTTACACTGTAGGTGGGACAGCAGTGAGATGGATTTCATGACTATAGAAGTTGGTGGCTTTGTCAACCACAGAGGCAAGCAAAGAGATGATTTGGTTACAATAATTTCTTGAGGAGTTGGGGCATAAGTAGGAGGAATTTAAGTTGCATAGTGATAGTCAGAGTGCTATACACCTAGCTAAGAACTCTGCTTTCCACTCTAGGACGAAGCATATACAGTTGAGATATCACTTCATTAGGACAACTTTGGAGGAAGATAAGTTGAAGTTGGAGAAGATTCATACCAGTAAGAATCCTACAGACATGATGACCAAGGTGGTCCCAAGGGATAAAATAAAGCTATGTTCAGCTTTGGTTGGCCTTAGTGGATGACAGTGAAGGGTTGAGAAACTTACTCAATGGAAATGAGTCTCCAAGTGGGAGATTGTTATGTTTGTAGAGCCTATTTTCATGTTAGAGTTTAGTACACTTTCCATGTGTTACACTCAGATATTTTTATGGCACTCCCACTCTCTGGTGAGCATGTCAAGGGGGTTCGGGGGGGTGAAGCCCTCGAAACAAATTTTCATGGGTGGTTTATTAACCCATGGGTAATGGGTAACCATTATGGGCTGTTTTTGGGCCCATAGTTTTTCGGTACGCATTGTTTTGTAAAACTACCTCTTTAGCTACCTATTGATGTACTTATAAATAGATGAACATATAATAGGATTCACATGAGTGTTTTTTGTGAAGGTTAATAGTGTGTGTGAATTCAAGTGTGAATTCAGGAGGGTTTGTTGAGCATAACTCCAAACAAGATCTCATTATTGTAAATGTGAAGATTGTTGGCTCGTAATAAAATATGAGCAAGTGTTCTTGGTGGATGTAGCCCACATTGGGTGAACCATGTTAAATATTGTCTTCGTGTTGTGCATATTTCATTTCTGTAATTCTATTCATACTTCTTATTATTGCAATTCTGAGGAATTATTCCGCATTAGATATTATTGATTCCTAACAACAGAGATCAAGCATGGTTATTTCTGAGTCTAAGATGTAGGAAAAATGTTTAATGAATTTCTTTGATAAGTCTGTGAATGTCATGACCGACCCTTTTGGAAGATGGAAAAACTAGCCTAAATCCTGTCCTCGTAAACTTTGTGGGAGTAACAGATACGTGTCTTGATAGGAAACTTCCTGAAGTTGCATGTAAAATTCCTTGACATGTTCATGGTGGTAACCTTTGCTTTTGTACTTATCAAATTTTTGGATTTTGAAGGATGACAGAAATGGTAAGCATTATATCTCTGTATCAAATGGATAAGGAAATAATTCTTCAAAGTTAACTTGTTTTTATTGTTTTTGTATTCCCTAAATGGTTTCTTTCATATGTTTCCATTCTTGTGTGAATGGAGAGGCAGGGGACGGATTATCAAGAATTTTTTGAGTATTGGGGTCTGGATTTGAGTCTTTTAAACTTTCATCTTTAGCAGTTTCTTCCTCATGTTTCTTTGTTAAGTCTTGGATTTTAGTGAATAACTCATCGGCCGAAGAGCTATTTGGATTGTTTGGTATTTTTTTTTGATAACTGTATTCACCGTTGTCGATAAGTTGGTTTAATTTTATAATCCTAAAGTCAGGGGTAGTTTTTCCCACATGGATAGGATGTGTAATAGATATTCGTTGTTTTTTTGTTCTGTCACCCTAGTTACTTGTTATTTTTCTTCATTGGTGAGTTCTTGTTGTGCGGCTTCTTCATCGTCATTTTCATGATTGTGACTACGTGTAAATACCATGATGAGATGTGCCTGATTAAGATGTAAAAAGTGGGTAGGAATTTTAAGCAAGTGTGATTAAATGAGAACTTTATTGCTCTTGATTTAGCTTAAATAAGCTCATGATGACTAATAAGGAGAGTAACTCAAACAAGTTATCTCAATATGATTTTGATATAACTCGATATGAGTTATTAGGGAATTTTTTTCACGTTGTGTAGATTTGGCTTGAACAAGCTCTAGATTTTTGATGGGTAGAGTAACTCAAATAGGTTAATCTCAATATGGTTGTGATATAACTCAAAATGAGTTATGAAAGGATTTGTGTCAGTTCTGATTTGGATAAACACGATGGTTGACAAAATAAGGAGTCAAATCAAATAAGTCACCCAATATTAGTTTGATATAGCTTGAAATGAACTATCAAGGATGATTAGAAAATTGATGATATGGATAGTGAATTCCAATCACTCAATATCAGTTTGATATAGCTGAAGACAAGCTATGTAGGATGTGTTGTTGGATGAAGCCAACTAATGAAATCAGTGAGATGTTGTGGTATTCATTGTTGGATTACTTGGATGTTTTTGATTGGTGTTGAATTGGTTGAGAAATGATTTATGTGGAACACAAATAGGGTTTGAACTTTTATAATGAACACATTGATATCAACAAAGTTTGATGATAAAAAAATATGCTAAACTATCTTTTTGACAATCAACAAGAAATCCTGTGTATCAAATTGTTTTGGCTCAGGAGGTAAATTCTTTAGGAATGATTATTGTTTCATGTAATCATATAAGTATGATGTGGAATAATGGATGTAGGGTATTTTCACTCCAAAAAGATGCATCCTCTGATATACCCTAGTCCTGATATAACTAATTCTGTACGGGGACATAATTGGTATAAGTAACCCTTAGAGCACTGAGAGACTCAAAAATTCTTACTTTCCTACTTCGAAGTGAATCACCACGTCCAAAATAGGTTTTTTGAAAATGTGGAAGGTGATGAGGGGATGGATGTGTATGTTGTCCTTATAAATCCCTGAAGATTTATAGGGACGATGCCCAGGATTCATTGTTACAGCTATTTAGGCGTTAATCACATGCTCCACACAACACCATCACCTACAAGCGGATTGCATCGGATGAGGATTTTACCAAACACTCGTGATCGACACAATCTCTCAAAGCGAAATGTAGATGTGAAAGTTGTTGGTGCATGGTAGTCACAGTACCAAGTCACTAATCATACCATCAGTGGTGATGAGATACACCTAAACTACATGTACAAACCACATGATGAAGTGATTACATGTAAGGTTGCCATTTTCAACTTGAAATAAATTACTTGTGTCAACTTGAATCTTACCTCACTCGTGCTAAAAAAAATTGGTTTCAGAAATTTTCTTTAAACCTGGTGGTACTCTTGGATTGGATCTTCTTCTTGTTTTTGACTCGTTTTCTTGACACTATTCTAGGTCACCTATAGTCCAATTAGGGTCATCGTGGATTTTTGGAATGCAAGGTAAAAAAAATTATTTTACGGAGCCTGGGTAGCCTCTTGTATTGGTTAACAAGACTGTTCTGACAAAATAATGGTGAAAAGGTCCTGTAAGACCATGATTAAATTTTTCCAAAAAAATTCATCCATGGAAACCAATGAGTAGCATCTAGAGAAGGGGATGAATGTTCTTTTTTCCAGACACCGATCACTGTGAAGATCAAAGAGATGACAAGCATCATAGTTTCATTATTACTACAACCTGCATATGCACCATAAGACACCGCACAACAAAAGCACTTCCCATAACGTGAAGGTTAACCCAAGAAGGCCATAAGGCACAAAAAATGAGATAATAATGAACAATAATAAATAAAGAACAGATAAAACCACTAATTGAGAAATTAATGGTAACAAATCAAAAGTAACCATGTGTTGCAGAATGTGAGCTAGGAAAAATGCACTACTAACAAGGAAGTAAAATACTAAAAATAGTACCTCTTCCTTTTTTTTCTATATCAAACCTCAGAATGGCCTAGGAAACATATATTGAGCCCTAATTGCATGAAATGTAGGTGCCTTTCTAAAGATGGAGTGAGGCTTTCCTGTAGCAATGATCCGCTTAATTTTTACAAAATGGGTAAAAGGACTATGGATTTGTGGTGCTTCCCAAGATGAGGCTATTTGGGAATTAAGATGAGGTGGAACCATGTTCTTTTCTCAAATGATGCAAGAAATTGGATATGGCATTCAAGATTATTCTCCATGTGTTAGAGGGGAGTGGTAAGGTTGTATTTATAGCCTGGGAAAGTTATGAACTTAGAGTAGATTAGAGTAATCAAGGGTTTGAAAATGTGGGCAAGATTAGGTGCAGTGGGGACCACAAAGAATGGGTGAAGATTTGATTTTGGGTTTTTTAATTCAATAGTAGAAAAAAATGGAGAATAATGACATGTGGTAAGTATTAGGTTAATAATTAGATTTGAAATGGATGATTAATAAAAATATATTTGATTAACCTTGATCTGCCATCTGAGTGTATTTTTGTGGGAAATGAGATAGGGGAATTAATTGATTTAGGACAAATGTTAAATTAGGGTGTATACACTTACACTATCTATATTTGAGTCAAATCTCTTCATTAGCCTCTTCATTCTTAACTAATTCTTGTTAAGGGTTGAGCTCAGTACTGCCATACAATTTGACTCCTTTTTTCATACCCTCATCCCATTTAGCATTCAACAGACTTCTAGGTGGTAGAGTGCATTTGCAATCAATCTATGCTCACTTCTTCACTCTAGAATTCACATTGTTAGAGGTTAAACACATTCAAAATTTTGTCACTATAACCCTCATCCATTCTAGCATTCACTTTGTTAGAGGCCACGATGAATCTTCATCACATCATGCCACTCTACAATCTTGGGATTCACTTTGTCAAGGGTCAACTTTATCAAACATTTTCACACGCTTCCATCTTGACATTCACTTTGTTAAGGAGTTGCATCACTCATATCTTCCAAACCTCTTTCCCATATTAGCATTCACTTTGTTAAGGGACAAGTTATGGTATAAAAATTAATCTCACACCTCTGTTCCATCATTGCATTCACTTTGCTACAGGTTGAGTTATTTTTCACATATCTCTTTTGCTCCCTTGGGGAGATCTTTTAAAAATGGTTATGAACATGTCACAGAGATTATAGTCTTATTAGAAGGGGTGAACGAAATCCTTTTGGAAATTTTTGATAGTGTTAGATGACCAAAACTCTAAGGATGATCAAAATGACATTTCACTCGAATGAAAAATCCCACATTGAAAATATTTTATGTATGAATAAATTCCAATTTTTTGCTTCATCTCCTTGAAATGGGAGAAAAGTTACCCTATGATTTTGATGAAGCTAGTTTAAAAACATTACTTGGAAAATTCACCAGCTAACAAGGGCGAACCTTTCATTATTGACAAGTTTGACTAATGACGATGTGGCAGGACCTTTAGCCACACAAATAATGATTCGATCAAAAAAAGTTCACCTATGAGGACATACACCAAAAGAGGATGAATTAAAAAAAGAAAAATATTGATGATCTAGGAAAAAAGGAAAGTTCAACTGATTCGGTGGACTGATCCTACTCATAGCCATCGTGACATGGTGGAATTTATGAGATG
The DNA here is from genome assembly GCA_019776745.2 of Taxus chinensis. NCBI lineage: Eukaryota > Viridiplantae > Streptophyta > Pinopsida > Cupressales > Taxaceae > Taxus > Taxus chinensis. The sequence goes on along the minus strand of CM034151.1, from coordinate 868,698,330 downwards.
GATAAACAGCTTGATATTTTAAATTCCAAAGCTTTCTCAATCAATCCCATGACAAGGAGGCACCAAATGGAAATATAGGGAAAGATGGATTTGTTCATTTAAGATATTTATCTTGATACTCATACTTGCGCACACCTAAGATAAGGTGGAAAAATCTACAAGTGATTTCATCCTTATCTTTCTTACAATACAACTCACTGATATTTCCTATGAATGGAAAGATGATGAAGGACACCATCTCTGGTATGAAACATCAATGCAAAAAATTCAGTTTTAAATAATTGTGTTGGCTTACCCCTTCGGGTCATAGACAGACATTTAGCGTGTATGGATTTTCCAAAATATAGAAGGCCTGACAAACTTCGAAAAATAAAAGGGCAAGAGTGATCCTAGAGAGTCTATGTATGGAGTTTTATATGGCTTGCCAAGAGGTGGCCTATAGTGATGTCTTCTTAATGAATCTACTTTCCACAAAGTCTAGGAAGACAAGCCTTGGTAATGGTTCCTGGAGGTCCTCCCCAAGGGCTCTATAAACCAAATTTCACGGACCTTATCAGATCAAGTTTTTCAAAAATATATCATTCAACCTAGAGTCTGAAATTACAATGATGGACTTGTGTAATACCAAACAACCAACAAATGAAAACTTTGCACAATTCTTACAAAGATGGTGTGGGTGTAGATTTCACAAACAGGGACGGAAGCCTGTGTAATTTTATTAATGTGAAATCAACTAAATTACATTATAGTGAATAGGCTGCAATATTTATAGATATTGCATAGCCAAATACAAACTGGGAGAATAAGTTGCACATGTGCAACCAAATGCCAGAATAAACAAGCTTCCAATAACATCCGGGAAGCAACAATTACATAAAAACAAATATATTGTTGAAAACAATATAACAGTATGTATACAGACAAATATGGTTGATTAACCATATAACAATATAACAATTTATTATGGTTAATTAATAAAATTAATTAAATAATTCAATAAAATATGCATAATTAAATATTAGGATAATTAAATTTATCCTAACATTCCCCCCCTTAATTGTGCATTGTCTCAAGGGATGAGGAGAGGAACTGCTCTGAACAACTTGAACTTGTCACGTGCAAGTGACTTTGTGAAAATATCTACTCGTTGTTCAGCTGTTGGACAAAAATTGAAGTTGGATGTTGTGCTTCAACACATGTTCGCGTATGAAATGAACCTGTACCTCAATGTACTTTGTTCTCTCGTGAAAAACTGGATTGCAAACAAGTTTGAGAACACCTTCATTGTCAACATACATGGTGGTCAGTTTGTCTTGTGGTATTCCAAGTCCTTCCAGTATGCGACGTAGCCAAATCACTTCACAGACAGCTTCTCCTGCAAAACGATACTCAGCTTCTATGGAAGAGCAAGAAACAAAGTGTTGTTTCTTGCTTCCCCATGATATTGGTCCAGATCCCATAAAGAATACAAATCCCAGAAATGGATTTTCTATCATCAATGTTACCTGCATGATCTGAATCCGAATATCCAGTCAAGAAGAATTTTTCATTCTTCTTGTATTCTAGACTAAGATCCACTGATCCTTTGAGATATCTCAAAATGCACCTTACTGCTTTCCAATGACAAACTTTGGGTTCTTGCATGAACCTGGATAGATAGCTCACTGCAAAGCTGATATCTGGTCTAGTGTAGGTCAGGTAAATGAGACTCCCAATCAGCTACCGATAGAGAGTGGCACTTACCTCAGGAGATGGATCTAAATGAGATAACTGTAATTTCTTCACCATAGGTGTAGCAATTGGTGTGTAATCCATCATCCTAAACTTCTCGAGTGTTGTCTTGGTATATTTCATCTGAGAAACAAAGATGTGATTCTCTTTCTACCATACTTCTAATCCAAGATAGTAATGCATAAGCCCGAGATCTGTCATGTCAAATGATCACTTAAGATCTTTCTTCGTTGCATCGATCATCCTCACTGAACTGCCAGTGATGACTAGATCATCGACATAGACAACAACAATCACCATCTCCCCCCCTTGCTTTTTGAGGTAAAGATTGGGATCGTATGGATTTCTAACAAATCCATGTTATACGAGATGCTCATCAATATTGACGTACCATGCCCGGGGTGCTTGTTTGAGACCATACAGAGATTTCTTGAGTCTGCATACCTTTTCTTCTTGACCAGGTACTACATATCCCTTAGGTTGAGTCATGTAGAATTCTTCTTGCAAATATCCATTCAGGAAGGCACTTTTTACGTCCATTTGATGGACTTTCCAACCAAACTGTGCAGCTAGAGAAAAGATCATCCTGATCATTTTGATCTTAGCTATGGGAGAAAATGTCTCCTCATAGTCAATGCCTTCTTTTTGTGCATACCCCTTTGCTACAAGTCTTGCTTTGCATACTTGTCCACTGTCCCATCTGCTTTGTACTTAGTTTTGAATATCCATCTGCATCCAATGGGTTTCTTCCCTGGTGGAAGATCAACAAGCTGCCAAGTGTTATTCTTCATCACTGATTGATATTCAGAATCCATGGCATCTTTCCAAGCTTTTGACTATAGGGCTTCCTAGACTGTAGAGGGCTCATCTATTTCAATAACTCTACTCATCAAAGCAAAGTTAACTTCTTCTCTTGCTTTACTGTGAGTCCATGGTCCAGGGGTGGATGTATCCGGTGGAGCATCCATTCTTGCATCTCGTAATGCACTTGTACACCATTTAGGCATACGTTGGTTATTCTGGTTCATGGTTCTATCTGATCAACACCATCATCCCCATCATCACTTTCATCATTCTGAGGGAACATTAGCTTCAATTTTTACAACTGGTGAAAAATCTACATCTTGTGAGTCCAGAGGAGGAGTCTCTGCTTCCTTCTTCTCGAAAAACTCAACATCTCTACTTATGTAGACTTTTCTGGTCTTAGGATCCATCAATCTATACCCAAGAGTCTCTTCACTGTATCCAATGAAGATGAGATTCTTATGACTTCATGTCCAATTTCTTTCTGTTCTGTTTGGGTATGTGCATGTTGGCTTTGCACCTGAATAATCTGAGGTGTGTAATAGATGGTTTCCTTTTTGACCATGCTTCTTGTGGTGTTATTCCATCAAGAGCAGTTGTGGGCGCTCTGTTTAACAAATACATTGCTGTCTTTGCTGCTTCTACCTAGAATGTCGTTGCAAGTTCTATAATCATCGATCATGCATCACACCATTTCCATGATAGTACGATTTCTTCTCTTGACAACACCATTTTGCTGCGGTGTGTGTGGAGGAGGCATTTGTCGATGAATCCCGTGAGTTTGTAGGTAGTCTCTGAACTCATCACTGGTGAATTCCCCCCCTCGATCTGAGCGGAGAGTTCTGATGTGATGACCAATTTCTTTCTCAACTGCTACTTTGAACTTTTTGAATGTTTCAAAGGCTTCACTTTTCTTGTGAAGACAAAAAATCCACATTTTTCGTGAATAATCGTCAACACAGAGCATGAAGTACTGGAACCCTGAATGACTTGGCTGCATCGGACCACAAAGATCGGTATGAACCAGGTCAAGTTTACCATGAGCTCTAAAAGTACTCTTTTGGAATGAAACTCTGTGTTGTTTTCCTACTAGGCAGTGAGGACACTTGTCTGTATCCTTCTGAAGAGATGGTAGCCCATGTACCATATTACACCGGCGAAGTGTTTCAAGATATTTGAAACTTACATGACCAAATCTCCGATGCCACAACTGTAGTTGAGGTGGAGTTCTTAGCCACAAGTTCTTGATCATCTTTGTGAATGAAATCAAGTTGGAACATGTCATCCCACATTGGAGGCTTTTGCAATTATTTTCGAGTCTCTGGATTTGTATCTCGAATCAAACACATTTTCTTGTCGGATTGACTATCAAAGTCAATTTTTAGGTTGTGATCTAGGAGTTGACTGACCGAAAGAAGATTCTTTGTCAACGCAGGGACATATAGAGACATTTGATAGTCTGCAATTGCGTGAACCAAGGGGTAGAGAAATGTTCCCAATCCCCTGAACTGTATATGAAGAATCATCTCCCAACGAAACATGATTTTTCAATGGCGTGTCCCTCATTGAAATAAACTAGTCTCTGTGGCCGGTCATGTGTTGAGTGGCTCCCGAATCAACATACCAGACATCACTAGATGACGTGGATGGTTCACTTGATCGAGAAGTGAACAAGAAGTCTTCATTGTCTGACTGTTCTTGTTGCTCAGCAATATTACCTTGCTGGTGGGGTCTTCTTTTCCAGTTCCCCTTTTTCTGCCCGTGATTGTTGTTAGAATGTCCCTTGTAAGATTGTTGTTGTTGTGGTCCAGAATTGCTTGATGAACCTTTCTTGTAAGTATTATACCAACAATCTTGCAAGTCATCTCCTCTTTTGCAGATTGGACATCGCTTCTTCTGTTGATTGTCCCCATGATACTGATTCTGATGTTGGGATTTCTAATAGGAATTAGGTTTTCCTTTACCTTTTCCTTTCCATTTTTGATGTGAAGACAGTGCCTGCTCCTCTTCATCATCCTTATTGTGCATTGCTTCCTCTTGTTGCAGTAGGTTTACTAACTTGTCAAAACTAACTATCGTATCTGACAAGTTTAGTGTTGTGACAAAAATGCGGTAAGAAGAAGGGAGAGCTCTCATAACAATGGGAACGAGAGCATTCATCTATGACCGGTTCTCCTAGGGCTAGAAGTGAAGCCCTCAACTCTGCAACTCTTCTTAAGAAATCTTCAATTTTCTCATTCTGCTTGAACTTTCAGTGTGTGTAACTGACTCTGCAAATTTAGTATGACATTCTTGTTCTTGGCCTCATATATTGTGCTCAACTTATCCCACGCTTCTTTTGCATGTTTGTGGACATCTCGAATGTGGGGTTGCACATCGTCAGACACTCCAAACAAGATGATGAGTTTGGCCTTTCTGATCTACTCTATCAAACTGTCATTGTTGTGTTGTATCAGTAGGTCTAATCTAGTTAGAGTACCAGTCACAACAGGCCAGATTTCTTCAAACTCAAGTTGTGTCTTGATTTTTGTCTTCCATGCAACATAGTTGTTTCCTCTGAGTAGTTGTGAATCTAGAAGAAAAAATTTGGGGGCATTGGTGCCCATTTTGCAGAGATCACTGACAGGGTTTGGCTCTTATCACTCTAGGTATTAGGTCTCCCAATCTATATACCATCAGTCAGATATACTGAACCTTTCTATATACGCGCCCTTCCGATATACCTGGCGGTACGTGGAAGAAGCTCGCCCTTTCTATATACCTGGCGGTACATGAAAGAGGTGTTAACGTACGTGAAAGAATTCAATACGTGGTACCAAGACAATACTGATGGGGTCTGTGTGATTATTGACACAGGCTCAAAGAAATATCCTCATACGCGCACGTAACTTCGCTATATACTTGGATAATTTCTCAGTCTGGATTTATGTCTGTGCAATCGTTCACAGATAGATGGGATGGCTCATAGTGTGTGCACTGTGACCTTATTACTCCCTGTCGATTTAAAGGGATGATGCCCCAGATGATGTTGTTGCAGCTATATTAGGCATTAAGTGTAGTAGTAGTCATGACGGCTTTACCTGTAAGTTCTTCCCAGAGGCACTGTATATACCGAACGCTGCGAATGAGATCTAGGATCTCGTGAGTGTTACAGAACCAATTTTTTACTATTTTTTATTACAATATTCTGTCAGTTTTTGAGTAGTTACAAAGTTTTGTAGTTGACTTATGGAAACCTAAAAATTAGTACAATATAATGCAGTATACAAATTACATTCAAAAATCTGGAAGAATTGAATGGCAAGCAAAAAAAATTAGTTTTGTGGGCCCTGGTGGCCTCCTGAGCCCAATACGACCCAAAATGCTAAAAATTGCAAAAAAATAGCTTGAAAATGCAATTTTTAGATGGGTCTCCTTTTGCAAAAAATGTCTGGAATGAAAAAACAGACCAGATGGGAGAATTTTTTTTTACCCTAAATTAGGGATTTCTCCGCTAAATTTAGTTAGTTGTAACTAAATTCAAAAAAGTCTGCTAAATTTAGCAGTTCTACCAAAAATTCCGCCAGATGTAAAAGGTGAGTTTTTGAGTGTTTTTGGTGGGATTTGACCCTCAAACCTCTCACTCCCAAGGCGCATGCACTAACCAACTTGCCCACTTAGGGCGCTTGAGCTATGAAAGGAAGCAACTTGTATTTATTGACAAGTAAATTGACTTACCTCTTGAAAATGTGACTTGGTTGAGAAGATGCCACGTGGCGCATGCTGGTGAAGGTGGATTTAGGGTTGTATTTGCTTAAAAAATGGATCTGAAGCTTTATTGTTGTTTGTTTGCCTTTGTATGGCCGCATTTCCTTGCTCAGGCCGCGTTTTTTATCTTTCCACGCACTGATTTTGCTTGTTATTTGCTTGTACAGGGCGCATTTTCTCCCTTCGCCGCGTTTTTGCCCTTGGCCGCTATTTTTTTTGTTGTTGATTACTATCTAAGCCTGCATTTCCTTGTGCAGGTTGCTGGAGGCAGCAAATGGCGCGGGCGAGTGGAGAAGGGCGGGTTTTTTGCTAAAAAAAAACATTTTTTTCCTTATGCAGGCCGTGCATGGAGTGGATATGGGCACATTTGCTAAAAAAAAATGTTTTTATCATCCTTTGTGCAGGCTTAGGAGGACAGGCCGCTGACAAATGAAGTTGTTTTTGCTCACAAAGACATTTTTTCTTTATGCAGGTCGCTTTTCCTCTTCTTCCACTGTATATTTTGTGCCAGGTCCAGCGTGGGCGCCCTCCTCCTTTTTTTTTATTATTCTTTGCTCTGTTTGATTCTTGATCACTGTTTGGATTTCTTCTTGTACAGGTCGTGCATGGACCAAGCTTTTAGCACTACCAGATTTGATTAGAGTTCCAAATCCAGTCTGAGGAGGCTGTTTGTTCACTGCAGGTGCATATACACACAGACCTCCAAAACAAGCCAAGCAACTTCCAAATACAGTAAAGACCAAATAATGTAGAGAAAAAACCCTTATTGGAATTTTTTTTTTTTTAGGTATTATTTCTAATACCTGTAGCAAATTTTTGCCTGGTGCAACCAGCACCAGTGCAAAAAAAATTTGCCTTCCAAGCACCTGGAAGGAACAGGAGGATGTGGGGGAGGCAGGGATGGGGCTGGGAGTTTGCACGAGGTTGCACAGGGTCTCAAATGCTGCAAACACATCTCCAATCTCCTCTCTCTCTACTGCTCTCTCTTCCACACCTTCACAGGGCCAGATTCTCGCTCTGGTACCAAATGTAGATTGAGAAACAAGGACGGAAGCCTGTGTAGATTTTATTAATATCAATCAACTAAAACATTACAGTGAATTGGCTGCAATATTTATAGATATTGCACAGCCAAATACATCCGGGAGAATAAGTTGCACAGGTGCAACCAAATGACAGAATAAACAAGCTTCCAATAACATCCGGGAGATGCAACAATTACATAAAAATAAATATATTGTTGAAAACAATATAACAGTATGTATACAGACAAATATGGTTGATTAACCATATAACAATATAAAAATTTATTATTTAATATTAATAAAATTAATAAAATAATTCAACTATGCATAATTAAATATTAGGATGATAAAATTTATCCTAACAGTGGGATTGCTAGCCATTTCCCATGCTCCATGTTTGAGAAGAATCTCGTGAGCATCTTTGTACCCAATATCAACAGTGAGATATCTTTTCATATGAAAATGCATTGCCTTAATACTTTTGAAGAAGTTATTGAGAAAAAATCACAGATTGAAAAATCCCTTATCGTAAAAGGTTTGATTAAACCCCATTCAAAAGACAATGGAAAATATAGTAATCATCCTAATAACTCTTATCCAGACAAATCTAAACATGCTAATTGCAATCGTAATATGGTCAATGATGGTATTATAGACAACCGCAATGTCCACAACATCCAAAACAATCAGACTAGACCGAACAAAGGTAAACAACCACTTATTTTTCCTAGCAAAGAGGTTTCCTCCTCTGTCGATTATAAACAATGTCATTTTAATCCTTTGGGAGAATCTCCATCAAATGTCCTTTAACAACTCCTTAATGCAAACACGGTTACTTATCCCATAGCCAACCCTTGGGTTAAGGGAGAACCCAAGCCTACTTGGTACAAGGTTGATACTTATTGTTATTTTCATCGCATAGACAGTCACCTGACGGATTGATGTTTTTTACTTATGTCACAGTTTCCAAGACCTCATTGATAGTGGAGATATCATTTTTGAAGAACTATCACCAAATAGAACAACTAATGACAATCTTATGGTGTTCTCAAACCCATTTCCCAAACATGGTGGTGAAAAATAAAAATGTTAAAAAAGGTTCCTCTACCAATAAAGATGATTTTAGTTCAATTATCTCATTTATTGAGGAAGTACCATCTACAATGGAAATCATTAAATTCACACCTTCAAGTAATGTTGTGACCACACACCAATGGAAGATATGGGTTCCTACGGAAAACAAACCTTCTACGTCTTCTGCAGAACCTCAAACGTCCAAACCAACATCTCCTTCGAATAAAAAGTCAAATTCTAATGCCAAATCTTCCACTCTAGATCAGTATGACTTCATCAAACAATTAACAACCACGTTGGCACATATCTCTCTCATGGAACTACTTAAAGAGTCACCTAGCTTTCAAGATATTCTCACTCGTGCTCTAAATGAATAACGTCTTGCTCATACTCTCAATGTTCAAAAGTTTTAGGCTATGATCGTAAACCTTACATCTAAAAATCCTATCCTATCTTTTGGACCTCAAGATATGTTGAACCCAAATCTGATTAATAACAACTCCTTGTACCTTGAAGCCTATGTTATTGATTATAAATTCAAGAGATTTCTTATTGACAATGGAGTGGATCTTACTATAAAAATGCTTCCTTGCGTTGGTCATACATTAGGTGACTTAGATGCTAATATCATTACCATTCATGGTTATGATAATAAAGAGCGACAATCCTATGGCACCATCACTCTTCCCATACAAGTAGGCATACAACTCCTTGACACTATGTGTCATGTAGTTGACGTAGACACATCATATAACCTTCTTCTAGGTAGACCTTGGATACATGTGATGGATGCAGTACCTTCCACTTTCCATCGATGCATAAAGTTTCCACATAACGGAAGAGAGTTCACCTTACGTGGCGATACTAAGCACTTTGAATACTGTAATTTTTTCTAAGCAAGGTACAAAAAGGAAAAATGTTGTCCATCTGCTGATAGCACAATTGGATCTAGTGCAACTTATATTGTTACCAAATGTATTAGTCCTGATGTACTATTGCACCCTCATGCTTCTGTGTCTTCTTATGAAAAATCTATGTCTAAAGTGTCACCTGAGGATATTCCTCACACATATATGTCTTCCTCTAAAGCATCTACATCTAAGGTGTCACCTGAAGTTATATTCTCTCATAAATTCTTAGGTGAGTACACACTTGACAACACATTTCTTGTCGGAAAAATTCCATTATCACCTCACAGTTATGAGCGTCCTAACGCTCCTCATTTACAAGAACCTCCAACTTACTATCTTGGAAATATTCTTTAGAGATGATATGGATATCTAGAAGATGAATATATTCCAATCTCTGACGACTCTTGTCTATATGATGACAGGGTGGCAGATTGCTACAAATCCATTGATTACACCTAGTGTTGTAAAATGATGAAAAACATGAACTGGAAATGAAGAGGCCTTGGCCCACAAGGGCATGGTGTTCTTGAACCTATGAATATCAATTCTAACCTTTACACATATGGTCTAGGATATGAGACATATGAGAAGAGGCCTATAGTCTTTGATGTATTATCTAACAATGTGGACTCAGATTCTGAAATTGAGACCAGTTCCACACATAGCCTCTTAGAAAACCTATCCAAACTACACTTTTCGTAGACTACTTAACCATTCAAACCCTTGAAATTGTTTATCCTTCCCTCATTGATCAGGAAAAACAATTTCATATTTCCATGGATCTCTTTCAAAATGATGAGGCCATCCAGGAGTTCCTCAGGGCTCGGGACCCTTTTCCCTTGTCGGATTACAAGAAGGGTTTCGAAATAAACCTTGATGCTACCACTTACTTCATAAAATAACTTACAATATTGATTCCTAAAGAAAAATAAATTAAACATAGAAATAAGACAACTTATATCTCGCATAGTGAAAACCTTTCTGAGGCATTATATGAAAAGCAAAAAATGAAAAAGAAGAAAAAGAAAAGGATGCATCTCCTAGTGAAAACTTTTTAGAGGCACTAGAGAGAGGAGATTTGGATCTAGAAATGTCCAAAAATATACACAAGCCTCCAACATCCTTTGAAGATAATGACACTTCTAAGCTATTGGTAGAAGAGATGACAACCATTAACATTGGAACTCAAGACCAAACAAAATTGTTATAACTAGATGTCAGTTTATCAGAAACTAAAAGAAAAGCCTTCACATCACTTCTAACCGAGTTTTAGGATTTATTCACTTGGTATTACAAATATATGCCCGGTCTTGATCCTTATCACGTGGTTCATCACCTTGTGGTGCACCCAAATGCTAAACCTGTCAAGCAAAAACTACGTAAAATTCATCCCAAGGTTGCATTGCTTGTTAAGGCTGAATTACAAAACTTATTAGATGTAGGATTCATATGGTGCATTGACTACTCAGAGCGGATATCTAATATGGTACTAGTTGTGATGAAGACCCCCAGAATCTGTATTTGTACAAATTTTCATGACATTAAAAAGGCATGTCCTAAGGATGATTTTCCTTTGCCTAATATTGGCATGATTGTTGATTCTACTGCAGGCCATGAGATGGTATCTATTATGGATGGATTTTCCAGGTATAACCAAATTCAAATTGTTGAAGAAGACTAGCATAAAACAAATTTTACAACCCCATGGGGGACATTTTGTTATAAGGTCATGCCTTTTGTCCTTAAAAACGCTGGTGTGACTTATCAACGTGTCATGACTCTTATTTTCCATGATCTTCTTCATGACATAATGAAAGATTATGTCAATAATATTCTTTCTAAATCAATGACTAGGGTGGATCATCCAACAATTATTAGGTGTATATTTGAGTAGTTAAGGGAGTAAAAGGTTCACCTTAATCCAAAAAAAAGTGTCTTTGGTGTCACTTCAGAGAAACTTTTGGGATTCATTGTCTCACGAATATGAATTGTAGTGGACCCTACCAAGGATAAAGCTATAATAGATATGCCACCTCCACATAATATTTGACAACTAAGAGGCCTACAAGGAAAAATATACTCTATTCATCATTTCATCTCTCAATTGGTAGATAAGTTCCATCATTTCAACCAGCTACTTAAAAAGGATGTCCAGTTCAAATGGACACAAGACTGTCAAGATGCCTATGCAAAAATGAAAGAATACCTGACATCTCCATCAGTACTCATGCCGCCTATATAGGATAATCCTATGTTGTTGTATACATCTACAACACAACATGCCATTCAGGCATTATTGGTGCAACACAATGATAAGGGTCAGGAACAAGCTTTGTATTACTTGAGCAGAAATATTCTTGAGCATGAGACCAAGTACTCACAGGTTGAAAAGGCTTATTTAGTAGTTTCTTATATTTTTGGCAAGTTGCAACACTATCTCCTAAATCATACCACCAATATAATTTCAAGGGTTGATCCTCTTAAGTACCTACTTTCAAGACCAGTCATAAGTGGATAAATGTCTAGCTGGATTGCACTACTTAGTGAATTTGACATTGAAATTGTCAATCAAAAGGCTATCAAAGGTCAAGCATTGGCAGATCAACTAGCCGCAGCTCCACTACCAGGTTCAGAACCACTAAAATTTGACTTTCTAGATGAATATTTTGTTGTACATAGAAGCAACACCGTTATAGACATTATTCTTTAATGTATCTTGCAATATCCATGGTTCTGGAGTAGGAATTGTCTTGTGTACACTAGATGGAGACCTCTTACCTAAATCTTATCATATCAACTTCCCTTGCACAAATAACATAACATAGTATGAAGCAATGATAGTACGCTTAGGGTTTTCTATCTCACGGAGCCTATAAGAATTGAAAAGTCTTGGTGATTCTCTTCTAGTAATTAATCAGGTTAATGGAGAATATCAGGTAAAAGATGAAAAGCTCTTACCTTATAAACAAATGGTTGATAGCCTTAGAGGGTATTTCTGGATTATCAATTTTGAACAAGTTCCTCATGTACAAAACAAATAAGTGGATGCCATGACAGCTATCACTTACCTTCTTTTGTTTAACACTAATGAAACTCACAATGAGTTCCTTGTTGAACATATTTTGGTTCCCACATACGAATTGCTGGAGTCCACCATGGTTTGTGAGATTGTTTGTCTTGATCATCCCTGGTACCATGATATATACACCTTCGTTCAAACTATATCATATCCTCGTAATTTTAATTTAGCTAATAAAAGAGCCTTAGCACAACGTGCTTCATGCTACACCCTTGTTTTTGACACCTTATATCAAAGAGGCTATGATGGGACTCTCTTAAGATGTCTCAATTAGGATGAAGCTAATCAGATGCTAGCTGAAGTACATTTGGGTATTTGCAGTGCCCATACCAGCAGAATAGTCCTTGCAAATAAGATTTTTTGCATTGGATACTACTGGCCCACAATAAAGGAAGATGAATGCAACATTTTGAATAAATTTTAGGCTTGCCAAAAACATGGTAATCTCATTCATGCACCATCCTAAGCCTTGCAGTGGTCAGCCTATTACTTCACCTTGGCCCTTTCCTCTTAAAATGGGGGTCACTGTTTTGGTTGTCAGACATTTTGCTGAATTGGAAAAATGCTTTGACCCTGCAAAGCCCACATTGGAAAAATAAAGCCCACATATTCTCATGGCCATACATTTATTATAGCTTCCACTAAGTATTTCACCAAATGGGTTGAGGTTATGCATCTTACTAATGTTATTGGGTGTAATATTTCTAAATTCATAGTCAACTAGATTATCTGTCATTTCGGCATCCTCGTTGCTATTGTCACTGACAATGATGGTTGTTTCAAAAATAAGGATCTCAAAGCTCTAGATAAGAAACATAATATCCACCTAAAATGGGCTATACCCTATTAACCACAATTCAATGACCAATCTAAAGCATCAGATAAGACTATCAAGTCCATTTTGGAAAATACTATCAATAAACACGAACGTAATTGGCATACATAGTTATATCCTACCCTTTGGGCCTACCGCACTTACTTGTGTACACCTACAGGAGCTACTCCTTTTTCCCTAGTATATGGCTCTAAAGCCATATTACCTATAGAAGGTGAGCTGAATTTACTTCGTGTCTCCCTCCAACATTTCATTCATGAAGAGGATTACCATGTTGCATGCCTTGCAAAGATGGAATTACTGGATGGGAGATGGCTTTGCATCTTAGACCATATGAAGGTATATCAGAATAGACTGCACCTTAATTATAATCACAACACCAAACCTCAACAATTTGAAATCAGTGATTTGGTTCTAAAGGAAAATAAAAATAACACAACAAAACCATGAGAAAAATAGGGCAAATTTGAGACTAATTGGTTGGGTCGTTATGTTATAACTACTAAATTTGGATATGGTGCATACAAACTATCTATTGAGGATGGAAAAGAGTTGAAGGAGCCTATGAATGCCATTCATCTGAAGAATTTCTACTCCTGAGTCTCCAAAGAGTAACCCTTGTACTGGGGGTATATCATTGCATCCACCTGTTTCATAATTTCACTTGGTTTCCCACTTGAAACTTTTCACCTTGTCATGTGTCACATGTTTTCCTTGTTAGGTTGTCATGCCCATTGTTGACCACTATTTTTCACCTTCTATTTAGCATGTCAGTTTTGACTTGGGAATTTCCTCTCCCTCTTGTTTGGCGTGTGGTTCAAAATTTGAAAAAAACCAAAAACATTCAAAAAACATATAAATAAAAACTACAAAAACCATATAAGATTGTTTAGAAAGTACAAAAAAACATACAAAATGTTTTGAAAATACTTTTAAAAAAAAATCTCGCAACTATGTAATTTATTTCCCCATTTTCTTCCTCTGATTGTTCCCAATCGTCATTTCCAATCGATCAAGCCACTCTTTGTAATGTAACTTTACATAGGGACGTCACTTTGCTTTGGCTTTGTCTTGGGGGCAACTTGACATCTGTATATATTTTCTTCCTTATTAGAATTTTTGACATTAGTGTGTTTTTGTTCACTAGCTTGTTTGCTTGTTTAACATTTGTATATATGGAATTTTGTATTTTATATTCTTAGCTTAGTTTCTTATGTTTGATAGTTCAAATAACCGGTACTCTGTTTATTTGGAATGCGCTAATGGATGAATTACAGGAAATTTATTCGCATCCTCATTCACATATAACTTTGGTTTGGTTTTTTCCTATTCATATTGGGTTTCTTTATATTGCTTCTTTTATCTCTTTTTTTCATTTGCACATCTTATGTTTTCCTCCTATTTATTTAAGCCATGAAATTTCTTCATTTTTATTTGTAGTTTTATTTCCAAACTGGCAAAAATCCACAAAAAATCAAATATTTCAATAATCTAAAAAAAAAAAAAACTACAAAACTTTCAGACAAACATTCACGTATCATAGAAATCCTACAATTAGAATAAACTTAAAGTGCATCATTCAAGATTTCAATACAATCTTGATAAATGTCATAATTTTATCTATTACCATAGTAATCATGTCAGTCCTACAACTATCCCTTTATTCCCTTTGCATGATATGCTAACTTTTCTTGGGGAAAGTCACTAAATTGTTTTTCCTTCATAGCATAACTTTTCTTGGGATAATTTTAACTTTGATCATTCACACAAAAGATTCATCAATAGTTCCATAAGGAGTTTCTTTAACTCCTCTCTTTCAGTCTGATCCTATTCCCATTTGGGAACATTTGTATCTACTTAATTATCATTGTGGAAAGCATTAGCGTCATGGGTGATTGTCTTATTTTTTGACTTTGTGTTGCATTGTTAATGTTTACTCTTTTTGGACCACTTACAGGTAGTTTGATTACATCTTGGTTCCTTTATTACCTTGATGTCGACACCTACTTTGTATATTGGGTTTGTTTTATTTTTTATCTTTTCTTTGTTGTGTGTGTTTTTTTGCACGCATCCGGGTTAACCATCTTAATTATTTCATAATCATGGTGACAACTCTATTTTGTAACAAAAAAATCAAGTTGCTCTAAAAATTTACTCTCTAAATAATGTTCATGCTACGAACACAGTCCTTTCCCATCCTTGTTTTAATCCCTTACTTTCTTCCTATCAAGCGGTTGTCTGCCGCCTTGCTACATCATCCATCCACTTGAGGGGGCATTCCTCTATTGTTCTGTTTGCTGGGGTATCTAAGTACTTCACAAGTTTTCCGCTTGCCGATCTCCATGTGTTTACTATATTTAAAGCACTATTACTTTGCAATAGCACTTTAAATAGGGGAAAATGTAGACACCCCAAAATTACATTTATATTTCAACTTATTCCCAATATTATTATAGTACACCATGTTCACCCATTTGCAATTAATTGATTAAATTAATTAATTAATGCATGTTGTACCCTTTGGATTAATTAAATTAATCCCATGTATCCTTTGTACCCCTTTGGATAAATTAATTATTATTAATTAATTAATTAATTAATTATGTGCACATCCTAGTCATCTACCACTTGATCTGACTCCACTTAGACTCCACTTGGACTCCATATCCTTACCCTAGTTACCTGCACTTCTAGAATCCTAAAAATGTCAGGGAAATTAAAATGCACGAATAACAACCTTTCAAGATGTAGATTTTTTGTAATTAATTTATTTACTGCCCCCGACATTATTGCAACTGGCCACAATGTTATTATTAATATACTCATTTATCCATGTGTAATTGATTTCAACTACCTTCTACTTCTATAAATTGCATGCTTACCTTATTTTCAAATCCTCTTAAATCTGACAAACAAAAAATCCGTTGAACTGTGTCTGTAACCTTTACATTCAAATCTTGGAGAGCACTCAAGAGCATCAACAAATCATCTTTGACATCCATCTTGCAAGGTTTCACAGGAGACCCTTATTTGAGGTTTGCACAGAAGGTTACTAGAAAGGTTTACATGCTTTTTTTATATTTCATTCTCAGGTGATTTTTGCTGCATACAGAGACAATTTTCAAAACATTCCTTTGAACTAATTTTTTTGTATCGATTTATTAGAAGGCTTTTAATTGAAATGAAATGGATTTTCTGTTGTAAATATGTATATTTAATGGAAAGAAGAGAACAAATAGAAGAGAATTTGTGGAGCGTGGAAAAGAAACACATAAATATATGTCAACACATTTTTCCCTTCAAAAATACAAAGGAAAAATATAAGAAAAACCCAAAATTACAACTACTGCATAAGAAAAATATCAAGAATTCAATAAAGTATTTCATAATGCCTAGATATTTACATTCCATGATTACACATTGAAATGAAAAATATGTCTTTTGGCGAGAACATAAACAGTTTTAGAGCTAGGAACATGGATTTAAAATGTGACCTCTATTGACAACATCTATAGAAAAGCCTAGAGGAAGTTGTGGCTATCTGTAAAATTATGGGAAAAATAAAATTCCATTCATATTGTATCACTAGGGAAAGAGGAGTAAAATCGTAGAAACCATATGGGTGCAAAATTTGTTTTGTTCTTTGGGGAAGAAAGATTCAAGTAGGGGATGTGAGATCCTCCATTTTTTGGTAGTCAAGAATGACACATTTGAGATTTCTGGTTCCTTGGAATGTCTCTTGTCACAAGGAGAGAGTGAAGCTATATTCATGGCCAACAATCTGATTTGCAATCTTGGCGGTGGCCTCATCATCTATGCTAAGAAATTGTAAATATTTTACAGAGACACCCATGATCAACTCTGCAGAACTATCAAATGTTGTAACTGATTGTAGCTCCCTTGTGGCATCTTTCAAACCTACGAAAAGTGTGTATCTATATTCACATTACTTGACATGTGTCTTACAAGTTACACCTAGAACCATAACCCATTTTGTTCCAGAAGGAATTTATTTCTGCACAGTTTGTCACCTTTAATGTTAGGGCAATAAATGTAGAAAAAATTATCCTTTGTGATGTTTATGATTACATGTTTTAGTATAACCCATTCATTACTATCTGTATTACCCATCTTTACGATCTACGAGATCGTGGCTACAAATTTCTGGTTTTTTGGTGACCCTAGAAGCTTGTTTGTGATGGATGGTGTTGCAATAGAGTAACTCTCGGATGTGACCCAATCCTTAAGTGTTGTAGATTCGGGAATTTGATGGTTCAAACACCATTTGGTGCAGGAGATAGTAACTAGGGAAGTTCCATTAAAACTGAAGACCCATAAAAATTTAAATTCCAAGACTGGGAGCAAAGGAATAGAAATTAGCTCTTGAGGGTCTTTACCAAGATCTTGTAAATGGTTGCCCCATAAAGTGACAAAAACTCTAAATGAAAACATGTCCTTCAACTGAAGTGTTCTTCATACAGTTTCACTCTTATCATGCCTACATATGGTGGAGCATGGATATATTGCTAAAACAATTCCAATAATTTCAACGGAGGCCCTAACAAGGTTTTTAGGTATATCTTTACTTTCCATGAAGTGGAAGTTATGCATAGGAATTGTTTCCTCATTGAAAAGAAGAGGAGAGACACTTGAAAATGCTCAGAGAAAAATATCGAAAACTTTTTTCAAATGGTTATAACCTATTTTTGCATTCCCTATCCTTCCATTTGTGATGGCAAACATCTTCCCACTCTCTATTTGGCCATAGAAAATTTTTGCAACTTCGTTGAAGCAAGTAATGCAGATTTCACCCCCTTTGCTATCCACAAAATAAAACTTGAAATATGAGCCACTACCTTTTTTATTGTTATATTATCAAAGAGATATTTTCCTAAGGGCCCGACCTTCAATAGACCATGTGCACATGGTTATATTCAGATCACTAATCCGTAGAGGCCCACTTTAACTATTAGGAAAGCCAATTTTTTTAGGAGGTGTTTTTGGGACCAAGACATTACCATGTGCACAATTTGTATCCAGAGAAGAATACTTTCCACGAATGAAATGTGTTGGGAGTGGAGTGGGAGAACCAATTTTGGCTTGTATTTCCAACACTATTACCATGTCCAAAACAAGTATAGTCTTGCAGTGCACCATAGAAAATATAGGTAAAAACATTAGCGCTGCAAGGAAGAGCCTAAGCCAAGACAACAATGAGAAAAAAATATGCATACGTACAATTCATGGTTGATCATTTTTCAAAGAGTTTTCTGAAGCTATACAATGGATCCATCTTTCAACCTTCCATTTGAAACTTTACATGAAAATTTAGAGGGCAGAAAAGCCATTAGAAAGTGTACACCATCTGATAGGTCCATGCGAAGTTGGTGTTTTGCATTTAAAAATGATCAGAGGGGGGAAAAGAAGTTGAGAATTTCAACATCAAAATAAATCTTAATCAGCAAGATAAGGCCCCTAGGTTTCAAATTTATGCCCATGACACAAACGGCACCCCCAAAAACTTTCTGCAAAACAATTTGAATCACTTAACTATGCAGAATTTGCAACCTAAAAGTAGATGAAAGATATGCACTTATGCAAGGGGAAAACGAATTAAATTTTCATGCCTATTTTTTGTCAAGATAGATATGCAATCATGCAAGGAGAATAAAAAATGATGTTGTATGTCTATTGTTCGTCAGGATAGAAATCACACACAATTTGGAGATTCCATGCAACAATAACAAGCGAAATAAAGTTTTTTTTCGTTTTAAAGTGTGACGCATCTATTTTTATAGGAAACTATTTGTCAACTTATAATGCCTATAAATAAAATGTGTTCTACATTTTTTTCCCAAATAAGTTAGCGATAAAAAGGTAGAAATTGGTTTCCTCAAGAGACAATACAAAAGGGAAGCGTTTTTTTTCCTCTTAAATATGTAAGTAAACTTTGTTGTATTTCTTGAATGTGTTTATCTTTCTTTACAATTTGAAAGAGTGATGGTTTTGGTGAAGTTAAATGGTTGGAATTTGGTTCATTTTTTCTTTCAATAGCCAAGAGCACCTATATATCTTTTAGATATAGCTAAGTGCACACACATAGATTTTAATTATCCAAGTGTATTTTATTTGTCTTTCTTAACTATTCGGACTTTATGTGGCAAGTCATTGATCAAGAAAAGAAACTGGGTGGGAAGGAAATATTTTCTCAAATAATGTATGGATGTTAGAAAATAAAATTTCCTTATTAGAAAAAGTTTCTTGACTAAATGGAGACACTAATTATTATTTATATCTTGACAATAGTTGTCATTGTTCTATTCTCATTGCCATGATTTCTAAAAGGAAGTTAATCACAATTAGTATAAAAAGGGGATAAAATCAAACCATTCAAAATGTATCTTTCAGAAAATAGGCCCCTTGAATCTCCAAAGAAAACATTCCAAGTAGAATAATTACATAGACCATATTGATAATATATATTTAAAATTGACAAAAAATGCAATTATAAAGAAATGATGGTGAAAACAAAACCTCTTTCCGGTTATAGGTTTAAAATAATGTCGAACAACATAAAGGAATGGTATGAAGTATTAGAGAACATAATAAAATCCCATTTAATAAAAATATTTCTCCCACATCATAACCAGCCATATCAGAACCCCTATTTCTTACAAAAAACACAAATCATACGTATATGTAAAAGGGATCCTACCTAGCAAGATCTTGTGGTATTGAAAATAGTGGGAAAATTGCATGTGCAAACCAATCTATTTATTTTTCTAAATAAAGGAATATCAATACTAACACATATAGATTCAAGAAAAACAATAGAAATCACCAATTATAATGATGGAGATTATTTTCCATGCAGCAAGGTGGAATGAAGGTCCGTTAATATTGAAAGATTTTGTATTTTCCACGTCAAATACAGTTCATTTATTTGGTCAATGACAGTATAAAAAATATAATTCTTTGATTAATGTATTCATAAACATCCATTTGATGACATATTATATAAGTTTAGTAACTCTATTTCCTTACTCCTAAAAGATACAAGACAGTAAGTGTAGAAACCCTAATTTCACATCTATCCTAAATCAATTAATTCCCCTACCTCATTTCCCACAAAAATACACTCTGAATTTATCAAATATAATTTGATTAATTATCCATTTAAAATATAAAAATAACCTAATCCTTACCACATGTCATTATTCTCCATGTTTTTCTACTATTGAATTAAAAATTCAAAATCAAATCCTCACCCACTCTTCATGGTCCCCACTCACCTAAAATCATCCACTTATGAATTAAAAATCCAAAATCAAATCCTCACCCATTCTTCATGGTCCCCACTCACCTAATATTGCCCAAAATTTCAAACCATGATACTTAAATTACTCTAAATTAATCACTTCTTGAAGCTATAAATACATCCTTACCCCTCCTCTCTAAGACCCAAAGAATAAGCTTCAATGCCCTGTCTAAGTTTTTGTATCCTTTGGGCAAAGAACATATTTCCACCTCATCCTAATGCCCAAATAACCTCATATTAAAGCACCCCAAATCAATAATAATTTTACCTATTTGGTGCAAAGTAAGTGGAACATTGTTGCAGGAAGGCCTCACTATATTTTGCAAAAGGTGCCTACATGTCACGTAATTAGGGCTCAATCCATGTTTTCTAGCCCATTCTAAGGTTTTCTACAGAACTTGAAGGAGGAGGTATTATTGTTAGTATTTTACTTTCTTGTTAGTAGTGCATTTTTCCTAGCTTACATTCTGGCATGCCCAGTGGGACTCGAAACAACAATCATCTGATTATCCATTTCAAATCTAAAAATAACCTAATCCTTACCACATGTCATTATTCTCCATTTTTTTCTACGATTGAATTAAAAATTAAAAATCAAATCCTCACCCACTCTTCATGGTACCCACTCACCTAAATTCCTCCACTTATGAATTAAAAATCTAGAATCAAATCCTCACCCATTCTTCGTGGTCCCAACTCACCTAAGCTTTCCCACATTTTCAAACCATGATTACTTAAATTACTCTAAGTTAGTCACTTCCCTAGGCTATACATACAGCCTTACCCCTCCCCTCTAAGACATGGATAATAGGCTTGAATGCCCTATCTAAGTTCTTGCATCCTTTGAGCAAAGAGCATCCTTCCACCTCATCCTAATGCCCAAATAGCCTCATCTTGAAGCACCCCAAATCCATAATCCTTTTACCCATTTGGTGCAAAGTAAGTGGATAATTGTTGCAGGAAGGCCTCACTCTATTTTGAGAAAGGCACCTACATGTCACACAATTAGGGCTCAGTCCATGTTTCCTAGCCCATTGCGAGCTTTGTTATGGAACACGAAGGAGGAGGTATTATTGTTAGTATTTTAATTCCTTGTTAGTAGTACATTTTTCCTAGCTAACATTTTGCCATGCCTGATTACTTATGATCTATTACAATCAATTTCCCAATTAGTTGTTTTATCTATTCTTTGTTTATTATTGGTAGTTGTTATCTCATTTTCGGTGCATTATGGCCTTCTTTGGTTAACCTTCATGCTATGGGAAGTGATTTTGTTGTACGGTGTCTTGTGGTGCATATGCAGGTTCTAATAACAATGGCATTACAATGCTAGTCATCTCTTTGATCTTCACAATGCTCGGTGTCTGGAAAAAAGAACATTCATCCCCTACACTAGCTACTCATGGGTTGCCGTGGATGACAACTTTTGGTGCGGGAAACCAATCCATAAAATTACTTTCTTTATCTCTTTATTTCGTTTTGCTACAATAATTGTTTGGTAGGAGCTCGATCTTATTTACTAATCAATTTTTAAATCCTCATTTTAAATCACTATATATTTTGATTTCCTACTAATCATACTTTTTTTTTTATCTTTGTTTACAAAACCCAAAAAAAATAAATTATTTATTACTTCTTTCCCTCTTCATTTCCAAATATATATAGATCTTAATTTTACAAGTCTAATCATTTATATTTATTTATTTTACTCTCATTTTTAAGGTAACTATAAATCATTTTTTCAAAAAATGCAAATAAAATTATATATAACTCTTAGTTTATTTACCATTTTATTCATATTTTCTTTCAAATTTTTTCTCGTGCATATATCAATCTCACTTTATATAGGTATAATCATTTAGATAAATAAACAATAAAATAAAATATATATCCTAAACTAAATCCTAACTACCCAACTTGTCCCAGATCACAACTCCCCGACACCTATCTCACCTCGGCCTTCCACAGACCACTCTCTCCTTCTCCACGTAGTCCTTCTAAAAACCTATATCCCCATTCATCCACTCCCTACTTCCCTCCACATGGACATGTTTCATCCATGTGGACCTGTTCTCTCCCATTTCCCACTCAGTAATGATTTCTCCTTCCTTGGCTACTCGGCCACATAACCGAACCCCTCACTTTTGACTGATTTTGTTTTAATATAGAGTTTCAAATTGTTATCCCTACACTCACACCAACACGTAGGCCTTGATTTCTACACACAAAAATCCCTCCCCAACCTCCACATCTACCCATTCCCTCTCTTCCACTCCACTCTAAACACAGCCACATCCTAGATCACAATATCCTATCCTGACTCCTCTCTCCCCTGATCCTCTCAGATCTTACTTCCCAATGCCAAACTCCCTCACAACCCTTCATCTATGAACCGTTCACCACCCATATTCCTTCCACATGGACACTCAACTCTCTCCACATCCATCACTCTCCTTCGACTACCCACATCTCACCGCATTGAGATCTAGTCTTGGGTTGCTCCACGCAGAAAGATTTAACTACTTCATTACCACAAGGATTGATTTTCAAAGACTATTTTTTAATTTCATACTTGGTCCACCATCATTTCTCTGGTCATGATATTTTGACGATAATTTCCAAATTCTAGTGGAATTTATGAAATGTTAACATGAGGGAGATCGATTTCATTCATAGAGATTTTGAAAGGAGATTCTAACAAGGAAGGCACGATGATTTTCCAGCAACAGACGTAGATATAATCGGGTTGTGGATTCTAATATTTATCTGACAAAACAAATACATACTTGCCTACATCCCACATTAGGACATGATGTGAGGATAGATCAATTTTTTTAATTTATTTCCTTATTCTACTTTTGATGATAATATTATAAACAATTCGCTAGTTGTAAAAACATTTATGGCTGCCTAAATAATGTCTAAACCATGTGCTTGATTTTAGCTCCCAACAAAACATATCACTTTCGATTGTAATAATATGACCTCATACATATGTTCCAATCTCATTCACCTTTTCAACATCTCCTTTTCCTTAAAATTCCTCCATATACTATCTACATTCATGTTTCCTACTCCACTAAGATTTGACATTAGGCTCTTAATTTTAATTCCGATTTTCTTCGTCATCCATCAAATTCAACATTTTCATCGCTTCCACCTTCCCACTCCCCTTTCCATTTTGGTTTTCCTTTCCATTTAACCTACCATCCTGATCCACCATTAATCCACTTCCTATTTCTAAGTGACCTCATTATAGATCACTTTCATTCTCATTACGTCACTTGGCTATTAGTCAATTTAGGTCCTTAATTTTGGTCATAAGACTACTTATTTACATAAAAATTTAGTATTATGTTTATTTATTTTTAATTCATTTGTTTTAACTCGAATGATTACTTATTTTCTTACCTAATTAAGTCTTTTAGACCTTTAAGACTTCAATAAAATTCATCCATTTAATCAAATTAATATAAATTCAAATATTTATCCATCAATTCACGGGTCACTTAATATTAGATTTGTGTGCAATAATTAGCTATTTTAGCATTTCATTTTCATGATAAATTTTGTTCATTTTTTGCGTCATAATTACCATATTTAGAAATTACTTTTTTCAACTTGTTTTTTGAATTTGTGTACAGGAAAACTTTTAATCATGTTCTTGCAAGACCTTTTCACCATTATTTTGTCAGCATAGTCTTGTTAACCAATACAGGGGGGCACCTGAGCTCCGTAAAACAATTTTTTTTCGCCTTACATTCCAATTTTCCATGACGACACTTCTAGTAACATTTGTAATGCTCTTCTTTCATTGTTTTTCTTTTTTATGAAGATAACCATTATCATTGTTTCGCAATCACAATTAATTTCCATAATTATTTTTAAAAAATTAAAAATCTATTCCAACTGTATCCATGTATGCTCTTTTTATACGCCTTTGAGTGATATGAAAAATCATAAATGGTCGCGATTGTTTAGTTTCTTGTTCTAACAAATTACAGGATCCTCTAGCTTGGTTTTCTAACTATCATTTCAATTGTTATTTTACTTTTTTGTATTATTAATATTTATTCATTCGTTGGTTGTGTATGATCTTTTACTACGCCTTCGAGCAATCTAGAAAATAATTAAAAACCACAATAATTTTTCTAACATTTTATCTGCAAGATAACTAATAATTTTTTTTTTGTAGGACTCGGTCATTGGAATATTGTCAAAAAAACAAAAAAACAATAAAAAAATCCCGCTAAAGTACCACCATTCAAATAAAATTGTTGAAACTATTTTTTTTTAGCATGCTTAAGTACCCTACCATTTTCCACCAGTAATTTGTTTCAAGTTGGAAAGAACCTTGTACTTAATCACTTCATCATCTAGTTTTTACACGTAGTTGAGGTGGATTTCGTCACCACTGATGCTACACCAATGATGTGAACTTGAATACCACTCACCAACAACATTCGAATATGCATTGCACTTTGAGACTTAGTCTCATCACAATGTTTGGTATTTACCTCACCCCTACTCTCCACTTACAGGTGATGTTGTTATGTGGATCATGTGATTCACACCTAAATAGCTGTAATAACGAAGTTTAGGCATCGTCCCTGTAAATATTTGGGGAGTTATAAGGACACCATAAACATTCATCCCCCCATCACCTTCCACCTTTTCACAAAACCTATTTTGGACGTGGTGATTCACTCTGAAGCAAGAAAGTAAGAATTGGTGAGTCTCCTCAAGTGCTCTAAGGATTCCCCATAAAAAATATGTCCCCATATAGATTTAGGTATATCAGGACTAGGGTATATCGAATGACGCATCTTTTTGGAGTGATAAGAGCCTGCATCCATCATTCCACATCATACTTGTATGATTGCATGAAACAATAATCACTCAAGAATTTACCTCCTGAGCCAAAATAATTTTATACACATGAATTCTTGTTGATTGTCAACAAAATATTTTAGCATTATTATTTATCATCAAACTTGGTTGATATCAATGTGATCATTGTAAAATTTAAAAACCTAGTTGTGTTCCACAAAAGTCATTTATCGATCAATTCAATACCAAGCAAAAACGTCCAAGTAATCCCACAATGAAGAGCACAACATCACATTCATTTCATTAGCTTGTCTCAGGAAACAACACATCCACCATAGCTTGTCTTCGGATATATGAAACTGATATTGAGTGACTTGCATTCACTACCCATATCGTTTATTGTCAAAACATACTTTATAGTTTTTTTCAAGATATATCAAACTAAATATGGGTGACTTGTTTGAGTTCACTCCTTATTTTATCAACCATCATGTTTATCCAAATCACATCTAACAAAAATACTTTCATAACTCATTTTGAGTTATATCAAAACCACATTGAGATTAACCTATTTGAGTTACTCTCCCCGTCAACAATCAAGAGCTTCTTCAAGCCAAATCTACACAACATGAAACAAATTCCCTACTAATTCGTCTTGAGCTATATCACAATCATATTGACATAACTTGTTTGATTTACTCTCCTTATCATTCATCACAAGCTTATTCAAACTAAATCCAAAGCAATCAAGTTCTCATTTAATCACACCTGCTCAAAATTCCTACCCACTTTTTAAAGCTTAATCAAGCACATCTCATCATGGTATTCACACATAGTCATAATCATGAAAATGACGATGAAGAAGTCATGTAACCAGAACTCACCAATGAAGAACAAGAACAAGTAAATAGGGTGATAGACCAAAACAAAAATGAATATCTATTATGCATCCTAGCCATGGGGGAAAAACTACCCCCTAACTTCGGGATTGAAAATTTAAACAAACTTATCGAAAACAATGAATCAAGTTGTCACAATGAAAAAAAAAACAATGCAAATAGCTCTTCGGCCGATGAGTTATTCACTAAAATCCAAGACTTAACAAAGAAACTTGAGGAAGTGCAACTTCTAGAGCTGAAAGGTTAAAAGACTCCAATCCAGACCCCAATACTCACGAAATTCTTGATAACCTACCCCCTACCTTTTCATTCACACAAGAATGGAAAAATATGAAAGACACCATTTAGGGACTATAAAATCAATCAAAACAATTCAACTTTGAAGAAATATGTCCTTATCCATTTGATACGAAGATATCACATTTACCGTTTCCATCTTCCTTCGAAATCCCAAAATTTGATAAATACAAAATCAAAGGTGACCCCCGTGAACATGTCAAAGAATTTTACATGCAACGTCAGGAATTTTCCTATCGTGACACATATCCTATAAGATTATTCCCCCAAAGTTTAGGAGGACAGGATTTAGAATGGTTTTTCCATCTTTTAAAAGGGTTAGTCATGACATTCATAGACTTATCAGATAAACTCTTCAAATAGTTTTCCTACAACTTAGACTTAGAAATAACCATGCTTGATCTCTGTAACACTAGAAAAAGGCCCAACAAATAACTCTACCACCATTTTACAATGATGGTGAGGAATTGCAAGAATATTTTCCTGCTCAATACCCGAGAGACAATTAGTTCACATTTTTGTTCCAAATCTCAATACCGAATTATCATTCCACATGCAAATGCATCGTATGAATAGTTTCGAAGAGGTCAATGAAAAGGGAAAAAAAAATTATAAAGCCCACATTTGTAAGGGCTTACTTAAAGAACCCTTTAGGGACCAACCTTATCGAGACACCCCTCATAACTAGGAATAATCCAAATTCTTTAACCAAAACTGAAATATAGTCAACAATGCGGTTACTGATTCCTTCCATGTCTAAAATTTTAAAAACAATCCCATCAACACTTTAAAATCCAAAAAAATTAATCATAATCCCTAGAAAGGAAGTTCCATCTCGAGACCGGCGAAGACAGTTCACTCCTCGCGGAAAAAGCCTATCTAGTGTCTTTTATCACTTGGCAAATGCTAACATGATTACATATCCCATAATCAAACCCTTCGAAGAAGGAAAACCCAAACCAAATTGGTATAAGGACAATGAATATCTTGATTACCATCGCATAAAAGGGGACTCTACAAATCGATGCATGCAACTCTGCCATTATGTCCAAGACCTAATTTAACGTGCAACCATAGAATTTGAAAATACTTCTGAGACAAAAACACCTAATGAAAAAATTCACATGTTCAAAAATCTCTTCCCTAACCATGATAAGAATTCAAAAGATAAGGGTCAATCATCATGCAATTTCGAGTATGACTCAGTCATCTCAACCATAGACTATGACCAAGACTTAGTGACAACTATAAAGATTAGAAATGACTGTGTAATCAAAACTAGACAGAAAAAAATGTGGGTCCCTGCAGCAAAAACATATGCCACTTCATCCCCCATACCACCTCCTAATCCACCATCTAATTCTACCACCAATTCCACTCCACAACCTACGCCATCATTCAATATTGTCAAAAAATTAGAGAATACTGCAACACAAATTTACATCATGCAATTACTTAATTCTTCTCTCGCACTATAGTGCATCCTTATGCAAACATTGAATAATGCTCATGTCCCTGAGGACATCAATTCACAAAAATTCCAGGCTTCAATTACACATCTTATAGTCCCCAATCCTATTTTATCCTTTGGTCCCACTGACCTTCTTAATCCCAACATCGCTAATAATCATTCTTTATACATTGAGTGTAATATAACTAATCGTAAGATCAAATGCATATTAATCAAAAATGGATTCGCATTGAGTATTTTTTCCATGAAATTTTTACGTTGTCTAGGTTACACTAAAAATAATTTACAAATCAATATTTTAACCATTTGCGGGTATGGTAATAGTGAAAGAAATTTTAAAGGCACAATATTGTTACCTCTCCAATATGGACCCATCACCTTAGAAATGGTGTGTCATGTGGTGGATGTAGAAGTTACATATAACATTTTTGTCAGCCGAGCATGGATTTATGCCATGAAATCCATACCATCAACGTTCCACCAATGTATTAAATTTCCTCATTTGGATAAGGAATTTGCGCTACGTGTAGATCCTCAACCCTTAGATTCCTTAAAGGACAGTATCGACATGATCACTATTGTCCATTAACAGATAAGTACGCTCTACCTCACATAATCCCTAACAAAACACACATCGATCTGGATACACTCCCTAAAAGTTATTTGAAACCATCATCTTCTAACCAAACCACATTTTTCAATCCATTCTCTTCCCCTAATAAACAATCTTCAACTAGTCCTCCTCCCACTAATCAATCATCTTCTTCCACTAATCAAGCTTCTTCTTCCAACAACAATTATTCTTATACCACACCATCTTCTTCCTCACCTAGTCAACCTTCTTCATCCAACCATACCTCTTCTATTAATTTACCTTCTCCTTTGAGTAACCAAAATTCCTCCTCCAATCCACCCCCTTATTCTTATAACCCATTCTCTTCATCTTTTAGAACTACCAAATTGACTTCCCCAGCATATGAGGTACCTATTGGTCCCCCATCCCACACATTTAAAATCATTGACAAAGGATGTGGTGAATATCAATTTTAAAAGATGGAATACTCCTTTTACATCAACAAATCCCCACACAACTATGGAAAATCCAACACTCCCCATCTGAGAATACATCCCACTTACCAAATGGGACAGTCATTTTGGAAAAAATTGATTATCTTGACAACAAACATATTCCAATTTCTTCAGGATCTTGGTTATATAAAGACAACTTTGCTCCCTTTTATGAGAACCCTCAATTTACAAAAGCTCATCAAATAATAAAAAACATGCGATGGAAAGGTAAAGGACTATGTCCAAATGAACAAAGTCATTTAGACCCAATCAATTACACACAACATCATGGTAATTATGGTCCAGGTTTCAAGGTGTTTGATGTTGCTCCTGTAATAATTTCAAGTGATAACGATGACACCAGCTGTTATAATGACACTAGGTCTCCACGTATCCTTTTCAAGGACCTAACTGAAAATCATCTTTAATTTGAACATTTATTTGTTAATGTCATCAATTTTGAGCCTACACATCCGAATCTCATAGACCATGGCCAACCACATCATGCAGACATGGACATGTTCTAAAATGATGAAGCCATCGAAGAATTCCTTGGAACTCGTGATCAAATCCCTTCTTCCGACCATAGAAAAGGATTTCAAATAAATCTAGATGAATAAACCTATTTTGGTGAAGAAATAAAATATTCAGATCCTTCACCTTCAGAAAATTTAGATCGGAAGCGCAAATAGAAAATTTCCCATAGTCAAAATCTCATTGCCACCCTATCAAACAAACATGTCAGTAAAAAGTCTCAACATCACACATAAAAATCTTGTACCAACTCCCGAAAGTCACCCAACACTAATGACCTACATCAACCATTAGCTTCATTCTCCAAAAAGGATACATCTAAAATGTTTGGAGAAGAAACTAAAGACATAAAAATTGGAACCATTGAACATCCAAAAATTTTACAACTTGGCATTAGTTTGTCTGACCAAGAATGCATAGAATTCACAACACTCCTTATTTAATTCCAAGATATATCGTTGCATGGACATATAAGGACATGCCAAGCCTAGATCCATATCTTGTAGCACACCACCTTGTGGTGCATCCAGATGCAAATCATGTAAAACAAAAACTACGTAAAATGCATCCCCAAATAGCATTGCTTGTCAAAGCCAAACTTGAGAAAATCTTAGAAGCCAACCTTCTCCAACCTATTGATTATTCGGCATGGATATCTAACATAGTTCCCATAGCCAAGAAAACCATCTACATTAGGATATGCATAAAATTCCAAGACATTAACAAGGCTTGTCCAAAATATGAATTTCCCTTGCCAAATATAGACATGATTGTTGATTCTAAGGCATGCCATGAAATTCTCTCCTTAATGGATGTATTTTCATGTTATAATCAAATACATATTGCTGAAGGGGATAAACATAAAATGAAATTTACTACACCATGGGGAACCTTCTGTTAGAAGGTCATGCCTTTCAGCTTGAAATATTCCAGTGCCACCTATCAAGGAGAAATGACTGTCATCTTCCATGATATGTTACATGATATCATGGAATATTATGTTGATGATATATTAGTAAAATCAAAAACATGAATAGGGAATCTAGGTGTGTTGAGACACATTTCTGATAGATTACATGAGTATAATGTTCATCTTAACCCAAAGAAATGTGTGTTCGAGGTAACCTCTGGTAAATTTTTTGGGTTTATTGTCTCACAGAGACGCATAGAAGTGGATCCTACAAAAGTCAAATCCATTATAGAAATGCCTCCTCCTCAAAACCTTTAAGAATTACACAGTCTTCAGGGAAAAATACAACCTATTCGGTGTTTCATATCACAGTTGGCTGATAAGTTCCATCACTTCAACCAGTTAATCAAGAAAGATGTAAAATTCCACTAGAACCACGATTGTCAAGACTCTTTTGCTAAGTTAAAACAATACCTCTCTAGCCTACCTATTATTATGTCACCATTTGCCAATAAATCCATGTTGCTTTTTACATCTGCCACATAATGATCAAGTAAAAGAACAGGTTGTATATTACCTTATTCAAACACTTATTGAGCATGAAGTACGTTATTATAAAATTGAAAAAGTATGCTTAGGGGTCACATTTGCATTCCATAAGTAATGTCATTACTTTCTCAATTGCACAACTAATTTGATCACCAAGATTGATCCTCTCAAGGATCTTTTTTCTCGACCCATTCTCACAGGAAGAATGTCTAGTTTTGTCATACTACTTAGTGAATTTGATGTCAATTTTGTTTCACATAAGGAAATTAAAAGATAGGCCCTTGCAAACCAACTTGCTGAGGCACCCCTTCCTAGCACAGAACCACTTCATTTTGCTTTTCCTGATGAAGATCTTCTACATATAGATATCGAGCCATCTTGGACTCTTTTTTTATGCATCTTGTAATCTCCATGGATCAGGGGCTGATATTTTTCTTATCACACCTTATGGACATGTTATCCCAAAATTATTTTGATTAGCATTCCCATGTACCGACAATATCACAGAATATGAAGCTTTAATCGCAGGATTAAAAATAGCTATATCTTGGAATCCTACAGAATTAGTTGTATTTGGCGATTCTTTACTTATCATAAAACAAGTTACTGATGAATACCATGTCAAGGATGAAAAACATATCCCCTATAAGCACATGGTGGATAGTCTTCGAAGCTATTTTCTATTAATTAGATTTGATCAAATCCCTTGAATTCGTAATAAATTTTCCGACACTATGAAAACCATTAGATCCCTATTAGAGATCGCATCTAGTCAACCTCGGGCATATTTTCTCGTAGAAAATATCTTAATGCCTTCCTATGACCTTCTTGAAAACACTATGGTATGCAAAATCGTGGGTCTGAATAATCCTTGGTACCATGATCTTTATACCTTCATCCATGCTAAAACATTTCCCACCAACATGAAACCAATCCATAAATGTGCTTTAGCACAACATGCCTCTTGTTACACCATTTTAGCATAAACTCTTTATAAACGTGGATATGATGGAACCCTACTCCAATGTCTTAATCATGAAGAAGCCTTGATTGTTCCAACTAAAGCCCATTTTGGTATCTGTGGAGCACACGCGAACGGTATAACCTTAGCCAAGAAAATCCTGCGAGTTAGATATTATTGGCCCACCATGGAAAGTGACGCATGCCATTTTTTCAAACGATTTCAATCATGTCAAAAGCATGGAAATTGTATTCACGTACCTTCCCAAGCATTGCAATCGATAACCACACCATGACCCTTCTCTCAATGGGGACTTGACCTCATTGATAAAATCACACCAACATCGTCTGATTGACATAAGTTCATCATTACCACTACCGGTTACTTCATGAAATGGGTGGAAGCTATGCCTCTCACCTATGTTACCGGTAGCCAAATATCAAAATTCAGATTTAATAATCTCATATGTCGATTTAGTATTCCATACGCTCTGGTCACAGAAAATGGCAAATAATTTAAAAATTAAGATGTAAAAGACCCTAGCCCAAATGTATTCACATCAAACTTAAGTGGTCCACTCCATAATACCCTCAGGGTAATGGTCAAGAAGAAGCAACCAACAAGACTTTAAAATCCATCATGGAAAAAATCATCAACACCCATGGACGTAATTGGCATACTCAAAATTACCCCGCTCTTTTGGGCTTACGTTACATCTTACTGCACGCCTACGTGGAGCTATCCCATTTTCCCTCATTTATGGTGTGTGAATCCATTTTACCTATTGAGATAAGAAATCCCATCCTTGAGAATCTCCCTTAAAAGACGTAATTAATGAGGATGAAGTAACGACAGTCACAACTTCAATAACTTGAGCTTCTCGATGAAAAAGGACCTAATGCCCTCAATCATCTTCAAGTACATCAAAACCGATTGCAACATATTTATCATAAAAATGTAAGACCCAGAGAGAATTCGAAACTGGTGACCTATTTTTTAAAGAAAATCAAAAGAATACCACTAAAGAGTTGAGAAAAACAAGGAAAATTTGAGCCTAATTTGGTTAGGACCTCTATGTAATTACAACCAAATTTGGCTCTAGAGCCTATAAGTTGGCCACTGAAGATGGTCAAGAACTTGATGAACCAATGAATGGCGTTTCATTTATAGAAATGTTATCCTTAAGGTGTCCACTATTCTGGGAAACAACGATGGTGTACACTGGTTCCTTTTGGTCTAACTTATCTCCGAATAATTTAAAGTTATTAATTTCCATTGGTAGGTTATTCTCATTATCGCAATCATATATTCATATTTATCATCATGAGACAAGTGCTAACATAGATCCTATTTAAGTCTTCTGAGTATCATAATTCTTATAATAACACCCATTTGCAGTCGCTTTTACCTATAGTCACACCTAGAAGCTTACTGATGGTAATATATTCCCTTCAAACTAATTCTCTCTTTCATAACAAAGCTCTAAACTTCTTTACCCAGTTCGTTTGATCATCCATCTCAGTCTTCAGTGTTCAACCCTCATGTCCTACTAGTCGTGTGTGGCTGAGATTGGGGGGCAGACATTCCTTCCCAAATACAAATCACTATCGTAAAATTCCATCAATTCAATAAATTATGAATAATTCATTGTCACATCTTTCTTCCTTCATAGTCTTTGGTGTTGAGCCCACACTTCTTATTGGTAGTGTGAGACTGGAAATGGAGGAAGGTGCCCTTACTTGTCTACTTCTTGTCTTCGGTGATAAACCCTTGCCTCTTATAGGTGGCATTGGGAAAATATTAGAGGGTTAAATCTCATAAAATCATAAAATATTGCAAAAACATTCCAAAAAAAAAAGCATTTAAAAAAACTAATAACAAAAACAAAATAAAATGAAAAAAGAATTTACTCGTATATGTTTTGCCTTCAGTGATGAGCCTCTTACTTATCACTGGTAGTATGGGGCAAGGCATAGGGATTCATTTCAAGAATACAAAATCTTATAAATATGACAGGGCTTACAATTATAGAATCCCCAAAGAAGTAATTTAGATGCCTAAGTGAAGAGAGAACTATCCCTTCACCTCATATCTTACCAACTAGTAGGCAACATATTTTTCGAAGTCTATCACGAGACTCATATATTAAAAGACATTTTAAAAACTAGTTCAGCGATGTTAAGAAGAATTAATTCTCAATTTCTTAAAGGGATTTTTGTTAACATTTGTCTCTATATTCATTATCCACCTCCTGCATCTTTCTTGATTCTCAGTGATGAGCCCTGACATCTTACTAGTAGTGTGGAGTCAAGAATGGAGCTAGACTTCTTTTCATCATAGCATCACCAACATATCTTGCCAATGGAATGATAATTTGTGTTATTCATAGCATGAATTACTACGAGGAACATGGTACATACAGAAAAAAACATGGTTTATCACCTCTCCAAATAAGTCTGCATTCTGGTCCATAAATTGCCAACAACAGTGTAAACATCCAAAAATCCAAAAACATTCAAAAATCATCAAAAATCCAAAAACATTTGAAAATCGTCACAAATCCAAAAACATTGGAAAAAATCGTCCAAAATCGAAAAACATTAGAAATAATTTAAAAATCCAAAAACATTGGAAAATCTCCAAAACTTCAAAAAAAAAATGTAAACTCCTAAAAATTGCAAAAACTCTAACATAATTAACACAATTAATTCTTTGAACTATTATCCCCAATGAATGATCCAATCACCTTATGAATATCAAATTCAAACCACTTCTCCTCACGTTAATCCTCGCTTGGGGAAAATCTGGATCTCATTGTTTCCTTGTTTGAGGACAATGACCCAACCCTTTTTAATGTCCTTCTACCCCTGCTTGGGGGAACATCTGATCAATCCTCACTATGGAACATATTAGGGACATGTTTATTGGTTCTTGTGTTGCATTATTAGTTGCAAGTTATTAATTACTTTATTTTATCTTGATATATTACAGGGGACATCTCTATTTTATGTATCTTGGTGTTCTCTCTAATATACTTTTGTTATCTGATTGCATATCATACTAGGGCATGATACTTTCTTGATGGCATCTATCTATTCTCTCTTCCATTTGCATATCTTATTAGGGCATCAGAATTTCTAGATCGCCTATGTCTATGCTCTCTTCCACTTGCATATTGTGCAGGGGAATCAAACCTTTTTTATGGCCCCTATCTATGCTATCACGCATATTACAGTCTAGTCATCCTGATCTTTTATATCATGATGTATCATGGTATGTGCTATATTAAAATTAAGACACTTTTCGTCATGTGAGTATCTTTCTTCATGATCAACATCTTACTTTACACCCCATCCATTCACCTGTACTAATACATTCCCCAATTTGGAAATCCTACTTGATCACCGTTGTAGTTTGTGAATTCTACTTGAAGATATTTGTCAAGTAACATTCACTATCCCGCACCATGATCACTATATATTTTATCCATTCATCCTTGCTCCTCATTTCTACTCCTCCGCCACTTATCCCCATATTACCCTTCTCACCATTCGTGTCCCCTCTCACTCATTTGTATTCTTTCCTTTCACCCTTCTACTTCCCACTTGACAATATTACTTAATAACCCCTTTTATATGGGATCCTCGGTGGAGGTTTACCCTCTCCCTAAGATCTTCCCACTATAGAAGCTTCTCCAACACTACCCCTCTCATCAAACAATAATCACCACCACACACATCTTCCCATTCCACATCTTTTTCTTCTCATTCTCGCATCATTACTCTCACCACGCAGGCATCCCAATTAAGGATTCCCATCACACTCTCCGCCCTCCACTATATATATTATTTCATCCATTCCTGTTACACTCCTTTGTTTCCTTTCTTCCTTATTATCACCTCCTCTCATATCCTCTTCCACCCAGGCATACATCATTCACTCTTTTCTCATCCTTCCCCAAATATGTCTTCTTCCTGGTCATCCTACGTACACACTCTTGTAGTATGGAAAATTCACTTGAGGGTTACCCTCCATTCCATTTTGTCATACCCTATTCCCACCAACTCTATCATCATTATTCTTCTACTTCATCTTGGTGATCTTACTTAACCATTCCGGCCACATGGAAATCTTACTTAAGAAATCCTCTTCAGGTTGATCTTCCCTATGACCTTCGCGATCATCTTATTTAACCAACCATTCCACCTTTGTACCCAATAAAAAAGTTTATTTTTCCTTTCATATCATCCATTTCAGTTTGGCGATCTTACAAAACCACTCCAGTGACATGAAAATCTTACTTAAGAGTCTCTCTTAAGCATGACATGTCATCTTGCACTCACTAATCACTCTACATTCTCACCATCCATATTTTATCTTCGTTCCCCATCGTCACATATTCTTACCACTTGCACGACATGGCGATCTCACATAAGAGTCCCTCTTAAGGATGATCTATCTTCTTTCCTTTCCCCATCACTACACATCCTCACTCTTCAATTTTTCTTGGAATTCCCTATTATCACATCTTCTCACCTCCTCTTCCATTCGCGCAAACACCACTACTCGTTTTCCCGCTTGTCATCTCCAGTGTCACTCACTTGGCAATCTTACTTAACCACTTTCGTCACATGACAGTCTTATGTCAGGGTCCTCCCTACGCTAAACTCGTGTAAAATATTAGATAAACTATTACCTTGATTTTATTTTCTCTTTACATTGCAAACGTTGACATGTGATTTGTCTTAGGATGGTATTCTTTTGACTGTTGGAAATCATGTTTGCAATGGATAAATTATTAATGTACAAGGATTCATTTTGTTGTAATTCTAGTTACTTGAAATGAACCCATTCTTCCTTGTGTTTTTGAAAGGTTGTGAACCTCTATTATTGTTTGCATACTTATCATATGTTTACAGAAAAACCTTGGATCAATTCCATTGATCCAGGGTATTCTTCAGTTCTCCATTATTAATCATCTTGATAAAATGACATTCTGAAGTAAAAGGTAATGAGGATAGTCTTGCTTTGGACCCTTTTGCTTCAAGCGGTAAGTATTGAACTGTGGTCTTCTTGATAAATATTTATAAAAATGTTGAACAACATGATAAGAACAAGGTCCTATACTAGGCTATTAAGGTGAATACCTTAACCCTGGATGGGATGTTTAATGATAATAATATTTTAACCTAAGTTGTAATGTTCTATCCTAATTGGATTCTAATCTAAGGTGATTTCAACCTACCTTAGACTTATTACTAAACTATTTAGGTTAGAATCCTCACCTAAGTTGATATACTTTACGATTGTGGGTTTTGGAAATAACCTAAGGCAAATGATAATTACCTATTACTAAGGTTTATGTCTTAACCTATGTTGGTATGTTTAATTTAGAAAGTTTTTGAAATAACCTAAGAAAATACTATATACCTAGCCTAAGGTCGAACCCTGAAATAATGTCAATCTAACCTAAAAATAATGCTAAGCTAAAGGGTAACCTAAAGGGTTGCATGGCAAATGGGAGTCGGTGGCATCATTTTCTATGACATTAATGTGATTTGATTTTTTAATTAATGAACTCTGTTCAACGATTTTTGTGGAGGCATGAGGAGTTAAGGGAATGTCTAGCTGGCATCATCACTAAAGTGAAAATGCATGTAATGTTTGAAATAGAGGTTACCGATTTTGGATGGCGGTGGCATGGAGAAATAGGTGGGAGAGTTGGTTGTCCTTGCATTAAGGAGTCTTATTCTTGGCAAAGAAACTACCTTGGAAGACATGCAGGCAGATTTTTTAGAGGTTGTTTGGTCATTTGCTGTTGGTGATTTTTTCTCTACATGGAAATTTGGGTTCTTTGAACCAGCAGTTCTATTTTCAATCCTTCGCTATTTTTGGCACCTCTAAGCTATTTTTTATCCTATGGAGGTATAAGAGGTATAAGAAGAAGTTTTGGGTGGTTGATTTCATTTTGGAAAAGGAGAAACATTGGATGCTTGGATGGAAGTCTTCTGCAAATTGATAGGAATCTCTATCAGGAATGATAGGATCTATCCATTAAATTGTTCTGCTTTTTCCTAAAAAATTTCATTAAAACAACTCTACTCTTGGAAGCAAATGTGTTTTTATTTCCGTGATGGTTATTTTGCATTCATGTTTGACTTGTTCTCTAAATTTTTATGATGATGAGTCTCTGTTAGATAAAATGGAATATGAGTTGTTCTCTATTGAATATAGTGATGAATCGTGCTTTAACTATGTTGGTAACTGGAATGTTATCAAATTTGTGTGAATTTTATTGTCTGTGCAAAAATGGATTATGGGAAAAGATTGTTTGCTTTAAGATTTGATCTGGATGTGTCTTCCTCTATTTTGAAGGAGGTAAGAAAGGTATTATTCTCATTTTCATTTTTAGTTGCTTTGAATCTGGTTACTTCTGTGGAAGCTGTGTTAAAATGGTTGCTAGGATTCAATGATTTTGCAGATTGAAACTTGTTTGAAAACAATAGTAATTGATTTAATTATTCTGATCTTTTAATTCAAACTTGAGTTGATTAGAATCTAGTTACTTCTGTAGAATCTGTGTTGAAATGGTTTGCTTTGCTTCAATTGATTTTCATGGATTCAAACTTGTTTGAATATACTAGTAAATGATTTTTTATTCTTTTGAAATTTATACATTTTGGGTTGTGAACCTCTGTAAGGCTGATCTAAAGTTGGTCAATAGAAGTTTCTATTATAGTGAAAGATATTTTGAATGTTATTTCTATCTGGGTTGCAAATTTGATTTATACAATCTAGCTCCTGCTTGAACATGCATGATTTCAGACTTGTTGTTTACGCGTGTAAGTTAGAAGAGGGTTTGTTAATGACTTACTTGTTCTTGACCTAGATGAACCTCCTGATTAAATTTTTTAAGGGTAAGTTTGTTAAAACACCATGTTATCATGATCTTTGGGAAAGACTTAACGAATGAATATACATCTTTTCTTGGATGACAATTTTTTCTTCAAAAACTAACCAATCGGTTCAGCTTGAAGGGTTTTTAGATCTTTACCTTTATTTTGATCTATGAGGAACATTGAGGGAATGGAATATCTATATGAATCATGGGTTAGTATAGTTGAGCCTATCTTAAGGAATGGACTGAAATGAATTCATTTTTTTTAAACATCTCTTGAGATTGACTTCTGCATCTATAACAAAGTCATGTTGTTATTGTTATATCTTCATTGAGTTCAAAATTGGTTGGGTTATTTCTCTTTTTACTTGAAGATTGTTTCTATCACTTCTGTGAAGTTGGGAATTTGAGTTGACTTTACTGATATATCATTTTCATTTTTGGAAAGAATGGTTAGGCTTTGGTTATATGGACTCAAACTAAAGGATGAATTGGAATGCCTTGTGGTTGTTGATAATTCATGTAATGTTGCTAAATGAATTCTTAAAAAAAAACATCTCTTTCTAGATGTAGCCAATGCACTATGGTTTTTGTTCTTGTTTACAAGTAGAGAGAAATTCATCTTCGGTATCTTACTTGCATACTGCAGTCACATAATTTTGTCCAGTATCACTTAGTTTTATGTTTTCAATGTTTGGCATGAGTACAAAGATATATTGATTAGATCTGTATCAGTTTTTTATTCTGATATGTATTTATTTTCTTGGGAAAGAATAATGGGATCTTCTCCCATTCTTGTTGTTGACATCCTTCTCTCTTTCTCTTATGAATTAAGATATTCATCACCCTATTTTATTTGAAATATGAAGGAGATTATATTTTTTTCTCTCTTCTCTGAGTTGTGAAATGTAACACTGATCTCCTCAAACTCTAAGGGAAGTTCTGAGTTGTTTCTCTCTTTGTTTGTCCTTTCCCTCTTCTGTGTTACTCTCATTTAAGGAACTGATCAGTTCAGTTTTATCACTTAATAGGATTTCAAAATGAGTGGTTCAGTTAACATTAAATAATTTTTATGTAAGGGAATGGTTTCAGTATCCCTTAAATGAAATATAACTTATTAAGTTGTCATGCATAGATGTTCTGTTATCTAAGTCTATATGGCTTATTAAATGATGTTAATGAAAGTGAAAATTAATTATGATGACTTGTATAATGAAAAAGGGCACAATGAACCCTTAATCATAACATGAAAGAGGAAGGTGAACTTCCTCTTGATCAATACATTGAGAGGTTTAAAAAAATTAAGGTAAATATGAACATTTATCAATTAGACTTCATCTCAATGAAGTCTATTGTAATGGAACCTGTTTTGGAACTAAAACAAGCTAAGAATGATTATGTTATAATATGTAAATATTTTTATGTTGATTTTTCTATTTTAACTAACCAAACACTAAAGTAAGAATTTGAGGATTAAAAAGCAATCATGTTGTTTCTGCAAAAAATTAACAAATCAAATGTGGAATTTAACCTAAAGGGCTAATGAAATTAGGGTTAAGCAGGGTTGCTATAATTAAAATCTTAATTAAGGAATATAATTGAATAATTCACTTCTTGCTTGGGTATGTGCATCCAGATGGGGTGATTTAGTTGGTAGTTTGCACACGGAAATTTCAAAACTATACCTTCATGAATATTAGGGTCTTCATGAGGTACAGTGTTGTAGTTGACATGTGGCAACACCCATCGGAATTAGACCAACTAGATCTACATAAAATTGGACTTGATCTTAGTTATACTTTAGGTCAGGATAAGAGCCTGATTTAGTATAGGGAATAACTCATGAAAACTTAGGATAACTAGACACACACAATCGACTTAGGTCGATTGAGTATGTCTAAGTACCCTTAGTCACCGCGAGTGGTTCTCTATACCAAACTATGTTAATAACCTGGGGTAGGGTTAAGCTTTGAACAAGTGGACTGACAGGAGTCATTGAAGACCATTATAGATAATAGACGAAGTGGGGTGAAGGATGTATTCCATTAGACAAGTATGTTGTCTAGGAATATAAAAATAGACAGTATGTGAAATTTTTTTGCCAAAGTATCGCAAGCTGCTTGTTGCGTTTTCCTGTGACATCTAGTTTAAGAAACGAGATTCAGATGAATATTGGTAACAAATATTCAGTTATATCTCTTAAAAAGAATGCTTCATTACCCAGAATAGGGTAAGAGAACCAAGTATACTTAGTATATAATTTCAATGAGTTAGCATGAGAGACCAGTATTACACCGAGTCATAAAATGATAGATAAGTAGTTCATCGATTCATTTACAGTTGCATATGGTTATCTGTTATGATATTAATTGACATGGAATGTGTGTTCTAAATTACGATTATTTAGAACAAAGAGTATATACATATAAAAATAAAAAATAAAATTCCCTTGTTTCTAAAGACTTAAAATGAGAATGTTACAACTCGTCATTCTGAAATTGTACCTCGCCTCATTCTTCATTCACTTTTTTGTTTGCTTCTTCCACCTGGTCTCTCCTACCAACCACATTATCCTCCTACCATTATCCTTTATCCACCTATCATCTCACAACATATGTCTAATATCTTCCGCCTATAATCAAATTCTTCTCCCCCATTTTACCCTTCTTGATCCATCACCCTTCATACCATTTCTTCCCATTCTTTTCATGTCTTGTTTCTTCATCCTCACCTCGTTCGTCCTCATCTTCCGCATCCTCTCCTCACTCTCACCTAGTCCCAACTCATCCCTCACATTTTATTTACTGTTTCCATTTCATCTTCTTGAATTCTTCTACATCTCTACCCACACACTTATTCTCCATTGTTATTAACATTCCTCTAACATTCTTTCATCGTCATCTTCAATTCCCGTGCTTATAATTTTTAGTGGAATTTCCGTAAAAATCATCAATCCTCATTCTACATGGCCTCGTTCACTCCCTTGGACCTTCTATAGTTTCCCTCATTCCTTCCTTCCTCTAGGCCCACCACTCATTGTTAGTGGGCTTTCCCTAACATCCCTTCATCGGCGTTACCCTTTCCAATCCTTATTACCTTTCTCCCTTTCTTCATATTTTCTCTCATCCTTCCCCACCACTTATTGTTAGTGGAATTTTCCAAATGTCCCCTCACTGGCATTACCTCTTCTATCCCCCATTCTCTTTTTTGTCCTATTCTTTTCCCCCACTCCTACCCTTTCTTGTCGCTTCTTCCCCACCTCTCCATCTTTGCTTCGCCCTCTTCATAATCTTTATTGTATTCATCATACATCCTTTGTCTATTTTCTCATAATCCTAGTATCCTCATTTCATGCATCTCCGAATCTTTTCAAATCTATGTCATTCCTCCCCTATTTCTTCTCTTTAAATTCCTCATACTGTTCACTTTACACTTATTATCCCCATTATGTATTCCCTTCATTCTACATCATTTTCTATGTTATCCTCTTCTCTCTCCCACCCCTCGTCTTATTTTACTTCCTATATATCATCTTCTTCCCCTTTTTACGTCATGTTTCCTCCTTACTTCCCCATCGATAACCTATCTCTTCAGTGTTGCCCCATATTTTTTATCATCCAACCCTCCACATGAATCTCCATATGGTCTGTTCCATAATATTTTCCTTGGTCTTCCTCAAAAAGTCCCAGTTCCTTCAATCTTCTCCCTGTATTCACTCTATCTGCCTTTCCTCTCCCATAATTTTCACGTTTCTTCTAACCACCTCTCCTTTTCTCTACCATCCCTACCTTTTCATTCATTTTGTACCCATTTCTCTTCTTTTCTCTACTTTTTTTCACAGTTTCCTCACTCTTCATAGTTTTTTTTTCCGTTCTACTTTTTCTTTCATCCTCTTTCAATTGTTCATCAATTTTACCCCTTACTCCCACCTCGTCTTCTCCTTCTTATTAATCTTTCCTTGTTTCTTGCTTTTCTCATCTCTCTCATTTCTTTCACTTTTATGCATTCGTCTTTATTATCTTTATTACTTCCTTCATTTGGCACATCTCTCTATTTAATAACTTCACCCTCTACTCTATCATTTTCTTGTCTTCTCCTTATTTGTCCTTCATCATTCCCTTCTTCCCCTATCATCCCTCTCTCTTATTTTATTCCTTTTTTTTCCCTCATCTATCTCCATAACCCTTGACCTTTCTTACTCTTCTCATAATCAACCCCCAATCCTATCCATTCCTTTTCTCTTTCCCATTGCATCCTCCCACACACCCTCACACCTAGTATTCAAGGTCGATTAAATCCTTTCTCCATTTGCATTGTCCAGTCATTCCATTCTCTTCCACCCCATTACCGTCCTCTTGTCTATTTTGTCCTTTTGTGAAGGCATGTAAAAATACTCCTATGAGTGAACAAAATAATTACAATACTTGCAATGTTTGCAATATATTTCATCCACTGTGGGGACCACTTGTCCATGTGCACATGATCAACTCTTCTCTCTGCAGTTTGTGTGGCCACCATTGTGGACTTAGCAAATCACTATCTTTGCATAAAAAATGCCACTTGTGCTCCCTTCTGCCATTCGAAGATATTAAATTAACTTGGATTGATTAGGGAATGTTGACTCCCTTTGACCATGGCATAGGCATCATAATAATTTACCTTTTAGTGTCATCATGACTAAAAGGGGACCATTTTGATTAATTTGACTAGACTATAGTCATATCACTATATTCACGAACCCAAATTAAACTGATTGGCATAGAGGATGTTGGACCACTTTTGAAGAAATCATTATATGCATATGATTTGGTCGGAATTATGAGAATATTCAGTTGAATATCAAAATTTATAAGGTTGATTGCAATGGTTTTTAATGTGATATGGGCTAGCCCCTTCGTGACAATGACTCGCCCCTTGGAAATTTGTCAATAGCATTATTAACTCAGTTTTAGTTAGGTCTTTTAATGCAGACTGCCGATCTTTTTCCTTGATGAACTTGCACTATTGATTTTTGACCCTCAATTAGGGTTTCACTGTTCACATTTAATGGGGGTAGGTGACGTCTTAACCATGGTGGTTGCATTGATTTTTGGAGATCAATCTTCAGCCCTCGATCTGTGTACTTGTCAATTTTGGATCATTTGATCACTAAATCCAGGTGAGTTAGGTTGTACTGAGGTTATCGAGTGAGTTTAAAGGTACCCGAGCTCTA
Organism: Taxus chinensis; assembly: GCA_019776745.2. NCBI lineage: Eukaryota > Viridiplantae > Streptophyta > Pinopsida > Cupressales > Taxaceae > Taxus > Taxus chinensis. The sequence goes on along the minus strand of CM034151.1, from coordinate 868,654,177 downwards.
TCCTTTGGTCATTCTTTTGCTCGTAGAGAGCAGTGAAGTCCTGGTAAAATATTTGTTTGACGCCATTGTTGGTTTCTTTTTAAGCTCAGCTTCCTTGCGGAAAGGACTCTCTATGGACTGGTATAATTCTCTATCTGATCTCGGGCATTGTGTTATTATCAGCATTGTAACGTTATGAGGTTCAAATAGTTGCACTTCTTCATCATTTTGAGTCTGTTATTGACCTCTGCCTGAGCTTTTCTGAGATCTGAAACTTCGTCATTTTTTTCTCTGAAAGAGCTTTCTGAGCAAGCTTTTCATGATATTCTGACATTGCTGATGGGTTAAGCTTGGTTCTCCTACTATTTGCATCACTATTTGATGAGGAATGGTAAGTCTTGATCTCTGGCTATTGTAACCTACTTCGCCATTTACCATTTTGACTTTCAAGACACTGATAATTAGCTCCCTTTTGTATCTTCTCTGTGATTTCGTGGTTACATGGAGATTCCGAGTTGAAGCTTGTTTTGGGTTCTTGATTTCTGCTCTGAATTTGATGGTTTTTCAAGGACTTGACAACTCAATGTTAATTGGTGAGTTTTGTTTCTTACTCTTCTTCCTTGCTACCCATTAATGGGTCTTCCTTCATTGGCTAGGATCTGTACATTTTATAATGTGGTCACTCATAGGTCTATGTTCTTGTCAGATATTTAACTACAAATGTGGTCTTGATTTGTGAGTTTGAAACACAGTCGTTTTGAAATTCTCCCTTGCATGTTGTCTCTGAAATGTAGATCTATAACTGTTGTTGGTAATTAACCTGGTTCGATAGCTTGGTATACACCTGAAATTTCAAACCTTTATCCTTAATTTGGGCTCGTTCAGCTTTCAGTTTTCTCTTTTCTTTTTTAAACCATTCTAATATTTCTTCGAGTTTATTTCGAGCTCATAACTTCCAAATGCATGGTCATTGTCAAATATTTACATGTACATATAGATTCCTTCATGAGTTTCTGGAATTCATTAAAATGGCATGGCTGAACCTGTAATCGTTATCAGAAACATGTTGATTTCCATTTGATCTAGTTGGGATTTTGCTTCTCCCTTGACTATGTAACCCTTTCCCTATTACAATAAAACCATGGAAATATTTTTCCTCTTGTTTACTACTTCAGCTGATAGTATCTGATTTCTTGAGGGGCATGCATTCTACCTTTTGAGACTTGATATCTGATTATCTGACCTTTCTACAACTCTGTATTCAACATCATTCTTATTTTCAGTTGTGAATGACTTGCACCTTTGATTCTAAAAATTGAAAACTGTAGAAGTTAATCATTTACTTTTATTTGAGAACCTGAAAAGGACATATTATTTTTGGAAATTTCTGTTCACAAATTCCTACATGCTGGACATTGAATTTTTGTTGAGATGTTGTAGTTCCATTTCTTTTCTTCTTAAATATTGTATTTGAACTTCATTACAGATTTAGTATGAATGCTGAAAAATTTAAAATGTTCATTTTACATGGTGAAGCCCAATCAAAAGTTTCTCAGATTCCTTTGACTATATGTTTCAGTAGTAATAAATTATTCCAGTTACCCTCAACCTTTATGTTTTGATTCTTCTGCAATCTCATTTGTTTGTGATGTACTTACAACTTTCCTATGAATACCATATTTGCATCTTTTGAATGCATGTTTTTCTGAAACTGGAAATATAAGGAGTTAAAATAAAACCCCAAGCTCAAAAAATTGACAACCATTTCCTTCTCTTTTTCAGGTACCATGGTGTATTTTGCAAAAGAAAACTGGTGAAACAATTTAGAAAGTAAAGAACGCCTTGAGGAAATGACGGGTTTACTTTACCTCCTTACATTTTTAGCTTCATAAATAAATGCATTATTTTTCTCTTAGTTATTTCTCATAGCTTGTATGAGAAAAATATGTACTATTATTCCTCATGAATAAATGAAAATATTTTCATGTAATGTATGTCCTTCCTTTCTATATTTTCTTTCATTTGTATGGATAATGAATGAACCTATACAACTCAAAACACTAAAATAATTCACTTAATCATAGAAAAAAATCAAGTGTACCTTATGGTCGCTTATTAAAAATGCAAATTGTTTGTAAAACTATACTTTGTCATTCGAACCTGCAACTTGTTTGCAATTTAAGAACATCATGTCTGGTACATGCTACCCTTCCTACCTTCCTCAGGGCCTTGCAATTCTTTTTTATAGTTGTTGCATAGTTATGATGAGGGTTTCAAATGGAATGATTGTATCTATGATGCATGACATTCTTTAATTGTACCCAAGTTATAGTTTTGATCCTAAATGACTTCCAACTTTCTGAAACCAAACAATTAAAATTGCATCCTTCTTCGAGATGGCTGTCCCAAACATAACAAAACTCGTAACTCGAAAAATCTAAGAAACTAAAAAGTTTCAAGTTGACCTTTTCATACGGGGTGCAAAAAATGTCAACAAGTACCAATAGAAAATGTGTCCTTGTAAATATTCAACTCTTCATTGAACCATCGACCTGCGTGTGTATGCCTAGTATACTCATAAAAAATTTCATCCTTAATTTTTCTCATAAATTGAAAAAGAGACATATGTTTTGTAACTAGATCACACCATTTAGACTCATTTCCATCTTTCAACCAGTATGGTACTGATTTATATTTATCAAACTCAATCAAATTATGACCTATTACACCTCCAAATTTCTCATGGATGCAACTTTCCAATTTAGGTAATCTGTCGCACATACCACAATTTCCATCTAAACAACCTTACTATAAAAAAATTGTCCAACTTCTCTTTCACAAAATATCGTAGAAATGAAATCCCTAGAAGATATTGGTGGAACTTGAACACCACATTATGATAACATAGTTTCAAAATGAACATCAGAACCAATACGTAAAAATTTATAATAATGCATCGCAAATTCAACATGTTGCCTACAACAACAAGTGGTGCGAGCGTGGTTGATTTTCAAATATAATAGTTTCAACATTACAAAAAAAAATGTTGACTAATTTTAATTTCTAGATTCTCTTGTTCAAAATTACAAAAAAATTGAGTTTGAGTCGTATCTATGAAATGATTTGGATGTGGTTCACGATTAGTAGAACCAACTCTTTGTTTTACAACATATCTTGTATAAGGTGAAAATTTAGTGTTATCATGTCAAAATTTAATAACAACTTCTCTTATAGCATTAGATATATCTTTGTCTTTACGCGATGCTCTAGCAGAAAATGCCCAAAATTCAGTGTTATTGAATGATTGAAGGATATTACATCTTTCAATTGTTTTCATTAGAGTTTTTCGATTAACTTTCAACATTCGACTTGTTTTCGTAATCAAACATTGTTTTTTTGTTGATTCACTTACAAAACAAGTAGCAAGCACACAACGCACGATATTACTATTCGTTGTGTGTCTCTTGACACCAACAGTGTGATATGCATCATGAAGTTTTTCAACAATTGTAGAGGTTTGACCACGTATATTAGATGTTGTCAATACTAAGGTGTTTAATGTAGGTCTCATTTTATTCAACTTCATAAAACTAACCAACAACTGACATATTTGGGAATAATTTAAAATTTTAAAATGATTATCCCAAATTTCAGTGGCATTTCTTCTGAATTACCATTCAGAAAGTTTTTCAAACATTGGTTTCAAACTGTTCTCATCAATTTCAATAAAATAATTAGGTCTCTTACGTAAAATCCTAGGAGGTGTTTCTATCAAATTTTGTTTTTCTACAGTTTCAACCTGAATTTCCTTATTCACATTTTCATTGTCTCCTTCAATTTCAACATCATCTACATCACGAGTATTTAATTCTTCTTCAACATTGACAGTAAAAACATCTTCATCACGAGTATTTAATTCATCTTCAACATTGACTGTAGAAACATTACATGGTTCCTCGTTTCTTACAATAGTAGGGTTTGAAGATGAACCTCTTCTTGATTCATGAAGATTCTGCATTCGCTCAGCATTTTGAAAACATTTTGCCTCTAATTTCTCTTGTTTTTTTTAACTTATTGACTTCCTTTTTTGACTTCATTTCTTGTCTCCCATGATGTTTTACTTCCAGTGATAAGAAAAACATGTAGAAAGTGACAGAATTTCGTAGTAATTCGTAAAATAAGGCAAAAAAGTAGAAATCATGTGGTAATTCGTACATTAGGATGCATGTAAATATGATTTAATAACCACAATCACAATTTATAAACCGAAATCGTGGTTTATAAAGCATGATCATAGTTTATAAAGCATGATCGCGGTTCTAATAGTAAATATTGTGATCGCGGTTTATAAAGCGTGACCGCAGTTTTATCTGTATGATTAAATCCAACCCTCAAGGCTCAAGAAATATTTTTTTTCCCAACCATATAGCTATGGGAGGTCATTATGGCATGTAAAACATCAAAAACTTCAAATTTTCTCTTCCGCAGACTTGAACCATATTGAAAATTTGAAAACATCTCACAAAATTGGTACCATCGCATAGGGGAGACTAATAGCTTTAAAGAAATATTGATTCTAAAGTGAATAGAATACAATTAATATCATTTTATTTTTTTTTACTAACAATAGGTCTTTAAGACATTTTTTTCCACGAATGTTCTTGACTACATTTAAGACTGCAAGTTTTGTTTCGCTTATCAAAATGTGATAAAACCTATATCATCCCAAGCATAGAGAAATTCTATACACATTAAAAATATATATTTGATTTTTATTTTTTTATATAGTTATGGCAGGAAAACATAAAGTGCTTTTTTTTTCTAAATTGTTTCAAACCACTTTCACAGAAAAAATCATAAAAAAAATATTGCTCAAAAAAATACAAAATAAAATCCATCCCAAGATAGATAGCGACATCTAACTTTTCACCAAAGGAAAAAAAATAACAAGATTTGATCATCCAAATAGCGGATAAACGGACTACAAACTTACAGGTTTTTTTGTAGAAAACCAAGTCATATAATTTTGAGTGTTTGATATAGCTAACCTTGTGCATTTTTTAAAAAAATTTGTAGTTTAGAAACTAGATTCCCGATGATACGATTCATATTTATATAATTTTTCTAATTTTTAGTGCACATATTTCTTTTAATCCCTACAAGTTGATATTTTTGTTGTTTTTTGCAATATGACATCAACTTATGACCCCTTTTTGGTCATCCAACTTGCTGCACTTCCCCCTCATGGTGAAACTATTGAGGAAAGAAGGATTATTTAAAATTTTCTTAGAAGTTTGCCTGTAAAATTTGATCCTTTGGTAGTTGTTATTGAAGAAACTAAGGATCTAAGTCAATTTTCAATTAATGAGTTGCATGCATTGCTAAAAAATCATAAAAAGAGGTTGAATAGATCACATGCAGTTTCTGATAAAGCTTCTTCATCATAAGTATCAGGAAATTGTGGAAGAGGAAGAGGAAATTTAAGCCCTAGAGGTAGAGGAAGAAGTTCATCTGGAGAACGCATCAACAGTCCATCAAAGTCAAGTAGAAGAGTACATATTCAAGAGCACAATCATAATCACTTTTTTAGGTTAGAGATAGGATAATTTTTCCGGTCAGAGACAGGATAAATTTCATGTGCAATGTCACTATTGCAAGAGATATATGCACTATGCTTATGAATACAGGAAAAACTAGTATGCTGAAAAGAAGCATAATCAAAATCGGGTTGGGAGTTATACTCCAAGCTCCATGTTTACTGCATGCACAAATATTTCTGAAGCATTCACCTATTAAGCGTAATCTATCCCAAGAGAGTCCTAGTGATGTATGGTATTTGGATTTTGGATGCATTAATCACATGTAAGGTAACTTAGATTTATTTTTTAATTTGGATGAATCCGTAAAGACAAAAGTTACGCTTGGGAATAATAATACAATGACTGTAAAAGGTAAAGGAACAATCAACATTCTAACAAAAAAGGGGGAGAAAAAGATTATGCAGGTTGTTTATGATGTTGCATGTTTGAAGCACAATATTATGATCATTGGTCAATTGGTACAAAACGGATACAAATTTTACTTTGAAGACAACAAATGTGTGATCATGGATAAATCTCCAACTGCCTAGGTGATTGTTAAAGTGAAGATGACAAGAAATAAAATGTTTCCTTTGAAGATTATACCAGCCACATCCGAGATTTCATAGTACAGATCAATCCAGAGCCAATGAGATTGAATCAGCTCTTTTATCAGTTGAAAAAGATGAATTGTGGTTGTGGCATATTAGGTTTGGTCATTCAAACTTTGGTGGTTTGAATTTATTACAAAGAAAAAATTTGGTGAAAGGTTTACCTTTGATTCAGAAACCAGATAGAGTTTGTAAAGGTTGTATTTTGGGGAAGCAACATAGAATTTATTCCTCAATTGGCAAAATAAGAAGAACAAGTGCACCACTTGAAATTATTCACTCAGATTTATGTGGATTGATGCAAACAAATTCTATTGGAGGTTGGTCATATTTTATGACATTCATTGATGACTATACAAGGAAGACATGGGTGTACTTTTTGAGAGGTAAATCAGATGCTTTTGATATATTTCAGTAGTTCAAGGCTTTAGTGGAAAAGAAAAGTGGGTACTACATCAAAGTTCTGAGGACAGAAAGAGGAGGTGAGTATGTTTCCAATGATTTTCTGAATTTTTGCAAATATCATGGTATACACAAGCAGTTTACTACTAGGTATACACCACAATAAGAATGGTGTGGCAGAGAGGAACAATAGAACCATCATGGAGATGGCGAGAAGTATGATGAAGGAAAAGCATCTTTCAAATGAGTATTGGGCAAAAGCAGTAGCAACTGCAGTTTTTACATTTTAAACAAGTGTCCAATGAAAATTTTTCAGAACATGGTTCCTCAACAAGCTTGGACTAAGAGGAAACACAGTGTTTCTCATTTTAGAATCTTTGGTTGTGTGGCATATGCACATGTGTCTAATGAGCTAAGGAAGAAGTTAGACAACAAAGGAGAAAAGTGCATATTTGTTTGATATTCAAAGAATACAAAAGCTTACAAGTTGTTTAATCCAGTTACCATAAAAGTCATAATCAACATAAAATGTATAGTTTGTTTGAAAATGAGGCATGGGATGGAAGTATTGAGAAAATATTCAGTGTAGTAGCAGTTATTACTCATGATGATATGGCAAATGAAAGCATAGAGTAGCAAGGTATTGTATCTTCTTCGAATCTTGGACATAGCACCACAAGTTATAGCACAAGTTACACCTCCATCTACATCTAGGAGGTCTCCAAGATTTCAGTCATCTTCAACCATACAAGAGACACAACAAAGAACACCAGAATTAACTCCTTCAGTACAAAATATTCCATCATCTAATAGTCCTTTGCAGTCAAAAAACAAGGAGTCTTAGTGAGATTTATAATGTTGATACAACTAATGTTTTTTCAGTTTTTGCATTGTTTTCTCAAGTTGCAGATCCATTATACTTTGAAGAGGCTATAAACAATGAAGTTTTGGTTTCAAGCCATGGATGATGAGATAGATTCTATAGAGAAGAATCAAGACATGGGAATTGGTAGATCTTCCAAAAGGAAAGGACATGATAGGAGTGAAGTGGGTCTACAAGACCAAATATACTGTTGATGGTAAAGTACATAAACATAAAGCAAGGTTGGTTGCAATAGGTTTTGCACAGCAATATGGAGTAGATTACAATGAAACATTTGCACCATGTAGCACATTTGGACACAGTAAGAATGGTTTTAGCAATTGCAGCTCAAAATAAATGGCCTATTTATCAGATGGATGTAAAATCAACATTCTTGAATGGTTTTCTTAAGAGAATAAGTTTATGTGAATCAGCCAGAAGGTTATGAGATTGAAGGTCATGAAGGAAAGGTATACAGGTTGAAAAAAAGCATGCTGTATAGTCTCAAGAAAGTACCTAGAGCTTGGTACAACATGATTGATTCTTATTTGATTGAAAAATGGTTTCAGTAGGAGCAACAGTGAGCCTACTTTATACACCAAGATAAATGAGCAAGGTAAGATTTTAATTGTTTGTTTATATGTAGATGATTTAATCATTTACTAGAAATCTATCTACAGATTAATTCAAATCAGCCATGAAGAAGTTTGAGATGACATATCTAGGTCTCATGCACTATTTTTTGGGCATAGAAGTTCAACAATTAGAAGATGGAGTTTTTATTTCACAAGCAAAGTATGCTAATGATGTTTTGAAGAGATTTAACATGTTGAATTGCAAGCCAATGCCAACACCAGTTGTAGTAGGTTTGAAGTTAAGCAAAGATGACAACGGATCATTTGTAGATCCAACATTGTTAAAAAGGCTAGTTGGAAGTCTCATGTATTTGACATGGCCACAAGGCCGGATATCATGTATGGTGTGAGCCTCATCTCAAGGTTCATGGAATCTCAAAAAGATTCACATTGGATAAGATGGAAAAAAATTTTGAGGTATGTATGTGGAACTAAGAATCATGGAATTTTGTATTCAACATCAGATGAGTTCAAAATCATAGGTTACACAGACAGTGACAGTGTCAAAAGTATAGATGACAAGAAAGAGCACATCCGACTATGCTTTTCACTTTAAAATAGGAGTTAGTTTCATGGGCATCAAAGAAGCAGTCCATAGTCACACTATATCTTCAGCAGAAGCAGAGTATGTAGGGTAGCAACAATTTGAGTAGCATGTCAAGTTGTTTGACATGAGAAGAGTGTTGAAAAGATTTGAGGTAGAATCAAGAGGATGCTACACAATGTTTTGGCTGACAACAATTCAACAATAACATTGTACAAAAATCATGTATTTCAAGGCAGAGGAGCAATCGCATATGACACAAGGTATCACTTCATCAGGGAGTTGGTTAACAAGGCAAAGAAATTTTTCACTGAATTTTGCAGATACGAAGATTAGTTTGTTGATATTTTAATGAAAGAAATTGGAAAATGAAGTTTTTGAGTATTTGAGAAGTTGTTAGGGAGTTTGTGATCAGGAATATGTCAGATCTAGAAGTGCACACTCAGCTCGATGAATAGGTCCCATAGTTTGAAGGTCAAATTAAGGGGATAGTGTTACAAAAAGAATTTAATTTTTCCCCTAGAAAAGTAAAAAGCTCGTTTTTTTTTACATGACTTTTAAGTTTTTAGGCCATAATTGTGTTTTAGATTCCTAATTTTAGGAAAATCTAATAAAGCAAATAAACCAAAAGCTTTGTATTGCACAAAAGCATGTGCTGTAGTTGAAGTACTATTTTTAAGAGTTAGTGTTTTATTGTTAGATGAAACATCATCTATTTATTAGAGGCAATTGTAAGTGTCTTGATAACAAACACATTCAAAGAGATTAGATTGAGCCGAAGCTCCCTGACAAGGAAGAAAAAATATATGCACAAAAGTGTTGATTGAGTTTGCAGTAATCCTTGTTTTATTTGCAATTCTTTATTTTATTTAGTGTTAGTTGTTATTTTTTGTGCCTAATTTCTACAGGGCATACATTATTCCTTGAAGTTTATTAGGTGTTCAGGGATGGATTAATTCCCTGTATTAGGGCATCACCAATAGGGTTGAGGGTTAAGGTTTCCCCCATTTAGAGTCATCAGGTGTTTATGGTTTATCCAATTCTTAGGTTCTCCTAGGATTAGAGGATTTGGGTTTGAGGGTTCAATTTTTAGGGTTTGGGGTTTGGGATTAGGGATTAGGGCTTAGGGTTCAGGGATTAGGGTTTAGGGTTTAGGGATCACCAGGTTGTAGGGATTGGGGCTCAAGTGTGATTAGGTTACTAGGGTTATAGGGTTCTATGGTTGAGGGTTTAAGGTTTACAGGTTTAGGATTTAACCAGCTTAAAAGTTAATGGTTTAAGGCTCAGGGTTATAGGTACCACCAATAATTGATGGTTTATGGTCTCTAGGGTTTGGTACTCATGGTCTAGGGTTTAGGGTTCAGGGATTAGGGTTTACTTGAATAGCTAAAAATAGGCTTGATCAGGGCTTTCAGGGTTTAGGAATTTTTCAGGGTTCTATAATATCAGGGTAAACTACAGGGTGCTACATTTTCAAGGTTGAAAACATGTACGGTTACATGGTTTAAAAGACGTCAGGAGTTTGAGAAATGGAAAACTTAGTGTTTATGATTTATTGTTCATATATGCTATTAGGGTTTAGGAATTGCTCCAGGGATTAGGGTGTCCTAGGGCTCACAGTTTTAGTGGAAACTACCAGATGCAACAACATAGGCACTTCAGGGTTTCAATATTTAAGGGTCCCAGGTTAGGGTTTAGGGCACATGGTTTAGGGTTTAGGGCACTCCCCAAGGCCACAAGGTTTAGGGTTTAGTGATTAGGGCTAAAGGTTCAATATTTTGGGTAATAGGTTTTAGGGTTAATGGTTTTACAACCCTGCCAATGGTTCAATATTTAGTGTATCAAGGTTGTCCAAGGTTTATCATTTTTGCTTAGGTTTTAGGGCTCACTATGACAGTTAAATGTTAAGGTTTTAGGGTTTAGGTCATAACAGTTCAAGGTTAATAGGGCAAACATTGTTTTAGGGTTTCAATGGTTTCAGGGGTCAGGGATTATGGTTTAGGTTAATAGTCAAACATTCACCTCACAACATCATTAGGGACTTTAAATGGACCATTCAATCAATTTTTTTGCTTATGGTTCTCGGTTTAGGGTTTAGGGCTTAGGGGTTAAGGCTCGGGGTTGTATGCGCTTAAGAGCTTAGAGGTTTAGGCCAACAACACATGGGTAAGGGAAAATGAAAATGTTATAAGGTTTAGGGTTTAAGGTTTCAACCATCCTAGCCACTTAGTTCCATAGGTTCTTAGGGTTTAGGGTTTAGGATTTATTGTTTAGGGTTTCGATTGTAGTGAATTTAAATGCTTGGAAAGAGTTCATTTTTAGCGTTGAGTGTTTGTGAAATCTTAAAGCCCATTACCTATGTATTGACTAGATTATACTATAAAACAGACTATCTCCTAGGGCTTGTGACTCATGAAGTTGTGAGATTAGTTCCATAAGGTGTAGAGTGACCATATATTCATCTTATATTTACTAAAAGTATTTCATTTGCATTAATTATTTAATATTTTATCTATTTCTTATCACTTCCCAATATTTAGTTTTTAATAATATAGAAGCATGCCAAAAGCACATAAAATGTTTATACACATGTGCCGCGAAACTATTGTACACATTTCCATTTACTTTCGTGCCCCCAAACTGCAAGTCCATTTGACAGGCTTGGAATTGCCTTGATTTCCTCAAACCTACGCCTTTGTAGACCTATCAACAGTGATTTGAGGGAGAAACTTGTGTGTCCGCGTACAAAATATCTTGCATTAAAATGAATCACTTTCCACCATGCTAAGTCCTATAAACGAAATTCAATTCCATCTTTCTTAAAACTTCTCACCTACAACGGATCAAGAAAACTATCCTCTTTCTAAATATGTAATTTTTATATTTTTCTGACTATTCTAATTTTTCCATTTATGATTGGCATTTCAAGACTATGTTTTTTTATAGCGCAGCTATTTTTAAGTAGATTGCCCAACATTCTTATCTTTGGCAGCAGTCGTATCTTTTTTGGTTGACTCATCAGAAATCACTGAATAACACCATAAATCAGGCACAGAATCTTTAAACTAATCTGCTATCACATATTTTACACAGATCCAATAGATGATTTGCACTTCTGAGGTGGTTAGGGGGGAACAGTCCTAGAGCTTTCGTTATTGCTTCAAAATCTCTTTGATTTTTTTACTATGAATAATCATAAAGGGGAATTACCTCGCTAAAGGAAATCTAAAAAGTCAATACTAGCACTAAGACTAGATCGCTCCTAGTTATCAGTGTCTACTAAAGGGTTTTCAAAAATACTAAATAGTGCTAAAAGAATGGATGGGGGGCACGAAAGTCATTCTACTATGTTTTCCAACAAAAAAATGACCACCTATTGGTATTTTAGTCTATTAATGATATCACTTCTGCACACTCTAACCATTTTCGAGATACAAAGCATAGTATCGATAGTCAACTAGTCCACAAAATGCGTATCAGATTCCCATGTTCTTATAACCTTATCTTCCAATTTTGCAGCTGTAACTGATTTCAAATAACTCGTAAAAGTTGAATATTTTTATTTCTGTCATAAACCCAGACATGGTCACACCATAAGACCCCCTTTTGGTCCCCCAACTTGGTGCACTTAACCTACTAGCAAAAATAAGAGTAGCATGTATAAGTCATCCATTTGCAGATGAGAAGAGTGTTGCTCGAGATGATTTGAGGTCCCAACGACATCAACCAGGGGATGCATAAGCATTTGGATTTATATCCCTTATCGATTCAGGCAACTCATGAAAATAGCATTGAACCAAAAATCATGTTTTTCACAAGAGGTAAGCATATGTGACATGACGATACTCACTATCATCTGTTGGAGTTGGTTAACAATCAACATGAATTTGTCTTGAATTTTTCAGATCTGAAGATTCAATTTTTTGATATTTTTACGAACCAGTTTTGGGAAAGGAATTTTTTGAGTATTTGAACGAAGTTGTTTGAGAGTTTGTGATCAGGAATATATCAAATCTAGAAATTTTCACCTGCAACTCGAAAATGGGATCAAATTTTTGAAGGTCAATATTCAATTACCTAGTTAGTGTTAGAAATAGATAATTTCTCCCCACATGATTTTGCTATTATTAGGAAAATCAAAAAGCAACTTACTTTTCCATGCATAGTTTAGTTTTAAATAGATGTCCTTATTTTTAGGATCAAAGAAAATAAAACAAATATCTTTGTTTGCATGAACAAAAGCATGCGCTATTTATAGATGATAGTTCTATTTTTAAGATGTTTTAGTTTTAGAGTTGAGTGTTTTATTATTAGATGAAAGCCCTTTATATATTGGAGGCAAGTATAAGTGGTTTTACACACATGGAGTGTATTGAGCTGAAAATCAGAGAGATAAAAAGATTTATATGCACAAAAGTGTTGATTTGAGTTTGAAATACTTTGTTTATTTGCAATATTTTTCATTTTATTTCTGTTGTTCGTTGTTTTATTTGCCTAATTTAAACAAATTGGTACCAGAGCATTGTTTTTCAACAGGTTTATAAATTGACAACAAGCTATGGCTTAAACTTCCGATCTACATACACCACAATTTACATGAAAGAATTTTGAGTATTAGTCATTAACCATGAAGACACTATTCAAATCCCACAACATGTGGAAAATTGTTGAGAATGGGTACACATAGTCCACATATGCAGCAACGTATAGTGCACTCTCACAGACATAGAAAGATACTTTGAAGAAATTAAAAAAAGACGTAAAAACTTTTTTCTATATTCATCAAGCCATCAAACCAATCAAGAAAAAACCTAATGGGACACTCTCCAAGTTATATATCAAGGTAAGGAGAAAGTAAAAACCACAAATCTACAATTGTTTCGATTTTTTTTTTAAAATATGTCAATGACAGATTCAGATTATGTAGAATCATTCTTTACTTTTGTAGTTGGTTTAGTCAATCAAATTAAATCCCATGGTGAAACTATTGAAAACAAAAGGATTATTGAAAAGTTGCTTAGAATTCTTCTTGCAATTTTTTATCCTTTGGTAGTTTTTATTGAATAAACTAAGGATCTAGTAATTTTTTAATTGATAAGTTGCATGCATCGCTAATAAATCATGAACATAGGTTGAATAAATCACATGCAGTTGTAGATCAACCTTTTTCATCATAGGTATCAAGAATTCATGGAAGAGAAAGAGGAAGCTTCATCCCTAGAGGAAAAAGAAGAAGTTCATATAGAGGATGTGAAAGTGGTCCATCAAACTCATGTGCAAGATGACATAGTCAAGAGCATAATCAAAATCAATTTTCTAGTCATTGACAGGATAAGTCACATGTGAAATGTCACTATTGCAAGAGATATGGGTATTATGCTTATGATTGTAGGAAAAAGTAGCATGATCAAAACAAACATATTCAAAATCAGGCTAGTATCTATACTCCACGCTCCATGTATATTGCGTGCACAAATATTGCTGAAGTAGCACCTTCTTTATCGCCTATTGAATGTAATCTATCACAAGAGAGTCCTTGTGATGTATGGTATTTAGATTCTGGCTGTTGTAATCACATGTTAGGTAGCTTCGATTTATTACCAATTTAAATGAGTCAGTAAAGACAGATGTTACCCTTGGGCATAATAATGCAATGTAAATAAAAGGCAAAGGAACAATCAACTTTCTAACTAAAAACGGGTAGAAAAATATTATAAAGGATGTTTATTATGTTGCAGGTTTCAAGCACAATCTCATGAGCATTGCTCAATTTGTAAAAAAAAGATACAAATTTTACATTGAAGACAATGAATGTGTATTTGTGGATAAAGATACAAGTATTCATTTGACTGCTAAAGTAAAGATTAGAAGCAAAAGAATGTTTCCTTGGAATATTAGACCATCCACATCTGGAGCTCATAATCTAGATTAGTCCAGTGATAAACAAATTGAATCATCTTTTCAGTTAGTTGAAAAAGATGAATCGTGGCAATGACATCTCAGGTGCCTATTGAATGTAATCTATCACAAGAGAGTCCTTGTGATGTATGGTATTTAGATTCTGGCTGTTGTAATCACATGTTAGGTAGCTTCGATTTATTACCAATTTAAATGAGTCAGTAAAGACAGATGTTACCCTTGGGCATAATAATGCAATGTAAATAAAAGGCAAAGGAACAATCAACTTTCTAACTAAAAACGGGTAGAAAAATATTATAAAGGATGTTTATTATGTTGCAGGTTTCAAGCACAATCTCATGAGCATTGCTCAATTTGTAAAAAAAAGATACAAATTTTACATTGAAGACAATGAATGTGTATTTGTGGATAAAGATACAAGTATTCATTTGACTGCTAAAGTAAAGATTAGAAGCAAAAGAATGTTTCCTTGGAATATTAGACCATCCACATCTGGAGCTCATAATCTAGATTAGTCCAGTGATAAACAAATTGAATCATCTTTTCAGTTAGTTGAAAAAGATGAATCGTGGCAATGACATCTCAGGTTTGGTCATTTATATTTTGGAGGTTTGAATTTGTTACATAGGAAAAATATGGTAAAATATTTACCTTTGATTTAGAAACCATAGAGAGTTTGTGAAGGTTTATTTCGATGAAGAAACATAGAGATTGCTTCTGAGTTGGCAAAATAGAAAGAGCAAGTGCACCACTTTAAATTGTTCACTCAAATCTATGTGGACCTATAAAAATAAATTCTATTGGAGGTTCATATTTTATGACATTCATTGATGAATTTACAAGAAATCTATGGGTGTACTTTTTGATACACAAATCAGATGTTTTTTATATATTTCAGTAGTTCATGGAATTATTGGAAAAGCAAACTAAGTACTATATCAAATTTATTATGACAGATAGAAGAGGTGAGTATGTTTCCAATTATTTTATATTTTTTTGCAAATATCATTATATACACAAGAAATTTACTAGAAGGTATATATACACTATGATAAAATGGTGTGGAAGGAAGAATAGAACCATCATGGAGATGGTGAGAACTATGATGAAGGAAAAGCATATTTTAAATGAATTATGGGTAGAAGAAGTAGAAAATTTTGTTTACATTTTAAACTGGAAGTCTACACCTCTCTATGATTTACTTTTATTAACAAGATAACAAGCTACCTAAAATATACTTCATATTTAGGACCATCTTAAATTTAGAACAAAATGCTTGTAGATTAATATCTACTAAAGATTTTTTGTTTTCTCCTTTAGGAGTAGTGCTTACATATAGATAGTAGATAGTTCCTAATAAATTAGAAATCATGACAATTTTGTATATATTAAATCCTCTTACTTTTAAATGAGGACCTATTACTTCATGAAAATATGATCCATAGTAAAAAATTCATGAGAACAATGGTAATAAAGAAACAAAATGGTAAATACAACCAAAACTGAGTCGTCGGAAACTATAGTGCACTTGTGGATGGTATCGTATAATAGTAGTTTCTAAGTTGATGATATTGTCCTTGGGCACAAAATGAAAAAACTCCTTAACTTGAATACCTATCTTAGAAAATATATGTAAAATATGCTAAGATGTATCATTCTTGAGGTGCCTACTCCACTTATTTGACGATTAAAATAAAAAATATAGGCGCCTCAAGAGTGATACCTCTCGTCGTCTTTTACACATATTTTCTAAGATAGACATGCTAGTAGCATTCACGATCGTGAAGACTAAAAGTAACTATTGATTCATTAAATCAAATGTATGTACATCTAATTTTAAAATTCATGTTAATTATATCTAATATAATATTAAATCAAAAATAGAATGAAACACCATATTAATAATTAATAAAAGAAATAAATACACATATGATATGTATATGAAGAACAACATTAAGTTTGTGATTCTCAAATATTATACATTTGCTGATGCAACAACTGGAGTCTTTTTTCTTCATCTTTTCTCTAATCAACTCCTTTTACATTTTTCAAATTCTGAAACTGGTCATATGTGAATGGAGGTGGATTCTCAATCCATCCAATGATTTGACATGTGAAATTACAATAAAGGAGAAATGTTGTCTTTATTTATGTCCTATATCAATTGTAGCTTTCTTAAGAGTTGAGTCTTGTGATTTGTGGATAGTCAACCCCCATGCTAATTTCAAAGGTAGTTTACACACATGATCCCTTTCTATAGGTGTTATTGGAATTATAATTGGATTTTCATCAGTAAAATAAATGCATGTGTATAGTTATCAAATTGAACCATTCCATATGTTGGTGGATTAGGGGGGGGGGAGGGGAATCATGGCTAATAGACAATGCTCCGAATAAATCCAAGTGCACCATTGACAAGACCTGCTTCAGTCCATAAATTTGTAGTGAGCATCACTCTTGCACTAACAGAAATAAATGACTCATATAATGCATATAATTTCCTCTTAGTAGGTTAAACCACAACATCATTTATGGAAAATAAATTCATATGTTTATCAAACTCCTCCTTTTCAATAGTTTTTAGTGAATCATTTGTTCTAATCATTAACAACATCTGATCTTCAATTGTTGGATTGATGTCTTTGAGATTTGTTAGAAGTTAACGAAAGCATTTTTGTTCTTCATTTTGGCTTTGTTTTCTAAATACTATATCTAGCATAACAACAATTTTAAAAAATTTACATAATAATTTTACTTGTGTTGTAGTTGCATATGGAGGAATATCAAACACCGTAGAGAACTATCTCTAATCTGCAACTGAAATCATATACCTCCCACCTAAACACATATATGCATTTTCTAGAAATTCTTGGTGTAGTCGTGAATATATATGTTGAAGTATCCTTTGGCCTATGATTCTCATCTCATCAATTAAAATATACTTAACATGTCGCATTTCTTCTTGAAATCTTGTTAACATCATTCCCAATAATTTTTCAAAATCTGAAATAGGAATATGCAAGGTTATATGTATTATTGATGCATCAATGTTAAACATTACAACTTCAGTTGGGGCAAGTAATAAAAGGGGGCAAAAATGTTATGGATGTGACAACTCTAAAAGAGATAGTTTGATTCCTACAATAAGATATGATTTCCCTTTACCTTCTATTCCTTGGATTTTCATATGTAATGAAATTGCAACTTCTCCTTGATTATAATGATTGATTATTATATCAAATCCAATTTTTTGTTTCACACTAAGGCTATGATAGCTAAAATGTAAACTTAGTTCTTCATTTATTGTGAGTAGGAAATTATCTTTAGCCATGTTTATGAATTTAATATCCTTTTTCATTTGTTCTTCACTAGGATAATCTGCATTCCAAATTGCTTGACTATCAATATCCCTTCGACCCAACATATCAATCTCATAAACATGTAGAATTTGTTTCTTGTGTAGGCCTGTTATGATCTCCCATTCATGTTAAATTATGTTTGGTTGGATGATATCATCATTTTAATCATCCATTTCTCTTTGATCATCATTATGTGTTTCAATAACCCGTTGTATATGGCAAGGATTATATTGAAATTTGGCTGAATTTTTTTTTATAATATCATCTTCAAGGCCAATATCTATTTCAATATCATGAAATAGTTTGTATAGTACTAACTCAAAAAAAAAAAAGTCCACAAAAAACATTTTATCTTGCTCTGGGACGCTACCAAACCTTGGCCATACTCTAATAATAGCATGTGTTTTTCTAGGATTCCACTTTTCTCCTTTATGAATTTTTTGGTTATAGATCCAGGATCTAGCAGTTTAAATGAGTGGTACATGTTCCATTGATTGAGGTCTATCAATGTACCCATCTATTACTTATTTTCTTTTATTTTTGTTTTCATCATTTTCCTTTAATACTGGTATAAAAACTTTACGCGCAACATTCAATGATACAAATACCCTGTTACAATCCTTCAAAGGAAGTTTTAAGAACATGTGGCATGCCTACATTGCACCTATAGCTCTTTCAATTATTATTTCAGCAAGTAATCTTTTATATACTCATCCAGTAGGTTCTTCAGGATTTTCAATATCTGTAAGTTGCATTAACATTTGTTGATATGTTTATGAACTTTTCTCTAGTTTTGAACCATACAATGCAATGTAGTTTACAACAGCATGTTTGGAAAGTAGAGGTTACCAATCTACATTTGCACTCCATGATTGTAATGTATAATGATTCGGAGGAAATTTTGGGACATCAAGATTTCTTTATATCTTCCTAAACCAAGGAAGAGTGGTAGAACATTTTGTGAGATTTCCTTTGGTACGTGGAATGTGGAAAACAGACTCTGTATACTCAAGTTATGGTCGGCCAAATTTTGGTCAAGATCTAGATCCGAAAAGGTCAACTGACCAATGTGGATGTGACATGTGGCAGAAATAGAGCAAGAGGGTGGAGGTTGAAAAATATGGTTTTACGACGTCAGTCGATACTTTTCCACATGGTGGGTCCTCAAGCCACCAAGATCATTAGGTAGATATATCGAGACAACTCGGTTGGACGAGCTATCTATTCAACTCGTCGAGCTCATTATTACACAGAGAGTTTATTATTCCCTAACCGAGCTCATTTTTTTTATTGGGATATTTCAACATGCTTTGACAAGTTCATTATTCCATTATACAAGATCGTGGTGATCCCGTCACTGAGATCGGTGAGCTCATTATTATGTTTTATCGAGTTATCACTTAGCTATGTGGGAGCTCATTATTATGTTTGATTGAGTTATCACTTTTCTACATGGGATATCATTATTCACTATTTATTTTATTGTTCCTCTCATCATTGACCAGATGGATGATGAGAGGAATAATAAAATTACACTATGGCACCAGTTTCTCTATTCCAGGCAGATTAATCTGCTTCCACAAATAGCATTATGAAGTTATAAGCATGGCATTTTATTTTGCAGAGACATGGAATTTCTTGTGCATACCTTAAATTTTCTATCTAAAAAATCTTGTGATTTTCATTCAACCTTTCAAGTGAAATCTTCTTCTAATCCATGGCCTGATTTTATGTTCATCTATAGATCAACCTAAAAAGCTCAAGAAAAAGAAAGCATGCAAACATTGTATATCTCCAGCAAACAAGGTTGAAAGGGAAATTTGAAATAAATTCTTTTAGAGGAAAACAAGGGAAATTTCAGTAGCTCAAGTTTCCTTATGAAAAGGATTGTGACAAAGGAAACACCTAATAAAATTGAAGGAGAGGAAGGAAAATCTTTACACTCGTCCTCTACTTTGTATAAATCAGTATAACAGAGAAATCTGACAATCAAGATTGAAGATCAAGAAGAGACCGTAAAACTAGGAAAGTTAAGTTTCTAAACCATGAACTAGATCTATTAGAGACTATAGAGGAAGCATCTTTGAGCACCAAATAATCTGGCTTAAAACTTAATTTGTGCAAGTGTCAGATGTATAACAAACCAAAACTGGAAACCAGTTCCAGAAATATAAATCCCCGTAATGAATAGCTATAATAAATATTCATACAAATATGAACGAAGATGAATTTGGGTAGTTATACTATTTAAAAATTCTTCTGTCATTTGGCATTCCTGGCAAGAGTATCCAAGTCTTTGCAATTTCTATTGAAACCAATTTCAGCCACATCATATGGATTAAGTGGCCGAGAAAACAACAAAGCTGATAACGCATTCACACATGAAAGTGTTAACATATTTCAGAAATATTTGATAGAGATCAGTGCCAGACGCAAGAATTTGCATGGAGGAGCAATATTTTTACTAATTAAAACTATTTCACAACTGTGACATACCATTTGAGCAATTCATTGAACTCAAATAAAATTTGTACATTAACCAAGTTGTAAACGCTAAGCTTATTGGTCACTGGAAAATCGGCAACTATGAGGATTTGATCACAACACCAGTTGCCTTGTTTTGTTTTTGCTACATTCATTATGCACTGGTACTAAAAAATTACATTCATTACATTTATTATGCACCGCGACTGTTAAAAAAAAATGGGGGATTTTTAGTTATTTGTAGTGGAAAGTAGAGCTTCCATGTTTCTCACAAGGTAGCTCAATAGTTTGTGTACTAGAAAACCTTACCATTCCAGCACAGGGAACAGCTGGAGACCTTCCCAACCTTGGTAGAAATTATAACTATTGTCTAAGTGTTTGGCATAATGTATGATAAATATTGTATTACACTTATTTTATATTGACATAAATGCTTTTTTCAATCTGTATAATAAGTATTTGTTTTTCTTTATAAATTGTACATATGGAATTTTATAGAATCAAAATTATAACTCTTTTTCCTATTTAAATTTACAATCAAGTGTATTGTCTTTTTCAATCTTAATTGAAAGTGAATCTTATAAAATTCTGTCATTTTTAAATATCTTATGTTGTCTTATTGTGTTGTCTATGTTGCAGGTGTTCACAACTAAGTGTTTTATTACAAACAAAATACTTGCAGACCTTACGCAAAGGTACAGATTCGAAACATTACTTGTTTATTGCTTTCTGCACTCAATGGAGTTTGTAAACAAAAAATGTAAACGAACAATAGATCAATATAGAATGACAACCAATCAAACATGCGACGAACCAATAGTTGTAGAAGGCTACAAACGAATGCATAGAGTCCAGTACGCTTCCATCGATGATGCTTTAAGTGCAGAAAAATTACTAAGAGAACCAACATTTTCTTACCATGTGGGAGATTGCCTGTTCGACGCATTTCAGGTGCTTCTACACTTTAAATATACATCTTTAGAACTACGTAATGGCATCATCGATCATTTTTTGAATTGTTTAAAAAGAGGTGAACCTGATGCACTAAAATCTTATCAACTGGAATTAGACCCAATGCAATTGCAGATTATGCATGGAATACATGACATAGAAACATATTTCTAGAATGCAATTATCTGCATTGCCTTTTTCCGAAACAACTGAAACAGGACTATGGGGTGACACTTTTTGCATTAATTGGCTATCTAGATGGTTGAATATACAAATATGTATTTGGAATTTTACAACAAAAATGAATTACCTTCGATTTAATGTAAATAGTCCTCAACTTCCGTACTACATCTTATTCCATGACACAAATCCATTAGCAGGTCACTATGAACCATTATATTGCAAAAAAAATGACAACTACAATTTTCCAATGACACATGTGCAACTATCGTGCTCTTGTGGCGAGATCGAATTGAATTGGTCTGCCATTTCAAATCAATTAAATAACTATGGATTGTCTAGACTAGTTACACACCCCTGTGATTGTAGTGAGAGCTTATTCAACTCAATTTGCCTCTTAACGAATGGAGAATATGACATACAGTGCTTACGCCGTTACATCGCTCAATCATTCTGCAATGCAATACTTTCTAGAAATCCTGCAGCATTTCGTCTCTTGGAAAAACACTTAACAGTCGACTTCATTCGAAAGATACCAAAAATTTCGAATTGGCAAGATTACATTGTGAACTTGGCAACATTTTTCCAACAAGGGCAAATCGAGGGGAAAGAATTCTACCTGGAATGGGTATCTCTATTACTCAATGTAACAATTAATTTGTGGTCATCGAGTGAAAAATTAATTCTAACCACATATTCCAATTGCGCACAACCCAAAGCATCTTTTAATATAATATATTTTGAAACAGAAACAACACACGTCCACTTTGAACCGCTAACTATGAATCGTCAAAAAGACTCAATTACTAAACAAAATACTCAACGATTGTCTTTGACAACACCACCAAGTAAAACATCCATCCGCTACATGAAGTCTACTGCTCGATGTAGTAATTCAACAATAATCAAAGAACAATCACAACAAGCAAATTCAAAACCATATAATCAACTACAATATCTAATTCCGGGGACAATTAAACCATCACTTCATCATTTGAAGTCTATTGCTAGAAACAAAAAAACTACAATAATAAGCACACAACGCAATGTAAATACACCCATTGCAAAATTTAACAAAAAAATCCAAGACACACCAAAACATGCATGTCCCATCTGCAAGCAATTGCATTTTAGCTACAATATGGTGCAATTTACTCAATTAGAAAAACAAACATACATGACTTTGGCTAAAAAGGACAAAGCTATAATGTGTAAGAAAATATGCAAGAAGTGTAAACAGTCATTGAAAATTGGAAAGATGCCAAAACTTGCATCACCAGACAACATCAAACTGAACAAGTCCTTGTCATGTGTCAAAATGCTTACCGAACTTGAAGAGCGACTTGTTTCACTTCGAATTGCATTTGCACAAATAAGAGAGCTAGGATACAAAAAACCACAGATAGGAATGATTGGCGCAATCATCAATGTCCCTTCCAATACCAATATAATACAAAAGGCCTTGCCACGATCCTTAGATGAGACACATACAATTGGAGTGGAACTTAAAAGAAGACTTCAATACAAAAACCCTTTCAAAGAAGGCAAAGTACGAGCATACATTATCATGTGTGCTTTGCAACAATTATGTAAGAGAAACTTATATCAAATGGAAAAAATACGTGTCAAAAAGGATTGGAAGAGACTATTTCATGATATTGACACAAAAAACCACACTCGAGATGAGCTCCAAGACATTGATAGCACAAGCAGTGAAGACGATGAAGATGCACCGAATGAAACCATGGTGCATGGATTCACAGAGTCACATTGCATTCATGATTTGCAAAATAAATTAATACAAGTTGCACCTGCAGAAGGACAACATCCACTTGGTATTTTCAAAGACAAATTTGCTGAAGAAATGAATTTCCCAACACTTTTTTATGGTGATCCTCGACCTGACAATATAACGAATTCATTTTCATATCTTCAAATTGCACATTGGGAATTGCAACATGCAAATCGTGCTTTTGCTTATCATACAACAAACATTTTCTTCAAAGCGCTTAAGATTATCATAGGCCAGGTGTCGAGAACCATGTGGGTGAGGATAAGAAAAGCACAATTGAAAGGTAGAAAGTTACTTGCAAGAGATGTTAAATACAAACCAAACTTGGACAAATTGTTGGAATCAAATATTGGATACATGGACTTCAAACAAATACGCACATCTCCAGATTATTTACAGCAATTACGAAGAAACACATTTGCAATGATACGACAGTTAGGTCCACCAACCTTCTTTTTGACATTTACAAGTGCTGAGCAGAATTGGAAACCACTCACATTAACATTGTCTGAATTGTATCATAGACAAGAAAAGAAATGTAAATCTACTCAAAACCATCACTTTCTCACTGTAGACAACGACTTCCTTATAAGAAAGGACCCTGTCACTTGTACACGGTACTACAACTACAGATTGAAAGCATTGATACAGATGATATACAAAGATGAATCATTTTTTGGACCAATACAAGATCACTTCTCCATAACAGAATTCCAAAACCGAGGAAATCAACATACACACTTCTTGGTATGGACCAAATACGCACCAATTTATGGACAAAACGAGAATAATGAAATTGAATCTTTTGTAAACAAATACATATCTTGCAACACGGACAACCTAGAAGCTGATATTGCAAGACTACATGAACATCACCACACCAAAAGATGCTATAGAAAGTCGAAATTAAATTGCAGATATAATTTCCCTATACCTCCGATGAGAAGAACCATGATCCTTGAGCCTTCCAACCAACCAACAGAATTGGAAATTCAAAATGCAAAGGACATTTTTGCTATGTTAGAGAAAAAACAATATAAAAAAGAAGACACCTTTGACATGTTCCTGGCAGAATTAAAAATCAATGAGCTGGAATATATACAGGCAATAAAAAGCACACTAAAACAACCAAGGATTTTTTTGACACGAAAACCTTCACATACATGGACCAATAGCTTTTCTAAAAAAGTTCCTCAACTATGGAGAGCTAACACGGATGCCCAATATGTGCTCAATGCACATGCAGCAACACATTATTGTACATTGTATATGACTAAACTCGACAAGTCAACAACAAAATCATTTCAAAAAATTAGAAAAGACCACCAAGAAAAAAATATCGATGCAATTGAAATGGTGCGACAACTAGGCAACACACTGCTCAACACCCAACAAATTTCTTCTCAGCAAGCGGTTCACATTGTTCTGTCATTGCCATTGCATAGTTGCTCTAGAAAATGTGTCTTCATAGACACGAGTCCATCAGATCAATGCACACTTGTCCTCAAGCCGCCAACGCTTTTGAGTAAAGAGCCTGATGAATCAGATAACATAATGTGCCAATCGATTGTAGATCACTACATCAAGTGACCAGCTACACTAACACATATTTGCCTATCTGAATTTGTGTCAGAATACCAAAGAAACAACGAAAAAAAAAAAAAAAGAAAGGAAAACATCATACGATATATCAGATACAACAAAGAAGTTGATAATGAAAACTACTATCGTGAAAAGTTGTTGCTATATGTTCCCTTCGTCATCGATGAGAGATCATTGCAACAAGGATTTGCAACTTGGAAACAAGCATATGCATATCATGAACAAACTATCAAACACAACGAATCTAAATTCACTTTCCAACTTAATCCTACATGGGGTGACATCGATGACGCGACTAGAGAACAAGAGCTAAACAACGATGTTCCTGACAACATGAGAAAACCTGCAGAAAATGATTATGTCAACGAACAATATGACTTGAAATCTGATTTGCAATTTACATATCATTTCAACAAAAAAAAAACACGAAAAACAAATTCGAAATTGGGAAGCATCCCTTCATATCTTCAACCATTGACTACTACAAAAAGAGAAGAATGCTAAACAGGGAACAACAAGCAATCATTAAAGACATAGCAACAAAAAAGTGACTCGACCCATCAAATCCATTCCACCTCTTTCTAACAGGAGGTGCAGGTACAGGGAAAACATTTACAACAAAATTGATATACGAGACACTTGTACGCTTCTACGACAATTTCGTAGACAGCGATCCACTCAAACCAAAAGGATTGATACTAGCATACACAGGAAAGGCTGCATACAATGCTGGTGGAGTGACAATACACTCTGCATTCCTACTACCATTCAATCGAACAAACTTGATACCATTAACTTCTGAATCATTAGACACATTATCAAAGCAATATCAACAAATACGAATCATTCTTATTGACGAAATATCATTGGTGGGTTGTAGATCCTTGTATTTTATAGACAAACGACTGCGAGATATAATGCATACTCCCACGGAACACTTTGGCAATATCGATATGCTCTTTTGTGGAGACTTTTACCAAGCACAACCCGTACATGACTCCCTCATATTTCATTATCCTACATTCAATGATCAACAAATTCCATATTGTTTTTGGAAAGACAATGTGAAAATCTACCAACTAAACAAAACAATGCGTCAAAAAAATGAAAAATTCATTTCTGTCCTAAATCGTATGCGCACAGGAAAACAAACAGAGTCTGACTTATCTTATGTGAACGAATCATGCTTGCGAACACCTCCTATCGATCCAAAATTCCCATATCTCTTCTACAAAAACGACGATGTCAAAAAACACAACAATCAAATGTTATCCATTTCTCCTGGACAACAAATTACGCTACATGCTATAGACAAAGAGGACGACGAGTACAATGTACACCATCCACATCGACACACTGCCACTCTACCATCAACTATTGTACTGAAAACTGATATGCTTGTAGAAATATTCGCTGGTAATTATGACATTCAAGACGGGTTAGTCAATGGATCCGATGGAATATTCAAATCGTACATGCTTCTAAACGAAATGGACGTAGTATGGATAAAATTTAATGACCCTCATATTGGGCATATGCAGACAAAAAAACTCGCTCACTTGTACGACAATATGATAGACAGGAGTTGGATACCAATCCTACGTATTACTAGACCAGCGCCAAATTCCCAAACTCGAACACGCCTAACAATGTGGAAACAATTTCCAATACAATTAGCGTGTGCACGAACAATACACAGATCCCAAGGCCTCACAATGGAAGGACTTGCCTTCAACCCGGCTGGTGTCACACAACATGGACTAACATACACAGCACTATCCCGAGTTACAAATATTGAGTCTTTGTACTTACTAACACCGTTGAAAATGAAGAATTTTAAGGTGAGAGAAGAGATAACAGCAGAGATGATGCGTCTCACGGAAAATTCGAGATGGCAATTGCAAAATGATTTGCAAACAATTATATCCCAATCTGAGCTCCTCATTGCATCTTTGAACACAAGAAGCCTCAAAGCACATGCTGAAGACATACTCAATGACTATGATTTAATGCAAGTAGACATACTATGTTTGCAAGAAACGCATACCCCGACCACACAAACACACACACTACAACAACATTTCAATTGCATTTCTATGCGACAATGTACATGGAATAATGATTTGCATGAAAAAACATATTTCAAATATTGAAACTATTGAATACCGAGAAAATAAGGTAGAAGCGCTGCTTGTAACCGTTACCATTCATAACAAAGAAATATCCATAGTAAAATTTTATGCAGCACCAACTGCATCTATTTCAGATATTCTTCATGCAATTGACAAAGCCTTGGCGGATACACAAGCAAGAAACAACGTGCACATAATAGGTGATTTCAATATTGACATCAACAAGAAATCAGCGAACGAGACAACGCTCATTCATCATATGCGAACTCACCAAATGCACTTCATCAAGCAAAACCAAATTTCATCTTCAATACCAATTATCGACCACATATGGTCTAAAACAAATCCTCAAAGGCATTCCATTGTTAGAACAAATACGTATTGGAGTGACCACGATACATTATACTTTTCACTAACCAATTTCTATTAAATCAAAATCCAAATACTACACAATGTCAACAACACCTTGTACAATGCACTTCTCTCCACTGAAACTATACACCGCTATAAGGTATGCAATATTAACATCCAAAAGTACAATTATAATCAATTCAATACTATTGTTTCTTCCATAACAAATTTACATTGTTTGTCCAATTATAACAACAAACTAAGTTTTTCTCATATTGCACTATATACCTTGTTATCGCAGGAGCCATGAAACGAGCCTTTGACAACATAGAAGGACAAGAAGAAGACAAGAGCCAGCCAAAAAGGTATGTACAAAACAAACTACATTAACTTTATATATGATTTCATCGACATACGCTGAAATATTCTACATTCTTTGCAGGCAAGCAACATCAACTCCATCCCTCACATCCATTGATGACCTTAACACTTTCACAATTGGCAACATTTTCCAAGGCGATGTGCTCGTGGTGTATAAAACTACTGTGCAAAAATATAAGGGAAAACAGCTCCTGCGAGAAGATCTTACTGATGAGAAAGTTGAACTGACAGTTACTCTAAATGTTGCCCACAAATTTATCCCAATGCATGAAGACAAAGTTGTGGCTGGAAAAGGGATACAAATCACAAATTTCAGCATTGCACCTAAAACCAGTTATGACCGTGGAGACTGTGATGTGATCTTACTCCTCAATGAATCCAGCACCGTAGAAAGCACTCCGCCGCTTTCAATAGAATATAAATTCATTCCAAACACAACTGTTAAGCAATTGTTAAACAATACAGAGCCATATGCAGTTGGAACAATTGCTGCAATTGTAACCTCTGCTAAACAAATTGGCCTCCAACTTATCCTAGAAATTAAAGACGGGCCAACGGAAGAAGACACAACAAGGGTAAACTCCTAGTATTCCACAAACTTCATATTCTAGGTGCTCTTCATTGCATAATACTAAACATTTTCTTCTCTAACTGCAGCTATACCTATTTGGAACATTTCAACCTCTATTTACAGCAATAGAGGAACAACTACAAAAACAAAAACACACATTTTATTTGTTCAAAAATGTTGCAAAGCGTGGTGGAAATGATAATGACAAGGCCTTGAAGACTACTCAGTCAACATTCATCATGCCCTTGAGGATGGAAAAAGCACTACAAGACTTAAAAGAAATGTTAAACACAACTATAGAGGTGAGTTCTATATGAGCAATAAATAACAATTTGCAACGTCATCTTTTTATATCGTCTTTTCTTTCAAATATTCTACCTCTGCATTTGCTCATTTACAATTTCTCATCATGCAGGTGCAAGGTACATTGACTATCGCCAACATCTACTCCATACCATTTGAGATCATTTGCAATAAATGTGGCTCGTCACTGGAAACCTTCCAAACAATAGACAAACAACTTTTGCAATGTCCGCTTCTGCCAACAACAATGTCCTTATAGCTTCAAACACCGGCTTATTTGCAACCTCAAATCCAGCAAAAACAAAAATATCTCAATGCATACTGACCGGTGAACCGCTGCAAATGTTGCTTCCTGCACTGACAAGGGTTTCACATGAGGAATACTTTAAGAATAAGACTGTTGTCATTTATTTGCTGCGGGGATTTCAAGCAACAGGGACATTCACTCTGAACCAGACAAATGCCATTATGGCGCTCCAACTGGAAAACAACTAAGGTGACTCTTTCAACTACTCTTTGCATAACAAGTTTCATGCAATCTCCTCCGCTTTCAATTTCTTGTCACTCATACTCTTTTCTTGCTTTTCTGCAGGAATAGAGAAAAGCCGCAACCATAATATTTTGAACTTGAATAGAGAAAAGCAGCTGACATATTACAGGAAAATCTACTACTCCAACAAACCACCCATTGTATACAACCATAATATTTTGAACTTGGCACATACCTCTTCCAAATGTTGTCACATTTTGAAATCGCAGACTGCTGTATATGCTTTACATCCTAAATATATAATTTGCCTTTCTACATCCCGCATTACAGAACTTGGTACTGTTGTATAGAATTTCAAGCTATGTAAAGGCCTCCCATATTCAGGCAAAACATTTACAAAAAAAATATGTACTGATCGCATCTGTGTTTTTCCCATCTAAATTTTGGTATATATTTTTTTTGTCAAACTTCTCCCGTTTACCAGAATATATAGATTAAACGGATATTGTTCTGTGCAGAAATCTGTCGTAAATGCAAAAGTTTTTACTCTTTACAAATTATGGCTTGTGGGCTGTAATGATTACAACATATGCACGAAATGAATTTGTTAAATCCGGCGGCTGTCGATGTGTTTTGCCGCTTGAGCTCTGTTTGGACTGTTTTCAAGATAAAGATAAACATATTAGCTTTAAGTCACTTATAGATGCCTTGTTTTATTCAAAGAAGTTTGTTGATTTCTTGAAGATGTTCATGATTTGACGAGACATCCCGCAATTTTTCCTTTTTACCTTTGTATGCTACATTTGATGATTTCATTGCTCCCTGTTGTTGCCATACGAGATTCAATTCTGCCCCTTGTTCTGGCACCTGCAGATTGATTATCAGCTACGAAGAACATATATTTTGGTCTCATGATTGCAACGACCACGTTTTATCTGCTTATGTCTATTGTAGATCTGTTTCTGGACTATTATTCTATGATATGCCCATGGAGAATATGAACAGTTTTTTCGACTATTGCCATATAATTCATTTGTGAAATAATTTAGCCCCCCTTTTAATGGACAATGGTAGCTTGTCAAAGGCTTGCTTCCAAATGCTGATACTTTATTTTCTCTGGAATGTAGCTTCCATTGCAACTTACTTCATTGTGACAGAGAAGACTATTTTGCAATGTTCTCGACAAAATTCTATCAAGCAGTATAAAGTAATAATATGAAGCCTGAGTAATCATCCTATGGAGATGCTTGCGGATTTTCTGATCTCCAAGTGGCAGCGATACTTAATTGTTGTGTGATAGCAACGACTTAAGGTAGCTTGTATACGCCAAGCAATTTGTGTGCCTATATTGGAGGATTTTGCTCCCACAGACATTTTTAATTATGATGTTTCTAATATTGTTTTATTTGTTGTTTACAAAAATGAATATTAGTAGCTCTCGTAGTGTATTTGGCAATAAAAGCAATACCCAAATTATTTACAAGAGCCACATACCTTGTGTCTTTTCAACGTGCATATACCGATGACCTTCAGTCAATTCACACATTTTGCTCTGTCTCACACGAACAACATCTTTGCTTGGATTGAAAGTATGGGCTGGTGTTGATGAAGTATCAAAGTAATGGCAAAGGATCAATTCCTACCACTAAAATTTCTATAATGAATGGAAAATGATGTTGCGGTCTCTACGTTCAGTATTTTTGCAACTTAATGTTGCTTCTGTAAATGATCATTTACGTCATAGCCACAAGATTGGTCTTGGTATTTGAAATCAATTTATTAAATTCAAAAAATAGTACTGATTTATTTCATAGTTTCCAGTAAACAACAAATCAGCAGAACTCTAAACCTACATCTGCACTTTATTTCTCCAGTAAGCATCGATTTGATCAACATTAGTACTTAAACTTGGGGTTGTCACAATGTGCAGGCTCAGATTATACAATCAGACAATATTATTAGGCATTGTAACAATGTAGATATGTAATGCATATACATAACATTTTAAATATTGTTGTGTATATTTTCCGTGATTATTAGTCACAATACAGAATCACACCATGTTTCTCATATTTTAACATCTGCATAGCTTGGACGACAGGAACTGGCCGCCTTGCGGCACTTGTTTTTTATAGACACTACTTTTATATGTAGTGCGGCGAGTGACGCCCATTATCAAAAACTAGGTATATACCAATAATATTGAAATGAATAGTTTAATGTAAAGTCAAACCTTAACCTCACGACACCAAATGCTAGACCCATTCAAACATTTTTTATTAAATTATTTTTTGGTTATGTTGTTGCCAGGAAGATAGAGTAGGCAATATTTTTCAAATGGCCCAAGAAACAAAGAAATTTACAGATATATTTTTTTATTGATTGCTGCTAAAATTTATACAGCAGAAATGCTATTCAATTAGCCTCCGCGACCCCACTAGCCAAAAAAACAAATGCAAAGTAATTTTTCTTCAAAGAGGCAGACACCAAACAATAACTACCTACAATGTATTTTCTGAAGGCAGCTGGCAGATCGCATGTCAATAAATAAAAAGGGAGAAAAGCACCACCCACCATAATAAGTATTTTTTGAAGGCAGCACCAAAAAATAAACTAGCAATTGCAAATGAGTTGCAAATTACGCTGGAGATAGTAGCAATATTTAGTTTATTTGAGTTGTATTTCATGTTGATATTGTCCATATGTCTATATGTTGTTTCAAAGCTCTTATTTTTCCATTCTCCATATTTTTGTAAGACACAATTATGATAGTCACCAAACTAAATCACGTTTCATCATTTGGTCAAACATTAGACATTTATCTATTAAAAATTTCGAATCACAAAAAAATTGAACAAGATATATGGCCAATATTATTTTCCAAAAAGTAAACTATATAATTTACTTTATGAAGAATAAAATCAAAATCAGAAAACTTTTAAATCTCAAAAACTTTAAACAAGATATATGACCAAAATTATTTTCCAAATAGTAAACTATAGAATTTACTTTATGAAGAATAAAATCAAAATCAAATATCTAGGATGGTAAATATCTAGGACTCTAGAAAATATCTAAAATATGGCAACCTTTAAAATATCTAAAATCTGGCAAGACAGTAAATATTGGAGCCACCGGAATTTGACAGTTTCCAAAAAAGGCATCTTCAAAGTAGACGCCTACCGGCGAATAAATAGGGAGAAAAACAAAACTTTGGTTATAGGATCAAGGATTAAACATTACATACTATCACCTAAGCTTGCATCCAAAAGCACAAAGAGCATTACAAAACATCCATCTAGCATGTTCAATAGAGGGGAAAAGGATGCACCACTCTGCTTACAAAACATATGAGAGGGAATTTCATTCTATTCTATCTCACACATTCTATACGTTCTCTATATTCTAGATCTAGCCCAATATCATTGTGCAACATGCAAAAGGGAATACTACGATATCATTACACACACATTCACACATAACTACATGGATTCTGAAATGAAGTGTAACAATCGGTACTAAGTTCAATCTTTGGGTTACCACTAAGGTTATTCTGAATGCCCATTCTACATCTTATTTATTAGGTTTGATGTGGTTTATGGGTATGTGTAGCTAGGTATCTATTTTTTAGGTTACAAGCACAAAAAAAGACATTGGAAAAAATCCAGAGTGACAAATAGAGATAAAAATTGAAGCTCCTCCCACACATAAAAGATCAAGACTTGAGCATTTGGGTATACACTAGTGCCAAAATTAAGTCACTAGCACATGTGCGCTCCTGTCCTCTAGTAGGGGCTTTTGTCGTGTGTTGTCACTGACCTGAAAAAGTGTGTATTTTCATAAAAAATTTATTTATTTTGGTAAGATCTATCTTTCAAGTTATTTTTTCCCTTTGAGAAGTATGAAAGAAAGGAAACTACCCCCAACAGTTAGCCATTTTTCAAAGTTTTTGAGTTTGGGAAATTTTCTTTGCAGTGTGGGTATTTTAGGTTTTTGTGTCCTGTATGTCCAATGTCCCTCCAAGCCCCACATTACCCAATTCACCACCTTTCCCACAATGAATCGGTCTTCCTTGGTTATGTGGGAGTTTTAACCTTTTTATGAACTCGTGGTTTGTGTGCTCCTGGGTCATTGGTTCTCCGCATCCCCATAGTACCCACAACCCTTCCTTGAAATTTTTTTCTAATTCTTTCTTGTTATGTGTGCATTTTAGTTTGGTAGAGAATTTTTGTCATGGTGTCCCAAATTTCTGTGTGTATTTTGTCGATTTCTGTGTGTATTTTGTCCAATTTACCCAATTATTACTAAGTATTGATGTATTGTAGGGTTTTTGGCTTTCCCTATCTCAAGTGTCCCAAGTGCATCCTAACCCATAGTTCTCTGCAAACTCGTCTTTCCTGCGTTAAGATAATTTTCCTTATGTTGCAGAGATTTCGAATTTTGGTGTCCCAAATGTCCCATGAGCCTTTTTTATCTTTTGTTCTGCCATATCCACATTCCAAAGGCCAAAGCTAATGTTTTGTGTCACAAACATTCTCGTTTTCCACAATACATTGAGTCCATTTAAAGCACCCCACCACATCTTTCTAAATGGTAATATCTACATATATAGGGAAGGCTTGTCATTTCTACCATAATAGGTTATAGTATGATTTCCGCATCCTATTCTTGCACCTCCTCAGCTGTTTCTATCTGTAGAAAAGTCAATTTCCTAACCATTTTCAAAAATTCCAAGTGCATCTTGCTCCTGAGAAGGCCCCCATTCACCTGGAAGTAAATATTAGAGTTTTTGAAAGCCTTCTGTGGGAATTAAAAGTAGCTTTTACCTTTTCCATATTGCTTTTTCACTCTCGCAAGCTTCTTTTTCCTGTTGCGGGCTTGTTCTTTGCTTCATTTTCTATCATGAAAATTCATTTCAAGGGGCATGAGAATATCTCCTCTCTAGAGACTGCTATACCTGATATTGGAGAGAATGACACACAACATCTCAACCTCAATGGTTTTTGGGCATGAATCAAATGTGAAAATCCTATTCCCATTTCCCAGTTGATTAAAGAATGTGGAATAGCTCGTGATAGGGGTTTTCTAGTCTCTGTCTAGTGTGTCGACACTGTTTTAGCTTAGGGCTCCTATTTTGATTCCAGTACAAAGGAAATAAAAGATCCCCAAAGTTAGGTAATTGCCTAATTAGATTTCAAAAGCACCAACACTACCTTTGGGATCCATGTTGTAGAAGACTTGAATTTTCTCACAAAATCCTAGGCTCAAACCTTTTTTGATCAAGAAAGTTAAAAATATAAGCACATGGTAGCCAAATCTTGGTTTAAAACCCCAAAGAAAGAAGCCTCTAGGTTACCAAAAACTATGTACAAAATGTATTTCAAGGAGGAGATTTCAGAAATCATTACTCTTCTTGGGAGAATAACGGGTCTTTCTTCAACCAATGAGTTCCATTTCTGGATGTGCCCATATTTAAATATTATTTGTGAGCGAAAGAAAAGTCTAAATTTGGGGGAAATCATTTGTGATAGCCTCAGTGAACAACTAGCTAATGTGCAAAGGACCAAGAATTTTCACATGACTTCTTACTTGATGTATACCATTGTAACATATAGAATATGGTTAGGCATTTCTCCTAATGAAGATAAAAATGATGCTCTAATATATGCATATTATCCACAGTTGACTTTGAAGAATAATAATCACTATTTCAGAAGAGTCAATGATGCCTTCACTATGTATATTGTTAGACTATTGGAAGGTTTTTTGATGAGGCCACGCAGCTAATTTCTAGTCATGGTAGCTACTTCATTTAGTTCAGGAAGTTTTCTTACATTAGGCTAGTAGGCTTCAAGGGTTCACCTCTCACAATTCCAATGTTTTACAGTGATAAGATTTCCCTTGTTGATTTTTCTAGACAACTTGACAGGCTGCATAGAACCTGCAGAAACAAGAAAATAACTGGCATTCAATTCCTAATCACTTTGGGTAATTACACCTGTAAGGCTACCCTTGATTCTTAGAATGTTGAAACAACTATTTCTCCTTTCAATTTCCATTATTTTAAGAAAATATTTTTTTTGACCTCAAGGGCTTCATTGCCAACAATTTAATGATGTCCTTCTATCATCTTCCTAAACTAGAAGACTATTGGGCTGATTGCTCAGATATTTATGAGGACAGAAGAAGGTATTATGGTAAGTTATCCCTACAACAAATCAAATATTTCAGAATCTACAAGGTACCATATGAACTAAAGGATGATGATAGAGATCTATAATCCCTTGAATTTGACATTTCCATAAAGCACACTCCTCTTGACACAATTGATTGGTTCAAGAAGGAATGGGATGATTTGCAAGAAATCATAAACCATTTCTTGATAAAAATAAAGTATGTTTTGATAGGAAAATGAAGACATATAGATTAGGTAGATCAAGGTATTCTTCTTAAGAAGCATTCACTCCTCATAGAGAGACTCCTTCAGCAATACCTGAAGCACATACATAGTTTCCCCCCTCTCCTCTCGAGTCTTCAACTTTGATGTATATCAAAAAGGGGAAAGGTAAAAAAAATTGAAAAGGCAGAAGAAGTAATCGAGGAAGTAAGTAAGAATTTTTTCGCTCTCCAATGAAATTGAGTCTATGGCTGATGAGATGCTAGTCTGTGGGCTGAATTTCATGGAGGAAGCATACAAAGCATATGATAATATCTATTAAATTCAGCAAAGGTTTACCTCAACTATTGCAAGCCTAGAGAAAGTGAAAGAGTTGACGGAATCGTATCAGAAACTATGCACCACAATGAAGTTGTACTCAAGTTGAATCACAATGGCTCCAACGTAATCACAAGAAGAATCAATCAATAACTGAACAATATTACATAACAGAACAAAGCTTGCACATAGAGAAAGACAACGAAGTGTCTTGGCATGATCATAAATGAATAGTAAAAGGGTACATATAGGGTGCTAAGTAACCCTAGTGCATGACTCAATAACAAACCCTAAACCTAACCCTAAACCTAACCCATGTTAGATGACCCTCCAATATGTGAGGACACATAGGATAACTCACACCAACACCCCCGTCATTGAAGCTGGGGGTAGCGGCTATGACGAGTCAAACAGAAAGAGAAGACACTCCTAAACAACTAAGAAGGATGTGTCAATGGGGCCCGGCAACTAAAGGCCTGATAAGGTGCCCTTATACAAACACAATCTTCCTAGAAGAAGAAGAAGAAAAGAAGGAATACATAGCCTTAAGAAGATGAGCAGCTGCAGAAGACCTCACCCCAAGAAGAGACCATAAGTGAAGAAACTTCATCTTAGTGAAGGGCTTGGTAAATAAATATACAATCTGATCAGCTGTTTGAATGTACAAAATGTCGATGATGCCATCATGAATAAGCTCTCGTATGAAGTGCATATGAATCTCAATGTGCTTCATCTGCTGATGCTAAACTAGATTTCTACAAATGGAGATAATGCTTGTGTTATCATAGTAGATAATGGTAGGCCACCAAAGGTGGAAGCCAAACTTTGTCAGAACACCCTGTAGCTAAATAGATTCGGTGACAACGTTAACTACTCCTCTGTGTTCTACCTCTGTAGATGATATCGCAATTGCATTCTACTCTTGCTAGACTAACTAATAGGACCCAAACCAAGAGAGAAACTGTAGCCAGAAGTAGATTTCTGATGATCTAAGACATCAGCCCAATCAAAATCTGTGAACCCAATTAAGTCAATATTTACCCCTCCATGATTAGTGAATGCCATAAGTATAAGTGCCATGAACATAATGAAGGATCCATTTAGCTACTTTCCAATGTAGCTCATGTGGCTCCTACATGAATCTAGACATGATCCTAACAACATACAATAAATCTAGTTGAGTGCGAGTCAAGTAAATCAAGTTCCCCACCGACTGTTGATAAAGAGTACCATCAACCAAAGGAGTAGAGAAATCTAAAACCAACTTAACCCCAGAAAGGAAAGGAGTAGGATAAGACTTGCAATCAGACATCTGAAAATGAGCTAGCAAATCAAGAGCATAATTAGGTTGTGAAATTAAAATTCCCAAGTCAGATTGTGAAATTTGGATCCCAAGGAAGTAATGAAGCAGACCTAAGTCAGTCATGGAAAACCTGTTGGCCAAGGTGATCTTCACAGAATCAATAATAGAGGAAGATCTACCTATGATCAACAAGTCATCAACATAGAGAACAAGAATGAGTATGGAGTCATCTTGCCATAGAATATAAACATTTGGATCAGAGTGACACCTAGTAAACCCTGATGTAAGTAAAAAGGAGTCCATCTTGGCATACCAAGCCCAAGGGGCTTGTTTGAGGCCATAAAGAGACTTCTTTAACTTACAGACGAGGGAGGGATCTTGGACATAACCTGGAGGTTGTTCCATATAGATCTCTTCCTCTAGGTCACCATGAAGGAAGGCACTCTTAACGTCCATTTGATGGACTTTCCATCTATTCACTGTGGCAATGGCTAGGGTTAGTCAAATAGAAGTCATCTTCTTAATTGGAGAAAAGGTTTCATTATAATCAACCCTAGCTATTTGGGAGAAACCCTTAGCTATTAATCATGCTTTAAACTTTTCGACGTCTCCATCTACTCCATACTTTGTTCAGAACACCCACTCACACATAATGGTTTTTCTTCTTTTCGGAAGAGAGGTGAGATCCCAAGTATCATTCTTCATAGAGAGGAACACTCCTCATCCATGGTAGAATCCCACTCAGGAATACCAGAAGCCTCCCAAAAAGATTTTGGATCAGAAGTAGAGGTGAAGAAAGAGTGGGGTCCAATGAAACCTGAGTGAGTACGTCTCATATCTAAAGTATCTCCAACTAAATCTCCAGCACTTTACAAAGCTTTCCTAGCCCAAAGAGGACCAGGAGGATCAGGCTCAGAGTCAGAAGATTCTTCACTTGAGTGAGAAGGGACATAGTCCTCGTTATCACTAGTGTCAAAATCAGAATACTCAGAGGTCTGATGGTTGGGAGGATCAGGAAGAGGAGCATGCTCAATAGCATCATCATCTAATGAGTCAGGATCTGAATTAACGAGCTGAAGAACCTCAATAGGTGGAGAAGTAGAAGTCAAAGAAGACTCATCAAACTTAACACTTCTCTCAATATACAGCTCATGAGAAGTAGGATTCATCAATCGATATCCCTTCATGCCATCAAGATACCCTATAAAACTACAAGGTTTGGATTGTGGTTCCAAAGCCTTGCGTTTCTTTTCAGTAATCCAAGCCATAGCCTTGGATTCGAAGACTCAAAAGTGCTCAACATCAGGCTTGTGTCCAAACCAGGATTCAAAGGGTGTCATCCCTCTTACTGCCTTATGTGGAACATGGTTCTGAATGTAATTTACACAATTCACTTCTTCGGCCCAATACTGCGGAGGAAGAGACTTCGAGTGAATCATACAAGTGGTCATCTCCTTAAGAGTATGGTTCTTTCTTTCTATGAGTTCATTCTATGAAGGGCTATAAGCAACGGTATGTTGTAAAGAGATCCCTTTAAAAGTACAAAAATCCATGAACCTATTGTTTACATATTCACCTCCATTTTTGGTTCAAAGAACCTTGATAGAACGTTCCGCTTGTTTCTCAGCAAGAGCCTTAAAGTCTTGAAAATGTTCAAATACTTCAGACTTAAGCTTAAGAAAATATACCCAAGTATATCGTGAAAAGTCATCAATGAAGGTTAGCAAATAAAGAGCTCTAGTAAATGAAGGAGAGAGGAAATGGATCAAAAATGTCATTGTGAACAAGATCTAAGGGACGAGGTAGCTCTCTAGGAGTTCTCATTTGTCAAATTCCTTCTTAGGATGCTTTCCAAGGGTACAACCCTCACAAAGACCCTTAGAAAACTTGATGCGGGGTAACCTATTGACCATTTCATTTTGGCTCAATTGTTCAAGGTAGCGATAATTTAGATGTCTGAAATGCTCATGTCATAGCTTACTAACCTCATTTGCAAGAGTGAGCAAGGCAGTGGGTGTAGAATCAGAAGTAAAGTGGGAAAAGGTATATAACTGTGAACGGTGATCTGCCTTTCCCTCAGCCAATATAGTGTCATTGTTAAGCTCACGAATAATCACCGAGTTAGGAAAAAATTCCACTCGCATTCCTTCACCAAGGTGAGAAATTTGGTAAACTGATAGGAGATTGGTAGAGAGATCAGGAACACTCAACACTTGGTTGAATGTTCCCCCATCCATATTTACCGATCCACTACCGGAAACTAACACTGTTGTGTCATTACCCATCGTGATTTGGGACATTCCACAAGGTTCAATGTTAGAGAACTCAACATGTGAAGAAACCATGTGGTGCGAGGCACCGTAGACTCTATAATCCACATCGATGAAGGAGTAACTTTGGCTATAAGGGCCTTTTCTTTCTTCTTATCATTTTTAGAACCTTTTGCAACAGAAGACTTGACCTTCAGAGGCACTTTGTTTTATGGATTCATGATACACTTATTTTATTCTTCTCAAGTAAATGAGATAAGGTGATCAATCTAAATTTCCGAAACATAGATGGTAATCTTCATGACCATAATTCTTGTAATAGGAACACAAAAACTTGTCTTTTCTAGTGGTCTTAGGCTCAGAAGTCGAAGTGTTTGTGTCAAATATAGTTTAGGTCTTGGTTTCCTTCTGTAGGTTAATCCTTTCTTTCTTTCTTCTTTTCAGTCTTCTTTCCCTTGCTAGTACTTGCTACAAGGGCATGTGACTTGGACTTGAGAGACCCCATTTGAATGAGTGTGTCTTGTTCTCAAATGAGTTGGGATGAAAAATAGTCAAAGGAGGGCATAGTCCAAGCATCGCCCAAAATAGCTTTTGTAGAGTAGAAATTTGACATGAAGACAGAATATTCGGGACCTAGCTTAGAGAGAATCGAACAAGATCAGTTGAGAATATTTCTTCTCTACTTGACATCCCTTTAACAACAATCTAATGTGGACAAATTTTGAGAAGAAAGCTTGTAGGTTTTCAGAACTCACTAGGATTTAACCCTAGTAGTTCGTTTTCCAACTCATGTGCTCTCATGTCATCTTATTTTTCCAAACATTGCATCCAAATTTTTCCATGCATATTTAGGTGTTTCAGATGCCTCAATGTGGAAGAGCAAGTTAGGAGAAACATAAATGCAAAGAAGACCTAAAGCTTCATCACTACGGTTTAACCACTTATATTTTTCAGGATCGTCATCTGGTTCAGTCTTAGTTCCCATGGTGATACGGATATAACCCTTTACCCCTTAGTTTCACAATCATTTTCGATCTCCATTCAAATAAGTTGAATGGCGTAAGAAAAGGAATTGAAAGTGCATCCATAGTGAAGAGAGAGAGAAGAAATGTAGAAAAGAAAACACAAGAATCACAACTACCTAGGACAATATAATAACCCCCTACTTTCGGCACTTTATAGTTTAGAGCATTGATTATAAT
Organism: Taxus chinensis; assembly: GCA_019776745.2. Classification (NCBI taxonomy): domain Eukaryota; kingdom Viridiplantae; phylum Streptophyta; class Pinopsida; order Cupressales; family Taxaceae; genus Taxus; species Taxus chinensis. The sequence goes on along the minus strand of CM034151.1, from coordinate 868,613,560 downwards.
CAGTTTCGTGCATGAATGGTTGGAAACAACTTGGTAACTTGACTTGCAATCAGCATAATAATGTGCAAGAGAGGAGGCCACAACAGTGTTTCGTGGAGCATAGAAAAAAAATGACACCGCAATACAAGCACAACTTGTAAGAAAACTAAGGAAGGAGGCGAAAGTCAAATCCTGGTTGTGAGAAAAAATGTCTCACGTAGCAATGGATACCCCCTTGCTATAAACTGTGGTGGATGCAATCACTAGTCACAAGCAATAATAAGGCTAAATACAAGTTATAAATGAAATCAAGATGAGTCCCGTTGATCTTCAAAACACCGAAAGGGAACGTAGAAGACAAATAGGTGCTTAGAATGTCACTACACATTTGAGCGCACGATTAGTAAAGAAATCGACAATAACACCTAAAATTTATCTTTTAGAAATGCCCAGTTTAGCTAATTTAGAGCTATTTGGACTCATTAAAATGACAATAAGCATTAAGAAGGATGATTTTTAATGATTTAACTAATCGTAAATTAAGAGAAAATTAAGGTCATAATTAATAAAACTAGATTTAATTAAATTAAATCTAGTTAATTACGAATAAATAAATACTAATGATAATTAAGACCTAATTAAAAATAAATACTAATTGAAAAACTCCGTTTTAAATAAATTTCCCCCTAACCGAATATACCCTACTTTTTAAAAAAACATTCCACTTTAAAAATATTCCCACCAAAATGAAATTTAAAAAAAAATTTCCTTAAATAAGTTTAAATGAACTTACCAATCTTACCAAAAAAATGTGGCTCAGGTGGCTGGGCTCGGCGTGGATACGGTGGGGTGAATCCCGAGTTGGGCACGGGAAAGCTGGGAGGAGGAATCGAGGATCCTGGCATGAATCACGATTTGAAGCTATTGGAAGGTGGGCCAAGCGGGAGACAGAGTGCTCGGTCATGGGCGAAGACCTCAATAGGAAGCCCAAAGTAGGCTTAGCATGCTGTTGGAGGGAGAGATCCATTTGGGAGAGATCCGAGGTGTTGGGTTTGGGGCTCAGGGCATGCACAGAGGAACCCTAGAGTGACATGCAGGAGGCAAAGGCCTAGGATCTCGGTGGGAACACGTGAGGAGCAGGGTAGGGGACGCAAGCCAGGAGCGAGGGAAAAAATTGGTGAGGAGAGGGCTCGTGGAAGAGCATGACTTGGAGTGGTGGGAAAACATCTCAGGCTAGGACTTGACCACTATGGAAATGCAACGGCTCAGACCAAAACAAGATTTAGCCAGGTGAAACCGATCCAACACAAGAAAAAATGCACCCACAGTAATTCGAATGAGCCAAAAAAAAATGCAGAGGGTAGAATGGCTCGGCCAAGTAGCCTAGAGGAGTTTGTGGTGAGTTGAGGGAGCTCTCTTGTAGCTAGGTTTGGTGGATAGAGCTCGGGACAAAGCATAAAAACCAAAAATTCAAACTAATTTTTTTACCATAATCTGTGCAAAAAAACCACCATGCAAACACAGAAAAGACAAAAAAAATAGAGATCTAAAAATTTGCAATTTAATAAAAAATTAAAAAATTGAAAAAATAATCTCTTATTTTAACTGATCTACCAGATTTAGGTGCAGTTAGCTGAATGTAGCTGTAAAACATCTGAAAAACTCAAGGAGATCTACACATGCACAAAGAACACAACAAAACTAAAACTTTCCAAGAATAATTTGTTAATAACGTTAGCAAAGGAAATTCCAGAATCTATTGATAAAAAAAAACTTGCATGAGGAGTAAAAAGTAATGAAACCAAGAGTGATCACAACTCAGATGATGAATTCATGTTTACCCGATCTCATCTCTGATACCATGAAAGAGTTTGCGAGAATTGTATCGAAAATTGTGCACCATGATGAAGTTTCACTACAAAGGAAACATAATAGCTCCAACGTAATCACAAGGAGGAATCGATGAGTCAATAGAAGAACTTGCATAATAGAACAAAGCTTGCACTATAGAGAAAGACAACAGAGTGTCTTGGCATACTCATAAATGTCAAATGAAGGGATACATATAGGGTGCTGAGTAGCCCTAGTGCATGACACACAAAGAAACCCTAAACCTAACCCATGTGAGATGACCCTCCATATGTGATTGGAAGACACATAGGATCCCACACACCAATACTTGTCATATGTTAAATTACTTATGTTTGTATTCAAAAATTTAAATTTGAAGTGTTCATTCTATTTTTTTATGTTTTCTTACGTTATATGTTTTTCGATTGTAAAGGTTTGGAGAGTGGAAATTCATAGAGTGTCGAATACCTCCAAAAATCATGCATGTTAATCATTCATTTTATATGACCTTGATGGAAGCAAGATAGTAGAAATAGGTACAATTTTCAGAATGCCACTATGACCTTCCACCTGGCTTAGTATAGGGCCTTGATATTGGGTCTTGAGGAAGTGATACGCCACGATTTTCAGAACATTTGTGTGTTTTCTCATGATATACTTGTTGTGAAACAAGTGACTGGTGTTATACCAATGTAACAATGTAAATCTTTCAATTCTTCGAATTCAAGTGCTAGAGAGTGTATCTCACTTTGTGAAATGTTCATATGTGCGTGTAAAAGTTAACAGAGGTAGGTTAGATGTATGTCAAGTGTTTAGGGACACTATAAACTAAGAAGTGGTAGCTTTACTAGCACATTCCATGGAAGACATTTAAATATGATATATGTACACACTGTATTTCCTTTTCACGTAATGGTAGACATACATTATTTATTAGATTGTGAATATCTAATATTCTGTGAATTGTCTCCAACGTATATATTATATATATTTTTGGATAATATGATGATACATCCTATAGTGTTGGTTGATAGACAGGGCATTTTGGATACATCATGCTTTATCCTATCTTTTCTTTTAACACACTTGTAATTAACATTTCATGTTTACTTCGGAAACATATAGAGTCGAGTATCAAGTTTTAAAAATTAATGTGTGTGGCTAATTTCATCACAAAATGTTTATTGTGCACGATTTTCTCAATATGAATGTAAAATATGAATAAATAATTTCGTGCACCATTTGTTTCAATTTAACTTGTTTTACAATGTGTCGCTTCAATGATGGTTATGACAATGCACAAAAAACAAAACATGAGGAAGCTTGACGACATGGGTCGATCCATGTTTTCAATCCATTTTTATGTTTCCAAGGAAGACATACATAATGAGACGGTAATATATAACTTTGTGAACATTAATTTTTTGTCATAACAATGTACCTAATGTCATTTGTTGGGATAACAATTATGAAATTACTGTCTTTTCACAAAGGTTACTTCACATTCCATGATGGTAATATTCAAATATGTGAACATTACTTATTTTGCAAAATACTTAATATTTTATGTTGGGCTGATAGTTATGCACTTGGACTCCCTAGATACAAGCACCTTCACATCACATGGCGTGTACGCGTTTTCGCAAGCATCACAGAGGAAGAAAAGGGAGATGATCCTGCAATAGTTGATGGCGATATGTTAGATGGTCCTCACAAGCCTATTCACTCAGATATGTGTGAGCCACTCATAGACTATAGAACCAAATATGTTAATGGTCGTATTAGTTATGTTTGTCAATATGGATCATGTGTTGTTAGTGGGCATATTAGATTTTTCAAGTTTTATAGACTAAATCAACATCGCCAAGAAGAACACAATCTTCCTTGTGTGGAATCTCATAAGCATGGCCCATAAGCATACGAGGAAATGACCATGTATCTCTCAAGATAGAAGCAGGGCATACGTGTAAAAGAGGGAGGTGAATGTGAACTATGTCCTGAGGCAATGACTCTACTTGCAGTGGAGGAGGATTATCGATCAAGTTTGAAAAAAAGAATGAAAATCTCGATTCGAGGAGTTGAGATAAGAAGGAAAGAGGGAGTTGAATGATTCAATGTGTTCCTATGATTGAATGGAGATGCAAAAGGTGAGAGAGGAGGATTGGTTAAGAGTGAGAGGAAATAAAAAATCAAATATCAGAACAAAGGTAAATTTAATATTAGTATAGTATTTTATATATTATGTTTGGTTGGAAATCAAAAACTTAATATTCTGTCATGAATAGGAAGCTAGAGAAGAGGGTGGAACAAGTAGAAGAAATGTTGACCCCCCTATGAATGATAACGTAAGTAATTATTGGTCTTTCCTAAGTAAGGATACAATGTAGTTTTTGTTTATTTTTGTATATACTAGTTTTAGGTGTGCATAGGATTATGATATTCCCTTGTGTCAACTTCTACATTGACAGAGACACTTGATTCATAGTGCGAAAACAGAGAGAGGTAAAAACCACTTAACACGCACTTGAAAAATGTATGTTTTCTTATGTTGTTGATACTTTAATTTTCTTAATGACTCAATTCTTATAAGTGGACCGTTTGCGATAACACGCCCCCTTCTCAATCAGCCTATGGTCTCGATCTTATTGGAGAGATAGCTTCACGTGAGATAAGAGAGGTGGAGATGAAAAATCCCTGGAGTTGTAGCTTCTTTTCTAGTCGAGGAGAGAGAGGGTGAAGAGGGGAGGCATGAGGAGAGGGGCACAAACACCATTGCTGATAGTACGAGAGAGAGTGGAGCTGGACTGGTAAGTTATTGAATGTTCTCATTTGATTTTTTTATTATTTTTTCATGAAATTAAGAAAAAATTATTAATGCAATTGAGATTGTTGTTATTCTAGGATTTTCTTGACGGGGTCGAAGTCAAGTTAGTGTCAGATGATATGGTTGTCTCTAGAGGAGTGGTTTGTGATCATAGCCCATACGCGAAGTGTCATGGCATCACACTATCCAAATTTACTGTCAAAGTGATTATTTCTGAGGCCATTATTCCCACTGCTCCATTGCCCTACCCTAATACATTAGCAAAGACTTTGGAAGAGTGTGTCAAAGGGTTTGCTAATTGGGATCTCAATGATATCAAACTTAACACTCGTGAAGAGGAAACTAGATGTAATGGATGATTTAATTTAATTATGTGTTTAACTGAGAGATTCATCTATGTTGAATTATTTACTATATGGTTGGATTTTAGGATGATGCGGTACAGGTTGAGACAGTGCACCATTCAAGGATAAAGACATTGGATTCCCCACCCATTGTTGGCATCACGCCAAATTTTATTCATATAAATGAGAAGAAACATATTATATTTTATGATGGAGTATTTTCTATCACTAATACTAGGTAATGAAGGATATGAAAACATTAATGTATAACATTGATTGTGAGGAGTCGAATTAGTATATATGTGTATATGATGATGATGTTACTTTAATGTGCTTGAGGTTTACGATTTAGTACTGCATTATTGATATATTGAATATGGTTTGTGGTTATGGTTTACATAGAGGTATCCATTTATGATATTTTATAATGCATTAGATGGTTTTTGCTCTTGTTATGTGACATTCCATTTACTATATAAAGGATAATGTTGTCACTATGTATCTGGTTAATGTCTTAATGTGAATATGGATTTTGGATTATAGTTTATGGTATGTAGTTACATAGTTGAGTTCTTCTTTCTTGTATGCCTTCTTGGGTTTGACGTGTTCATTAATTTATCATAGATAATTCACAATTTTTGTTATCAAATTTTGTGTATTATGGATTACGGTTTGTGGTTGATCATTACATAGTTGCGTTCTTCATCCATGTACGTGTACTCAGGTTTGATATGCTTACAAAACTTTCGTATATATTACATTCATGATAATATTTTTTTACGTATAATTTAAGTGCATTATTTCCTTTCTAATTATGTTTGAATGGTAACAGATAATAATCGATTGTTAAAATACAGGTTTATTTAGATTTCAATACTAAATAAGACTGGAAAGCACAAGGATTCGTAAGTGCAAGAACCAAATGATTATGAATCATTCGATAGTGACACTTATCCATTCAAAAAGAATGTAAAGAGCTCTACAAACAAAGATGTCAGTGATACACAAGAAGAGGAGCCTTCCCCGCCAATTCGTATGGATTTAAAAAAGAAACTTGTAACAAAGAAGAAAAAGATGTATAAAAACCAGTGTAAAAGATTTGCATTGGAAAATTTATATTTTATGAAAAAAAGGAAATATTGGATGAAATAGGAGAAATTTCCTCAAGGAAGATGGAGTTGGAGCTCGATGTTTAGGAGTTAGAACTAGAAATTAAGAATTTGGAGACAATGCGTGAAGCAGAAAGAAATGCATTCACAAATCAAGTAGAAAACTTTAATACCATTCTTAAAATACATGGAGATCAGAAGGAAGTATGTATGAAGATGTACATGCAGGCAAAGGCAATAATTGAGGAAAAAGCACCAGGCACTCCCACCCAAGAAAATGATAACAAATTAATATACCAGTCATACAAATTTTATATTTCACTTACATATTTGACAAATTTTACTTATATATTTGACATATGTGTATAGATATTGATTATGTGGTATACAAAAAATTAGTTATATTTGATGAATTTTTCATTTGTAGCATAATAGATGATATGGATATATGTATGCAGTTATATTATGATTATTCGATGTATGTGATTTTACACTAATATGGTTGTTTTTTGGTTGATGTTATGATGTGCAAATTAATTAGTATTTAGATCATGTATATGAATTTCCATATTCGCTATGCAATGTGATGAATAAGGAAGAGTAATACAAGTGTGTTTAGAAGAAAAGTGTATCTATGTTTGATGAGGTTGTTACTTTAATTTGTTTGACGTTTACAATTTAGTATTACATTCTTGTTAAATTGAATATGGTTTGTGGTTCTATTTATAGCTCATTAGATGGTTTTTATTCTTGTTATGTCACATTCTATTTATTGTATAAATGATGATGTTTTCATTGTGTATATGGGTAATGTATTAATGTGACTATGAATTGTGGATTACGGTAAATGGTACATATGGTTATTTAGTTGATTTCTTCTTCCGTGTATGGTATATGGTTACAATTACATTTGAATGTTAACAAATATTAATTGGTTGTTTAAATACAAGTTTAATTAGATGGCAAGACAAAAGAAGGTTGGAAAGTGCAAGGCCTCACCAATGCCTGAATCGAAAGATTATGCAAAATTCTATAGTGTCAGTACTAATGTGTTTGGAAAGACTATAGAGAGCCTTGCAAATGAAGATTTCAAAGTTAGCCAAGAAGATGAGTCGTCGCCTTCATTTCATATGGAAATAGAAATGAAAATTGCAACGAACAAGGCAAAGTTTTATAAAATCGAGCATGACAGACTTAGACTGTAATATTTAAAATTTTCTAAGAAAAATAAGGAATTATTGGACCAATTACTAGATGCTTCCTCAAATAAGATGGATTTTGAGCATGAGGTTCAAGAGTTGGAATTAGAAATTAATAATTGGGAGACAACGTGTGAATCAAACAAAAAAGTGTTCGAAAATCAAGTAGCAATATTCAATTTCATTGTTAAAATTCATGAAGGTCACAAAGAATTATGGAAGAAGATGTATATCCTAGCCAAGGTGTCAGATGAGAAAAAAGTACCATTTTCTCACACCGAAGACTGTCCAAGTGACCTTTGACATAAAATATGACTTTGTTATAAAATGACACTATCCATGTGACCTTTGACATCAACAGATGTTGGTTAAATGTATATTTTAGTTTTTAAAAGAGGAAATAATAGTTAAACCATAAAAACATAATAAAATATTAGAAGGTTTTAAAATATAATAATAAAATTTATATTGGAATAAGATTTAAAATGTGTGAGTATTGTGAATTTCACTTCTAGTTAATGTACATATTAAAGATAATATGAATTTCAAGTACTCATTGAAGCATTTAATTTTCATACGACGTATACATTACAATGGTTTGATCTTAATTTACATGTGTGTAACCATTCGTTAAGACTACAAAATTGTTTTCATTGCTTCAATTCTAACTTCTCATCCTCTTATAGATTTTTTACAGTGTTATACAAATTTGATGTGAAAGATTTTCCGTTTCAAAAAATGTTTTGGTTTTTAATAAGTTTCCAAGAAAGATTTTGGTTATTTGAATAAAATTCATTATTATCATCTAGTCTTATAAGAGATAATTAGTATTTTATATGGTTACTATAAATTAGGTGTAAATGTATAAATGGTTTGTCTAATATTATGATTTTATCACATATTATACCAACCCTTGTCCACCTGAAAAGTAGTTGAGGTGGATTACATCGTTCCAACAAGAATGAAAAGCAACGCGGATTGTACCTTTTGGAGAACCAAATTATGTTTTTCAAAGTGTTGAAACAACCATGTGTTTTTAAACGTATCTTAAGAATCCATCCATTTCTTAATAGTTTCGATAAAACCAATCCTTTTCCACCAAATAATGATTTGGTGTGGATTATATCGTTACAACAAGGAGGAAAGGCAACACATGTTGTACCTTTTAGAGAATTGAACTACATTTTTCAAATTGCTGAAAAACACCGTGTGTTTTCAACGCGTCTTAAAAAACACTCTATTTCTTAATGGTTTCGATAAAACCAACCCTTGTGCACATTTTTAGTAGTTTATGTGGATTGCATCGTTACAGAAAGGAATAAATGCATCGTGGATTGAACCTTTTGGAGAACCAAATTGCATTTTTCATAGCTTCGGAAAAACCAACCCTTGTCCACTTTATAAGAATTTGATTTGGATTTCATCATTCCAACCAGGAGGAAATGCAACATCAATTGCACCATTTGGAGAACCAAATTATGTTTTTCAAAGTGCTAAAAAAACATCATGTGTTTTTCAACGTGTCTTAAAATTCACTCTATTTATTCATAGCTTCGGGAAAACAAACCCTTGTCTACCTTATAAGTTGTTGATGTGGATTGCATCCTTCAAACAAGGAGGAAATGCAACACATATTAAACCTTTTGGAGAACCAAACTTCATTTTTCAAAGTGTTGAAAAACACCGTGTGTTTTTCAACGTGTCTTAAAACTCGCTCTATTTCTTAATCATTTTGATAGTATCAACCCTTGTCTAACTGTAAGCAGTTTATGTGGATTAAATCATTACACAAACGAGGAAATGCACCACGGGTTGCACCATTTTGAGAACTGAATTACATTTTTCAAAGTGTTCAAAAAAAACCGTGTGTTTCTAAGTGTGTCTTAAAAATTTCTCTATTATTTCATTGTTTATATAAAACCAACCCTTGTTCACCTAATAATTAGTTGATGTGGATTACATCATTTCAACAAGGAGAAAAAACATCATGGGTTGCACCTTTTGGACAACCAAGATGTGTTTTTCAAAGTGCTAAAAAACACCGCGTGTTTTTCAACTTGTCTTAAAAATCGCTCTATTTGTTCATAGCTTCGGAAAAAACCAACACTTTTCCTCCTGATAATTAGTTGATGTGGATTGCATCTTTACACAAAGAAGGAAATGCATAATCGATTGCACCTTTTTGAGAACCAAATTACATTTTTCAATGTGTTGAAAAACACCATGTGTTTTCCAACGTGGCGAAAAAATCAATCTATTTTTTCATAGCTTTATAAAAACCAACCCATGTCAACCTAATAAGTATTTTATGTGGATTACATCGTTAATACAAGGAGGAAATGCATTGTGGATTACAAATTTTGGAGAATTGATCTATATTTTTCAAAGTGGTGAAAAACACTGCGTGTTTTTCAACGTGTCTTAAAACATGCTCTATTTTTAATGGTTTTGATAACACCAACCATTTTCCACCTGAAAATTAGTTTATGTGGATTACATCGTTCCAACAAGGAGAAAATTCAATGCGGATTGTACCGTTTAGAGAACCAAACTGCATTTTTCAAACTGATGAAAAATACTGTGTGGTTTTAAATGTGACTTAAAACTCGCTCTATTTTTTCATAGTTTTAGAAAAACCAACCCTTGTCCACCTGATAAGTAGTTGATGTGGATTGCATCATTACTACAAAGAGGAAATGCATCGTGGATTACACTTTTTGGAGAACTAAATTGCATTTTTTAAAGTGCTGAAAAACACCGTGTGTTTTTCAACGTGTCTTAAAACTCGCTCTATTTCTTCATAGCTCCGTGAAAAGTAACCCTTTTCCACCTGATAAGTATTTTATGTGGATTTCATAATTCCAACAAGGATTAAATGCAACACGTATTGCACGTTTTGGAGAACCAAACTTCATTTTTAAAAGTGTTGAAAAACTTCGTGTGTTTTTCATTGTATCTTAAAACTAGCTCTAGTCATTAATCGTTTTGATAATATAAATACTTGTGCACCTGATAAGTAGTTGATGTGGATTTCATCATTACATTAAGGGGGAAATGCACAATGGGTTGCACCTTTTTGAGAACTGAATTATGTTTTTCAAAGTGTTGAAAATCACCGTGCTTTTTTCAACGTGGCAAAAAACTCGCTTTATTTTTCATAGCTTCAGAAAAACCAACCCTTGTCCACCTGATAATTATTTTATGTTGATTTCATCATTCCAAAAAGGATGAAATGCATCGTGGGTTGAACATTTTGAAGAACAAAGGTGCGTTTTTCAAAGTGTTGAAAAAGGTAATGTGTTTTTCATTTTTGCTCAAAACTAAATGAATTTCTGTAAGCATTTCATTAATATCTAATCATGTTTCCACCTAAAAATGGCACGTTGACTTGCAAGTGCACTAATAAGCATGAAGTGTGCTTAGAAATTCCACATGCAAGGGAATTACACCTTTAGTTCATAACTGAACTATGGTTAAGTTTCCACATAGTGTATCATGTTACACCAGTGTCATTTTTCAAGGATGTTTCATTTTTACAGCTATATTTTGGTGTGGCGCTACATTTCGATAAAACATAACCTTTTCGGGGTCAATAACTTTTTTAATGTGGATTGAATCAGTTCCAACAATGAAGTAAGGTTTTTTTGGTATGCACCTTGGTTGGAGAACCAAATTGCATTTGTCCAAGTAATGCAAAACACCGTTTAATTTTCCAAATGCAAGAAATTATGAACATGCTGGAATTTATTGCAATGTGAAAAGGGGAAAACCAAACCTCGTCTACATGATAAGTAATTGGGATCACTGCATTGTGATCATTAGACTGCATCGGAGAAAATTCACGCATACATTGTCAAGCTATTTGCACACATCAACGAATTCCACCTTTACATTTTCTTGAAATATTTAGATACATGTGTCCGTCAGAGCGATGGCTGAGCATTCTCCACAATCTTTTTCATAGCTTCGGATAAACCAACCATTTGGCACCTGATAAGTACTCCACCCGTAGATCTGAATCATTCAATGGATAACTAGGAAATGCATCATTTAGTGCACCTTTTCTATTCAACCGAACTATGTTTTTCAACTATTTCTGAAATACACTCATTTGATGGAAAACGTGTCTTATACACTCACTCTAAATCTTCTTATTGGTTTCAACAAAACTACACTTCATGAGGATGCCCTTATAAGTAGTTGATTTGGACTTCTCCCAAATGATACAGGCAACGAGGAAATGTTAGTAATACGGATTGCAGGTATTTGAGAACCAATACTATGTTTTTAAACGCATTGCATTAAAATACCGTATGGATTTTAACGTCTCTTAACAAATTACATCTATTTTGTTCATATCCTCGCAAAAACTAACTGGCATTCCACCTGACCCGTATTTGATTTAGGGCATTACATCATTACAACAAAGAGGAACGTGCCATCGTGTATGTTCCCACATTTCTGAATACATCTCAACTCAGGGCACTTTGTCAAAGTGCTACAACATACCGTATGTTTTTCAACATGTCTTAAAACCCGGTGTCTCCAATAATGGTTTTGCAATGAAACCATCCATTTTCCAGTTCATAAGTACCTGATGTGTATTGTATCTTTCCAATAAGAAAGGTGAAATGAGGCACGTGGAATACACATTTTTGAGAGGGAAACTTCCAACGTATTCGTCAAATTCCAGAAAAACAATGTGTGACTTTAAAACGTGTCTTATAACTCGCTAAATTTTTTCATAGAATAACAAAAAATAACCCCTTGTCCACTTGATAAGTATTACATGTGCATTGCAACACATGTGCTCAAAAGGAGAAAAGGGAAAAATCAATACAGTTGATATTCACCTGTCTGGATGAAGTGCTTCCTCATCCCAAGGCTTGTGTTTTTGCATACAGTGTTGAATAAATCCAATGTGTAGTTTTTCACACCTCCTTTCCTATCAGAGGAAACTCAACCCACTTCAGACAGAGCTTCATACGGATCCAACTTTCATTGTTTGACTTAACCTCATAAGTATTTTCTGTGTTTGATTGCCATCACTCCATAATGGATTTCCTTCAACATGGATGGACACCTATTTGCCTAATTGCAAGTTGTGTATCCTTCTCACAAGATTATTTTGGAGGGAGACTTTTGCGTTATTCAACTTATTATTAAAACTCACATTATTTCTTAGTTCATGTTTGAATCATGGATCAGAGGGTATGTCGGGGACCTGAAAATTAGTTGATCCCTTCACCGGCTTGAACTGCTATATGACAGGTGGAAATACACCATTGGATTCACGTCTTTCCCGTCTCCACAATTGTCTACTATCTAAACTGTTGAAATACACCGTGATTATCTGTTCAACGTGTCTTAAAAACCCTAATGCTAGAGCTTCATCAATTAGATAAAGTTCCGAACCCTTGTTCTGTTGTGATTTAATTAGTTGAGTGTGAAGTTGTCATGTCCCCACACTTGTTACAACCACCCAATTACTGATAAACATTCATACGTTGCACTTGGGTTTCCAGAACGGTTAACTGCATCTTTAAAAGTGGTGAAAAAACACCTTGTGTTTTTCAACTTATCATGAAAGTCGATGTGAAAGGTCTGAAAGGCTACCAAAAAATGAACCATTTTCCACTCTCTATAGATTTGTAGCATTCTGACAAGAGATTGCATCACTCCAACAATACGGTGGATTCATAATTTACAGATGTTAATTGGATTGGGACCAGGTTTGGGGTGTTAGGAGAAACTACAGTTTTCAGGAACTAATAGAGATTAGATATCTCTCATATTTAAATATGACTTAAAGCACGCTACAAATTTTTCATAGTGAAGAGAAATAACCAATACTTGTCCACCTGATAAGTAGCTGATGTGGATGAGAAGATCCACAATAGTTGCAGAGAATGATGGAAGAAGAGATAATGTGATAAGATAGACACCTAATAACCAACGTATGCTAACATTCCCCCCCTTATTACATTATTCTTGCAAATGTGACCTCTGAAAGATTCAAATTTCACTTTTCCAAGAGATTTAGTGAGAATGTCAGCAACTTGTGCTTCAGTAGGACAGTACTGGAGCTGAATTTGATGGTTCAAGACGTGCTCTCGAATGAAATGGCAGTCAATTTCAATATGCTTTGTTCGTTCATGAAAGACTGGATTCTGCACGAGCTTCAACACACTCTGATTGTCGCAATAGAGAATAGGTGACTATTTTTCAGGAATTCCTAGGTCATCCATAATGTGACGTATCCATATCACTTCACACACAGCTCCTCGTGCGGCGCAATATTCTGCCTCTGTGGATGAGATAGAAACAACATTCTGCTTCTTGCTTATCCACGAGATAGGTCCAGATCCGAGATGAAATATGTATCTTGTAGTTGACTTCCTATCATCAACAGATCCAGCATGGTCCGAGTCGACATATCCCTGTAGGAAGAATTGATCATTCTTTTTATATTCCAGACCATAATTAGTTGTTCCTCGGACATATCTCAAAACATGCTTTGCTGCATTCCAGTGACATTTCTTTGGCTCCTGCATGAACCTGGAAAGATAGCTGACAGCATAGCAGAGATCTGGTCTGGTGTATGTCAAATAGATGAGCCCTCCAACCAATTGCCTGTAGAGAGTAGCATCTACTTGAGGTGAGTCCTGGAATCTTGAAAGTTGCAAGCCTTTTTCCATGGGAGTGGATATAGGTTTACAGTCGGACATTCTATACTTTTCCAGGAGTGTCTTGGCGTACTTTGTCTGGGAGACAAAGATGTGATGCTCCTTTTGCCATATTTCCAAGCCAAGACAGTAATGTAGTAGCCCCAAATCTGTCATGTCGAAGGTTCTTTTGAGATCATTCTTTACAATATCAACCTGATCTTCTGAACTACCAGTGATCACAAGATCATCTACATAAACAACCAGAATGATAATTTCTTTGCCTACCTTCTTTATATACAAATTTGAATCTGAGGGACTACGAGTGAACCCATGCTGCAAAAGGTGATCGTTGATCTTGATATACCATGCCCTGGGAGCTTGTTTCAGTCCGTAAAGAGATTTGATGAGACGACATACCTTTTTAGGCTGATTTTCATCAACAAATCCTTCAGGTTGGGTCATGTATACTTCTTCTTTCAGATCACCATTTAGGAAAGCACTCTTGACGTCCATCTGCTGAAGTCTCCATCCTTTCTGTGCTGCAAGTGCGCAAACTACTCTGATGGTCTTCATCTTCGCAGTGGGTGCAAAGGTTTCTTCATAGTCGATGCCTTCTTTCTGAGCATATCCTTTGGCTACAAGTCGTGCTTTATGTTTGTCGATGGATCCATCTGCCTTATATTTTGTCTTGAAGACCCATTTGCAGCCTATGGGTTTCTTTCCTGTAGGCAGATCGACAAGTTCCCATGTCTGATTTTTCATGAGCGAGTCATATTCTGTTTCCATAGCTTCCTTCCACTGAGTTTGACTGAGTGCTTCACGAACATTATCTGGCTCGGAGCTATTCATCAGTGAACTCATGAGTGCAAAGTTTACCTCATTTCTTGTTTGACTCCTTGTTTTGACTCCGGATGATGTATCTGGGAGTTGTTGCAAATTTGAGTCCTTGATAGTTCTTTGTACCCACTTCGGATGAGAACTTGACTGCTTTTGAGAAGAACTGTGTCGTTGCCATGAGGATTGATGTGGAGTCACATTCTGCAGTTCTCCAAGGTCAACAAATAGTTCTCCTGGTAGCATTTCTTTTCTCTGAGTAGTCTCCTCCAGCTCATCATCTGATTCAGAGACTAATCGGTGAGATGTGTTTGGAAGTGGATCTTCTGTTGATACTATTGAGTCAAAGGATGACTCGTCACAAACCACATCCCGACTCTCGTATATTTTCTTTGTCTCAGGATCCATGAGACGATACGCCTTCGAGGTAGTACTGTAGCCAAGAAGGATACACGGGAGTGTTTTTGGCTCTACCTTCTTTCTCTTCTGAGCTGGGACATGCATGTATGCTGTGCAACCAAATACTCGCAAATGAGAAATTGATGGTTTTTTACCACTCCATACCTCTTCTGGCGTCTTGTTCAGTAGAATCTTTGTTGGTGCCCTGTTGAGAAGATATACAGCCGTTTGTACTGCTTCAGCCCAATAGCGTTCTCCTAGCTTTGCAGTTGATAGCATGCAGCGAGCCATCTCCATCACTGTGCGATTGCGACGCTCAACAATGCCATTTTGCTGGGGCGTGTAGGGAGCAGTCAGGTGCTGCTTAATGCCGTGATGGTTTAGGAAGGCCAAGAACTTCTTTGATGTGAATTCCCCCCCTCGATCTGAGCGGAGTAGAAGAAGTGGTTGTCCAGACTCTTTGACAACACGATGATAGAAGTTCTGAAAGTGTTGAAGAGCCTCACTTTTCTGCTTTAGGAAATATACCCACATCTTGCGAGAGTGGTCATCCACGAACAACTGGAAGTATTTGTATCCTGAAAACGAAGCAGGCAATGGGCCGTTCAGATCGGTATGAACTACCTCCAGACACTTCTTGGCATGGAAGGTGCTCGCTTGAAACGGATCTCTATGTTGTTTTCCTGCAAGACAACCAGGGAAAATAGGCAAGGAACTGGACAATTTGGGTAGTCCACGGACCATTGCTTTTGAACTCATCTGGTGCAGTGAACCGACCGACAAGTGTCCATATCTAAAATGCCATAAGGCAGTTGATTCTATTGTTGAAGCAGATAAAGCTACTGCAGAAGATGAAACAGTATCTAAAGCAAATAACTTATCTTTTACAAAGGCTTTAGCAAGAACCGTACCTTGTCGGGAGATTAAGCATGATTTAATGCCATTTTGAACAAGAAATTCAACCTTAAGGTGATGATTCAAGAGCTGAGTAACTGACAAAAGATTGCTAGTCAAGCCAGGAACATATAGTACCTTTGTAAGTGTACATTTTCGTGGCCCCAGAGGAATGGTCACATTCCCTATTCCTTCTGCAATGTACTCTTTGTCATCCGCTATCCGAACTCGATCTCCAGTTGGCTCTTCGTGTAGTGAATCAAACAACTTCTTGTCACCTGACATATGCTTGCTTGCACCAGAGTCTATCAACCAGACTTTCTTCATGGGCTGAGAAGTTTGAGAGACGAGTACAAGATTCTTACTACAATGGGCTCCTTCTGATGTCTCCTCATCAGAGTCATCATCTTCTTGTTGGGCTGCAAGATGTCCTTTTTGCTTTCTCCAGCGGGGACGTCGTTTGGACTTTTGAAAATCTTCGCGCCCGGATGTGCTTGTATGGCTTGAAGGCCCTTGTTTCAGGCTGTTGTGCCAGCAGTGATCAGTGTCGTGAGTATTGGTTCTGCAAATGTGACACCATCTCTTTGACTTTTGATCTTTCTGTTTGGGTTGCGCTGGATTTGGCTTCTCTGGGGGACCTTTCCGATTCTTCTGGCCACGATTAGGCTTTGAGAACAAGGCTTTGTCCTGAGACTCCCCATGCGATGAAGTGATAGCTTCTTCCTGCTGCAGCAAATTCACAAGCTCTTCGAATGTCACTGTTTGTTTAGACACATTCAGTGTTGTAACAAACACTCGAAATTGAGAAGGGAGTGCTCTCAAGGTGATTGGGACGAGTAGTTTATCGTCTACCGTTTCACCGAGCGCTAATAACTCCGATCTCAACTCAGCCACGCGACGCAGGAATTCCTCCACTTTCTCGTCAGACCCCATAGAGAGGGTGTGCAGCTTCGACTGAAGATGAAGAATCTTTGTCTGATTTTTGGCTTCATAAATGGTTGCCAACTTGTCCCAGGCCTCCTTGGGTTTCTCCGCATTCCGAACATGCGGTTGCACATCATCACTGATACTGAGCATTATCAGCATCAAGGCTTTAGCACTAGCCATGTCATATTTTATTAGTTCATCGGGGGCTGTGGGAGCAGGCACAGACCCTGTGACAATTCCCCATAATCCTTCAAACTGAAGGATTGTCTTCATTTTTGTCTTCCAGGCCGCAAAATTAGGCCCTTTGAGCAACTGAGCATCAGACAGAAGTAACTTCGGAGCAGACATTGTAATAAAAAAAATTTATTTATTTGAAAAAGTTATTACAATTTGGACTCACTGTCGAGAATGACTGGCTCGTAGATGCTCGCGATATTCACGTGCTGTGAGACGGCGACGCTTTGCAGGGCGTTCTTCTTCGTCGTCACAATCTGCGTCGTATCCGGCTTCTAATTCTTCCCGTACTCGCTTTGCTTGGCAGCTGACGTCGAAAAGAAAGTACTCAAGGAGTCCTTCTCGAACAAGTTTGTCGAATGCAAGATTGCCGCAATTTCGAAGCTCGTTCAGCAAAGCAAAGTAGAACCCGGAGCTCTCAGGAGCTTCTCCACGGTGTTCTCTGGCTGGCGAGTTGATGTTGTGGCTTTCAGCTGTGGCGACCGTGTTGTTGACGCTTTCAATCGAGTTGTCTACACTCGACATTCGATGTAGTGTTGAAGAGACTGTTGTAGACTCAAAACTACCTCGACAGCGTTTGAAGGTCTCCGCGCACAGAAATAAGTTCTCTCTCCCGGCGAGATCTCCACGTCCAGCTTGTGTTTGATCTTAGATTGTTTCACACTCTAGGACAGTCTCACGTCCAGCAGCAGTAGTCTTCAACACGCTCAGGCAGTCTCCACGAAAGATGGCTCGGCTGATCCTTGAGAATTCGAAACAGTAAAAATTTAGCGCTGTAAACCAGTTGATCAGGATGCGGGCGCAATCTTTCTTGACATATGATGCCCAAAATGGATCCATAGAATCGATTTCAAAGCGAAGCCATCAACCAAACATCAGGTGGATTGCTTGGGGCGTAAATCCTGGTAGAGGCAGCGTTAGTTGGCGCAGCAGACTCTGCTTGCCTACCACTTCCAACGGCACCATGTTCATCCCAAATATATCGTCAACTCCAACTCCATCCTGGTTCTCCTCGCAGTTAAGCTTTCAGGTCACCGATTTCTCTTCTGAATTTCTCCACGCTACCATCACTGTATTTGCTACGCTGTTTTTATCCTCTTCCTCACGCAGGCTAAAAAGAGACTCCACATGCAGCATCAGATCTCCACACTCTTCCGCACCAGCAAGATCTCTGCACGTCTGCACACTGATTCCACGTAGCAGCAAAGCTTCAGGCGCTCACTCAGTTCGAAGAAAAGCTTCAGGTCGTCGTAATGGTACACCAGAATTGGAGGGCGTAATCTGCAACAACGAAAGGGATTAACAAGCTCAGCTTTGCAGGCTTTGGCCTCACCCGTGCAAGATCTCGATCCTACACATCAG
The DNA here is from genome assembly GCA_019776745.2 of Taxus chinensis. Classification (NCBI taxonomy): domain Eukaryota; kingdom Viridiplantae; phylum Streptophyta; class Pinopsida; order Cupressales; family Taxaceae; genus Taxus; species Taxus chinensis. The sequence continues at coordinate 868,594,936 of CM034151.1, read as the reverse complement.
CTGCGCCTATTTGCAGTCCTGTCCAACGCCTCCCAGATCTCTTCCATGCTCTGATACCAAACTGAGAGAGAGCCACAGAAGGAGAAATAGAAGAGATAGTTTTATCTCATATTATTCTGACTAAATACAAAGCATGCGTACAGTATTTATAGGACCAAAATCTGTACTGGACTCCCTAACTAAATGGAGAAGATCCACAATAGTTGCAGAGAATGATGGAAGAAGAGATAATGTGATAAGAAAGACACCTAATAACCAACGTATCCTATCACCATGGGTTGCACCTTTTTTATAACCAAATTATGTTTTTTAAAGTGTTGAAAAACATCGTACATTTTTCAAGATGGCAAAAAAATCGCTCTATTTTTTCATCGTTTTGATAAAACCAACCCTTCTCCACATGCTAAGTATTTTATGTGGATTTCATCATTCCAAAAATGAGGAAACAAATCATGGGTTGCACCTTTTGGAGAATTGAATTACTTTTTTCCATGTGCTGAAAAACAACGTTTGTTTTTCAATGTGTCTTAAAACACGCTCTATTTTTTAATGGTTTTGATGAAACCAACCCTCATCCGCCTGATAAGTAATTGATTTGGATTTAATCATTACACCAAGGAGGAAATGCATCATGCAATGTAATTTTTTGAGAACCGAATTGTGTTTTCCAAAGAGTTGAAAAAGATCGTGTGATTTTCAACGTGACAAAAAACTGGCTCTATTTTTTCATAGCTTTGGAAAAACCAAATTTTTTCCACATGATAATAAGTTTATTTGGATTGAATCATTCCAACAAGGATGAAATGCATCATGGATTGCACCTTTTGTAGAACCGAACTATGTTTTTCAAAGTGCTGAAATACACCGTGTGTTTTTCAATGTGTCTTAAAACTCACTCTATTTTTTAATGGTTTCAATAAAACTAACTATTGCCCCCCTGATAAGTAGTTGATGTGTATTTCATTGTTCCAACAAGGAGGAAATGTGACGTGGATTTCACCTTTTGGAGAACCAAACTGCGTTTTTAAAAGTGTTGAAAAATACTGTGTTTTTCAGTGTGTCTTAAAAATTACTCTATTTTTTCATAGCTTGGGAAAAACTAACCGTTTTCCACCCGATAATTATTTTATGTGGATTGCATCATTACAATAAGGAGGAAATGCATCGTGGATTGCACGTTTCTAAGAACTGAAATACCTTTGTTAAAGTGCTAAAAAATACTGTGTGTTTTTCAACGTGTCTTAAAACTCGCTCTATTTTGTAATTGTTTCGATAAAACCAACCATTTTTCATTTGATAATTAGTTGATGTGTATTGTATCATTCAAATAAGGATGAAATGAAAAATAGATTACACCTTTTTGATAGTGAAACTCCATTTTCCAAAGTCCAGAAAAACACTGTGTGATTTTAAACGTGTCTTATAACTCACTCTATTGTTTCATAGCTTTGGGAAAATCACCCCTTGTCCACTTGATAAGTATTTTATTTGGATTACTGTTGTCAAAAATTCCCCCCCCAGGGTAATTGTTGATAACATGCATCAGATTCTCAAGTCCCAGGCAAATTGACTGATTCAGAGCAAGCATCATGTTTCTGAGGTTCTCTCAGAAATTTTTCTAACTCCCCTGGCCGAAGAAGGAAGGAGCAAGCTCTGAGAAAATGTGAAAAGTTGCAGAAAGTCAAGTAGGTTGATCCAGGAAAAATCACGAAAAATGGGTAAGTCCTAGTTCTAGGGACAGTGGGACATCTGGGACAAAAAGACCCGAACCGGCCGGATCGGCCGAAATGAGCACAAGCAGCCCGGAAGCAAATGGGACATATGGGACAAATGGACGCGAACCGGCCGAATCGGCCGAAATGAGCACAAACGGTCCAAAAGAAAATGGGACAAGTGGGACAAATCGACGCGAACCGGCCGGATCGGCCGAAATGAGCACAAGCGGTCCAAAAGCAAATGGGACATTTGGGACAAATGGACGCAAACCGGCCGGATTGGCCGAAATGAGCACAAACGGTCCAAAAGCAAATAGGACATTTGGGACAAAAAGACGCGGTGGACGCGAAGGAGCCGAAGGAGCCGAAAGCCAATCGGATCATGACACGTGTCACAAGGGAGAGATTCCAAAAGTCAAAGGGCGAGTTTTGAAGGGTCAGCCCGAGCCAATCAGAAGGGGACACGTGTCCAAGTTTAAGGGGCCCACAGGGAAATTTCAAATGAAGCCCGCCGAAAGACAAGGGAGAGAGAATTATTCAGCGAATCAATGCATGCCACGTGTCATCCAGGTGACAGAGCGCGGGAAAGAGATTTCAAAATCCGTTTTGGTCTGTTCCGTGCCCTAAATCTTCAAATCATCATATCTTTCTATCCAGAACTCGGATTTGCACGTTCTTTATATCAACGGAAAGCTGTTGAAATTATCTACATGATTCTGGGATCAATATTGCATTTTTGTGTAGTCTAGAGAGATAAAATCAAGAAACGGATCAGACGCATGATACAGCAGAAGTGACGCTTCAACAACCAGCTTTAATGCAGCAGACAGCCCGCCGTTTTGCCAGGATCCGCCGCTTCTACCATAATGAGATGATTTAAAATATGACCTAGAAGTGGTTGGGGCAGATTCGAATTTCCTCTCTTTTCCCTTTCTCATTCTTTCTATAAATTGTAAGGAGTGGCAAAATATAAAAAGTTGTTCATCTTTTTTGTTCTGCCCTCCCTTCTTTTCTTCTCTAGGATTGAAAATGGAGTTCGAGCCTCCTCCCTGCTCTGTAATGGTGTTTTTGCCTCTTATTAATGGAATGATGTTCTGTGCAAACTTCTGGAGCAAAAAAACGTGTTTTGTGATGCATATGTCCATCCTTTCCCGTTTTTGCTTGTTCTCTTCTTGCCTCTCTTCATTGCAGGTATCTGTGCATGTTGGAATGTTCATTGCAGGTTTGGAGCTGTGTTCATGGATTTTTGGGACATTTTCTGTGTGAAATCTATCCTTGGGCCTGTGATGCATCTGTCCATCCTTCCCATTGCTCACCTCTCTTTGTCCCATGGCAGTTTTGATAGATGTCCAACATCCTCCTTCTCTGGTATATCACCGTTTTAGTGTAGGCTTTTGTTCTTTTCCTCTCTCTCTCTCTCTCTGTCTCCTTGGCATGGTTAGATTAGGATTAGATTAGCTTGCTTGCACTGGAATAGCTTGTGGCAGGTAGTTTAGGAGCAGGAACCAGCCTTCTCTGGAGTTTCACAAGTCCCCACGCTTAGAGAGAGGTTTCCATGTTGTGCAATCACACTGGATGCCTGAACATCAACCTAGAAGCCTGATGTGCGTCCAGGGGTGCTATGATTCTGCATCAACAGTTTTGGCACGCCCGGTGGGACCTTAGAGGTCTTCCACTTCATCTTTTGCAGGTTGGTGTGTTCCTGTGAATATTTCAGCCTTTGGAGGCACTTGCAAACACATCTGGCGACTCCATCTGATCAGCAACCCATTTCTCTGAGCTTGTAGACCTGTTTCCATCCATTTTCATCCATCTTTCTTTCCATCCCTTTCATTCTTTTCCATTCCATGAAGTTGTGCAATCATGACTTCATTTCCATCATGGAGTTCATATCAACAACAGCAGTATATTCCACCTCCAACATGTTTTACAAATCCTCCAAATCAGCATTTTGAGCAGATTCAATATCAGTATGCATACCCATATGAGCAGCAGTGCCAAAGTCAGTTTGGCTATGGAGCTTTCCAAGAGCAAGAGTGTGCATACAATGAAGACCATCAGATCCAAGATGCTGGTTTGTTGGAGAAAATTCAAAGAATGGAGGTGGGGATGGTGCAGTCCAGGGCTCAAGCACAGATGAGAGCATTTGGAATCGGTTGTGGAGAACCCTGTCCATGGGTGGGACCTTTTCCAAGGCATTACAGCCCTCAGGAGAAACTTGACTTCATGATTGCAACGCTGCCTTTGCTTGCAAAGTGGATTGAAGAAATAGAGGTGTATGAGAGGAGTATTCAGCAACCTTGTCAATGGGTAAGCACACCTTCTCATGCCTTTCTGTTTCCTCTTTCCCAATTTGTTTCATTCCAGCAGTGTCAAGTTTCAAACCCTCCATCTGCTGTCCCAAGTGTTGAATCCATCCCTCCATCCCTCGGTCTTCCACCCCATCTCAGTTTTTCTACCCTCTTTCCCTTCCAAACAGTCATCCCCTCCACAAGAGCTAATAGAAACACCCCCCTCCTCCAAAGAAAAAATAGGTTTCACTACCTCCACCACCACAAAAAATTACAAAAATTAGTCATCAAGAACAGCAAGAAGAAGAGCCTAACAGAAAAGAAATGATAGATGACTTGAAGGTTTGAGCTGCCAAGTTTGGGATGACAAAGATCCCCTTGATGGTTAAGCCTACAGAAGAGGCTAGGGTTCGAGAACAGGTGGTGGTTAGGACTGATTTTGTTGCAACAGAAGAAGAAGATCTTGCAGTCCCAACTTGTCCTCTAGAGCAGAAAATTGAAGAGTTTGACTTGACAAACTTCATGCTGGAGGAGGAGTTTTATCAAGAGAAAGATTCTCTTCAAGTAGTAGAGGAAGGAGAAGCTGCTCCAAATCCAAAAGAAGAGGAGCACATTCTAGCTGTGGAGGAGAAAAGTGCAGATCCAAGGGCTTTGAGCACAAAGCAGGCTACAGGAGAACCTTCAGTTCTTCTTTTCACTTCATCTCTCTCAAGTTCTAGTACTGAAAAGGAGTTTGATCTCTCAAACTCAATATTGGAGAGTGAAGGAAACCATGGTGGTCAAGTTGTAGATCAAGAGTACACCATGGAGGAAGTTGAACACGAGCAGTAGGACAGCAATGAGGTAGTTTACCTGTCAGATTTGGAGGACTGTTTTGATGGAGAAGATCTGGTTGATTTTTCAGCATTCTCTCTTTCATCATCCACATTCCAAACACCAGAGCCTGCTGTCATGAAGGAGATCTTTCATTTGCAGCAGCCTGCATCTTACAGCAGCTCTTTGGAATCAAGATTGGAAGATTTTATTCTTCCATGTTCTTCATTAAAGGAAGAAAAAGGACAGAAGGATTCCACCATTTCTTCCACATCATCCATTCAAGAGGGTCTACAAGAAGACTCCATTCTTGGAGTTGAAAATCAGAGCTATGGGCATATCAAATGGATCAGACCTTGCCCAATCAGGTATTTGGCTTCATTGGAGCCAAAGGAGAAGCCACAACCAGTCATGCTTGCTTCTGAGCATGAGGATGAGCTACAAAGTACCAAGGATCAGCTGCCATACCTCTCCAATCCAAATGCAGATCAACTAAAATAGGTATTGGATTTTTCAGTTGATACCTTGATGATTTTGGTAGAAGACTAGCTTCTTGTTGATTTTCCATCCATCCAAACAGCCATGATCAGTGCCAAATCAATTGCATGGCTGCCAATTTTGAAGAAAGGAAGCTATTTTGCACAACCAGTTGCAGGATTTTTTTAGCTTGCCTTTGCTTCCAGTTAGAGTAGAGTAGCTAGGTTTTCTTTCAGCAGAAGAAGTGCTTGTGCACACTCTGCATGTTCCATTTGGGGCATGTATGATTTTCAGTTTTGTACATAGTTTTTGGTGTTGCTGGTTTTGCTCTTGCACAGTTCTTTTCAGTGGTTTTTGGTAAGAACAACTCCATGTCCGATGGGTTTCAAGTGGCTCAAAGGGAAGTTTTCAAAGTTCAGATCAATTTTCAGACTTGCTTATGACTCCATGCCCAATGGATTGCTTCAGGCTACTGATCATTCATCTAGCAGGCAGATGACCCCACTGAGTCGCCAAACTGTTGTCGAAAATTCCCCCCCCAGGGTAATTGTTGATAACATGCATTAGATTCTCAAGTCCCAAGCAAATTGATTGATTCAGAACAAGCATCATGTTTCTGAGGTTCTCTCAGAAATTTTTCTAACCTCCCCTGGCCGAAGAAGGAAGGAGCAAGCTCTGAGAAAATGTGAAAAGTTGTAGAAAGGCAAGTAGGTTGATCCAGGAAAAATCATGAAAAATGGCTAAGTCCTAGTCCTAGGGATAGTGGGACATCTGGGACAAAAAGACCCGAACCAGCCGGATCGGCTGAAATGGGGAACTTCAATCCGGAAGCAAGTGGGACATCTGGGACAAAAAGACCCGAACCGGCCGAATCAGCCGAAATGGGGAACTTCAGTCCGGAAGCAAGTGGGACATCTGGGAAAAAAAGACCCGAACCAGCCGAATCAGACTGAAATGAGCACAAACAGTCCAAAAGAAAATGGGACAAGTGGGACAAATCGACGCGAACCGGCCGGATCGGCCGAAATGAGCACAAGCGGTCCAAAAGCAAATGGGACATTTGGGACAAATGGACGCGAACCGGCCAGATTGGCCGAAATGAGCACAAACAGTCCAAAAGCAAATGGGACATTTGGGACAAAAAGACATGGTGGATGCGAAGGAGCTGAAGGAGCCGAAAGCCAATCGGATCATGACACGTGTCACAAGGGAGAGAGTCCAAAAGTCAAAGGGCAAGTTTTGAAGGGTCAGCCCGAGCCAATCAGAAGGGGACACGTGTCCAAGTTTAAGGGGCCCACAGGGAAATTTCAAATGAAGCCCACCGAAAGAAAAGGGAGAGAGAATTATTCAGCGAATCAATGCATGCCACGTGTCATCCAGGTGACAGAGCGCGGGAAAGAGATTTCAAAATCCGTTTTGATCTGTTTCGTGCCCTAAATCTTCAGATCATCATATCTTTCGATCCAGAACTCAGATTTACACGTTCTTTATATCAACGGAAAGATGTTGAAATTATCTACATGATTCTAGGATCAATATTGAATTTTGGTGTAGTATGGAGAGAAAAAATCAAGAAACAGCTCAAACGCGTGATACAGCAGAAGTGACGCTTCAACAACCATCTTTAATGCAGCAGAAAGCCTGCCGTTTTGCCAGGATCCGCCGCTTCTACCATAATGAGATGATTTAAAATATGACCTAGAATTGGTTGGGGCAGATTCGACTTTCCTCTCTTTTCCCTTTCTCATTCTTTCTATAAATTGTAAGGAGTGGCAAAATATAAAAAGTTGTTCATCTTTTCTGCTCTGCCCTCCCTTCTTTTCTTCTCTAGGGTTGAAAATGGAGTTCGAGCCTCCTCCCTTGCTCTGTAATGGCGTTTTTTCCTCTTATTAATGGAATGATGTTCTGTGCAAACTTCTGGAGCAAAAAAATGTGTTTTGTGATGCATATGTCCATCCTTTCCCATTTTTGCTTGTTCTCTTCTTGCCTCTCTTCATTGCAGGTATCTGTGCATGTTCGAATGTTCATTGTAGGTTTGGAGCTGTGTTCATGGAGTTTTGGGACGTTTTTTGTGTGAAATCTATCCTTGGGCCTGTGATGCATCTGTCCATCCTTCCCATTGCTCACCTCTCTTTGTCCCATGGCAGTTTTGATAGATGTCCAACATCCTCCTTCTCTGGTGTATCACCGTTTTAGTGTAGGCTTTTGTTCTTTTCCTTTCTCTCTCTCTCTGTCTCCTTGGCATGGTTAGATTAGGATTAGATTAGCTTGCCTGCACTGGAATAGCTTGTGGCAGGTAGTTTAGGAGCAGGAACCAGCCTTCTCTGGAGATTCCTCTCTCGGTTTCACAAGTCCCCACGCTTGGAGAGAGGTTTACATGTTGTGCAATCACACTGGATGCCTGAACATCAACCTAGAAGCCTGATGTGCGTCTAGGGGTGCTGTGATTCTGCATCAACAATTACATCGTTACAAAAAGGAGGAAATGCATCGTGGATTGCACCTTTTGTAGAACCAAATTATGTTTTTCAAAGAGCTGAAAAACACTATGTGTTTTTCAAAGTGCTGAAAAACACTGTGTGTTTTTCAACGTGTCTTAAAACTCGATCTATTTCTTCATAGATTCAGAAAAACCAACTATTGTCACCCTGATAAGTATTTTATGTGGATTGCATCACTCCAAAATGAAGGAAATGCAACATGGATTTCACCTTTTGGATAACCAAACTACATTTTTCAACGTGTCTTAAAACTCATTTTATTTCTTAATTGTTTGGATTATATCAAACCTTGTCCACCTAAAAATTAGTTGATGTGGATTGAATCGTTACATCAAGGTGGATATACACCATGGGTTGCACCTTTTTGAGAACTAAATTTCATTTTTCAAATTGTTGAAAAATATCGTGATTTTTTCAACGTGTCTTAAAAACCCGCTCTATTTTTTCATCGTTCTGATAAAACCAAATCTTGTCCATGTGATAATTAGTTGATGTGGATTTCATCGTTCTAACAAGGAGGAAAAAAATTGTAGGTTGCACCTTTTGGAGAACTGAACTAAGTGTTTAAAAGTGGTGAAAAACACCTTGTGTTTTTCAACGTGTCTTAAAACTCGCTTTATTTTTTCATAGCTTTCGAAAAATGAACCATTGTCCACCTGATAAGTAGTTGATGTGGATTACACCATTACACCAAGGAGGAAATGCATCATGGATTGCACCGTTGTTAGAACCAAATTACGTTTTTCAAAGTGTTGAAAAACAACGTGTGTTTTTCAACCTGGCGAAAAAATTACTCTATTTTTTTATAGCTTCGGAAAAACCAACACTTGTCCACCTAATAAGTAGTTTATGTGGATAGCATGCATCGTGGATTACACCTTTTGGAGAACCGAACTACATTTTACAATGTGTTGAAAAACACTGTGTTTTTCAACGTGTCTTAAAACTCATTCTATTTTTTAACGGTTTTGATAAAACCAACCCTTGTCAACCTAATAAGTAGTTTATGTGTATCACATCATTGCACCAAAGAGGAAATGCATCGTGGATTGCACCTTTTTGACAACCGAATTATGTTTTTCAAAGTATTGAAAAATACCGTGTGTTTTTCAACGTTTACAAAAAACTCACTCTATTTTTTCATCGCTTCAAAAAAACCAACCCTTTTCCACCTGATAACTAGCTTATGTGAATTGCATTGTTCCAAAAAGGAGGAAATGCATCGTAGATTGCACCTTTTTAAGAACCAAGCTACGTTTTTCAAAGTGATGAAAACACCATGTGTTTTTCAACGTGTCTTAAAACTTGCTCTATTTTTTCATAGGCTTCAATAAAACCAAACATTGTCCACCTAATAATTACTTCATGTGGTTTCAATTGTTACACAAAGGAGGAAATGCATCATGAGTTGCACCTTTTTTAGAACCAAATTGCATTTTTTAAAGTGTGTTTTTAAACATGGTGAAAAAATCGCTCTATTTTTTTAGAGCTTCATAGAAACCAACCCTTGTCCACCTGATAAGTAGTTTATGTGGATTACATCATTCCAACAAGGATGAAATGTATCGTGGATTGTACCTTTTGGAGAACCAAATTAAGTTTTTCAAAGTGCTAAAAAACATCGTGTGTTTTTCAACGTGTCTTAAAACACGCTCTATTTTTTAGTGGTTTTGATAAAACCAACCATTGTTCACCTGATAAGTAGTTTATGCGGATTGCATTGTTCCAAAAAGGAGGAAATACAACACGGATTGCACCTTATAGAGAACCAAACTACATTTTTCATAGTGATGAAAATCACTGTGTGTTTTTAAACGTGTCTTAAAACTTGCTCTATTTCTTAATAGCTTCGGTAAAACCAACCCTTGTCCACATGATAACTAGTTTATGTGGATTACATCATTCCAAAAAGGAGGAAATACAGCACGTATTGCACCTTATGGAGAACCAAACTTTTTTTTTCAAAGTGTTGAAAAACACCATGAGTTTTTCAACATGTCTTAAAACTCGCTCTATTTCTTAATCATTTTTATTATATAATCCCTTGTCCACCTAACAAGAAGTTGATGTGCATTGCATCATTACACCAAGGAGGAAATGTACCGCATGTTACACCTTTTTGAGAACTGAATTACATTTTTCAAAGTGTTGAAAAACATTGTGCATTTTTTAACGTGTCTTAAAACTCGCTCTGTTTTTTCATCATTTTGATAAAACCAATGCTTGTCCACCTATTAAGTAGTTTATGTGCATTACATCATTCCAACAAAGAGGAAATGCATCATGGGTTTCACCTTTTGGAGAACCGAACTACGTTTTTCAAAGTGTTGAAAAACACCGTGTGTTTTTCAAAGTGTCTTAAAACTCGCTCTCTTTATTTATTGTTTTGATAATATCAACCCTTGTCCTTCTTATAAGTAGTTCATGTGGATATCATCATTACACCAAGGAGGAAAATGCACCATGGGTTGCACTTTTTGAGAACCGAATTATGTTTTTCAAATTGTTGAAAATCACCGTGCATTTTTTGACTTTGCGGAAAACTCATTATATTTTTTCATCTTTTAGATAAAACCAACCCTTTTTCACCTGATAAGTATTTGATGTGGATTACATCATTCCAACAAGGAGGAAACACATCGTGGGTTATACCTTTTGGAGAACCGAACTACGTTATTAAAAGTGCTTAAAAACACTATTTGTTTTTCAACATGTCTTAAAACTCACTCTATTTTTTAATGGTTTCGATAAAACCAACCCTTCTCCACTTGATAAGTATTTATGTGTATTGTATCATAACACCAAGGAGGAAATGCATCATGTATTTCACCATTTTTAGAAATGAATTACATTTTTCAAAGTGTTGAAAAACACCGTGTGTTTTTCAACGTGGCGAAAAAATCACTCTATTTTTTTATAGCTTCAGAAAAACCAACCCTTGTCCTTATGATAAGTAGTTTATTTGGATTGCATCATTCCAACAAGGATGAAATGCATTGTGGATTGTACCTTTTGGAGAAACGAACTATGTTTCTCCAAGTGCTAAAATACACCGTGTGTTTTTCAATGTGTTTTAAAACTCATGCTATTTTTTAATGGTTTTGAAAATACTAACCATTGTCCACCTAATAAGTCATTGATGTGGATTGCATCATTCCAGCAAGGAGGAAATGTGACGTGGATTGCACCTTTTGGAGAACCAAACTACATTTTTAAAAGTGCTTAAAAACACCGAGTGTTTTTCAATGTGTCTTAAAACTCGCTCTATTTTTTCATATCTTCACAAAAACCAACCATTTTTCAGCTGATAATTAGTTTTTGTGAATTTTATCATTACAACAAGGAGGAAATGCATTGTGGATTGTATCTTTTGGAGAATCAAATGACATTTTGCAAAGTGTTAAAAAATACCGTGTGATTTTCAAAGTGTCTTAAAACTCGCTCTATTTTTTAATGGTTTCCATAGAACCAGCCATTTTCCACTTGATAAGTATTTGATGTGTATTTTATCATTCCAACAAGGAGGAAATGCAACGAATTTGAATAACACCTTTTTGATAAACAAATAACATTTTTCAAAGTCCTGAAAAACAATGTGTGTTTTTCAATGTGTCTTAAAACTCACTCTATTTTTTCATAGCTTCGGAAAAACCAACCCTTCTCCACCTGATAAGTATTTTATGTAGATTGCATCATTCCAACAAGGAGGAGATGCATCGTAGATTGTACCTTTTTGGGGACTGAATTACATTTTTCAAAGTGCTGAAAACACCATGTGTTTTTCAACGTGTCTTAAAACTCACTCTATTTTTTCATAGATTCAATAAAACTACCCATGTCCACCTGATAAGTAGTTGATGTGGATTACATCATTACAAAAATGAGGAAATGCATCATGGATTGCTTCTTTTTGAGAAATGAATTATGTTTTTCAAAGTGTTGAAAAACACCATGTGTTTTTCAACATGGTGAAAAAACTCGATCTATTTTTTCATAGCTTTGGAAAAACTAACCCTTGTCCACCTGATAAGTAGTTTATGTGGATTGCATAATTCCAACAAGGAGGAAATGCATCGTGGATTGCAACTTTTGGAGAACCGATCTGCATTTTTTAAAGTGATGAAAAATACCATGTGTTTTTCAACGTGTCTTCAAAATGGCTCAATTTTTTAATGGTTTTGATAAAACCAACCATTGTCCACATGATAAGTAGTTGATGTGGATTTCATCATTCCAATAAGGAGGAAATATAATGCGGATTGCACCTTTTTTAGAACCAAACTACATTTTTCAAAGTGATGAAAAACATTGTGTGTTTTTAAACGTGTCTTAAAACTCAATCTATTTTTTCATAGCTTCGGAAATACCAACCCTTGTCTGATTTATAAGTAGTTGATGTGGATTAAATTGTTACAATAAGGAGAAAAATGCATCTTGGACTGTACCTTTTGGAGAACCAAATTACTTTTTTCAAAGAGCTGAAAAACACCGTGTGTTTTCCAAAGTGTCTTAAAACTCTCTCTATTTCTTCATAGCTGTGGGAAAACCATCCCTTTGCCATGTGATAAGTAGTTTATGTGGATTACATCATTCCATAAAGGAGGAAATGCAACACGAACTATAGCTTTTAGGGAACCAAATTTCATTTTTCAAAGTGTTGAAAAACATTGTGTTTTTTTCAACGTGTGTTAAAAATCACTCTATTTCTTAATCATTTTGATGATATATATCCTTGTCCACTTGATAAGTACTTGATGTGGATTGCATCATTACACCAAGGAGGAAATGCACCACCAGTTGCACCTTGTTGAGAACCGAATTGCATTTTTCAAAGTGTTGAAAAACACTGTGTGTTTCCCAAAAACCAACCATTTTACACCTGATAAGTAGTTTATGTGGATTACATCATTCTAACAAGGATGAAATGCATTGTGGGTTACACATTTTGGAGAACTGAGCTGTGTTTTTAAAAGTGTTGAAAAACACCTTGTGTTTTTCAACGTCTCTTAAAAATCACTCTAGTTCTTAATCATTTCGATAATATCAACCCTTGTCCACCTAATAAGTAGTTGATGTGGATTACATTGTTACACGAAGGAGGAAATTCACTGTGGGTTGTACCTTTTTTAGAACCGAATTATGTTTTTAAAATTGTTGAAAAACACCATGCATTTTTCAACCTAGAAAAAACTCGCTCTATTTTCTCATCGTTTTGATAAAACCAACCCTTTTCCACCATATAAGTAGTTTATGTGGATTTCATCCTTCCGACAAGGAGAAAATGCATAGTGCATTACAAGTTTTGGAGAACCAAACTAGGTGTTTCAAATTTCTGAAAAACACAGTTTGTTTTTCAACGTGTCTTAAAACTAGCTCTATTTTTTAATGGTTTTGATAAAACCAACCCTTGTCCACCAGATAAGTAGTTGATGTGGATTGAATCGTTACATCAAGGAGGAAATGCATCGTGTATTGCACCTTTTTTAGAACCAAATTATATTTTTCAAAGTATTGAAAAACCCCATGTGTTTTTCAACATGGAGAAAACTCACTCTATGTTCTCATAGCTTCGGAAAAACCAAACCTTGTCCTCCTGATAAGTAGTTTATGTCGATTGTATTGTTCCAACAAGGAGGAAATGCATTGTGGATTGCACCTTTTGGAGAACCGAACATTGTTTTCAAAGTGCTAAAATACACCGTGTGCTTTTCACCCATGTGTCTTAAAAATCACTCTTATTTTTAATGGTTTTGATAAAACTAACCATTTTCCACCTGATAAGTAGTTGATGTGGATTGCATCATTACAACAAGGAGGAAATGTGACGTGGATTACACCTTTTGGAGAACCAAACTCTGTTTTTAAAACTGTTGAAAAACACCATGTCTTAAAACTCGCTTTATTTTTCCAGAGATTTGGAAAAACGAATCATTGTCCACCTGATAATTAGTTGATGTGGATTGTATCATTACAAAAATGAGGAAATGCATCGTGGATTTCACCTTTTGGAGAAATGAATTACGTTTTTCAAAGTGTTGAAAAACACTGTGTCTTAAAACTCGCTCTATTTCTTCACAGCTTTGGAAAAACCAACCCTTGTCCACCTGATAAGTAGTTGATGTGAATTGCATCCTTCCAATAAGGAGGAATTGCAACATGGATCGGACCTATTGGAAAACCAATTTGCATTTTTCAAAGTATTAAAAAACACCGTGTGTTTTTCAACGGGTCTTAAAACTCACTTTATTTCTTAATCATTTTGATAATATTAACCCTTGTCCACGTAATAAATAGGTTATGTGGATTGCATCATTAAATCAAGGAGGAAATGCACCATATGTTGCACTTTTTGAGAATCGAATTTCATTTTTCAAAGTGTTGAAAAACATTGTGTGTTTTTCAACGTGTATTAAAACTCGCTATATTTTTCATCGTTTCGATAAAACCAACCCGTTTCCATGTTATAAGTAATTAATGTGGATTTCATCATTCCAACAAGGTGTAAAAGTGTCATGGGTTGCATCTTTTGGAGAACTGAACCGTGTTTTTTAAAGTGTTGAAAACACGATGTGTTTTTCAACGTAGCTTAGAAGCCTCACAATGAAGAATTGATTAGCCAAAGGCACAAATCTTGAGACGAGATAAGGACTAAAGTAAGAGTCTGAACAAGGTCCAAATAAGACACTTGGTAACATACTAATCATGCCTACTCATACAGATCCAGTGTGTGTACATGGAATTTATTACCTCTTGAAGGGAAGATTTAATAGACAACAAGTGAAGAGACCCTAGCCAATGTGTAGGAATGATTTATTTTGATAGATGATAGGTGATTTGTGAATTAAGGGTGGAAGGATAGTTGTACATTGCTCTACTGCCAGCCAGGCATCCATAGCCCCGACAGAGATGCATTGGATTCTAATCACAACATCTCTCTACTGTCAGTCAGGCATCTATAGCCTCGATAGAGTTTATTGGAAATACCCCAAGAAAGAGTAATATATCAATTTGATTTTGCTCTCATCTTTTAGCTTTTGATTTTTTGATTGATTTTTATTCTTTTACTTTCTGAAAACTTATTTCATCTCTCTTGTTTGAAAAGGGGTTAATAACCACTGATAGCTTGATGGAAGGAAATGGAAGTGAATGTGATGACGACATTGGCTAGTGTCAACAAATATTTCCAAAAGATCTTCGAAATAAGTTTATTGGATGTTGAATGTGATAGGATCTGTAAGAGTTCATTAATTCTTTAATTTACCATGGTGATGAAATACCAAGGTCAAATGAATACCATAGAGATAAATGTCACAAAATGTGTGCAAATAGGCTAACCAAAATATCACCGAAGGGATGAAAATGATAGGAAGACTTGTAGAAGAAGAGAAAGAAAGGGAAGAAAGAAAACACCCATGTGTACGCAATACCTGATTACAATGTTTGATCTTTGTTCCAATGATTTTTGTTGATTTTTCTCATGTTTTTTGTAGTTTTTCATTTGATTTTTGATTTTTAGCTTTTTGATAGTTTTTGGAAAGTTGGTTCCAAAAACGTCACTCTATGTGATAGGATCTAACAATGATGTTTACGACTTCCTTGATAAGGGAGACTAGGTGCATATGTTTATTAAGCGTAATGTTTTCCCTGATCTCGATGATTGAGGTGAGCTCATACTTAAAAAATGACTGTGATTTATCCTGAAACATGGATTTTGTATGCGGGATCTTAAGTTCCCTATCCAGAGGTTTATGCAATGTGTGTCATACTTGATGGTTACGTTGATGTGTGTTCTTGAATCACGCTTGATTTTTAACCTTAAGATCATTTGATTTGTTGGGAGCTTTAGATCCCGTGGAAGTTTTTATCTGAGCTTCATAATGAACCTGTTTGGGTTTTTTATAAGCTGACACATGACTTTTCTGATCCCAAGAAGGAGAACAAAGTGAACATGGAAATTTAGGATTGATGCGAGAAATGACTACGAGATTTCCACATCCATTAATAGAAGAAATATGTGATGGATGAAAAGGAAACGGTCCAATAATTGAAGAGGATGGGCTACCAGGAGGTGAGCCACTAATATAATATGATGAAGGCCTGCTAGAATACGTCCCTAAGATGGAAGAAATTGTGCTATGAGGACATGGTCCAAGAATAGAAGAAGATGATGAGGGACTACTAGGGTGTGGCCCAAGTATATATGAGGAGGGACTTCTCGGAGGTGTCCCATAGAAAGAAGATGATGAAGGTTTAATAGGAAGTGGCCCAAGAATAGAAGGAAATGGGCTACTAGGAAGTGACCCAAAATTAAAAGGAAGGCTACCCGGGGATGGCTCCAGAATATAGGAAGACAATGGGATACTCAGCAATGACCCAAGACACGATTTTGATTAAGGAATGGTAATAGATAATGAATCATTTAGTAACAAGAAGATAGGCCATGGATCAATGCTAGACCCTGACATCTCATCATTCTTAGAAGAAGGTGAAGATGGAATAGAAGAAAAATCAAGTTCCATGACCTTAAGCTTTTGCTCTATGTTATGATAAAAGGAATCAACTTCTTTTCCCCAATATGTGAGCATATCAAGTTTTAGAAAAAGTCTTTGTTTGCAATCCGCTAAAGGGATATCATCGTGTACTTTGATTATTTCTTCATTCTAAGAGAAATCAATCAGTAGAGTTTGTTGTTCTTTGACCATAGAAGGTTGAATAGAAGAAACAAGTTTGATAAGGGGGGAAGATTGATTGACAAAAGAAGATGACTCAAGAGAGGAAGTAGGATTGGTTGTAGGCACCTCATGAATGGATGATTTGGATTTGGACCTATGTCATTTTCCTAGAAGACAACATAGTGTAGATTGGAAAGTAGGATCACATAGCCATCCATTAAGTTGTGACATAGGAGTCAAATTAGATGATTGACTAGAGGTAGCCTAAGTCACAGAAATAGTCGATGGATGAGGAGGTCGTTGAGATGATTGATGAAGGAGGTCCTACGAACAAAGGGAGGATCCTGACTCAAGAACCAAATTAGATGTTTGATCAATGGAACTTGGATTTTCCCAAGTCTTGAAAGGAGGAAGATTTCGTTGAGGTGATTTAGAATAAAGGTCCTACGAAGGAAGGGAGGACTATGGTTCAAGATTTGATCTAGGCATATCCGAATAATAGTTGGGATCCGATTCTTCAGAAGAAGAGTTGGAATCTGTATGGTAGTTTGGATATGAATCAGAAGAAGAAGAGTAGGGGGTACCCAAATAATTATTTGGATCAGAAGCATCTAAACCATACCACCTACTATGAGCTAAAGGTGGGGAATAGGGGACCCGGATGGGTCCTCTAGCACTAAGAACCAAACGAGGTTTATTCGTAATGGGAATATTTTGATTTGAATTACTAAACCTAGGTTATGTATTGTAGTAAGTGTGAGAAACCGTGTGATAGTCAGTCATTGTTCGCATCGTTTAAGCACAAATGTCTAGACCTAGATAGTGTGATGGAAATCCTTCAAAGTGAAGGAAGTGACATGTCAATTCAAGGATGCAATATGACAACCAACTAGACATTTTGAAAGTATGGAGATGCGTGCATGATTTTCTGAAGAAGGACTAAGGAAAATAGACGTTGTGATGACACAATCTCGATGAGATAAAAAAGGATTGTCCTAGAAAACAATTTTTCTAGATGAATAATCACAAGGAACAATCTTGTAAGTGTGAAACACAAATCCAATCAACAAGGAAATACACCCTATGTAAATGCGTGTGCAAAGTGATAGTTCAATGCAAATATTATCAACACAATTTCAACATTTACATCAAGTTCGAAATGAACAAGGCATAAATTTTAACAAAGGGTAGATGTGACTCCCAATCAAAGGACACCACGACGCGTTCAACAACTAACAAGGCCAAAATGTTAAAGGGTGATGTTTAAAAAATCAAGCCACGTAACCACACTAGTTGGACATGTCTATCAAGCTTCATGAAGAAGTGAGATATTAGTGCCAAAGTGGTATCGAAACGAGACAAACAAAGTAAGCGACACTCTTCAATATTTTGCACAATGTTTGAAGTCAAACTAAGTCAAAGTATACTAAGGATGTGCTAAAATGTGGGCAGTGTAACACCACAATGCAAACACTTAGATCACATTTACGAGAAATGTGACATAAGTATCTTGATTGTGTTGAGATAATGTGAACAAGGTAACACGTCAAAGGGAGATAAAATGATGAATCAATTCTAACTATGATGATGATCTTGAAATCAAGATCAAGTGGCCATCAAAGATATGAGGATGCATTCATGCACTTTAGAAGTTTAACAAATCAGCCAGAAACATGGATGAGAGTAAATGAACACAAAAGTGGTGAACACTATCTATGACAACTCCCAAAAGATGCCCTATCTTGTCCTGAATGGGAAACAAGAATGCAAAGGTGTACATCAAAATATGAAAATAAACTAAGTGCCACTTGGGTAGAGTTTCACCTTGTCCGAAGGTGAGAAAGAAACCAAGCTAAGTGAAACGTCATTTAATTTCATGATGAGATACACTTAGATCTAACTTAAATGGATTTGTTACCATGTTAAAAAAAAGGTTTTGAATCCAAACAAGTTGTCACTTCGTGATGGCCAAGACACGATAATGGACTAGTAAAGTGGGCTCCAAGACAAAATGGCCTCCCTAACAAGATCCCTCAACTAGGTGCCACAAGTTTTTCTAAGAGCCTGCATGATTTACCAAGAAAATTCACAATAACTAATTCTTGGAGTATCTCATATTTTCTCCCTTCAAGTACAGTTGGTAATAAATGCATCCATCATGTACTCTTACGAGGGTCGTGATACAGAAAAATTGTGACTCTAACTCACAATGAAAAAACTAGTCAAGTGGTTAAGCGGAGCAGTTCTTGTTTCATCCACGAGGTTTTTCAGCGGTGGATTACTTTAGGGTTCCTGGTACCACCCTCATTGTTGTAGCTTAAGGTGTTATGCCAAAGGGGTTATCTTCTAGTTGAGTTGATAGGGACGTATCCTTTTCTGAAACCTGCGATAAAATGTTTTGAATATGGTGTTTTTTTATCATGCTTGAATTTATTTGGTTTTAAGTAGCACACCATTTGGAAACCTACAAGAACACGTGTATTAGAAGTTTGATTTGATTTATTTCGACGTCTTTCTTTAACAAGCAATTTTGGTCCTACATACCAAGATTAGTAGTTTTCCACAAAATATCATGATATCAAAAGAGAGTTTGTGTGTTTCTTTTGATTCCTAAGATCACCAAAAGGCATGAAGGAAGAGCATACGCAACATGAAAACTCAACTAAAACAAATTTTATGAAAAAAAAATTAAGTGTGCCTTGTAAAAGATAGATTTCATTTCTAACCAACTTTGAAATGTTCATCCATTAGGAAGTGTAAATTAATTGTTTTTGAAAGCAATAAGAGGGTTTTGAAAGTGTTTTTGGTTCCTAATATCATCTAGAAGGTGCGATGGAAGAGCATACACACTTCAAAAAACCTCTATCAACTAAGAAATGAAACACTTAACTAATTTAGTCAAAAGAAAGATCAAAATAACCCTGCAAACATCTGATTAGTGTCACAAAACCTTTCAAATTGTTAGAATGGCCAAGAAAACAATTTTTTAGACTTTAAGATATGTTAGAAAATGAATATTTAACTAATAATAAAACCCTAATTTTTTGTAATTCAAAATCATAATTTTATGATTTCATTGTGTATTTCTCTTCAATACCTTTCCAACGCAACAAAAACGAAGTCATTTCGAGCTCAAGAGCAAAAGTTATGGTCTTCGGAAGTTTGGTGGTGAGTATAGTTTGACACAGATGTGCCCCTTTACTAACATGTATGCCCCTGTTTCAATACAGACACGTCCAGAATGACACCTACGCACACCCCCTGTAAAACCTACAAAAATCATAGAATTTGAAAATTTTCAAAAGCAAACAGGTTAAAGGTTAGTCAAAGAATCCTATTTCTATATCAAACCCACAAAATACATGCAAATGAAGGTAATTTATCTAGTGTTAGAAACAAAAAAGAGGAAATAACAAGTGATTTGATCCAAAAAACTTGAAAATGAACTTTGAAGAACTCAAAAGACCTCCATTAATGGAGGATGGACATAAGAAGTCCCACCAGCGTGCCAAATGTATGCAATGGAAAGTTACAAAAGCTATGGAATGAGGATAAAGAACCTCAAATATTTGTTAAATCAACTATGCACCATGAGATTAGAGATAAACAAGGGAAACTAACATGCAAGCATTATAACTTCAACAAAACATCAAAAACTAGCATATATACTACTCTCTGCTCCATAGATTAGCTTAATTAAGAAAGTGAACCTAGTTATATCAACTAAGCAATCAAAGGTGTGATGTTTGATATGTTTACTCCCAAACATTCAGTGAATGAGATCTCTAACCAAGTAATGGCTACATGGACAAACTGGTTAGACTCTTCCCTATTACTCAAAACCTAGATTATGGAATGGATGGATGCAAGATGGGGGATCTCTCAACAATGGAGTATGGCCAAGATGCAAATGTTATATAGCTTAAAGTTATCACAAATGATTTCTAATGCCTATATCTCCAAAGTGCTTGAGAGAGAAGGACCACTGAGTGAAGTTGTAAGTTTTTAGACCTATAGGTGACCCTTGTATTTATAGTTTTCTGGTTTGGAAGAGTTTGGAATTTGGGTGCATGTGGGACTAAAGCTCTTTTCAGATCTTAGATTACGATTAACATTCTTGTAGACTTAGTTAAGCTTGGTTTAGGCTAGTTAACTAGGGTTTAGGCTAGTTAAACTTGATTATCAAGTGATTAGAGACTCATTGAGAGTTGAGAGGGGTCTGGATAACCAATTGTGACTGATAGATAGCCTACGAAGCCAATAGAAGTGGTCTAGAGATGAACTAGGGAGGTTCTGAATGGTCAAAAGGAGGAATCTTTAGCTAATAAGAGAGATATTATCAAAATTAGATGATTATCGGAGGAATACGACCAAGAAGGTTTCATGAATGGGCATCCGAGAATGGATACAAAGAAGGGTTGATTAACGAAGTGTTGTCAATAAATGGTTGAATTGGATGAAATGCTAAGTGTAAGCATGTTTTAGGTGTCTACAGTTGGGAAATCCAAGATGTGAGTTGAAGCACATGTAAAACAAGAAAATTTATTTTTGGGTAGTGTGTACTAAATCTTCCTTGAGGCACATTAGGATATAAATCTTCATAAACTAATTCTGGAGACTTATAGGTACAAGTCTAAGAAAATTGTCCCACACCTCTTAAGGCAACCCACATACCTAAAAACAAATGATATAAGATACTTACTTTAGGTCCTATTTTTGAATTTTAATGAAAGAAAATGGAATTTGATATGCACTTAGATTCATATTTTGCTCATTTACTCTTTTAGGCCTTAAGGGGTGTGGGTTCAAAGATTGAGTATGTAATGAGGGTGATTCCTATGGTCCTAAGACATCCATTATTGATTAAGTTTTACACCCAATGTCTTGTTCAAAAACCAAGATGATATGGGATGGACATGGTATTATTCGTTGGTTAATACTACATAGAGTCACATCATCTAACCCTCATACCTCTTTACTATGATTATTATAATTATTATGTCAATAATTATATGCATGCTACATTGCTTTCATATTATCCCATATACATCCATACATAAAAACACCAAAATTTCCAAATCCAATTGGATGTTGAAGATTAATTGGAATTGATTTAGCATAGACATCATAAGGGGCACGTGGTTCATGTGACATTGGATGCCTCATAAGGGGGAGATGTAGGGTCTCTTCAACCTTAGTCCCTTTTCTTGATAGGGAAATATATGCACTACAATTTCTTGATGTTTTATGGGTAGTTAAGTGTCCTCATTATATACATACATACATACATGACATGACTTTTGAACTCTGCCTTGCGTGGTATAAGACTTGCGTGCTTCCTTTGGTCATGCGTGCCTATTTTCCCTTAAGATTTGGAAGCTATACCTTAGGGGCCCAACAAAATATATTGTTCAAAGTTACAGACATAAAATATATGGCAGTAGCATTAGATATTTGTAGTTTATGTTTTTGTTCCTCATATAGGATATGTGTGTGTGTGTGTGTGTGTGTGTGTGTGTGTGTGTGTGTGTGTGTGTGTATCACACACATACATACATACATACATACATATTTTATTTTAGAGCCATTGTTTTGGGAAGTTTTTGTGTTTAAAATTGAGTGTTTTTTTCATTATTTTCTTGTGTGAATGTTGCTTGAAAGTAAATGTGGAAGTCTTGTATTTTGTTGACATGGTTGTCAAATATTTTATATCGTCTCATTGTTGGGGCTTGGGGGCCAATGAGGAAGTAGGATTCACTTCCTCATTGGAGTAATGGTTGGGTGGAGAGTGTTGCCTACTCCCCCATTTTTGGTTGTGTGTTTAATATTGGAAAAAGGTGGATCTCAAAGGAGGAGTCATGTTTCTTGTACAATTTAGAGAAAGAATCAAAAGGCTCTCTTGTTACATTTTATCATGTTGTCTCAATTGTATATGGAGGGCTTGTAAAATTACAATTTTTAAAGTGAAGTTTTTAGTTGTTTTATCATCAAAAATGTAATCTTAGTTGATATTGTAAATGAAGGAAAAAGTTGGAAAATCATTTCATTACTTGTTGGAATGAGGGACTATAAGAGTGTTAAATTGAATAAATTTCATTGAAATGTGATTGACAAGGAAACAACCTTGTTCTCATTTTAGTTGATTTGTTGTCTTCATTAAGAGAGAGAAGTGTGTTGTTCTTATTTTAAAACTATGGGAAATCTTGTTATAAATTGCTTGTGGGAATGGTTGCAAACTTGTATTTGGAAAAATAAAGAGATATTCATTCTTATTGTAATACTTGAAAGACATATGATAGCAAGTAAACTATATTTTTTTATTCTTTTGTATTGATTGAAGAAATTTTAAACATCATATGTGTTTATCGAAAAGTTTTACAAATTTCTTTGATTAGTTATTTTCTCAACAAATGGATCATTTTTCCTTTTTAAATCAAATTGACTATATATATATATATATATATATATATATATATATATATATACCATTAGACATTAATAACACCTGCTAAATTTTGCCCACACAAAACCCAAGAACAACCTAGGACAACCTAGAAAATTATGGATTTTTTTTTTGAAAAACGTGCCCACAAAAGGTTAAAAAAAAAGTTGTCACATTAATGTTTCCAATTCAATTATATTTAATAATAAAATTTTCTCCATTATAAAATTTTGTTAAAAAAACCCACATTATACTTTAATGAACTGAATTAGACTAAGCATGGTTAATTTTCCCCTAGGTGTTATTTTAATAAGCAATTGTAATTCCCACTATAGTTAAGTATCCCGACATTCAAATCTCAAGGGTAAAAGGGGAATTTATAAATAAATAATAAAATTATTGTAATTCCACAAGGTCAAAATAATTAAAAAGGTGCCCATTTGAAATGGGGTTAGAATATTAAACATTTCATTACCCCATAAAGTGACCCCTTAAAAAAAATCAACCCTTGTATTTTGGAATTAAAACATTTAAATTTAAACTCAAATTTCACTCACCCACTCATAACCTACTTTTACTAGGGATGAATCTCATCCCTTGGATGGATTCATTCACAACCCTTAGATGAGGGAAAAGAAAACTAACCCTAAAGTATGCTTAGCAAAACTATCCTTCTCTTTTCTTTTGGCTTATTTGTTTCTCTTGATTTTACAGGTTGTTGGAGGAGGATGGGGAAGCCATTGAAGGCTCTCTTAACCTTTTGGGGAGGAATACAAGTTTTTTTTCTTATTTGTTTATACCCTCATTAGGGTTTTAAAAGTATTTATTTATTTCATTTCAATGTTCATTTTCTCAAGTAAGCAAATGGGTTTGTTCCATTTCTGGGATATGGTCAAATATGGTGTAAGTTTTCATTTGGGTAAGAGTGTGTGTGTGTGTGTGTAATATATATATATATTAAACTATATATATATATATTGTGTGTGTGTGTGTGTTTTATTTTATTTTATTCTATTTCCTTTTTCTGTGATGGTTTTAGAAAAACTCTAACACTAGTGTATGCAAAATATATAAAAATTATTTACAAAAAGGGAAACCCTCGTCCACAGATTACATTGTACATGCCAAATTAGCAATAGTGTGCATATTTGGTTTTTTGCTATGGTGACAAGTAATATGGTAACAAGTTTTTGGGGGTTGGGGGAAGGATCACTAACCCCACCCCCCATCCCATTAGCAAATGGGGTTGGGGGTGGGGTCAATGACCCTCCCCCCAACCCTAATCCCATTAAAAAATTTAAAACCCGGCTTTACAGGCCGCGCAACCTTAAGGGTTGAAAACAAATTTTGATTATATTTTTTACAATATAAAATTTCATATATATATATATATATATATATATATATATATATATATATATATATATTACTAACCACATTTTAATATTAAAATAATTTAATATTATTAATATTTTAATATTAACAATATTTGGATTTTTTTTATTTAGAACTACAATCAAGGTAATACTATTTATATCATTAATTGTGGTAACAAATTTTCAGTTTTATACTTGAGATTTTCTTTTGTGAAAATTTGATACGATAAGAGTAAGAGGTTTTAAACCCAAGCCAAGTCAAAATTTCACCTTTTAGTATATCAAAGTGTAATGGGTTTTCCTAAGGAAATTTAACAATAACTTAGCAATTAATTTGCACATTCTAAGGAGGCTAAAGCCTATGTTGCAATGTGATACTTCGTTTTCTCTAATAGTGTTTAAGAATTACTATATCTTTATTAACAAAGTAAAAAAAAGTGAATCTAAGTTTTTTGCATTTATTTGAATAAAGTTTAACTTTCTTTCAATTACTATAAGAAAATTTGGAAAAACATAATTGTTCATAACCTTATAATTTTCATGGAATACAATAAAAAGTAACTATTTCTTTCCTTTTTCAAACTACAAATTTCAACCAATCTCACAACCAATTTTAACAAGGTTTTCAATAAGTTTTAAAAACGAGAACTAATATCTTTCCAATGAGATCTACACAATTTTGTGGGAAATAAATCATCTACAATGAGGTAAGATATTCCCTTTATAACTTCTTTCCTATTACAAAAAACTAGCTTTACAAAAACAAATCTTTCTTTCCCCTTTTCAACATATAAAACAACTTTAATATCTAAAGATCAATAAAACTTTTCTTCACAAGGATTAATACAATATCTTCCACTTAAAGTGTGAAATTTTACAAGAATCAAAGCTAAAATGAAATACAATATTACAAGTCTTCCACCCTAAGTGGGAATAATGAGGTTTTCTCACAAGAAAAGATTTCTTTTGGACACCAACAAAAGATCCAAGTTTCACATCACCAACAAGATCTCCACCATGTTTCATTTAATCAAAAACAAAAATGGGGGAGAGGCAACACTCTCCACCCAACCAATAATCTAATTAGGAGAAGAAGCTATCCTCCTGATTGGTATCTGCGCCCCAACCACATTGCAATGAAAAATGGATGCAACTCATGGAAACAAAACAAGCTTCCACATAATAATACAAGGATTCCACAACCATACCAAAACACAAACAACTCAAACTATAATCACAAGAAGAACTAACACAATATACAAGGCTTCAAATTATAAAACCAAAGGAGTAAGATCTATGAGGAGGTCACTTATGCCTCCCAATTGGAAATAGGTTCCTACCTTAAAACCCTCAAATATACATCTCAAAACCCGTAAACACTCTTATGCCTCCCTCAAGAACATCTTATTCCTCTCTCATTCTCTTATGCCTCCCTACAATATCTTATGTCTCCCTCATAAATAAAAGTAAAGAAATGCAAGTATTTTCTTGTCCAAGGTGGGGCACCCAACCCAACTCCCTCCAAATCATGAAATAAAATCTTATGCCTACCTACATATAAGATCTCCATACTCCCCTCCTACACCACAGTTAGGAGATCTAACCAAGCACCTAACAAGCATACCAAAACACACAAAAACATGCATATATACACAATATAAAAGAAATAATTTAAAAAGAGTATAGCTCCTACCTTTCCATACTAAAACAAAAACAACTCAAACTACAATCTCAAGAAGAACTAACACAATATACAAGGCTTCAAATTATAAAGCCAAAGGAGCAAGATCTATGGGGAGGTCCACCTATGCCTCCAAATGAAAAATAGGTGCCCACATTAAAACCCTCAAATATACGTCTCAAAAACCCTACACAATTTTATGCCTCCCTCAAGAACCTCTTATGCCTCTCACATTCTCTTATGCCTCCCTACAATCTCTTATGCCTCCCTAATAAAACACAGTAAGAAATGCAAGCATTTTCTGTCCAAGGTGGGGCCCTCAACCCAACTCCCTCCAAAGCATTAAATAAACTCTTATGCCTCAATAAATGTAATATCCCCATAGTCCCCTCCTACACCACACTTAGGAAATCTACCCAAGCACCCAACAAGCATACCAAAACACACAAAAACATGCACATATACATAATATAAAAGAAAACATTTAACAAGAGTATAAATCCTATCTTTCCATGGTAGAGCTTGATACAAGACTCACACACCAAGATTATTTAAGCCACAATCATCACCAAAAAGCTCCAAAAAGATACACAAGAACTCCAAAATCCTCCAACTCCAAAATTCAAGAACCGAAAAAAGAAATCAAGTAACCCCCCAAACAAGCAAAAGAACTAGAATAAATAGAAAACAGAGAGAGAAGAGGGGTGAGATGGATCCATGTAGAAAGACACATCACTCATTCGCAACTCCACCTCACAATTCAAACCTCAAGACCCAATGCACAGTAAATTGGTGGGTGATGTTGGTACCTGGATTTAACCTCCTTCACAACTTGAGTAGCATCATGGATTTTGCAAGACACCCAGAGGTAGATAGATGATTTTATATGTCATTTTGTAGCTGGGGGAGCAATCTATCTGACTTGTTGGCACTCAGGTTATGAAGGAGTGGGTAGAACCTCGAAAGGATTTTGATCTAACCCTCACTATTTTAGGTTGTTCCTTTCAACTAAGGTAAGATAACCTATACTACAGCCTCTGTTTTATGAAGGAGGTGGAGATATCCTTATACTGTACATATTGTATGGAGATCACCTTGGGAAAACATGATCAATCTTCCATTATTCAAACTCATCAGAGTTGTCACTACTAAATGATGGAAATGCTTTCAAGAAAAGGCTGAGGCTGCTAAAGACATGGTATGATCCTGATTTGCTTTGTGCATTTTTGTAAATGGATTGTATTCTTTTGTTGACACACAATGCAAATGTAGGGATAGTATGGGTAGGATGGGTTGTTTAGATTGATTTTTTGGTGGGTTATTGATGAGAAAAACTGGGATATATCAGATCTTTGATAACCTCTACAATACTTGAAACAACTATCATATAAAATGCTTCAAATAATCAGGACATTATTTCAACAAGAAGAGGCATAAATGGAAGCCCAGGAAACACTCTTCACACAACATTTGAGATCTCACCAAAAAATCTTGAAGTAAAGAACTCAATTAAACACAAAAATCCTTGATCAAACACACCTAAGGTGCCCCCAAAGGCTTACAAGAAATCTTTGTAGTCAAGGAAGGTAAAGTGATTTTAAATTTGTTTATCTCCTTATCAGATGAAGGCTCTTTTGAATATGAGATTGCAAATGCCACTAAACTATCAACCACAAATGGAGATCCTATGTGATTTCTAAAGAATTTCAATGCAAGATTGCAACAAGAACAATGAAAACTATTTGTAGGCATTTAAAAAATGATAACAAACACCATATTGCCCAGAAAAACATAGATTAACTCAAAAGCTTGTTAGATTCATCAACAGGGGAGAGTTTCATGAACAATCTCAGAGCTATGTGATGGCTATACACTTGTAGCCAACTGACATACATGAAGATCCAACACAGAAGAAATTATCCTAGTTCTTTGGTGGGTTTCTCAGAAGATGAGCTTTCTCTCAGAATTTGCTCGTGATTTCAAATTTTTTCCTGACCCTTTTCCATGTCTCCAAACATGAATTATATAACATTTCATTAAATTTGATTCTTCTTTCCCAAGAAAAGAATATGCCCAGCATCAAGTTTGTTACAAATCCACTCATGATATTTTTGAGAGTGACACTTAACCAATTTTGCGAGAAAGAGATGTCAGGCATGCCAAAAGGTAAATCATTACAAATCTTCATCATTATCCATTGTGGAGGCATGTTTTTCACCCTCCAGGCATGCAAACCCCTTTTATCTCATCATTTTACCTTTTCACCTTTTAAAACTACCTCTGTAACCTTCAAATTTGACATTTCACGTTTTGCACGGGCTTGAGTAAAATTTATCTCAAAAACACCTCAAATCTACAAATTGAGTCATGAAACCAATTTGAATGATCCTAAAATGCCATAACGACATGGAATCGCCAAACATTTGATGCAAAATTCACAATTCCAAGTTTCCTGGAGCAAAAAACAGGCGGCCAAAATGAAAATGTACAGTTTCCCTTGATCTTCTCTTTCTCCTTCAATCTAGGCCCTCTACGTGTCAAACTATGAATGGGAACAAATTCAGGCTCATTTTTTGACTTTTCAACCTTTTTGGAAAAATGGAAAAAAATTACTTTTTCCCCCGCCCCTCCGCCTTTGAATTTTGGAGCTGACACGTGGCACATGGTGGGTCCCATTGGGATCACGCTTCAATTCTACGCATTTTGACCTTTTTTGGAAAATTGGAAATTTTTCACATTTTGCCCCGAGGGCCCGCACCTCCGATTTCTCCCTCGCCAAGTGTCTCCTTGTGATTCGTCACGGGCCAATGCTCCAAATTTTGATTCTTAGTCTTTTTTGAAAAAGGGAAAAAATTCTCTCCTGCCCCCACTGACCCGCTTTGTCCTTTGCCACGTTTCCATCTCTCATTTTCCGTGGACCGATGGGCTTAATCTTCATTTTAACTCCCTTTAAGGCAAGAGAAAATTTTCAACTTTGTCTTCATGGGCCCGCAACTCTGATTTCTCCCCTGCCACGTGTCACTTGATGATTCGCTAGCGGGCTAGCACTTCAAATTTTTAATTCTAAGACTTCTTTGCAAAAGGGAAAAAACTCCCTCCTACCTCCGCCAACCCGCCGACCCGCCTTGTCTGCCATGTGTCACCTCCTCATTGGTCACAGGCCTGCGGGTAAAAATTTTCCCTTGCGCGTCCACCATTGTCCAAGCCATGAGGGCCATTGACTTCTACATCGACCGCATCCATTTATCTTATCCCCCTTTTGTAGACTTTTCACCTTTGCGTGTCCCACGTGTACTTTTGTCCCAAATGTCCTATGGACCGCGCGGGACAAAAACTTTTGCTTTTTCTGATTTTTCTACCTGCGGTGATTTTGGCTTTGCAGGTCCTGTGTGTACTTTTGTCCCAAATGTCCCATGGACCACACGGGACAAAAACTTATGCTTTTTCTGATTTTCTTTACCTGTGGCGATTTCTTCTTTGCATGTCTCATGAGTCCTGAAGTCCCAACTATCCCACAGACTGCCTAAGACAGAAAGTTCTGACTTAGATGATTCCTTTGTATTTCGGCCCCAAACTTGATACAATGAACCTTGTCATAACCCACACATTTTGAAGAACTAGGGCACAAACAAGGCATGTATGGGTGCTTCTTCACGAATGAGGCATGGAAAATGATTTTCAAATGGATTAAGGCATGGAAACAAAGGTAACAGCTTCATTTCACCCATTAAAACTATAGAAAATGTTTCAGGAGATGTAGAGTGAAAGGAAAATTAGGGAAAAATAATAGAGGATCAAAATGGACACTAACATCGGCTCCATCTCGAGGATGGGCACTCCCAGTGAGTGCCACAAGAACAACGTAGACCAAGTGCATAAATAAACCATTGGGCAAAGGAGTCACGAGCCAAAATCACGAAAAACCAGCTGAGAACCCAACAAAAATGGCTGCCACACAGCATGGAAAACCACAAACCAACAAAACACCAAAAACAGAGCAAAAAACCAAACACTATACACTGTACAAGTTGTGCATACATCCAATTTGGGGATTAATTCAAGAAATGCTTCAGATGCCTGTCATTAACAAGAAATTCAAGCAATTCCCCATCTTAATATTTGAGAAAAAGGGTATGCTCACTAATTCTGATATCAATGGAGTAAGGGCCCATCCATAATGCATCAAATTTTCCATGTTTTCCCTTAACTTCATTTATGCTATCCCATAACAAAATTAAATCTCCAATATTGAAGGCCCTAGGAGTGACCTTATTTTTAAACAATATTTTCAAATTCTCTCAGAATCTGACATGCCACTGGTCAGATGCTCTTCTCTCTTCATCTAGCTCCATAATCTGATTGATCCTTGCTTTATATGGATTGACTTCTTCATCCTCAAGTTGATGAAAAAACTAAAATGAAGATAATTGCAGATGTAAGGGCAGTAGAGCTTGAGTTCCATATACCAACTCAAAGGGGCTCTTTCCGGTAACTCTTTTGGCAATGATTCTATCAGCCCAAATTGTAAATTTTAGTTTTTCACCCCACTTTCTCTTGTTCAAATCCAAGGTTCTCCTAATGATCTTCAACAAGTTATTATTGCTGGACTCAACTTGTCAATTTCCTTGGGGATTATAGTTTGAAGAATAAGTTGGATTGGTTCCATATCCTTCGCACATTGCCATAAAAGGCTTAGCTCTGAAACACATGGCCTTATCAGCCACAATCTTGACTAGCACACCAAATCTGCATAGGATATTATTCAACAAGAAGTCCATAACAACTTGGTGTGCTGCTTTCTTGGTGGGGATTGCCTCTACCCACTTTGTAAAATAATCAGTGGCTACAAGAATCCAATTATGGCCGTCACTACAAGGATCTGAAATCTCACCAATGAATTATATCCCCCACTATTTGAAAGGAGCTTCAATTGATACATTTTGTAAAGGAAGGGAGCCTGAAGCTTTCGTTCTTCTAGAGAAACATTGGAAACTTTCACATCTTCTAATCAACATGGTTGCATCTTTGAAAAGAGTAGGCCACCAATAACTAGCTCTCAAAACTTTGTGTGTTGTAACCCTTCCAGCAAAGTGTCCTCCACAAACTCCCCCATGGAAATCAGTAATTACTTTGGGAGCTTCATCTTTAGTTACACACTTCAAGAGGACACCTTCAGGGTTCTTCCAAGCTAGCCCAAAGTCAACGATGATGTATTTTTGAGAACTAGCTTGAGGGATATTTTCTAATTTTTATTTAAATGATCAGGCTAGCATAGATGTCTAAGGTAAAAGATTATATCCTTGTACCACTCAGATCTTACAAATTTTTTAAGAACATCTTCCCTTTCTTCCTCTACTTCATTTACTTCCACAGTCTGCAAGTTGCTCTCAGCCATGAGCTTGGCAAGATCCAAACCTCTTACTAACTTTATGGTTTGGATGTTCATATCATACTCCCTATAGTTTGTTAACCCACCTACATCTCTTGCTTGAAATCTCCATCTCTGATAGGACATATTTTACCATTGTGTGGCGAACATAAGAAACGACTTTTGAACTTAAGATATAAGGCCTGAAAACTTTTGTTTCTTTCAACAAGGAAAATGCTTGTTTTTCCATGATTGTATATTTCAACTCAGTAGCTTGTAAATCCTTGCTAAAGAAAGCAATATGCCTCTCATCCCCATCTTCATCCTTTTTGAGCAAAACATATGCAATAGTATTTTCAAAAGCAAAGGAGAAAATTTGAAAGGGCTTTTTGTAATTCAAAGATGCCAAGACAGGTGCATGTTTAAGTGCTTCCTTGATTCCTTCAAAATCCTGAATAGTAGCCTCCTCCCATTTGATAACTTGGTCTTTCTTTAACATGCATGTGATAGGAAGAGTCAACTCAGCAAAATTGGAAAAAAACCTTCTAATGAAATTGATTTGCCGAAAGAAAGATTGGATGCCCTTCTTTGTTTTTGGAATTGGCACCTCGTTGATTGCTTCTATTCTCTCAGGGTCGATCATGACACCATCCTTTGAAACAATATGATCAAGAAGCTTGGCCTTTTACACCCCAAAGTGACACTTCTTTGGATTGAGAGAGATTCCAAACTCTCTACATCTGATCAACATCCTTTCCAAATGCTGCAAGTGGTCCTTTCTACTCCTTGAAAATATAATCACATCATCTTTATAAACTGCAATGAATTCATTTATATAACCAGAAAAAGTAACATCCATTGGTCTTTGAAAAGTAGCTCCAGCATTCATGAGACCAAAATGCATTCTCACATAAACATATGTTCCCCAAGGAGTGGTAAAAATAGTTTTAAATCTTTCTAACTCCTTGACAACAACCTGATTGTAGCCAGAGAAACCATCTAAGGTGGACAACAATTTAGATATAGTCACTAACTGCAGCATGTTCTCCATGTTTGGAAAAGGATAATTTTCCTTTAGTGAATCTCTATTCAGATTTCTGAAGTCTACACAAAGTCTGATATCTCCATTCTTCTTGCTGACTGCCACAAGGTTTGCAACCCAAGATGAATACCTTGTGGGCTGAATGATCCCTCCCTCCTTTAGTTTCTTCAATTCATCTTGCATTTTCATGGAGAGAAGTGGATTAATTGGCCTTTTCTTTTTTTGAATGGTTTGGCATTTGTTTCAAGAGGGATCTCATGCTGAAATAAGTCTTGTCTATATGCTTTCAACTCTGAATATGACCATGCAAGACAGTCCTGATATTTCTTTAACAGTTGAACATAAGACTATTTCTACTCTTTATTTAGACTGCTGCCCAACAAAAAAATTTCTTGGTTTATCCTTTATTCCCAAGTCATGATCTTCCACATCCCTTGAGGCATACATGTTTCTATTGATGATGCAATCAGCAGTTGCTAAAATTTGACTCAAGAGCAACAAGACCTCTAGGAATGGTGTTAGTTTTCAATTAGATAATATACTTTCCAAAAAAAGTCTCTCTTCCTTCAGTCACACACACCATTGGTTCCCAATCAATATGTTGATCTACAAACTCACCTTGATTTTGCAAGAACCTTTATACTTGAGTATCACCATCAAACACTTGTCAATGGTTGATATTAACAGGGACAACTAGCCTAGTAAACACTTCCACATTATACTCACAATAAGGTGAAACAGTGCAATCTCCAAATCTTGACCCCAACACTGCCAACTTGTCAGCAACAGCATTCATACTTCTATCATGATGCAAAATATTGAAATAATCAAACATTTCAATTAGATCCCAAACTGCATGCTTATATTGCTTCACCCACTGATTTTTTGTAGCATACAGTTTTCTTATTTATTTCACAACTAACTATGAATCTCCCTTTGCAATGATGTCCTTGACACCATACTTCCATGTAATTCTTAGACCCAACAACAAGGCTTCATACTCAGCAATGTTGTTAGTACATTCAAAATTAAGCTTGAAAGAAAAAAAAAATTCTTCCAATGTAGGAGAAATCATAATTACACCAGCACCATTTCCAAATTTAGAGCAAGATCCATTGAATAGCAAGGTCCAAGGAGAACATACCTAGCTTAAGAAACTTTTATTGATCCATTTTGTGTTCTTTTCCATCAGCAAAACCAATAAAATTATCAGCATCAACCTTAGCAAACAACACCTCATAGGAAGCATTATTTGGATCCTCAATTAGATGTAACATTTTCTTTTCTCCATAGAGTTTGACAAGGCTGCCTTTAATGGGAATAGTAGTAAAAGACATGTCCATTTGGATACTTCCTCCAACACTTTCAGCCCACTTTCTTGATAATAACATACCTCACTTGGCAGGGTAATCAACAATCACAACATCAAGTTTTAAATTTCTCCTAGGATAAGATGCGAGCTGCACTACCAAAAATTTCACACAACCAACTACCGACATTTCTCTTGAGTCCATGGCAATACACTTTCCATATGACTACTATTAATTTTATATCTAACTCATTCATGACTTCTAGAGGCATGACATTATATGATGCACCAGAATCAAACATACAATTGTGAAGTAACCTATCCTTTATAATCAAAGTTGCGAAAAATGGATCAACATTCAATTGGGAATCAACCAAAGATGTCCCCAAATATGCCTCAGGTGTCTCTCAAAAATCCTCTATTGCTGGTGGTGTTCCAAGGTCTACAATGATCTGAGGAGGATTTTGAACAACATTTACATTTCTGCCTAGAATATTCTTCTCTTCTTTTAACCCCAAGTACTCAAATTCTCTCTTCTTATGCTCAGGAATTATAAGACAACTAAATGATTGGAACACTTAATTTGATTTGGCTCAATACTTGGGATATGTCATAGGGAACACTCTTTGGCAAAACATAGCATTGGAAGGGAGACAAGAAGATTTATTTGATGGTAAAGGATTCTTAGTATCTTGGGCATGAGGAGGACTGCAATTTTTGGCTTGGGGCAGTAGAGCTTTTGGCAAGTGTTTCTTTCCTAGGAGCTTCTTTGGGAATGCTTGTGACCAAGGGTGTTTTAGGTTTGGCTTAAGGATCAAATCCCTTAAAAACCTTGCTTCTAGTGTTATAATCTTTCTCTTGAGCTATAACAACATTCATAAAAAATTATCTATCTTCCTCCGAAGGGATACCAACCATCATACTTCTTAATCATCAAAGCTCTTAAGTATTCAAAGTCATTGTTAGGAATTTCAAAAGATTGCACTACATCAACTTTAAGAGTATGAGGGGGAAGAAAAACTTGTACCCGTTTGATGCAATCCCAAAAGGTAGCAACAGTCC
This sequence comes from Taxus chinensis, assembly GCA_019776745.2. Taxonomy (NCBI): domain Eukaryota; kingdom Viridiplantae; phylum Streptophyta; class Pinopsida; order Cupressales; family Taxaceae; genus Taxus; species Taxus chinensis. The sequence continues at coordinate 868,560,187 of CM034151.1, read as the reverse complement.
TAGCACTTATTACTTCAATAGATGTTTCTCCTCCTTGTGAGCTTAAAGAACATCCCACCATGAAAATATCCTCATTAGTACCATTATCATTATTATTTTCACCTTCTTACTGGTCCACTTCACATGGAGGATGGGGTATAAAACACCTATTACACTAATCAATATCAGTAACCTCTTCAACAAAAACAAACCCTAACAGTTAAGGGATCAGGTAACACTCTTCCTTGATGTGCTTGACGATGTCTATTTACAGACCCCATAGGTCCTTTCCCTCTATCATCTGCCCTTTGATCACCTCTAGGATGATTGGAAAATCTATCATGGTTTTGTGCTCTTGGCTGACCTTGTGAAATCAACCCAATTCCTTTCTCAGCTCTTGCTAACTTATATGAGATTTCTTTGACAAACCCCTACCAAAGTTTTCACAACCTCCTCCAAAATCAGCTCCCTTGATAACTTGAGGTTTTTCAGGGTCTATAAATTTTACACCATCTCTCTTGAGAGGTTTCCCAACGGCCTTAATGTTATTTTCAATTTGAAGTGCCCATGGCGAAAGCCTGTACCTTAAATTGGTAGGGTTCTTGTCTCTTAGGTAATAGGCTACTTTCTTATCAAATGAAAATGCATATTTGATTAAACAAGATTCATCACAAGGCCTCAGATTAACTATCAGCCTTCTCAAATTTTTTTTAAACCTTGCGTTGAAGTCATGAACTAATTCATTGGGGTTATTCTTGATGTTCTCAAACTCAGACAAGAGAAACCTAGGATCAGTCCTATCACCATATTACAACCTAAATGCGTTCTTCATTTTAGTCCAAGAGTCAATAGAATTATCAGGCAGAGCCTTGTACTAATCCCTAGCATCCTCTTCTAGTGTATGAATAAACAATTTGACATACACATCCTCAAAATATATCTCATAATATTCCATCATATTATCAAAAGTTTGAGATGTTGATCACCAGTAATAGTATTATTACCCTGGAATTTTGGAAACCTATTTCTAACATCTTGTGGGACAGCATTTGGGTAACCATCCATTCCTCTAAAATCTATAGGACCAAAGGTGTTAACAAAAAATGGAGGTCTAGGCTCAGCCATATTGTTTGGTGGAGGTGATCTTGGAGGTGAAACAAGCTAATGAGGAGTGCAAGATCTTTGGGACTAAAGAATGTGATTCACAATACTGGTATTCTCTAAGTGCTTACTTTCTTGGAAAGTTTTATTTGGATTAAAACACAGAGGTACAAATTGGAGAAGGAACTCACCCGGTTCAGCAGAAAGACCTTCACTAGCTGAGGCAAACAAGTTTATGAGAGGATTGCTTGAATCAGAATCACTAGAAGAAGAGTGATAATCCTCTACCAAAGGCTGATCTATCTCACTGATGGATATATCTTTGCATGATGTCTAACCTTTAACAAATTTCCAAACTTTTCTCCCTTCAAAATCTAAATTCCTTGAATCTGTAAACAACTTGTTAGGAGAGTCTCTAAGGAAGAGAGATATTCTTCCTTCCAGTTTTGTAGAGATTGGCAACACAAAAGTAAATGACAGAAAGGTAAGACATTGGTATTTTACAATATTAGAACAACATGGAGTTGCCACTAAGGATTTTCACCCTAGTTGTGCAAATGCACTAAAATACTCTGTCAAATAAGTATCAGCACTGAAAATCTTGCTAGAATTTATAGATCAGACCTTCCTTTCTTGAATTAATCACCCACAAATTAAAATAAGGTGCAACCATTACTAGAAACTGATAAAATTACAAGAAGAACTTGTAACCTTCATTTAATCCTTACAAATAAGATTATAAAATGATGCCTCAACAATGTATTTGCATGCAGAATTTGCAAAGGAAATTACCAGGGTTTGATATGCATTCAGATATCTCAAATATTCTCAACAAGTTCCTAGTAGAGTCATTAGAAATTTTGTTTGATGGGCTAAAGCACAAAATAAGTATTACCACGGATCTGAAGCACTAAAATACATAATAATATTCCCCATAAATAGTGCCATTTAGGTGTTGTTGACGAGCTCAAAAGAATCTGAACTAGAAGCAGATTAACAAATTAGTCTAGATATTACATTCTTTCTCCCCGGAAATGGCACCATTTAGGTGTTGTTGAGGGGCTCAAAAGATTATGAACTGGAATAAAATTAACAAATTAGTCTGGATATTGCATTCTTCCTCCCAGGCAATGGCACCATTTAGGTGTTGGTACCCAGATTTAATCTCCTTCATAACTTGAGTAGCATCATGGATTTTACAAGACACTCAGAGGTAGATAGATGATTTTATATGTCGTTTTGTAGCCGGGGGAGGAATCTATCTAACTTGTTGGCACTCAGGATTTGAAGGAGTAGGAAGCACCTTGAAAGGATTTTGATCTAACCCTCACTATTTTAGGTTGTGGCTTTCAACCAAGGTAAGAGAACCTATACTGCATCCTCTATTTTATGAAGGAGGTGGAGATATCCTTATACTATGCATATTTTATGGAGATAGCCTCGAGAAAACATGATCAATCTTCCATTATTCAAACTCAACAGAGCTGTCACTAATAATGATGGAATTGCTTTCAAGACAAGGCTGAGGCTGCTAGAGACATGGTATGATCCTGATTTGCTTTGTGCATTTTTGTAAATGGATTGTATTCTTTTGTTGACACACAATGCAGATGTAGGGGTAGTATGGGTAGGATGGGTTATTTAGAATGATTTTTTTGTGTAGTATTGATGAGAGAAATTGGGATATATCAGATCTTTGATAACCTCTACAATATTTGAAACAACTATGAGATAAAATGCTTCAAATAATCAAGACATTCTTTCAACCAGAAGAGGCATAAATGGAAGCCCAAGCAACATTCTTCACAAAATATTTCAGAGCTCACCATACAATATTGAAGTAAAGAACTCAATTAAACACAAAAATCCTTGATCAAACTATGCCTAAGGTGTCATCAAAGCATTACAAGCAATCTTTGCAGTCATGGAAGGTAAAGTGATTTTAAATTTGTTTATCTCCTTATCAGATGAAGGCTCTTCTGAATATGAGATTGCAAATGCCACTAAACTATCAACCAAAAATGGAGATCCTGTGTGATTTGTAAAGACTTTCAATGCAATATTGCAACAAAAAAAATGAAAATTATTTGCAGGCATTTAAAAAATGATAACAAACACCATATTGCCATGAAAAACACGGATTAACTCAAAAGCTTGTTAGATTCATCAGCAGGGGAGAGTTTCATGAACAATCTCAGAGCTGTGTGATGGCTATACACTTGTAACCAACTCACATACATAAAGATCCAACACAGAAAAAATTATCCTGGTTCTTTGGTGGGTTTCTCAGAAGATGCGATTTCTCTCAGAATTTGCTCATGATTTTAAATTTTTTCCTGACCCTTTTGCATGTTTCCAAACATGCATTATATAACATTTCATTACATTTGATCCTTCTTTCCCAAGAAAAGAATATGCCCAGCATAAATTTTGTTACAAATCCATTAATGATATTTTTTAAAGTGACACTTAACCAATTCTGCGAGAAGGAGATGCCAGGCATGCATAAAGGTAAATCATTACAAATCTTCATCATTATCCATTATGGAGGCCCATTTTTCACCCTCCAGGCATACAAACCCCCTTTCTCTCATCATTTTACCTTTTCACCTTTTAAAACTACCTTTGCAACCTTCAAATTCGACATTTCACATTTTGCACGGGCTTGAGTAAAATTTATCTCAAAAACACCTCAAATGTGCAAATTGAGTAATGAAACCGATTCCAATGATCCTAGAAGGCCAAAACGACATGGAATCACAAAAAAATTGATGCAAAATTCACAATTCCAAGTTTCATGGAGCAAAAAAATGGTGGCCAAAATGAAAATGTATAGTTTCCCTTAATCTGCTCTTTCTCCTTTAATCTGGGCTCTCCACGTGTCAAACTATGATTAGGAACAAATTTGGGCTCATTTTTTGACTTTTCAAGATTTTTGGAAAAATGGAAAAATTTGAATTTTTTCCCTGCCCCTCCGCCTTTGAATTTTGGAGCTGACACGTGGCACATGGTGGGTCCCATTGGGATCACGCTTCAATTCTGTGCCTTTTAACCTTTTTTGGAAAATTGGAAAATTTTCACCTTTTTCCCCGCAGGCCCACACCTCCGATTTCTCCCTTGCCACGAGTCTCCTTGTGATTCGTCACGGGCCAACGCTCCAAATTTTGTTTCTCAATATTTTTTGCAAAAGGGAAACAATTCCCTCCTACCCCCGTCATCCTGCCGACCCGCTCTCTCCTCTGTCACATTTCCATATCTCATTTACCACAGACCCGTGGGCTTAATCTTCATTTTAACTCCTTTTAAGCCAAAGGAAAATTTTTAACTTTTTCTCTGCGGGCCCGCACCTCTGATTTCTCCCCTGCCATGTGTCACTTGATGATTCACCAGAGGTCCAGTGCTTCAAATTTTGATTGTAAGTCTTCTTTGCTAAAGGGGAAAAATTCCCTCCTGCCTACGCCAACCCATCGACCTACCTTTTCTACCACGTGTCACGTCCTCATTGGTCGTAGGCCTGCGGGTATAAATTTTCCCTTGTGCGTCCACTATTGACTGGGTCGTGAGGGTCGTTGACTTCTGCATTGGCTGCATCCATTTATATTGGCCCCCTTTTGCAGCCTTTTCGCCTTTACGCGTCCCACGTGTCCCACGTGTACTTTTTTCCCAAATGTCCCACGGACCGCGCGGGACAAAAAGTTCCTTTTTTTCTGATTTTCATTACCTACCATGATTTCAGCTTTGCACGTCCCACATGTAATTTTGTCCCAAATGTTCCGTGGACCGCGCGGGACAAAAACTTCCGCTTTTTCTTATTTTCTTTACCTGCGGTGATTTCAGCTTTGCGTGTCCCACGCATCCTAATGTCCCAACTATCCCGCCGACTTCCTGGGACAGAAAGTTCTGACTTATCTGATTCCTTTGTATTTCAGCCCCAAACTTGATATGATGAACCTTGGCATGACCCGCACATTTAGAAGAACTAGGGCACAAATAAGGCATGTATGGGTGCTTCTTCACTAATGAGGCATGGAAAATGATTTTCAAATGGATTAAGGCATGGAAACAAAGGCAGTAGCTTCACTTCACCCATTAAAATTGTAGAAAACGTTACAAGAGATGAAGAGTGAAAGGAAAATTAGGGAAAAATAATAGAGGATCAAAATGGACACCAACATCAGCTCCAGCTTGGGAATGGACACTCCCAGTGAGTGCCACAAGAACAACATAGACCAAGTGCCAAAATTATCCATTGGGCAAAGGAGTCACGAGCCAAAATCACTAAAAACCAACTAAAAACCTGACATAAATGGCTTCTACACAGCAAGGCAAACCACAAACCAACAAAACACCAAAAACAGAGCAAAAAACCAAACACTATACAATGTACAAGTTGTGCATACCTCAAATTTGGGGATTAATCCAAGAAATGCTTCAGATGCCTACCATTTACAGGTAATTCAAGAAATTCCCCATCTAAATATTTGAGAAAAAAGGTATGCTCACCAATTCTGATATCAATGGAGTAAGGGCCCATCCATAATGCATCAAATTTTCCATGTTTGCCCTTATCTTCATTTCTGTTGTCCCATAACAAAACCAAATCTCCAATATTGAAGGCCCTAGGAGTGACCTTCTTATCAAACAATCATTTCAACTTCTCTCTGAATCTGACATGCCTCTGGTGGGATGCTCTTCTTTCTTCATCTAGTTCCACAATCTGATTGATCCTTGCTTCATATGGATTGTCTTCTTGATCCTCAAGTTGTTGAACAAACTTAAATGAAGAAAATTACAGATGTAAGGGCAGCAGAGCTTGAGTTCCATATACCAACTCAAAGGGGATCTTTCCAGTAACTCTTTTGGCAGTGATTCTATCAGCTCAAACTGTAAATTTCAGTTGTTCACCCCACTTTCTCTTGTTCAACTCCAAGGTTCTCCTAATGATCTTCAACAAGTTCTTATTGTTTGACTCAACTTGTCCATTTCCTTGGGGATTATAGTTTGAATAACAAGTCGGATTGGTTCCATATTGTTTGCACATTGCCATAAAAGGTTTAGCTCTAAAACACATGGCCTTATCAGCCACAATCTTGACTAGCACACCAAATCTGCATAGGATATTATTCAACAAGAAGTCCATAACAACTTGGTTTGTTGCTTTCTTGGTGGGGATTGCCTCTACCAACTTTGTAAAATAATCAGTAGCTACAAGAATCCAATTATGGCCAGCACTAAAAGGATCTAAAATCTCACCAATGAAGTCCATCCCCCACTATTTAAAAGGAGCTTCAATTGATACAGGATGCAAAGGAAGGGAGCTTGAAGCTTTCATTCTTCCAGAGAAATGCTGGCAGCTTTCACATCTTCTAATCAGCATGGTTGCATCTTTGAAAATAGTAGGCCACCAATAACCAGCTCTCAAAACTTTGTGTGTTGTAACCCTTCCAGCTCTAAGGAAGAGATATCTTCTTTCTTCCAGTTTTGCAAAGATTAGAAACACAAAATTAAATGACAGAAAGGTAAGACACTGGTATTTATCAATATTAGAACAACATGGAGTCGCCAGTAAGAAATTTCACCCTAGTTGTGTAAATGCACTAAAATACTCTGTCAAATAATTATCAGCACTAAAAATTTTGCTAGACTTTATAGATCAGACCTTCCTTTCTTGAATCAATCAACCATAAATGAAAATAAGGTGCAACCATTGCTGGAAAACTGATAAAATTATAGCCAGAACTTGTAACCTTCATTTAATCCTTACAAATATGATTATAAAATGATGCTTCAACAACGTATTTGCATTTAGTATTTGCAAAGGACATTACTAGGTTTGATATGCATTCAGATATCTCCAATATTCTCAACAAGTTCCCAGTAGAGTCGCCAAAAATGTTGTTTGATGGGCTAAAAGCATAGAAGAAATATTACCAGGGATCTGAAGCACTGAAATACAGAATAATATTCCATGGAAACAACGCCATTTAGGTGTTGTTTGATGGGCTCAAAAGAATATGAACTAGAAGCATATTAACAAATTAGTCTAGATATTACATTCTTCTTCCCAAGAAATGGTGCCATTTAGGTGTTGTTGACGGGTTGAAAAGAATATGAACTAGAAGCATATTAAAAAATTAGTCTGGATATTGCATTCTTCTCTCCCCAGTAGCGGCACTATTTAGGTGTTGGTACCTGGATTTAATCTCCTTCACAACTTGAGTAGCATCATGGATTTTGCAAGATACTCAGAGGCATATAGATGATTTTATATGTCATTTTGTAGCTGGGGGAGCAATCTATCTGACTTGTTGGCACTCAAGCTCTGAAGGAGTCGGTAGAACCTCAAAAGTATTTTGATCTAACCCTCACTATTTTAGGTTGTGCCTTTCAACCAAGGTAAGCATAGCCTATACTGCAGCCTCTGTTTTATAAAGGAGGTGGAGATATCCTTATACTGTGCATAATGTATGGAGACGGCCTTGGGAAAACATGATCAATCTTCCATTATTCAAACTCAAACATATCTATCACTACTAAATGATGGAAATGCTTTCAAGACAAGGCTGAGGCTGCTAGAGACATGGAATGATCCTGATTTGCTTTTGTGCATTTTTGTAAATGGATTGTATTTGGTTTTTGACATACAATGTAGATCCAGGGGTAGTATGGGTAGGATGGGTTGTTTAGATTGATTTTTTTATGGGGTATTGACGAGACAAACTGGGATATATCAGATCTTTGATAACCTCTACAATACTTGAAACAACTATCAAATAAAATGCTTCAAATAATTAAAGACATTCTTTCAACCAGAAGAGGCATAAATGGAAGCCCAAGCAGCACTCTTCACACAATCTTTGAGAGCTCACCACAAAATCTTGATGTAAAGAACTCATTTAAACAAAAAAAACCCTTGATCAAACCACGCCTAAGGTTCCCCCAAAGGCTTACAAGCAATCTTTGCAGTCATGGAAGGTAAAGTGATTTTAAATTTTTTTATTTCCTTATTAGATGAAGGCTCTTCTAAATATGAGATTACAAATGCCACTAAAATATCAAACAGACAATGGATATCCTGTGTGATTTCTAAAGACTTTCAATGCAAGATTACAACAAGAACAATGAAAACTATTTGCAGGCATTTAAAAAATGATAACAGACACCATATTGCCCAAAAAAAACATAGATTAACTCAAAAGCTTGTTATATTCTTCAGCAGGGGAGAGTTTCATGAACAATCTCAGAGCTATGTGATGGCTATACACTTGTAACCAACTAACATACATGAATATCCGACACAGAAGAAATTATCCTGGTTCTTTGGTGGGGTTTCTCAGAAGATGAGCTTTCTCTCAAAATTTTCTCATGATTTTTTGATTTTTTCCTGACCCTTTTACATGTCTCCAAACATGCATTATATAACATTTCATTACATTTGATCTTTCTTTCCCAAGAAAAATAATATGCCCAGCATCAAGTTTGTTACAAATCCACTCATGATATTTTTGAAAGTGACACTTAACCAATTCTGTGAGAAGGAGATGCCAGGCATGGAAAAAGGTAAGGCATTACAAATCTTCATCATTATCCATTGTGGAGGCATGTTTTTCACGCTCCAAGCATGCAGACCCCCTTTCTCTCATCATTTTACCTTTTCACCTTTTTAAAACTACCTCTACAACCTTCAAATTTGACATTTCACGTTTTCGCATGGGCTTGAGTAAAATTTATCTCAAAAACACCTCAAATATGCAAATTGAGTAATGCAATCGATTCCAATGATCCTAGAAGGCCAAAACGACATGGAATCACCAAATGTTTTTATGAAAATTTGATGCAAAATTCACAATTCCAAGTTTCCTGGAGCATAAAAATAGTGGCCAAAATGAAAATGTACAGTTGCCCTTGATTTACGCTTTCTCCTTCAATCTGGGCCCTCCACATGTCAAACTATGATTGGGAACGAATTCAGGCTCATTTTTTTGACTTTTCAACCTTTTTGGAAAAATGGAAAAATTTGACCTTTTCCCCCACCCCTCCACCTTTTAATTTTGGAGTGTACACGTGGCACATGGTGGGTCCCATTGGGATCGCGCTTTAATTCTACGCATTTTGACCTTTTTTGGAGAATTGGAAAAATTTCACCTTTTGCACCGTGGGCCCACACCTCCAATTTCTCCCTTTCCACGTGTCTCCTTATGATTTGTCATGGGCCAGCGCTCCAAATTTTGATTCTGAGTTTTTTTTGCAAAAGGGAAAAAAATTCCCTCCTACCCTAGCCGGCCCACTGACCTGCTCTTTCCTCTCCCACATGTCCATCTCTCATTTTCCACTGACCCGTGGGTTTAATCTTCATTTTAACTCCCTTTAAGCCAAGAGAAAATTTTCAACTTTGTCTCCGCAAACCCGCACCTCTGATTTCTCCCCTACCACGTGTCACTCAATGATTCACTAGCGGGCCAGCACTTCAAATTTTGATTCTAAGTCTTCTTTGCAAAAGGGAAAAAATTCCCTCCTACCCCCGCCAACCCACCGACCCACTTTTTCTGCCACGTGTCACCTTGTCATTGGTCGCAGTTATGTGGGTCAAAATTTTTCCTTACGCATCTATCGTGTATTGGGTTGTGAGGGTCATTGACTTCCACATCGGTTGCATTAATTTATCTTGCCCCCCTTTTGCGGCCTTTTCGCATTTGCGCGTCCTGCGCGTACTTTTGTCCCAAATTTCCCACAGACCACGTGGGACAAAAAACTTCCATTTTTTCTGATTTTCATTAGCTGTGGAGATTTCAGCTTTGCACATCCCACACGTACTTTTGTCCCAAATGTCCTACGGACTGCACGGGACAAAAAATTCTACTTTTTCTGATTTTATTTACTTGCGACGATTTCAGCTTTACATGTCCCATGTGTCCTGATGTCCCAACTGTCCCGCGGACCACCTAGGACAGAAAGTTCTGACTTAGCCGATTCCTTTGTATTTCAGCCCCAAACTTGATACGACGAACCTTGGCATGACCCGCACATTTGGAAGAAATAGGGCACAAACAAGGCATGTGTGGGTGCTTCTTCACGAATGAGGCATGGAAAATGATTTTCAATTGGATAAAGGCATGGAAACAGATGCAGCAGCTTCATTTCACCCATTAAAACTATAGAAAATGTTTCAGGAGATGCAGAGTGAAAGGAAAATTAGGGAAAATTAATAGAAGATCAAAATGGACACCAACAGGTGAGAGGAATTAAAAATTACATACACACACAATCCAAGCCCACAGCCCCTAAGAACAACTTTAATTACATGAAAGAAAGTGCAGTAAAAGTTTACCTTTTTGTCTTCCAATAACACATAATGGGGGTCTAATTTTTTGACTCCCCAATCCATAGGTAGGGTTGGTATAGAAATTTTAGAGGTGTGGGACAAGTTTTAAATTGTCCTACAAGCCTCCAAAATTGGCCCTTAAGGCCAAATCCGAATTTCCATGAAGGGGTAGAGTGTACAACACTCAAGATCACAAGCACTCCACTTACAAAAAATAATGCAAAGAGCCATCAAATCTAATAAATTAATTATTTTTTCCCATCCCTAATTAATTTAGAACATGATTAATTAACTAAATTAAGACATAATTTTAAATAATTAACACAAGGAAATTACATCACTATAAAATAACATACTAAAATTAAATAAAAGGAAGCTAAATAAAATAACAACACACAAACCCCTTGGTTACAATTAGAGGTAAAACCCTCCATGGGGACCTCCTAATAATAATTCAAACACACATAAAAGAAATACATGTTTCGATGGTGACCATTTTTGAATTCATCTAGCATTCCAATGTGGTTGGTCTCCAATCCCCCCCATTGTTTATTGTGATAATTTTTACCTGCAAAAACACATAATACCTCCTTCGGCCTCGTGGCCGCATCAAAACATCCAAGATAAAATATTGCAATATAAATCCACAATCATCTATATATGAATCAAATCATCATCTAGGAAAGTAAAGTTATCATTCACAATTTCTAACAACATCTCGATTCTACATTTCATCATTATCAATAGGATCACAAGATTAGTTCAATTGTTAAGGTCTACTCGATATGACAAAAATATCACATGTGAGAAATATATAACTATGTCAATAACATATCATCCTCAATATAAAATGTCTCTAATAACCCACACACCACATACTATGAATCGAGATCCAGCAATAGTCTCAATATCTCTAACATCTAACATCATGCTAAGTAAAAAATAATGCAAAATATCCATAAGTATAGTCAACAATATAGAAAACAATAGTAATAAATGTCGAAGGGAAGTGGGAAATACATCCCCCTCCCCTTAGACTCATCTTCCTCCTGGAATTCACTAGAACATGTGTGAAACCTAGACTCGTAGCAATGTAGCGTCCTCCTATGTAGTAATAGTCTCATCATACATGTCCCACTAGACTTGGACCTGGTAAATCTCTCTACCTCAAAGGCCCAAGGTCATGCACTCTAGAATACGGATAAGCTCCACCATCACCTTCCCTTGATCCTACACCTACAATGTGGTAAAATCTAATATATGAGAAGGATAAAAAAATATATCTCCTAAGTACATAAACATGAAACACACCATTGATACAAGACAAGCTAGGTGGTAATGCTAGGTGATAGGGCAAGGGACCGATACACTCCAAGATCTCAAAGGGACCCAAAAATCTAGGAGCAAGTTTTGAACCTTTTTCGTAATGGATAGGACTCTTATGTGGCCTGATACAAAGAAATACCTTCATGCCCACCTCAAAACTACGGTCTATCTGATGTTGATCCACATACTTCTTTTGTCTATCCTGAGCCTCCTATAATCTTTTCCTGATCATAACAACCTGTTACTCCATGTCCTGTGCTAAAGTCGGCCCAAGAGAAACCTTTTCCTCTAACATATCCCAACTTTGAGGTGTCCTGCACTCTCTGCCATACAGTTCCTTAAAAGGAGGCATGCCTATCAAACTCTGAATACTATTATTGTAGGTAAACTCTACCAAGTAAAAATACTCATCCCATCTTGAATGATGATCCATAACGTGCATCCTAAGCATGTCCTCCAAGATTTGATTCACCCGCTTAGTATGTCCATTTATCTTAGGGTCATAAGATGTGATAAGATTTATCTTCATCCCAAGGGCATACTGCATGGTAGTCCAGAAGTGGGAAGTGTACAAAGGATTGCAGTCACAAATGATCTTCCATGAAATCATGTACAACCTAATGATCTCATCAAGATATACCTATGCCACTGCACTAGCTGTGTAGTTGGTCTTCACCAGAGAAAACTGAGCCACTTTCATCAATTTATCCACCATGACCATGATGGCGTTGTGGTGGTATCTCAACATCGATAAATCAACTATGAAGTCCATGGAAATGGCATCCCATTTCCACTCCGGTATAGCATGAGGAAAGAGAAGGTCAGCTAGATGCTGATGCTCGTTCTTCACCTTATGACACTATAAACAACCTGAAACAAATTGAGCCACATCTCTCCAAAGTCCCCTCCAATGGTACAACTGTCTCAAGATGGTGCACATCTTCTTCACCCCGTAATGGGCTGAATAAGGTGTAAATGAGCCTCAGTAAAAATGTTCTTCCTCAAGCCTCCATATCTAGGAACATATATCCAACCTTTGTGTCAGATAATACCATCTGCCTCTAATGAAAATCCATCAAAATTCCCCTCGAGGGGTCTTTGATACTCGATCTTTACTTTGGTTGCAAGGTAGAAACTATCATGAGGAAGCTGCTGCAATATCCTACTCCACAAATATATACCCACTAAAGTGGCCATAACCCACATTCCTCCATCTACTCAAGGCATCTGTAACCATGTTCTCCTTCCCCTTCACATGCTTTATCTTCATGTCATACTCAAAAATCAACTCCATCCAACACCAACTGACGAGTGTTGAGATTGGGTTGGATGAAGAGGTGGTGAAGACTCAAGTGATTAGTCCTGAATGTAAATATCCGACCAAGAAGGAAGTGTCTCCACCAAACCAAGGCATGCAAAAATGTTGTAATCTCAAGGTCATGAGTCAGATAATTGAGCTCATTATCCTTGAGTTTTTTAGAATCAAAAGAAACTACTCTGACCTCCTACATCAACACACCTCCAAGTCCTACCAAAGAATCATTTGTGTAAATGAAGAACCTCACCCTAAGGATCTAGCACTGCAAGAATAGGCACTGTCGTGAGGCATTCCTTAAGTTTCCTAAAGGCTTCCTCACATCTATCTGACCATACAAACTTCTTCCCTTTCCGCTGAAGGGAAGTGATGGGGGTGCACAACCGAGAGAAGTCCTGTAAAAATTTCCTATAATATCCTGCCAAGCCAATGAAACTACACACCTATGTCACACTAGTGGGTGCTGGCCAATCCATAATAGCTTGAATCTTAGAAGGATCAACTGCGATACCCTTCCCTAGAAATGATGTTTCCCCAATACTGCACCTCTTTCTGAAAGAATGCACACTTCTCCAAGTTCCCATAAAGTTTCTTCTCGCAAGAGACACTGAAGAACCTGACGAAGGTGATTCTCACACGTATGTGATTATATCAGAATGTCATTAAGGAAGATGAGCAGGAAGTGATCAAAAACTTTCCTTAATACCCCATTTGTCAAGCTCATGAACATTGCAGGGGGCATTCATTGAACCAAAAGGAACTACTGTGAACTCATTGTGGCCATATCTCATACGAAAGGTGGTCTTATGAATATCTTCCTCTATCATCCTCAACTGATGATACCCTAACTTAATATTTATTTTAGAGAATATTATGTCCCCCCTTCATGTGATCAAATAAATCATCAATGTGTGGAAGGAGGTAACGATTATTGATCGTTACTTTATTCAGCTGGTGGTAATCTATACACAATCGTAGAGATCCATCCTTCTTCTTTACAAAAATCACCGGTGCACCCCAAGAGGATACACTAGGACAAATTAGGCCTTTCTCTAGAAGGCCCTCAAGCTACAACATGATCTCATAGAGCTCAGGGGTAGTCATCTGATAAGGTTCTCGTGAGATAGACTCTGCTCACCGGAACCAAATCTATGTGAAAATGTATCTCACGTGGGGGTGGTAACCCCGATAGCTCCCCTAGAAAAACATTAGCAAAATATCTCAAGATGTGATGGTCATCGAGGGATAGTCCACTAGACTCATCCTCAGATTTCTCACTAATCGTAATGTAGTATACATCTGAAAAAATTCATCACACACACCGCTTAAGCTACACAGCGGAGATGGTGCAAATGGAAACATTCCTTCTAACTCATGCTATCACTAACTCAAAATCCTAGATCATCTATACATGAAATAGTCTTATGGTAATAGTCAAATCTAGGTGTATATGCTAATAACCAGTCCATGCACAAGATGATTCCATACGATCCCAACGAAAGGATACGAAGATCCGATGTAGTGGTGAAGGGTCTCAAATCCACTACACACTCCTTAACTAAGGAGTCTAGAGAAAGTTTTAGCTCGAGAAGCCATTTCAACGTCCTTAATAAGACCCCTGCCTAACTGCCACCATCCTGCAATGCTCTACTAAATATGGTGCAATAAATGAATCAGATGAACAAGAATCAAACAATATAGAGGTAGGAATACCACCAATGCTACTTGTAGTCTCTATCATGGTAATCTAGTGCTCATCTTGATGATTCTCGACCTATGCATAGATCTGATGGTTGTGTCTCATGTTGCCAACCGTAGGCTCTGAAATCTATGCCTTACCCTTATTACTAGGGTTTTATGAGCACTCTCTCAAATGATGTCCAATAATGCCATAACCAGAGCATTTTCCTAGTCTTCTCTATTGAGATGCAACTCCCGCGCGATACTCTAGAGGTCTGTGTTGTGCATCTCGATGATCCAAATTATGGACTGTTGAGGTCGCTGTTGATGAGCTCCTAGTGACTAAGCTCTTGGTACACCATGTTTCCAAATGGGACCCCTAAGAGGAGGCCTCATACTCCACCCCATTTTTTGTGTCGAACCTCTGAGGAGGTCTATAAGGTTGGTGAGTCTATTGTTTCTACTACTGAGATATCTGTTGTGGTGGCCAGAAAGAAGACTTTACTGAACCATATCCAGCACAAGGAGGAGGAGTCTGACCCTCTCAACCTGCTATCCTGCATCTGCTGGATGCAGCTCCAAACTCTGTCCCTAGCCTACTGTGTCTTTGCCCATGTCTCCTCTGCAATATAGGCCTTCTCCATGGTATCTACTAAGATCTATGGGCATTGAATGCACACCGCACCACCCAAATAAAAAATTTTAGGCCCCTAATAAACTTGTGAATCTGTACCTGCTCATCTTACATATAGTCTACAAACTGGAGTAGGTCTAGAAATCAACTCTCATACTCAGCTACAATCACAGATGCCTGACGGTGGTCATTGAACTTGTCTATCTGCTGCTAAATAAACCACTTGGGTAAATATCTACTCCTGAGCTACTCCTCAAATAGCTCCCAGGTAGTTGTCTCAAATTTGACATGGAGCTTCTTCTCCTCAGTCCTCAACCAGACTCCTTCTCAATCCCTCATAATATGGATCATAACACGAGCTTTGGTGTTGCTAGTACAAGGGATGATCTTGAAGCACCCTCTCAAGCTCACCAACTAGGCCTCTACCTGAAAACCACTTGTATCTCTAGAATATTGAGATGGTCGTAGCTTCAGGATCTCCCTGATATGGTCTGTAGCTGATGACTAACGACATCTAGGTCTCTGTTGTGTGCTCATCCCTCTGCCTAGGACTTCGAGATCTATCCCTATATCCTGAAATCATGTCTCCATGTCCCCTTTATGGTGAATATTCCCTATCCAACTCCACATAGGATTTATCTTCCCTATGATCCTTGCTATGTCAAGGAGATGCATGAGCCTCAACAGATGGCTCCCTATCATGTCTGGTTGATCATCCTCCTAAGGACCCTCCGCGTATAGTGACATTGACGTCCTAAAGCATCTGTAAAATATAAGGTAGAATGGTCCTTACGGCCTATCCTGGAGGTGGAAAAGTCTAGGTATATGTGCAAGGACCCCTCATCCAGTCTGTGCCTCCTGCACAGACCAAGGAGAGAGTAAATTCATTATTCTAGGTTTTTATCCTAGTTTTCTATGTTTACTAAAATATAGAATTTTTAGACAGAGTTTTTTTTCTAGGTTTAATATTATAATAAGTTTAATGTTCGTGTCTCATGTTTTCCTATTTGCCCAAGGGTCCAAACTTTGAACCCACAACTCTGATACTAAGTGTAATGCCCACTAAATTCTTCTTGTATGAAACCTAAGAACAACCTAGGTCAAGATAGACAATTATGGAATAATATTTTTTTGAAAAAACATGCCCACAAAAGGTTTTGAAAAAACAACAGTTGTCACATTAATGTTTCTAAGTCAATTATATTTAATATTTAAATTTTTCCCATTATAACAATTTGTTAAAAACCCACATTATACTTTAATGAACTGAATTAGACTAAGCATGGTTAATTTTTCCCTAGGTGTTATTTTAATAAACAATTTTATTCCCACTATAGTTAAGTATCCCACATTGAATTCTCAAGGGTAAAAATGGGGCCAATATAAATAAATACTAAATTTATTTAATTCCACAAGGTCAAAACAATTAACAAGGTCCTCATTTGAAATGTGGGTTAGAATATTAAACATTCCCTTACCCCATAAAGTGGCCCCTTAAAAAAATCAACCCATGTATTTCAGAATTAAAACATTTAAATTTAAACCCAAA
Organism: Taxus chinensis; assembly: GCA_019776745.2. Taxonomy (NCBI): domain Eukaryota; kingdom Viridiplantae; phylum Streptophyta; class Pinopsida; order Cupressales; family Taxaceae; genus Taxus; species Taxus chinensis. The sequence continues at coordinate 868,543,281 of CM034151.1, read as the reverse complement.
TTCCACTCACACCACTCCCCACCTACTTTTTGTAGTGATGAATCTCATCCGTTGGATAGATTCATTTAGGACACTTAGATGAGGGAAAATACAACTAACGAGCTATAGGATTCATTTAGGACATTATCACAAACAAACAATGGGGGGATTGGAGACCAACCATATTGGAATGCTAGAGGAATTAAAAAATGGTCACCATGGAAACATGTAATTTTTTTTTTATGTTGTTGCATTATTGTTAGGAGGTCCCCATGGGGGAATTACCTCCAATTCTGACCAAGAGGTTTGTGTGTTGTTCTTTTATGTAGTTTCCTTTATTTAATTTTAGTATGTTAGTTTACAGTGATGTAATTTCCTTGTGTTAATTATTTAAATTATGTCTAAATTTAGTTAATTAATCATGTTTTAAACTAATTAGGGATGGGAAAAAAATTAATTTATTAGATTTGATGGCTCTTTGGGTTATGTGTTGTAAGTTGAGTGATTGTGATCTTGAGTGTTGTACACTCTACCCCTTCATGGAAATTCAGATTTGGCCTTAAGGGAAAATTTTGGAGGCTTGTAGGACAAGTTAAACTTGTCCCACGCCTCTTAAATCGCTATACCAACCCTACCTATGGATTGGGGGTCAAAACATAGACCCCATTATGTGTTTTTGGAAGAAAAAACGTAAAATTTTATATGCACTTTTCTTCATCTAATTAAATTTTTCCTTAGGGGGTGTGGGGCTTGGATTGTGTGTGTAAGTAATTTCTCCTTCCTCTCACCCACCAATTTATTATGCATTGGGAATTGAGGTTTGACTTGTGACATAGAGTTCAGAATGAGTGATGTGGCCATCCTACAGGGAGTCACCTCACCCTCCTCTCTCTCCATTTTCTATTTATTCTAGTTCTTTTGCTTGTTTGGGGGTTACTTGATTTCTTTTTGGGTTCTTACATTTTTGGAGTTGGAGGATTTTAGAGTGCTTGGGTTCTTGTAAAATATGAGGTAGAATGGCCATTACGGCCTAATCTAGAGGTGGCAAGTATATGTCTATGTGGAAGGACCCCTCGTCTAGTCTTGTGCCTCTTACACAGACCAAGGAGAGAGTTAGTTCATTATTCTAGGTTTTTATCCTAGTTTTCTATGTTTACTAAAAATATACAATTTTCAGACAAAGTTGTTTTCTAGGTTTACTATTGAGCTAGGTTTAATATTATAATAGTTTTAATGTTCGTGTCTCATGATTTCTTGTGTTCCCAAGGGTCCAATATTTGAACCCACAACTCTGATACCAAGTGTAATGCCCACTAAATTCTACCTGCACGAAACCCAGGAACAACCTAGGTCAAGATAGAAAATTACGGAATAATTTTTTTTTTTGAAAAACATGCCCACAAAAGGTTTCGAAAAATAACAATTGTCACATTAATGTTTCTAAGTCAATTATATTTAATATTTAAATTTTCCCCATTATAACAATTTGTTAAAAACCCACATTATACTTTAATGAACTGAATTAGACTAAGCATGGTTAATTTTTCCCTAGGTGTTATTTTAATAAACAATTTAATTCCCACTATACTAAAGTATCCCACATTGAAATCTCAAGGGTAAAATGGGCCAATATAAATAAATACTAAAGTTATTTAATTCCACAAGGTTAAAACAATTAACAAGGTCCCCATTTGACATGGGGTTAGAATAATACCCATACTCCTTACCCCATAAAGTGACTCCTTACAAAAAATCAACCCATGTATTTTGGAGTTAAAACAGTTTAAATCTAAAAACAAATTCCACTCACCCACTCCCCACCTACTTTTTGTAGGGATGAATCTTATCTGTTCGATGGACTCATTGAGGGCCCTTAGATAAGGAAAAAAAACAACTAACCCTAAAGCATGCTTAAGAAGCTTATCTTCTCTTTTCTTTTGGCTCAATGTTTCTCTTTTGTTTTGTAGGTTGTTGGAGGAGGATGAGGACATCCATTGAGATGCCCTCTTAAGCTTTCGGGGAGACATACAAGCTCCATTATTTTTTCTTATTTGTTTATACCCTCATTACGGTTTTTTAATGTATTTATTTATTTCATTTCAAATGTTATTTGCTTAAGTAAGTAAATGGGTTTGTTCCATTTTGGGATATGGTCAAACCTAGTGTAAGTTTTCATTTGGGTAAGAGAATATATGTGTGTGTGTGTGTGTGTGTGTGTTTTATTTTATTTTATTCTATTTCCTTTTTTTGGTAATGGGTTTAGAATAAATCGAAAACTAATTATATATATATATATATAAACGATTTGCAAAAATTGAAACCCTCGACCGCGGATTACATTGTATAGGCTGCATTAACAACAGTGCACAGGTTTGGTTTTGCTATGGTGGCAAGTAATATGGTAACAAGTTTTGGGGGTTTGGGGGAGGATCGCCGAACCAACCCCCCATCCCATTAGCAAATACGGTGGGGGGTGGGGTCGACTACCCTCCGCCAACCCTACTCCCATTCAAAAATTTAAAACCCACTATACAAGTCGCGCAACCTTAAGGGTGTAAAACAAATTTTGAATATATATATTTTTATATAAAATTTAATATATTTTATATATATAATATATATGTATATATATTATATATATGTGTGTGTGTGTCTAATAAGAATCCTTTTTTTTGTTATATATATATATATACTACCAACATTTTAATATTAAAATAATTTAACTTTATTAATATTTTAATATTAACAATATTTAATTTTTTTTATTTAGAACTACTATCAAGGTAATAATATTTATAGCATTAATTGTGGAAACAAATTTTTATTTTTATACTTGAGATTTTTTTTGTGAAAATTTAATAGGATAAGAGTAAGAGGTTTTAAAATAAGCCAAGTCAAATTTCACCTTTTAGTATATCAAAGTGTAATGGGTTTTAAATAAATTTTAACAATAACTTAGAAATTAATTTGCACATTCTAAGGAGGTTGAAGCCTAAGTTGCAATGTGAGACTTCTTTTCTCTACTAGTGTTAAGAATTATTATATCTTTATTAACCAAGTCAAAACAAGTGAATCTAAATTCTTACCATCTACTTTGAATAAAGTTATACTTTATTTCGACTACTATAAGAGAATGGACGAACATAACTTTTTCACAACCTTATAATTTTCATGGAATACAATAAAAGTAACTATTTCTTTCCTTTTTCAAACTACAAATTTCAACCAATCTCACAAGCAATTTTAATAAGGTTTTCAATAAGTGTATAAAATAAGAACTATTATCTTTCCAATGAGATCTACACACTTTTGTGGGAAATAAACCATCTACAATGAAGTAAGATATTTGCTTTACAACTTCTTTCCTATTACAACAAACTAGCTTTACAAAAACAAATCTTTCTTTCCCCTTTTCAACCTACAACACAAATTTAATATCCAATAATCAATACAACTTTTCTTCACAAATATTAATACAATATATTCCACTTAAAGTGGGAAATTTTACAAGAATGAAAGCTAAAATGAAATACAATATTACAAGTCTTCCACCCTAAGTAGGAATAACAAGGAGGTTTTTTCACAAATATTTCTTTTGGACACAAAAAAATGCTTCAAGTTTCACATCACCAACAAGAGTTCCACCATTCTTTATTTAATCAACAAAAAGGGGGGAGAGGCAACACTCTCTCACCCAACCAATAATCCAATGAGGAGAAGAAGTTATCCTCCTCATTGGCCCCTGAGCCCTAACCACATTGCAATGAAATATGGATCAAACTCATGGAAACAAAACAAGCTTCCACATTACAATACAAGGATTCCACAATCATACCAAAAACACAATCAACTCACAACTACAATCATAAGAAGGAAATCAACAAAATATACAAGGGATTCAAAATGTATAAAGCCAAAGGAGCAAGAATCTATAGGGAGGTAACTTATGCCTCCTAAAGGGAAATGGGTTCCCACATTAAAACCATCCAATATGCATCTTCAACCCCCTACACAAATCTTATGCCTCCCTTAAGACCCTCTTATGCCTCTCACATTCTCTTATGCCTCCCTAGAATCTCTTATGTCTCCCTCATAAAAACCAATTAAGAAATGCAAGCATTTTCTTGTCCAAGGTGGGCCACCCAACCGAACTCCCTCCAAAGCATTAAATAAACTCTTATGCCTCCCTACAAGTAACATCCCCATAGTCCCCTCCTACACCACACTTAGGAAATATACCCAAGCACCCAACAAGTATACCAAAATAGTCACAAAAACATGGACATATACACAGTATAAAAGAAAACATTTAACAAGAGTATAGAATCCTACCTTTCCATGGTAGAGTCTTGATCCAAGAGTCACACACCAAGATTCATTCAAGACCAAATAATCACCAAAAAGCTCCATAAATACTCCACAAGCACTCCAAAATCCTCCAACTCCAAAAATGTAAGAACACAAAAGAAATCAAGTAACCCCCAAACAAGACAAAAGAACTTGAATAAATAGAAAAGGGAGAGAGAGCAGGGTGAGGTGGCTTCATGTAGGATACCACATCACTCCATCCTGAACTCCACCTCACAAGTCAAACTTTAATTCCCCAATGCACAAAAAAATGGTGGGGTGAGAGGAATGGCAAAATCTCTTACACGCACAATCCAAGCCCACACCCCTTAAGGAAAAACAATAATTACCCATGATAAGAAAAGTGCAATAAAATGTCACGTTTTGTCTTACAAAAACACAAAATGGGGGTCTATGTGTTGACCCCCCAATCCATAGGTAGGGTTGGTGTGGTAATTTAAGAGGTGTAAGACAAGTTTAACTTGTCCCAAAAACCTCCAAAATTGTCCCATAAAACCAAATCCGAATTTCCATGAAAGGGTAGAGTGTACAACACTCAAGATCACAATACAGTTCAAGTTACAAAACATAAACAAAAGAACCATCTAATCTAATAAATGACCTCTTTTGTCTCATCTATAATAAGTTTAGTAACATGATTAATTAACTTAATTGAGACACTTAAACCCATCAATGATAAAAAAAGGAAAATACACCAAAATTTAAATAATTAACACCAAGGAAATATACATCATTATAAAATCACATACTAAAATTTAATAAAGGAAAATAAATAAAAGAACAACACACAAACCCCATCGGTCAAAATTGGAGGTAATTCCCCCCATGGGGACCCCCTAACAACAATACAAACACACACACAACAAAATTACATGTTGCCATGGTGACCATTGTTGAATTCATCTAGCATTCCAATGTGGTTTGGTCTTTAATCCCCCTTGGTGTTTGTTGTGATAATGTTTACCTGTAAAACAATATAATACCTCCTTTAGACCTCATGGCCACATCAAAACATCCAAGATAAAATATGTAATATAAATCCACAATCATCTACATATGAATCAAATCATCATCTAGGAAATTAACGTTATCATTTACAATTTCTAACAACATCTCAATTCTACATTTTATCAATAAAAATAGGATCACAAAATTAGTTCAATTGTTAAGGTCTACTCAATATGATGAAAATGTTGCACGTCCAGAAATATATAACCATCTCAAAAGACATATCATCATCATCATTATAAAATGTCTCTAATAATCCATACACCATCATACTATGAATCGAGATCCAGCAATAGTCTCAATATCTCTAACATCTAACATCATGCTAAGTCAAACTAATGCAAAATTTCTATAATTATAGTCAATAGTATAAAAAACAACAGTAATAAGTGTTGAACTTGGGAAGTGGGCACTACAATATTACCCTCCCCTTAGATTGTAACTTCCTCCTCAGAATTCACTGGATACAGGTGTACAAAGGAAAAATAGACTCAATAAAGCAATAATAGCATCCTCCCATGAAATACAACAGTTATCATATTTTACACTATCCTTATATGGACTATCAAACCTAGTCAATCAAAATCTTCCTCGAAGGCCTAGGGTCCTGCATTCTAGACTTACGTTAATGGGATCCACCATCACCTGCCCCCTGATAATTGCTACTTGATAATGCGATCCAATCTAATATATGAGAAGGATCAACAAGTAATATCTCCATAACTTTATAGAAACATGAAACACATCATGCATGCGAGACAAGATAGGTGGCAACACTAGGCGATAGACCAAAGGACCAATGTGCTCTAAGATCTAAAAGGGACCCACAAAAAATTTTAATCGAGCAAGCTTTACGAACCTCTAAGGTTGCAGCATAATGCGATAGGGCTCTTATGCAGCCTGACATGAAGGGGGGAACTTCACTGACCCCAGCCCTCATAACATACGAGCTATCCTATGGCGGGTGGGGTCCACATAATTTTTCTGCCTGTCCTACACCTCTTGTAATCTTTACCTGACTCATAATAACGTCAGATGCTCCTAAAATCCTTAAATAAGGATGGCCCAAGGGAATACCTATGTTCTCTAACATGTCCACAACTAAGAGGTGTCCTGCGGACTCTCTGCCATACAGTGCTTGACCCTAGGATCCATGCCTATTGAACTCTAGAAACTATTTATTTTAGGATAAAAAGGCGCAACAAGTAAAAACACTCCTCCAATCTCGAATGATGATCCATGACATACATCCTAAGAATTTCACACTCCCCCTAAGGATCCCTCGACATATAAGCCCCCCTTTATTACATCTACCTAGCCATGACCCCCTTCACTCTACTAATATTAATTTTATTAAATTAATTTAATTTAATTAATGCATTATCCTCACTATATTTATTATTTAAATATCTTATAAATAATATCTACACAAATGAGTTCACTTAGACACCTCACCAAGCTAAAATCTCAACCTAAGACCTATTCTTAGCAAGTTACCATAACTAACTAAGAATCACCCAAACCCAGAAAAATCAATGCCTACACTCCCAATCTAACCACATTCCCATGCATGCTCACAATAAGCTCCCAGTCTAATCCTAACTATGATAATGACACAAGATGAGGAAATCCAGGAGGATTTCCCCTCAAGATAATTCTGTAACATACCTCAGAAAAGTCCCCACCTTGACCAACGTCAGATTCTCGATTTACCTTCTAACACTCAGTTAAAAGTGGGACCCCTTGGCCATTTCTCTCTAAAGTCTCCCATCCAATGGTACAGCTTATCTCAAGGTTGGAACTTGCAACTTGGAACTTGCAAAACATGGAGAAAAATAAGGTGCAAGAATGAAATCTCATTCAAAGCATCTCACATGTCTGAGAGAGTCCAATCTCGTAAAACCAAGTGCGGGTATACCAAGGATATTACTCGTGTTTGAGAAGACAGAACATATACAAGAAAATCGGTTATCGGACAATTTTGTCCACAATATAGTCTCGTGATGACAATATGGCTGCAAGGTATAAAGCTATCACGAGGGAGCTGCTGAAAATCCAATACCACTTCGAAACCTCCGTAACCATAGAAGTAACCATCCAATACTCAATTTGTCCTTACTACAGTTTGGTGAACCCCGGGATATAACCACGTTCTAACCTATGGCTTCAAATGAGGCCGATATATTACTCGCAAAGTAAATCCATCCAATGAATGATTAATAAGCATTCGGAGATAGGGTTTCGTGATATGTGGTGGCGATCAGACATCAAGTGACAATACATCAGTAACATCTATATCCCAAGAAGGAACCGTCATACATATGCACGCGAAGGGTGTGTAACTGCCGCAAGCTCAAGATCATGAGTCAGATCAAGCCAAAATCATTATAATATGTGAGAATCCAATCGTACCTAGCATTGCCTCCTCTTATGACAACACACCTTCAATGTCCTTCCAAAAAGCATCTAAATGAAGAACTCACCCTGAAGGTCAAAGAAATAAACAGTCATGCATTTGAATTATTCCTTCACTGTCTTCAAACGGCCGATCATCTCAACTGACTCCATAGCTCAAATTCTTCCCTTGTAGCAGCTGGAATCATCACGACATCTTCTTCAACCCAAAAGAAGTTGCTTCTGAACAAATTTGGAGTATCTTACCAAACCCATGAAGCTACTTCAGCTCACATTAAGGGGTCTAGTTAATGCTTCATAATTCCGTCAAATCTTTTGAAGGATTGCCTGCCAGACCTTCCTTAAAATGATGTGGCTGAAATATTACACCTCTACTCAAAAGAACCAATCACTTTTCCAAGTTCTCAACGTAAAGATCGTTGCTCACAAAGACACTAAAGAACCATAGTGAAGGTGCTCCTCACGCGTACCGACAACTTGAAAAAATTATCTGATGGAAGATAGATATGATTTGATCCCTAAATTGTCATGGACCACCATTCATCAAGTTATGAACACGTGTCCGGTGTTCATCTCCAGACCAAAAGTGTACCATTTGTGAACTTGGTAGTGGCCATATCTCGTACAGAAGGCTATGGTCTTATGAATATAGACCTCTGTTGATCACCTGGGACAGTATGACTAACCCTTTTCAGATCTAATAGGTGGAGAATCATTGTGTCCCCCATTTAATGATCAAATAAATCACAAGTGCGTGGAAGGGGGTGGGTACCCGATTCTTGATCGTTACTTTTTCAGCTGGTTAATCAATACGAAAATGTAAGGATCTCATTTTATTCTTTACAAAAATTACCGATGCACTCAAAGTTGTACACTATGGAGGATTAGGCCTTTCGCCATAAGATCAAGCAAAGATTTAGCTCAAAATTTCTTAGTGGTAGTCAATGTCCTATAAGGTGCTCATGAGATAGACTCATTCGCATTAGACCCAGATCTATGTGATATTATCTTGTACATAGATTCAACATGGTAGCATATCATGAAGCATATAGATGAAACCATAAGATTGTGGATGGTCTTCAACCCTAAAACGGTCCACTAGCATTCTTGCAAAACCTCCAAATCAATCTTGACTATATGGACGAGTAGATACTCTGACAACTATTGTGTTCATCAAGGACCACTATCATTAAGCTATATGGTGAAATGTTGTGGATGGAAATGAGCAACTTTTTCTAGATCTATAGACTCAACTATAGATCACTAACATCTAGGTCACACTTTTGCATCCCTTAACAAATAAGCACATTGATCATACTTAGCTCACCATGATCCCCTTGTAAGGTGTATATTACTTTAGTGTAGGCTTAAATTAAATTGATGCACTTATCTCTCACTTGGTAACCTTGGAAAGAACACATTAAATAGTTATTTGACAATAATATCCCCTGATCATATAGTAGATTTGGCAGGTACCTTAGGAACAAGGACCAACTCAACTCTAATACCTATTCGAGTAGCAAGTCCCAACCAACTTGGAATATGACTTACCCAATACTCAATATCATCCTTAATCAACCTTGCTATTCCCTATATATACACATTATGGAATTCTCATAAGGGCTCCAAGTACTGATCCGGTGATAACAACAAGATCTGAAGGAAATCAGGAGGATCTCCCTAATGTTTAGTAAACTTAGGAAATCTCCACTTTGACCACATGTTGGTTTCCCCTAACCATCGCCGGTTAATCCGGACCACCATCGCTTACCCCTTTTGAACCCCAAAACTACCATTATTCTTAAGGTTGGAAGTGTTGAAGCAAGTTGGAACATTCGGGAGAAATCCGGACAAACAAGAATACATCTCATAGAGATAACACATCTTCAGAGAGCTAATTCCAGTAAGAAACTGACATCCAAGGAAGGAGATTGAGGATCTTCTCCTACAGAGCCATCCTAGCCACATTCTGATCTATCCAAGCAAAAGAGGAGTGTGCATGTAGCCCATGCAGAAGATTTTCTTCAGTTAGTGATCACTTGCAGCCTTCAAACCCATCATCAACACCTCCATCCTTCACACATAGACTTTCAAAAATGAAATCCAAGTAAGTACAACATCATACTTTCTTGGTTATTTCATTTTATCATTATTTTATCATCCATTGTTCATCTTGCTCCCTATTGACCTTCTCCAACATTTTTTACCTCCATAGACCCATCAAAACCTCACAAAAACCTATTCCAGTCACCCAATACCTCGTCCCAACCAACCAAATCCTTTGTGTAATCACAAAGGAGACCCCAACCTCGTTCTGTGACATTTCCAAATCTCACAGTAACTGGCACGGTTATACCTAACCACGGTCAGTCACCCCTGACCGACACTGGTCTCTGTGTTTGTCCCACACAGCCTTAACAGAGACCTATCCACCTAATTTTACCTCACCCTCACTCACTTGTGACCTACCTGAGACCTCTATCAGACCTGCAGAACCCAGAACCAACCATTTGACCTCTGGATTCTATTCTAGCTTAGCCTGTTAGATTAGATCTGTTTTCTTATTGTGTTTTTAAGTGAGATACCTAAATCATTTCAAAATAACAATAGGATTTACCTTGTTTTCAGCATTAATTTGTTTAAAACAGTGGACTGACAGCCATCTAGGAAGTATCACACTTCCTGGATCTAGCTCACGCTAGGTAGTTCACTACCCATATTGTTTAATTCTTTTTGGTGGTCTTGATTTCATTACAGGTAGTTCCTCCTAGCCAAAAGGAAGCTCTCACAGGTCATTTGTGGATTCGGAATTCATACGCACACAACAACCCATCAACTGATATTTGAACAGGTATTCCTCCTACACCCGTTACCCTATTTGTTTCGTCAACAATTCAAAGAAACAATCTAAGAAAAAGGTGAAACATTTTGGCACACCCGGTGGGACCCATCTGGGGTTCCTTGCATTTCATTCATTCCTAGGAAAAAATTGTGTGTTTGTTTCCCTTCTAAAAGCGTACACACTAATTTTCTTCCTTGGTAATCCACTCCTCTTTCTATTTGCTCTAAAGGAAACTTTTCTTTTGGTGTATTTAAAAAGAATCATTTCTTCATGTTTTCTACATTTTAGTGAAAGAGCATCCCTCTTCCTATTCATCTTATTATGTCATCCAATTTCACATTTTTGATTTGGGTTTTAAAATCATTGCATTTCATTCTGATTTTCTGCATTAGCTCACATTAATTGAGGGCAACCTATATGCTGGAAGTCATTACCAGCTGATGGTTGACAAATGAATCATAGAAAAGCACTTCTATCCTTTTCTCTTTCTCTGAGTCTTACCAAACCACACAAAAATTCAAATACATACATTCTTAAACAACATCTTACCTAGAAGAAGTTGTAGGTGATCACACGATCACGCAGCACAGTGGGCACCTAGCTCACTGCTCTGTCGAGTCATACTTCAGAGTGAAGCCCACCCCCACCATAACAAACTTGAAACCTCACCCTTTAGATCTCCTTCTTTGTAGGAAGCCATCCTCACCAAAAAAACTCTATTTCACAATTCATGTGTCAGTCCCTAAATAACATAAGCTAAACAAACATAATAGAAAAGGGCACTCTTAGGATCACATTTTCTTAGTGTTTCTGCTTGGTTTGCGTTTTGAGGTGAAAGATCACGTTCATCACTTTTTTTGTTCATCCTTGCACACTCCTCATCATAGCTGGTGTATTCCGGCTTCACCTAAGTGTGCCTGGGCCATATCACCATCATTCCCAGAATTCTAGGGTCTGATTCCACATCAAATTTTAATTCACAACCACTTTCTTTCATCACTATTTCAATTTCACAGTAACCGTCATCGGTTACCTCTGACCGCCATCGGTTATACTCAACCGACGTCGGTTCCAGGTCCTTTTGCTAACCTACTCAAAAGGACATTTTTACTTCACTTTCTTCCACTTTCCACAGTCTCTGTCACTTTCATTTTTCCATTGACGTTTTACACATCCCCAGATTTGGCATACTTGTCAGATTTTGCCTTCTGCCTCACTGATTACTCACTGTCTATTTTCTACAGTGACCGGCAGCGGTTACCCCTGACCGACATTGTCAGTTTTCCCTAACCGGCATCAGTTAGCCTGTTTCACATTCCACCCACCATTTGTTACTTCATCCATTTTTTTTCTATGCTATTCTCTGTACCATTTATAGAGAAGTAGCCCCACCTGATCAGTACTGGTTCACATGGTACTGACCCGAAGACAAGTGAATGCCCTCGTGTTCCACGCCAGTTGCCAACCACTCCCACCTAGTCCTTCACCACCTTCTATTTTATCACCAGACCATGGATCCTATCCAGCCTACTAATATCGCTACCAGAGATGAAGGAGTTCGCATGACTCCTTGACCAGAACCCTGCTACCTTGCAGTTTTACCTCTCCCATTCATCCACTCGAGACACCTCGGGTCAGTTGATATACGAATGCTCCGTATCTATCCCCCCGACTCTCGCACCCACTTCCAGCATTGGCCCCATCTGGCTCCATGCTACCTGCATCCACCTTACCCCCAGTCATTTCACAGTTAGGTTTCATACCCCCATGACTGCCACATCTGTTACCTCTGTGGCACCCATTACATCCACCATACCCTCGAATGATTACCCCAAACACAACCTCATCCACCCCTCATGTCTCACACATACCTGTAGCTACATTCCCACCTCCAGTGTCGGTGACCCCTACCCCATTTCAGAATGTAGTTCTTTCCATTCCACAATCATTAGCCCCTATTGCCACTAGGGTTACCATGACCCTTCCTCCCCCATATACATACTACCAACAACCGCTTGTTTCATCTATCATTCATTCCGGGTATGTACCCCCCTATTTCATTGCCTTCTTCTCCACCACCTTACATGGCAGCCCCATACACTGGAATGCCACACCCATTATATGTTCAAAACCAACCTCCTCACACTATAGGAGGCATCCAATCATCACAACCCACCAACGACCTAATTAAATTGATGATGGATAAGATGCAAACACTGGAGGCATCGGTTTCTGGCTCCCGCAACACTCTCACTTATGATGAGATTTGCAACGAGCCTATTCACCCATCCATTCCCATCCGTTCATACCCTGTGCATTGGGAAATGCCTAAATTCAACCACTTCAATAGTAAGGAAGACCCACAACAACATTTGCACTCGTTTAAACATGGATGTTATTTGATTGCTCATGATGATGCCTTACTTTTGAGAACTTTTCCCATGTCCCTCACTGGACCTGCATTAGACTGGTATAGTGGGTTACCCAAACACTCCATATTTTCATTCAATCAGGTAGCCCAAGCTTTTTTGGATCATTTTTCTATCAATATCACCAAGAAAGTTACCATGACCGATCTATATTCCACACGTCAGTATGAGGATGAATCTATCGCAGATTTTGTCACTCGCTGGTGTAACCTGATCAATCAACTTACCTTTCAACTGCCACAAACTGAACTCATCGAGCTCTTTACACGAGCTTGTGCCAGACATATCTCCCCGACCTTGCAGGTCCAAACTTTCTGAACATTCGATGAGGCATTCACTATGGCATGAAAGTTAGAGATTCGGGCCATCGAAGAGAAGAAAATCCAATTACGAAATAAGAATTCAGCATTCAAGTCGACTGAAACCTCTTCTTCTTCCAAACCACAACCAATTATTCAAAAGCTAAAGGTACCACTAATGCAGTGGTACTCAAGGCCGGCCCAACTCATCCGTCTAATTAGGCTACACCCTCATCTAATCTATCACCCATTCAGGCTTTTCGATTCAGACAAGAGCAGCAAAAATATACCCCAATTGGGGAACCTTACTCTTCTGTTTTAGAAAAGCTTATCAAAGCTGGCAGCCATCACCCTTCCACCCATAAAACCACACACTGGTTTTGACCCTACTCACCCCATGCCCGCATGGTATAAGGAACAAGATTTCTGTAACTATCACCGAGTGAAGGGTCATAGTGATGGCAACTGCATCACTTTTAAGAATATTGTCCAAGAAATGCTCGAGAAAGGTGAGTTGACTGTGGATAATCCCAATGCCACCCCCAACAAAAATCTACAAATATTTAAAAAACCATTTCCCAATCATGCCCCTTCATCCAATCAAATAGGTGAGACATCCACTCATGATACCCATACTCGTGAGGTTCATGCGATCTTTAACGAGGTACCTGTCACCTCTCAATTACCTCACATCCCTTCCATAGAGGAAATCCTAGCCTGAAATCCTCCTTCCACGTCTGAACCAACCAACCGTCACTGTTCCTTCACCAATAGAAGAACACCCTTCATCTCCTACATCACCTACGGAGGAGTCTTCTGCTGACATTGAGACCATCTCACCCCTAGCTTCTCCACTTAGTGAACCTTTACCTACCATACCTCCTCCACCCGTAGAGGAGCACCCATTACCTCCTCCACCCACAGAGGAGCACCCATTACCTCCTCCACCCATAGAGGAGCACCTATCCATTCCTCCACTCATAGAGGAACTCCCATCATCCCTTCCACCCATCATAGACCTAGTGGGGATACCTTTGCCTCTTGGCGAGCATTCTCCATCCACTACCCAACATCCAACAGACCTACTTTCAGCTCTCTTACCCACAGAAGTTGAAGCTGGCCGATTCCCTGTCTCTAAGATGCATTTTATGGGAATTCCCATTAGGTCTTCACCAACTCCACCCACAAATGTGCCATTCTCACATTTGGCCGATCACTTGGATTATGTGGATAGGGCTTTATTATGGGGGCGCCTCTTACTCCCTATCTCAACACAAATGCAGAGATCCCTCGATGACACCTCCACTATCTACCCAAGCACATTTCCACCCATCAAACCACATACAACCACTACTGTCACAACCCCTTCCATGATATCTGTTAACACTCACACCACACCCTTACCTATAACCTGACCTATGCCTAAACCTAAAACCCATACCCACAATATTTACCTCCACTAAACCTATTACCACTTTAGGGGTCACCCCAACCACCAGCCTTACTCATCCACCTATTAAACTAGATTTAGCTACATCCTCCAACGTTAAAACCACACCTACTCTGACACCCAAACTAAAGAAACAAACTCATCGACCTCATACCCCTACCACACCAATCACACCCGTCACTTGTCCCATCTTCCTTAAGACCTCAGCTACCTAACATGGTCAAGCACCCCTCACCCATTCATAACCCAATAACACAACAACCCATTCCTTCCTCACAAATATCTAACCTACCCAGGCACACAACATGACTCATACCCGCACCTGCAGTCTCTTTACCACCAATACCTCCGATACCTTCAGCCATTGCTTCACTACCTACTACACTTCAGTCATTGTCCCTCACACCCCAAGCATGACCTGCATCATCTACCTTCATAGCACCCCCATTATCCCCATGGGTAACTCACCCTCTTCCTCCATCTACTTTTCCTTCTAGACCCTCATACCCACATCACCTTTACCCAAGAAGGTGCAACCCAAAAACAAAACCCCACTACCCCACAACAAGGTAGTCAAAACAACCCCACACCCTCCTACCCATCCATCTACTGTACCCCTACCTAAACGAACCTGACCGATACCTCAAACCACACCGGCACCTAAACCCATAGCTCGACCTATTCCTACTCTTCCAAAAATAATTCCCAGACAACCAACCACACCTACACCCAAACCCACATTCACTTCCCATTGTGATCCACTAGCAGGGTCCTATGCCAAAATTTTAACCAACCTCCTCGAGACTTCTGTTATCACATTACCACCACTCCGACCTTATGACCCCCTCAAACCCAAGCCAAAGGGGTTTGATGATACCAAAATTTGTGCATACCATCATGTGCCAGGGCATGATGTGGAGAACTGCAAGGCCTTGAAAACCATCCTTATCCAATTGTGTCCACCTGAAACCAACTTTGATGATGATGACCTTCTTGATGAGGATCCTACTTCACCAACACCCATTCCCACACTACGCACTCAACAACCACAACCTCCACCCTCACAGCTCCCAGAACCACACACAAAATTTGAAATTAACATGGTTCACATCAGAGAACTTGCCACGCCACCACCCAAATGTCACTACACCCAACTGACCTCACAGGGATTTTCTCCTCCCGTAGGTTTTTTCCCTTCATGTCGTTATACCACTTACCCTACACCCTCTCCATTTGACAATTTCCCTCAAATCAACATGGTACATGTCACTACACGTGTGCAGAAGGGTAAAGAAAAGGCAGCTGACCCACCAACCAATCCTATACCCAACATACCATCTACACCCATACCTAAGATAACTATCCACGGCCCCACATACCCCATTTCTAATGGCGTCACACATCACACCATGCTCAAACAATTACACCAATCTCCACTCAAAATGTCCTTATATGACCTCATCCAAACCTCAGAATCCCATCGTCAAGCCCTCATGGAGGTTCTTCAATCTATCGAGGTTTTACCCAATGACCCTACACCCGTAGCCTCCATTATCACACCCCATCATGTAGCCTCCCTCACCAAATTACCACCTTCATCCTCACCTCACCTTGTTCACCAAGTGGCCTCCCTCAGCTTCTCAGAGGCAGAGATCGCGCCATACCAAAATGATGACCCAACCCAGCCCTCTTCATCTCTATACACATTGATGACATATGGGTACGCCATGTGATGATTGATGGAGGCGCTAGCATTAACATCATTTCATCCCATGCATTTTCTCAAATGCGCATACCTGACAATTACATGCACAAACATCTAGTCATGTTGTGTTCATTCAACGACGCTATCACCTCCACACTAGGCACTGTCATCCTTCACGTTCCCGTGGGCCCCCGCACTATTCCCAGAATTGTTTTATGTTTTGGAGGGGGAATTCCAATATAACTTGTTGCTTGGTAGACCCTGGATCCATGTCATGGGTTGTGTTCCCTCCACTTTGCATCGTTGTGTAAAGTTTTGAACATGAAGGACACACTTATACCATTCCAGCTGACCCATCACCTTTCAAAATATGCAACATGCTTTACCAACCCAACGATGTACTCATACCGGTCAAGCCATCTACTTCGCAACCACTACCACTTCACCTACACCTACACCCACACCTACCAGTACATTCACTTGCTTTCACCACACATACCTCCTCCATTCCTACCACTGCTATAACCTCCACGGCTGACCCATTAGCTGCCCAATCCATTAACACCACCTCCACATCGACCTCTGACACATCATCCATACCAGCTACCCACATACCAACCACTGATCCTTTAGAAGGTGTTTTTCAATGCCTCACTCTGGGGGAATACCGCTATATAGTGTCAACACCTTCCTTACTCCACATGAGTATGGAAGCCTTCACCAACACCCTCGCTATGATCACCATATAGGAGAACACCTCCTTTATGGTCCTCCTCATCTTCATACTAGTCTCACCTATGGGGGACTTGATACTACCACCTATACACCTAAACCACCATCACAACCCCACCCATTTTCCACTAACTTCCAATCACTTACCAATCACCATTTCACCCACACCTTCCTACACCACTGTGCGTGGAAGGGTTTTGGTTTTGGATTTTACGAGCAAGGTCGCCATACCGTTATTCCATGTACCACCCACAAACATAATGACCGGAGTGGTATTGGCTTCCCCAACCCTTCTACCAAACAGGCCTGCATTGAATTCATTGAGGACCCTAGCCCTTCTCCACCTTCATCACCACCCTCACCGACGGAGTCGATGGATCCTGAATCTATCCCTCCTAACTTTTTTTTTTCATAAACACCATTTCCTTGGGGCCTTTGACTTATCAACACGAAGGCAAGGCCCCTTCCACTCTCCCATTCCTGTATCCTGAGATGATCGACGACGACACACCGACCATTAACGTCATTCAATGTCAGGATGATGAATCCATACTCACCTACCTTGGTGTAGAAAACTCATATATTCATCGGTCGTTACCCTCTGAGACACAAACCATGTTGAATGAATCGACTATTGAGATCAACATTCATACTCAGGATGACCCGCACATCCTAAAGATTGGACAATCTTTAGATGTTGCTGAATAGGAAGCCATCACTTCCTTTCTCCAAGATCATAACCACACTTTCACTTGGTCTTATGCAGACATGCCTGGTATTGACCCCACCTTAGTGGTCCACAATATCGTAACCGTTCCCGATGCCAAACCTATCAAACAAAAGTTGAGGAAAATGCACCCTCGCATTGCTCTTCTTGTCAAATAATAACTTCAATGTCTTATTTCCATTTCCTTCATCTTACCCATTGATTATCCTTGTTGGATTTCTAACATTATCCCTGTTACTAAAGCAACAGGGGGACTCCACATTTACATGGACTTCCGAGACCTCAACCTTGCCTACCCGAAAGATGAATTTCCCTTGCCCGGTATTGATCAACTGGTGGACCTTACCACGGGTCACAAGATGCTCTCACTCATGGATGGTTTCTCGGGTTATAACCAAATTTTTTTTGCCCCAGAAGATCAACACAAGACCACATTCATTACCCCTTGGGGAACCTTTTGCTATCGATTCATGCCTTTTGGCCTTAAAAATGTCTGGTGCTACATATCAGCGTGCTATGACTTACATCTTCCATGATATCATGCATCGCATATTGGAAGATTACATGGATGATCTCTTGGCTAAATCTAAATGCCGCGTCGAAGCACCTCACTGTCCTTAAAACCATCTTTGATCCCCTCATTAAATATTGCATCCGCCTTCAACCTAAAAAGTGCATCTTCGTAGGTTCTCTCAGGAAAACTCCTGGGATTTATTGTTTCCCTCTTTGGTATAGAAGTTGACCCTAACTAAAGTCAAGGCCATTCTGGAAATGCCTCTACCCACTAACCTTAAACAACTCCGTAGCCTACAAGGTAAATTGCAATCCATTCACCTATTTCATTTCACAATTATCAGATCGGTGTCAACCATTTCATCATCTACTTAGGAAGGATGTCTCCTTTAAATGGGATGATGACTGTCACAACACTTTTGAGGCCCTAAAACAATACCTTCTCCAACCACCCATACTCATTCCACTGAAAGACGATCAACCTTTTTACCTATACATATCAGCTACCGATCATTCCTTGGGAGCCATGCTCACTCATCATGATGAACAAACATAGGGAGCAGGCGGTTTATTACATAAGCCGTACTCTTTTGGACTATGAAACCTGATACAACCACCCAGAAAAATCTTTTCTTAGCCTTAGTTTTTTGTTGCCCACCAAACTCTGCCATTACCTACTCAACCATAAAACCTATGTTGTGACCAACACCGACCCTTTACACTTCATGTACACTAAACCCTATCAAAATCAATCTGCACCATGTAATGGCTTATGCTTTTAGCTTGATCTTGACCTCAAATTCATTCACCAAAAGTCCATTAAGGGCCAGACTATCATGCTGACCAACTGGCTGACGCACCTATTGCCAGGGACCAACCCTCTAATTTTGAATTTCCCGATGAATCCATTGCTACCCTTTCCCTGGATGAACCCCCCTTACCAAATGACATTGTTCTTCGATGGTTCTAAGTGTCAGCATGGGGGTGGAGCTTGTGTTATCCTCATCCCTTTGGATGGATAACCCATGCCTTTGTCTTTCAAACTAGACTTTGAATGCACCAACAATATTGTTGAGTATGAAGTGCTTGTACTAGGTCTCTAGACTGCCTATGCCCTCGATGTCAAATCAATCCACATCTTTGGTGATTCACAATTGGTCATAAACCAAGTCAATGGTATGTACCAATGTCATAACAAGATACTTCAAAAGTATAAACATCATGTAGACATACTTTTGACCACCTTTGATCGTTACACCCTTCAAACCATCCCACGGTCAACCAACAAATTTATAGACACCATGGCCTGCTTAGCTTCCCAAATACTTTCTTCCCCTACCGATTCCAAAATATTTGTCACTATATAACACCTCCATTCACCTTCTTATTTACCTCATGATGTTTACTCAATTGGAACTGACACCCCTGACCCGAGTGACCTTTGGTATAAACAATACTCTGACTACCTTTCCCTCTCCATCTTACCTCCTGATCTCACCTGTAACAGACAACGTGCCTTCCTTAAGAAGGTCTCCCATTTCTTTATCCTAGGGGGACTCCTCTATAAGTGTGGATTTGATGGTATTCTCTTACGATGCCTCACAAGTTCTGAAATTCCTTATACCATCAAGGAGGTTCATGATGGCATATGTGGAGGTCACTTTAGTGGCCTTGCTATTGCTAAGCGTATTCTTCCTAGGCTATTACTGGCCGACCCTTAACCATGATTGTTGCGACTATGTCAAATGTTACATGAAATGTCAACAACATTCCAACCTTCATCATACACCCAGTCATGCCTTACAGGTCACTCGTGACCTTTGGCCCTTCTCTCAATGGGGTTTGGATCTTGTCGGAGAAATCAATCCTCATTCTTCCCAATGCCATCAATGGATCATAACCACTACCGAATACTACACAAAATGGGTGGAATCCATACCACTCATCTCCACGAAAGATGAGAAAATATGTGAGTTCATTAACCATCACATCATTTGTCACTTTGGTTGTCCCTCATCGCCTCATCACTGACAATGGAAAACAATTCAAAAACAAAACATTGCAAAAACTTTGCGACGCCTTTGGCATTCAGCTTAGTTTCTCCTCACCTTATTACCCACAAACCAATGGCCAAGCTGAATCCACTAACAAAACCCTCAATAAAATTCTCATGAAAGTGGTTGATGATACTGGAAGGATTGGACATACACACATTCCTTTTGCTCTATGGGCATACCGCACTAGTATTCACACTTCCACTGCGGCTACACCCTTTTTCACTGGTCTATGGTACCGAGGCTGTTCTGCCTCTCAAAGTCCAGATCCCCTCACTTCACATTTCTCTCCATGATATGCTTACTGATGATGAATTTCATGTCAGGACCGCTTAGCACAACTAGAGTTATTAGACGAATGTCATCTTAATGCTCTGGATCACCTTCAAGTTTATCAACAACGTATCAAACGTGCTTATGAACAAATGTGTTCATGAATGAACCTTCCAAGTTGGTGACCTTGTCCTGAAAGAAAATCAATCACGTAACCAAAGCAGAAAAAGTAAATGGGGAAAATTCACTCCTAATTGGCTTGGACCATACATCGTAACTCATACCTATGGATCAGGTGCCTATCGTTTGTCCTCACTTGAGGGTAAACCCAAACCTGATCCCCTTAACACATTACATCTTTGACCATTCTATTGTTGAACTCATTGTCCTACCTCACCATGTGTCTCTTTATGGCTCGTCCCTTGAGCGCTATCCACTCCATCCATCTCCCTAATGATTAAACAAGAATCATGTGATTACCCGTTAACCCTTTTGCCTTATCTTAAATATGTGCACCATGGCTCTGCACATGGCATGATTCTCATGGATACTTTTTGTCTTATTTTAGATGAGATCCCATGGTCGTTCACCCTTACCTTCTCAACAAGAAACCAAATGCTTCGTTATAGTCTCATCCATGACTTAAAAGCCAAAAAAAAAGATGAATCCCTCAGAAGGACATCTTCCAAAATAAGGGATCAACTCCTTGAGTCAAACTTCCAATATAAAAGATGAATCCCTCAAAAGGACATCTTCCGCCTTTAATTGTTGCACTATGAGTAGACTACTCCCTCGAAGGACAGCTATAAAAAGCTCACAACTCTCTACATAGTCTTTCCAAAAAGAGGACTATTTTCTCAAAAATCAAAATTCAGAAGCTTCCCACATCGATCAGCTTCGCGAAGACCTCAAGGAGACATATATTCCTCCCGTATAGACTTCCCACATTGATCAGTCTATCTAAAAAGTCAAAAAGAAAAAGAAAAAGAAAAATAAGCTTTTTCGTCATGGACTTGCCTATTGTGATCTTGGCTCTATTGCCCAAGGCATTCTACTTCCCATTTTATGACCCAATTACCTACACCTCCTTACCCGTTGTCTTTTCACTGTCATACCTCAAGGGACCTGCTAAACCTATGACATTTGGTGATCATGTGACTATTCGTCACTCTTAGAATTATCAATCATGTAATATCTTTAGGGTCTTACGTTCATTAGCCTATCTAAAGATGTGTTTCATACGTTTTGATCCTTGCCAATCAGGTGGCTTTCTTGCCCCCTCTTATCTTTTCTCTTCTTCATTACCTTTTGATCTTCTTATATAGGACTAGAGCCTCGACACCTATCTTTTGAGATTTTCTTCTCCCACCCTCAATCAACCTAAAATCACCTTTACCTATCTACCTATTCTCAACCCCAACATCAATGCCCTCAACCTAATTATACATACGACCTAAAATCACCCATACCTATCTACCTATATTCCACCTCACCTAATCGACCTTGACCTCATCATACTTATGACCTCAATCCAACCTAACTATCAACCGCACTACCTATTCTTCTGATCTTCTCATATTCTTTCCTAGCTTATGGGAGAACTACATCGGTCTGAGGTCCCTTTTCATCCGAGGACTATGTAGGTAGCACTTCCAGGGCATGGGGCCCTGGAAGGTTAGCTCGGCCACTCTTTACCCTAACCATTTTCCCCACCTTTACCTAATTTCCTATTCATATCAAAAACCTTGACATCTATACCATATACCACATGACCTTTTACCACTTATATTATTTCAAATTTTCATACATAACCAACATTTTCCACATTTTACACTATCTCATGCATTTATATTGCCATTTATTATCAAAATACTGAAATGAACATCCATGCCTAAAACCAACCTGACTCAACCATGCCTATAACTCAACCTGACTCAATCCATGCCTATCAACCTAACTCGACCATGCCTAAACAAAATAACTCATCCATGCTTAACTCAATCCATGCCTAAACCAACCTGACTCAATCCATGCCTATCACCTGACTCAATACCAACAACCTAACTTAGCATGCTTACAACCTGACTCATGATGTCTAACAACCTCACAATGCCTAAACCGATCTGACTGCCTAATCCATGCCTAACAACCTGACTCTAACTCGATCCATGCCTATCACTGACTCAACTTGATCCATGCCTAAACCAACCTGACTCAATCCATGCCTAAACTCGACCTAACTCGATCCATGCCTATCACCTGACTCGATCCATGCCTATGACCTGACTCTATCATGCCTAGCTCATCCTATTTTCCATCCATATCATAATAAAGTAAAACTCATACACATCACAACAAGCATCACCTGAATATCATCTATCTCCTCATATATACATGTGTCATATCAATAATAAATGTACACCCGTATCACATAAATGTGTATCTCCAAAATAATCATCATCATCTCGCATGTAGGCCAATATCAATACAAAAATCTTCAGCATGCAGGCTTCGGTATCATGTACAACACAATAATCACTACAAAATCTCTTCGGCACGTAGGCCGGTCTCATATATAATACATACAAAAATGACTTAGCACGCAGGCTCTTCGGTCCACAACAAGGTCACTGTGTCTCTCCTGACCCCTCTGCTGCACCTGTCTGAGGGTATAGACACAAAACTGCCTCACCTCCTACTGATGGCCCCTCACCTGGAGCTGGCCTCTGCACACTAGTGACCTCACCACGACCCCTGTCCCTGGGCTCACTATCGGTCCCCCTGTACTCTCCACACTATGAGTGGTGGGATCTGGTCCTCTCACTGGAGGCCTGTTGTGCTTTGTACTCCAGGCATAGGAGGGCACATCTAGCCCGGATAGTAACAAATGATCCTATTAATACCGTGCCTCTCCTAGGGTGCATCTCTGAACCTGGCCATGGGCACTATCTGTGGAGTATGCCATGGGTCCCGACTACCTAGTGTGGGTACCTGTACAATGGGACCCTGTCCACCTGAACCTAGATACTGAGCCCTATACTGGTGCTAGAGCTTGAGTCGAACCCTGGAGCCTGTGCCTATATCTGGGCCTGCAGGGTAGTAATCTATGCCTGTGTTGCTGTCAGCTGGACCTGCAGACCCATAACGTTGCCCCTGTGTATGGCCAACTGGCCCTGTAAATCCTGCACCTGCGCCTATAGGGCAGCTATCTTCCCTCCATCTCTACCTACCTCCTCTCCATCTCCATCTCCCCCTACCTCCGCCTGTGTAGGTACCTATCCCTGCTTGGGGCTACTTGAGGCCTACAGCATCACTATCTGGGCCTGTAATGTGGTAACCTGTGCCTCTGAACCTGTAAGCTACCCTGCATGATCCCCAGCTAGTGTCACTAAAGTAGCCACCTGCCCCTGTAGGGCTGATCTCTTGGAACTGTGATGGTGGCTAAGTCTGGCTATCCCTGGCCTCGGTGGTACGATCTCTCAGCTGTGTCCACCCACCACTTCCTATACTCATATGCAACCCCAACATCATCAATCTGTACATCTACTGGCTACTCCTCCAGTCCAGTAGTCAGCACTGTGGGTCATGGTGGAGACATAGGTCTCTCCATATCATCTCTCTAGTACTGAGGGAACTGGAGGTGGTAAACCCTTGGACCAATCCAAACACGTGTCTAACCTGCTAACTACAGGTATCCTCTCATGCTCTCCCACTCTCCTCCCCTTTATCCATAGATGTATCTGTAGCCTGGCTAGCTCCATAGCCATCTATCTGTATGAGGGAAGCCCACATACGGCCTGGACCAAATAATGTCCACCCCAGACAACCCCTCCAAAAACCTCCTCCACGTAATAAGCTACATCATGCGTAGCTCTGCACTTCGGGCCTCTCCAATGGCTGAGGTGGCCACCGCCTGTAACTAACTCTCAAAACTCACAGCTGGGAATGCATCTGCCCTTGGCATCCCCACTAGTTGAACACAAACAATGTGCTCATATGCCCAACAATGTAGTAGTCATGACGCAACATATGCTCAACCTCACTAGTCATTTCCCCAAGGCCCATATCCCCCCCTACCTACATCTAGTGTTTTTCAATGCAATGTACCCTATTCTACCCGTGTCCCTGATCTCACCATCACTCGACCTAGAGGACTCCCTTTCAGTGCCCTCTTGAATCTCCAAAACCTTTGTATCCGATAGTGTCGAAGTTACACTCTAACTCCATCAACCCAGTCACCCCTAAACTGGCATCGGTCACTTGTTTTGATGAGCTCGATACCGGTTTGACCCTACCATATGCTCAGGCTAGTGCTATGACTAACATCCGGTCCACTACACGCTCAGTGAATACTGCGATGCCCAGTAGCTCCTCAAACACCTCTAAAGAGATGGAATCCACCTGGGGCTTTCTCAATATGGGTGACCATACCCATCCTCACCTAAACACTCCCCTCGGGTGATCCCTCCATCTCTCCCATCGGTACCCACCCAAGGTCTTGGTCCCCGATTCCCTATTCTACCCAATTTAGGGCTACCACATTTCCAGATTTCATTTTTTCCCCCCGGACCTAAAACAAAAAACCCAGATTTGTCAAACGCTCGACTTATTCCCTCATCTATCTAACAAGTTGTCACTAACTATGGGTCGTGATCGCTTGTACCTCATCATACTACCATCACCATGGTGGCATGTCTAGGCCGCTACCACCGGTGGCCCGCCCGATCCCTCTCCGGTCTCCGCCTTCACCAATCACCAACCACGCCTCCAACCAATCAAATCAAACAATCCTAATCCTTATTTTTACCCTCACTTCTCAACTACCAATCACCCTACCTGTTTAACTCACTAACCCTCGACTTTCCATTCCTATCTGGATACTTTTCTACCTTTCTTTATCTCGTTTCGTTTTCCCTAATTCGTCAAGAAGACAAATGATTTTCAAAACACTCAGATTTTTCATTTTTATAATATCCCCAACCCTAACCAACTGCATTAGTTTAACCTTCATTGAACGAATCTGGTCCAGATGCCGTAGCTTACCATGGTCGGTTCAAGCTTGATCAGCATTGATTCCCTTACGAACTCGTCATCAGATTTCCCTGCGTAAGTCTTTTTCCTACCCTATACCCCCAATTTTCCTTACCTGAATCCTTTCTTTATCCTACCACTACACCTCACTTGGCCACACCACTTGACCTTAACTTGATGTTACCCTTTACCTTCTTCAACCTCACCGCGTTGTCCTCATTCAGGGACTCGTTAATTTACCCATACCTTGGCCCCTACCCGTTCCGTGACCTAGATATCTTGGATCTTGGAACATTGCTAGTGACCTTTTGACCGCACGTGTTCGCTATACCTTGCGGCACTGTTACCTATGTTGTTTGACCTAATGAATTTACCTAGCCTATTATCGTGACTGTTTATCTTGGCCCTACCTTTGGTGAAATGGAACATACCTACACGTTCCTGCACCTAACCTACATTGTTTTTCCTGATCTTATCATATACCTTGGCTACCAGATTCACTTCACCCTTGTTTGGATAAACCTATCGACCTTAGATGATGTAAAGTTTTCCTGCTCTTAAACCAGATAGTGTGTTGTAGTTTATACGTGTGCGTACGTTTGACTGTTGCTACCTTTGACCCTAACCCATTACCTAGATCACCCGAGTAGACCTTTTACCCTCTTCCCCTACACGCACTTACCTTTTCCTTACATTAACCTTTTATCAAACCACTCACCGTTTCAGCCTACTGCCTTGTCAATTCCTGGTTTGAGGGAGATCACCTTCACCCTCACATGGGCCAACCACATCTTATTTTTGTTAGCATCGCTTACCAATACAAGCTATGCAACAAAAGGAGGCAAAATGTAGACACTAAAATTAGGTCACACTCCCCTTTGTCCCTTGACATATAAGCCCCCCTTTATTACATCTACCTAGCCATGAACCCCTTCACCCTACTAATATTAATTTAATTAAATTAATGTGTTATCCTCACTATATTTATTATTTAAATATATTATTTAATTAATATATACACATATAGTTCACTTAGACACCTCAAAAAGCTAACTCAACCTAAGACCTATTCTTAGCAAGTTACCATAACTAACTTAGACTCGCCCAAACCCTAAAAATCAATGCATGCAGTCCCTCTAACCACATTCTCGCATGCTCAAAAGAAGCTCCTAGTCTAATCCGCAGGATAACGACACAAGATTTGAGGAAATCAGGAGGATCTCCCTAAGTTTAGTAAACCTTAAAAATCCCACCTTGACCGACATCTGTTTCCCCTAACCTTCATCGGTTAAGCCGGGACCGTCGTCAGTCACCCCTTTTAACCCCTAAACTACCTTATTCTCAAGGTTGGCAAACATTGGGAGAAAGGTGGACGAACAAGAATGAAATCTCAAAGAGATAATGCATCCTCAGAGAGCCAATTCCAACAAGAACTGACATCCAAGGAAGTAGATTGAGGATCTTCTCCTGCACAGCCCTCCCAGCCACATTCTAATCTATTCAAGGGTAAGTGCACGAAGTTGGTGGACAATTCCGTGGACATAAAAACCCCAAAATAAAGGTACCGCGATCGCGGTTATTGAATTCTAGGTTCGGTAATTACCGAACCTAGTTCCGCGATTGCAGTTTATAACCGCGAGCGCGGTTATAAACCGCGATTGCGGAACTCTGAGACAAAATTTAATAGTCCCGCGACTCGTTATTTTCCTCATTTTTCATTTCGAACCGTGACTTTTCCTAAACATTTTTCACTCGCGCTTTCAATACCATCTCAAAATTGCTCATCGGACTTCTGGATAGTGATAGATTCAACCATGCCGCCAAGACGAGGAGGTAAGTCCCCGATTGTAATCATTTTTTTGCATTTTAGGTTTTTTTTTTTTGCATTTTAGGTTTTTTTTTGCATTTTCATGGGTTTTTTGAAATGTTTGTTTATGTATACAATTTTCTTGTTTTATCAGTTGGTCGGCAAGCTCGAAATCGGCTCATGCAAACCGTCAAAACATTCCTCAAAACCCACCGAACATTCCTCAAAACCCTCCTCCAAACATAGATCCGCCTCCTGTGGCTCCTTCTGTCCCCCACTGAGCCAGCAGGAACGTAAGATAATATCATTGGAAGAATCCAAGAAAATAAAATTGTCATTGAGAACCTAATTCAAACTATAAGACAAAATCATGCTACAAATCCATCCCGCATGACTTTAGCCAATACATTGCAAACATTGATTGGCGAAGTCGAGTCTGCAACCAACCAAATACATAGATGGAACACCTTTAGAAGTGACTGTAGGCGGTGGTATGAGGATAAACTATCTCATGCGGCCGTCAAAGACAAAAAAATTGGAAAAGACCTCATTTGTGCATTATTTACCGACCCTAGAACCAATGCCCCCCCTGCAGTTACTTGCAAACGGTTCCCAATCCATTGGTGCCATGATGATAGAATCAAAAACAATTTTTGGGACCGATGGTGGATGGTTTTTGATTATCCACCATGCAACAACAATGAGGTTCCTCTTTATTTTTTGAAGAAATTATATTGTGAGTTCGTGCTCAATGAGGTCCCGAATTATTTTGACTTTTCTGACTTTTTTGGTCGAGGAGGTGGCTCTGCATAGAGCAGACCTGGTGCACATGTAGGTCAGCCTAGGATCCCCCATGCCCCAAAACCCCCACTGCCTTCAGTTATCCCTCCTACAGTGAAGGAGGTTGTGGAGATTGATACATTGCATGCATTGAGGGAGCTCACTGACACTCTCACCCAGCATAGCACCCAGATTGCATCCGGTGATGTTGGTGGAGGTGCCAGTTCTAGTGCACCACACCACTATGGATCATGTGGTGCCATATGCACTGCAGGCGAGACATCATTTGCTGGTTCACAGGATTTCTTTTCTATAGATGAGATGCTGGGGAATGTTTTTGGAACTGGAGCCACTGATATTGGTCTTTCACAGGTAAATTTCAAATAAATTTAAATAATATATATATGTACAATAGTTTAATTCACATGTTTGAGATATTATATATATATAT
Source organism: Taxus chinensis (assembly GCA_019776745.2). Classification (NCBI taxonomy): domain Eukaryota; kingdom Viridiplantae; phylum Streptophyta; class Pinopsida; order Cupressales; family Taxaceae; genus Taxus; species Taxus chinensis. The sequence goes on along the minus strand of CM034151.1, from coordinate 868,514,418 downwards.
ATATATGATTGTACGTCATGTACATACATGTAAAAAACTAATTTTTTATTTTATTTTAAATAGCAAGAGCCGGTGAAGGAAACATCCGGTGTCGACATGCTAGCTACTGCGGCTGGGCGTGTTTCAAACGTAAGTTTCAAGTTGTACAAACTTACATTTTTAATAAATCATTTAATTGCACTAGATTATTATTATAATTTATTTCACGTGTATGTTGTACATGTATTAATATTTTTCTCTTTTATACACAGGAGCCTGGCGGGTCATCATCTGCTCAGGGAACTGAAGGCTACTGGCACGCCTCACATGAGTTTTACACAGGTTAGTTACAAATCTCTTTACACTTTGTTTCTAATTCTTGGAAGTCTGTACATGAGATTCACATGCTTATACTCAACGTATATAAAATACATACAACAGCTAGATTTTAATATTGCATTTGTACATGTTTTTTGTATAGCTTATGACTGTCCTAGAGTATGACTCCTCCATACCTCACAATCTATGTACCATATTATACTGCCATAGCATCTGCATGATCCACTAACTGAGGTTACATTTTTTAAATTTGTCTAAATTACTTGGCCAGGACTGTCATTATTCTCCTCCAAGAATGGGATCACTTATGTATCAAAAATTCCAACCGTATAATCATAAAAAACTACTTCTATAGCCTCGTGTGGATCCACATACATCTTATGAGATAAATCCCTCCTGAATGGGGTCAGAAATCCTCGAATAAACCACTGTGCATGCTAACTCATATGAGCATCATAAGATAGTTTGGACAATAAATTATTAAAATACATGTCATGCTCCCTCATGCGTTCTGATAATCCCTGCTTGATTTTATTGATTGTGATGACATGCTTTTTTTTAAACTACGGGATGATACTTTCTATACTAGCTATGTACACTCCCTTGAAGAGTAGTAGAAAATTGACTTTCCTTCCTATCTAAAGCTGTAATTTGCTTAGAATACCATTGTATCTCACACTTGTACACATGCTCTGCTAATGCACTCTTATCCAAACCTGAAGGCGATATCTACCATATTTCCTCTCTCTCTCTCTCTCTATATATATATATATATATATATCTTCTTCCTGCGATTTCACCATATTTCATCACACTTTCTCCTACCCCTACGTGTGGTGGGGGTTTAGCTAGCCATGGGTAGCCTCTCTAAATCCAATTCTACCATCAAAATCTTTATTTCCAAAGGGATAATGTCACAAGTAAGATCCTCTAGGCTCGTGCACCAAAACTCAAACTCAGCTACCTTTGGACACAAATACATATAAATAGTGCATTATAATCTATATATTTGCAACACACTTTCCCACCAAGGATATACAACTCTAGTCTACTCTTCGTCTGATCTATATGTTTGGTCTGGTGATGTTAGATTTAAAAGTCCTTCAAATTTGAATGATGCTCTAATTATCATAGAAGATGACTATGGGTTACCTTGATTAAATACAAAAGTTTGTCAAAATCTTATGAAGATAGATGGCCTCCGTGCTAACATTTATAGATCCTATGTATTTAGCCTAAATAGAAGATAAAATTTAATAACATTTTTATTCTTTCTTGAGTAACTAAATATTGATTTGTACATGTTTTTTGTATAGCTCTTAAGTAGATTTTAATAAATTGATTTGTACATGTTTTTTGTATAGCTTATGACTGCTAGAGAGACTCCTCCACATATGCAGACTGTGGAGGCTGCTGTAGATACTGCCATAGCATCTGCAAATCCACTAACTGAGGTACACAATTTTTTAAATTTGTTAAATTTTGGAGGTTCATTATTTCTTATTAAACTTAAATCTACAATATCAAATTTTGTAGGTATATATATGTGTGAAATATTTAATTTGAAAATTAATTATTTTTATGTAGCTTACCCCTCGTGAGTCTATTGTTGTCCCTGCGACGCGTCAACAACAAATCGATAGGGATCACGACATTGCGGTAAGATTGCACATGCATTTTAACTAAATTGTACAAGTTTCTAAATTTTGAAGGTATTTTAAAATTTTGGGTGTTAAAAACTTGTTGTTTATGAATGTGCAGGTTAGGTTGCAGGCATGCTTAGAGACACCTAGGACCACACGGATGAAATCCGTAGTGGCATCTCCCTCCACTACATCCCTAGGTCATGGACGTGCTACTTCTAGCAGGGCGAAGAGAGGGAAGATGTTTCATGAGTAGATTTATAGTCCACTTGGATGCCACATATATGTGGTCATGAGTATCTATTCACAGTCCATTGTATATATATATAGCCTTTTGCGACCGCATGTGGTCCCATATGTACATTATGACACGTGCTTAGTTCGAGATGTATACATACATTATGAACTTATGTACATGTACATATATATTTTCAGAGACGTGGGCGTCTGGAGAACACTTTATTTGATTCTTACATATATATATATATATATATATATATATATATATATATATATATATATATATATATCCATGTGTGTTGGTTAAATCATATTTATTTTGGTTATTTTGGTATTATTGCTAACTCTGAGAAAGTGGATTGCTGAGAGTCTAGAGATGTGCTATGTATAACATGCATTGATTCTTGAGGTACCAATATGAAGAAAAAGTAATGAAATGGCGGACTTAGAATTTGGGAGTGAGAAAGATGCTTTAAGCATAGTCAATAAATGTGTAAATAGGATAATAATAAGATAACTTGTATTATTTCCAAGTCCCATTATTTGTAGGATAATAATAAGATAACTTTCTCTCTAAGCATCTCATTATTTTTCTCTAGTTTTTTATTTTGTTTACATGTCACTTAGAACTAAAAATATGAATTATTATATTGATTCCATAACTTCCACACCTTATTTATAATATTGGATGCTCAATGAACCAATTATATTACTATGTTAACAAAAAAGTGGTGTTGATGTAAGGCTATAAATTTGATCTGATAAACAAATATGAGAGAAACAATTTACTTAGGATATAACACCATGTCATGCCATATAGAACACCATGCTGGATATAATGTGTATTTGTGTCAATTTTTAGGATATCTTTAATATATAAAATTCACTAAAATATTCTGATCAAAAGGGTTGTAATTTAATTGGTGCATGCAATAGTAAAAGTGACATGTAGTGTTGAATTCATTAAGATATAAATGTTTAGTACCCAAAATTTGGTTTGGGAACTTGGAAATATAGAATTTTGTACTTATTTTGATATACACTTCATTTATGCATTGTTTTAACAACCATAGGCGCCTTCTTGATCTATCTCGCACCGTATATCCACTAGATAAAAACCAATCTCTAGCTCAACCCTCTAAAATCACTGCACATGTTATTGAACATCAATCTAGACCTCTAAAATACTCATACCTAATTTTTGTTGAATACTCTAGACACATTAATAGGTCCTAGAAATGTATGGATATGAAGGTCTATCTACATCATATTAACCAATGCCATTGCATTTTAATGGCCAATTTTTCAAAAGTTTCATTTGGATTAGTTGAATTAGATTATACATTTAGGTTAGTTGAGAGAGAAAACTCACAAAGGTCTCCTACAAATATAAACACACACTAACCTATTAGGGGCATCTAGGAATCTTGTAAACAATACTTCACTTTACTTGTCCAGCACATCATATACACATCTGAATACAACTAACCACATCCTAGATCACACTCATAGAGCTGAATTTCAAAGTACACAAGTTTATGAATTTTAAAGTACAAAAGTTTAAAGCTCATTTTGTCAAGTTGAGGGATGAATCAAGAGATAATTTTCTATTCTATATTTTTCTATATCCCAACATATGTTTGGAGAAATATAAGTATTTTATCCCTCCATAACTTAGTGGTATACATAAAAAAACTCATAAAATTAATGGGGGTGTGAGGAGGTAGTCCAAACCAAATTACACTTTTTTCAAGTCAAAGACAAAGTATCCATGATTTTGAGACAATTAGAGGCAGTGAAAATGGTTCAATATCCAACCAAAGTTCCTTATGCACAAGATGCACCCAAACCATGATGGTATAGAGATCACATGACTACTGTGATTTTCATCGTGTCAAGGGAAAAAAACCAGATAAATGTTTAAAAATGAGAAACTTTATTGAAGACCTCATTGAGGATGGGAAGAAAATAAGATTCATGAGCCCTGGAATGTATATCATCCTACCAAGGACAAGATGACAACAAGAGATAACATAACAACCAAGTCATTGTAATTTAATTTAAATAAATAAGGAAACGCTGTATTTTGCAAACGGTGGGCCGTGGCACCGAACCGCCTATGTCGGCACGTCCGGGTGGCCAGGTGAATGCTAGAGGAGGTGGTGTTTCGGTGGGCGAAAGGGTCGTTGCTTCCGGGCTACTTCATTCGGGCGTAGTCCCTTAAGAGCCCTGAGACCAAAATATCGTTCAAATTCGACGGGTGACTACTCGGACTCCGTGGCACCTAGAGAGGCCTCGTCTGATCCGGCACCTCAGCATACGGACCCTCTACAATAGCCTCTCTCATTTTTTTCCTTCTCATTTCGGTGCTCTCGCTGTCCTAATGTTTGCAAACGCGCGAAATAGTGCAGTTGGAGCCAGTGTAAGGTTGTCAAACGCTGTATTTTGTAAACGGTGGGCCGTGGCACCGAACCGCCTGTGCTGGACATCCGGGTGGCCAGGTGAACGCTAGAGGAGGTGGTGTTTCGGTGCGCGAAAGGGTCGTTGCTTCCGGGCTACTTCGTTCGGGCGTAGTCCCTTAAGAGCCCTGAGACCAAAATATCGTTCAAATTTGACGGGTGACTACTCGGACTCCATGGCACCTAGAGAGGCCTCGTCTGATCCGGCACCTCAGCATACAGACCCTCTACAATAGCCTCTCTCATTTTTTTCCTTCTCATTTCGGTGCTCTCGCTGTCCTAATGTTTGCAAACGCGCGAAATAGTGCGGTTGGAGCCAGTGTAAGGTTGTCAAACGCTGTATTTTGCAAACGGTTGCTTGTGGCACCGAACCGTCTGCTCCGGCACGTTTGGGTGGCCAGGTGAACACTAGAGCAGGTGGTGTTTTGGTGCGCGAAAGGGTCATTGCTTCCGGGCTACTTCGTTCGGGCGTAGTCCCTTAAGAGCCCTGAGACCAAAATATCGTTCAAATTCGACGGGTGACTACTCGGACTCCGTGGCACCTAGAGAGGCCTCGTCTAATCTAAAACCTCGGCATATAGGACCCTCTACAATAGCCTCTCTCATTTTTTTCCTTCTCATTTCGGTGCTCTCGCTGTCCTAATGTTTGCAAACGCGCGAAATAGTGCAGTTGGAGCCAGTGTAAGGTTGTCAAATGCTGTATTTTGCAAACGGTGGGTCGTGGCACCGAACCACCTATGCCGGCACATCCGGGTGGCCAGGTGAACACTAGAGGAGGTGGTGTTTTGGTGCGTGAAAGGGTCGTTGCTTCCGGGCTACTTCGTTCGGGCGTAGTCCCTTAAGAGCCCTGAGACCAAAATATCGTTCAAATTCGACGGGTGACTACTCGGACTCCATGGCACCTAGAGAGGCCTCGTCTGATCTGGAACCTCAGCATACGGACCCTCTACAATAGCCTCTCTCATTTTTTTCCTTCTCATTTCGGTGCTCTCGCTGTCCTAATGTTTGCAAACGCGCGAAATAGTGCAGTTGGAGCCAGTGTAAGGTTGTCAAACGCTGTATTTTGCAAACGGTGGGCCGTGGCACCAAACCGACCTATGCCCGACACGTCCGAGTGGCCAGGTGAACGCTAGAGGAGGTGGTGTTTCGGTGCGCGAAAGGGTCGTTGCTTCCGGGCTACTTCGTTCGGGCGTAGTCCCTTAAGAGCCCTGAGACCAAAATATCGTTCAAATTCGACGGGTGACTACTCGGACTCCGTGGCACCTAGAGAGGCCTCGTCTGATCCGGAACCTCAGGCATACAGACCCTCTACAATAGCCTCTCTCATTTTTTTCCTTCTCATTTCGGTGCTCTCGCTGTCCTAATGTTTGCAAACGCGCGAAATAGTGCAGTTGGAGCCAGTGTAAGGTTGTCAAACGCTATATTTTGCAAACGGTGGGCCGTGGCACCAAACCGCCTGCGCCGGCATCTCCGGTGGCCAGGTGAATGCACTAGAGGAGGTGGTGTTTCAGGTGCGAAAGGGTCGTTGCTTCCGGGCTACTTCGTTCGGGCGTAGTCCCTTAAGAGCCCTGAGACCAAAATATCGTTCAAATTCGACGGGTGACTACTCAGACTCCGTGGCACCTAGAGAGGCCTCGTCTAATCCCGAACCTCGGCATACGGGACCCTCTACAATAGCCTCTCTCATTTTTTTCCTTCTCATTTCGGTGCTCTCGCTGTCCTAATGTTTGCAAACGTGCGAAATAGTGCAGTTGGAGCCAGTGTAAGGTTGTCAAACGCTGTATTTTGCAAACGGTGGGCCGTGGCACCAAACCACCTACACCGGCATGTCTGGGTGGCCAGGTGAACGCTAGAGGAGGTGGTGTTTCGGTGCGCGAAAGGGTCGTTGCTTCCGGGCTACTTCGTTCGGGCGTAGTCCCTTAAGAGCCCTGAGACCAAAATATCGTTCAAATTCGACGGGTGACTACTCAGACTCCGTGGCACCTAGAGAGGCCTCGTCTGATCTGGCACCTCGGCATACGGACCCTCTACAATAGCCTCTCTCATTTTTTTCCTTCTCATTTCGGTGCTCTCGCTATCCTAATGTTTGCAAACGCGTGAAATAGTGCAGTTGGAGCCAGTGTAAGGTTGTCAAATGCTTGTATTTTGCAAACGGTGGGCCGTGGCACCAAACCGCCTACGCCGGCATGTCTGGGTGGCCAGGTGAACGCTAGAGGAGGTGGTGTTTCGGTGCGCGAAAGGGTCGTTGCTTCCGGGCTAAACGTTCGGGCGTAGTCCCTTAAGAGCCCTGAGACCAAAATATCGTTCAAATTCGACGGGTGACTACTCCTCCCTGGCACCTAGAGAGGCCTCGTTTGATCCGGAACCTCAGGCATACGGACCCTTTACAATAGCCTCTCTCATTTTTTTCCTTCTCATTTCAGTGCTCTCGATGTCCTAATGTTTGCAAACGCGTGAAATAGTGCAGTTGGAGCCAGTGTAAGGTTGTCAAATGCTGTATTTTGGAAATGGTGGACAGTGGCACCAAACCACCTGCGCTGGCACGTCCGGGTGGCCAGGTGAACGCTAGAGGAGGTGGTGTTTCGGTGCGCGAAAGGGTCGTTGCTTCCGGGCTACTTCGTTCGGGCGTAGTCCCTTAAGAGCCCTGAGACCAAAATATCATTCAAATTCGACGGGTGACTACTCGGACTCCGTGGCACCTAGAGAGGCCTCGTCTAATCTGGCACCTCGGCATACGGACCCTCTACAATAGCCTCTCTCATTTTTTTCCTTCTCATTTCGGTGCTCTCGCTGTCCTAATGTTTGCAAACGCGCGAAATAGTGCAGTTGGAGCCAGTGTAAGGTTGTCAAACGTTGTATTTTGCAAACGGTGGGCCGTGGCACCAAACCGCCTGCGCCGGCACGTCCAGGTGGCCAGGTGAACGCTAGAGGAGGTGGTGTTTTGGTGCGCGAAAGGGTCGTTGCTTCCGGGCTACTTCGTTCGGGCGTAGTCCCTTAAGAGCCCTGAGACCAAAATATCGTTCAAATTCGACGGGTGACTACTCGGACTCCGTGGCACCTAGAGGAGTCGTTTTCAAAATTTACAACTTTTTCAAAATTTACAACTTTTTCAAAATTTACAACATTTTCAAAATTTACAATATTTTCAAAATTTACAAACTTGACTTTTTCAAAATTTACAAATTTTTCAAACAATGTGAACAAGCTTCTCTTAGCTTCGAGAATTTAAAATTCTCTACTAACAATACCAACCACGTGAAGGTGGAAGCTTTTCTGGCACCACTAACCTAAACATAAAATTGTTAGTCAAAGAAATTTAAGTTTCAAATCAAAACCATATACTAGATCTATATACATGACACACAAAATACACAAATTTAAAATAAAATATATTCAAACTTAAATCTAGATCTTTAAACTAAAAAAATTATATATATATATATATATATATATATATATATACGCTATATAAATTGAAACTTGAAATTAAATATATACCAGACATGAGCATTGTAAATTCATTCCAATGAACCATCAGGATCGGATCTACTCTGAATAGCAGACAAGATTGCTTCATGATCTGACTCTCGAACCTTCCAAAGAATCTTGTTATTAGGTCTTCCTCGATATCTATACAACTGAATATTTGTCGCTAGAACTAGATGTGAATATAGGAGTATTTTCCTGTGTGTCTCAAAGTCTTCAAACACCCAAACAGAGGAGTTTTTTAATGGATACCGTCGAAGCCAAGTTCCAGTAACTACCACTGACCCTGTAGGATACTCAATCTCTTCGCCATCTATAATAGGAGAAGTCAACTTCTTTCTTTCCTCGATGCAACGACATAAGAAATAGTCTGTTCCTTCTTCATTGTCTTCTGTCGCAATTACTGCAAACACATGTCCTACAAAAAAAATAACCAAGGTTGAAAAACTCAAATTTAAATTACATATTAAAATTTCAATGGACATAACTCAATACAAAAATTAAATAAATAACTGGATAAATACCTTGTCGCACCAAAATCAAAATTTCGTCAAAGTCCTTGGATGTTGTAACTTCATCTGCAGAAACAAGTTGTAATGCTTGTGGAGGTTGATAACTAGGAAGCGGAGTTAGAGGCCTACAAATCCATCCTTCCACCCATTCTTGTGAATCACACTCAGCAGTGACAAATTCAATACAAGATGCACAAAAACATGTCAACTTTCTTGTCCATACGGCCCACGAAGTAGCGTCTGAGCTACAAAATGAGTGCATATCACTGGACCCAGTGAGTGTCATACAATCCTCGTAGTTAGCAATATGTTTTTCCTCTATCAACCAAAAATATCTGCAAACTGTGGAATTTTCTTGAGAACCTCGGGCCATGTTGTCAGTACACCATTCCACTATGCTCTTTGCATCTTTTAATTTAGCACCATCTTTGTACTTCAACTCTTCTCTTGCAAGAGCTCTTTTCACACATGCCCCTGCACCGTCATGCTCTCCTTTTCCATGTCCAGCCTCAGTGAAACTCCAAATATGTTGCACACCCATCTTGACATGCATTCTGCTCATCCAATAAAACATTCGTGCATTCTTAAACTGAGACGTGCAATTATCTGACCATATATAATGTTGTTTGAAGTGGATGTCCCTATCAGACAAGTTTCCATAAAATAACTGGAAACACCCTTGCACAAATTCAGTAGAATGAGTACGATCATCACTGATATAAAAGTGGTACTCTCTTAAAAAATTTTGATCATTCTCTGTACTGTCAGGAGAATGTAGAAATGCTATATGCACAAAAATGGCAACTTGTACTGAGTTGTAATATTGTGATTGAACCTCCATTTGTGGTTGCAATGTGTAATTCTCTGCAAAATCGACCACTGAAACAATAGTACCAATAGGAAATGTGTCTTTGCATAGCTTGAATTGTTCATCCAACCATCGAGCTCTATGTGTATGCCTCGCATACTCATAAACAATTTCATCCTTAAATTTTCTCATAAATTGAAAAATGGGCATTTGTTCTGTAACTAGCTCACACCGTTTCGACTCTTTTCCATCTTTCAACTGGTATGCAACTGATTTATATTTATCAAATTCAACTAAATTATGTCCTATTGTACCTTCAATTTGCTCATGGATGCAACTTTCCAATTTAGGTAATCCGCCGCATGTACTACAACTTCCATCTAAACAATCCTGACTATAAAAAAATTGTCCAACTTCTTTTTCACAAAATATAGTAGGAATGAAATCCCTAGAAGATATTGGTGGAACTTGAACACCACATTCAGATAACATAGTTTCAGAATGAAAAATAGAACGAATACGTAAAAATTTAGCATAATGCATCGCAAATTCAACATGTTGCCTACAACAACAAGTGGTGCGAGCATGGTTGATTTTCACATAGAATGGTTTCAACATTTCAAAAAAATGTTGACTAATTTTAATTTCCAGATTCTCTTGTTCAAACTTACGAAAAAATTGAGTTTGAGTCATATCTAAGAAATGCTTTGGATGTGGTTCACGATTAGTAGAACCAACTCTCCGTTTTATAACATCTCTTGTATTAGGTGAAACTCTAGTGTTATCATGCCAAAATTTAATAACAACTTCTCTTATAGCATCAGAATTATTTTTGTCCTTACGCGGTGCTCTAGCAGAAAATGCCCAAAAATCGACATTATTGAGTGATTGAAGGATATTACGTCTTTCAATTGCTTTCATTAGAGTTTTTCGATTAACTTGCAACATTCGACTTGTTTGCGTAATCAAACGTTGTTTTTTTATTGATTCACTTACAACACTAGTAGCAAGTACACGACGCACAATATTACTATCCCTAGTGCGTCTCTTGACACCAACAGTGTGATATGCATCATGAAGGTTTTCAACAATTGTAGAGGTTTGACCACGTATGTTAGATGTTGTCAATCCTAAGGTGTTTAATGTAGGTCTCATTTTAATCAATTTCATCAAACTAACCAACAACTGACATCTTTGGGAATCATTTAAAATTTCAAAATGATTATCCCAAATTTCAGTGGCTTTTCTTCTGATTTGTTCGTTCAGAAAGTTTGTCAGACATTGGTTTCAAAATGTTTTCATCAATTTCAATCAAAAAATTAGGTTTCTTATGTAAAATCCTAGGAGGTGTTTTTGTCAAATTTTGCTTGTCTATAGTTTCAACATGAATTTCCTTATTCACATTTTCATTGTCTCCTTCAATTTCAACATTTGCTACATCATGAGTATTTAATTCTTCTTCAACATTGACAGTAAAAACTTCTTCATCACGAGTATTTAATTCAACTTCAACATTGACAGTAGAAACATTACCTAGTTCTTCATTGCTTACAATAGTTGGGATTGAAGATGAACCTCTTCTAGATTCACGAAGTTTCCGCATTCGCTCAGCATTTTCAATTTTGTTGGCCTCTAATTCATCTGGTGTTTTTTTACTTAATGACTTCCTTTTTTGACTTCGTTTTTTGTCTCCCATGATGTTTTGCTTTCGGTGATAAAAAAACGTGCCTGGAAAAAGACAGAATTTCGCAGTAATTCGTACAGTAAGGTCAGAGAGTAAAAATCACATGGTAATTCAGATACGTTGGGATGTGTGTAAATATGATTTATAAAGCGCGAGCGCGCTTTATAAACCGCGAGCGCGCTTTATAAAGCGCGTTCGCGGTATTTTTACAAAAACCGCGATCGCGGAGCTATTTGCCGAACCTAAGCCTCAGAAAATCTTTGTTTTTCCCCAACCAAAGCTATAGAAGGTCATTATGAAGTGCAAAAGGTCAAAAAACCTCAAATCTGCTCTTCCAAAGACTTGAACCATGCTAAAAAACTGAAAACATTTCACAAAAATGGTGCCATCACGTAGGGTAGACTCTTAGCTTTGTAAAAATATTGTTTTTAAAGTGAATAGAATAAGATAAATATCATTTTATAATTTATTACTAACAATAGGTCCTTAAGACATTTTTTCCCGTGAATGTTCATGTCTACGTTTAAGACTGTAACTTTTGTTTCGCTTATCAAAATATGATAAAAATTATACCATCCCAAGCGTGGAAAAATTCTATACACCTTAAAAAAAAAAATTTGATTTCGATATTTTTTGATATAGTTATGGCGGGCAAACGGAAAGCGCTCCATTTTCTAAATATTTTCAGACCACTTTCACGGAAAAAATCATAAAAAAAAAATATTGCTAAAAAAAATACAAAATAAAATCCATCCCAAGATAGACAACTACATCTAACGTTTCACCAAAGGAAAAAAAAAAATAACAAGATTTGGTCATCCAAAATGCGGGCAAACGGACTACAATCTTATAAGTTTTTTCGAAAAAAAAAAGTAAGTCATATAATTTTAAGTGTTTAATATAGCTAAACTTGTCCGTTTTTTACAAAAATTAGTATTTTAGAAACTAGATTCCGAATGCTACGATTCATATTTATATAAATTTTTCTAATTTAGAGTGCATGTATAGCTAATAATCCCTACAAGTTGAGATTTCACTGTTTTTTGCAATATGACGTCCACGGATGACCCTATATTTGTCCATCAACTTCCTGCACTTACCCTCAAGCAAAAGAGGAGTGTGCATGCAGCCCATGTAGAAGCTTTTCTTTAGTTGGTGATCACTTGTAGCCTTCAAAGCCATCATCGACACCTTCATCCTTCACACATATACTTTCAGAAATGAAATCCAAGTACAACATCATACATTCCTCGTTATTTCATTTTATCATTATTTTATCATCCATTGTTCATCTTGCTCCCTATTGACCATCTCCAACATTTTGTACCTCCATAGACCCAACAAAACCTCGTAAAAAACTATTCCAGTCACCCAATACCTCATTCTTGTTAGGAAATAAGAGATAAAATATGTGGAATAATCCCTTACAGAATCGCAACAATAGAAATTAATATGCAGAAAATATTACAGATCTCAAATAAAAGTGCAGAATAAATAACACAACACAGAGAGACAGTATTTAACGTGGTTCACCCAATTTGGGCTACATCCACCAAGAATCACTTGCTCAGATTTTATTACAAGCCTTCACTCTCTCAATACAATACCCAGATCCATTTAGAGATATGCTCAACAAACTCTACAGAATTCACACCCGAATTCAAAACACATCTGTAATACATTTGCTTGTACATCTATCATATGCATAAGACCATATAAATAGACAACTGCTTAAGCAGTTTGATACAAAACTGTGGGTATCAAAACAATGGGTAAAAGACCGAAAAAAAAAACATGGGCCCAAAAAACAGCCCATAACGGTTACCCATTACCCATGGGTTAATAAACCACCCATGAAAATTTACTTCGGGGGCTTCGCCCCCGAACCCCCCCTAACCCACTCACTAGCGAGCGGGACCACCGTAAAAATACCCGAGAGTAACACATAGAAGGTGTACCACATTCTAACATGCAAATAGGCTCCACAAACATAACAATCCTGACCAACCAAATCCTTTGTGCAATCACAAAGAAGACCAAAACCGTGTTCTGTGATGTTTCAAGATTTCACAGTAACCGGCAACCGATTATACCTAACTACGATCGGTCACCCCTAACTGACGTTGGTCTCTGTATTTGTCCACATTACCTTAAACAGAGACCTATCCACCTAATTTTACCTCACCCTCACTCACTGATGACCTACCTGACACCTTTATCAGACTTGCAGAACCCAGAACCAACCATTTAACCCGTGGATACTATTCTAGCTTAGCATGTTAGATTAGATTGGTTTTCTTATTGTGTTTTTAAGTGAGATGCCTAAATCATTTCAAAATAACAATAGGATTTACCTTGTTTTTAGCACTAATTTTTTTAAAACAGTTTTCTGATAGCTATCTAGGAAGTATCACACTTCCTGGATCTAGCTCACACTAGGTAGTTCACTACCCATATTGTTTAATTCTTTCTGGTGGTCTTGCTTTCATTACAGGTAGTTCCTCCTAGCCAAAAGCAAGCTCTCATGGTCAGTTGTGGATTCGGAAGTCATACGCATGCAACAACCCATCAACCGACATTTGAACAGGTATTCCTCCTATGTCTGTTACCCTATTTGTTTCGTCAACAATTCAAAGAAACATTATAAGAAAAAGGTGAACCATTTTGGCACGCTCGGTGGGACCCATCCGGGGTTCCTTGCATTTCATTCATTCCTAGGAAAAAATTGTGTGTTTGTTTCCCTTCTAAAAGCGTACACACTAATTTTATTCCCTTGTAATCCACTCCTTCTTTCTATTTGCTCTAAAGGAAACTTTTCTTTTGGTGTATTTAAAAAAGTATCATTTCTTCATGTTTTCCACATTTTAGTGAAAAAGCATCCCTCTTCCTCTTCATCTTATTATGTCATCCAATTTCACATTTTCGATTTGGGTTTTAAAATCATTGCATTTCATTCTAATTTTCTACATTAGCTCACATTAATTGAGGGAAACCTATACGTTGGAAGTCATTACAAGCTGATGGTTGAAAAATGAATTGTAGAAAAGCACTTCTATCCTTTTCTCTTTCTCTGAGTCTTACCAAACCACACAAAAATTCAAATACATACATTCTTAAACAAGATCTTACCTGGAAGAAGTTGTAGGTGATCACACGATCACGGTACAGTGAGAACCCATCTCGCTGCTCTATCGAGTCATACTTTAGAGCGAAGCCTACCCCCACCATAACAAACTTGAAACCTCACCCTTTAGATCTCCTTCTTTGTAGGAAGCCATCTTCACCAAAAACTCTATTTCACAATTCATGTGTCAGTCCCTAAATAGCATAAGCTAAACAAACATAATAGAAAAGGGCACTCTTAGGATTGCATTTTCTTATTGTTTCTGCTTGGTTTGCGTTTTGAGGTGAAAGATCACGTTCATCACTTTTTTTTTTCATCCTTGCATGCTCCTCATCATAGTTGGTGTATTCCGGCTTCGCCTGAGTGTGGTTGTGCCATATCACCATCATTCCCAGAATTTTGGGTCTGATTCTACATCAGATTTTAATTCACAACCACTTTCTTTCATCACTATTTCAATTCACAGTAACCGTCATTAGTTACCTCTAACTACCATCAGTTATACCCAACTGACGTCAGTTCCAGGTCCTTTTGCTAACCTACACAAAATGACATTTTTACTTCACTTTCTTCCACTTTTCATAGTCTTTGTCACTGTCACTTTTTCCATTGATGTTTTACACATCCCCAGATTTGGCATACTTGTCACATTTTTCCTTCTTCCTCACTGATTACTCACTGCCTATTTTCTATAGTGACTAGAAATGGTTACCCCATTTGGGAAAATACAAAAATAGTAAGATAAACAAAAATAAATAAATACATACAACCCTAAGAGAGGGTGTAAATAGAAATATAAAAGGAAGGAAGGATGTGTATCCTTCCATGAGCTTTAGCTTTCCGCTTATGGCTTCCACCTCCCTCCACAAATCTGCAAAACAAAAAGAAGAAATAATAAGTCGAATGAAAGGAAAAAGATCTTTTCATAAGCATATTTACAGTTAAATGGATCCCTTAATCCAAGGGCCCCAAATTAATCCATCCAATGGATGAGATTCATCCCTACAAAAAGTCGGTGGAAAGTGGGTGAACTAATTTTAAAAATTAAAATGCATGGGTAGGATTTAATTGGGGCCACTTAAGTGGTGTAGGGGGTGACTTCTTTTACCTTTCTAACCCAAATGTTTTATTGGAAATTTTTAATTATTGCAAGCATTGACCCCTTTTGTGGGTGTAGTAAAAATGTATTCACTAAATGACTAGACCACAATACCCTTGCTATTAATTTAAGCAAGTTTAATTAAGGTTGAATTAAATTGTATTAAAACAAATGGTAAGGGAGCCTAAGTCTTGCCTTAGGCTAATTAATTTATTAAATGGTATTGAAAGATTTTATTATTTTATTTAAAGGGAGCTAAAGAGATTATGGACCCTCATTAGGAAATTAATAATATTAATTTAATGTAATTTTAAAATGAGAAAGTGTGACTGTAAATTTTAACCTAGTGTTGCGAGTAGGTTTTAACAAAAAAATATTATTCCATAATTTTTCTAGTTTCACCTATATTTTGCTTGGGTTTTGTGTGGGTAAATTGTTGGACGTTACACTATAAGTAATTATATGTAAAGGCCATACCTAAGTAGCTTCAAGGTGTTAATTATAGTAAAAATAAAAATGTGTAAGCACCAAATAATTACTAGAAATATAGAAGTGCAAATATATTGTCTATACATGTGCACTCCCTTCGTAAGTGCAAACATAATATTTGTATGTCAAAATTACAACTAATGTTTTTGCGCTTCATTTTGACATGAAACTATAAATATAGAGTATATTTAACTAAAGATGACCTATATTATGTACCTTGATCAGTTTGATTATTATTTAAAGGAATTGATTGTTTGGACATCGGTCATTCCCAAAAGTAGTGTCGCTGCCAAAAAAGAGATGAAATAAAAGGGCATAGAGAAATAATATTCCATCAAGCGGCACCTCCAAACATTCAGTTGGATTCTGTAATGTTCATTAAACCTTTCAAAATATTCTCAAATTTAGTATTTTCATATGTGATTTTGGTTCATATTTCATTAAATATGGTAGCAACTTCCTCATCACACCCCATGTAGTTGACGATAACATTATTTTTCATGATCACGAGCACCTCAAAATCCTCTTGTGTGTGAATTATGTTATCCATTAAACAGACATACTATGAATTTGTTGCTTTTCTTTGAATAGTGTTTACCCTGAGACACTCTTCAAAAGCCATCAGGTTTCTCAAAATTATTTCTGTCGAATCATCAACAATAATTCGGTCGAGGAAAAAATGATACCGCATCCCAAAGATCTCTTTTTGAAGTGAAATTTTTTGTCTAGTGTTGGTTCACAATTAATTCCAACGCTACCTAACTTTACCACTGAAGGCATTGTTCTTATAACCATAGATTGATACAGACACTGAAACACGTTCTGCCAAGTACAAGTAATAACCTTTAGACTGGCTGTGCAAGAGGAAGCACTACAATTAACAATACAACTACAACATTCAATGGTCTCGGATGCAGAATCTATTAGCGAACTTTGAATCACCTCTCTACACAAATGTAATAGATGATATAGACGTTTTTCTACATTAATAAGCCTCTCAACAGCTGATATTGATTTTTTTTATTACGTTCCTTGTTTTCTTCTTCTCTTGGTTTAGACTGTGAGAAGGGAAAACCTCAAAAGTAACGGTAGTCAGTCAATACTTCGGCCAAGAACATTGATACTTGTTGATGAGAGCCTTTTAATTCCAACAGTAGGATTTTTAGGAGAATACACAGAGGAATCTGATTTTCCAACTTCAAAATGTCCAATATTATCTCTCATCTTATAATGCTATTAGGTATGCCTGTTCGAAGGAAGTCGAGAATAAAGCACGCATCCAAAGTGAACATCCACACAAGTGCTTTTGAATCCAATTCAATTGCCAAATCTTTAATCATAGAGGTTGCTAAGCTCTATGATTAACTCGTTCATCTTTTAACTTGATATCTTTCTTCAACCCGATATCATCATTGATATAGAGGCTTATCAATATGGATTGTATTGCTTAGAGCTTATGATCTTCCATCGCCGATAGGTGTTTCTTTTGGTAATAAGGTCCTAACGACATGACCATAGGATCATAAGCATTTTCTTTGGTACTCCTCATCGATTCAGGAACCTTACAGATAGACACACCAGAGGACGTTTTTCACCTTTCAAACTCACCAGAATTAAACCTATTTTCAACTTGAACAATCCATGAGTCAGATTCACCATTTTTGGGTGTACAAGTTTAGGAACCATACTGTGTTTACCTTTGTCCTCAATTACAGGACTACCTATATTATTTTCACCTTCCATATAGCTATACATAGAAACAAAACCCTTGTTATAAAAAAGCAGCCTTCCGATTGAAAAGAATGGCGACAGGCTGAAAATTTTAGAAGAAAAAAGAGTAAAAATAGACGCAAACTTCCTTGAACAACAATATTAATATTTTGACTAAAATAAACGATCATAATCCTGAATGTGGCAAAACGTGAGGGGTCGACGAGGTTAATTAGTATCAGCTCTTGAACTTTATAATTGATGGCCGTACAACTTTATTAAATACTAAGGATTAGAAATTAAAAGTTTTTATATAGTTTTGAATGCTTGCATTTTATTTGAATGGATTGTCCCAAAAAAAAAAAAAAGATGTCAGGGACCAAAAAGTTGTAATATAGTTTAATAATGGAAAGATCAAATACTTCGGCTAACATAGGATTACTTTAAAGTGTGCAACCTTTGTTAAAAAAAAAGATTAATTTTGTCCCACGAAAAACGAAAAACAAAAAGTAGTTTGTTTTTACATGTTTTAATTTTTGAGTTTTAGTTTTAGATGTTTTTAAGTTTAGGAAAAGTTATTAAAATAAATAAATCAAAAGCATTGTATTGCACAAAAGCATGTGATTTTTAGTCCTATTTGCAAGAGTTGGGTGTTTTTTTTGCTAGATGAAGCCATCTATTTATTAGAGGCAATTGTAAGTGTTTTCATATAAAACACATCCAGAAGAGATTGTATTGAGCCGAAACTTTGACAAGGAATGAGAAATATATGCACAGAAGTGTTGATCTAAGTTTTCAATAATCTTTTTTATTTGCAATTCTTTATTTTATTTATGTTAGTTGTTATTTTATGTACCTAATTTCTACAAATTGGTATCAAAGTGAGGTTTTTTTTCAGCAGATTTCTAATTGACAACATGTTATGGCCTCTATATTTGGTCTGCGGACACCACAATTTATAGGAAAAAATTATGAGTATTGGTCATTAACCATGAAGACACTATTCAGGTCCTAGGATGTGTGGAGAAATCATAGAGAATGGGTACACATAACCTGCAAATGCAACAACATATAACACACTCTCACAGGCAGAGAAAGACACTTTAAAGGAATTAAGAAAGAAAGATGGAAAAACTATTTTCTTCATTTCATCAAGCCATGCATGAAAATATGTCAATGAAAGATTCAGATTCCTTAAAATCGTTCTTTACTTTTGTAGTTGGTTTATTCAATCAAATCAAATCTCATGGTGAAACTATTGAGGACAGAAGGATTATTGAAATTTTTTCTAGAAGTTTGCCTACAAAATTTGATCATTTGGTAGTTGATATTGAAGAAACTAAAGATCTAAGTCATTTTTCAATTGATGAGTTACATGCATCACTAATAAATCATGAATAAAGGTTGAATAGATCACATGCAGTTGTAAATCAAACTTTTTCATCACATGTATCAAGAAATCGTGGAATAGGAAAAGGAAATTTCAGCCCTAGAGGAAGAGAAAGAAGTTCATCTAGAGGATGTAGTAGTGGTCCATCAAACTCAAGTGAAAGAGGACATAGTCAAGAGCACAATTATAATCATTTTTCAGGTCAGAGACAGGATAAATTGCATGTGCAGTATCACTATTGCAAGAGATATGGGCACTATGCTTTTGAATGCAGGAAAAAAACATTTATGATCAGAAACAAGCATAATCAAAATTAGGTTGGGAGCTCTACTCTAAGCTCCATGTTTATTGCATGGAAAAAATATTTCTGAAGCATCACTTATTGAGTGTAACATATCCCAAGAGAGTCTGAGTGATGTATTGTATTTGGATTCTAGATGCAGTAATCACATGTCAGGTAACCTAGATCTATTTTCTAATTTTGATGAGTCAGTACGGAAAAAATTTACCCTTAGGAATAATAATATAGTAATTGTAAAAGGCAAAGTAACAATCAATATTTTAACTAAAAAGGGGGAGCATAGGATTATGAAAGATGTTTATTATGTTGCAGGTTTGAAGCACAATCTTATGAGCATTGGTCAATTGGTACAAAAGGAATAGCAAATTTTACATTGAAGACAATGAATGTATGATTGTGGATAAAACTCCAAATACCCAGGTGATTCCTAAAGTGAATATGACAAGCAAAAGAATGTTTCCTTTGAATATTATACCAACCACATCCGGAGTTCGAACTAGAGATCAGTACGGAGCTAAGGAGATTGAATCATCTTTTCAGTCAGTTAAAAAATATGAATCATGGCTATGGCATCTCAGGTTTGGTCACTTAAAATTTGGTGGTTTGAATTTATTACATAGAAAAAATATGGTGAAATTTTTACCTTTGATTGAGAAACTGGATAGATTTTGTGAAGGTTATATTTTGGGGAAATAACATAGAGAGTCCTTCCTAGTTAGCAAAACAAAAAGAATAGCACCACTTGAAATTGTTCACTCAAATTTATGTCAACCAATGCAAACAACTTCTATTAGAGGTTGCTCATATTTTATGACATTCATTGATGACTATACAAGGAAGACATGAGTGTACTTTTTGAGAGATAAATCAGATGATTTTGATATATTTCAATAGTTAAAAGCTTTAGTGGAAAAAAAAAGTGGGTTACTACATCAAATTTTTTAGGACAGATAGAGGAGGAGAGGTATATTTCGAATGCTTTTATGAATTTTTACAAATATCATGGTATGCACAAGCAGTTTACTTCTAGGTATACACCACAACTGAATGGTATGGCAGAGAGAAAGAATAGAACCATCATGGAGATGATGAGAAGTATGATGAAGGAAAAACATCTTTCAAATGAGTATTAGGAAGAATCAGTATCAACTGTTGTTTACATCATAAACAGTGTGTCCAACAAAAATTGTTTGAAACATGGTTCCTCAACAAGCTTGGACTAAGAAGAAACAAAGTGTTTCTCATTTTAGATTTGTTTCAGTCCATCATGGAGTTGGCAAGAAGTATGATGAAGGAAAAATATCTTTCAAATGAGCATTTAACAGAAGCAGTAACAACTGTTGTTTACATCATAAACAAGTGTCTAATGAAAATTGTTTGAAACATGGTTCCTCAACAAGGTTGGACTACGAGAAAACACAATTTTTCTCATTTTAGAGTTTTTGGTTGTGTGGCATTACGCACATGTGCCTAGTGAGCTAAGGAAGAAGTTAGACAATAAAGGAGAAAAACGCATATTTGTTGGATATTCAAATAATACAAAATCTTATAAGTTGTTTAATCTAGTTACTAGAAAGGTCATAATCAACAAAGATGTAAATTTTGTTGAAAATGAGGCATGAGATGGAAGTATTAAGAAAACAGACAATGTAGCAACAATTACTCCTCATGATGATATGGCAAATGAAAGCATTCAGCAGCAAGGTATTGTATCTTCTTTGAATCTTAGAGATGCACCACAAGTTGTAGCACAGGATACACCTCCATATACATCTAGGATGTCTCCAACATTTCAATCAATCGAACACCAGAAGCTACTCCTTTAGTACTAAACAATCCAGATAGCCCTTTCTGGCAGAAAAAAAGGATTCTTGGTGAGATTTATAATGTTGATAAAACTAATGCTTTTTTATTTTTTGCATTCTTTTCTCAAGCTACAGTTCCAATATAGTTTAAAGAGGCTATAGACAATGATGTTTGGGTTCAATTCATGGATGATGAGATAAATGCCATAGAGAATAATCAAACATGGGAATTGGGAGATCTTCCAAAAGAAAAGGACGTGATAGGAGTGAAGTGGGTCTAGAAAACCAAATATATTATTGATGGTAAAGTACAGAAACATAAAGCAAGGTTGATTGCCAAAGGCTTTTCACAGCAATATGGAGTAGATTACAACAAGAAATTTTCATCTATAGCACGTTTGGACACGGTAAGAATGGTTTTAGCAATTACAACTCAAAAAAAATGTCCTATTTATCATATAGATGTAAAATCAACATTCTTGAATGGTTTTCTTGAAGAAGACGTTTATGTGAGTCAGGAAGAAAGTTATGAGATTAAGGTCATGAAGGAAAGGTATACAAGTTGAAAAAAAGTGCTATATGGTCTTAAGCAAGCTCCTAGATCTTGGTACATCAGGATTGATTCTAATTTAATACATAATGGTTTCAGTAGGAGCAGTAGTGAGAAAACCTTATACATTGATATCAATGAACAAGGTAAAATTTTGATTGTTTGTTTATATGTGGATGATTTAATTATTACTGGAAATCTATCTACAGATTCATTCAAATCAGCTATGAAGAAATAATTTGATATGATAGATCTAGGCCTCGTGCACTATTTTTGGGCATAGAAGTTCAACAATCAAAAGATGCAGTTTTTATTTCACAAGAAAGGTATGTTAATGATGTTTTGAAGATATTTAACATGGTATATTGCAAGCTAGCGCCAACACCTGGTGTGGTAGGTTTGATGTTAAGAAAAGATGACACTGCATCATTTGTAGATTCAACATTATTCAAAAGGCTAGTTGGAAGTCTCATGTATTTGATGGCAACAAGGCCAGATATTATGTATAGTGTGAACCTTATCTCAAGGTTCATGGAATATC
This sequence comes from Taxus chinensis, assembly GCA_019776745.2. NCBI lineage: Eukaryota > Viridiplantae > Streptophyta > Pinopsida > Cupressales > Taxaceae > Taxus > Taxus chinensis. The sequence goes on along the minus strand of CM034151.1, from coordinate 868,492,259 downwards.
CAAAAGATTCACGTTGGAAAGATGGAAAAATGATTTCGAGGTATGTATGCGGATCTAAGAATCATGGAATTTTGTATTCAACATTAGATGAGTTCAAAATCATAGGTTACACTGACAGTAACATTGCCAGAAGTATTCATGACCGAAAGAGCACATCCAACTATGATTTTCACTTTGGAACAAGTGTAGTTCCATGGGCATTGAAGAAGCAACCCATAGTCACACTATCTTCAGCACAAACAGAGTATGTAACAACAACAGGAGCACAATATTAGGTTGTTTGGATGAGATGAGTGTTGAAATATTTGAGGAAAAATCAAGAGAATGCTAGATAGATTTTTTGTGACAACAATTCAGAAATAGCATTATCCAAAAATCTTGTTTTTCACAAGAGCATCAAGCACATAGACACAAGGTATCACTTCATCAGGGAGTTGGTTAACAACAATGAAATTTGTCTTGAATTTTGCATATCCAAAGATCAATTTGCTGATATTATTACAAAGAGAAGTTATTTGGGAGTCTATGATCAGGAATATGCTAGATCTAGAAGTGCACACTTAGCTCCAAAAGAATAAAAGTTTGAAGGTCAAAACTAAGGGGGAGTGTTATAAAAAAAATTAATTTTTGCCCCAAAAAAGCAAAAAACAATTTGTTTTTTACATGCTTTAAATTTTTAGTTTAGTTTTAGATATTCTTAAGTTTAGGAAAAACTATTAAAGAAAATAAATCAAAACCATTGTATTGCACAAAAGCATGTGCTTTTTAGTTCTATTTTTAAGAGTTGGGTGTTTTTTTTGTTAGATGAATCCATCTATTTATTAGAGGCAATTGTAAGTGTTTTCATATAAAACACATTCAGAGAGATTGTATTGAGCCGAACATCTAATAAGAAATGAGAAATATATGCACAAAAATGTTTATCTATGTTTGTAATAATCTGTTTTATTTGCAATTCTTTTTTTTATTTATGTAAGTTGGTATTTTATGTTCCTAATTTCTAAACCCTGGTTCCTTGAGGCAAAGCTACAGAAAATGTTGATTTTTTCTTTCCTAGATCAACGCACACTAACCTAAAATACTCAAAGTGTCAACTAAGAATAAAGATAAATCTAAAACATACGGGATCCAAGGTTGAGGAAAAGTGAAAAAAATGTGAAAAAAAAAAGAATTGTGATGCTATCACCACTAAGATAGAGTTCAAATCTAACCAAAAAGACAAAAATAAATTGAATATGTACATATTTCTAAAGAATATGAATGAATAAAAACAAATTAAAACAAGAGGGAAAAAACCATAAAAAAAATATAATGTTCGAAGGGAAAAACAACCATATATGTATTGCATTCAAAATGTATTTATCACGTTTACAAAGTAGAGGTTAGGAAATTGCTGCGAAAATGATAAATTTGGGGGTCTGAAAACAAGAAAATATGTTGTTCCAAGGAAAAATGTACAAATTTGGTAGAAAGGAACCCTTACAATGTGCCTCTACAATTATATTTGTAGAACATGGAAAGAGAGAGGGGAAGAAAAGTGGAGAAGAATTCTAATTTACAAAGAACAAGATGAAATCCACCACCCAACAGTCCTGTTGCCATTAACTCCTTCAGATAAAACGTCATTTCTTCTACAACACACCATCACATTCCGAAGATAGGGCATAGGCATCGTTTTGTCATTTATTTCGGGTAGATATAGATCGTTATGCATTTTGAAAAAAAACGAACTAAATTTTCCTTCTTTTCCTTCCAAGATCTCATGGGTTTGCTTCAAAACTTCAAGAAATTATGTTCTTCTTGATGCCAAAACGAAGCCCTTGGAGGGATGGAGCAAAATGCAATAAATCGACAAGATAATGTACCAATTAGATTGTTGGCAGCTTATTTTAAAGGGATATCTCTACAATGGTACATAGGCTTAATAATGAATTCCATCTCCCATTGGGACATGAGTTAGGAGAAGATATTTGCAACTATTTCAAAAAGACAAGTTAGACCATTTATCTTTGTTCCAACATCTTAAGTTAGAAAAACAACAAGAGTAATTACACCACTTGAAATTGTTCACTCAGATTTATGTGGTCCTATGAAAACAACTTCTATTAGAAGTTGTTCATATTTTATGGCATTCATTGATCTCTATACATTGAAGACATGGGTATATGTTTTGAGACACAAATCAAATCCTTTTGATATATTTCAGCAGTTCACACTAAAATATATATGGGATGGTTTTATAGTTAAATTTAATTAATTTCATATGTATATTTATATTTAAAAATATATATTCCATGTTTTTATATTTAATTTGATATCTAAATTTAAATATGAAAATATATTTGGAATGGTTTTACAGTTAATCACATTTTCCTATACTCGAGTGTTGCCCTCTGCTAATTTCTTCATAACATCTTTAGAAATTCTCTAGTTGCATTGAATTATAATCACACAATAGTAAATGAAGTTAATTTGATAACTAAATTTAAATATAAAAATATATCTCAAATGTTTTTATAGTTAATTACATTCTCTTACACTAGATCGTCACCCTCTGTTAATTTCTTCATAACATCCTTACAAATTCTCTTGTTGCGCTAAGGTTCAATCACACCATATTAAATGAAGTTAATTTGATATCTAAATTTAAATATGAAAATATATATGTAATTTTTTTTACAGTTAATTATATTCTCCTAAACTAGATCATCACCCTCTACTAGATTCTTCATAACATCTTCAGTAATTCTCTCGTTTCGCTAAGGTTCAATCACGCCATAGTAAATGAAATAGGAAGTATATCAAATCTCATAATTGTCATTATCCTGGTGTCTACAAGGAAAAAGGAATTTTATATATTTAAATATTCATAGTTTATTCTTACAGACATCTTAAAACTAATAAGATCTTTATTCCAAAGAAAACATTAAGCATAGCGTCCACTAGCCCATATAAACTAGAACATGTTTATGTTTTATACGGGTTAGCCGTCACTAGGCATTATTTCACAAATCAATGTTGGATACCTTAAAATAATTTTTAAAAATCATAGATTCATTAATTTAATTCATGATTAGATATATTGGACTCTAAAAGAGAATTAATGGATTCCAATATTTTGATTTTCAGATTCCAATATTTTTATTTTCATATTCCAATATATGTGATTTTGGATTCGAATATATGTGACTCAGGATTCCAATATATGCGATATTGGAATCCAATATGTGCGATTTTGGAGTGCAGATAATTCCAATATTTAACATTTTAGAATCCAAGACTACTAATATTGGATTTCAATATTGGCTATATTTTTTAGTTACTCAAATGGGAATATGTCCAAATTTAGGGAAATAAGCATTATGGACATATGTTTAACTTTTTTTAATTAAAGGATGAGTAGAAGGGATAAGTACATAGTGGACTTTCCACAATAGTTTTGCGTATATGAGGTAAATAAATCTTGTGGTGAGTTAAGGAGGAAAAGGCGTTTTAACCCCTAATACCAAAAAAAGTGCATGGAGATTATGAAAAAGAGGAATAATATCTTGTAGTAGTGATCAAGGTATTCAAAGAGTTCCCTAAAATTGGGATGAAACAATTGTCACAGGGATTACCGCTAGTGCCTAGTATTACTCACCAATAAACTTGATACCTAGATCTAGTTTTCCATACAAGGTACTGTATAGAATGAACCTAGAGTCAAATGAATAATTACACAAAAAGGTGCAAGAATTTCTTGATAGAGGACTAGTGCACAAAAGTTTGAGCTCATGTGCAGTACTAGCAGTGTTAACACCAAAGAAAGAAGGGGAATGGCGTATGTGTGTCAATTCTAGAGCCATAAACAAGATTATCATTAAGCATATGTTTCCATTACCCATGATAGATTATCTGATGGATTACCTTAGTGGCATGTGGTACTTTTCCAAGATTGATTTGAAGAGTGGTTATCACCATATCCATATCAAGGAATGAGATGAGATGAAAATGGAATTCAAAATGAAGTCTTATATGAGTGGTTAGTCATGCAATCTAAATTAACCAATGCCCCAAGTACTTTCATGAGACTAATGAATGAATAATTGAGTCCATTCTTGGGAGAACTTGTGATTGTATATCTGAATGATATATTGGTGTTTAGCAAGACAAAGTAAGAGCACATTGAATTCGTACATAAGACCTAATGAAACGCTTGCAAGAAGAGAATTTTTTGGTGAACATAAAAAGTGTAGCTTTATGTGCAAAGGATTAGTATATCTAGATTTTGTAATATCCCAAGAGGGGTTGCCAATGGACACAAAAAAGGTGCGTGTAATTATAGAGTGGCCCTCACCAAGAAGTGTGATTGGGGCACATAAATTTCATGGTTTATCGAGATTCTATATGAAGTATATTATGATTTTTAGAGAAATCCTTGTAAGGATCATGAAAACTATGAAGGCAGATTGTAAGGAATTTGTGTTGACGAAAGAGGAAGATCATAGATTCAAATAATTGATGCAGAAGATTAAAGTGTAACTATTGTTAGCGTTTCCAAGTTGTGAGAAGGTATTTCAGGTGGACACTGATGTGAGAGGAACTGCCATTGGTATAGTGTTAAGTTAGGAAGGAATACCCATATCTTATTTTAGTGAGAAATTGAATCAAGAAAAGGAAATATATTCAAGCTATGATAAAGAGTTTTATGATATAATCCATGAGCTTAAGAACTGGAGGAATTATTTGTTTCTCAATCAGTTTGTTTTGTGCATTGATCAGCATACATTACAATTAATTAATAGTCAAGAAACATTTAATCAAAGGAACATGAAATGGGTAGATGTAATGAAATTACTTGTATAATTCAAATTAGGAGTAACAATAAAACACCAAATAACACAATATTTCATAATAATGATCTCAATATGCAATTAGAATAGCTTCGCCACTTCGAGGGGGAAACCTCCAAACCATATAATAAGACTCAAATGCTCAAATGATAATGAAATACTACCTATAATCCCCTATATATACTATTTATATGTTATGGCCATCACCAAGGCCGACCAATTAAGCATGAGAAAGTATAAATGATATAATAAAATGATATGGTAAGGCATAAGTCGGCTACTCATATCCTAATACAAGCAATAGATTAAGGTCATAGCATGCCCTTCCCCTTCAAACCAAAATTGTCCTTAACATTGAATAATCCTGGATGTTGGTACAGAAAACCTTCATCCTCCCAGGTGGTGTCTTCTATGCTCAGATTCTTCCACTTGATCAGATATTCCTTAATGTCTCTAGTTCTCAGCCTCTTAGTACGTGTTTGCAGAATCTTCTCTGGCTCCAAAATGATTCCTCCTTCCTCGTCAAGTTCTGGTAACTCCTTCTAGGCTTCAAATTTCTATCCAATAACCTTCTTCAGGCATGAAACATGGAATACTGGGTGTATGTGTGAAGATGGAGGAAACTCTAGTTTATAAGCAACACTACCAATTTTCTATAGAACCTGATAAGGGCCATAATATTTAGGAGCAAGTTTGTTTTCCTTTTTTTGTTGCTTTAGGGACATCTATTTGTAAGGCTGGAGACATACAAAAACCCAGTCACCAATTTCAAAATGTCTTTCTCTACGGTGTTGATCTACTTGTTGTTTCATCATGTTTTGTGCTAATGCTAAATTCTCCTTCAAACTAGCCAAAACCTATTTTTGATGTTGAATGTGTTCCTCAACATCTCTGACCTTAGTTTGCACCCTCAAGGAGGAAGTGATAGAAGGTGGATGGTAACCATATAATGCTAAAAATGGGGTCATTTGAGAAGAGGTATGAATAGATATGTTATACCACCATTCTTCCAATGGTAGCCATTTAATCCACCTTTCCTGCTTATCTGATACAAAATAACGTAAATACCCCTCTAAGAATTTGTTGACCACTTCTGTTTGCCCATCAGTTTGAGGATGATAATATGAACTGTGAGCTAGCTGAGTACCCAAACATGAAAATAATTCCGTCCAAAAATTACTTGTGAAAATAGGATCACGATCACTTACAATTATCTTTGGGGTTCCATGTAGCCTTTGAACTGTCTCCAAAAAAATAGTTGCGACTGTACTGGCTGTAAATGGATGTGATGGGGCACAAAAATGGGCATATTTTGTAAGCCCATTCACAATCATGAAAATAACATTCTTACCCTCTAAACAAGGCAATCTGGTGATGAAATCCATGGAGACCTCCTCCCATCTCTGGCTAGGAATTGGTAAGGGTTGCAACTGACTTGGTGTCTTAATTGTTTCCCCTTTGTTCTGTTGGCACACTAAACACTCTGATACAAACTTTTGTACATCCCCCTTGAGTCCTTCCCAAAATAATTCTATTTTTATTCTATGATATGTCTTCAAAAACCCAGAGTTTCCTCCAATAGGTGAGGCATGTAGCTCTACAAGAATCTTATGCTTCAACTCAAAATCTTTACTCACAGTATAGCCTATCCTTGTACTATAGGGCATTACCTTTCAACTCAAATTTGTTAGATGTCATAGATCCTTGTTTGATATTCTGTATTAGAGATTGTGTATCCTTATCTTGATTCCATTCCAATCTTGCTTCATCCACCCAATCGGCCATCAACATGGACATTCCACATAGTAAGGCATCTACGGATGTATCCCTTCTGGACAACATGCATCAGCTACTACATTTTCTTTACCCTTTTTGTATATGATTTCAAAATCATAACCCAACATTTTTGTTACCCACTTTTGTTGTTCCTCAGATGATACCCTTTGCTCCAAAAAGTATTTGAGACTATCATGATCAATTTCTACCTTGAAGTGTCTACCCATGAGATAGGGCCTCCATTGCTTGACCGCATGAACAATAGCCATCATTTCTTTTTCATAAATAGGTTTGAGTAGATATTTTCCTTTGAATTGGTGACTCTCAAATGCAATTGGTCTTCCTTCCTGCATTAGAATTGCTCCCAATCCTGATCCTAAAGCGTCACATTCAACAATGAAGGTTTTTGAGAAGTTGGGAGTAGCCAAAACTGGGGTGTTGCACATGGCTTCCTTCAGCTTCTCAAAGGATTTAGTGGCTACGTCTGTCCAATGGAAGGCATTCTTCTTTAGCAATGTAGTGAGTGGGGTTGCTATTCTACCATAACCCCGCACAAATCTTTTGTAGTACCCTGTTAGTCCTAGGAACCCACAAAGATTTTTGAGATTTTTTCGGCCTTGGCCATTCCACCATAGCTTTGATCTTCTGAGGATCAACTTTGATGCCTTCATGGGATATAATATGACCCAAATACTTTACCTCTTGTACACCAAAAGAACATTTGGATGGCTTTGTCATATAGAGTATGTTTCTCCAAAACTTCCAGCACGTTATTTACATGTTGTAAGTGTTCTTCCCATGTCTTACTATAAATCAATATGTCATCAAAGAAAACTAATACAAATTTCCTTAAAAACGGCCTAAAAATAGTGTTCATCAAGCTTTGAAAGGTTGAGGGCGCATTTGTAAGACCAAAAGGCATTACCAAAAACTCATAATGGCCCTCATGAGTCCTAAAATCCGTTTTATGAACATCTTCCTCTTTTATCCTAATTTGATGGTACCCTGAATGAAGATCTAATTTTGTGAAATAAACAGCACCATGCAATTCATCAAGCAAATCATCAATTACTGGAATAGGAAACTTATCTTTGATGGTGTACTTGTTGAGTTCTCGGTAATCTGGACACATCCTCCATGTTTCATCCTTCTTACGTACCATGATCACTGGTGAAGAATATGCACTCTGGCTATGCCTGATGATACCTTCCTTCAACATTTCCTCCACCATTTTCTCGATCTCACTTTTATGGGAATATGGGTATCTGTATGGTCTAATGTTAGGTGTTTGGCATCCCTGGAATCAATTGAATGGCATGATCATGATCCCTAATTGGTGGTATTCCCTTTGGAATTCCATCAAAAAAAGATGAGTGAGCATCCACAATCTTCTGAAGATCGGGTGGCATTGAAGATTTTGTATTTTGTACTTCTATGGAAAATAGCTTTGCTATAAAGCCATCCACTCCTTTTCTAATAACCTTCTGCATCTGATGAGAGCTAATAATCAGTGGAGACTTAGCTACCATCCTATTCAATTGTATTGTCCTTCCCTCTAAATGAAATCGCATGAACAATTCTTGGAAATTCATCTCTATAGTACCTAAGGTTGTGAGCCATTAGACCCCCAAAACAATATCTGCCCCTCCCATAGAAATAGCAAACATGGGTGAGTCTAACATGTAGTCTCCCAAGGAAAGCTTGATACTATGGCACTTTCTTGTGCACTTGACTGTCCCACCATCCGCAATCATAACTTGCATTTCTGGAGCTAGGTAAATAAAACAATTGAGGCAAGTAGCTAACTTACTATTTATGAAGTTATGAGTACTCCTTGAGTCAATCAACACCGTCACCTTCTATTTTTTGAGATAGCCAATAACCTTGAGTGTTTGAGGAGTACTAATACCTGACAATGCATGGTAATGAAATTGTAGGTTGGTGATCCTCTACTTCATCTTCTACTGATTCCTCAGCCTCTCCTATAATTTCAGCTTCCTCATCATCCTCATTACCTCCATCAATATAGAAAAACTTCTTCTCAGCACATTTATGTCTCGGTCCATATTTTCTATCACAGTTAAAACATAATCCTTTTGCTCTCTTTTCTTCCATTTATTGAGGAGTCAGTCTAATTGGCCGAGCAAATGAAGGGGAAGAGATACCATGCTCTCTGGTGTTAATGAAAGGTGGCCTCCTACTACAAAGAACTTTTTCCTCTGCACGATGTGCCATGATAATAGAATCATAAATCTTTATTGGACTAAACATACGTACCTCATGCTCGATGTGGTCCTTAAGACCCCCAAGAAATAGGTCATTCAGATTCTCTTCTGGAATATTCTTCACTCTTAAGGATAGGTTTTGGAATTGATGCACATAATCTTTGACTGGTCATGTTTTCTGTAACTTTGCGAATTGACTAAATTAGTTCTCTGAAACACTGGAACTATAGTGCAATTGCAACTCCTCGGTAAGAAATGTCCAAGTGACACCTAGACCATTCTTCTGCCTCTGAGCACATAACCAACGATACCAAACAAATTGGTTGGGTTCAAGATATAGAGATGCCAATGTCACCTTTTTGTCCTGATGGCGTTTGATGTAACTCAAATAATTTCTCCATTTGATTTATCCAATTCAGGGGATCCTTACCATCAAATTTGTGCATATCCACTTTCGGCTTCATGTTCCATGGTTGCGAATAAGTTTGATTTTGATGGGACTGGAAAAGTGATCCAATATGGTTAGTTTGTCCATGATTTTTAACTGAAGGTCCTCCTTGGTTGATATGGGCTGGATTTGGGCCATACTGGTTACCCTTTACATGTTTCATGATATCATCCAACTGATGATTGATTTGGGCTATGTCTCCTTTAGAGGCCATCTCAGATTGTACATTTCACAACTCATACTCAAGTTGGTTCACCTTATGATCAACTGAGGTAAACCCTAGTGCTGAGGAATTTGTATTTACCCCTTCTGACTCCATCTCTTCAATCACTACCCCATCTTTATCTGGGGTTTTACCCAGAGTAACCGGATTCTTTTTTGCTCTTGTGGAAGGCCCCGCCATGATGTCAAACCTTAGGGTTTAAGGTTTTGATACAATTTCCGCCAAATAGGAAAAAACACAGAAAAGATACTAATACTTTTTTTTTGAGAGATTTCTGAAAATGTAAATAACTTGAACATTTTCCACAATTTGCACCCTAGGGAGTGATTTTATGAAAAACCCTAAATTTGTAATAACGTTTGCTAAAATAAATTTAAAAAGTCTGAAATTTTCAGGGAACCTTACTTGAAATTCTTCGCAACTCTGGTAAAAATATCTCTGACCAATTCACTCTGGTTCACAATATGTGGTGGAAACAAAAAAATTAGGGTTTTTGCCCTAATTTCGGCCTAGATCGCAGCTCTGATACCACTTGTAATGAAATTACTTGTATAATTCAGATTAGGAGTAACAATAGAACACCAAATAACACAATATTTCATAATAATGATCTCAATATACAATTAGAATAGATTCGCCACTTCGAGGGGGCAACCTCCAAACCATATAATAAGACTCAAATGCTCAAATGATAATGAAATACTACCTATAATCCCCTATATATACTATTCACATGTTATGGCCATAACCAAGGCTGACCTATTAAGCATGAGAAAGTATAAATGATATAATAAAATGATATGGTAAGCCACAAGTCGGCTACTCATATCCTAATATAAGCAATAGATTAAGGGCGTAGCAGTAGAATTCCTACAAAGCTATTCATATGTGTTGAAGCACTGCAGTGGAATATATAACAAGGTCATAGAAACGTTGAGCCGGAGAGTGTTAGTATTGACATAAATGGATAATGAGTTCATGAGATTTGACACTATGAATAAGTTATATGTGCTAGACAAGTATTTCAAGGAAACATGGGAGGCATGCAAGTAACCAATGTGTGTGGATTGTAGTGCCCTGTCCTAATCAATAGTCATGTCTAGTGAAATTTTAAAATACTTTAATAATATGAGATTTGACAGTCACGTTATGGGACCTGAGGATTGTAATAAATAGTAACACATCCTAAATGAATTTTCAGACCTATCATTTTCCTTGCATGAGAAGACAAACACTTTATTTGAGACATCATGTGCTAACCATAGTCAAACCCATGTTAATGTGGTAAAACATAGCATTCATTAGATCGCCACAACAAGTACAGAGGGTTGGTTGCACACTCATAATTAAATAAATATCTTGTTTCTAGGAACTGTGCTAAAGGGAACTCCACTAATATCCATCATAAAAATCAATTCCATTATGGGTTAAAGTATCCTTACACACATAAAAAACTATAACCAAATATCTGTTCATTTTACCCTGTAAAACACAATTGACTGACCTGGATCTATTTTTACTTGAAATGTTTTCATTTGCCTCTGAGTTGAAAGGAAACTTGTTCCTATCGATGTGTTATTTTTTTTATGAGGAGGAAGAAGAATATTGAGGATGAGGAGGCTTCATTTGCTGTAATGAAGAGTTCTATTGATTTTTCTCCTTTATTTTATGTGAACCTGTGCTACGTGTGTTTTTACCCTCCCAACATTTTTCTCATGGTAGGAAACAACTACCACTTCATTTTTATATTTATTTTTTTCTATTCCTTAGCTTTTACTTTGAGTAGATGGTGTATTGGCTTTAGGCATAGAAAGTGTCCTTTCCTACCATCCCATTTATGTCTCTCCAAGTTTTTTGTCTCTTTGTTTCTTCCCTATGCCTGTAGGAGCTGTGAAACAGTGTTTGCATAACCAACCAAGCTTAATGTAATGGGATTCTTATCAGAAGTATGATTACAAGTGTTATTACGGACATGTATGCAAAATAAGGAAGAATGGCGGCTACATAGGACTCACAGGGTTACTTAATGTGCACTAAAAATGGGTTTGTTGAAAAGGATTTTGAAATGTTGGACTCCCTTGACCATCCTTCCCCCTAGTATACTCCTGGATAGAGGATTTAGAGAAAGGAACCATCATCCATGAAATCATAATGAATGATGGATTTTGCTATAAATCCTCCAGCTTGAGCCAATATGGTTAACGCCTCTAATGGGAGGTAGGCAGATTGTGTGTGAAATGTGGAAACATAGACTTAGCAAGCGAACTATTTGAAAAAAAATGTCTGAAAATAGTTTTGTCTCATTGACTGCAATGATTGTAATATTTACAAAGGATGGTTCATTGAAAAGGTTTTTGAACTATCAAGCCAAATGTAATTATTAGAGAAAAAAATAAATAAATTAAAAAAAGGGTTTCATAGAATTCCATGTTGGTTGGATATTCATCAATGGATTTTTAGAAAGGGCATTGGGAACTCACGAGCAAATGAAAGTCACCATCCTAAATCCAGGATGAAAAATCCCCATGTTATTTTCCTCTTGCAAACGTCAAATACATGTATGGTTTTCCCCTTTTTGCCGGCACTAAATCTTGCTTCATCATTTCTAGATTTTTTTAATTAAATGTTGAATTATAGGGAATGAAATCCCAACAATTGAAAACAATATTACCTTGATGTAAAATCTAAAAACAAAAAAAAAATATTGAAAGTCATGCACATGGAGCGCTCCACCCAAATGTACCATAAAACTAAAACTCGTTGAATGAACCCTAGTTAGATGGAACACCTTAGGAAACCTAACCGAGTTGTTTTAAATTATTTAACGCACTTGCAAGTCTTATTCCTAAACTCTCTTAGCTTAATAGTCACTTTTGTGATGTGTTCATTTTAATAAAACACTATTGGTTTCGACTTACGTTTGTCATTTGGCTTGAGCAAAACTGAAATACACTACCTCATACCTCTAGGCTGCTATCCAGATAATCATAAACTACTTTTATTCTTTCAAAAATTCCTTCGGAAAATAATTTTACAAGTGGGTTTTGGTACCCACTAAACTGTGTTAAGAGTTGCTAATGAAATTATGATATCTGGCCCCAGAGTTGCCCTTATAACTTGATCTGTACTTGACATAACCAAATTTTTTCATTCACAAGGAATTCTCTATATATGGGCGAGTAACTAGTAATCATAAAAATTCACAGTCGAACTTAAGTTTTTAGTAATCATAAAAATTCATAGTCGAACATAAGTTAAGTTATTAATCATGTTATTAAGTTATTTGTGGATATGAAAAATGGATTCATTTATTAGATTTGTTGGTCTTTTAGAATTTGTGATTTTGATTGAGTGTAGGTGACTTTTGAGTGTTTTACACTCTACCTTACCTTGGAATTTCTGACTTGGGTTTAAGGGCCAATTTTGTAGGATTATGGGACAAGATAGGCTTGTCCCATAGCTTTTAATTTCATATACCAACCCTACCTATGGATTGGGGGGTCAAAAATAGAACCCATTATGTGTTTTGTAAGACAAAATATGACATTTATTGCACTTTTCTTACATGGGTTTAAATTTTTTCCTTATATGGTGTGGGTTTGGATTATGTGTGTACGAGACTTGTCATTCCTTTGAACCAAAAATTTATTGTTCATTGGGGTTCAAGTTTGACTTGTGATGTGGAGTTGAGGATAAGTGATGTGGCATCCTACATGGAGCCACCTCACCCTCCTCTCTCCTTTTTCTATTTATGGAAGCTTATTTGTTTGTTTGGGGGTTACTTCATTTCATTTGTGCTCTTGTATTTTGGAGTTAGAGAGTTTTTGGAGTTGGATTGAGCTTGAAGGATCTTGGAGTGTGATTCCTTGATCAAGTTCTTACTATGGAAAGGTATAAGCTTCACTTTTTTTACTTGTTTGTATTTACATGTGTGTATTGCATGTATGTGAATCTTTTGTATGGTTGTTGGGTTCTTGGGTATACTGCCTAATTATGGTGTAGGAGAAGGCTATGGGGATCTTATGTGTAGGGAGGCATAAGAGTTTATTGCATGTTTTGGGAGGGATTTGGGTTGGGTGCCCCACCTTGAATAAGAAAATGCTTGCATTTCTTACTTGGTTCTTTTAAGGGAGGCATAAGAGGATGTGGGGGGAATAAGAGGATCTTGAGGGAGGCATAAGAGTTGTGTAGGTGTTTTGAGTTGTTTATTGGAGGGTTTTAAAGTGGGAGCCTAATCCCATTGGCAGGAATTAGTGATCTCCCCATAGATCCTTGCTCCATTTGCTTTGCATTTCAAGCCTTGTGTATTTTATTAGCTTCATTCTTGTGATTGTTTTCTTGTGTTGAATGTGTGTTATATGGTTGTGAAAAAAAATTATTGTCATGTGGAAGCATTGTATTGTTTTCATGAGTTGGATCCATCCTTTATTTCATTTTGGTTGGGGCTCAAGGGCCAATGAGGAGGATAGCTTCTTCTCCTCATTGGAGTATTGGTCGGGTGGAGAGTGTTGTCTCTCCCCCATTTTTGTTGTTGTGATCAATTGAAGAAATGGTGGAGCTATTGTTGAAGAATTGGCACTTCAAAATTTTGTGAAGTCAAAAGAAATCCTTCTTTGTGAGAAAACCTTTCTTGTAATTCCCACTTAAGTGGAAGACTAGTAGTATTGTACTTGAAAGAAAATTTGCATTGTGTATTTTGTTTATTAAGTTGTAATGTATTGTAGAAAGAAAGGTCTTTACATTGTAAGAAATGAGCTATGCTCAAAGAAGAAGGAAGTTTATTATTATTTGTGGAAGTTGTATTTTTGTAGGAATGAAGGAGGAACACATAAGTTGTATATATTAATGGTGTATTCTTAGTAAATATTAAATGTTTAATAGTTGTTGTGTTCTCCTTGAGCAAATGGTTGTAGTGGAAATGCAAAGATGCACTAAGTTATAATAAGTTACCTTGTTAATAGATTGTATTTTTTTGTAAAAAGGGAAAAACAATGATACTTAGAAATAGGTTAAGTTTCATTTCTTCTTCCTTTGAAAACAATGATGCTAGAAAGATAATTTTGTAGTTGCCTTCTTGTTACTATTGAAATAGAAAATCTTTAAATTTAGTAATTTAGGCATGGAATGAATAAATGGTTAAGCCCTTCAACTGGAGACTTTAGGAATATAAATTTAAGATAAGGATAATATTTAAAACACTCTAGTAAAATTTGTGTTTGGAAAAACTGCGGAAATGATGGTTCTTGTTTTGAAGAACAGGACCGCCGCCCTGTGTAAAGCGGTGGTCTCTGAACTATTGGTCAGATCAGAGTGGTAGTTTGTGAACTGTCACCTAGGTAGGGTGGCAGTCCTAGGACCCCTGGCTTGCTTTAGAAGGCGGTTCTATCACTGTCGGCTGAAAATTAAAATTTGCAACTGGGAAATTTAAAACTTGGTTTTGTTAAAAAATTAAGCCTACAAATTTGAAGAGGAAATCACCCGCAAGCCATAAGGGCATACATTCATTGTTCTAAACTTGTAAATCTTTAAATGGGTATTTAAAAGCATTCAATCTCATAGATCTTAAAATGGAAGTTGAGAGCAGGATTTCGAGGAGAATATATAGAGATTAAATATATCTATTACACATCTTATTAATCATATAAACACCTACAATATATATAGCTATGTGAATAAACAAGACTCTCTCAGAATGGGACGAGTTATTACAAACAAACAAGAATGAATAATAGAATAAAATAACCACTATCTTAATATAATAATATATTTGATTCGTTTATGCTAACATTATCCCCCCTTATTACATTATTATTGCAAATTTGATGCCTGAAAAGTTCAAATTTCACTTTTTTGAGAGATTTTCTGAGGATGTCAACAACTTGAGCTTTTGTAGGAAAGTACTAGAGCTGAATGTGATGGTCCAAGACGTGCTCTTAAATGAAATGAAAATCAATCTCAATATTATTTTATTTGTTCATCAAAGAATAGATTTTACATGAGCTTCAATGCACTCTAATCATCACAATAGAGAATAGGTGACTATTTTTCAGGAATTCCCATGTCATCCAAAATGTGACATAACCATATCACTTCGCAAACAGATCCTCATGTGGTGTGATATTCTACTTCTATAGAAGAGATAGAAACAATATTCTGACTTCTTTCTTATCCACGAGATAGGTCTAGATCCAAGATGAAAAATGTATCCTATGGTTTACTTCCATATCATCAATAGATCTGACGTGGTTTGATTCAACGTATCCCTATAATAATAATTTATCATTCTTCTTATATTCTAGACCATAATCAATTCTTCCTCAGACATATCTAAAAACATGCTTTGTTGTAGTCTACTAACATTTCTTTGGCGCTTGCATGAACTTGGAATGATAGCTGACAATGTAGCATAGATCTGGTCTTGTATATGTCAAATAGATGAGCCCTCCAACAAATTTCCTGTAGAGAGTAGCATCTACTTGAGGTGATTCCTAGAATATTGAAAGTTGCAAGCCTTTCTATTAGGTTGTGGAGCCTATTTTCATGTGAGAAAGTTTTGAAGGTTGTACACTAAGAGTATTGTACACTTTCCACAGTTGTCTCGCTAGGGTTTGGGGTTGGGCTGGGGCCCAAGCGGGGGTCCAGGAGTAGCAGCCCCTAGTTGTAATGGTTCAGGGGTGCAGTCTCCAAGAATTTTTTTTTGCCCTAAAATGTGCCCAATATACCTAGAAACGTGTTTTACTCATATTGGCAGGATTTTTGACCCATAGGTTTATGGGATAGTTTTGGCCCATGGTTTTGTAAAACTACTTAAGCAGTTGTCTACTTATATGTTTCTACGCATATGGTAGGATGTATGTAACATTACAAATGTGTTTTGAATTCAGGTGTGAATTCTATAGAGTTCGTTGAGCATAGCTCCAAACAGATCTGGATATTGCCTATTGAGAGAGCGATTGCTTGTAATAAAATATGAGCAAGTGATTCTAGGTGGACATAGCCCAAATTGCGTGAACCACATTAAATACTATCTCTTTGTTTTGTGTTATTTTATTCTGCACTTTTCTTTGAGATCTAAAATATTTTCTGCATATTAGTTTCTACTATTGAGATTCTGTGAGGGATTATTCCACATATTTTATCCCTTATTTCCTAACACTTTCTCTATGGAATTGGATATAGGTTTACATTCTGACATTATATATTTTTCCAGGACTTTCTTGATGAAATTTATCTGGGAGACAAAAATGTGATGCTCCTTTTTCCATATCTCCAAGCCAAGAAAGTAATGTAGCAGCCCCAAATCTGTCATGTTGAAGGTTTTTTTTTAGATTATTCTTTACAATATTAGCCCAATCTTATGAACTACTAGTGATCACAAGATCATCTACATACACCAAAAGAATGAAATTTTCTTTACCTACCTTCGTTATATACAAATTGGAAACTGAGGGGCTACTAGTGAAGCCATGTTGCTGAAGGTGATCATTGATCTTTATATACCATGCCCTTGGAGCTTGTTTCAGTACATGCAGTGATTTGATGAGACAACATACCTTCTTAGGATGCTCTTCATCAAAAAATCCTTCAAGTTGGGTCATGTACACTTCTTCTTTCAGATCACCATTTAGGAAAGCACTCTTGATTGTCCATCTACTAAAGTCTTCATCCTTTTTGTGCTGCTAGTGTGCAAACAACTCTGATAGTTCTTGATCTTTGCAGTGGATGCAAATTTTTCTTCATAGTCGATGCCCTCTTTCTGAGAGGATATCATTTTTCTTCAAGTCATGCTTCATGTTCTTTGATGGATCCATCTTCCTTATATTTTTTCTTGAAAATCCATTTACAGCCTATGGGTTTCTTTCCTATAGGAAGATCGACAAATTCCCATGTCTCATTTTTCTTGAGTGAGTCAATTTCTATATCCATGGATTCATTTCACTGAGG
This sequence comes from Taxus chinensis, assembly GCA_019776745.2. Taxonomy (NCBI): domain Eukaryota; kingdom Viridiplantae; phylum Streptophyta; class Pinopsida; order Cupressales; family Taxaceae; genus Taxus; species Taxus chinensis. The sequence goes on along the minus strand of CM034151.1, from coordinate 868,474,811 downwards.
TTGACTGATTGCTTCACAAACATTATCAGGCTTAAAGCTATTAATCAGTGAAAATCATGAGTGCAAAGTAAACCTCATTTCTTGTTTGACTCCTTGTTTTGACTCCAAATGATGTATCTGGGAGTTGTTGCAAATGTGATTCCTTGATGGTGGTTTGTACCCACTTCAAACGAGAACATGGCTAATTTTGAGAACAACTATGTCATTTCCATGTGGATTGATGTGGATTCACATTCTCCAGTTTGTCCAAGGTCAACATATAGCTCTCCTGGAAGCACATCATTTTACTCTGAGTAGTGTCCTCTGGCTGATCATCAAATTCAGAGACTAGTCGGTGAGAGGTGGTTTGTAATGGTTCTTTATCGTTATCACTACTGATTCAATGAATGACTCGTCATAAATCATGTCTTGACTCTCATATATTTTTTTCATCTTAGGATCCATGAGATAATATTCCTTTGAAGTAGTGTTATAGCCAAGTAACATGCACAAGAGCATCTATGGCCAGAGGTAGATAGATGATTATGTATGTCATTTTGTAGCCGGGGAAGCAGTCTATCTAAATTTTTAGCACTCAGGATTTGAAAGGAGTGGGTAGCACCTTAAAAGGATGTGATATGATCCTAACTATTTTAGGTTGTTCCTTTCAACCAAGGTAAGAGAACCTATTTTGTAACCTCTATTATTGAAGAATGCTGGTAAATCCTTCTTTTGCACAAATTTTATAGAGAAGACCTTGGGAAAATATGATCAACACACCAAATCTTAACTCTCACAAGTTGTCACTTCCAGATTATGGAGATATTTTCAAAACAAGGAAAAGGTTACTAAAGACATTTGGAAACCTGATTGTTTCTGCATGTTTTGGTAATAGAAACTATGCATTTGTATACACATAGGACAAACAGGGGTAATACGGGTAAGATTGGATGTTTTAAATGGATTTTGGTGGGAGGTGAGGTAGAGTGAACTTGATTTACCAAATCCTTGAGAGCTTTTACAAAATGGAAGACTAAACCAACAGAATGCCACAGAACAGCTAAAATGTTTCTTTAACCAGAATATGTGCTTCAATGGAGGCCTAGATTAGCACTTTTTCATACAATCTATGAGATTCTAACACGAAGGCTCAAGTTAGAAAACCCAACAAAGTATCAAAATCTAAGCCCAATCACGCCTGAGGTACACCCAGAGGCTTACAGACAATCTCTGTCAACAGATGAAAGAAAAGTGATTTTAAATCATTTATTTCACTCCCAGATGAAATCTCTTCTGAGAAATGAAATTGCAGATGCCACTAAACTGTCACAAGGATTGAGACCTGTGTGATTGAGACAAAGATTTGATACAAGATTGCAATAGGAACAAGAAAAACTATTTGCAGACATTCAGAAATAAAACAAACACATTTTGCTTAAGATCAACACAAAATAACTTGAGTTTGATTAAATTTATCAGCAGGGAAAGTTTCTAGAACAATCTTAGAGCTTGTCAATGGTTGTACACTCACAACCACCTTGACATGATCAAATTCAATACAAAAGAGATATACAGGCTTCTCAAATGGCTTCTCAAAAAGGATGGGCTCTATCAAGCTTTTTTCTATTAGAAAAATCAGTCCCGACCCCTAACACTCCAACCATTTACATGATAAATTTTTGCCATTTATAACATTTACAATAGACCCTTTTCCCCCCAAAAATCTAGACATTGAGTGCCACCAGTGCTTGCTATGATCACGATCACGATTCCCAGAATCAGATCTGCAAAAAAGTTCACCAGGTGCTCAGGGGGTAGATCTCTTCAAATATCTCCCGCATTCAACTCCTTCCTCTGGTAAATCACTCTTCCTTCTATTCGCCAACCAATTCACCCCTAATCTGTCAAATCTTGGGTTCCTTGCATGCTTGGGAGAAGAAAAATGGAAAAACAGATCGAGCCTCATAGTCATACCATTTTAATGGCAAAAGACATCTCCAGATCTCCCCCACCAAACTTAGATATCAAAATTAACTCTCCTCTCTATTTGGCATGTAGGAAATACCAAGAAATCATGAAGACTCACACTTCCAGGAGCTTTTCAATAAAAATGGGGGAAAATCAGATTTAGACACACAGCTGGTTGTTGATCTCTACTTTGAATTTGGGCCATCCACGTGGAAGATTCAATTTAAAACGGGCTCGGGGGATTCCTTTTGACTTTTCACGACCCTTTGGAAAAATGTAAAAATTTCACATTTTTCTCCGCACCTCCGCCCTTGAGAAATGAGCCTGACACATGTCCTAAGGTGGGTCCCAAAGGAACCGTAGATAAATTCTACCATTTGACCTCCTTTTTTTGGAAAAAGGAAAATTTTCCAAGTTTCCCCCACAGCTCCAACCCTTCCACTTCTAGTTTCCAATGTGGGTCCCAGTGGAACCACACTCCCTTTTATACTTTTAACTCCTTTCTCCCAAAAGGAAAATTTTCCAAATTTCCCCCAAGAGTCTGCACCTCTACCGTTGACTGAAGCAAGCTTTGACCTTTCTCCATCGGGCCCATGGGTTATTTTGATGATTTTAGTCATTTGAATATCAAGGGGCAAAAAATCTAAGTTGCCCCTCGATGGTCTGCCTCCCCGCCCCTTTGACTTGAAACAAAATTTGACTGATCCTTTGTCAGGCTTGCGGGCCATTTTGATATTTTAACCCTTTTGATGATAAGAGGTAAAAATTCTAAGTTGCCCCTGATGGTCTGCTTCCCCAAACTTGCCCCATTTTGAATCTTTTTCCAAACTGATGGTCCATTATTAAACTGCACGTCACAATGGCGCACCTTGAGATGGTCCCAAAATTTGAGACCTTGAATGAGTGTGGGCTCGCCACGTGTCCTAGCCTGGAAAAAATTTGTTTGAAGGCTTTGAAGCTCAGTGGAAGGTGCCATGTGTCAAGATCCGAGGCCAGTCTCCTTTGGCCATTGAAAATTACAAGCAAAATGCAAAGTGAAAGGTAGGCCTCCAAGTGTCCTCTTGGTGCTTCTTTAAAATGGTGCCCAACTTAAAGGCCCTCCCCAAACATGAGCACGGTTCCTCCACGTGTCCCTGTCCTCCCAAACTATATCCTTTTGCATAAAATATCTAAGTATGGGAAGACCAACAGAAACCTCCAATTGTCCTCCCGGCCTACTCCAAGGCCAAACCAAAAATGGAAACCTAAATCTTACTCCAAGGCCAAATGAGCATCGTTCCTCCACGTGGACAAATTTTAAGTTGAAGGCTATTCATATAATTTTTGAAGTACCCATGTCGAGCCGCATCCAACCAAAAGAAGCCATGTTTCCTGTCGATGTAAGGATGCAAATTTGACAAGGAGAAATGCCCGTCAAACCGTAAAATGTAGAAAAATGACCATTTGATCCCGAAATGAAATTTTCTCCAAGGACAGAGGATTTAGAAATGTTACAAGGCCCAAATACATTCTTCTGAGCTACATCCATTCATTTTTCTTCAAGTATTTAGGGAAAAAATGACAAGGATAGAAAATATCAACTGTGAAAGATGGAAAGAATGGGAGAGCCCGAGTTTTTGAGTGAACAGAGAACATGAGACCCAAATTACAAGACTTTTTTAGAGGAACAGAGAAATGAGGAGACAAACTATGGACCCATAAGTGATCTTCAACCCAGGAATAGATTGAAAATGGCAAAAGAGACTAACCAGGCACAACACAAGGAAGTAGAATGTGATAGAGGCCGTAAATCGATGGATTTCAAAGGCAAAATGGGGCGAGACTATTTTGAGCACCAACATCGGCTCCGACTCAGGGATGGGCACTCCCTGCGAGTGCCACAAGAACAAAGGTAGACCAAGTGCCAAAAATATCCATTGGGCAATGAAGTTAGCTTATAGAGCAAAGAAACAGAGCCATCTCCCAAAATGAACAGAGAAACCAACAAAAATAGGTCACCAAGGACCAGAACGAGCAAAAACACAAAAGACAGGAAACAAACAACAAACTATACACTGTACAAGAGATTTTTACCTTGATTCTAGGGAATCAATCCAAGAAATGCTTCAAATTCCTGCCATTAACAGGCAATTCGAGCAATTCACCATCCAAGTCCTTCAAGAAGAAGGTATGTTCACCAATTCTAATATCAATGGAGTAAGGGCCCATCCATAATGAGTCAAATTTTCCATGCTTGCCCTTATCTTCATGCCTGCTTATCCCATAGCAGCACAAGATCTCCAATATTGAAAGCTCTGGGAGTGACCTTCTTGTCAAATAACTTCTTCATCTTTTCTCTGAACTTTACATGCCTCTGGTGGGATGCCCTCCTCTCTTCATCAAGCTCAAAAATTTGGTTAATGCGAGCATCATAAGGACTTACTTCTTGATCTTCCAGTTGTTGAATGAACTGATATGAGGATAATTGCATATGCAAGGGGCAACAAGGCCTGAGTTCCATACACCAACTCAAATGGACTCTTTCCAGTGGCTCTTTTAATAATAATCCTATCAGCCCAAACAACAAACTTTAACTGTTCACCCCATTTTCTCTTGTTCAGCTCCAAGGTTCTTCTGATAATCTTCAGCAAGTTTTTATTACTGGACTCAGCTTGTCCATTTCCTTGGGGATTGTAATTAGAGGCATATGTCAAGTTGATCCCATATTCTTTGCACATTGCCACCAGAGGTTTAGCTCTGAAACTCATGGCATTATCAGCTACAATTTTGACTGGCACTCCAAACCTGCAAATGATATGGTTTAGCACAAAATCCATGAAAATTTGGTGTGTAGCCTTCTTGGTGGGGATTTCCTCCACCCATTTAGTAAAGTAATCAGTGGCTACAAGAATCCACTTATGGCCAACACTTGAAGGGTCTGAAATCTCACCAATGAAGTCCATTCCCCATTGCTTGAATGATACAGGCTTCAATTGATACAATTGCTGTAAAGGATGCAAAGGCAAGGATCCTGAAGCTTTCAATCTTCCAAAGAAATGTTGGCAACTCTCACATCTTCTAACCAACAAGGTTGTATCCTTAAAGAGAGTTGGCCACCAATAACTAGCCCTCAGGATCTTGTGTGTTGTGACTCTTGCAGCAAAATTTCCCCCACAAACTCCTCCATGGAGATCAACAATTATCTTGGGGGCTTCATCTTCAGTAATGCACCTTAAGAGGACTCCCTCTGGGTTCTTCCAAGCTAACCCAAAATCAGTAATGACATATTTCTGGGAAGCCAACTTAAGAGCTCTTTTCTAATTCTTACTTAAATACTCAGGGATGTATAAATGTCTGAGATAAAAAATCACATCCTTGTACCATTCAGAACTCATCAACTTTTCAAAAACACCTACCCTTTCTTCTTCTACCTCATTTACCTCAATAGTTTGCAAGTTGCTCTCAGCCATAAGCTTAGCCAAGCCCAAACCTCTCACCAACTTCATGGTTTGGATATCCATGTCATATTCTTGCAACTTGTTCACCCATCTACATCTTTTGCTTGAGACCTCCATCTCTGATAAGATGTCCTTCACCATGGTGTGGGGAACATAAGAAACAAATTTTGAACTTAGAATGTAAGGCCTGAAAACCTTTGTTGCTTTTACCAAGGCAAATGTTTGCTTCTCCATAATAGTGTATTTCAGTTCAGCCCCCTGCAATGCCTTACTGAAAAAGACAATTGGCCTCTCAGCCCCTTCATCATCCTTCTGCAGTAAGACAAAAGCAATAGTGTTCTCTGAAGCAAAGGAAAACAGTTGGAAAGGCTTCTTATAGTCTGGAGCTGCTAAAATAGGGGCATGCTTCAATGCCTCTTTGATTCCATTGAAAGCTTGGATGACAGCCTCCTCCCATTTGATGACCTGGTCCTTCTTTAGCATGGAAGTGATTGGAATGGTCAACTCAGCAAAGTTTGATATGAATCTTCTGATGAATTTTATCTGCCCAAAGAAGGACTGAATTCCTTTCTTGGTTCTTAGAATTGGGACCTTGCTGATGGCCTCTACCCTTTCTGGATCAATCATCACCCCTTCTTGTGACACAATGTGACCAAGCAACTTTTCCTTCTGCACTCCAAAATGGCATTTCTTTGGATTGAGTGAGATGCCATATTCTCTACATCTTATCAACATCTTCTCCAAGTGCAGCAAGTGATCACTTCTCTTTCTAGAAAACACTGTTACATCATCTTGGTAAACAACAATAAACTCATTGATGTAACCAGAAAAAGCAACATCCATTTCTCTTTGAAAGGTGGCTCCAACATTCATCAGACCAAAGGGCATCCTGACATACACATATGTTCCCCAAGGAGTAGTAAAGGTTGTCTTGATCCTTTCTAATTCCTTCACCACAACTTGGTTATAACCAGAGAAACCATCCAAGGTAGAGAGCAATTCAGAACCAGTCACTAATTGCAGCATGTTCTCCATGTTTGGTAAAGGATAATTATCCTTCATTGATGCTCTGTTTAGATTCCTAAAGTCCACACATAACCTGATATCACCATTCTTCTTTCTTACTGGTACTAGGTTTGCAACCCAAGAAGAATACCTTGTGGGCTGAATAATCCCTCCATCTCTTAACTTCTTCAGTTCTTCTTGCATTTTGAGAGATAAAGTGGATTGATTGGCCTCTGTTTCTACCTGAATGGCTTTGCATTAGACTCCAAGGGAATCTCATGTTGAAATAGATCCTCTCTGTATGCTTTTAATTCAGAATAGGTCCAAGCCATGCAATCTTGGTATTTTTTCAACAATTAGATGTATGACTGCTTTTCCTCCTTGCTGAGATTACTGCCTAACCAAATTTTCCTTGGTTTCTCCTTTGTGCCAAGATCATGCTCCTCAACATCCCTTGAGGCTGCCATATGTCTATTAATAATGCAATCAACATTATCAAAGTTTGATTCAAGAGCAACCAACCCTCTAGGAATGGTATTAGTCTTTAGCTGGATGATGCCCTTGCCAAACAAGGTTTCCTTTCCCTCTGTTGCACACACCATTGGCTCCCAATCAATGCATTGATCAACAAACTCTCCTTTGTTCTACATAAATCTTCTGATTTGAGCATCATCATCAAAAACTTGCCAGTGTTTAATATTGTCAGGGACAGAGGGTCTTGTCAATACCTCAACATCATATTCACAATATGGGGACATTGTACAATTTTCAAACCGAGACCCCAACACTGCAAGTTTGTCTACCAAGTCATTGAACTTCCTATCATGATGCACAATGTTGAATGAATCAAACATCTCAATGAAATCCCAAACTGCATGCTTGTATTGTTTCATTCACTGATTCTTTGTGGCATATAGTTTTCTAACTTGCTTTACAATTAATTTTGAGTCTCCTTTGACAATGATGTCTTTGACACCATATTTCCAAGCAATTCTTAAACCTAACAACAGTGCCTCATACTCAGCAATGTTGTTAGTGCACTCAAAGTTGAGTTTGAAGGAAAAAACAAACTTTTCCTGACTTGGAGAAAGCAGAACAACACCAGCACCATTTCCAAACTTGGAGCAAGCTCCATCAAACAATAAAGTCCAAGGAGAGCTTGTCTGTTCAAGACACTTGCATTCTTCAATCTTGTGCTCCTTTCCATCAACAAATCCTACAAAGTTATCAGCATCAACACTTGTGTGTACAATACTTCATATGATGCATTGTTGGGGTCTTCAATAAGGTGCAACATCTTCTTTTCTCCATACAACCTAACAAGGTTGCCCTCAATTGGAATGGTGGCATAGGACATATCCATTTGGACACTCCCACCAACACTTGCAGCCCATTTTCTTGACAACAACATACCCCACTTGGCTGGGCAGTCAACAATGAAAACATCAAGTTTTAAATTTTTACCTGGGTAAGTTGCAAGCTACACCACCAAACCCTTCACACATCCCACTACTGGAACCTCTATGGAGTCCATGGTAGTGCACTTCCCATATGTTGTTGTTACTTTAATATTCAACTCATTCATGACTTCCAGAGGCATGACATTGCATGATGCCCCTTGAGTCAAACATACAGTTGTGGAGTAATCTGTCCTTTATGATCAAAGTGGTGAAGAATGGATCCACATTTAACTGAGAGTCCACCAAGGATGTCCCCAAATAAACCTCAGGTGGTTCACCTAGTTCCTCCAATGCTGGTGGTGTTTCTAACTCTTCAATGACTGGAGGAGTCTCCACAATGTTTACATTTCTGCCTAGGACAGTCTTCTCTTCTTTCAATCCCAAGTATTCAAATGCTCTCCTTTTGTGCTCAGGAATCCTAAGCAACTCAACAATTAGAACAAAGACTTTGATTTGACTTAAAACTTGGGCAATGTCATATGGGATATTCTTGGCAAGGTAGTATTGGAAGGAAAGCTAACACACTCATTAGGTGGTACAGGATTTTTGACAGCTTGGGCATGAGGAGGGGTATGATTTTTGTTTGGAACTACAGGGATTTTGGCAGATGCATCTTTCTTGGGAGCCTCTTTAGGAATGTTTGAAAGTAAGGGAGATTTTGGCTTGGCTTGAGGCCATGTCCCTTTGAAAACCCTACTTCTTGTGTTGTACTCCTTTTCTTGAGCCACAACAACATTCATCAATAACTTCCTATCCTCCTCAGATGGGATTCCTCCATCATACTTCTTTATCATTAAAGCCCTTAAATATTCAAATTCATTATTGGGAAATTCAAAATTTTGTACAGTATCTACTTCTAAAGTATGAGAGGGAGGAAGAATAGGTACCCTATGAATGCAGTCCCAAAAAGTGGCAGCAGTTCTAGCACTTATTACTTCAGTTGAAGTTTCCCCTTGTTGTGAGCTCGTGGAGCAACCCATCATGTAGACATCATCATCATTATCATCATCAGCTTCCTCTTTCTTGTTGATCTTCTTCACAAGGAGCATGGGGCATGAAACATTTGTCACACCAATCAATGACCTATGTTTCTTCCATAACAGCAACTCTGACAGCCAAAGGATCAAGCACCATTCTGTTTTCCCTACCTTGGGGCTGCCTATTTCCAAATCCAATAGGTCCCTTGCCTCTGTCATCATATCTTTGATGATTTGTAAATTTTGTCTTGGCCTTGTTGCTTGTGTTGACCTTGTGAACTTTTGCCCAATTCCTTTCTCAGTCTGGGCTAGTTTGTAGGAAATTTCTTTGACAGCCCCTGCCAAAGTCTTCACAACTTCCTCCAGATCAGCAGCCTTACTTGTTTGAGGTTTTTCTGGGTTGACCAACTTCACACCATCCCTCTTAGGAGGTTTTCCAATTTCCTTGATATTGTTTTCAATTTTCAAAGCCATAGTGAAGGCCTGCCTCAAATTGGTAGGGTTCTTGTCCCTCAAGTAGTATGCAGCCTTTTTATCAAATGCATCAGAATATTTGATCAAACATGACTCATCACATGGTCCTCAAGTTAACAGGAAATCTTCTCAAAGTCTTATTGAACCTTGTGTTGAAATCATGTACTGACTCATTAGGATTCTTCTTGATATTTTCAAATTCTGATAGAAGAAACCTAGGGTCAGTTCTATCACCATACTGCAATCTAAAGGCATTGTTCATCTCAGTCCAAGAATCAATAGAGTTATCTGGCAAAGCTTTATACCAGTCCCTTGCATCCTCTTCCAAAGTGTGAACAAACAATTTGATGTATACATCTTCATGTTCAATCTCAAATTCTTCCATCATATTGATAAAAAGATTTAGATGTTGATCACCAGTTATAGCATTGTTTCCCTAGAACTTTGGTAGTTTTTCCTTACATCTTGAGGTACTGCATTTGGATAACCAGCCATTCCCACAAAATTTATAGGTCCAAAGGTGTTTACAAAAAATGGAGGTCTGGGTGGGGGATGAGCCATATTGATTCGAGGAGGTGATCTTGGGGGAGAAACAAATTGATAAGGGGCATAGGGGTATTTGAAATACAGGAGTATAGATTTCAAAATGGATACCCTCTAAAGGCCTTGCTTCTTGGAAATCCCTATCAAATTTTGAAAAGACAGGGGAAGTTATGGGATAGCAACACCTTTAACTTCAAACTTTTTTACAGGCCCGAACATCCAGGATGAATATTAAAAAAGATTTCTACATGAACTTAGAGCATACAAGAAATGCTTACCTGGGTTTGAGTATGAACTGTAATCACAATGTCCTTCCTTATGAAATGGCACCAGAAGTCATGTTGTTGAAATATCTTCTTCTTTCCAGGGAAAATATTAGCTAAAAAATTTACTACAGATAGACAATTTATCAGAATCAAAATCAACAAGGGAGTCACCATTAAAGATTTCCACCTTAGTTATGAAACACTAATCAACAAATTGGTCTCAGCAATACAGGATGATGTTGAAATCTGACATTCTATAAGAAAATGTTTACCAGGGTCTGAAACTGTAATCACAATCCCTGACATCAGCTCACCAGAAGCGTGTTGGTACCCAAATTTAATCTCCTTCAAAGGCGGAGTAGCATCATGGGTTTGACAGGACACTCAGAGGAAGATACATGATTATGTATGTCATTTTGTAGCTGGGGAAGTAGTCTATCTGAATTTTTAGCACACAGGACTTTGAAAGGAGTGGCAACACCTTAAAAGGATGTGATTTGATCCTAACTATTTTAGGTTGTGCCTTTCAACCAAGGTAAGAGAAACTATTTTGTAACCTCCATTATTGAAGAATGCTAGTAAATCCTTCTTTTGTCACAAATTTTATAGAGAAGACCTTGGGAAAATATGATCAACACACCAAATCTAACTCTCACAAGTTGTCACTTCCAGATTATGGAGATATTTTCAAAACAAGGCAGAGGTTACTAAAGACATTTGGAAACCTAATTGTTTCTGCATGTTTTGGTAATAGAAACTTATGCATTAGTATACACATAGGAAAAACAGGAGTAATATGGGTAAGATTGGATGTTTTTAAATGGATTTTGGTGGGAGGTGAGGTAGAGTGAACTTGATTTACCAAATCCTTGAGAGCTTTTACAAAATGGAAGACTAAACCAAGAATGCCACAGAACAACTCAAATGTTTCTTTAACCAGAATATGTGCTTCAATGGAGGCCAAGATTAGCACTTTTTCATACAATCTATGAGATTCTAACACGAAGGCTCGAGTTAGAAAACCCAACAAAGCATCAAGATCTAAGCCAAATCACACCTGAGGTACACCCAGAGGCTTACAGACAATCTATGTCAAAACAGATGAAAGGAAAAGTGATTTTAAATCATTTATTTCACTCCCAGATGAAATATCTTCTGAGAAATGAAATTACAGATGCCACTAAACTATCACAAGGATTGAGATGTGTGATTGAGAAAGATTTTGATACAAGATTGCAACAAGAACAAGAAAAACTATTTGCAGACATTCAGAAATAAAACAAACACATTTTTCTTAAGATCAACACAGAATAACTCGAATTCTGATTAAATTTATCAGCAGGGGAAAGTTTCTAGAACAATCTCATAGCTTTTCAATGGATGTACACTCGCAACCACCTTAACACGATCAAATTCAATACAAAAGAGATATACAAGGCTTCTCAAAAAAGATGGGCTCTATCAAGCTTTTTTCTATTAGAAAAATTAGTCCCGACCCCTAACACTCCAACCATTTACATGATAAATTTGTGCCATTTATAACATTTACAACAGACCCTTTTCCCCCCAAAAAATCCAGACATTGAGTGCTACCAGTGCTTGCCATGATCACGATCACGATTCCAGAATCAGATCTACAAAAAGTCACCAGGTGCTCAGGGGGTAGATCTCTTCGAATATCTCCCACATTCAACTCCTTCCTCTGGTAAATCACTCTTCCTTCTATTCGCCAACTACTTCTACCCCTAATCTGTCAAATTGGGTTCCTTGCGTGCTTGGGAGAAGAAAAATGGAAAATCAGATCGAGCCCGATAGTCAGACCATTTTAATGGCAAAAGACATCTCCATATCTCCCCCACCAAACTTAGATATCAAAATTAACTCTCCTCTCTATTTGGCGTGTAGGAAATACCAAGAAATCATGAAGACTCACACTTCCAGGAGATTTTCAGTAAAAATGGGGGGAAAATCAGATTTAGACACAGTAGTTGTCGTTGATCTTTACTTTGAATTTGGGCCATCCACGTGGAAGATTCAATTTAAAAATAGGCTCAGGGGCTTCCTTTTGACTTTTTACGACCCTTTGAAAAAATGTAAAAATTTCACATTTTTCTCCACACCTCCGCCCTTGAGAAATGAGCCTAACATGTGTCCTAAGGTGGGTCCCAAAGGAACCACGGATAAATTCTACCATTTGACCCCCTTTTTTGGAAAAAGGAAAATTTTCCAAGTTTTCCCCGCAGCTCTGCCCTTCCGCTTCTAGTTTCCAATGTGGGTCCCAGCAGAACCACGCTCCCTTTTATACTTTTAACTCCTTTCTCCCAAAAGGAAAATTTTCCAAATTTCCCCTGAGAGTCTGCACCTCCGCCATTGACTGGAGTAAGCTTTGACCTTTCTCCATCGGGCCCGCGGGTTATTTTGATGATTTTAGTCATTTGAATATCAAGGGGCAAAAAATCCAAGTTTCCCCCAATGGTCCGCCTCCCTGCCCTTTTGACTTGAAACAAACTTTGATTGATCCTTTGTTCAGGCTTGCGGGCCATTTTGATGTTTTAATCCTTTTGATGACAAGAGGAAAAAAATCCAAGTTTCCCCTGATGGTCCGCTTCCCCACCCCTTTTGACTTTTCAAACTACCACGCATCACAATGGCGCATGACTTGAGATGGTCCCAAAATTTGAGACCTTGAATGAGCGCGGGCTCTCCACATGTCCTAGCCCGAAAAAATTTGTTTGAAGGCTTGAAGCTCAGCATGAATGGCACCATGTGTTAGGATCCGAGGCAATCTCCTTTGGCCATTGAAAATTCCAAGCAAAATGCAAAGTGAGCAGAGGCCTCCAAGTGTCCTCCTATTGACTTATTTAAAATGAAACTCAAAGGCCGGTCCCCAAACATGTGCAATTCCTCCACATGTCCCAGACCTCCCAAAAACTTTTTTGAAAAACTACTAAGTATGGTAAGACCCAGCAAAATCCTCCACGTGTCTCTGTCCCGCCAAACTGTATCCAGCTTCATAAAAATTTATCTAAGTTAAAGCAAAGCAACGGAAACCTCCACGTGTCCTCCCAGGCACTACTCCAAGGCCAAACCAAAAAGTAAATATTCAAATGAGCGTCATTCCTCCATGTGGACAAATTTTAAGTTGAGGCTATTTATAGAATTTTTTAAGTACCCAGCCGAGCGCGTGTCCAACCAAAAGAAGCCATGTTTCCTGTCGATGCAAGGATGTAAATTTGACCAGGAGAAATGCCCTGTCAAACTGTAAAATACAGAAAAATGACCATTTGAGCCAGGAGATGAAATTTTCTCCAAGGACAGAGGATTTAGAAATGTTACAAGGCCCAAATACATTCTTCTAAGCTTCATCCATTCATTTTTCTTCAAGTATTTAGGGAAAAAAACGACAAGGATAGATAAATCTCGACTGTGAAAGACAGAAAGAATGGGAGAGCCCAAGTTATTGAGTGAACAGAGAATGGGAGACCCAAATTACAGACCTTTTCAGAGGAACAGAGAAACGAGAAGACAAATATGGACCCATACATGATCTTCGACCCATGATGGATTGAATATGATAATAGAGACTAACCAGGCACAATACAGGGAAGTAGAATGTTATAGAGGCTGTAAATAGATGGATTTCAAAGGGAAAATGGGGTGAGACTACTTTGAGCACCAACAGTTAGCATGCAGCAAGCCATCTCCATCACTATGTGATTGTGATGTTTAACAATGTCATTTTACTGGGGTGTGTAGGGAGCAATCAGGTTCTTCTTAATGCCTTGTTGGTTCAAGAAGGCCAATAATTTCTTTGATGTGAATTCCCCCCCTTGATCAAAGTGAAGTAGAAGAAGTGGTTATCCAGTCTCTTTCACAACACGATGATAGAAATTCTAGAAATGTTGAAGAGCCTCACTTTTCTTCTTCAAGAAAAACACCCACATCTTGCAAGACTGGTCATCCATGAATAGTTAGAAGTACTTGTATCCTGGAAATGAAGCAGGCAGTGGACCATTCACATTGGTATGAACTACCTCCACACGCTTCTTGGCATGGAAGGTGCTCACCTAAAATGGATCCCTGTGTTGTTTTCCTGCAAGACAGCCAAGGCAAATAGGAAAGGAAATGGACAATTTGGGTAGTCTATGGACCATTTCTTTTGAACTCATCTAATGAAATGAACTAACTGACAAGTGATTATATCTAAAATTCCAGAGGGTTGTAGACTCTACTGTTGAGGAAGATAAATGTACTACAAAAGATGAAACAACATCTAAAGCAAACAACTTATCTCTTAGAAATGCTCTAGCAATAATTATACCTTGTCTGGAGATCAAACATGATTTATTTCCATTTTGGAGAAGAAATTCTACCTTAAGGTGATGATTCAAGAGTTGAGTCACTAATAAGAGGTTGTTAGTCAAGCCAGAAATATATAGTACCGTTGTAAGTGTACATTTTCGTGGTCCCAGAGGAATGGTGGCATTTCCTATTCCTTTTGCAACATACTCTTTGTCATCTGCTATCCAAGCCCAATCTCCAATGGGTTGTTCATTCATTGAATCAAATAGTTTCTTGTCACCTGACATATGCTTACTTACACCAGAGTCTATCAACCATACTTTCTTTGTGGGTTGAGAAGTTAGAGAGACTAGTACAAGGTTCTTACCACAATGGGATCCTTCTAATGTCTCCTCATCATATTCACCATCTTGTTGTACTATGAGATGCCCCTTTTACATTCTTTGATGAGGACCTTGTTTGGATTTTTGAAAATCTTTGCACCCTGATGTGCTTATTTCACTCAAAGACCCCTGTTTCAAGACATTGTACCAGTAATGATTAGTGTTGTGAGTGTTGGTTCTGTAAATGTGACACCACCTCTTTGACTTTTGATATTTCTGTTGTATATTTGGTTAAGCTTGAGTTGTCTTTTCTAAGGGATCCTTCTGATTCTTTCAGGCCATGGTATGGATTTGAGAACAGGGATTTATCCTAAGTCTCCTCTTCAGCTAAATTGATGGCCTCTTCCTACTGCAAAAATTTCACGAGTTCTTCGAATTCCATAGTTTGTTTAGATACATTTAGTGTCCTAACGAACACTCAGAAATGAGAAGGGAATGCTCTCAAGGTGATCGGCACAAGAATTTTTTCATCCACCATTTCATCGAGTGCTAATAAGTGTGATAGCAGCTCAACCACGCGACATAAGAACTCCTCAACTTTCTCATCTGACCCCATAGAGAGGGTGTGCAACTTTGACTGAAGATGGAGGATCTTAATCTGATTTTTTGCTTCATAAATTATTGCCAACTCGTCACAGGCCTCCTTTGGTTTCTCTACATTCCAAATATGTGTTTGTACAACGTCGCTGATACTGAGCATTATCAGCATCAAGGCTTTGGCACTAGCCATCTTATACTTGAGTAATTCATCAAGGGTTGTGGGAATAGTCACAAACCCTGTGATAATGCCCCATAATCCTTCAAACTGAAGGAGTTTCCTCATTGTTTTTCCAGGCCGCAAAATTTGGCCCTCTAAGTAACTGAGCATCTAAGAGTAAAAGTTTCGATGTAAACATTAGAATAAAATAAAACAAAATTTATTGAATTATTGAATTCCAAGAGAGACTACAACTTTAACTAACTGATGAGAAGTACTCACTTATAGATGGTATTGATACTTGTGTGTTAAGAGAAAGTGATGCTTTGGGGGGGCGTCCTTCTTCGTCTTCACAATTAGCATCGTACCTAGCTTCTAACTCTTCCTGAACTCACTTTACTTTCTAGTTGACGTCAAAAAGGAAATATTCAAGAATTCCTCTTCAAACTAGATCATCGAAGACTAGATTGTCAGTGTTGCATAGCTTGTTGAGTAGTGCAAAGTAGAACCTAGAGCTCTCAGGAGCTTCTGTACGGTGTTCTTCATCGTGCGAGTTGATGTTGCGGCTTTCAGCAGTTTCAATCATGTCATTCACACTCATCATTCAGCGTTGGCTTTGAGAGACTCCACTTTGGCTTGATTGAGGATTTTTTCTCTTTCACACAAGTGATACTGGCAATGTTAGTGCTAAGTTACGGGCTTGGTCAAGTAAATGCTCAGCAATTTGATGATTTAAGTCCTCCAATTGGTATTCTACATGTATTTTCTTTTTTTCCACGATGAAGATTCCTTCACTTATTCTCTGAAACAAATTAAATAGATATTTTATTTCCTAGGTGCTGATTAGAGATAGCACAAGACTCCAATCACAGCAAGAAAATATATCTTTTCAAATTTTCCACGTAGATCTCCATGTTTAGGGGCTTTTGGTAAATGACTTTTCCATGTTGGCAGTTGTTTCACTCTTCATGTCCTAGGATAAAATCATTACAAGCTTCCACATGGAATTTTGCAAGGTAACTTTCCATGGAGGTGTAGAAGGCTTCTTTGTCTTCACGTAGGTAGGTCACTTGGTCAAGTTCCACGCGCAGATTTTGAGGAGATTTTAAAAAATTACTTATAGAAATTTCAAAGTGTTTACTTTCCATGGTGGCTGAAGATCAACAAAACACCACACAGAAAACAAACAAAAAAAAATTGTTTTAATTAAATCCTTATGTAGGAAATCTCACACAATAGTCCATCACTCCTCTCCACATAGGGTTTTTCCTCCTCCACGTAGGTAGAAATGACTTCCACATCCAGCTCTTCCTTAACCTTTCTGTGCAACAGTTTCTTCAGACAATTCCACGTTTTGATTTGAATGATGGTAAAATAAATGCATGCAGACCTCATTGTCCAAGTTCTACACACTAAATAATTGGAAGACAAAGTTTATTTATTTATTTTATCTCTAATCTTTACGCAGATCCCTCATGCAAGATTTGGAGACTTCTACGTAGCTTTTTTATCCACTAATATCTCTTTCACGCATGCAAACAAGCAGAAAATCTCTCTACAGAGTTGTCCAGCCTTTGCTCAATCTTCTCCTTCAAATGCACAGGCAGATATAAAATTTTCTCTGCTACCAGATTGTGAGTAGGATTTCAAGGAGAATAAATAGAGATTAAATATCTTTATTACACATCTTATTAAGCATAGAAGCACGTACAGTATATATAGCTATGTGAATATACAAGACTCCCCAGAATAAGAGGAGTTGTTACAAAGAAACAAGAGCAAATAATGGAATAAAATAACCACTATCCTAATATAATAATATATGTGTTGTCTATGCTAACAGAAGTAGGGTTTTCTCCCAAATAGAAGACAAAAATGGAATTATCTATATAACAACTCCAGATTTGGAATGGAAACATCTACAATCTTCAAATGGAAGACCGTACACAAATAAATCCTTAATATAAACTAAACTAAGCTTGTTTCTAGTGAATTTCTTCATGTCTCCTTCCCGTCTAGCTTTCATGGCTTCCTCTCCTCCGATTTGCAAAAATGAAAGAAAGAAAAGAGACCAAATGAGGAGGCTACGGAAAATAAAAATGTTTAATAAAATTTCATAAGGATAGTTAGGGTTAGTGTGGGACCCTAAGATCTAGTGGCCACAATTGAATTGATCCAAGGGTGGAGAATCAACCCTACGATTATTAGGTAAGAATGAATATTATGGGTGTTTTAAATAATTTTAAAGGTATGTGTAACTGGGGTCATTTAATACCCTTATATGTTAAGTTATTTATTTAGTTCCTAGTATGTTTTAGTAATTATTTAAATGGACTTTAAAGAAAACAAATTAAGTGAACTAAGAAAACTAAGGATAAGGGTTTATTTATATAGGTCAAATGATATTTCCCAAGAGGGAAACTATTTAACCTAGCAAGAAAAATTAATGGACACTTATCTAGTGATGATAATTAAATTGACATTAGAACTGGATTAAGAATATTTAATTAATAATATAGACTGGATCTATTCTATGAAACGTAACTTTGCTAGTAGGAATTAATTAAAAGTAAATTAGGGTTTGACACCCTTGTAACTTAAAACAAAAAATAAAATGCCACAACTTTCCGGATAATTGTTTAAGCATTAATGTGGTTTTAGAACATTGAAATTGTAGGCGTTACAATTTGAGACCCTGTTGTAAGCACTTTTGTTGTTTTGGTAAGTTTTCTCAACCTTAGCTAGAATCTTCTTTTTGAGTCTCGTTTAACTTCTAGCCACGCGTGTTACGTCGTAATACCATTGCAATGTTATGTATAATTTTATTTGATCTTTTATCTCGCATAAATGAATTTTGAAATGTATGGTGATTTTCTCTCTTCACCCTCTTCTCTCTCTAGAATTGACTATGATACTTGATTGATTTGAAAAAACGTATTTTAAATGAATTGGGAAATATGAATTGGTTTGAAATGAAATGATAATGGACATGAAATGCAAATGGTTATGACAATGTAAATGGAAAATAAAATGTCTCTTAACTTTCTCTCTCATCCTTACTCTCTCTCTCTCTAGTACAAAAATATTAAGTGTAACTGAATGTGAAATCCTGAATGCAAAAGAAACGAAAGTTTGTCTTCTTCCCTCTCCCTATCTCTCTCTCTTCTATTTAATTGAAAATGTTAAAAATGATGAGTGCGTGGATTTATGCTTGAGTGTAGGGGATTTACATACGCTGTCGTAGGACTTACGCAACGTTGGTTGTAGGTACTCCAAATAAGAGTAATTTTATGGATGTGATATGTTGTAATTAATGAGTTGTCATTGTAAAGTTATATTCATCTTGCAACACATTTATTACCATAGAATAATTATATGTATTGTTGTTTGAAGAGTTGTTCTTTGTATATTTTGAAAAGGGAATATCAATGTGGCTATATTTTATTATGTCGAATTGGATGTGAAGTTATGCCCAATGATTTAGCTATGTTATAGAGATATTAAACTAATGTTTTTCTATGTTAATTATTGGTTTATTTCCTTAACAACCACAATGCTACGTAAAATCTCCTCTCATCAAAACTAAAGAAAATAAAAGAAAAATTTATAATACATATTGTACTTCCTCCTCCCATTTGAGTCTTTTTTAGGTTATGAAACATTGATCATGTTAATAAAATACACTAATCTCATTAATCCTCTTCATGCTTTGCACCTAATATGTCTTATTAAGGACTATTTCCTTGATATTTTATGAGGTGTTGCATATATGGTGTGAAACCTATCATATTGGGACGAGTGAGGTGATCATGTCTAGGTGTTGTAGGTCTGACCATAACATGAATAAGTTAATTAACTTGTGTGTAATTTCCCTTGGTACCCTAGTGGGTGGTCAAAGCCTTGCAAGATAGTTGGTGGATATTCCTACGATAGATCTCTTGTGATATCCAAATGATGTGATTTGAGACTATCTTTTGAATTACTTGTGTATTTACCCAACAGTTGACATAGGTCCTTAGGAGGCTTTTCTAATGTATAAGATTATTTGGGATATCTCTCTTGCAATATATACTTAATATTTGTGTGTCTAAGAGCAATGAAATGAGTTTTCTTGTGCAAGGTCGTACAACTTGAAGTCTTAAATCCCTAAGTGTAAATTATGTGTTATTTTAATTACAATTGTTCTAAAACAACACACATAAGAGTCCAAGTCAACCATACAAGAGTAATGGGAAACAAGAGTAATATACAATATTGTTTAGGAATAAAGTTATGTTTGAAGTCTTCATAATTGATTTAGGCATTCCCATGTTGTTAAGAAAAAAAATATTAATTGTTCTTGGAGAAATCAAGCATTTGAGCCAACACAAACTCTTATACAAAAAAAAAAGGAAATTTATGACGTGTAAATGTTAAACCTACTTAAACTAACTGTTGAATTATAGTAAATTGTAACATGAAAAATAGGGTACTATGATGGAATGATGTTTATGGGAAGAGGTATCTTGAATCTAAATCACCCTTAAATCCTAATAATTTCTTCCTTGATCTCACAATAGTTCCCGTTGTCTAGCAAATCTAAAATTAAACATCAAATATATGTAAGTGTTATAGGAATTACATTTGTTCCAAAATGATGTTAATATAGGACCAAAGTAACCACATAAATGTAGTTAGTAAAAGGGTGAAGAAGATTAAACTAAGAAATGACCGTGCCTATGAAAAATGGCACACCATTGAACGATGTTAAAACCAACTAGAATGTCAAATGTGATCATAAAATGTATGTAATAAAGTAGAGCTCCACGAATAATAGTACAATTAACAATCCAATAAATCAAAAAACCAAATATGATGCGTGAGCACATGCTTTGTTTTCATAAATGTGGATTAAACAATGATGCTAATGAAATAATAAAATTTATCCTTGAGAATGGGATAACTTCAACTGAAGCCAAGGTCTTGCGAGTTAAGGAAATTGCACTCTAGTTGGACTTGTAAAATTTAGTAAAACTATTGGCATAGATAGGAATATATTAAACCTAGAACACTCAGGAACTAAAATTTATGGTTAAAACATGTAATTATATACACTACAACAAACTTGGCCTTTAGCTACAATTTTTCAACAATATTTTTGTGGTTGTACATGGTATTCCAAATATTAAAATTATGGCATTGGAATTATAGACAATCCACATTTTGATATATTATTGTAGTTTTTCCACAATTCATTATATCATAGATAATCCACAATTTTTAAAAATTATAGTTAATCTCCATTTTTTAAAACTGCAGATTGTCTACAATTCTTAATTTTTGTAACATTTCTACAACTTGTATTGCTAGTATTCCACAATCTTCACAAAAAAAAAATGTAGTTTTTCTATATATTACATCTTTGTATAAATTCCACAATTTACACTGTTGTCACTCTCATCAATGTTATATTGTGGCAATTTCAATAATTTATTTCTACAATTATCATTACCACATAAAAATTGTAGGTGAAAGCTACAATTTGGTTCCCACAATAATTAATTGTGAAATTATCTTTATAAAAAATGTAGAAATGTTACTATTTAACAACCAATTTAAATATCATTTAGATAATTTTTTATGTGCATTGTCTACATTTGAAAGACACATATAATTTTATTATTAAATGCCAATTTTTTTAAGAAAAAAATTATTTGTCACTACCATATATTGTAAAATATATTATAAGTAAATACTTTTTATTTATATTAATTAATCTAAATATAAGTATTTAATAATATAAATATTTTTCCTTGTATTTATACACTTATTTTTAATTTAAAAATAAGATCTAACTATATAATAAAAATAGCAATTAAAAATATCAAAAATATTTAAATAACTCTAAAAAATCATATGGAGGGAAAATGACAGTATACACTTTCCTCAATTAATATTAAAGAATTCATAATAATTATTAGTACCTGCCACAAATACAATTGAATTCATTTCCTGGGCACAAATGTATACGGAGCAGGCCCTGCTCCTTCAAATCTACACGGATCAAATTTCTCTGGATTTCTGAAATGCTCAGATTTGAAGTGGGTAGAGTTATAATGGATTAGAAGTCATTGATCATTTGTTATCCTGCCGGCACAACACATGTAAAATTTTAATAAGTCGTCTCAAAATAATAAAAATTGTGACATGTTCAGATTTCGCAAGGTCTCAAAACTAAAAAATTGAATTGAGTGTTGTCAAGTAAAACCAGGATATATACACTTACATGCCTCCACCTTCGCAATTTCCTATTACAATACAGACAAAACATTCCAGAAATGTAATTAAAAACACTATTGGACATTATTGAAGATGAAAGAAGCTTTAACAATGGAGTGAATAAATACAGAAATCTAGACAAGAGGGATTATGGTCAAGCATCACTCTTGGTTCAACCTTTTTTTGGCATGCAAAAAAAATAATGTCCACAATGCTCCGGAAGACATACATACCTTGTTACAGAAGGCTTTTTTTCATATCCTAATAAATCCTAATAAAATAGGTTGAATGTTTGTTTGCTAGACTTGGTGAGGCAGTGGATGCGGTAAGCTACAACCAACAGTGCTCGTAATTCCACTTGTAGAACCCTGTAAAACATGCAGTGACCTCTACTTCAGGAATCACATACGGTTTTAGAAGATTGTCTCCTATAATAAATAGCACAAAGATACTATTTGATACCTGTGGATATCTCTTCCTAGAACCACAATTAAAAAATAATATATATACCTAGAGCTTTCGATGAGGACAGGACACCTCTGACATGGTAACCATGCTAGAGTATTATTTTTCCTCTGCTACTTTTATTTGATCCATTTCAACATCTCTCTCAGGCTGCCATTTTAACACGTATTCATAAGTCCTGTTGAACCTCAATATCTTGTAAAATGAAACCTATATGAAAGAATAAGAAGTGTTATTAAAATGAAAAAATGAAAGAAAATTTGTATTAATCAGTGTGTGGTATTCGAAAAAATGTATTGGAATACATCCCCTATAAAGAACCGCCCAAGAGTCAAGAAAAATGCAGAAACAGAGGAAATAGAACATTTTCAGTCATTATGAAACCCACATATAAAACATATCCCAAAATATCCTTAGCAGGGTGAATTTGTATTTACCGCTAAATCCTCTCATCAGTTGGTGGAAGAGGAATTGTGGAGGGTTTTCATCTTAACATACCTTTTAACTGTGAAACTGCAGTAATTTTGTTTTTAATTATTGGAAAGTTTTGATTTGTACTTTGGATTAAAATTTTGTTTCTACTTGTGATTTTGTTAAGGAACAACTTTGACACTAAACTTTCCCAAATAATAAAAAAACATTAAAAAAATGAATTGTTTTTAACTAGGATTTGGCTGAGTAAATATTTGTATTAAAAATATAGTAAGGAGGATGAGGAATATTCTTGGTTTTTTTGAGAAGCCATGAGAAACTTGAAATCTTTGAAATAGGTTTTAGATGCTTCTCCATTCAAATTTTGTGTGTCCTTTTTTTGCTTCTTAAATCTCAAGTGAGGCTATGGTCTGCCTCAAACAGTGTGTGGGGTAGTCTTGGCTCAAATACACCTCATAGTCATTGCATCACAACCTAGCTACATGTGTGTGGGGTAGTCTCGGATTTGAACCTAGATCACAATCTAAAAAAGCATCTACCAGATTTCCATTAGGTGACTACCCATTGGACTTTGAATTTGAATACTTCATTTTTGATAAATACTGATGGGCTTGTTATGGCTCTTTCTCCATGAAGGCATGTTTTTTATTGCAATCTACACTTCATGGAAGAATCAGATACACTTCATGAGAGAATCTGAGAGAGTTTCATTAAAAAATGGGAAAGTAGCTCAGTGATAGAGTAGCGCTCAGCTGAGGGCTAGGCTTTGGGTTTGAATCCTAATTTATCAAAAATCATTCAACAAGATGGCATTGATTGCAGAGAAGAATTATGCGACTACTATTTCTCTCTTGATTTGGTGCTAAATGTTTGATTACTAGGTGGTAGAGGAATTGAGAATGATCTATTATTTTTCCAGTTGGCATATTATTTGTCATGATTGAAGTTTGGCTCTTAACTATGAAACTGCATTTTGTGGTGCCTTTTTTGATGATTTATTTGTAAGTTTAGCACTGATCTCTAGAATTGCATTAATATTGTATGCTAGTGGAACATGTTTGAATTTTATTTTGATGTGTGATTTTTCTTAGGGACGACTTTGAGGCCAAAATTTCAAACTGCATTTTACATTGAATTGGGATATTGCATATTGCCAACTATAGGTTGTGTTTAGCTTTGTAATAAGCTAGTATTTATGATCCTCTACTACTTATACCATGGAAAAGACTTGCAGATAGCTATTAGTATTAAATTATTAATAAATGATGGATTGAAAGATCCTTATGAGGGGGCATTTTACAGCAGTTTGGTGTGTTATTGTAACATTTTTCACCTAACAGTATCCATTTAAGCCATTGGGATTGTTTATTAGATACAAAGCATATGAGTTATCCTTTATTAATCCTTTAAGGCATTTGCAAAAAAATTGGGGTGTTGTCTGTCTAAGGGTGGTCAGCAAAGCTCATTGTCAATTCAATTCCCTGCATTATGGAGAGCTCCTAGAAGTAGTTATTAGTAAACTCAGGGTCTCTATTGCATGCATTTTTCCTTTGCCAGTCCATGAAGTTGGTGCATGTCCTAAAACCACAAAACAAGGATATTTCAAAAATATGTGAATATGATGGGTGGAGATGGCAAGAAATAATGAAACATACTGTGTATTGATCACCAAGAAGGATTCATAAACAAATATTTAACACGAAATTTTTCAAAAGTAGACATGAAGTTTGAACTTCTTTGATAGGTAAAAATTCAGTACATGACTACTAGTGCCTGTAAATTCAGTTTTCTGTATTATTTCTTTTTAAAATGTACGTGGTCTTCAAAAAAATTGCTTGTAATTTACAAACTGGCATGAAACAAGTTCTTTTCCTACTCAAGCTTGTCCTCACAGCCAACTTTCAATTCCAACTGCTTGTGCACAACGATTTCAGGAATCAACTCATCAATCACATGATCATCATTTTTGTTGGTGACCCACTTCTTTCCTCTCAAACTCCTCCTTAGTTGGGCATGCCCTGGCTTTGTTGAAGGTGGTATCCACCCCCACATACAAATCCTTTAGTGCTCCAACTTAGCTCTGAATTCTTCCCTAAATTCTACCCAGTTAATGTAATAGCCCTTCTTATGAGCAAGGAAACTACAACCAAAAATTTGACAGATGGTATTGTCTGGGAATCCAGGATTTTGTTAAATCTATAAATAATAGACTATTCATCCTCAATTATTTTAGTTGAACTCTTACTAAACTAGTAATTAAAACCATAAGTTGAGCACCTGGGCCTCCTTCCAAAAAACATCTCCTTATCAGAAATGATATCTTTTGGAGTTGGACATGAAAAAATATTTTGAGAGTCTTCAATTATTTTCTTATATTCCATTGGAATTGCAAGTTACTGAGAAAAATTTCTTAATAAATTGAAATTTCATACAGAGAAAACTAAATGCACACCATTCCTCTAGGAATATAGTTACATTCCAATTTCATAAAACTTGTAGGTCATGCGTATAGCCAATTGTCCATAGAAGATAACTTAAAATATAATGACAACAAATGAAAATCGACATCTCAAAATCTGCAGGCCTTTACAGTATACCAAGCACACAACACAAGTGTCCATGGAGGAATGCAAGTGGCCACTTCATATGACAATAGTAGTCAAGGTTTTTAAAGATTAATTGTAGTATATATTGGACCATAGACAATAGCTACAGTAAAGGTTTATATCAATTTATTTTAATGCCTTTAACATACTAAACATATATTAGCCATAGTTTGTTAAAAATAGTAGAGTTTCAGCCTACTGTGGTTGGCAATGGATAGAAAATATATTCATAGCTCTTAGTACTTAAAACCTTAAAACTTTATGTTTATACTACTCAGTTATGGAATGCACTTCCGCACTATTACTTACCATATGCATTTTAAGATTCAATGGCTTCCTCCATTTGCATGCCATGGATTATGCATGAAAAATAATATATTGTAGTCTTTCAATTGCTACATTAAAATAATTTTTTTTATTTTCTCCTAATCATTATAGACTGGTCTCCAAATCTCTGAGATATTTTATCTAACAGTGACTATGCAATCTTATATATAGTATCCTAAATTGAAGCTTTGGACGTCAAAACATTGGTTTTTTACACAATCTATATTGTCCTATATGTTGGATTCTTTCCCAAAAAAGGTTTTGTAAAACTATGATTTTTTTAAAAATATCATTTCAGATCACATTGCATAATCCATCAATATTTACTCTTCTTTCTGCAATCTAACATTGAGTAATTTTCTCTGAGATGATTTGTTAAAGTCTGTAGAATCTAATAAACTCTTTTGGTACCCACAATCTACAAATACCAATTCCATTCCCCATTTGCATTTGCAAATGGAATTCACGGAAGGTACTGTTGCTACAATGCAGCCCTTGTCTTGTTATCTTTAGTATCCATACACATTTTACATTTTAAACAATTACATTCCTAAATCTTCAAATGAGACTGTAAATTCTTTTTAAAAATAAAATAAATAAAAAAAATTCAAACAAAATATGGAACTACAATTGATCGCATCATAATAATTGAATATTAAAAACACATATTCGGATTCAAACCTGCACTTTTATTTACTATTCCCACATAGATGTTAAGTAAGAAAGCCAAAATTTAATATTAAATATTGTTTTTGATATAATTATTTAAATAGCATTATTGCTGAAAAAGCATTTCTTTTAAGAATATGCTATATTCGAATGCATGATTCTTAACTTTATAGTTTAATACTAATAAAAAACTTTTCGTATTGTTATCAAATCATTTACAATTAGATAATATATTATATTTATCTTAAATAAGATAATACACAAATCATTTCCCGTATCAGTTAAACTTAAATAACATCTTTTGTTTCTCTTAAATAAGGTGGAAAAGAACTACAAAAGACAAACAAAGTTGAGCATTTAATGGATGTTTTAAACCTTTGTACTGGTGGAATTTAATATTTAAATAAGAGGTACTCAAATTTGGACATATTTGAAGGACAATGAAAATAATAAAAACACAATGTGAAACATTTAAGAAGAGCAGGTTTAAGGGACCTGTCAAATTTCTTACTGTTAGATTATTTCCATTCCAATTCCTTCCCCAAGTTTCTATGTAAACCCCTTCTGTTTTACTCATAATATTCAAGACCATGCCCTCTGCTACCTTAATCTCTGTCAAGATGGCGATGAGTTGGAATCAAAAAGTTATAACAACCCTTTGTCCTTCCCTATACATTCTAAAACACTATTGACAAACCATTGTTGAAAATTCTTCCCTACCCTTCAAATCAATTGATAAATGTGTAATCAAAAATATTTTGCATGCCAGATTTATACACAACACTTGAAAGATAAAATATAATGTGACTCTAGAGAAATTCCGTAGGTTTGCTTCTCCCAATGGAAAAATATTCTCTTATAGATGGATAGATATGTTTTGTAGACTCCGAATTCTCTTCACAACAAATAAAATGTACAAAATCATTAAAAAATAAGTAAAAATAAAAAACATATATCTATTAATAAAATATTTCATAGAGAGATAAATGTAAATTAATAACATGCAGATTACAATTAACTTAGATGTAACCGGGGTTAATCAAATAGATTTAATATATATATAGGATTTCACCAGCAAACTTCAAGCATCCGCGAGTATAGCAGGAAGCCGAGAATAAAATACTATTATAAAATACTTCTTTCATAATTCTTTCTCATAGCTTTAACAAAAGGAAACATGATATCAGTGGGGCCTAGAATTCGACGTTTTTTTATAGATATTTGATTTAATAAAATAGTAGAATGTCTGGTGTAAAAAATCATGAGATCGAACTAGCTATTTGTGTGAAACTGAGAATGTAGATCGCCCTAACTTTGAGATGATGCATCAACTATCCAGTAACACCCAATCTAACAAAAATAAATCTAGGGAAATACAGATCTCATTCGAGACTGAATTTATAGATAATACAAAAGAGAAGATCTCATTGGAGTTTTGACGTGGAGATCATTGGATCATTTGCATGAAGACATGCGTGGGAATGTGGATTTGTAGAAGACTTGAAAACAAACTTAAAGGGTAACACTAGATGGCCATTACAAGTTAAGGGGTTGTACGCATGAAAAATTTCACATAAGTGCAACTTTGGTGATCTTAACAAACTCGAGCACTTGTAGGAGTTCAGTGTGTCAATGTCTGTTTTGAGGGAAAGTAGGACATGCATCATAGGTTTCGCATCTCATCTTCCACCTGGTGATGTGCATGACAAACGCTGCATTATTTCATTGAAAATTGTGGAACTCTTCTCTTACACATAAGGATTTATCAAACTGAACACATGATGATATCGCATAAAAGTAGCTCAAATATTGATGGTGTAACACGTGGCACGTTCAACGAAGAATTATACTATTTTATCATGTGTGATAATATAATTTTTATTAAATTTTTATTTAAATGAAATAATTTTTTAAAAAAATCTCATCTTACAATGGTGATTCCGGTAGTTTAAGAAATGTATCAGAATTAGTTAAATTCTTGATCACTCTAGATATGCATAAAAGTCAAATCTACATTGACGGTTCTAATTTAAGTATTAATATAAAATATTAGTTAGTATTATTAATTATGTATTTATTATTTGTTAAACAAATAAACAATACAAAATAGTAGTAATAAGATAATATATTTATTTAATTTGTTAATTATTTTTTATTTTATTTTAATAAAAAAAATATTTTTAAAAAAATATTTTAAATTGGTTTATTTAAAAGTATGTTAAATATTATCAATATTAAATTTTACATTTTTTTTTTTATTGATGTGTTATTTTGATGACGATTTAAAAATATATTTATTTAAATTAATTTTTACAATATGTTTTCGAATGAAATAATATTTTCATATAATTATAATTATTGTGAAATATTTGGTAATGATTTAAAAACTTTTAATACGTAATATTAACACTTTTTATATTTTTTAATAATATTCTTAATTTATACTATATACATAAACAGATACACACATATATATTGTATTTTTATAGTATTTAAATTTCAATTTTGTATAAGTTTTCATAAAATATTTAAAATTTATGATTTTTTGGATAATATATTATTTTTCTATTTATTTAATATCAAATTTTAATAAAATATAATACTATATTAGTTTTTTCAAAATATTCCATAAGTGTAATGTCGTAGATCAAATATATATATATATATATATATATATATATATATATATATATATATATATTATTGAAAAGCATATCTATATATTAATGATGAGAAAAATGTACAATGCTAATCATACAAAATCGGGTGGAAAAGATCACACCCCATATGCGAGATCATAGTAGCCATTAAAGGCTATGAGTGGCACAAGTTACATAATCGTTTCGATAGAAGATTTTCAATCAAAAAAAAAGTTTGAGCAAAATTTGCAGAAAACCAGCAAAAATCTCCAGACATGGAGCTAGGCGGTGGCAGTCGAACATGGAGGAGGGAGGTAGTTGAGGTGGGCTCTTCAGACGGATCACCCCAACCACCAAGAGTGGTGGCGAGGGTGTTATCAATCGGCTCCCAGTCGGTCTGTCTGCCAGTTTTTCCTCCTCGGTTCCCTGCTGGGAGGGTGAAATGGCCAATGAGAGCCGAGGAAACTTTGACTGATCAGGCATCTGCCACCCAGAGCCACCGCCGCTCAGCTGACCAAACACCCCAGGGGCGGGAGGAGCCCATGATGGAGGTAGAGAGGGGACCCGATCGGTGAGGAGAGGCTGCTCCACCGCCCACGAACCAGGCCCCTGTCAAAATTATGCTGCCCATGGGAATGGGAGCGGCGACCTTGTGAGCAGGAGCGGCGGCGAGGAGAATCTGGTGGAATGCAACTGACAGCACAAGGGGCGCTCCCCCAATGGTCTAGCAGGGTTTGGAGGTGTTCAACCTCGATGCGGACTTTCTCCGCTTGAACCTGGATCTGAAGCGAGACATTGGAGATGACAACAAGCTTGTTAGAAATACCAAAAATTCTATCCACTGTCTCCTTATTAAAAATAGCAGCATTTCTAGATTTCCAAATATGATATAAAATAGCTTCCCTGAAAGAATGCCAAATGTTGTAAAATTTTGTAGGAATAAAGGCCGAATCCCCCAGAAGAACCATTTTCCAGGTAAAGAAGGTGGGAAAAAAGGTTGAAAAAGGGTGTGAATCCAGCACCAGGCAGACTGAGCATGAGAGTGAAACCAAAAGAGATGAAGAAGAGTCTCAATGTGGTTGCAGAAAGGGTAGCACAATAGAGGAGCGCCCAAAAGAATGAGGCATTTGCCCACGGGAAGCCCTTGATGAAGAATACTCCAAAGAAAGTGAGCAACTTTGGGCTCTATAGGAATGGTCTAAATGATAGAGAAGCATTGCTTCCACCCAAAACGAGTGGAATGCAAGCTCCAATGGGCATTGAGCTTGTTGAGAGGGAGTTGCTTCTGTGTGAGAAGCTTGTAGCCCACCCGAGGTTTATAATTTCTGAAGGGGGTGGTAGAGGGCCAATGCCAATCAAACCACCATGGGCATTGCGTAGTGACACCAATTTTATGTAGACAATCACCAGGTATGAGCTCTTGAATAAGAGAAATGGCTTGTTTATCATTATCATGAAGAGAAAATGTAGCTTTCAGGTTGTCCCATGTAAGCCAATCCCTGGTGATAGGACAAAACAGGTCCTGAATAAACTTAATTCCTTTTTTGAAGAACCACAAACCCTTAAGTTGTAAGGAAAGAGCAAGAGGCTTGTCATGATATTGAATAACCGAATTCCACCACAGACTGAGAGAGTTGAGAGAGAGCCCATTCCAGAAACCATCACCCCGCCAAAGCAAGTGGGGTTTGAGAAGCTCCCAGGCCTTCCAAATGCTTTTGGCCACAAAAGAACCACTGATTTTGATAGGAACAGGGCATAGCAATAAGGAGTAGTAGTTCAAACCCTGCCAAGCCTTCTGATTAAGAGGAGACCCTTGAGATATGCAATTTCTGAGAAGAATTTTCCAAGACTCCTCACCTTCAAGGATACAAATGATCAATTTGGCAGTAAGAGCAAACCCTTGCAATTGAATGTTGATAAGGCCAAGACCCCCAATCTCTTTGGGCATACAGAAAATATCCCAAGCAACCCTGTGAAAACCATGATTCCCCTCGGAGTTGGCCCACAGGAATTCTCACAAAATTTTCTCCAACCTGTGATAAGCAGCTTTAGAAGGTGCCCAACATGAGGAGTAGTAAACATGAGTGGCAGCCAAAACCTTGGAACAAACTTGAAATTTTCCAGCAAGAGACAGATGCTTTGTGATCCAAAAGGAGATTTTTTTGTTCAACCCGCTGGATCACATAGTTCCAAAGGTCAGCAGGGGAAGCCATAAAAGCAAAAGGAATGCCAAGAAACTTAAATTGAACACCCGGTTCAATCCAAAGCCATTGAAATCCCTCTAGCCAAGGAGGTTTGGGACCCATTACCTGTCTGTAACATTGGGTTTTCTTCCATTGGATGGCAGAACTAGAAGCAAGACAAAAAGTGTTAAGACATTACATAACATTAGTAACAGAGGCCTCAGGACTCAGCCAGAGTGAGAAAAGAGTCGTCAGCGAAATGACCATTAATCAACTGCTTAGGAGAAGAAGGTAGTTGGATACCTTTGACTAAACCGGCATTAGCAGCATTAGCGAGCAAATAGCTGAGACCTTCAGCAACAATGACATAAAGAGAAGGAGCAAGAGGGAAACCTTTTTGGATGGAACGATGAAGAGAGAATCACTCAGACTGCTGGCCATTGATAGTAATACAAGCACCCACATCTTGAAAGAGCATATTCACAGAGTGGATGAACCGGGGTCCAAAACCAATAGCCTGCAGCATGGCCAAAATGAAAGGCCACTCAACTCTATCATAGGATTTTTCAAAATCAATTTTAACAAACATAGTCGGTTGAGAGGTCTGACGGGCATACTCCATGCCATCCCACACTGTAATAATGTTATCCAAAATATATTTGTTTTTAATAAAGCCGGTTTACTCACTCCTGATGATCAAAGGCAATAAGTTTGTTAGCCTGTTAGCAAGAGCTTTGGCAATGATCTTATATGAAACATTGAGCAGAGTTATGGGCCACCAGTTGGTGATAAGATCGGGGTCGCCAGCCTTGGGTATGAATTTGATGTTACCCTGGTTAATCAAAACTCCCAAAGTGTTGGAGGACATAGCTTCCAGATAGACCTCGGTAGAGATCTGGACCAACAGTAGGCCACAGAGCCTGGTAAAACTCACAGGGAAAACCATCAACCCCGGGGGCTTTATCGGAGGCCATCTGAAGAGAAGCTTCCTTCAAATCATCGAGAGTGAGAGGCCGATCACAGGCAATGCATTGACTTTTAGATAGCTTACAGGGAACATCATCAATGCATTGGAGGAGAGCAGCATCGCGAGCTGGAGTAGCAGGTTGAGCAACAAACACAACATGGTAGTGATGCACAAAAGCTTGCAGAATATCTGGTAAAAGGGTAAGCCTTTGATTGCCTTCTTTAATTTCTTTGATTTTGGTGAGAGTTTGATTAGATTTAAGAGAAGCAAAAAACTCCTTAGTAACTCTGTCACCAATTCAGAGCCAGTGTAGTCTGGCTCGAACTTGAGCTCCTCTAGCCTTATAGTGCTCCTCAACCTGAAGCTTATGCTTCCAATGAGCAGCTTGCACTTGAATGTGAGTGTTGAAAGGAGATAAATTAAGCTCTTGAATAGCTCTTGAGTATTCAATATGAGAGGCTTCATGAGAATTCTTACAAAAAAGAGCAGCTTGTTTCCCATACAACCGAAGAAAGGAAGTGGTGCGAGTGATGGCATGAGACCACCAATCAATCCATCCAATCCCATCAACAGGTCTCGGGTCCAGATTCCAAATACGTCTTATGTAATCCAAAGTCTTGGGATGAGAGAGGTGAGACGTATTTAAATAGAACTGAGTGGACTTGGGCTTGGGACACTGAAAGTTCCATTGAAGCCCAAAGAAGATAGGCTTATGGTCAGAGACCAAAGCATTGTCCACGACCGAGACTGGGAGGCTATGTGAAGCATCAAAGGAGAACCATTGTTGTTCTGAAAGTAGAGCTCTGTCAAGGTGTTTATAAACTTTGTCATCAGCCAGCTCTGAAATTAGACCATGTGAACCAAGGAGTGGCAGTATTAGAATGCTTGCAGTGGTTGGGATCAAACAAACAGAGCTTATTGTGCAAGTAAAACTAGGCTTCACGCTCACCAGCACACCAACGCATTAGAAGCCGGCCCAATTTGTCTTCGGGAGATTCAACCATGTTGAAATCACCACAAAAAAGCCAGGTAGCAGAGGGTAGGTGATCAGCCAGCCACCGCAAAAAAGAAGAGCACTCCGAAGCATCATTGGAAGCATAAATATTAGCCAACCCAAGAATGTGGCTGTCAAAATCAAAAAGGGTCCACACCACCCGATGGGTGGGGTCAGAACCCCATGATATGATGTTGGAGGTGAGGTCAGGGCTTAAAAGAGTGACAACACCACCTCGACCATTATCATGTGTTGACATTTGGCAGAGAGAACCAAGCCAGATGGTATGCATAGCAGTAGAAAGATGGAAGCCTTTGATTTTGACATTCCTGCAAACATAACACCTGAAACTTTGCAAAATGATTACAAATGTCCCTGATAAGATATCTATGAGTCAGTTCAGTTAGCCCCCTGACATTCCATGATTAAACTATCATGGAGAACTATCAAGGTGCATGTTTTCCTCCTCGAGGCCTGTTAATGCTCCAAAGTGGTTAGAGAAAGTGACTTGGCGTGCATTCCCATGCATATAATCTCCAAGCTCAAACTATCGGCAAGGTCATCTGTGAAAAATCCTCCTCGAAAGGAGGGGAGGGACTTCGTGAATGCTGTAAGGAATGTTTTCTCTCTATCTGAGTAGCTGAACCACCGACAGTGTTATCCAAAAAGTTTGAAGTTTTGGGAAGCAAGGGGTGTGGCAAAGCAGAAGCTGATGGGTGGGAGCTGATGACAATAGCAGCTTACGGGGTCTGGGGAAATAACGGAGGTGGGCTTGGGAAGGGTTGTAACAGACGGCTTCACAGGAGCAGAAGCGGAAGCATTCACTCGGTTTATAGGTAGCTTGTTGGGGCTTGTTGTGGGCCAAAGGTTTTCGGCCAGAGATAGTGGTCCAACCATCAGAGGAGGGGGTGTTGGATTTATGGTTTGACGGGGGTTTCTCTGAAACTGGCGGTGAGCTTTGTGTCATGAGGGGACAATCCTTGATCATATGGTCTGCGGATTGGCACCGGAAACAAGTATTGGGCAGGTTAATATAAAGGACCTTCTGTGAAAAAATGTGTGTCCCCAACCTGTATATCTAGGGTATCCTTAAGATCTTTCGAGAGATCAATCTCAACACAGACCCGTTTCTGGGGTCGAGCTGAGTAGAACTTAGGTTGCTCATGGCAGATGAGACGACCCCAAGGGTTTGATAAGCTGGTCAATAAAACCCCAGAGAGGCAAGGGAAGACCTGGAAATTCAATCCAAACAAGGATCTTGAGTTTGGCTTGCTCGGAGACTTGAAAGTCCCGAGTCCAGTGGGAGAACACCACAAGGGTATTACGAATAAACCAGGGACCATGATTGAACAACAACTTTGCAATGTTCAACATTGGCAAAGTGAAACAAAAAGAAACCCTTAGTCATATTCTGGACTCCCTCCACCTTGACTCCATGGGGTTGCCAATGGTTATGGATCCATTGGCGGAGGATACCCTCAGGGGGAACTCGGCCCACAAAATAAGCAATAAGAGAAAAAGATTCAAACCAGTTGTAGGCTTTATCAAAAGTAGGTAAATCAAGCACAATATCTGGGGAAGGAGTATCAGAATCCTTACCTCGTCGAAGACTTTCAGAACAAACTTCCTCGCTCTTTTCGGTGCCATTGTCCAAAGCTCCCGCGTTAAGACCAACATCAATGGATGCATGGCCTGCGGAGGTGGTCATTATATAAGCCACTGCCCAAGGGGTGGAAAGGCGATCAATACAAAATTAATGTTGATATTCCTCGCCTGGATTTGAAGATCGGCGGTGTGACGTGATGGCAGCGTACGGCAAGGCCGAGCATTCACTGTGCATATGTCCACATAACCAAAAACCCTTAATATATATAAATTTTAATTCTAATTTCTAAAAAAATGTACATTTTCCATAAGAAAGGGCTGGATATGAGAATTCTCTACAAAGTATTATCATTGCATGTACATTTTTAGTACATCCACAATACCTAAGAATGAGTAAATAATTGTTTTATAGAAATGCTACATTTTTCTACAATTCTTCCAAATTGTGACAATTTTTGTGGAATAATTGTGATAAAAAGGCTTATTTGTTGTAGTGTTAACCTGTTGCTATTAGGAGTAAATCCTTAAGATGATGAAACTGAAGTAGTTTGAAATGTTAAATTTGTCACATAAATTCAAGAAAACTCTCTATAATGGGAACACAGGTGTAATGTACCCTTTCATGTGCAATATGATTGTGAAAATATATGAATTCCTAATTGGAGCAATGGATTGTGTATCAAGAATGATACAACTTAATTAGTTAACCTACATAGTTGGTTGTAATAACTGTAAGATGAAAAGAGTGTATTGTTAGTATTAAACAATGCTATGAAATGAACTCGGGATAGGTTTTCTATTGATCTAGTGACGTTCCTTTTTCTTCCTATGAATTTTCCTCCTTTTAACAAGATTATTTTGCCAAACCAAGTAAATGTGGCTCTCTCAAACAAATCCTTAAGTCAAATATTCAAATACGCATGTGTGTGTATATGTTCCTAATCACAACTATGCTATATAAAAGTTATTTCCACAAGAGAAATGAGCAAATTCTAAAGGAACCACTGCAGGTGAAATGTTAAACAAAAACATGCAGCCTATTTGTAAAGGAATGAAGTGTCCCATGTTATGTGTTCTTCACACAATTATAGTCAACTAATAAAAATAGGATGGTAATAAATATTTCACCATGGACAATTATGTGTTGTGGGAAGTTCCTGTGAGTAAGTGTATATTGTAGTGGGTCATTGTTGTACTTTGTCATTTTTGGACATGTGGCCCCAATGTATATATGGTGTTATCATGTTGTCTATGTGGTTCGAGGTTTGGTGTAAGTGTCTTATGTGATGTTAAGTTTATCTAGTGGAGTCCATGTGGTGTTGTCTAGTGAGCATTCAATCAAAATAAAATATTCCACAAAATATTTTATTGTATTCTGTGTGTCAAATTGTGGGCATTACAAGAAATTTTGAATTCCAAGTTGAATTTTGTGATTGGTTGTTTCCCTGCTAGAAAGTATTCATTTATTGACACATTCATACATGAAATCAAAGTGTAGTCAGGGGGCTTTTGTAACGAACCGTCATTGAGAATTCTTCCAGGGAATGTTTTGATCATGTTCAATATGATTAAGATTCAAGACCGGTCTCCATTTTGACTATTTTGGAATGTTTACATGAGCTTGGTTGGGCCTAAAATTAGAAAATCACTACTATTCTCTGTACTTTTACAAGCTAACAAGAGTCCAGGGTAAACTTAAAAGGTGGTAAGAATGGATGTGTTTAATTATCTTAGCATCTACATGAAGTAAAAATTTAATATTATATTAATATGACATCATAGAACAAATTTGTTGTTTTTAAAAACAAAAAAAAAAATTTGATAATTTTATGTAACCGTTATTTGATCATTCATTTTTGACTCAATTGTTATTTTATTCAATGGTACAATTTTCATGAAGTTTAAATAATTTTGTTTCCAAATTTATAATCATTATTTTGAAATTAAAAGAAAAAAACTTTTGCTAACAATACAATTGTTTATATGTATTTTAAATATTTTTGAAATTGAAAAATAGTCTCTTAATAAATTATAATTAATTATTAAAATATTTATTTAAAACAATTAAAAATAAGTTAATAATAAAAAAATAATCAATTATTTTTTAATTGTATAATTGAAAATATTTCTAGGTTATATATTTCAACTTATGGGTATATTGTAGAATTTAATTTGAATGACAAGTTTTTATTTTAAATGTATTGTGAGTGATGTGGGACTTGATTCATGCAAAGGATTATATGAATTAAGTTGTATCTTCAAGTCATAATTAAAATTACATTGTTTATTGCCATATGCTTTGTATTCATAAATTTTGCAAGAACAATGTTTCTAATGTTTATTATACATTCATTATTGCATATGCATAATACATTTAAATTAGTAAATGCACTTTCAGCTCATGAATCTTAGTTGATTATGAAATATTGATTGACAAACCTTTGTTGTCATTTGATTACATAAAAATATATGTAATTCATGCTAATGACCCTATAAATAATGATATCTAAACACCATAGTTAAGCAGGTTCACGTGTTGATTTAGTAATAATAAAAATGCGTCTTTCACATTTCAAAAAATGCACCAAATAATTACAAGACATGGAGGTGAAAATATACTTACCACACAGTTTTTCTCCACTCTCTCGCTATATATATATATATATATCGTAAATTAAAGATTACAGAACTATATATTTACAGTATCCTAAATTAAAGATTATATTATCTACTTTGATAAGGATTATTTTTTAACTGAGTAGAAAGTTTGCACAACTGTCATTCCCAAATATGGTAGCTGCCAAAAAATACAAAAGCACAAACATAATGTCTGTATGTGAAAATTACAAATAGGTTGTTTCTGCGCTGCATTTCGACATGAAACTATAAATATAAATAAAGATTACATATATTATGTACCTTGATGAGTTTGATTATTATTTAAAGGAATTGATTGTTTGCACAGCGGTCATCCCCAGAAGCAGTGCTGCTGCCACAAAAGAGACGAAATACCATGGCGTAGAGAAATAATCTTCCTGCAACCGGCGCCTCCAGACATTCAGTTGGAAGCTGTAATGTTTGTTAACCACTTTCAAAAGATTCCCAAATTCAGTATTTTCATATGTAATTCCGGTGCATATTTTGTTGAATATGGTAGCAACGTCCTCATCACACCCCATGTAGTTGACGATAACATTCCTTTTCACGAGCACCTCAACATCCTCTTGTGTGTGAATTATGTTATCCATTAAACAGACGTGCTGGGAAATTGTTGCGTTTCTTTGAATAGCGTTTACCCTGCGACACTCTTCAAAAGCCATCAGGTTTCTCAGAATTATTTCCGTTGAATGGTCAACAATGATTGGGTTGAGGAAAAGTGTACCGCGTCCCAAAGATCTCTTTTTGAAATGAACTTTTTTGTCCAGTGTTGGTTCACAATTAATTCCAGCCCTGCCTAACTTTACCACTGAAGGCATCGTGCTTAGAACCGTAGATCGATACAGACACTGAAACACATTCTGCCAGCGTGGCACCCGTGGACTGGCTATGCAAGAGGAAGCGCCGCAATTAACAGTACAACATTCAGAATCTGTTAGCAAACTTGCAATCACCTCTCTACACAAATGCAATAGATGATATGGACGTTTTTCTGCATTAATAAGCCTCTCAATTGTTGATATTGATATTTGTTTATTATGTTCCCTGTCTTTGGACTGTGAGAATGGAAAACCTGTAAAGTAACGGTAGTCAGTCAATGCTTCGGCCAAGAAGTGTGATACTTCATTCTTAGAGCCTTTATATTCCAATTGTAGGATTTTTATGAGAATACACAGAGGAATCTGATTTTCCAACTTCAAAATGTCCAATATTATCTCTCGTCTTATAATGCTATTAGGTATGCCCTTTCTAAGGAAATCAAGAATAAAGCACGCATCCATAGTCAACATCCACACAAGTGTTTTCGAATCCCATTCAATCGCCGAATCTTCATAGCAATTTCTGATGTCGTCCTCTAGCTCACTTATCTCTTTGATTAACCCAGTCATCATCACCTTGCTATCATCGCCAATATGGAGGCTTCTCAAGGTAGAGTGTAATGCTTGGAGCTTACGATCTTCCATCGCTGATAGGTGTTTCTTTTGGTGATAAGGGCCAAACGACACAACCACAGGATCATAAGCGTTTTCTTTGGTACTCCTTATGGATTTAGGAACCCTACAGATAGACGCACCATAGGACGTTTTTCGCCTTTCAAACTCACCAGAATTAAACCTCTTTTCGACTTGAAGAATCCATGAATCAGATTCACCATTTTTGGGTGTACATATTTGTTTACCTTTGTCCTCAGTTACAGGACTACCTTTATTCTTTTCGCCTTCCATAAAGCTGTAAAAAGAAATAATACACTGTTATAAAAAAGCAGCCCTCTGGTTGAAAAGAATTGCGACAAGCCGACAATTTTAGAAGAAAAAAAGAGTAAAAAATACAGTAACGAACTTCCTTAAACGACATTATCAATATTTTGACTAAAATAAACGGTCATAATCCTGAACGTGGCAAAACATGAGGGGTCGATGATAGTTGATGGCCGTACAGCTTTATTAAATACTATCAGTTGTGATAATTTATGGTGGAGGATTAGAAATTAAATGTTTTTATGTAGTTTTGAATACTTGCATAATTTTTGGACGGACCGTCCAAAAAAATAGTGTTAAGGTCATGTTGTCCTCTCAATTTTCCCCACCCTTTTGAATCTAATTTCATGAAAATTGGAGTTCTGTTGTAGAAGAAATTCGTGTTTTAAACTCCCCAGATGCTCGTTTTCATTTCCCACAACGTTTTTAATCAGAACTTCCTCAGTCTGCTGCCGTTAAAACGTTTTACCTATTTATAATTGATGGGAATTGTTTTAAGTTCTCCTTTTATGCATTTGAAATGCGTGGGACCTTGCACCTTTTGTTTTTAACCTTTTGCAGAGAAAGAAATCCTTCATCGGGAGCAGAAATGACGTTTTCCCGTTTCCTACAACTTCCTACGTTATTTTCCCCGTCAAATTCTTGCTCGGAAAGGTGAAGCTACGCGTTTGTTTCCCATTGGATGCAGCCGGGCAGTTTTCTTTTGGAACTTATCACTTTCGGCGATTTCAGAAAAATGCCATATTTTCCCCACATCCCCGCCGATCCTTAATTAGTTGGAGCAATTTTGGCGGAAGTTCGGGGCGACCGATCCATTTTATTCTCTAAGGCATTACGAGGAAAGGGCGGAAAGTTCTAAAATGACCTGCGGCCCTGCCCAAGCTAAGAATAAATTTCTAAGTTAGAATCTGTGGCCAATCGGAATGGGAGAGGTGTTCATATTGAAAAGTCAATGGCGGAGGCATGGACTTTGGGGGGAAAGTTGGAATTTTTTCCCCTTTCTCAAAAATAGATAAAGTTTAAAGTGAAGCACATCCCCGCATCCAATCAGGTGGCTCCACGTGTTCAAAAATGAAATTGGGACAAGTGGTTTTTCTCAGTTCATAGGTGCTTTGGCGGACCGGCAGGAGACTTTGGGAATTTTAGTCTTGTTTCCACAAAGGGAAAAAAATTCTAAATGGCCCGCGGCCCCGCCCAAACAAAAGGAAATTTTCTAAGTTGAGGCCCGCAACAAATCAAAGAGGGACACATGTTCATATTGAAAAGTCAAAGCGGGCCGGCGGAGATTTTTGAGAATTTGAATCTTTTTGATAAAAGAGTTCAAATGGCAGTTTTGACCC
Source organism: Taxus chinensis (assembly GCA_019776745.2). Classification (NCBI taxonomy): domain Eukaryota; kingdom Viridiplantae; phylum Streptophyta; class Pinopsida; order Cupressales; family Taxaceae; genus Taxus; species Taxus chinensis. The sequence goes on along the minus strand of CM034151.1, from coordinate 868,434,420 downwards.
ATATTTCCTCAGCCACTCAGATGACGCCACGTGTCCGGCCTTTGGCGGAGCTGGGGGCAGGTGGAGCAAATCGAGAAAATGCGTTTTTTCTCCCAAATGTCAGGAAATGCAAATTTCTCCCCCAGGGTCGTCCTTGCTTAGATCTTGCCACGTGTAAGATCCAAATTTAAAGGTAAAAGGGGGAAAAGATAGTCGAATTCCCTCTTCTAGTTTTTATCGCCATTAACGAACCAGAGCTCTGGAAAACGAAAAAATTGCTCATTCTTCACTCTTTTCTCTGTATTTCTTGTCATTTCTCCATGAGATGCATTTCTGGTTTGTTTTGAAGCTGGATTGATAAGTTTAAAGGGATGTAAAGCTTAATCATCAGAAGACAGATTTTATCGGGCATACGTGATAAAAAAAGGGATAAAACTTATCAGTAAGCACTTGAGTGCTATGGAGATGGTTAAAGGTGGAAATGGCAGAAGAAAATCATGAGATATCCCCTGCTAAAGTAATCATGCTCTAACTAACGATATATTCGCCTTTTGAACCTCTAGTTTTCATGAGTGCATTTGTTTCATGTCACTTTCCAAAAGCGGGTCTGCAACAAACATTATTCCTTTTGGATATTCTTTTCTTGGGGACAAAGCATGGATGCATACGGGTTGTTATATAAGCATGGTTTGGGCCATGGAAAAAAGGGATTCTGGTTTTCTAGGAACGTTGTAAATTCTGAAGTAATTCAATAGAGAAGTTCTTTCCTTTCTTATTTTCTTCTGATATATCTTTCTCTCTCCTTGCTCAATTCAAAAGGGTCATTTGTTTTGCATTCAATAGAAACTTTGTGTTCTGGTCTGTGTGAATCTTTAGAACTTTGTGTCTGTAGATTTGTGTCGTTGTTGAAGTAATTAATCTTGTTCTTTATTTTCTTAGTTCAATGTAAGTAGGGAGATAGTTTGCTATCTATATTTCCCAAAAGCATTGTTGTTTTCTTCCTTCTCTCATCTCTCCATTCTTCCATTCCTTCTGGTTGATAATATTTTAAGTATGCAAGCATTACAAAATATCAGTGTCCAAACATTGAGAGTTGTATATATGTACATTTATTTTTCCTGCTTTCAATAAGGGAATCTCTCCCATTAAAGAGGAGGGACTTGTTGTCCCCTAACTGTGGTTTCAACCCATGTTCTATTATGAAACCAACAAGACCAAAAGTAGCAATCGGTTTGATAATGGAAGATTAAATATTCTGGCTAACATAGGATTGCTTACAAGGTGTGCACCCTTTTTCTTTGAGGCAAACCTCCAGAGAATGATGATTTCTTCTCTCCTTGATCAATGCACACTAACCTAAAAAACTCAAATTGGAACTAAGTCTATAGCTAAATCTAAAACATACGGGATCCAAGGTTGAGGGAAAGTGAAAAAAGGTGCAAAATGAAAAAATGGTGATGCTTCAACACTAATATAGGGTTCAAATCTAACCAAGAAGACACAAAACAATTGCATATGCACAAATTTAATGGAAACACAGAGTTCTGAAGAATATGAATGAGTAAAAACAAATGAAAATAAGAGGGAAAACACCACAACAAATACAATGTTCGAAGGGGAAAACACCATATATGTATTGCATTCAAAATGTATTCATCACATTTACATAGTAGAGGTTAGCAAATTGTTGTGAAAATGATAAATTTGGGGGCCTGAAAAACAAGAAAATGTGTTGTCCCAAGGAAAAACGTTCAAATTTGGTAGAAAGGAACCCTTACAATGTGCCTATGTAGTTATATTTGTAGAACATGGAAGGGGAGAGGGGAAGAAAAGGGGAGAAGAATTCCAATTTGCAAACAATAGGACGAAATCTACCACCCAAAAGTCTTGTCTAATCCGTAAATAGGGGTACAAATTTTAACTTACCCATGGACCCCTATAGGCATTTCCATATTTTAAACTCCACGAATGCAATCAACTTCAAAATGGAAATGCAATGTAAAGTAAAACACATGCACACTGCAAAGAATATTGATAATGGAGTTCGGCATTGCCTACGTCTCCAAGTTCATATGAACTGATTCATTATGCTTCTAAATGCAAACTCATATAATGAAGAAATGAATGAATATGCGGATACTAGTGAACATGTCTATCTGATACCCAAATGATAGTTGTATAGGGAATCCCACCCTTTATGATCACATACCCAACCGATTACATATGAATTTGAACCTGATAAATAAAAGTGACCACAATCCAGTAGAGAACTAGAAATATGAAGACACGTTGCTCCATCCACCAAGAGGTAGAACTCAGTTGATGATGATCGTCGCAGAAGTATGTGTCTTCAAATAATCTCCCTTGAACAAGAGGCACGCTTGATGATGACTCTAGATTGACGTCAAATGATGATATGACTTTCGTTGATTAAAAGAATGTCAAAACGCATCCATAATGGGAAGATGAATATATCACTAGGAGTGTAGGGAAATTTGGAGCATTTTCCTTTTTTACATCAAAGAATAATTTTGAGCCTAACTACTTCTATAATAGTGAGATATAAAGTTGCCCTTTTATAGCCTATGGCCTTACACACACTTAGAGCAACTAGTGAAGCACTCCTTGTGGCCTATGGCCTTACAAGAGGATACTTATGCTCTAGAAGGAGACCTATCTTGATCAACTTTGCTTGCTTTAACATCACCAACAGAACGTAGGATAATTATGAGACTGTCTCCATTTTTACATCAAAGCTCAATTTTGAGCCTAAGTCCCTCTAAATTGGTGATCTATGAAGTTGCTCTTCTAAGCCATATAGTTTTGGCTAGAACCACTTAGAACAACCTGATTAATAGCACTAGGCTTTCAAAACATTTTACCGCTTTACATATAAATTCCACATAATAGTGGGTATGTTTTTATGTGCCAGCTATAAATAGTATTAAGCTATTAACAAAACTTAATACCTCCTCTTTCACTTGGCCTCCCCATTTGACCTGTGAAATTCCCACTATCTCCACGCGGGTCTTCTTTTATGGCTTGGTCTATACTTCGACTGGTCCAAATTAATTCTTCATCGGAAAGCCTTTTTATTGCTTATCGGAAAGGTTTTATTGCCGCTCGTACTTTACTCCACGTTGTCCTTCTTAGCATAGACCACATGCTCCATTTGATGGGGAATGCTTTAATCCCACATGCGTGGGAAATGGCAACATCGAAGACTTTTTTAAAAGCTTGGCCGAATAAGTACAGAACTGGCTTCGGCCACATCTCCCTTTCTACCACGTAGTGTGGTTGTTGCATAAGCCCGACCTTAAATGTATAAAGGCCCGAGTAGAGGGCGGTGGCTATTAACTGAGCATTATATGTGGAACATGTGTCGTGTGGGGTAGAGGAGTGGTGTGAGTTGTTAGGAGAATGGGTGAGCTCGCCCTAAAAGTGTAACTTGACCCATATACAATAAACACGACCAAATATGAACTTGGTCATAATATTAAATAGCTCACCCTGTAATATGAATGAGGAACTCACTTACTTGTACAAGCTCACTCAAAAATGACTCGCCATGTGGAATAAAGAGCTCATACCAAACCGAGTTGGCTCAATCTACTTTCCCGATCATTGTGGTGGTAGGGCATGTCGTGGCCTATTATGAGGAACTCACTTACTTGTACAAGCTCACCCAAAAATGACTCGCCATGTGGAATAAAGAGCTCATACCAAACCGAGTTGGCTCAATCTACTTTCCCGATCATTGTGGTGGTAGGGCATGTCGTGGCCTAAGGCCACGACATGCCCTACCACCACAAGTTGACGGCGGCGGATATTCACTGATCGTTGTATGTGGAACATGTGTCGTGTGGGGTAGAGGAGTGGTCTGAGCTGTTAGGAGAATGGGGGGGCTCACCCTCAAAGTGTAACTAAACCCATATACAATGAACATGACCAAATGTGAACTCGGAGAATGGGGGAGCTTGCCCTAAAAGTGTAACTTGACACATATACAATGAACACGACCAAATATGAAATTGGTCATAATATTAAATAGCTCGCAATGCAATATGAATGAGGAACTCACTTAGTTGTAAAATATCACCCAATAATGACTCGCCATCTGGAATAAAGAGCTCATACCAAACCGAGTTGGCTCAATGTACCTGCCCGATCATTGTGGTGGTAGGCACATCATGGCCTGAGGCCACGACGTGCCCTACCTCCACAAGTGGAGGGCGACGGCTATTAACTAAGTGTTCTATGTGGAAAATGTGTCGTGTGGGGTAGAGGAGTGGTCTGAGTTGTTACGAGAATGAGGGAGCTCGCCCTCAAAGTGTAACTTGACCAATATACAACGAACACGACCAAATATGAACTTAGTCATAATATTAAATAGCTCGCCATGCAATATGAATGAGGAACTCACTTAGTTGTACAAGCTTGCCCAATAATAACTCACCATGTGGAAAAAATACCTTATACCAAATCAAGTTGGCTCAGTCTACCTGCCCGATCATTGTGGTGGTAGGGAATGTCATGGCCTGAGGACACAACGTGCCCTATCACCACAAGTGAAGGGTGGTGGCTATTAACTGTGCATTGTATGTGGAACATGTGTCGCGTGGGGTAGAGTGGTCTGAGTTGTTAAGAGAATGGGGGAGCTCGCCCTAAAAATGTAGCTTGACCCATATACAATTAACACAACAACATATGAACTTGGTCATAATATTAAATATCTCGCCATGCAATATGAATTAGGAACTCACTTAGTTGTACAAGATAACCCAATAATGTCTCGCCATGTGGAATAAAGAGGTCATACCAAACCAAGTTGCCTCAATATACCTGCATAATCATTGTGGTGGTAGGGAACGTCGTGGCTTGAGGCCACGAAGTGCCATACCACCACAAGTTGAGGACGGTGGCTATTAACTAAGCGTTGTATGTGCAACATGTGTCGTGTGGGGTAGAGTAGTGGTCTGAGCTGTTAGGACAATGGGGGAGCTCACCCTCAAAGTGTAACTTGACCCATATACAATGAACACAACCAAATTTGAACTTGGTCATAATATTAAATAGCTCACCATGCAATATGAATTAGGAACTCAGTTAGTTGTACAAGATCACCCAAAAATGTCTCGCCATGTGGAATACAGAGCTCATACCAAACTGAGTTGGATCAGTCTACCTGCACAATCATTGTGGTGGTAGGCACGTCATGGCCTGAGGCCACGACGTGCCCTACCACCACAAGTTAAGGGCGGTGGCTATTAACTAAGCGTTGTATGTGCAACACATGTCGTGTGGGGTAGAGGAGTGGTCTGCGCTGTTAGGAGAATGTGGGAGCTCACCCTCAAAGTGTAACTTGACCCATATACAATGAACATGACCAAATTTGAGCTTGGTCATAATATTAAATACCTCGCCCTGTAATATGAATGAGGAACTAACTTAGTTGTACAAGCTCACCCAATAATGACTCGCCATGTGGAATAAAGAGATCATACCAAACCGAGTTGGCTAAGTCTACCTGCCCAATCATTGTGGTGGTAGGGTACATCATGGCCTAAGGACACGACGTGCCCTACAACCACAAGTTGAGGGCAGTGGCTATTAACTATGCTATGTACGTGGAACATGTGTTGTGTGGGGTAGATGAGTGGTTTGAGCTATTAGGAGAATGGGGGAGCTTTCCCTGAAAATGTAACTTGACCCATATATAATTAACACGACAAAATATGAACTTAGTCATAATATTAAATAACTTGCCATGCAATATGAATTAGGAACTCACTTAGTTGTACAAGATCACCCAGAAATGACTCGCCATGTGGAATAAAGAGCTCATACAAAAAATTGTTGGCTAAGTCTACCTGCACGATCATTGTGGTGGTAGGGCACGTCGTGGCTTGCGGCCACGACATGCCCTACCACCATGAGTGGAGGGCGGTGGCTATTAACTGAGCGTTGTATGTGGAACATGTGTCATGTTGAGTAGAGGAGTGGTCTGAGCTGTTAGGAGAATGGGGGAGCTCGTCCTTAAAGTGTAACTTGACCCATATAAAATGAACACGACCAAATATGAACTTGGTCATAATATTAAATAGCTCACCATGCAATGTGAATGAGGAACTCACTTAGTTTTACAAGCTCACCAAATAATTACTCACCATGTGGAATCAAGAGCTCATACCAAACCAAGTTGGCTCAGTCTACCTTCCTGATCATTGTGGTGGTAGGGCACGTCGTGGCCAGAGTCCACGACATGCCCTACCACCACAAGTGGAGGGCGGTGGCTATAAACTAAGCGTTGTATGTGCAACATGCGTCATGTGGGGTAGAGGAGTGGCCTGAGCAGTTAGGAGAATGGCGGAGCTTGCCCTCAAAGTGTAACTTGACTCATATACAATGAACACGACCAAATATGAACTTGGTCATAATATTAAATAGCTCGCCATTCAATGTGAATGAGGAACTCACTTAGTTGTACAAGCTCACCCAATAATGAATCTCCATGTGGAATAAAGAGCTCATACCAAACCGAGTTGGCTCAGTCTACCTACCCGATCATTGTGGTGGTTGGGCAGGTCGTGACCTGAGGCCACGACGTGCCCTACCACCACAAGTGGAGGGCGGTGGCTATTAACTGAGCATTTTATGTGGAACATGTGTCATGTGGGGTAGAGGAGTGGTCCTAGCCGTTAGGAGAATGGGGGAGCTCACCCTCAAAGTGTAACTTGACCCATATACAATGAACATGATCAAATATGAATTTGGTCATAATATTAAATAGTTTTCCATGTAATATGAATGAGGAACTCACTTAGTTTTATAAGCTCACCCAATAATGACTCGCCATGTGGAATAAAGAGCTCATACCAAACCAAGTTGGCTCAGTCTACCTACCCGATTAGAGTGGTGGTAATCCACGTTGTGCCCTGAGGCCCCTCCACATGGCATAATATCGAACACACCTAAAAAACCACCGAACTCAGTCTTCCCTACGTGATCATCATGGCAGTAGTACAGTTAGTTGTACAAGCTCACCCAATAATGACTCGCCATGTTGAATAAAGAGCTCATCCCAAACTAAGTTGTTTCATTCTACCTGCCTAATCATTGTGGTGATAGGGCATGTCGTGGCCTGAGGCCACAACGTGCCCTACCACCACAAGTGGAGGGCGGTAGCTATTAACTAAGCGTTGTATGTGGAACATGTTTCATGTGGGGTAGAGGAGTGCTTTGATTTGTTAGGAGAATGGGGGAGCTTGCTCTTAAAGTGTAACTTGACCCATATACAATGAACACGACTAAATATGAACTTGGTCATAATATTAAATAGCTTGTCATGCAATATGAATGAGGAACTCACTTAATTATACAAGCTCACCCAATAATGACACTCCATGTGTAGTAAAGAGCTCATACCAAACCGAGTTGGCTTAGTCTACCTCACCAATCATTACGGTGGTAGGGCACGTCGTGGCCTGAGGCCACGACGTGCCCTAACACCACAAGTGGAGGGTGGTGGCTATTAACTGTGCATTGTATGTGGAACATGTGTCGTGAGGGGTAGAGGAGAGGTCTGAGCTGTTAGGAGAATGGGGGAGCTCGCCCTCAAAATGTAACTTGACCCATATATAATCAACATGAAAAAATATGAACTTGGTCAAAATATTAAATAGCTCGCCATGCAATATGAATGAGGAACTCACTTAGGTGTAAACACTCACCCAATAATGACTCGCCATGTGGAATAAAAAGCTCATACCAAACTGAGTTGGCTCAGTCTACCTGCTCGATCATTGTGGTGGTAGGGCACGTCGTGGCTTGATGCCACGACATGCGCTACAACCACAAGTGAAGAGCAGTGGCTATTAATTGAGCGTTGTATGTGGAACATGTGTCGTGTGGGGTAGAGGAGTTGTCTGAGCTATTAGGAGAATGGGGGAGCTCGCCAATAATGTGTAACTAGACCAATATACAATGAACACGACTAAATATAAACTTGGTCATAATATTAAATAGCTCGCTGTGCAATATGAATAAGGAACTAACTTAGTTGTATAATCTCACCCAATAATGACTTGCCATGTGGAATAAAGAGCTCATACCAAACCGAGTGTGCTCAGTCTACCTGCCCGATCATTGTTGTGGTAGGGAACGTCATGGCTTGAGTCCATAACGTGCCCTACCACCACAAGTGGAGGGTGGTGGCTATTAACTATGCATTGTATGTGGGACATGTGTCATGTGGGGTAGAGGAGTGGTCTGAGCTGTTAGGAAAATGGGGGAGCCCTCCCTCAAAATGTAAATTGACCCATATATAATGAACACAACCAAATATGAACTTGGTGATAATATTAAATAGCTCGCCATGCAATATGAATGAGGAACTCACTTAGTTTTACAAGCTCACCCAATAATGACTCGCTATGTGGAATAAAGAGCTCAAACAAAACCTAGTTGGCTCGGTCTACCTACTCGATCATTGTGGTGGTAGGGCACGTCGTCGCTTGAGGCCACGACGTGCCCTACCGTGACAACTTGAGGGTGGTGGCTATTAACTAAGCATTGTATGTGGAACATGTGTCGTGTGGGGTAAAGGAGTGGTCTGAGATGTTAGGAGAATGAGGGAGCTCGCCCTAAAAGTGTAACTTGACCCATATACAATGAACACGACCATATATGAACTTGGTCATAATATTAAATATCTCACTATGCAATGTGAATGAGGAACTCACTTAGTTGTACAAGATCACGCAATAATGACTCGCCATGTGGAATAAAGTGTTCATACCTAACTGAGTTGGCCCATTCTACCTGCCTGATCATTGTGGTGGTAGGGTACGTCATGGCCTGGGGCCAAGATGTGCCCTACCACCACAAATAGAGTGTGGTGGCTATTAACGTAGTGTTGTATGTGGAACATGTGTTATGTGGGGTAGAGGAGTGGTATGAGCTCTTGGGAGAATGGGGGAGTTCACCCTCAAAGTGTAACTTGACCCATATACAATGAACACGACCAAATATGAACTTGGTCATAATATTAAATAGCTCACCATGAAATGTGAATGAGGAACTCAATTAGTTATACATGCTCACCCAATAATGACTTGAATTGTGGAATAAATATCTCATACCAAACCGAGTTGGCTCATTCTACCTTCTTGATCATTGTGGTGGTAGGGCACGTCGTGGTCTGAGGCCACCACATGCCCTACCACCATAAGTGGAGGGTGGTGGCTATTAACTCAGCGTTGTATGTGGAACATGTGTCGTGTGGGGTAGAGGAGTAGTCTGAGTTGTTAGGAGAATGGGGGAGCTCAACCTAAAAGTGTAACTTGACCCATATACAATGAACATGACCAAATATGAAACTGTTCATAATATTAAATAGCTCACCATGCAATGTGAATGAGGAACTCACTTAGTTATACAAGCTCACCCTAAAATGACTCGCCATGTGGAATAAATATCTCATACCAAACCGAGTTGGCTCAGTCTACCTTCCTGATCATTTTGGTGGTAGGGCACGTCGTGGTCTGAGGCCACCACATGCCCTACCACCATAAGTGGAGGGTGGTGGCTATTAACTAAGCATTGTATGTGGAACATGTGTCATGTGGGGTAGAGGAGTAGTTTGAGTTGTTAGGAGAATGGGGGAGCTCAACCTAAAAGTGTAACTTGACCCATATACAATGAACATGACTAAATATGAACTTGGACATAATATTAAATAGCTTGCCATGCAATATGAATGAGGAACTCACTTAATTGTACAAGATCACAAAGTAATGACTCTCCATGTGCAATAAAGAGCTCATACCAAACCGAGTTGGCTCAGTCTACCTACCTGATCATTGTGGTGGTAGGTCACATCATGGCCTTAGGCCATGACGTGCCCTATGACCACAAGTGGAGGATGGTGGCTATTAACTAAGCATTTTATGTGGAATATGTGTCATGTGGGGTAGAGGAATGGTATGAGCTTTTAGGAGAATGGGGGAGCTTGTCCTCAAAGTGTAACTTGACCCATATATAGTGAACATGACCAAATATGAACTTGTTCATAATATTAAATAGCTCGCCATGTAATATGAATGAGGAAATCACTTAGTTGTACAAGCTCACCCAATAATGACTCGCCATGTGGAATAAAGAGCTCATACCAAACCGAGTTGGCTCAGTCTATCTGTCTGATTATTTTGGTGGTGGGGCACATCATGGCCTCAGGCCACGATGTTCCCTACCACAAAAAGTGTAGGGCAGTGGCTATTAACTGAGCGTTGTATGTGGAACATGTGTCATGTGGGGTAGAGGAGTGGTTTGAGCTATTAGGAAAATGGGGGAGCTCGCCCTCAAAGTGTATATTGATAAATATACAATGAACACGACCAAATAAGAACTAGGTCATAATATTAAATAGCTCGCCATGCAATATGAATGAGGAACTCACTTAGTTTTACAAGCTCACCTAATAATGACTCGCCATGCAGAATAAAGATCTCATACCAAACTGAGTTGGCTTAGTCTACATGCCTGATCATTGTGGTGGTAGGGCACATTTTTGCCTAAGGCCACGACGTGCCCTACCACTACAAGTGGAGGACAGTGGCTATTAACTAAGCGTTGTATGTGGAACATGTGTCGTGTGAAAATTTTCCTCCAAAATTTCTATTTCATTAATGTATGTATTAGGAATAGGATGTTGTTAAGTGTAATTAGTAGTAGCGTCCGATAGAAGATAACGGCGCCGTCAGTACGGTGCCGCCAATAATGTGGAGTACGGTAACAGTCAAAGTACAATAGGAATGTTGTAAAAAGTAAATATTTGTCGTAAGTGGTCCGGTAATGTTAAAATGTCAAAGTTTGGGTAATTAGAGAAGTAGGGTCTACATGATTAGGAATTAGAAATATTATATTGGTAATAAGGACAAGGAGTGAGGTCATAAATATTTTGTGTATTTTATTTGTAAAAAGTCTAAAAATGTGGAACCCATGTAAAATGATAAGGTTTATCTTATCTTAACAGATAAGCTTACATGTACAGATAAGAGTTAAGGTATGGAATATGATTCGTCAGAGTGGATTTCTTATCCTATCTTAGAGATAGGATGGATAAGCCTGGAAGTTCTATAAATAGAGAGGCCACCCCCCTCATTTAGCATAGAAAGAAGTAGTGAGAAATATTGTAGGAAGTGTGCGAAGGAAGCCATCAGTTAAAGGTGTGTTGAAGAAGCCATCAAGAGGTGTAATTGTAAAGTTTCTCCCATAGTCTTGTTGAAGTATCTCATGGGTGAGATTGTAACAGTTTCATGTTAATATTATAATTTATTTTGATATTTCAGATTTTTCGTCATTCTGTCTTATCATAGTCAATGGTATTCTTGTGTTCGGTTGTTGTTTTGTTTCCAGATTACATCCACCAAACTAAAGGCTGTGCATTAGTAAATAATCATAGCACGAGGAGTTCCCGGTGAAGAATTATCATAGTGCCGGATTGGTGATGACATTTTGGTTCCGTTGCCGGGACCATTCCTCGTTGGTGGATTTTCTGGAGAGATATTCCCACTTAGGCAAAAATTAATTGGAGGGTAACCTTGTTTTTACTGTGCATAGTAGTTACCATGGTAAAGTCATTTTTACCGTGAATAGTAGTTACCATGTTAAAGTCATTTTTGCCATGAATAGTAGTTACCCTGGTAAAGTCCTTTTTGCTGGGAATAGTAATTACCGCAGTAAAGTCACTTTTTACCGTGAATAGTATTTACCGCAGTAACTTCACTTTTTACCGTGAATAGTGTTTACCACAGTAAAGTCAGTTTTTACCGTAGTAAGTCAAGTTTTACCATAGTTTACCGTGGTCATTTCTATTTTACTGTAGAAAGGTGTAAAGTCACTTTCTAGTATAGTGATTCCAATTATTTGTGCACATAAGTCTTGTTAATTGTACTTGTGGGTTGGTATTTCACGGTGGTTACTTTTGAAAATGGGAAAGATTCCTGTTTTTTCAGCTCAATCTAATGAAGATGCTTCTTCTTTCATTCAAGAGTTTAAACGATCTTGTATTTGTAATGGCCTTATAAGAAGGGAACAATGGACTGAATTTTTTCCTACCTTTTTGGATGGTTCAACACTTAGGTGGTTTGAAACACTAGGTGATAATGTGAAAAATTCATGGGATTTATTAACTGAAAGTTTTCTTGAAGAATTTGGTGAACAACAGAAATATGCAGATCTCATGATCGAGATCACAAAGCTATCCCAAGGAGAGAAGGAGAAGATAAGGGATTATCATGCTCGTGTTCTAGAGCTAAGGAGGAAGCTCGATGCCCAGATCCGGAAGGAAGGACTAGCGGATGGGTTGATGAATGGCGTGGATAATCTCCTCTGTAAGCACTTCATTCTTGGGATGAAGCCAGAGATCAGACAACGAGTGAAGTATGACCGCCCAGCTACCATTGAACAAGCAAAGGAGATTGCAAGAAGGCAAGAAGAAAGCATGGAAGAGGAGCCCAAAGAAATTGTTGCTAAAGTAGAGCCTACACCAGCACCTTTGGTCCTGAATCCACAACCACTCCCGGTGAGCACAAATATTTCTCCTAATACATCTACTGAGTATGAAGATCTGCTCAAAAAGATGGGTCAGTTAACTATTAATCTTCTTCAAGGAAAGGAATTTAGTTCTCAGGGAGGAGATAGAGGTCCAAAAAGAAATATTTCTGAAGTTGTTTGTTATGGTTGTTATAAAAAGGGTCATTATAAGTATAATTGTCCAGATAGAGCTTCTACATCTGGTAAGGGAGATAATGATAAAGGAAAAGCACCTGTGAATTCTTTTGATGTAGTAGATAAGAGCAGAAATAATGAAGTAGATGTGTTTGTAACAAAAAGAAAGAAAGAAAAAGATAATCAAGATGGAAATGATCCTAAGAAGATGAAAGAAGAAACTAGTAAGAAACATAGGAGAAGAAAGTTGGGTGTGCAGGATTTTCTGATTTCACAGGGGCAAGGACCATACTCCATCTTGGAAGATCTGTCCAAAAGGCCTGCAAATATTACATATGGTCAACTCTTGGCTATGTCTTCTGAGAAGAGGCGGGAGTTGCGAGGTGGACTCAATGCTCGAAGAAGGAAGGAGGTTGAGGTCCCTATTTTGGAGGCAGAGGCAGATCCCTATGCTCCACAAGCTGAGGTATTATGTAATGGTATTTCAATTCATGATGTCTTAGTTGATGGAGGTGCTGCAGTTAATGTAATGACCGAGTCTGTAATGAATATGTTGGGTTTAAAAATTGATCGCCCTTCAACACTTATGTTAAGGTCATTAAATAAGGGAAAAACTAAACCAGAAGGTGTAGTTTCAAATGTGGCAATATCTGTTATGGGTGTTGTATGTGTGGTAGACTTTCAGGTGATGAAAAATGGTACTGTTGCGTACCCAATGCTGCTGGGAAGACCATGGCTAAGGAGAGTTCATGCAAGAAACTACTGGAATGAAGGTTTCATGACACTTGGACGTGGTAGAGAGAGGGTGAAGATAAACGTGATCCCTCGACATCATAAAGCAGAACCTGTGGATTCAAGTGATGAAACTGATGATTGGACATCCTCTGATTACTCTAGCACCAGTGAAGTGGACACTGAAGATGAAGAAAGTGAGGTTGATGTTTCAGTCATGGATATTCTTCCAGTCACACCAACCCAGGACCCCATAAAATTATCTGAAGAAGAAGTTGATGATCGTCTCCAACAAATAAAGATTGGTGATGCTGTGATGGAGAGTGAGAAGGAATCCTACCTCCAGCTCTTTCGAAGGTACATACACCTATTCACTTTTGATTACAAGGAACTCCACCAAGTAAGTTGGGTAGAACATTGTATTGAGCTGGTAGATGGTGCTAAGCCCATAAAGCAAATGCCATATAGAATGAATCCTAATTTTTCCAAGACTGTAAAAGAAGAAATAGATAAGTTGCTTGATGCAGGATTCATATTTGCTGTGGAGAATTCAGAATGGGTTTCTCCCATTGTGATCTCAATAAAAAAGAATGGGAAGCTACGCATTTGTGTTGATTATAGGAAGCTCAATAAGGCAACAAAGAAGGATCATTACCCTCTTCCATTTTCAGATCAGATCTTGGACGAAGTAGCTGGCCAGGAGTGCTATAGTTTTGCTGATGGATATAGCGGCTACAACCAAGTTCGTATAGCAGAGAAAGATCAGCTGAAGACCACGTTCACCACTCCTTGGGGAACGTTTGCTTATAGAGTTATGCCTTTTGGGTTGTGTAATGCTCCAGCAACATTCCAGCGTTTGATGAATAGGGTGTTCGAACCCTACATTGGGACCTTCATCAGAGTATTTCTGGATGATTTTTGCATCTATGGGAGCAAGTTGGACCACCTGCACCAGATGGAGACAACATTTCAAAGGTTAGATGAAGCACAAGCCTCACTAAACCCTACAAAGTGTGTCTTTGGATGTTCTAAAGGCGTTTTGTTAGGGCATGTTGTATCCAGAGATGGTATTGGTACTGATCCTGATAAAGTTTCAAAAATCAAAGATTTACCATTTCCTATGAATAGAAGTAAGTTGAGATCATTTTTAGGCCATGTGGGTTACTATAGAAGGTTCATCAAGAATTTCTCAAAGATTGCACAGCCACTAACCCAGTTCTTGAAGAAGGATGTTGCTTATGAACCAGGAAACAAGGCGCATGAAGCTTTTGGACAACTAAAGGAAGCCCTGGTGTCTTCACCTGTTTTGAAGAATCCAGATTGGAGCAAGCCATTCATTGTGTACACTGATGCCTCAGATGCAACACTAGGTAGTACTTTGAGCCAAAAGGATGAAAATGGGAATGAACATCCAATTTACTTTGGGAGCAGACAAATGAGCAGTGCTGAGGTAAACTATACTGTAACTGAAAAAGAGGCTCTGGCTATCATTTTTGCTGTAAAGAAGTTTAGAAATTACTTGCTAGGGCAGAAATTTATAGTTGTAACGGATCATCAGGCTCTGAAATATATTGTCAATAAGCCTAACCCATCAGGGAGGATAGCAAGATGGATAATTTTGCTACAAGAATTTGAATTTGATATTATAGATAGGCCAGGAAAGAAGCATGTCAATGCAGATGCACTCTCTCGAGCCTATGATGGTTTAGGATCATCTTGTGATGATGATGATTTTCCCGATGCAGCATTATTCTCCCTTGACACAATCCCTAGTGAATACATAGATATTTGGAATTATCTTAATGAATTCAAGTTTCCTGATGGTGCCAATGCAAAGACTAAGAGAAAGATTACTCAAGCCAGTCGTCCATATTCTATTCTGCATGGAGCATTATTTCGAATAGGACCTGATGGACAGTACAAGAGGGCAGTTGGACGTGATCAAGGAAAGGAGCTGCTAGAAGAATTCCACAATGGTACATGTGGAGGGCACTTCTCTGGACAACTTACAGCAAGAAGGATCTTGGATGCAGGTTATCACTGGCCCACTCTTTTTAAAGATTGTTATAATTATTGTAAGACATGTGATATTTGTCAAACACATGGTAACCGTAAGACTTCATCAGCTCCATTATGTCCTATTCTTCCCCTTGGTCCCTTTGAAAAATGGGGAATAGACATTGTAGGTCCACTTCCAACTACATCACGTCAAAATAAGTATATTGTAGTTGCCACAGATTATTTAACCAAGTGGGTTGAAGCTAGGCCATTGAAAACAGCTTCCATGGATGAAGTGGCAAGGTTCATATATGAACGCATTGTCACCAGATTTGGTTGTCCATTAGAAATTGTAACAGATCAAGGAAGCCACTTCATTAATGAGGTGGTAGAAGCCCTAGTCAATAAGTTTTCTATCAAGCACAGGAAGGCAACAACATACAAGCCAAGCACAAATGGACAGGTGGAACGAACAAATTTTGTGCTGTGTCAAATTCTAGCAAAAGATGCAGCCTTGCAGGTACATAAATGGGATAAAAGGATTCATGCAGCATTGTGGGCATATAGGGCAACATCAAAGTCAGCAACAGGATACTCCCCATTTCAGTTGGCCTATGGCATTGATCCAGTTCTTCCTATTGAGTTTGATATTCCCACTGTGAGAGTTATGAAAAATGAAAGGATGGATGAAAGTGATTCAGTAAAAGAAAGGTTGGTACATCTTCATTTGCTAGAGGAAATGAGGGAAATAGCAAAGGATACAAGCCATAAGAAGAAAATGAAGCAGAAGGAGTACTTTGATCAAAAGATCCGGTGGTCTCCATTTCAAGTAAATGACTTGGTTCTAGTATATGATTCCAGATACAAAAAAAGAAGACAGAGAAAATTTCTTCCAAAATGGATGGGGCCCTACAAAATAGCAGCTGTGCATGAAAATGGTACGTACCGACTGGAGGAATTGGATGGCACTCCCATTACGAAATGGGTCAACCACGACAAGTTGAAGATTTTCCAAGCACCAGAATAGTCTACTCCGAGGACGGAGTAGAAGCTAGGAAGGGGGAAGATGTCGACACTAAAATTTTCCTCCAAAATTTCTATTTCATTAATGTATGTATTAGGAATAGGATGTTGTTAAGTGTAATTAGTAGTAGCGTCCGATAGAAGATAACGGCGCCGTCAGTACGGTGCCGCCAATAATGTGGAGTACGGTAACAGTCAAAGTACAATAGGAATGTTGTAAAAAGTAAATATTTGTCGTAAGTGGTCCGGTAATGTTAAAATGTCAAAGTTTGGGTAATTAGAGAAGTAGGGTCTACATGATTAGGAATTAGAAATATTATATTGGTAATAAGGACAAGGAGTGAGGTCATAAATATTTTGTGTATTTTATTTGTAAAAAGTCTAAAAATGTGGAACCCATGTAAAATGATAAGGTTTATCTTATCTTAACAGATAAGCTTACATGTACAGATAAGAGTTAAGGTATGGAATATGATTCGTCAGAGTGGATTTCTTATCCTATCTTAGAGATAGGATGGATAAGCCTGGAAGTTCTATAAATAGAGAGGCCACCCCCCTCATTTAGCATAGAAAGAAGTAGTGAGAAATATTGTAGGAAGTGTGCGAAGGAAGCCATCAGTTAAAGGTGTGTTGAAGAAGCCATCAAGAGGTGTAATTGTAAAGTTTCTCCCATAGTCTTGTTGAAGTATCTCATGGGTGAGATTGTAACAGTTTCATGTTAATATTATAATTTATTTTGATATTTCAGATTTTTCGTCATTCTGTCTTATCATAGTCAATGGTATTCTTGTGTTCGGTTGTTGTTTTAGGGCACGTCATGGCCTGAGGCCAAGACGTGCCCTACCACCACAAATAGAGTGCGGTGGCTATTAACGTAGTGTTGTATGTGGAACATGTGTCATGTGGGGTAGAGGAGTGGTCCTAGCCATTAGGAGAATGGGGGATCTCGCCCTCAAAGTGTAGCTTGACCCATATACAATGAACACGACCAAATATGAACTTGGTCATAATATTAAATAGCTCGCCATGCAATGTGAATGAGGAACTCACTTAGTTGTACAATCTCACCCAATAATGACACGCTATGTGGAATAAAGAGTTCTTCCCAAACCGAGTTAGCTCAATCTACCTACCCGATCATTGAGGTGGGTAGGGTACGTTCTGGCCTGAGGCCACAACGTGCCCTACATCAAAAATTTGCAGGGTGGTGGCTATTAACTAAGAATTATATGTTGAACATGTGTCGTGTGGGGATGGAGGAGTGGTCTGAGCTATTAGGAGAATGGGGGAGCTCTCCTTCAAAGTGTAGCTTGACGCATATACAATGAACATGACCCAAATATGAACTTGGTCATAATATTAAATAGCTCGCCATGCAATATGAATCAGGAACTCACTTAGTTTTACAAAATCACCCAATAATGACCCGCCATGTGGAATAAAGAGCTTCATATACTAAACTGTGTTGGCTCATTCTACCTGCCCGATCATTGTGGTTGTAGGGCCACGTCATGGCCTGAGGCCACGACGTGCGCTACCACCACAAGTGGAGGGCAGTGGTTATTAACTAAGCATTTTTATGTGGAACATGTGTCATGTGGGGTAGAGGAGTGGTCTGATGTGTTATGAGAATGGGGGAGCTCGACCTCAAAGTGTAACTTGACCCCATTTACAATGAACACGACCAAATATGAACTTGGTCATAATATTAAATAGCTCGCCATGTAATGTGAGTGAGGAACTCACTTAGTTGTACAAGGTCACCCAATAATTACTTGCCATGTGGAATAAAGAGCACTTCCCAAACCGATTTGGCTCATTCTACCCTACCCGAGCATAGTGGTAGTAGGGTACGTCATGGCCTAAGGTCCCTCCACATGACTATGGCTATTAACTAAGCGTTGTATGTGGTACATGTGTCATGTGGGGTAGAGGAGTGGTCCGAGATGTTAGGAGAATGGGGGAGCTCACCATCAAAATGGAACTCGACCCATATACAATGAACATGACCAAATATGAAACTTGGTCATAATATTAAATAGGTCACCATGTGATTTGAATGAGGAACTCACTTATTTGTACAGAGGTCACCCAATAATGACTCACCATGTGGATTAAAGAGCTCATACCCAAACCGAGTTGGCTCAGTTCTACCATCCCGATTATTATGGTAGTAGGGCATGACTTGGCCTGAGGCACCTCCACATGGCATAATATCGAACATGCTTGGAAAACCACCCAACTCGGTCTACCTGCCTGATCATCATGGCTATAGGACACTTAGTTGTACAAGCTTACCCAATAATGACTCCCCATGTGTAATAAAGAGCTCATCCCAAAGCGAGTTGGCTCAGTCTACCTGCCTGATCATTGTGGTGGTAGGGCACATCGTGGCCTAAGGCCCATCCACATGGTAGAATATCGAACACGCTGGAAAAAACCACCCAACTTGATCTACGTGCCCGATCATCATAGTGGTAGGACTCGTGGTTGGCCTGAGGCCCCACAACAATGAAAAATATCAAACACGCTGGCAAAACCGCCCACTTGGATATGAGTATCGAAGATTGGTGTCACAAAACCATATTTTTTCTCCTCCACGCTCACGCTTCATTTCCACCATGTGTCGCTACCATGTTTGTCAATTGTTGGGTCTTATTATTGACCAATCTTTGACTGGTTTTATCTCAAGCATACGGAGTCCATTTTCCACAATCTAGGTACCGACGGAAAGCTCATGGAATGCTCTACAACTCTATTATGGTTTAGGGATATATAGGGAACTCTTGATGTCCCAAAATATCCCATGGATCACACCTTCCCCAATGGGAAAGGCTTTTGTCCACAAAAAGCTTGTGAACCCAGAACTTGATGTTTTTGAGAAGAGATATGTGTAGTATGTTGCCAACTCCTCAATCAACAACTGATGACTTGATCTTGGGATATGTGGCAATTTGTGTCACTATGCTAACACCTCCTTGTGAGCTTCATCCTGCTGTAATGATACTGCCTCTTCACAGAACAAAGTTGTTGGCAACTAAAGAAGACACACTCTTTCACCCCATTGCATGGGCTTGGCCTCTACATGATACTAAGGAAGTGTCTGGTGGTGACTTTACTCCGCTACATGAATTTCACCTCTACATGGCACAAGTCCTCGACAGATGATGAAAAATAGGTACTCTTTGTTGCATGGCCCCAAGTAGCCTCTACACATAGGCACTCAAAAGATTATTAGGAAATATAATAGAGTAATCCAAATATAAACATGAGAAAAATACTGAGTATGATTCCCTCATTCTATCCCAAAAAATTTGAACTCTAATGCCCAAGCTTAAGCAATCCACTACCAAATCAGCCCGCTGAGATACCAACCCACTCGGAGAATAGCAAGTTTTTCCGGCTAGATCAACCAGCTCTGATATCAACATGAGCTAATGACCTCAAATCCCTACTCTGATACCAAACATGATCCATAAACAGGGGTAAAAAATTTGTAACTCAAACCACAGACCCCTATAGGCACTGCAGTATTTTAAACTCCACAAATGTTATCAACTTCAAAATGGAAATGCGATGTAAAGTGAAACACATGCACACTGCAAAGAAGATTGATAACGGAGTTCGACATTTCCTACATCTTTGGGTTCATATGAACAAATTCATTACACTTCTAAATGAAAACTATTATAAGGAAGCAATGAATCAATAAATGGATACTAGTGAACATGTTTATCTTATACCCAAATGATAGTTGTATAGGGAATTCCTCCCTTTATGATCACATACCCAGTCAATTACATATGAAAATGAACAAGATAAATAAATGTGACCATGAACCAATATGGAACTGGAAATATGAAGATACTCTGCTCCATCCACCGAGAGGTATAACTCAGCTGATGATGACCGTCGCAGAAGTATGAGCCTTCAAATAATCTCTCTTGGACAAGAGGCATGCTCGATGATGACTCTAGATTGATGCCAAACAATGATACAACTTTCATTTATTAAAAAGGTGTTTAAATTCCTCCATAAATGGGAAGATTAATATATCACTAGGAGTGTAGTGAAATTTGGAGCATTTTCCTTGTTTACATCAAAGGCTAATTTTGGGCCTAACGCCTTCTATAATAGTGATATATAAAGTTGCCCTTCTATAGATTATGGCCTTACACACACTTAGAGCAACTAGTGAAGCACTCCATATGGCATATTGCCTTACAAGAGGATACTTATGCTCCATGGAGACCTATCATGATCAACCTCACTCTCCTTAACATCACCAAGAGAACGTAAGATAATTATGAGACTATCTCCATTTTTACATCAAAGCTCAATTTTGAACCTAAATCCCCCTAAATTGGTGATCTATGAAGTTGTTTTTCTAAGCCATAGAGTTTTTCCTAGAACCACTTAGAACAACCTATGTTTACAAGTAGGGCCAATCCCATTTTATAACTCACCGAGCTATTATACCATGGTGGTGAGGGGCTATTTTTAGGCAATGGTGATTTGGGTTTGAATCCCATTTAAAAGCCTTTACATTTTTACGATTTAATTAATAGCACTAGGCTATTAAAACATTTCACCGCTTTACATATAAATTCCACATAATAGCGGATATGTTTTTTATGTGCCGACTATAAATAATACTAATCTATTAACAAAACTTAATTCCTCCTCTTTCACTTGGCCTCCCCCATTTGACTGGTGCAATTCCCACTATCTCCACGTGGGTCTTCTTTTATGGCTTTTGTTTATACTTTGATTGTGTTGGTACCCAAATTTAATATATTTCAAAGGCCGAGAAACATCATGGGTTTGACAAGACACTCAGAGGCAGATAGATGATTATATATGTCATTTTTTAGCCGGGGAAGGCATTATATTTGACCTTTTAGCACTCAGGCTCTGAGAGGAGTGGGTAGCACCTTAAAAGGATGTGATTCTGATCCTAACTATTTTAGGTTGTGCCTTTCAATCAAGGTAAGAGAACCTATTTTGTAACCTCTATTATTGAATAATACTGGTAAATCCTTCTTTTGCACAAATTTTATAGAGAAGACCTTAGGAAAATATGATCAACACACCAAGTCTGACTCGCACGAGTTGTCACTTCCAGATTGTGGAGATATTTTCAAAACAAGGCAAAGGTTACTAAAAGACATTTGGAATCCTGACTACTTATGCATGTTTTGGTAATAGAGAATATGCATTTGTATACACACAGAGCAAAACAAGGGTAGTATGGGTAGTATTTGTTGTTTTTTTAAATGGATTTTTGTGGGAGGAGAGGCAAGATGAACTCAATTCACTAAATCCTTGAGAGATCTTACAAAATGGAAGACTAAACCAACAGAATGCCATAGAATAGCCAAAATGTTTCTTATAACCAGAATATGTGCTTCAATGGAGGCCCAGATTGGCACTATTTCATATAATCTATGATATTCTAACACAAAGGCTCGGGTTAGAAAACCCAACAAAGTATCAAGATCTAAGCCTAATCATCCCTGAGGTACACCCAGAGGCTTACAAAAAATCTCTATCAAACAGGTGAAAGAAAAGTGATTTTAAATCGTTTATTTCTCTCTCAAAAGAAAGCTCTTCTAAGAAATGAAATTGCAGATGCCACTAAACTATCACAAGGATTGAGACCTATGTGATTAAATCATATGTTAATACAAGATTTCAATAGAAACAAGAAAAACTACTCGCATACATTTAGAGATGAAATAGACACATTTTACTCAAGATCAGCACAAAATAACTCGAGTTTGATTAAATTTATCAATAGGGGAAAGTTTCTAGAACAATCTCAGAGGTTGTTAATGGCTGTACACTCGCAACCACCTTGACGTGATCAAATTTAAAACAAAAGAGATATACAGGCTTCTCAGATAGATTCTCAAAAAAAGATGGGCTCTATCAAGCGTTTTTATATTAGAAAAATCAGTCCTGACCCCTTA
The DNA here is from genome assembly GCA_019776745.2 of Taxus chinensis. NCBI lineage: Eukaryota > Viridiplantae > Streptophyta > Pinopsida > Cupressales > Taxaceae > Taxus > Taxus chinensis. The sequence goes on along the minus strand of CM034151.1, from coordinate 868,411,987 downwards.
CACTCCAACCATTTGCACTATAAATTTGTCCCATTTATAACATTTATAACTGACCCCCCTTTTCCCCCAAAAATCCATACATTGAGTGCTACCAGTGCTTGCCACGATCACGATCATGATTTCCATAATCAGATCTACAAAAAGTCACTAGGTCCTCAGGGGGTAGATCTCTTCGAATATCTTCCGCATTCAACTTCTCCCTCTGGAAAATCACTCTTCCTTCTATTCACCAATCACTTATGCCCCTAATCTGTTAAATCTAGTTCCTTGCATGCTCGAGAGAATAAAAACTGAAAATCAGATCGAGCCCAATAATCAGACCATTTTGATGGTGAAAGACGTCTCCAGATCTCTCCCACCAAACTTAGATATCAAAATTAACTCTCCTCTCTATTTGGTGTGTAAGAAATACCAAGAAATCATGAAGACTCGCACTTCCAGGAGCTTTTCAATAAAAAGGGGGGTGGGGGGAAATCATATTTAGACACACAGTTGTCGTTGATTTCTACGTTGAATTTGGGCCGTCCATGTGGAAGATTTAAAAATGGGCTTAGGGGCTTCATTTTGAATTTTTATGACCCTTTGAAAAAATGTAAAAAATTCCACATTTTTCTCTGCACCTCCGCTGTTGAGAAATGAGCCTGACACGTGTTCTAAAGTGGGTCCCAAAGGAACCGTGGATAAATTCTGGCATTTGACCTCCTTTTTGGAAATAGGAAAGTTTTCAAAGTTTCCCTCGTAGCTCCGCCCTTCCACTTCTAGTTTCCTAATGTGGGTCCCAGCGGAACCACGCTCCTTTTTATACTTTTAACTCCTTTCTCCCAAAAGGAAAATTTTCCAAATTTCCCCCTAGAGTCCGCACCTCCATTGTGGACTGGAGTAAGCTTTGACCTTTCTCCAACAGGCCTGTAGGTTATTTTGATGATTTTAGTCATTTGAACACAAGAAGGAAAAAATCTAAGCTACCCCCGATGGTCTGCCTCCCCACCCCTTTGACTTGAAACAAACGGCCATGCGTCACAATGGCTCGTCTTGAGATGGTCCCCAAAATTTGAGACCTTGAATGAGTGTGGGCTTGCCACGTGTCCTGGCCTGGCAAAATTTGTTTGAAGGCTTCATGCTCAGCGGAGGGCGCCATGTGTCAGGATCCGAGGCAGTCTCTTTTGGCCGTTGAAAAGTCCAAGAAAAATGCAAAGTGGGCGAAGGCCTCCAAGTGTTCTCTTGGCGCTTCTTTAAAATGGAACTTAAAGGCCAGTCCCCAAACATGCGCAGTTCCTCCACATGTCTCGGACCTCCCAAATTTTTTTTGAAAAAATACTAAGTATGGGAAGACACGGCGGAAGCCTCCACATGTATCTATCCTGCCAAACCAAACTGTAAAGAAAATCTTCAAATGAGCGTCGTTCCTCCACGTGGAAAAATTTCAAGTTGAGGTTATTTATAGAATTTTTTCTAAGTACCCAACCGAGCTGCGTCCAACCAAAAGAAGCCACGTTTCCTTTCGATGCAAGGATGCAAATTTGACCAGGAGAAACACCCGTCAAACCATAAAATACAAAAAAATGACCATTTGAGCCTGGAAATGAAATTTTCTCCAAGGAAAGAGAATTTACAAATGTTACAAGGCTCAAATATGTTCCTCATAGCTACATCCATTAATCTTTCTTCAAGCATTTAGGGCAAAAATGACAAGGATAGAAAATATCAACTGTGGAGAATGGAAAGAATTGGAGAGCCCGAGTTTTTTGACGAACAGAGAATGGGAGACCCAAATTATAGGCATTTTCAAAGGAACAAAGAAACGAGGAGACGAATATGGACCCATATGTGATCTTTGACCCAGGAACTGATTGAAAATGGAAACAAAAACAAAAGGAGAGACCTCTCAGGCATGACATAAGGAAAATAAAATGTGATAGAGGCCGTAAATTGATGGATTTTCAAAGGCAAAATGGGGCGAGACTATTATGAGCACCAACAGACTGGTTCAAATTAATTCTTCCTCAGTAATCATTTTTATGGCTTATAACAAACTCGCATAGGTTTAATTGCCACCGATACATTATTGGCCTTCATTTTAGACTCCACATTTTCCTCCTTAGCGTAGACCATGTGGTCCATTCGAGAGGGAATGCTTTAAGCCCACATACGTGGGAAACGAAAAACCTTGAAGCATTTTTTAAGGATCAGCCACCATATACCACACGTGGCTCAGGCCACATCTCCCTTTCTACCATATAGTGTGGTTGTTTCATAAGCCTGTTGTTGAATATATAAAGGCCCGAGTGGAGGGCTTGGACAGTGGCTATTAACTCGGCAGTGTATGTGGAACATGTTATGCATGGGGTAGAGGAGTAGTCCGAGATGTTAGGATAATGGGGGAGCTCACCGAGCCAAACAATAAGCTTTCCCCCATTGTATAACTCAACCCATATACAATGAACTCGACTAAATATGAGTTTGGTGATAATAATAAATAGCTTGCCATGCAATGTGAATGAGGAACTCGCTAAGTTGTACAAGCTTTCCCAATAATGACTCACCATATGGAATAGAGAGCTCATCCACAACCGAGTTGGCTTGTTCTATCAACTTGATCATTGTGGTAGCATGAGGCCTCACCACATGGTTGAATATCAAACACACTAGAAAAACCACCTGTTGGTGCTCAAAATTGTCTCACCCCATTTGTGCCCTTAAAAATTTATTGATTTATGGCCTCTTTCATTTTCTCCTCCCCCATGTGTCTGCTTGAGTTGGTCTTTTTCCATTTTTAATTAGTTCCTAGGTCGAGGATCACACTTGGGTTCAGATTTGACTCCTCATTCCTTTGTTCCTCTGGAAAGGCTCTGTATTTTGAGTCTCTTGTGCTATGTAGGCTTCAAAAACTCATTTTTTCCGTTCTCTCACATTTTATCCACAGTCGGTATTTGTCATCCTTGTTGTTTCTTTCCCTAGATGCTTACAGAAAAATGAATTGATGTATCCCGAAAGAGTGTATTCGAGTCTTGCAACATTTCTAAAATCTTTGTCCTTGAAGAAAATTTCATTTTTAGGCTCAAATGAACATTTTTCTGTATTATACAGTTTTATAGGCGTTTCTCCCGATCAAATTTGCATCTTTTCATCAACAAGAAGATGTGGCATCCTTTGGTTGGACACGGCTTGGCCAGAACACTTCAAAAATTCTATGAAAAAACCTCAACTTTAAAATGTGTCCATGTGGAGGAATGACGCTCATTTGAAAAATTACCTTTTGGTTTGCCTGAGAAATAGCACCGGATGGACACGTGGAGAGTTAGTAGGATAGATACATCATGGAGGCTTCCGCTGGATGGATCCCATACTTAGAATTCTTTTCAAAAAAAAATTTTGGGATGTCTAGGACACGTGGAGGAACGACACTCATTTGATGGTTTACATGGTAAGTTTGGCCTTGGAGCAGCGCCGGGAAGACACGTGGAGAGTCTCCGCTACCTTTCCCAGACTTAGATAAATTTTTATGCAGCTGGATACAGTTTGGTGGAAAAAGGACACGTGGCAAGCCCGCGCTCGTTCAGAGTCTTTGAAATTGGGCATACATTTTGAAGTAGCAGTCATGAGGACAAGTGGAGCACTACGCTCACTTTGCATATTTATCTTGGACTTTTCAACAGACAAGGGAGACTGCTTTGGAGCTTGACAAGTGGCACCTTCCATATGAGCTTCAAGCCTTCAAACAATTTTTGTTGGAGCATGACACATGGCGAGCCCGAGCTCGTTCGGGGTCTCAAATTTTGTGAACCATCTCAAGATGCGCCATCATAACACGTGGCAGTTTGAAAAGTCATGAGGGGTGGGGAAGCGAACCATTGGAGGAAAATTAAACCTTTTGCCTCTTTATCTCAAAGGATTAAAATTTCAAAAATAGCCTGCAAGCCCGACAAAGGAAAAAGTCAAAATATATTTCTATTCAAAGAGGCGGGAATGCGGATCATCAGGGGCAACTTGGAAAGTTTGCCTCTTGTACTCAATGACTCAAAGTATCAAAAAAATCCCGAGGGCCAGATAGAAAAGGTCAAATATTGCTCCAGTCAACGTACGGAGGTGCGGGCTTTCAGAGGAAATGTGAAAAAAATATGGAAAATCCTTTGAGGGAAAAAGTGTTAAAGGCATAAATGGATAATGGGGTTCCGTTGGGACCCACATCATAAACTTGAAGCTCAAGGGTGGGGCTTGCGGGGGAATTGAAAATTTTTCCTTTTTCCAAAAAAGAGTCAAATGGCAGGATTTTTCCGCGGTTCCTTTAGGACATACCTTAGGAAATGTTTCGGGCCCATTTTCAAAAGTGGCTAGGTGCTGAGAAAAATATAATTTTTTTCACATTTTTTCAAAGAGTCAGCAAAAGGGTCAAAAGGAAGCCCCCGAGCCCGTTTTTTGGATCTTCCATGTGGGCGGCCCAAATTCAAATCAAAGATCAACGACAACTATGCAGTCAAAATATGATTTTCCCCCCATATTTATTGTAATGTTCCTAGAAGTGTGAGTCTTCAATGATTTCTTGCTATTTTCTACATGCCAAATAGAGGGGTGAGTTAATTTTGATATCTAGAGTTTGGTGGGAAAGATCTGGAAGATATCTTTCACCATTAAAATGGTCTGACTTTCATGTGCCGATTGGATTTTCTATTTTTATTCTCCTAAGCACGCAAGGAGCTATATTTAACAGGTTTGGGGCAGAGGTGGTTGGAAAATTGAAGAAAGAGTAATCTACAATGGAAGGAGTTGAATGCGGGAGCTATTCGATGAGATCTGCCCCCTTAAGCCCCTGAAGACTTTTGCAGATCTATTTCTATGAATCACGAAAGAATCATGGTGAGCAGTGGAGCATTAAAGTTTTTATCTTTTAGGAGGAAGGGCTCTATTGTAAAGGTTATAAATGGCACAAATTTTTCATGCAAATGGTTGGAAGTTGGAGGTCAGAGTGCTAAAGGTCGAAGAAATTTCCCAAGAGGAAAATTTAACTAAGCTTTTCTTTTGAGAATCCATTTGAGAAACTAGGTTATCTCTTTTTGTATTAAGTTTTATTGTGTCAAGGTGGTTGCAATTGTACATCTATTGACAAGCTCTGAGATTGTTCTGTGAAACTCTCCCCTACTAATAGATTCAATCAAAATCGAGTTATTTTTTTGTTCTCTTGAGAAAAATGTGTTTATTTTATTTTTTGAATGCCTGCAAGTAGTTTTTGTTGTTTCTCTTGCAATCTTGTATTAAAATATGATTCAATAACACTGGCCTCAATCCTTGTGACAGTTTAGTGGCATCTGCAATTCCATTTCTCAAAAGAGCTTTCATTTGTGGATTAGAATAAACAATTTAAAATCACTTTTCTCTCATCTGTTGATAGAGATTGTCTGTAAGCCTCTAGGTGTACCTTAGGCATGATTTGGCTTAAACCTTGGTGCTTTGTTGGGTTTTCTAACTTGAGCCTTTGTGATAAAATCTTAGAGATTGTGTGAAAGAGTGTTAATTTGGGCCTCCATTGAAGCACACATTCTAGTTGAAGAAACATTTTAGCTATTCTGTGGCATTCTATTGGTCTAACTTTCCATTTTGTAAGGTTCCTCAAGGATCTGGTGAATCTAGCTTCACCCTGCCCAACCTCCCACCAAAAATTCATTTAAAAAAAACCAATCCTACCCATAATACCCTTGTTTGTCATGTGTGTACACAAATGCATAATCTCTGTCACCAAAACATGCAGATATAATCAGGGTTTCAAATGTCTTTAGCAACCTTTGCCTTGTTGTGAAGATATCTCCATAATCTGGAAGTGACAACTCGTGAGAGTCAAATTTGGTGTGTTGATCATATTTTCCCCAAGGCCTTCTCCATAAAATTTGTGTAAGAGAAAGGTATCTGTATCTCCTTTCAAATAATAGAGGTTACAAAATAGGTTCTCTTATCTTGGTTGAAAGGCACAACCTGAAAAAAGTTAGGATTAGATCACATCCTTTTTAATGTGCTACCCCACTCTTTTCAAAGCTTGAGTGATAACAAGTTAGATAGATTGCTTTCCCCAGCTACAAAAATGACATACATGAATTTTCTATCTGCCTTTGATTGTCCTGTCTAACCCATGATGTTGCTCGTTCTTTGAAGGAGGTTAAATTTAGGTACCAACAGACAGTGGCAATATATATGCAATGAGACATGAAGGTGAAAGATGAATACAAACTCAGACACAAAAGGGGAAGAGAAATACAAAAAATTGGATCTATTGCTTTCATTGATATGCACAGATATCAATCTATTTAAATAATAAGGGCTGTATATCGACCATGCAAGGAGTTTCACTTTACAAGTGTCATGAAGCAACATTGGCATTCACAAAACAATTCTGGACTAGAGTTTTCATTGACTCCAAACTATATCTCTGGTACAAGGAAGCCCAACATCTTTCAATTTATAGATTTCTAAGAAGCTGAGAGAGATTTTGACAAAGAAAATCCTAAAATTTAGTCCATTCACACCACTAAGGTGGAAGATGAAGTAAATGAAGTGAAATCCCTATTGTTTTGTTTCATTGCAAAAGTATCCACATACTCTCCCATGAAACTTACAGCCGTGAGAAATGTCAGCCCATGTTTCCTTGAATGCATTTGCTAAACTACCAAGGATAGAACATCTGTCTTCTGAACCTAGCCATGTTTTCTACAACATCATCATCCTGAGTTCTTCAAAGAAAAGTCAGATTCTAGAAAAGCCTCAGAGATTTTTTGCATCATTAGCATGACAACCAAAGGGATCTCCAATTGATGCCAATTTTGATCAGCCCATTTTCATTTAGAAGACTACAAAATTTATGTGCCTTCTGAATGCGGGAAGCCTATTTAACAGGAATGAGAATTTATTTTTTCATATTTGAGATATGGCCTTCATTTTATTTTCATATAGCTACCCTCATTGCTGCACATTGTTCCAAAAAGTCAAATTTCATGAAAATCGGAGCTCAGGTAGTTCCAAGAAGTTATGGCCATTTGAAGTTCGGAAGGGTCAAATATTGAAATTTTCACTCTTGTATGCCAAGGACTTATCAGCCCCTTTTGGGTCTTGGTTCACCCCTGCATGATCACCTTCTGTGACTAAATACGGCTGAAAACCTTCACTTTCTTTGATTCCCATCTCTGTTCAATGATTTCAGCTTTTGATGTCCCATAAATTGTTCCGTCGTTACCAAGCCATCGGGGTCATTGACCAAATGCAGTCTACCTGCATTACTTTGTAAGAAACTGATGTTTCAACATTTCCAGGGAACCAATGCACATACCTGGTGATCAGCAGCTAAATCTCTGTAGACCATGCAAGACAATGAAAGATTCTGATTTTGAACACACCCTTTTACACATGGAGATTTTGGCTATATGTGTCCCAACTATCTCAGACGGCCCATGCAGACCGACTCGGTCCAAATTTTTACCAGATAACTCTCACTAATTCTTGAACTGACCTGAACAATGGCGATTTTGATTGCAATGCGGTGATCTTACATGATCCCTAGGTTGTCTTCTATTAGTGTTTGAAAACATCAAGAAGAATTTTACCAATGACTCAGTACATAAATTATTAACACAAGGTGTGGCAATTTCAGCCCTGCGAGCGTACTCATGTCCCGTTAGGATCCCGCAGACCGCGTGAGACAAAAATGTCTAATTTTGCTGATTTTGAATATACCTGCGGCCATTTCGACATTTCAGGTCCAAGATGTCTTGCATTTACTTGTGTGACCTGGGATAAGAAAACTACCAAATCTCAAGCTAGCAATACACTAGCTGAAGCCCTACATTTTTTGAGAATATTTTCAATTTTTTCTAACTCCTAGAATTATTTCCTTGAATGGGGGATGGTGTAGAAATTGATTAACCCAGAAGGGAATCCTCAGACACGAAAGGCTTCTGATTTAGAAGAAGTTGTGAAGACTGTTAGGAAATTAATTATTAATGTTTACATTATAAATATTAGGTTTGAAAGAATATATTGTTTCAACAATATATTATTCATAGAGTATTGTTGTACCCGTAAATCTATTAACGGGTTATTTGTTTGTATGGGTTCCTATTTTATAGGATACTGGTTTTCTATTATGATGGCTATATAATAGCCTAGTGTAATGCAGCAAAGATATAGTGACAGAATATTAGTTTGTGAAATAATATATTTCCTTTGTTAATCTGTTGCTGCTCCAATATTTGGTATCAGAGTGATGTTCACTTGTCTCTCTGATGAGAAGATTAAAAAAATTAGGGGAAGTTGCCATACTCGTGTTACTTCCCAAGCGATGAGAAAAAAAATTACGCAGAAATTACAGTAGTTATTGATGAAGGAATTAAAATTCTAGAGGCTTGCCATTCCTTTTTCATCGGGTTCAGGAGCTCCACATTCCCTCCTTATCGCTTGATTTTTTCCTGTGTGAAAATCTAATGGAGGCGTTCAAACACATGGATTTTATTTGAAAAGAATATATTCAGGTTGTCTACTTTACAACAAACTCAACTCATAGAAGAACTTCACAGAGCATCTGAGTGGAAGGTATATTAGCTGCTTATACACGGCATGGATCTTATGCAAATAGATGTTTTTTCGAGATAGGAAAGCCTTTGGGAATAAACTTGGTGTACTCTTATTCTTACATCATAAAATTTCCCTGGAAAACTTCAAGTTTATTTGTCTACGTTTTCTAGAGTATCTGGGATTCATCTTCGGTGGTTTATACTGTGTAATCTTTGTGCATCAAGGTCTACATGTATCTGAAAAACGTTGTAGTAAAAATAACACCCCCCATTTGGATATCCACGCAGAAACCTGGATCTCATGCCATGTCCATCTATTACGGAGGACTTCAGGAGTTTCGAGATATTTATACCCAAACGCCCATGTATTTTTTTGTCTAATTCAGTCCACTCCACTCCTGCATAGGAGATGCGAATTCGACCAGTCCACTCCTGCCATTCAACATCTAATTCTAAATCATCTTATTATTCACTAGCAAAATGTAGGACTTTCTAGTCTCGGCAACAGTTTATTTTCCCAAAATGCGTCATTGGATCAGTGACTGTCTCCACGTACTATATTGTTATGCTGCCTATAGCAGGATTTTGCATCTAAATGCTATGAATGCTGTAGAAATTTGACAATCTTGGATTGCACTCCTTACGGCAGCGGCATTGGCATGGTGCTTCGACCTCAATTTCCACCGAACGGTCTGGCATAAGTCTGGTAATTTTAGGATTTTTTAATTGTAATCAAGAGGTGTATGAGATACGCACTTGACGGATTACACATGTAAAATGCATTCAAACATGTTCCGTATATGCATGTCAAGTAGTTTTTGTCCTATTGAATCTAATAATAGCCTCCAGCTTATTAGAAAATTGTCATAGTTTATTTTCAGATTGGTCAAGTCTTTTGTTTGTCTTTAATAGTTATTTAGAGTCAAATTCAATTTTTTTCTAACATGGTATATTCCCATATAGGTTTTAGTGTCATTTTAATTTTGTATTAGTCTTGGATTGTGAATATCCTATGTGTATCTAGAGGGTCTTGTTTGTCATTTTTGTATCAGTGTCAAAATCAATACCAAGCCATTAGAGTTAATAGTTTGTATGTCTTATGTCATAAATAAATAGGTGATTTTAGGATATTTATCAAAAATTTTTGACATTATTTTTTTAGTCAAAAGTCGTGTCATTGTAAAAGTCCATAAGTTAAAGAGTCGTGTCATACAAAGATAAAAAATTCCTCTTGAACGCATTTAAAAAATTTCGGACGCATTTTCGGTGGAATCCGACGTCTGATTGTAGCGGGAGGAGAGACAAAATAAAGTAAAATAAATTTGAGCCCCATGATCACATTCGGCTGAGTTAGCAGCAGATCTACTGGAGGATGGAGGCACAGGAGGATGGAGGTCATTCAGCGACCTCTCGTCAGTCACCAACGATGGGGCCGCACAGAATGATTTGGTGGCACAGGTGTGCAGTGTGAGTACTTGTTTTTTGAGTTTTGCAGTGTTCCAGATTTAGTTGTGTGGTGTGAATTTCATCTTGGTGTGATTCTTTTTCAGAGTTCTTGTTGTGTGTTGAATAAGTGAAATGTTCACATTGAGGGGGGAACATGATCAGCATGATCCAATGTTCCATTTTCAGTTTTTTCAGTTGAGTATGTGGTTTCTCCTATTTCCCCAAATGTAAAAACATAGTACAGAACAAATAACAAAGTGAAACGCAACATCATGAGGCTTGATGAGGTAGAACAGTCAGATGTGTTCCTGTTCGTACCTAGGTTTATGGTTAGCCTCTTGAAAACCATTGAAGGTTGTTCAGATGTGTTCCTGCTTGAGTTCCCACACTGCTAGGTCAGATGTGTTCCCTAGAGTGACTGGTTGATAAGCAGATGATTCCTGAGCGTGTTCCCATCCTCGTCGGTCAGATGTGTTCCCGACAGTGCTTGGTCGATAAGAAGTTGATGTGTTCCTTTTCTACCTTCAGTTCGAGTGTGTGCCAAGATCATGAGTGCGTAGAGGTGGCAGGATGCAAAGGAAGTGTGAAAGTTCTTTTGTTACCATGTAAACATTAAGGGGGGGAATGTTAGGAAATTAATTATTAATGTTTACATTATAAATATTAAGTTTGAAAGAATATATTGTTTCAACAATATATTATTCATAGAGTATTGTTTTACCCGTAAATCTATTAACGGGTTATTTGTTTGTATGGGTTCCTATTTTATAGGATACTGGTTTTCTATTATGATGGCTATATAATAGCCTAGTGTAATGCAGCAAAGATATAGTGAAGAATATTAGTTTGTGAAATAATATATTTCCTTTGTTAATCTGTTGCTGCTCCAAGAGTTACAACTTGTGATCAACATCTAAAGCTTTTTCTCAATATGATGGGACTTTGAAATTAAACATGAAGATGTATACATCAAATTGTTTGTTCACACTTTATAAGAGGATGCAAGGGACTTGTATAAAGAATTTCCAGATAACTCTATTGATTCTTGGGATAAGATGAACAATGCATTTAGATTGCAATATGGTGATAGGACTGACCCTAGATTCCTTCTATTAGAGTTTGAAAACATTGAGAAGAATCCCAATGAGTTAATACATGATTTCAACACAAGGTTTAATAAGACCTTAAGGATATTTCCTGTCAGGATAAGGCCATGCAATGAATCATGTTTGATCAAATACATATATGCATTTGATAAAAAGGCTACATATTACTTAAGAGACAAGAACCCTACCAATTTGAGGAAAGCATTCACTATGGACCTAGAAATAGAAAATAATATCAAGACAATAGGAAAACATCCTAAGAGGGATTGTGTGAAGCTGATTAACCCAAAAAAACCTCAGACAAGCAAGGCAGCTGATTTGGAAGAAGTTGTCAAGATTTTGGCAGGGGTTGTCAAAGAAATATCCTACAAACTAGCTCAAGATGAGAAAGGAGTTGGGAAGAGCTCACAAGAACAACGCAAGAAACAAGGCCAAGACAAATTTAAAAATCATCAAAGAACTGATGACAGAGGCAAGGGACCTATTGGATTTAGAAATAGGTAGTCCCAAGGAAGAGAAAGTAGAATGGTGCCTGATCCTTTAGCTGCTAGAGTTACTGTTTTGGAAGAAACATAAGTCATTAATTGGTGTGACAAATTTTCATGCCCCATGCTCCTTATTAAGAAGATAAACAAGAATAAGAAGAAGCTAATGATGACAATGATGATGTTGTTTACATGATGGGATGCTCCACTAGCTCACAACAAGGGGCAACCTCAACTGAGGTGATGAGTGCTAGAAATACTGCCACTTTTTGGGACTTTAGTCATAGGGTACCTATTCTTCCTCTCTATCATACTTTAGAAGTAGATGATGTACAAGCTTTTGAATTTCCCAATAATCACTTTGAATATTTAAGGGCTTTAATGATAAAAAATTATGATGGAGGAATCCCATCTGAGGAAGATAGGCAGTTGTTGAAGAATGTTGTTGTGGCTAAAGAGAAAGAATATAACACAAGAAGTAAGGTTGTCAAAGGTGCAGGGCCCCAAGCCAAGCCAAAATCTCCCCTACTTTCAAACATTCCTAAAGGGGCTCCTAAAAAAGATGTACCTACCAAAGGCCCTGTAGTTCCAGGAAAAACTCACACCCCTCCTCATACTCAGGTTATGAAGAGTCTTGTACCTCCTAATGAGTGTATTAGCCTTTCTTCCAATGTTTCCTTGCCCAAGAATGTCCCATATGACATTGCTCAAGTTTTGAGTCAAATCAATGTCTTTGTTCCAATTATTGAGTTGTTTAGGATTCCTGAGCACAAGAGGAGAGCATTTAATAATTTGAGACACCATTAGCATCATAAGAGCTAGCTGAACCACCTAAGGTATATCTAGGAATCATCTTTGGTAGAATCTCTACTGAGTGTGGATCCATTCTTCACCACTCTGATCATCAAGGATAGGCTGATCCACAACTGTATGTTTGACTCAGGGGCATCAAGCAATGGCATGCCTTTAGAGGTCATGAATGAGCTGAATATTAAAGTAACAGTAGCCTATGGGAAGTGCACTGCAATGGAATCCAGAGAAGTGCCAATAGTGGGATGTGTGAAGGACTTGGTGGTGCAACTTGTAGCCTACCTAGGTAAAAATTTAAAACTTGATGTTGTCATAGTTGATTGCCCAGCCAAGTGGGGTATGTTGCTATCAATAAAATGGGCTGCAAGTTTTTGTGGGAGTGTCTAAATGGACATGTCTTATGCCACCATCCTAGTTGAGGGCAACCTTGTCAGGTTGTATGCGGAGAAGAAAATTTTGCACCTTATTAAGGATCCAAACAATGCGTCATATGAAGTATTGTACACAAATGTTGATGCTAAAAAATTTGTGGGATTTTCTGAGGGAAAAGAGCACAAAATTGAGGATTCTAAGTGTCTTGAGCATGAAGGATGTCCTTAGACCCTGTTTTTTGATGGAGCTTGCTCCAAATTTAGAAATGGTGTCGGTGTTGTTTTGATTTCTCCAAGCTAGGAAAGGTTCTTTTTTTCCTTCAAACTTAACTTTAAGTGCACTAACAACATTGTTGAGTATGAGGCACTTTTGTTAGGTTTAAGAATTGCTTAGAAGTATGGTGTTAGGGAAATCATTACCAAAGGATACTTAGAGTTAGTTGTCAAGAAAATCAGAAAAATGTATACCATAAAGAATCAACGAATGAAGCAATATAAACATGCATTTTGGGACTTCATTGAGATGTTTGACTCCTTCAACATAGTGCATCACGAGAGAAATTTCAATGACTTGGCAGACAAGCTTGCAATGTTGGGGTCCTGATTTGACAATTTTGTAATGTCTCCTCATTGTGAATATGAGGTCGAGGTATTAACCAGACCCTCTATCCCCGACAATCTAAAACACTAGTAGGTTTTTTATGATGATGCTCAGATCAGAAGGTTCCTACAAACTAGTGGAGAGTTTGCTGATCAAAACATTGATTGGGAGCCCTTGGTATGTACAATAGAAGGAAAATAAACACTATTTGGCAAGGGCATCATCTAACTAAAGACCAACACCATTCCTAGGGGGCTGGTTGCTCTTGAGTCCAATTTTGATAATACTGACTGCATTATTAATAGATGCATGGCAGCCTTAACGGATACTGAGGAGCATGGCCTTGGCATGAATGAGAAGCCAAGGAATATTTGGTTAGGCAACAATCTCAGCAAAGAGGAAAAGCATTCATACATCCTATTGTTGAAGAAGTACCAAGACTTCCTGGCTTGGACCTATTTTGAGCTCAAAGCATACAGAGAAGACCTATTCTAGCATGAGATTCCCTTGGAGCCCAATGTAAAACCATTCAGGTAGAAGCAGAGGCCAATTAATCCTCTATTATCTCTCAAAATGCAAGAGGAGCTGAAGAAGCTAAGAGATGGAGGAATTATCTAGCCCACAAGGTATTCTTCTTGGGTTTCCAACTTAGTGCCAGTAAAAAAGAAGAATGGTGACATCAGGCTGTGTGTAGACTTCAGGAATTTGAACAAGGCTTCAATGAAGAAAACATATCCTTTACCTAACATGGAACACATGCTATAGATGGTGATTGGTTCTAAGTGTCTTTCTACTTTAGATGGTTTCTCTAGTTATAACCAAGTCATGGTAAAAGAATAAGAAAGGATAAAGACAACCTTCACTACTCCATGGGGAACATATGTGTATGTCAGGATGCCCTTTGGTCTAATGAATGCTGGAGCCACTATTTCAAAGAGCAATGGATGTTGCTTTTGTTGGTTACATCAATAAGTTTATTGTTGTCTACCAAGATGATGTAATAGTATTTTAAAGAAAGAGAAGTGACCATTTGCTGCACTTAGAAAAAATGATGATCAGATGTAGGGGATATGGCATTTCACTCGATCCAAAGAAATGCCACTTTTGAGTGCAAAAGCCAAAATTGCTTGGTCACATTGTGTCACAAGGAGTGATTATTGATCTAGAGAGAGTGGAGGCCATCAGAAAAGTCCCAATTCCAATAACCAAGAAAGGAATTTAGTCCTTCTTTGGGGAGATAAACTTCATTAGAAGGTTTATATCAAACTTTGCTAAGTTGGCCATCCCAATAAATTCCTTACTAAAGAAGGACCAAGTCATTAGATGGGAGGAGGCTGCCATCCAAGATTTTAATGGAATCAAAGAGGCATTGAAGCATGCCCCTGTTTTGGCAGCCCCAGAATATCAGAAAAATTTCCAACTATTTTCCTTTGCTTTAGAAAACACTATTTCTTCTTTCCTGGTGCAGAAGGATGATCAAGGAGATGAGAGGCCAATTTCCTTTTCAGTAAGGCATTGCAAGGGGTAGAACTGAAATACACAATTATAGAAAAGGAGGCATTTTCCTTGGTCAAAGCAATAAAGGTCTTCAGGCCTTATATTTTAAGTTCAAAAGTTGTTGCTTATGTTCCCCATACCATGGTAAAGGACATCTTGTCAGAAATGGAAACCTCAAACAAAAGATGTAGATGGGTGAACAAGTTACAAGAGTATGATATGGACATCCAAACCACGAAGTTAGTGAGAGGTTTGGGGTTAGATAAGATCATGGATGAGAGAGACTTGTAGACCATTGAGGTAAATGAGGTTGAAGAAGAAAGGGCAGTTGTTTTTGAAAGATTGATAATTTTTGAGTGGTACAAGGATGTGATGTTCTATCTCAGACACTTAAACTACCCTGAGCATTTGAATAAGAACCAGAAAAGAGCTCTTAAGTTGGCTTCCTAGAAATATGTCATTACTAATTTTGGGTTAGCATGGAAGAACCTAGAGGGAGTCCTGTTAAGATGCATCACTGAAGATGAAGCACCCAAAATAATTGTTAATCTCCATGGAGGATTTTGTGAGGGGCACATTACTGCAAGATTCAAAACACATAAGATCCTAAGGGCTGGTTATTGGTGGCCAACTCTTTTCAAGGATGCAGCCATGTTGGTCAGAAGATGTGAGAGTTTCCAGTGGTTCTCTGGAAGACTGAAAGCTTCAGGCTCCCTGCCTTTCCATCCTGTGTCAATTGAAGCCCCATTCAAGCAATGGGGAATGGATTTTATTGGTGAGATTTCACACCCTTCAAGTGTTTTCCATAAATGGACTCTTGTAGCCACTAATTACTTTACCAAGTGGGTGGAGGAAATCCCCACCAAGAAGGCTACACACCAAGTTTTCATGTGATTTTTTGTTAAACCATATTATTTGTAGGTTTGGAGTACTAGTCAAAATCATAGTTGATAATGTCATGAGTTTCAGGGCTAAACCTCTGGTGGCAATGTGCAAAGGAATATGAGATCAATTTGACATATGCCTCTAATTATAATCCCCAAGGGAATGGACAAGCTAAGTCAATTAATAAGAACTTGCTGAAGATTCATCAAAAGAACATCTGGAACAGAACAAGAGGAAGGTGGTGTGAACAGTTGAAGTTTGTTTTTTGGGCTGATAGAATCACTGTTAAAAGAGCCACTGGAAAGGAGTCCATTTGAGTTGGTATATGGAACTCAGGCCTTGCTACCTCCTGCATATGCAATTTTCCTCATACCAGTTCATTCAACAGCTAGAAGATCCAAGGGGTAAGTCCTTATGCTGCTCACATTAACCAGATTGTTGAACTTGATGAAGAGAGGAGGGCATCCCACCAGAGGCATATCAAAGTTCAGAGAAAAGCTAAAGAAACTGTTTGACAAGAAGGTTACCCCCAAATCCTTCAATATTTGAGATCTTGTGCTAATGTGGGATAGAAAACATGAGGATAAGGGAAAGCATGGCAGGTTTGACTCATTATGGATGGTCCCTTACTCCATTGATATCAGAATTGGTGAACACACCTTCTTCTTCAAGGATTTAGACGGTGAATTGCTCGAACTTGCCTGTTAATGGCATGCAACTAAAGAATTTACTTGGATTGATTCCCTCTGAATCAAGGTAAAAACCTCTTGTACAATGTATAGTTTTTTGTTTGTTTCCTATTTTTTGTGTTTTGGTTCGTTTTGGTCCTTGGTGACCTGTTTTGCTTGGCTTCTCTATTCATTTTTGGAGATGGCTTCTATTTCTCTTCTCTGTGAAGATGAATCTGCTCGCCCAATGGATATTTTGGCACTTGGTCTACTTTTGTTCTTGTGGCACTCGATAGGGAGTCCCCATCCCTGAGTCGGAGCCAATGTTGGTGCTCAATATAGTCTCACCCCATTTGTGCCTTTCAAATTTTATTGATTTACAGACCTCTATTCATTTTATCCTTCCACATGTTGTGCTTGGTTGGTATTTTTCCATTTTTAATCAGTTCCTGGGTCGAGGATCACACATGGGTTCATATTTGTCTCCTCATTCCTTTGTTCCTCTGGAAAGGCTCAGTATTTTGACTCTCTCATGCTTTGTTCCTTTAAAAAAATTGCATTTTCCGTTCTCTCCATTTTCCACAGTCGGGATTTGTCATCCTTGTTGTTTTTGCCCTAGATGCTTAAAGAAAAATGAGTTGATGTGTCCCTAAAGAGTGTATTTGAGTCTTGCAACATTTCTAAAATCTTTTCCTTGAAGAAAATTTCATTTTCAGGCTCAAATGAACATTTTTCTGTATTGTATGGTTTGACAGGTGTTTCTCCCATTCAAATTTGCATACTTGCATTAACAGGAAGACGTGGCATCCTTTGGTTGGATGCGATTTGGCCAGACACTTCAAAAATTCTATGAAAAATCCTCAACTTTAAAATGTATCCACTTGGAGGAACGACTCTCATTTGAAAATTTACCTTTTGGTTTGGCTTAGAAATAGCACCGGGTGGACACGTGGAGGGTTGGCAGGATAGAGACACATGGAGGCTTCCACTAGATTTCCCATACTTAGCTTCTTTTCAAAAAAAAAAATTGCGAAGTCCAAGATACGTGGAGGAACAACGTTCATTTGATGATTTACTTTTGGGTTTGGCCTTGGAGTAGCATCAGGAAGACTCGTGGAGGTCTCCACTACCTTTCTCAGAATTAGACAGATTTTTATGTAGCTAGATACAGTTTGGTAGAAAAGGGACATGTGGCGAGCCCGCGCTCGTTTAGAGTCTTAAACTTGGACACCAATTTGAAGTAGCACCATGCGGACACGTGGATCACTTCGCTCACTTTGTATATTTTCTTGGACTTTTCAATGGTCAAGGGAGACTTCCTCAGAGCTCGAAAAGTGGTGCCTTCTGCTAAGTTTGAAGCCTTCAAACAATTTTTTGCCAGAGTAGGACACATGGCAAGCCAGCGCTCGTTCGGGGTCTCAAATTTTGGGAACCATCTCAAGGTGTGCCATGGTGACACATGGCATTTTGAAAAGTCATAGGCGGGGAAGTGTACCATCAGAGGAAACTTAAACCTTTTTCCTCTTTATCTCAAAGGGTTAAAATATAAAAAATGGCCAGCAAGCTCGATAAAGGAAAAAGTCAAAATATGTTTCTGGTCAAAGAGGCGGGAAGGCAGATCATCAGGGACAACTTGGAAATTTTTCCTCTTGTACTCAAATGACTCAAAGTATAAAAAAAAACCCGAGGGCCCGATGGAAAAGGTCAAAGCTTGCTCCAGTCAATGATGGAGGTAAGGGTTTTCGAAGGAAAAGTGAAAAAAAATTCCTTTGAGGGAAAAAGTGTTAAAGGCATAAAAGGACCCGTGGTTCCGCTGGGACCCACATCATAAACTTGAAGCGGAAGGGTGGGGCTACGGGGGAAACTTGAAAATTTTTCCTTTTTCCAAAAAATAGTCAAATGGCAGGATTTTTTCGCAGTTCGTTTGGGACCCACCTCAGGACATGTGTTAGGCCCATTTTCAAAAGCAGAGGTGCAGAGCAAAATGTAACATTTTTACATTTTTTCAAAGAGTCAGGAAAAATGTCAAAAGGAAGCCCCCAAGCCCATTTTTGGATCTTCCACGTGGAGGGCTCAAATTCAAATCAAAGATTAATGGCAGTTGTGCATCTAATCTATTTTTCCCCCCATTTTTATTGTAAATTTCCTAGAAGTGCGAGTCTTCATGATTTCTTGCTATTTTCTACATGCTAAACAGAGGGGTGAGTTAATTTTGATATCTAGAGTTTGGTGGGAGAAATCTGGAGCTGTCTTTTGCAATTAAAATGGTCTAACTTTCATGCCCGATCGGATTTTTTTTAATTCTCCTAAGCACGCAAGGAGCCAAATTTGAAAGATTTTGGGTGGAGGTGGTTGGAAAATTGAAGAAAGAGTAATATACCATGGAAGGAGTTGAATGCGGGAGCTACTTGATGAGATCTTCCCCCTCAAGCACCTGGAGACTTTTGCAGATCTATTTTTGCGAATCACGAAAGAATCATGGTGAGCACTGGAGCATTTAAATTTTTTGTCTTTTAGGAGGAAGGGGATTTATTGCAAAGGTTATAAATGGCACGAATTTTTCGTGCAAATGGTTGGAAGTTGGAGGTCAGAGTGCTAGAGGTCAAAGAAAGTTCCCAAGAGGAAAATTTGACTAAGCTTGTCTTTTGAGAATCCATCTGAGAAACTAGGTTATCTCTTTTTGTATTAAGTTTTATTTTGTCAATGTGGTTGCAAGTGTACATCTATTGACGAGATCTGAGATTGTTCTGTGAAACTCTCCCCTACTAATAGACTCAATCAAATTTGAGTTATTTTTTTGTTCTCTTGAGCAAAATGTGTTTGTTTTATTTCTGAATGTCTGCAAGTAGTTTTTCTTATTTCTCTTGCAATCTTGTATTAAAATTTGATTCAATAACACAAGCCTCAATCCTTGTGACAGTTTAGTGGCATCTACAATTCCATTTCTCAGAAGAGCTTTCATTTGGGGAATGGAATAAATGATTTAAAATCACTTTTCTCTCATCTATTGACAGAGATTGTCTGTAAGCCTCTGGGTGTACCTTAGGCATGAGTTGTCTTAGACCTTAGTGCTATGTTGGGTTTTCTAACTCAAGACTTCGTGATAGAATCTTAGAGATTGTGTGAAAGAATGATAATTTGGGCCTCCATTGAAGCACATATTCTAGTCGAAGAAACATTTTAGCTATTCTATGGCATTTTGTTACAAGTCTGACTTTCCATTTTGTAAGGTTCCTCAAGGATCTGGTGAATCTAGCTTCACCTTGCCCAACCTCCCACCAAAAATTCATTTAACAACAACTAATCCTACCCATAATACCCTTGTTTTTCATGTGTGTACACGAATGCATAATCTATGTCACCAAAACATGCAGATGCAATCAGGGTCTCAAATGTCTTTAGTAACCTTTTCCTTGTACTGAAGATATCCCCATAATCTGGAAGTGACAACTAGTGAGAGTCAGATTTGGTTTGTTGAGCATATTTTCCCCAAGGCCTTGTCCATAAAATTTATGTAAGAGAAAGGTATCTGTATCTCCTTTCAAATAACAGAGGTTACAAAATAGGTTCTCTTACCTTGGTTGAAAGGCACAACCTAAAATAGTTAGGATCAGATCACATCCTTTTAAATGTGCTACCCACTCCCTTCAAATATTGAGTGCCAACAAGTCAGATAGATTGTTTCCCTAACTAAAAAATGACATACATGATTTTCTATCTACTTATGAGTGTCCTGTCTAGTCCATGATGTTGCTCGGTCTTTGAAGGAGGTTAAATTTGGGTACTAACACCACCCATCCAAATACGAGTGTCAAAGACCGCCGCTGCAAAACCATATGTTTTCTCCTCCACACTCACGCTTTGTTTCCACCATGTTTCCTTACCACGTTGGTCAATTTTTGGGTCTTATTATTGATCAATCTTTGACTTGTTTTATCTCAAGCATACGGTGTCCATTTTTCACATTCTAGGTACCGACAGAATGCTCTACCACTCTATCATGGTTTAGGGAGATATAAAGAACTCGTAACATACAAAAATTTCCTCCGAATCATTTTTGTCATTAAATCCTTCAGAGAAAATTCCATTTCTTCTACAACACACCATCACATTCATAAGCTAGGGCATGAGCATTGATTTGTCCTTTATTTCAGGTAGGTGGAGATCATTGAGCATTTTGAAAAAATGAACTACATTTTCATTCTGTTCCTCCCAAGATCTCATTGGTTTGCTTCAAAACTTTGAGAAATTATGTGCTTCTTGATGCCAAAACGAAGCTCTCGGAGGGACGAAGCGAATGCAACAAATCAACAAGAGAATGTAGCAATTAGATGATTGATGGCTTATTTTAAAGGGAAATCTCTACAATGGTACATAGGCTTAACAATGAATTCCATATCCCCTTGGGATATGATTTTGTAGAAGATCTTTACAACTATTTCAAGAAGACAAGTCAGACCATTTATCTTTGTTGCAGGATCTAACATAGAAAATAGAGCACCACATGAGCTAATGACTGATTTCAATATCAAATTTTAGAGGGTTTGTCATAAAATCCCACAACCAGTAATACCTACACCCAAATATACTTTTCTCTATCATCTAATGGATTTAAATAGTGACATCTCTAGAATCAAGTGTAACAACAAACACAATGTCCAAATGGAGGAAAATGCAGTCAAGTATCCAACCTCTTACTTCATCGATTTCGCATCCCCAACTCAAGCAACATGACGGTGAACCAGATACATAATGGGTAGTTGAATCACAACATTCAGCGATAGTAGAGTTGGTGGTTGTGTTGGTATCCAATTTTAATCTCCTTCACAACTTGCACATCATCATGAATTTTCACAAGACACTCAAGAGTAGATAGATGGTTTGTGTGTCGTTTTTAGCCAGGGATCACACCTATCTGCTTGTTTGCATTCAAGATTAGAGGGAGTGGATAGCACCTTTAGAAGGATCTTGATCTGATCCTCACTAGTTTAGGTTGTGCCTATCAACCAAGGTCAGAGAACCTATATTGTAGCCCTTGTATGGTAAGGAGGTGGATATATCCTTATATTTTGCATATGATGAAGAAGATGGCCTTGGAAAACATGATCAAGTATCCATTATTCAAACTCAAAGGAGATTTCACTACTAAATGATGGAAATGCTTTCAAAACAAGGCTAAGGTTGCTGAAGACATGCTGAAACCCTAATATACCTTGTGTATTTTTGTGAAAGGATTGTATTCTTTTGTTGACACACAATGCAATGCAGGGGTAGTATCAGTAGGATGAGTTAGTTTGAAATGAAATTTTGTGGGAGATGTTAGGATAAGACTAGTTAGGAATCACCAACTTCTTTGAGAACCTTTGCAAGAGATTTGCAACACCAAGACAACAGAGATGTTTCAATGAGTTTGAAATACTCCTTCAACTAGGATGTGTGCACCAAATGGAGGCCCAAATCTGCACTATTCCACACAACCTTTGATAAACTGCCAGAAAATCTTGAAGCCAAATACCAAAAAAGCATCTATAAATCCTTATTTGATCATGACGTAAGGTACACCCAAAGGTTTACAAACACCCTCAATGTTCAAGGACAGTAAAATGAATTTAAATCTGTTTATTCTCCATCAAATGAATGCTCTTCTGAATGAAAGATTGTAGATGCCATTAAACTCTCTACAAGAAATGAGACCATGTATGATCAATGAAGATCCCACACACAAGATTACAACATGAGCAACAAACACAAACTAAAAACATTATGAAACCAAAGCATGTACAAATTTTTCCAAGAGATGAAACCAAGTAATCTAGAAAATTGATCAAATGCATCAGCAGGGGAATTTTATTTAGACAATCTCAGAGCTCGTTGATGGGTTTACAACTGAAACCAACTCAACATGATGGAATTTGATAAAATATGAAATTTAAAAGGCTCTTAGCCGGTTTCTTCAAAAGAAATGGACTACTTCCAATTTTCCTCGTGAAAATTCTTAGTCTCTTTCTCCAAAAAAATCTCTCTAGAGTTCTCCTCCTTTACAAATGCTTCAAAAATACATTTATACCTTATACCAACTTGGAACCTTGCATCCCAAGGAAATAATATGCTTAGGGATCAAATTTGTTATAAGAAACCTTATCCATTTGTGAAAATGACATCAAATTGTAAAACAGCTCGCATATTGCCAGGGATGAATAAAAAGTTTAAAGTATTACATGAATTTGGATCCCTATCCATCCCAGGGTCACATTTTTTTCATTTAAGTATGCCAACATGCGTTTGTAGTCATTTTCACCATTTACCTTCATCATTTTTTTACCTCTGCAACTTTAATTTTCACTTTTCACGTTTTTGCACGGGCCTGAATAAATTTTTTTTATCAAAAACACCATACGACACCGAATCAGCTAATAAAAACGATGCCATTACATTCAGAAGGCTGAGGGGATGTGAAATCATATAAAATTTCATGCAATTCAATGAAGAATCGATGCATCCAAGCATCTTGGAGCCCCATGGTGGCGAGAAACGAAGAACACTTAGCAACCATTGATTAAATCAACTTTAAATATTTTCCCTCCACGTGTCTGATGGGATTCCACACACATAAGCCAAAATTACCTTTTTTGAATCCTGATAGGGCTAGACACGTGTCCTAAAACAATTGGACCGGGCCCATATACTTAAAAATGCGTTTTAAATATTTTTAAACCTTGGGAAAATTTTGAAAATTTTCCCCGCGGGCCCGAACACCCGCTTTTTCCCCGCCACGTGTCACTGTCCCATTCGCTGTGGAGCCGACCCTTCCATTTTTCCTTCAACCCTCCATGAGCACAAAAACCTCTTGTGGGCCCGCGCTCCCCTTTTCCCCCTTTGAAATGTGCCATGTGTCACCACTTGATTGGATGCGAGGGGACACCTTCAACTTTTCCCGTCGGGGCCATGGACAAATTTTTGGTTTTGAGATTTTTCACCAAAATTTGTAAATTTTTCCATTTTCTCTCCGCACTCCAAATCTCCACCAAATTTTGGACATGTGTCCTCCTCCAATTGGTCATGGGCTCTCGGGCCAAATTTTTAACTTCAACATTTTGAAGCTAAAAACTTCAAAATCTTCAAAGCCCCCACCCGTCCATGCTAACTCATCTGGACACATGTCCACTTCTCATTGGATGTGGGCCTTTCGGTCCAAAATTTCCTTCAATCCTCCAGAAATGCCAAATTCTTTGCCATATTTTAGACATGTGTCCTCTTTTCATTAGTGGCAGGACTTCGGCCTTAAAATTTTCTTTTTACCCTTTGAAGTTAAAAAACTTCAAATTCCTCCGAACCTCCGCCCCTCCATTTCATCCCTTTGCATACGTGTCACTTTGTGATTTGTTGCAAGCCTTCAAGCAGAAATTTGACTTTGAGATTTTTCCTCCAAAGGCAAAAATCCCAAAAACATCCCGAACCCCGCTTCTCCTTGGCTCCCCTAGACACGTGTCCTCATCTCATTGGGTGCGGGCCCTCGGGTCAAAATTTTCCCCTGACATCTTGAGCCAAAAAAACATCAAAATTTTCAAAGTCCCTTGCCTCTCCACCTATCCTCTGAGCCACGTGTCATCATACCATTCACTGTAGGCCTTCGGGCAAAAATTTAATTTTAAGAAATTTTCCAAAATGGAAGAAAAATTCCTAAGTGCGGCCCGCCACCCATCGATCCATCAACCAATCAAATCGTGCCACATAGGCACATCACTGTAGCACTGCGAGGCCGCAGATTTTTTTTTCCTTTTGCAAAAAACTCAAAAATGACAAGTTAGTAATGTTTTCCTGCACATCCCCAACCAATAGGAGCCTGCCACATCAGCATAAAGGTTGCAATGATAAATTTGACGGCCCAAGAGTTCGTCAAAACGTGAAAAATATAGGGAATTCCTTAGAAACCAATTTTTTTGACAGGGAAGGTAAATTTCTTGGTTTTGAATCGATTGAATCACGTTTTATCATCAATTTCAGCCTGGGGATTAGGATTTCAACTTCTAGAAACTCAGATTCAATCCATTTCGAGTTTTTACACAATTTTGACAAAGGGAAAATGACTCGGCCCAAAAAAATGAAGAAATTAGGGCACAAATGGGGGGGAACATGGATTTTGTTTCAAAATGGGGCAGAATAACAACATTGAGGGCATTTTGAAGGCATTCAACTGGATAAAACGAGTTGCAGATCACCCACTTGAGCAAATGAAATGTTTCTTGACAAATTGGGCATGGAAAATTAGAGAAAATTGTGTAAAGTGAATATTTGCACCAACATGTTGAATCACAACATTCACCAATGTCAGATGCATCATCTGTTAGCAAATTTGCGATCACCTCTTTGCACAAATGTAATAGATGATATGGACATTTTTTTTGTGTTAATAAGCCTCTAAATTACTTTTATTGACCTATTATCCTGAATTCACCACTCGAGGTAATTTGGATAACCTGCATAATTTCTTCAGGTTTGAGTGAGTATAATTGGTTCGAGACCCTAAAATCAGGTTTTGGGGGTCCCTTTTGCTCTTCTATAACTTCCATATCCAAGGAAGAAATTCAAGGAGTTTAAAAAATTTGCAAAAATTTGAAAAAATGGATTTTTTTAATGTATTATAGAAAATGTGAAAGTTTTTTTCCTAGGCCACACAAGTTCAACTGGGACAGTCAGGACCCAAAAAGGTGAAAAATCCGAAATGCAAAGGAAACAGTGTACTACGGGTTTTTCAGAAAAAAGTGTCCCTGGCCACACAAGTTCAACCAGGAGAGTCGTGACCTAAAAAGGTGAAATAGCTGAAATACAAAGGAATCAGGTAAGGCAGAAAAAATTATCTCAGGCGGTCTACGGAATAGTTGGGAAATTGGGATGCATAGGACCCGAAAACCCAAAATTGTCGCAGGAAAGTGGGATGCGGGAAAAGCGGAGGTCAACAACCCCGATGACCCGGTCAACAACGAGACAGTTGGGACAGGAAAGCCCGAATCGGGAGATATGGAGAAAGGAGGCCCATACCTTCTGAGTACGTGTGGGACATGAGTTCCT
This sequence comes from Taxus chinensis, assembly GCA_019776745.2. Classification (NCBI taxonomy): domain Eukaryota; kingdom Viridiplantae; phylum Streptophyta; class Pinopsida; order Cupressales; family Taxaceae; genus Taxus; species Taxus chinensis. The sequence goes on along the minus strand of CM034151.1, from coordinate 868,386,500 downwards.
TGAAAACCTGCAATATCCACAATACAAAGGAAAAACTGATGTCTGACCTCCAAACTTCAAACGATCACAACTTTTGACCCAGAGCTCCGATTTTCATGAAATTTGACTTTCTGGAACGGGCATATGAAACATATTCATGAAATTTTCTTTAATGAGGGTAGGTATATGAAAATAAAATAAATATCTTCAGCTCCATTTAATTAAATACCAAGTCTTGCTAAACGAGAGAAATCCTTGGCAAACGCAAAATACCTGCCCACACTCAGAATTCCATATCTTTTGCAATTCTCAACAAAAATGCACAAAATTGGTACCCTTGGAATTTTGGTTCAGAGACCGACACACATAAATCAATAAATCTGGAATTTGATGAATAATTTATGGATATTTTTCTTAAAAAGTGGCTAGGTTCATAACAGTGTTTTATTTGGTAGTTGGGATGCATTCAATGAAGCATGTGCAGAAATTTCTCAGTGCTACAAGTTATGGGATAGTGTGGGGGACATTTTGCAAGAAACATACCATAATTTCAATCCATTTATGATATATTACAAGTGGTGGGAAGTCATATTTCAGGATTTTCATTTTCTCTCTCTTTCTCTCTCCTTTCAGATTTCTATAAATTGGAGTGTTGGGCTCATTGTAAAGGAGAGATAGTTTTTAGGTAGAAAAACTTTATCAAATTGGTTTTTTGAAGCCAATGTTTTGCAGTCCATTATAGTGGACTCCTTCCATGGTGATTCATTCCCTTATTTTGTAATAGATTGAACTGTGCATATCAATGAAGTAATAAATACAAGTTTGTGGATGTATCTTCCCTTACTATGTTTGTTTGCATTCTCCTTTCCTCTCCAATCTCATTGCATATATGTTGTGTCTATTTATGCTCTTGGAGGTATTAATTATTATTGTGTATGTTTGAAACATTGTTGTGAATGCATTTTTCTAGACTTTGGAGAACTGTTATCACCCCTTCTAGTATGCACTTTGCTTCTATTTTTCACACATTGGATACTATTCTCACACACTCCTTTTCTGGTGTATCACCACTTTAGCGTAGGAATTTTTTTCATGCACTTTATCTCTCTCTCTCTCTCCCTGGTCCCTTGGAAAGATAGATTAGGACAAGATATTTTTGTTTACATTAGAGTAGATTGTGGCAGGTAGTTTAGGAGCAAGAACTAACTTTATCTAGAGGTCTATCTCAAGTAGCAAGTCCCACAACTTGGAGATAGCACCCATGTTATCCAGTCACATTGTGAGCTCCAACACACACACTTGTGTAAACCATAGGGTGTTGTGATTCAGTGATAACATGACCTTTGTTTATTAAGTTTCTTATTTTCTTGTTCTCTTATTTTAGACTGTGACTAGGGAAAAGTTGTAAAGTAATGCTGGTTAGTTAATAGTTAAGCCAAGAACATTGATACTTATTTTTGAAACTCTTTAAATTTCATTTGTGGGATTTTTATGAAAATAGACAGAGGAATATGATTTTTCAACTTCAAAATGTCCAACATTATCTCTCATCTTGTAATGCTATTAATTATGAACTTTTTAAGGAACTCGAGAATAAAGAACACATCCATAGTCAACATCCACACCAGTGTTTTAGATTCTCATTCAGTCGCTAAATTTTCATAGAAACTTCTGATCTCTATTGGAATATGCATGCGTAATTTCTCCCATAGTTTTTTAGGGAAGCTAGGTTTAGCTTTAACATGCGTTGATAGTTTAGATAAGTCTAGTTTAATCTTATTATTAGATAAAGATAAATAAAACAAAAGAATTATGTTTTAAAGGATACACAACATGCGTTGGAATTAGAGGACTTTAGTTCTTTTTTGGGAAGATTTTTTTAAATTTATTTGTTGTTTTTAGAAGAATTATTTTTTATAGTGTGAAGAAATTGTAATTCCTATAGATGAGTGTAGTTGAATAACAGAGGCATATATAGATGTAGATATAGTGTTGCACACACACAAATCTGAATTTGAAGAGTTGAAGCTCTATGAAAAAAGAGAAGAAATAAATAATTTAAGCACAAAAGTGTTTTTTAGAGTGAATACTTTATTTTTTATTTATGTTTTATTTTATTCTATGCTTTGTTGTTTGTTGTTTAAGACTGCTAATTTCTACAAATTGGTATCAGAGAAAGGTTTTTATAGTAATTTATCAAATTGGCACGCAATTATGGCTTCTACATCCATTGCATATTTATCAGGTTTATAGACACTGCAATTTATAGGAAATAATTATGAGTATTAGTCACTAACAATGAAGGCGTTATTCAGATCATATGATGTGTGAGAGTTTGTACAGAATGGGTACACAGAGCCTTTAGATGCAGTAACATCTACTGCACTCTCACAAACAAATAAATATAATTTAAATAATTAAAATACAAATATGGAAAATCTCTTTTCTATATTCATGAAGCCATGCATGAAATCATCCTTCCCAGAGTGAAAATAGTTAGTAAAACAAAAATAACATGGGACACTCTGCAAGTTACGTATAAAAGTAAGGAGAAAGTAACAACTGTCAAACTATATTTACTTTGAAGAGATTTTGAAAATATGTCAATTCAAGGTTTAGATTCCGTAGCATCATTCTTTACCTATGTATTTGGCCTACTCAATCAAATTAAATTCCATGGTGAAAGTATTGAATACAAAAGGATTATTGAAAAATTGCTTAGGAATTTTCTTACAAAATTTGATCCTTTAGTAGTTGTTATTGAATAAAGTAAGGATGCAAGTTTGTTTTCAATTGATCAGTTGCATGCATCACTAATAAATCATGAATAGAGGTTGAATAGATCACATACAATTATAGATTAAGTTTTTTCATCTCAAACATCAGGAATTAGTGGAAGAGGAAGAAGAAGATTCATATTTAGAGGTAGATGAAGAAGTTCATCTAGAGGATGCAACATTAGCTCATCAAAATTAAGTGGAAGATGAAATAGTCAAGAACATAATCATAATCAGTTTTCTAGTCCGAGAGAGGATAAGTCTTATGTACAGTGTCATTATTGTAAGAAGTATGGGCACTATGCTTGTGATTGCAAGAAAACGTAGTATGATCAGAAAAGGTAGAATCAAAATTAGGTTGGAAGCACTACTACAAGCTCCATGTTTATTATATGCACAAGTATTGCTCAAGTAATACCTTCTTTTTCGCATATTGAGTGTAATTTTTCACAAGAGATTCCCTTTGATGTATGGTATTTGGATTCGTATTGCAATAATCACATGTCATGTAACTTAGATTTATTTTCCAATTTGGATGTGTCATTGAAGTCTAATGTTACTCTTGGGAACAATAATGCAGTGTCTATAAAAGGAAAAAGGAACAATTTGTATTCTAATTAACAATGGGAAGAAAAATATTATGCCTGATGTTTACTATGTTGCAGGTTTGAACCACAATTGTATGAGTATTGGACAACTAGTACAAAAGGGGTACAAAGTTTATATTGAAGATAATGAGAGCGTAATTGTGGCCAAATATCCTATCACTCAATTGATTGCAAAAGATAAGATGAGAAGCAATATAATATTTCCATTGAGATTACAACTAGGAAAAAAAAAGGAAAATGATATCAGTAGTTCAGTTTGTAGCCAAGTCTTGTGCTTAGTCAACTAAGTCCTGCACTAATCCAAATCAGTCTTGTGATGAGTCCTAAGCTCAAGAAAATGAGTCTTGTGATAGTGTAAACAATTCTTGTGCTCAATCGAATGATTCCAACGGTGAGTCTTGTGCTAATAAAAATGAGTCTTACATTAACATAGTTCAGTCCTCTGCTAATACAAATGATTCATACACTAATACATTTGAGTCCCACACTTGAGGAATCCAATAATATTTTCAATCAGTTATGAAAATTGAATCGGGGCTTTGGCATATTAGAATTATACATTTAAATTTTGGAGGTTTGAATTTATTACACAAGAAAATATGGTAAAATGTATGCCCTTGATTCAAAAACCAAAAAGAGTATGTGAAGGTTGTATTTTGGGGAACCAACATAGAGATTCTTTCCCGATTAGAAAAACAACAAGAGGAAGTGTACCAATTGAAATTGTTCACTCATATTTATGTGGTCCTATGAAAACTTCTATTGGAGGTTGTTCATATTTTATGATATTCATTGATGTCTATACACTGAAGACATGGGTATATTTTTTAGGACACAAATCAAATCCTTTTGATATATTTCAGAATTAACACTAAAATATATATGGGATGGTTTTATAGTTAACTTAAATTAATTTCATATCCATATTTATATATGAAAATATATATGCCATGTTTTTAAAGTTAATTTGATATCTAAATTTAAATATGAAAATATATTTGGAATGATTTTACAGTTAATCACATTTTCCTATACTGGATCATCGCCCTCTGCTAATTTCTTCATTACATCTTTCGAAATTCTCTAGTTGCGTTGAAGTTTAATCACACCATAGTAAATTAATTTAATTTGATAACTAAAATTAAATGTGAAAATATATCTTGATTGGTTTTACATTTAATTACATTCTCTTACACTTGATCGTCACCCTCTGCTAATTTCTTCATAAGATCTTTAAAAATTCTCTGGTTGTGAAAAGGTTCAATCACACCATAGTAAATGAATTCAATTTGATATCTAAATTTAAATATGAAAATATATCTGTAATGGTTTTACAATTGATAAAATTCTCTTAAACTAAATCATCGCCTTCTATTAGATTCTTCATAACATCTTCGGCAATTCTCTTGTTTCCCTAAGGTCTGATCACACCATAATAAATGAACCAGGAAGTATATCACATCTCATGAATGTCATTAGCCTAGCGGCTGCGAGGCCAAAGGTGCTTTAAACATTTAAATCTACATAGTTTAATCTTAAAGACATCTTAAAACTAATAAGAACCTAATTCCAAAGAAAAATTAAGCATGGCGGTCACTAGCCCATATAAAATAGAACATGTTTATGTTTTATACCAGTTAACAACAGCTCGGAATTATTTCTCATATCAATGTTGGATACCATAAAATCATTAAACAATTTTTCGTTCTATTCATTAATTTAATTCATGATCAAATATATTGGACTCCAGAAGGAGAATTAACAGATTTCAATATTACATTTTTTGGATTCTAATATTTTGATTTTCAGATTCCAATATATGTGATTTTGGAGTACAATAATTTCCAATATATGTGATTTTGGATTCCAATATATCTGATTCGAGATTCCAATATATGTGATATTGGAATCCAATATGTGCGATTTTGGAGTGCAGAGAATTCCAATATTTAACATTTTGGAATCCAAACTAATAACATTGGACTTCAATATTGGCTATATTTTTTAGCTTCTCAGACGGTAATAAGTCCAAGTTTAGTGAAATAAGCATTATGGGAATATGCTTAACTTGTTTTCGTTAAAGGATGAGTAAAACGGAGAAGTACATAGTGGAGTTTCCACAAGAGTTTTGCTTATATCAGGTAAATAATTCTTATGGTGAGTTGAGGATGAAAAGGAGTGCTACCCCCTAATACCAAAAGAAGTGCATAGAGATTGTGCAAAAGAGGAATAAGTTCTTGTAGGAGTGCAAAAGGTATTCAAAGAGTTCCGAAAAATTGTGACGAAAGAATTGTCACAGGGATTACCGCTAATTCCTAGTATTACTCACAAGATAGACTTGATACCTAGATCTAGTTTTCCATACAAGGTACCATATAAAATGAACCTACAAGAAAATGAAGAAGTTCACAAACAAGTGCAAGAATTGGTTGATAGAGGACTAATGCACAAAAGTTTGAGCCCATGTGCAGTACCAATAGTGTTAACACCAAAGAAGGGGAATGACCTATGTGTGTCGATTTTAGAGCCATAAACAAGATTACCATTAAGCATAGGTTTCCATTACCCATGAAATATTATCTAATGGATTACCTTATTCACATGTGGTACTTTTCCAAGATTGATATGAAGAGTAATTATCACCATTTTTGTATCAAGGAACGAGATGAGAGTAAAATGGAATTCAAAATGAGGTCTTATATGAGTGGTTAGTCATACCATCTAGGTTAACCAATGCCCCAAGTACTTTCATGAGACTAATGAATGAATAATTGAAGCCATTCTTGGGAGAATTTTTGATTGTATATTTGAATGATATACTGGTGTTTAGAAAGACAAAGGAAGAGAACATTGAATTTGTACATAAGGTAATGAAATGCTTGCAAGAAGAGAAGTTTTGGTGAACATAAAAAAGTGTAGTTTTATGTGCAAAGGCTTAGTATACCTAGGTTTTGTAATATTCCAAGAGGGATTGCCAATGGACACAAAAAAGGTGTGTGCAATTATAGAGTGGCCCTCACCAAGAAGTGTGACTGAGGCACATAAATTTCTTGGTTTATTGAGATTCTATAGGAAGTATATAAGGATATTCAAAGGAATATGTGCAACAATCACGAAAGATATGAAGGGAGATTGTAAGGACTTTGTGTTGACCAAAGAGGAAGAGCATAGCTTCTAAGAATTGATGCAAAAGATTAAAGTGCAACTAGTCTTAGGTTGCCAAGTTTTGAGAAGGTATTTCAGGTGGACACTGTTGTGAGTGGAACCGCCATTGGCGTAGTGTTAAGTCAAGAAGGAAGACCCATAGCTTATTTTAGTGAGAAATTGAATGAAGCAAAGAAAATATATTCAAACTACGATAAAGATTTTTATGCTATAATCCATGAGCTAGAGAAGTGGAGACATTATTTGTTTCTGAATTAGTTTATTTTTTACACTAATCATTAGACATTAAAATTCATTAATAAACAAGCAATGTTTGATCAAAGGCACATGAAGTGGGTAGAGTTCCTACAAAGCTATTCATATGTGTTGAAGCACTACATTGGAAAATATAACAAGGTCGTAGACGCGTTGAGCCATAGAGTGTTAGTATTGACACAAATGCATAATGAGGTCATGAGATTTGACGCTGTGAAGAAGTTATATGTGCTAGAAAAGTATTTCATGGAAGCATGGGAGGCATGCAATGAACCGACATGTGTGGATAGAATGCATTGGTTAAACTAGTTTTCCCAAAAAGAAATATTGATCTGAAGATAATAGTTGTGTATACCATAAGGATCAATGTACAAGAATATGATTAGGGAAAAGAACAATGGAGGATTAGGAAGTCACTTTGCAAGTGAAAAAACTTTGGTGCAATTGAGGGGAACAATATTATTGGTCGAAGATGAGAATGGATGTGCACAACTATGTGAAAAGATATAGGTTTTTCTAGTTGGCCAAGGGACGTAAACAAAATATAAGGTTGTATCAACGTTTACCTATGCCAAGGAAATCATGGAAGGACATTAACATGGATTGTTTGCTATGATTTCCAATGAAAAAAGAGGAAATAACTCTATCTTTTTGGTGGTTGATAGATTTTCAAAAATGGATAATTTTATTGCATGCAAAAATACTAGCAATGAGTTGGGTATCACTCTTCTGTTTTCATAAGATGTGATGCGATTTCATGGGTTACTAGTGAATATACTATAGGGCAGGGATAGAAAATTTCTAAGATATTTATGGAGGGATTTATTAAATAAATTAGGAACAAGGATAACTTATGGTTCAACACACCATCCAAAACCTGATGGACAAACGAAAGTAGTGAAGAGAAGCTTATGAAATTTCTTGCGCATTTTAGTAGGAGATAAGCTAGTTCAGTGGGGTGTGATGTCGAAGCAAGAAGAATTTGCGTACAATGACTCTGTTAACATAAGCAGAAGAGCTACCTCATTTCATATTGATTATGGGCTAGGTCTGAGAGGAGTCACAAAGTTGCCCAAGGTAGTGGACAACCAGAGTGTAGAAGCAAAGGAATATGCAGAATACATGCACAAACTACATGAGGAAGGGCACAAGAAATTGGAAAGAATTATTCAAGGTAACAAAGAGTGCATTGATAAAGGACGCAAAGAAAAAGAATTTAAGGAATGATATCAAGTAATGGCACATCTATGGAACGAAAGGTTTCCAAAGGGAACTTACAATATGTTGTAATATAGAAGATTGTGTTGAATGCGTGTAAGTCACAATTTCCCAAGGAATTAGATATCTCTCTAATATTTAATGTTCCAGATTTATACGAGTTCCATGAAGGGGATATTATGGAGCATGAAACTGAGAGACAACATGAATATGTGTTAGAAGATGAAGAAACATTATACTCGAGGAGGTAGCTTCTAGAGGAAAATGCTAAAGAAATTGAGACTATACTAGGCTCGAGGGTGATAAGGAAGATGCACATACAAGAATACAGGGAATATCTAGTGAAGTAGATGGAGTATGCAGAAGAAGATCCAACATGGGTAAGTGTAAAGGAGCTTGATCATCTAGGCCATACTCTCGAGAATGACTCGTTAGACGGGATCTCACTTTTGTTTTACTTTGGATTTTTTATGGAGGAGCATCGCCATGCATATATTTTGATATTTTTGATAACAAAGGACGCGCACAAGTTTTGAATGTTAGATTGTTAGCTTGGACAGTTGTTCGTCCATTTACTAAGATTAGATAATAGTTATCATATTGTTGAGAATGTATTAATTATTTTCTAATTATTGATTTCCTTTAGTGGCACCTTGCAACCAAATTTGTTATGGTTGTTAAGTTGTTATGTATCTCAGCCATCGATTGAGAATCGATCTCAGCCGTTGGTGTTATAATGAGAGTAGTATAAAAGGAGGTCATTAGGAATTCGGAAAGTATAAAATTTTGAGAAGCATTTGGAGTGCTAGAAAATGAGTTTGTAAGTTTGCAAAGATAGAAAATAGTCTTGCAGTGTTAGCAAGGGTTCAGTGATAGCGTTGGGGATAGCAGTGGGTGAATATGAGTGGGAGAAGTTGGGAGATTGTTGAAGTTCTGCCAATAAGAGGAAAGGAATCTTTTTATCTCTTAATTTACTGAAGTTAATATAATTTCTCATCTGTAGAACTGGTTTTCCCTTAGTGTTTTTTTCCAGGGACAATTTGTCTAAAAATATTGTGTTTGTTGTGTTATGTATTTCTTTCTATATTCTTATTAGTGAAGTTGCAGTTGTGTTATTTTTTGATATTAGATGTGAATTAGTTTTCGGCAGTTGAATAATCTATTAATATAGGAGATTAATAATCAATGACTGCAATAGAATTTTCACATGGTATCAGAGCAGTGTTAAGGGTAGAAAAAGGTTTTCCATAGGAAAGAAATTGAGGGTTTCTATAACGTAATTTGATCTCTTTAAATTTCTACTACTTTTATCCTTTGAGATGTCTTCAGTTGGTTTGAGAGATCAGGACAGATTAGATGGTGCCTTAAATTTTGCTATCTGGAAGGCCAGACTTTCTTTATTGTTGAAAGAGAATGGTATAAAGTATTATGTTACCACTATTGTAGTTGTACCTACAGACGCAACACAACTTGCAACATACAAGAAAGAGGATGCCAAGGTGAGGAGGATTTTTCTTGATAGTGTCAAGGATCATATTGTTCCACACATCTCTGAGTTAGGTACAGTGAATAAGATGTGGGATGCAATTCTGAATCTATACCAAAACGCTACCACCAATAGGAAGATGATTCTCAGAGAAAAGTTGAAGAATACTCGGATGAACAAGGGAGAAGATGTTACAAATTACCTCACCAAACTTATACTTGTTAAGGATGAGTTAGCAGTTGTTGGAGATAGCCCTAGCGATGATGAGTTAGTACGGATAGCTCTAAATGGGTTTACTAAACAGTGCGATGTTTTTGTTCAAGTTGTTAGTGGACGAGACACCTTACCGAGATGGGATCGACTATGGACTAATTTCACTCAGGAGGAGTTTATACTAAGTCTTGTCAATGGGGCCAACAAGAGTCAGAAAAGTGATGGAGAACAAGAAAATGTTTCCCTAGTGGGAAATGGGAAAGCAAAGAAGGTATTTTTCAAAGGATCAAATTATCAAAGTGAGAAGAAGAAGGACTTGTCTAAGGTCAAGTGCTTTTGTTGTCACGAGTTTGGCCACTATGTCAGTGATTTCTCAGATATGAAGAAGGGTAAGAAGTAGGTGGTAGCTTCAATAAGTGCATAAGAACTCTCCAGTAGAATGGAAGATGAGTTTGCACTCATAGCTTGTATGGTCAGCTCAACCTCACAGTTTGTTTGGTATATAGATAGTGGGTGTCATTTCATATGAAAGGAGTTAGAGATTACTTCTCTAGTTACAAGGAGGAGGACACCAATATCTAGATTTCTATGGGGAACTTGTCCAAGCTCAAATTAGTTGGGAAATGGACTGTTCAGTTTCAGAGGGAGAATGGAAAGATAGTTCTACTTCATGATGTCTTGCATGTGCCAGGCTTAGGTATGAATCTGATTTCTCTATCTATTTTTCAGGATAAAGGGTATAATGTACTTTTTAGAGGGACACATGTGTTGATTAAGCACAAGGATTGGAAATCACCCATAACTATTGGAGTTAAGAGTGGTCACCTTTATAGGTTACAGTTTGATACTCCTAAGGCACTTATGAGTAGCAATAATCTTAGAGATATTGGAGAGCTATGACATAGGAGAATGGGCCATATTCAACATGGAGCACTTAAATTGCTTCATGAGACAGTGACAAGTGTTCCAAAGGTGAGCACAGAGCATGATGACGTATGTAAGGGATGCATGTTGGGGAAGTTTGTGAAAGCATCTTTTCCAAGGAGTGACAATAGATCTAAGGGTGTTCTTGATCTAGTACATTCAGATGTATGTGGACCAATGTCGATAAATTCTCTCAGAGGATATGTGTACTATGTTACCTTTATTGATGATTTCTCCAGGAAGACCTTGATATACTTCTTGAAGACCAAGGATGAGGTTTTCAGTTGCTTCCAAGAGTTCAAGGCTCTTACAGAGAACTTGGCAGGAAGGAAGATAAAGGTTATTCGGTTAGATAATGGAGGTGAGTACAAAGGAAATGACTTCCAGGATTTGTGTACAAGAGAAGGAGTCAAGAGAGAGTGGACCAGTTCCTTACAATCCACCAGCAGAATGGAGTTGATGAGAGGAAGAACCATTCTATATCAGAGGCAGCAAGGGCTTATGCTACATGACCAGGACATGCCCCGCTACCTATGGGCATAGGCATGTAGTACAACAGTTTACATTCTGTTGGCGGGAAAATTTTTCACGGACAAATTGGTGGTTATCTTGCCAATGCTCTGGGAATCTAAGTCCCTCTACTTAACCAGTGCATCTTCCGTATGTGCATGCACATGAAAAGGTGGATTTCTGTGGTGGCCTTTCAACTAAGGATCCAACAGGGGCACTCCACTGACCCTGCGGAAATTGCTTGCATATACCTGAAAGAGATGACTTTTCTAGGAAGGTGGGAAAGGGAATGGGAAAATTAGAAAAGAGAAAAACTAATGCTGCAAGTAGAAAATCAGAGACTTGCATACACCAGGCAAAAGTTTCATTACATGCACTTGAATATAGAATAAAACAAATCTACGTAATAGCTACAAGACCAAATGAAGCTTAATGGGCACAAAGTACCAACAAACTCCTCAATCAAAGAGGCTAAAATTTCTTCTTCCTTTATTGAAGCTCAAGCAGAATTTGCACATAGTGTGAGAAGTAGAAGACATTTTGTAATAGGAGAAATGGAAGAAACTTACTATCTCTTGCTCTCTTCACAAGGATAACTCTCTCATGAATTCACAAAAAATAGCTCCAACATCTAAGAAGTGAAAAATTCAGAAGAATTTTAAGAAGACTCTTCAAATGAGGAGCTTGTTACAATTTATAGAAGAGGAGGAAAACTTTTCATCTTCCTGGTGACTTTTCGAATACCTTAATGTGACTTAAGATTGTTCATATTCCTTTTTAAATACTTAAGTCCCTTTTATAATAGCAAGGTGACTTAAATTTACATTACATTTCTGAAGTCACTTAAGTCATATCAAAAAGTGCAACTCTCAATGTAAAAATATAACATTGAGGAGAGAGGGTGTTGTATGAGAAGAGAAAAGAAAGAGAAAGAAGAGGAAGAAAAAGAAGGATTATGCTGAAGGATGAGCTGCAGGGGTGGACTTAGCTCCATTCTCTTACTACTCTCCACTTTGTGATCCTGAGAAGGCTTCTGTCTTTCCAAACTCCTGGTTGAAATGAGTCACCATTGGTTCTACTTTGTTGGCATAAGGGATACGAATGCAACTCAAGGTTTCAGTCCATCCATCGGTCACACTGTTGATGTCCTTGCACTTCCTGAACCATGATGAATGCTTTTCTGTGATAAGTGTAATGGAGGCTCAAATTTTTGAGAAGAATTTGAGGGTATCCTTAGTGAAGGACAATGGGTTGCCCACCCCTTTCTTGATGTATTCTTCGAAAGGGTTGATCAACTCATCAGCAGTTGAGTGGTCGCTCATTGCGGGTACTCCAAGTTTTTGAATTTTCTGATTTATGCTATCTTGTAGCTTGTATGTTTGTTCTTCTTTCTCCTCTAGCTCTATGAAGGCCTGATTGATTGCTTCAAATCTGATTGCCAGGGCCCTCACCCATACATGTGTCAAGTCTTCTGCAGGAGTTCCAAAAACCTTCTTATCGATCAATTCCTGACTAATGGGTGTTGCTCATCTCACTCACTACTGGTCCCAGAGGTTCCCAGTAATCTCTTTCTTTCCCCACATCTTTTTTGAGTGCTCACGTTCTGTTGGTGGTGGCGCACATGTATGCAAAGAGCTTGACTGCCTCTTGAAGTGCTAACTTCCCTTTTTCAGAGATTGAATTGATCCATTCTTTATTTTCTCAGCCCTGCATCATGAACTCGTGCATTCTTCTGATGGATTCCGGATCGAAGCTGCTAATGGGTACCACTTTCTCAATAGGAAGTGTTATAGTGCTTGGTTCCACCAAGTGTTGCACATAAGATGAAAGAGTTCACACTTGCTCCTCTAGTCCCTTGATCTTCTCTTTGTATTCTTTATTCCTTGCCATCATGCGAGTAGAAGATTATTGGAATATGTGTAAATTTCCCTCATGAGTAGCTGGTCCCAATTGGATCGTGCTCATCTCATAGTCAGCTGGTGTCATCTCATCCACTGGCTTGATTAATTTTGGCTCAAGCTACTTCAATATACTGATTACCTGTCTCCTCACTATAGAATTGTGATGTTGTCTGTGTGATCTTTCTTGATCTTTTTTATTTAGCCAATGCGAAAATTGCTGATATATCGGGAGCTACTACTTGTTGCACCGTGAGTGTCAAGGATGATCATTTTCCTGCATCCACAAAAACATCTCATCGGATTTAGGTTCAATGACAGGTGCCTCAACCACTCTTTGTTTTGATGGGGGAGGTAATTCTTGAATGAGAGGAGCGTTGGAATCAACAACATGCAAGACCTCTTGTAGTGGCTTGGATACAAGATCATGAGTCATATACTCCTTGTTCACTTGTGCATTTGCTGTAGGATTTTTTATCTGCATTACTGGGAACTGTGTCTTCCTCTTGCGGTGATGCCAATGAATCTTTTTATTCCCTAAATTTCTTGGATGTCTTCTCATGGGGAGAAGTTTTCAATTCCGCGACCTTCCTTTTTGAACTCGCTCTAGAGTATTTAGAGCTAGAAGTTACCTCCACCACTTTTGAAGATGAATGATGTGAAGCTTGCTTTAGGCTTGGAGAAATTCCTCATGACCAAATGATCATAGTCCTCTTATTTTGAAACCAGTTCCTCATTCTCCTCACCACCTTTTCATATCCGCTCCAGCATATCTCCTAATTCACGAATGTGCCAGTTGATTTGGGGCATTGGGGAAATCTTGACTGCTACGTACTCAGGATCATACATCTTTTTCCCATCATCATGTAAGATGTCTTCATACCAAGAGAGCTTGAATTTATTCATCTCGCTGAGTTGTCATCCTCATGTGATCTTTTTTATGTACTTCAAACTCATCAATACAATTGGCCCAGTAGTCCTCAACTTGTGGCTCATGTTGTAATTCTGGGATGTAGAAGGAGTCAAGATCTTCTCAGATGTCAAAGTTAGGCCTGTCGATGTAGGAATGCAAATTTAGATGTGTGAAAGTGGCCTCCAAGTGGGATGCGTCATTTGAGCTTTTGCACATGAACTCCCCTAGAGATATAGGGAAAGAAATCAATTTCTTTCTTCTACTTCTGAGCTTGTTATTTACTTGGGTGATCTGCCTGTAGAGTTCAAACAATACAATCTGGTCACTGAGGTACTTGGGTAGTTTTAGAGGAGCTTGGTCGAAAGATAGCAACTCGTATGTAGGAGAATGTTGAGAATTGTATGAAGTACGAGCCATATTCCTTAATCAAGGATGCCACTTTTGGTGACATCCTAGCTTCCAAATCCCCTTCCAAGTTTCGGACCACATACATAGTGAATGCATCGTTCACATGGGTGAAATGCTTGTTGCTCTCCTCCATTATCAACTATGGAAGTTTCTCTAATGCAGGTACCTTGGAAGTAATGTTCTGTGTGAGAGCCAATCCCTTGAATGATCATGAGCTTGTGAGGAGATAAACTAGATAAGAATTCATGTGGAACTTCTTTATTCGGGGTACTTGGAGAAGTTGCAGATGGAGATTGTCACTGATGATCTACCCCCAGTCAATTCTCTGCTTCCCTTCTGTCAATGTCAGGATGTAAAGGCCCATCTAGTCCTGGAAGTCTCTCGTGTTTGCTTCACCCGTTACTCTACTGAGGAGAGTGATGACATCAGAATACCCTTCTCAGAACTCACACCTTGGTAGATTCTTAGGAAATCCTGGAAGGCTTCCTTTTAGTTTTCAACCATGATCCAAGCACTACCCCTTGGACATATGAATCCATTGTCTCCCAATCGTGGATGGCTCTTTCCTTGGAAATGATGACCATGTTGGGGGATGTTGGTATCTGGAGAGAGATTGAAATGGTTCTAGGGTTAATCACCGCCAACCTTGTACCATTTGCAGCTTGGATGGTTCGTGTCTCGGGCTCGTAGTGGAAGGAGTAGGCTAGGACTAGCTCGAGACTTTACACAGACACTGGATGTCCTTACAGCAGTGAACAAGCCACTTGTGAATATCTGGTCTTCAATCCTCCTTCAGTCCTTGGAGGCTATGTGAGTTTTAAGGTTGTTCAGGTCCATGTACAAGACATCACTGTCTCCCACATCATACTCGTAGGAAAATGGTTGTGTCGGCTTCTGACCCATCCATTTCATCTTCATATCTCCCTTCAAAAAAGCAACTTAGTATTTTTAGTAAGTGTGGAAAAGGAATTCCTCAATCTTCAACTGGATGTTGCGGCTTAGTTTTCCTCTTTCTCCCCATGTTCCTCGTTTCATCTGGATCAAATTTCTATTTTTAGCAGCTGCTCGAGGCCTCACTTACTATTTTTAGTAAGTGCCAAAAATGTCTAATTTGGTGAATTTTCAGTTGTAGTTTACCTCCAATGTCTTCGTCTCCTCTTCAGGTTCTTTTGTTGCTAACTTTACCAAAATAGCAGTTCCTATGTAGTAGACCTACTATTTTTAGAAAGTTGGGCTCTAGGAGTCAGATTGACATGGAACAATGTTTTTTGATATGGTTTTTTTCCTCAATATCCTCCCTCTGCAATTTCAGATCTGCCCGCTTAATAGTCCTAGGAGATTTTAAAGTTTTAGTTTTCAGACCTGGCAGTGCCTCTGGGTACGGTAGCCATTAATGGACCTGAAAATTACAGGTCTGGTTTTCTCCACCATTTACAAATAAATTTATATTTTTGATGTGGGTTTTTTTCTTCTGATGCTTCACGTGTGATCTTACTTCAATCCAGCAACTGGTTTGACGGGAAATCCCACTTCTTTCTTCGTTGAGCTAGAAATGAGATTTCTTCCTTGTGGCTACTCTATCGCATGAAGGGGGGAGTTTGAAGGTGTCTTTCTGATGGTCTTGGATAGAGGAATGAACAACAGCAAATGGTTTTTTGTTTCATGCACCGGCTTGCAACATTTCTTCAGATCTTCATTTTTAGGCTATGGAGATTTTCATTGTTTTCTTCTTCTTGCTCTTCATTTCTCCTTCTTGTTTTGATGAAAGATCCTTCTAAGACCTGAAAATCACCATGGGGAGCTTGTTTCAGTGTTTGGGTGGAGCTGGTTTGAGAATTTTCAATGGCGGGGTGATGGTAGAATGTTGCAGCGGAAGAATGGAGGAATGGAGTGCACAAAAACTATTAGAAGTTAGAAGTGAAGAAAGTGACACTTGGGAAACTTTTTAAAAAAGATATGCACAATTAGGGTTAGGGTGCATTTTTCCATGTTTTATGTCCCTGACCTCAGGGATGTGAGGGACATAAAATTCCATGGTGGTCAAGGGCATGACACATGGCGTTTGATCCAACGACAGGAAATGAAGGAGGGAGAAAGTTACATTGAAGCACTAGGAGCTGAAAGGAGGTCACATGGGTGTCCAGAAGACTCCCTATGGGGTCTGGGTGAATTTTCCAAGGTCTGATGTCCCCCACCTCAGGTACATAAGGGACATCAAATTCCATGGTGGTCCTGGAGCTGACACATGGCGATCGATCCGACGACAGGGAAGGCATGCTCCAAATAAGCACCTGGGGGTTGATCTGTCAGGTCTGGAGGTCATATGAGGGTCCCAAGGGTCACATGAGGTCTGGGTACATTTTCCAAGGGTTGATGTACCTGACCTTAGGGACATCGGGGACATGAAATCCTGCCAGGCTCCTGGTGCTGACACGTGTCCTCTCAAAAAAATGACTAAGTCCTGAACTGCCTTTGAGAGGGTAACTTGGAATGCAGATAACTTGAGCTCCCGGTGGAATTTATTGGTGAAATTTTATATGATCCTGACTTGGAAATGGAATTTTAATCTAATTATGTGGGTCTCATGTCTTAATTCGACCATATGATCCTAAAAAATCATAGTTTTGATCTGGGACTCCACTTGTGCTTGAGAAAAACTGCCTTCCAATCATATGCGCCAAGGTGTTGTGAAAAATATTATTTCACCATCATGTAGGTCTTGGAATCATCTTTCCAAAGATTTTTTTTTACTTCAAACTCCATTTTGAGCTCTCAGAATCTTCTTCTGAAGCCCAACGACTATTTTAGGCCTGTGTACTGTCTAGGCTTGTGAACCCTATTTTTCACTCAGACTACTCCAAGTCTTGAAAAACTTCTCTAAACCTTCCAAAATCATTTCTTTGATGTCATAAGGTATTCCATTCACCTCCATGTTTAATTTTTCCCTTTTTCTACTCCAGGGGGTCAATCCATGTCTTGGGAAGGCCAACGGTAGCCCTTCCCGTGACTCCCCAAAATTTGCATTTTCAATGAAGTCCTAAAATCACCTAGGGGAATGAATGGAATTTCCTAAATCATCTATGAGGATGATATAACATTGGTTGGGAGGTAATTTGAACTGACTGGACAGAGTTGGGGTTGCCTAGGAATGATAAAGCATGAAAATTTTGGCATAGGGGTATAGTTGTCATGCTTAGAAATTTCCAATTTCCCTGTTGTACATTTGCACGACAATAGTTGGCTCTAGCTTGGGGACATGACATGGACTGAGAGAAGTGAAGACATGGCATGGGAATCTAGAATCTCAATTTTAGACCATATAGTTTGTTGACCATGCCTTATCCATTGGGCCCTGTGGAGTCATGTACAACTTCTAGAAAGGAAGATATTAGAAGAAGGAAGCACACACACACACACACACACACAAACAGACAGAAAGGAAACACACATGACAAAAATGGGAAACACACCTAGAAATCACCTATAGTACAAGGCGGGGGGGACAACCCGCTTTCACTGATGATACAATTTTAGGTATTTCCCACTGCGAGGTAATTCTAGCGGTGTTCCATCCAAATATGAGAGTAGAAAAACATTCTCGCCACAATATTCATGAATCTGGAATGGACCGAGCCATAATGAATCAAAATTTCCATGGCTTCCTTTTGGTTCCCTTCTCTTATACCATAACAGGACGAGGTCTCCAACTTTGAACTCTCTTGCTTTTTCCTTCTTATCAAAAATTTTTTTTACTTTTAACTGGTGTTCTTTGATACGGTCCACCACTTGGAATCTATTTTCTTCTAGCTTCTCAAGAAAGAGGATCCTCTTGTCAATGGAATCCTTGTACTGACCATCGTCTATTCCTTGTAGCAACTTGAGAGTTGGCATCTTGATTGTGATTGGGATTTCCACCTCGACTCCATATAATAGTTGGAATGGTGACATACATATTGCCTTCTTAGGAGTGATCATGTCTGCCCACAATGCATCATACAAATTTTTGTGCCAGTTCCTCTGGTTCTCATCTACAAGTTTGCGGACAATGGTCACAATGTTCTTGTTGCTTGATTCGGCCTATCCATTTCCCTATGGGTAGTAGTCTGATGAATGAGATAGAGAGATTCCATAACCATAGAAAAACTCAGTCAACTCCCTTGAAGAGAAATAGGTGGTGTTGTCTACTACAATATTTTGTGGTACTCTAAAACGTATTATGATGTTTTCCTTGATGAAGCTGCATACTGTCTCGGTGTTGGCTTGCTTGGTGGGAATGGCTTCCACCCACTTGGTGAAGTAATCTGTCATCGTGAGCACGTAGGTGTGCCCCGCACTTGAGTGAGGATTCATAACACCAATGAAGTCTAGTCCCCACTGCTGAAATGGTTCTTCAATAACAACTAGCCTGAGTGGAAGTGCCGCAAGTTGTGGTTTCCCAATGAATGTTTGGCATGCTTCACATTTGGAAACCCAATCTTGAGTGTCTGCAAAGAGGGTGGGCCAATAATATCTTCCTCGGAGGATCTTGTGTGTAGTGACCATCACTGAAAAATTCCCACCACATGCTTGGTCATGGTATGCTTTAAGCAATTTTGCTTGTTGCTCTTTATCCACGCACCTGAGGAAACATCCATCTAGGCCTCTTTTGTAAAGCATGTGATTCCAAATTACAAACTTTGTTGCCTTCAACTTGAGTGTTCTCTTTTGCTTGTAATCAAGATGAGGAGGGCACTCTCCATAAGTTAAATAATAGGCAATATCAGCATACCACTCATCAGTAGTGGATACAAAGAGAACCTGTGGGTTGTTTTCTAAACAAGTTAGGTAAGCACAATTCTCTTCACCATGTTGAGATTTGAGTGTTTCATCCTCAGCAATTAACCTACACAAACCATTTCCCCTTACCATATTGGAGGGTCAGATCTCCAAGTCATACTCTTGAGTCTTTGCAATCCAATTTCCTCTTTTTGCTCCAGGATCCTGTTGTGTTAAGATGGACTTGATTGCACTGCCAGAGGACCATCACCACTATATGAGAGTTGAGGATATAGAACCTGAAGTTTTTTACAGCCTTAACCACTGCATAAGCATGCTTCTCCAATTGGTTGTAATTTAGTTCATGCTTTTTCAATGGACAACTCATGAAAGATGGGTGCTTCCATGCCTTCATCATTTTTCTGAACAAGAACAACAGAGAGGGTATGTTCTGATGCATAACAATACATGATGAACTCTTTGTTAAAATCTGGAGACACAAGAGTTGGAGCTTTGGAGATGGATTTTTTTATCTATTCAAATGTTGCCTTCCCTTCATTGTTCCATTTGAAGTTTACCTATGGTTTCATCATGGTGGTGATGTGCTTTGTTAATTCAGCAAACTCAGGAACAAAGCGATGAAGAAAATTCACCTTTCTGAAGAATGAATGAACTCCTTTCTTGCTTGTGGGCAGAGATAATGCTTGAATGGCTCGTATTCTCTCAGGATCAATATGTGCTCCATGTTTGTTCACAATGTGCCCTAACAGCTTGCCTTTTGTAACTCTGAAAATGCACTTCTTGGGATTTAGTGATATGCCATGCTTTCTACACCTTGCAAGTACTTGTTCTAAGTGATGGATATGGTCTCCCCTCTTCTTTGAAAATACCGTGAGATCATCAAGATATATGACGATGCAATGTTTTAGATCTTTGAAGGCCAAATCCATCGCCCTTTGAAATGTAGCTCCCACATTGATTAGACCGAAAGGCATTCTGCTGTAGGCAAAAGTTCCCCAAGGCATAGTGAAGGCTGTCTTGGCACGATCCTCCTCTGCCACTTTGATTTGATTATACCCTGAGAATCCATCAAGCAATGAGAGCATTTCAGATCCCGTGACTACTTGCAAAATGTGGTCCATGATAGGGAGAGGATAATTGTCTTTCAGTGATGCCTGATTCAAGTTGCGGAAATCTACACATATTCTTATTTCACCATTCTTCTTCCGCACCGGCACGATGTTGGCCACCCATGTTGAATGGTGGATGGGAAAGATGATTCTTGCATTGAGCATCTTCATTACCTCCTCCTTAATGGTATCAAAAACCTTTGGGTTATATGGCCTTTGCTTTTTCCTAAATGGCTTAGCATCCTGCTTCAAAGGAATCGAGTGATGCATTTCCTTTGGTTGGAAGGATTTGAGTTCATCATAAGAGTAGGCCAAAACGTCTGAATATTTCTTGAGCAGTGTGACAAACCTTCTCTTCTCCTCAGGTGAGCAACATTTTCCAATATTGACCATCCTTGGTTCCTCTGGGGTGTCGATGTTTTCCTTATCAAAATCAGCTTGGCACCAAGAAGATTGTTTTTCTTTCTCTTGAATGAATCTGTCGTGTTTTGTCAAAGAGGTCTTCCAAAGAAACTAGGCCCTTGGGAATCTTGTTCCCTTTCAATTTTATCACTCCTTCATTATCAATACCTTCGATTCCTTCTTTCTCTTCTTCAGCTACCACTTCACGGTGTGGATTTTCACTTCCTTCAAAGAAGAGGTTATTGAAATTATCCCTTTGTTCCAAAAATGCTAGAATTTGGTTATCATCGTTAAATACTTGCCAATGATTTGCATTATCTGGTACACTAGGCCTGAACACCATTTCTATGGTCACCTTATCTTTACCAAAAGAAGGATGAGGTGTCACTAGAGAAGCTGATACTGCAAGAGAATCAGCCTTTTCATTCTTTTCTCTTGGGATAGCTTTGATGGAAAATGCATCGAAATATTCAATGCAGTCCCATACTCTATTTCTATAATGTCGAAGTCTTGGATTTTTCACCTGGTATTGTTGTCAGACTTGCTTTACTATCACTTCCACATCACCTCGGCATCTCAACTTCTTGATTCCCATGTCTTTGGCCATGCTCATGCCTAAAAGGAGAGCTTCATATTCTGCCATATTATTTGTATTATCGAATTACAGCTTGTAGGAAAATGGATACAATTCACCAGAGGGAGAGTACAACACTACACCCGCTCCCAAACCTGCACTAGAATGACTACCATTGAATTCCATTGTCCAAACTTGATCTTCTTCCTCTTCCATAAAGAGTGGCAAGTTTTCATCTTTTTCTGATGTGAGGAAGTAGTTGCCTAGTGCGATATCTTGAAAAAGAATGTTTTCCTTTAGATCATCAGACTTTCGCACTGTGAACTTCATCTTTCTTACAGGCAGCAATGTCTTCATCTCACCTTTTACTGGAATAGTTGTAGATGACCAATCCATTTTTATTTCTCCACCCAAGTCTCTACAGAAACTTCTACTCAATAGCATGCCAAAGGATGCTGGGATGTCCACTACTAGGATGGTTAGAAGCACCTTCTTGTCTAGAAAATCAACCAATGCTACCTGTGCATCTTTGATCCTTCCTACCAATGGAACTTGTTTGGATTCCATCAAATAGCAGGTTCCATTTTCTCGGGTTAGGGTGAGGCCAAGAGAATTTTCAACTTTGATGGGCATCACATTATCTGAGGCTCCGGAATCTATGATGCAATTATTTAGCTCGAAGCCTTTAATGAGAAGTGACAGGTAGAAAGGTTCAACCCTGTCAGTTTTGGAGGCGCTGAGGGCTAGCATGTTTTGTGAAGGTGATGTGGATGGTGTGGGGAGAAAGCCTTTGGAATTTGGACCCAAGGTTATGGGGTTACCCCCACAAACTACATCAATGAACCTATCAAATTGGGCAGGATGAGTTTGTAGGTATTCTATTTCTGAGAGCTGGACTTTAGTTTTGCTTGCGTGCTCCACAAAGTCAAATGGGGTTATGATGGGCAAGGAAGAGGTTCCAGGAATAATGGAAGATTTGCATGGTGAAGGTTTTGTTGTTTTATGTGTTGAAATTTCTTTCAAGGGTGCAGTAACTGGCTTGGAAGGAGATGGGGATGTGGGTTTTGATAGCACCTTAGATGTTTTTGTGGGAACAACATTTGAAGAAGAATTATTCTTAGTAACCTTTGAGCTGGGGAGAGGATTAGATGACCTACTTGGTATGGCAGCATGATCCTTGTTAGCCAGTGGGTCTGATTTTTCTTTAGCTGACTCCATTGAAGGTGGTAGTGGTGATCCTCTATTGATGATTTTATTTTGTGGGACCTCCGGAGAAGAATCTCCTTTCTTCTTCTTGTCCTTTACCACAACTATTGAGGATGAAGCACCTTTCTTAGACTGTGCGCGAGTGAAAACTACACATGAGAAACCTAGATCTTCATCATCATCCTCATCTTCATCATCAATGTACTCAATTAGGCCATTGTGCATATCACCATCAACTTCCTCAACCTCAAGATAGCTTTCATACTCCTCCACATTTTCTTCTTCAACTTCTTCAATTTCTACTTCCTCCTCCAGTTCTTCGGTGTCACAGATGGCATTGACTGGTGGTGCTTCGAGAGCAAGCCAGTGAGGAGGTGGAGCAATCCTTGGCCTATTTGGGGAGTTTGGTTTCCTTGGAGCATTCTGCATTGTGATCTGGGACAGTTGTTTCTTCAAGGCAACCAAGTCGTTTGCCATTTTTTGGAACATTGGATCCATGGTGACTGAGTTTGAATTCTGACCCTTTTGTTTTCCATTTGGGCCTTTCACTTTACCAGACAAGATTAGATCATCATCAGTTTCTATTGCATGGTCTTGAGCTTCTCTCAATGTTCTTGGTTGGCTTCTTCTAAGGAAGAAACCTACTTCTGATGGCAGGGCACTGATGAAGAATCTCTTCAGATTATTTTTAGGAGGCACCATGTCTTTAGGGATTCTTCTTATCACTCTGTTATATCTTGCTACGAAGTCTCTCATTGACTCGGAGAATTCTTTTTTCATTTGTACCAATTGGACCAAGAGATCTTGACAATCTTCCGTGGTCTTGAACCTGTGTTCGAACACACTTCTTATATCTTCCCAACAGGTGACAGACCTTGGGGGTAGCATGTAGAACCATTCGGCAGCCTTCTCTTGAAGTGACTCCACAAAGAGTCAAACTGACACATCTTCATCCTCAACACCCAACACACCAGAAGTAGTGATAAATGTTGCTACATGTTCTTCAGGGAGCTGAGAACCATCCCCTCTGAACTTCGGGAAGTTTTTTCTTGAGCCTCTCGGTAGCTCATGGAGTGGTTGAGCAAGAGCAAGTGGACCGGTGTTTCCTCCCCATGGTACATTAGGCCTACGGGCCTCACAATCACGATCATGCTCACGATCCCCCATTCTATTTCTATTTCTAGCTTCCAACCTTGCTAAAGCTGTGGCTTCTGCTGCTGCTCTCTCATCTGCCTCGGCTTGAAGTCTTTCGATTTCATCAAGTTGAGCCCTTATTTCCTCTTCCGCTCTTGCTTCTCTTTCTCTAACTTCTTCTTCAGTTTCTACGTCAGTGAAATCTTCAAGGTTCTCATTGATGTATGGAAATTCACCATCCAAAGGATTAGCAACACTCAGGTTCTCAACGTGACCGGTTGCTTGACGAAGGGGAGGCCTCTGAATTCTGAGCAGCTCTTGTCTTCTTTGAAGTTCTTCAAAAATGGGGTTGGTTTGTCCTCCTTGCCTCTATTTGCTGGGTGTACCTTCTATCCGCCAGCTTGGAAATCTATGCTCGCCTTTGTGGTGATGGAATTTGTCTTTGCCTCTCCAATTCAGTAGCGCGTTCTTCTTCAAGGTCAAGGATTCTCGTGGCAATGAAGTAGTGGTTGACACTTTGTCTGTTATGCCAAATAGCTTCTCTCAAATCAGAAGTGATATCTTCTTGGATGTGGAAGAGAAATTTGGGTCTTTCAATAGGAGGATTGCCTGGAATAGCCATGGTTTGTAGACATGTGGCTCATATAGCTATTCAAATTCCAGAAATTTTCTCTTTTGAATTTTGAATTTTCTGATTTTTTTTTGTATTTTTCGGACCTTCTGGTCATATTCAGGTGCAGATGCTGCTAAATCTGCCCCATGGTGGGTGCCAAAAACTGTTGGCAAGAAAATTTGTCGGGAAAATTTTGGTGGTTATCTTGCCAACGCTCTGGGAATCTAAGTCCCTCTACTTAACCGGTGCAGCTTCCCTATGTGCATGCGCATGAAAAGGTGGATTTTGTGGTGGCCTTTCGACCGAGGATCCAACAGGGGCACTCCACTGACCCTGCGGTAATTGCTTGCATATACCTGCAAGAGATGACTTTGCTAGGAAGGCGGGAAAGGGAATGGGAAAATTAGAAAAGAGAAAAACTAATGCTGCAAGTAGAAAATCAGAGACTTGCATACACCAGCCAGAAGTTTCATTACATGCACTTGAATATAGAAGAAAACAAATCTGTGTAATAGCTACAAGACCAAATGAAGCTTAATGGGCACAAAGTACCAACAAACTCCTCAATCAAAGAGGCTAAAATTCCTTCTTCCTTTATTGAAGCTCAAGCAGAATTTGCACATAGTGTGAGAAGTAGAAGACATTTTGTAATAGGAGAAATGGAAGAAACTTGCTATCTCTTGCTCTCTTCACAAGGATAACTCTCTCATGAATTCACAAAAAATAGCTCCAACATCTAAGAAGCAAAAATTCAGAAGAATTTTTAGAAGACCTTCAAATGAGGAGCTTGTTACAATTTATAGAAGAGGAGGAAAACTTTTCATCTTCCTGGTGACTTTTCGAATACCTTAATGTGACTTAAGACTGTTCATATTCCTTTTTAAATACTTAAGTCCCTTTTATAATAGCAAGGTGACTTAAATTTACATTACATTTCTGAAGTCACTTAAGTCATATCAAAAAGTGCAACTCTCAACGTAAAAATATAACATTGAGGAGAGAGGGTGTTGTATGAGAAGAGAAAAGAAAGAGAAAGAAGAGGAAGAAGAAGAAGGATTATGTTGAAGGATGAGCTGTTGCGGTGGACTTAGCTCCGTTCTCTGACTACTCTCCACTTTTTGATCCTGAGAAGGCTTCTGTCTTTCCAAACTCCTGGTTGAAATGAGTCACCGTCTGGTTCTACTTTGTCGGCATGAGGGATACGAATGCAGCTCAAGGTTTCAGTCCATCCATCGGTCACACTGTTGATGTCCTTGCACTTCCCAAACCATGATGAATGCTTTTCTGCGATAAGTGCAATGGAGGCTCAGATTTCTGAGAAGAAGTCGAGGGTATCCTTAGTGAAGGACAATGGGTTGCCCACCCCTTTCTTGATGTATTCTTCAAAAGGGCCGATCAACTCATCAGCAGTTGAGTGTTCACTCATTGCGGGTACTCCAAGTTTTTGAACTTTCTGATTTATGCTATCCTGTAGCTTGTATGTTTGTTCTTCTTTCTCCTCTAGCTCTGTGAAGGCCCGATTGATTGCTTCAAATCTGATTTCCAGGGCCCTCACCCATACATGTGTCAAGTCTTCTGCAGGAGTTCCAAAAACCTTCTTATCAATCAATTCCTGATGATGGGTGTTGCTCATCTCACTCACTACTGGTCCCAGAGGTTCCCAGTAATCTCTTTCTTTCCCCACATCTTTTTTGAGTGCTCATGTTCTATTGGCAGTGGCACACATGTATGCAAAGAGCTTGACTACCTCTTGAAGTGTTGACTTCCCTTTTTCAGAGATTGAATCGATCCATTCTTTATTTTCTCGGCCCTACATCGTGAACTCATGCATTCTTCTGATGGATTCCAGATCAAAGCTGCTGATGGGTACCACTTTCTCAATAGGAAGTGTTATAGTGCTTGGTTCCACCAAGTGTTGCACATAAGATGAAAGAGTTCACACTTGCTCCTCTAGTCCCTCGATCTTCTCTTTGTATTCTTTATTCCTTGCCATCATGCGAGTAGAAGATTGTTGGAATATGTGTGAATCTCCCTCGTGAGTAGCTGGTCCCAATTGGATCATGCTCATCTCATAGTCAGCTGGTGTCATCTCATCCACTGGCTTGATTACTTTTGGCTGAGCTACTTCAATATACTGATTACCTATCTCCTCACTGTAGAATCGTGATGTTGTCTGTGTGATCTTTCTTGATCTTTTTTCTTTAGCCAATGCGACAATTGCTGATATATCGGGAGCTACTACTTGTTGCACCATGTGAGTGTCGAGGATGATCATTTCCCACATCCATGGAAACATCTCGTTGGATTCAGGTTCAATGACAGGTGCCTCAACCACTCTTTGTTCTGATGGGGGAGGTAATTCTTGAATGAGAGGAGCGTTGGAATCAACAACATGCAAGACCTCTTGTAGTGGCTCGGATATAGGATCATGAGTCATATACTCCTTGTTCACTTGTGCATTTGCTGTAGGATTTTCTGTCTGCATTACTGGGATCACGTCTTCCTCTTGCGGCAATGCCAATGAATCTTTTTCTTCCCTGAATTTCTTGGATGTCTTCTCATGGGGAGAAGTTTTCAATTCTGTGGCCTTCCTTTTTGAACTCACTCCAGAGTATTTAGAGCTAGAAGTTACCTCCACCACTTTTGAAGATGAATGATGTGAAGCTTGCTTCAGGCTTGGAGAAATTCCTCATGACCGAATGATCATAGTCCTCTTCTTTTGAAACCAGTTCCTCATTCTCCTCACCACCTTTTCAGTCCGCTCCAGCATATCTCCTGATTCATGAACGTGCCAGTTGATTTGGGGCATTGGGGACATCTTGACTGCTACGTACTCAAGATCATACATCTCTGTCCCATCATCATGTAAGATGTCTTCATACCAAGAGAACTTGAATTTCTTCATCTTGCTGGTTGTCATCCTCATGTGATATTTTTTACGTACTTCGAACTCATCAATACAATTGGCCCAGTAGTCCTCAACTTATGGCTCATGTTGTAATTCTGGGATGTAGAAGGAGTCAGGATCTTCTTGGATGTCAAAGTTAGGCCTGGTGATGTAGGAATGCAAATTCAGATGTGTGAAAGTGGCCTCCAAGTGGGATGCGTCATTTGAGCTTTTACACGTGAACTCCCCTAGAGATATAGGGAAAGAAATCAATTTCTTTCTTCTACTTCTGAGCTTGTTATTTACTTGGGTGATCTACCTGTAGAGTTCGAACAATACAATCTGGTCACTGAAGGTACTTGGGTAGTTTTAGAGGAGCTTGGTCGAAGCCAGTGACTCGTATGTAGGAGAATGTTGAGAATTGTATGAAGTACGAGCCATATTCCTTAATCAGGGATGCCACTTTTGGTGACATCCTAGCTTCAAGATCCCCTTCCAAGTTTCAGACCACATACATAGTGAATGCATCATTCACATGGGTGAAATGCTTGTTGCTCTCCTCCATTATCAACTGTGGAAGTTTCTCGAATGCAGGTACCTTGGAAGCAATGTTCTATGTGAGAGCCAATCCCTTGAATGATCGTGAGCTTGCGAGGAGATAAACTAGATAAGAAGTCATGTGGAACTTCTTTGTCACGGGTACTTGGAGAAGTTACAGATGGAGATTGTCACTGATGATCTGCCCCCAGTCAATTCTCTGCTTCCCTTCTGTCAATGTCAGGATGTAAAGGCCCATCCAGTCCTGGAAGTCTCTCATGTTTGCTTCACCCATTACTCTACTGAGGAGAGTGATGACATCAGAATACCCTTCTCGGAACTCACACCTTGGCAGATTCTTGGAATCCTTGGAAGGCTTCCTTCCAGTTTTCAACCATGATCTGAGCGCTACCCCTTGGACATATGAATCCATTGTCTCCCAATCATGCACAGCTCTTTCCTTGGAAATGATGACCATGTTGGGGGATGTCGGTATCTGGAGAGAGATTGAAATGGTTCTAGGGTTAATGACCACCAACGTTGTACCATTGTCATCTCAGATGGTTCATCTCAGGCTCGTAGTGGAAGGAGTAGGCTAGGACTAGCTTGAGACTTTGCACAGACACTGGATGTCCTGCAGCAGTGAACAAGCCACTTGTGAATATCTGGTCTTCAATCCTCCTTCAGTCCTTGGAGGCCATGCGAGTTTTAAGGTCATTCAGGTCCATGTACAAGACATCACTATCTCCCACATCATACTTGCAGGCAAAGGGTTGTGTCAGCTTCTGACCCATCCATTTCATCTTCATATCTCCCTTCGAAAAAGTAACTTACTATTTTTAGTAAGTGTGGAAAAGTAATTCCTCGATCTTCAACTGGATGTTGCGGCTTAATTTTCCTCTTTCTCCCCGTGTTCCTCATTTCATCTGGATCAAATTTCTATTTTTAGCAGGTGCTCGAGGGCCCACTTACTATTTTTAGTAAGTGCCAAAAATGTCTATTTCTGGTGAATTTTCAGTTGTAGTTTACCTCCAATGTCTTCGTCTCCTCTGCAGGTTCTTCTGTTGCTAACTTTCCCAAAATAGCAGTTCCTATGTAGTAGACCTGCTATTTTTAGAAAGTTGGCCTCTGGGAGTCAGATTGATGTGGAACAAAGTTTTTTGATATGGGTTTTTTCCCAATATCCTCCCTCTGCAATTTCAGATCCGCCCGCTTAATAGTCCAGGAGATTTTAAAGTTTTAGTTTTCAGACCTGGCAGTGCCTCTGGGTACGGTAGCCATTAATGGACCTAAAAATTACAGGTCTGGTTTTCTCCTCCATTTACAAATAAATTTATATTTTTGATGTGGGTTTTTTCTTCCGATGCTTCACGTGCGATCTTACTTCAATCCGGCAACTGGTTTGACGGGAAATCCCACTTCTTTCTTCGTTGAGCTGGAAATGAGATTTCTTCATTGTGGCTGCTCTGTCACATGAGGGGGGAGTTTGAAGGTGTCTTTTTGATGGTCTTGGATAGAGGAATGAACATCAGCAAATGGTTTTTTGTTTCATGCACCGGCTTGCAACATTTCTTTAGATCTTCATTTTTAGGCTATGGAGATTTTCACTGTTTTCTTCTTCTTGCTCTTCGTTTCTCCTTCTTGTTTTGATGAAAGATCCTTTTGAGACCTGAAAATCACCATGGGGAGTTTTTTCAGTGTTTGGGTTGAGCTGGTTTGAGCATTTGCAATGGCGGGGTGATGGTAGAATGTTGCAGAGGAAGAATGGAGGAATGGAGTGCACAAAAACTATTAGAAGTTAGAAGTGAAGAAAGCGACACTTGGAAATTTTTTAAAAAGATATGCACAATTAGGGTTAGGGCACATTTTTCCAAGCTTGATTTCCCTGACCTTAGGGATGTGAGGGACATCAAATTCCATGGTGGTCAAGGGCATGACACGTGGCGTTTGATCCAACGGCAGGGAATGAAGGAGGAAAAAACTTACTTTAAAGCACTGGGAGCTGAGAGGAGGTCACATGGGTGTCCAGAAGACTCCCTATGGGGGATGGGAACATTTTTCAAGGTCTGATGTCCCCCACCTTAGGTGCATAAGGGACATCAAATTCCACGGTGGTCCTGGAGCTGACACGTGGCGACCGATCCGACGGCAGGGAATGCATGCTCCAAATAAGCACCTGAGGGCTGAACTGCCAGGTCTGGAGGTCATATGAGGGTCCCAAGGGTCACATGAGGGCTGGGCACATTTTCCAAGGTTTTATGTACCTGACCTTAGGGACTTCGGGGACATGAAATCCCGCCAGGCTCTTGGTGCTGACACGTGTCCTCTCGAAAAAATGACTAAGTCCTGAACTGCCTTTGAGAGGGTAACTTGGAATGCAGATAACTTGAGCTCCCGGTGGAATTTATTGGTGAAATTTTATATGATCCTGACTGGAAATGGAATTTTGAATCCAATGATGTGGGTCTCATGTCTTAATTTGACCATATGATCCCTGAAAAATTGGAGTTTTGATCTGGGACTCCACTTGTGCCTGAGAAAAACTGCCTTCCAATCATATGCGCCAAGGTGTTGTGAAAAATATTATTTCACCATCATGTAGGTCTTGGAATCCTCTTTCTGAATATGTTTTTTTTACTTCCAACTCCATTCGGAGCTCTCAGGAATCTTCTTCTGAAGCCCAGCGGCTGTTTTAGGCCTGTGTACTATCTAGGCTTGTGAACCCTGTTTTTCACTCAGACTGCTCCAAGTCTTGAAAAACTTCTCTAAACCTTCCAAAATCATTTCTTTGATGTCATAAGGTATTCCATTCACCTCCATGTTGAATTTTTCCCTTCCTTTCTACTCCAGGGGGTCAATCCAGTCCTGGGAAGGCCAGCGACAGCCCTTCCCGTGACTCCCCAAAATTTGCATTTTCAATGAAGTCCTAAAATCACCTAGGGGAATGAATGGAATTTCCTAAATCACCTAGGGGGATGATATAACATTGGTTGGGAGGTAATTTGGACTGACTGGACAGAGCTGGGGTTGCCTAGGAATGATAAAGCATGAAAATTTCGAGCATAGGGGTATAGTTGTCGTGCTTGGAAATTTCCAATTTCCCTATTGCACATTTGCACGACAACAAATTATTGTCAGACATGATGTCAAGTTCATGGAGGACAAAAAATTTAGAAGGTCTAGTTATTTTCCAGCAGATGATCAAAGTGAGCAGCCAACAAAAGCTCCAAATCCAAGTCAAGGGCAACAAAGTTCAAGTCTAGTTACTAGTACAAGTATAGACTCAGGTAGTGAAGATTCACAGAGTATGGAGCAACTAGTGTAGCAGGATATGCATCTAGAAGATTTAGAGGTTGATATTTCATCCTCTACAGTTGGCAGCAGGAATCGTGAGGTTCAAAACACACAAATGGATACTCAAGAGTTTATGGGAGCTCATAAGAAGAGTATGAGACAGAGGAAAGAACCAGCCAAGTTCGATGACTATGTGGCATTAGTCAGCCAGTTGGTAGATAGTGAACCTTCCAGCTATCAAGAGGCTACACAACATCAGGTATGGCTAGATGCTATGGTTGAGCAATATACTTCAATAATGTAGAATGATGTGTGGGAGTTTGTGCCTAGACCAACAGATAGGGCAGTAGTTGGATCACGCTAGATCTTCAAGATAAAGCACGGTGTAGATGGTAGCATCGATAAATACAAGGCAAGGTTTGTGGCAAAGGGGTTCTCTCAGAAGGAGGGAATAGACTATGAGGAGACATTTTCTTCAGTGGCTAGGTATACTTCTATACGAGTTGTAATCTCATTTGCAATGCAGATGGAATGGCAGATCCATCAAATGGATGTCAAGAAATCATTCCTTAATGGTGAATTGAAGGAGGAGGTATACATAGAACAACCAGAAGGCTTTGTAGCACACATCAAAGAGACCCACGTGTGTAAATTGATGAAAGCCTTGTATGGACTCAAGCATGTTCCTAGAGCGTGGTATGAGCGTATTGATACATACTTGCAGAAAATGGGCTTTGTGAAGAGTGAGTAGATGCTAACCTCTACTACTTGGTGGTTGGGGGCGAGGCTCTCATTCTTCTTCTATATGTAGATGACTTGTTTTTTACAGGTGCACTAGCGCTCATAAAGGATTGCAAGAGGGACCTTGTAGAAGAGTTTGACATGAAGGACTTGGGACTGATGCACTATTTTCTAGGCATGGAGGTGTGGCAGACAGATGGAGAGATTTTCCTTGGTCAAGGGAAATATTGCATTGAAATCTTGAAGAGATTCGAGATGGAGGATTGCAAAGCCATGTCTACACCTATGATCACTAATTGGAGGAAGGTAGATACATCTAAGGAAAAAGATGTAGATCCCACCTTATACATGCAGTTAACTGGTTCACTCATGTATTTGGTCAACACCAGGCCAAATATAGCATTTGCAGTAAACTCTCTTAGTCAATTCATGGTTGAGCCAAAGAGAGTGCATTGGACAGTGGCCAAGCATGTGTTGTGTTATTTGTGTGGTTCAGTTGAGTATGGGATCGAATATGTTCAAGGTGAAGGAATCAAGCTAATAGGCTATACTGACACAGATTGGGTAGACAGTACAACAGACAAAAGGAGCACTTCAAGGTGTTGTTTCAGTTTAGGATCAGGAGTTATTTCTTGGTTCAGCAGGAAGCAGAAGTCTGTCTCTTTGAGTTCATCAGAAGCAGAATACATTGCAGCTAGCATGGAAACATGTGAAGCTATATGGCTTTGGAAGTTGCTAGTAGCCTTGTTTGGTCAAAAGGTTGAGACTACTCTGATACACTGTGACAATCAGAGTTGCATCAAGTTGTCTGAGAATCCAATGTTTCATGATAGGTCTAAACATATAGATATCAGGTATCACTTCATCAGGGATTGTGTACAACGAGGTATTGTTCAACTACAATACATACCTACAGAGGAGCAAGTAGCAGACATTTTGACTAAGGCATTGGGGAAGGTAAAATTTATCTTCTTCAGAGATAAGATGGGTGTCGTGCAGAACAACTTCCTCGCTAACAGGGAGTGTTAGTTTGTTAGCTTGGACAAATGTTCGTCCATTTGCTAAGATTAGATAATAGTTATCATATTGTTGAGAATGTATTAATTATTTTCTAATTATTGATTTCCTTTAGTGACACCTTGCAACCAAATTTGTTATGGTTGTTAAGTTGTTATGTATCTCAGCCGTTGGTGTTCGGCCGTTGGTTTAATGAGAGTAGTATAAAAGGAGGTCATTGGGCATTTGGAAAATACAAGTTTTTGAGAAGCATGCAGTGCTAGCAAATGAGTTTGTAAGTTTGCAGTGATAAAAAATAGTCTTGCAGTGTTAGCAAGGGCACAGTGATAGCATTGGGGATAGCAATGGGGGAATATCAGCGGGAGAAGTTGGGAGATTGTCGAAGTTCTGCCAGTAAGAGGCAAGGAATCTTTGTATCTCTTAATTTGCTGAAATTAATATAAATTCTCATCTATAGAACTGGTTTTCCCTTAGGGGTTTTTTCCAGGGACAATTTGTCCAAAAATATTGTGTTCATTGTGTTACGCATTTCTTTCCGCATTCTTATTAGTGAAGTTGCAGTTGTGTTATTTTTCGATATTAGCTGTGAATTAGTTTTCAGCAGTTAAATAACCTCTTAAGATAAGAGATTAATAATCAGTGACTGCAATAGAATTTTCACATTGAATAGGTGAACTTAGCAGCAAAAGGGCGTGGAAAAGCGTTGAGCATATCTTGCCGGTGAGTTCAATGTGGTTCTCGCTTTGCTCTCTCCGTTAAGTGTCTATGTTTATAATTCCACTTTGCGGCACCCACAAACTGGCTATATCTTCCGGCACCCACTGCTTTTAAAATTTGAATGCCCCCCCAATAGGAAATTAAAAAAATCTTACTCTGTTTCAAATTCTATTGTTTACGTTGCACGTTTCAAGATGGTCTGCATGTTGTAGATGGTGTCTTCTATGGCAACCATGTGTAATGCAGATGTAATATTTGTCTTATTCTCAAATGTTTTTTATTTGCTACCTACATTCCAATCATTTATATATTCATACAACATATTTGCTGGACAATGCAAGCATATGTGCTTCCACACGGGGACCAGGTTATTGCATATTTTGTTTTTCCTCTTTCTAATATTCAGAAGACACACCCAGCCTAATACTTAAAATTTTCAGTTCGATGCTCTGAAAGACATGGTCGATGGATAATAGTGGTGCAATCTACAAGATCCTTGCTTAATGGCATGTATGTGGTGATTTGCAAGGCTTTGCACTTTTCTTCAGTGTTTCCCAGCAGCAGGGCATGCTGAGAGCAGCCTACAATCAATTTATTTGACGTCATGCCTGTGGGATGTGATTCATTTTACGGCTCGTAACAAACCTTTAATTTCATTGATGTAGATACGACCACTTGTTAGAAACACTCTCAAAATCCTCCAACCTCTACTCTATACAACAAAAACCAATAAATGCAAAATTACAACATATTCTAATTGATAAGAGGCATTATTTTCTCACATGATTTTATCAAAGCGACCTGTTGTTTCAACTATCAATTTGTTTTAATAGAATTGTTTGTTAGTTTTATGTGCAAGAATGATTTTCGGATTATGTTTTCTCAATGTCCATCAACACCACTACAAAGATAAAACATTTTGTACACTTATTTGCATTCGATTCTTATATTACATATCGATATGCATATGTCAATTCTGTTGGTTTTGCCATATCACAAGTTATACAAAATTTATTTATTCGGTATTATGGTTTTTAAAGGTTTGAATTTTTTATTTATTTATATTATATTTAAACATATAATGTTATGTAGATCATATATTTTTTAATGGATATTTTAAGAAAACCAATTACACAATCCAAACATATAAACAATTATACGTAATAGATATCTAGTCATTTCCAAACAAATGCAACCAACTAGCATCAATTAAGATTGATGGATCCTCATGAACTCAATTACAACATTTTAACATAAATTGAGACATAATTAGCATGATTCAACCACTAAGGTAACTAGTTTAATCAAGTGCAACCAAAATAGTCTAATCAAGACATGAGATTGTAATTGAAAATAAATAGTATGAAGCTTGAATTCTATATATGTTTGAAAACATGAGCTCTATTTCTACAATTTCGCATGACCGAACTCTATTCTTTATGTCTACGCAATGCTCGAATCCTCAATTCCTTCATACGCCTTTGCGTAAAGAGACAAAATATTACACCAATACCTTTGTGCACTTCTAGACTTAATCTGATTAATTTCTACCTTTGCACACTTTTAAAATTCGTCAAATTTCTCCACCTCTACTCTATACAACAAAACCCTATAAATGCAAAATTACAACAACATATTCTAATTGATGTTGTTTGATGCAAGAATTCCATGAACCCAAATGATCTTACATCATACACCTCAAGTAATTTTAAAAACATGAGTTCTAATTATACAATTTTATTTCCTTGTAACAACAATTGTTCTCATCCAATTTACTTCATCAACTTCCATTCCTTTCCATTTCACCAAATATTCCTTTACTCAATTTTATGTGTTATTTTCACCCTACGGTCAATCACCCTTTCTTCTTCTTTTCACACTTGTTTTTCCATCTTCCATCTCCAATAAACCTCTTTATCTTCTTACCCCCTCGTAATATGGATACAAATATGGTGCATTGAATATGTTTGAGATATCTATTCTTTCGGGAAATTCAATCTCATATGCATTTTCTGTAAACTTTCATAAAAATTTACATGGTCAAAACTTAATCTACTTCAACTTATCAATAATGCCTCTATGAAATAGTTCCTTTCTCAAATGAGCTAGAACCATATCTCCCACCTAAAACTCAATTTCATTCCATTTTATTTTGGTATATTTCTTGTAATGTGCACAACTCTTCTCCAAATGAATTGCGCACTTGCTAGTGCACCTCCTTCATGTACTTTACAAAGTCTTAATATTTTATCCTATTTCCTTACTCTTCTATGATGTCTCATAACTCTTAAATCCTGTTGGAATACTTCCATGCACTATTTGCAATGGTGTCTTTCTAGTAATTCACTAAAGTTGTTGTATACAAAATCTTGTTGTAAAATTTTTTAAAATATGAGAAATGTTGAACCGTGCTTTATAACAATTATCGGGAAAATGGTGTTATGAACTTCTTGAACTTAAGCGTCTCTTTTGTTTCTTCAATTAACCCCTTTGAAAGGATCAAAAAAACTTGAGGAAGTGTTATTTGTATATGGGTTGCATCCTTTGTTGAATATATTATAATTATCTTTGTGCTTAAATCCATATAAGAATATTGTTGTAGTTTTTTTTCCTTCTAAACACAATACACCTTGTTTCATCAAATATCTAGATTTTGAAACTCAATCATAGCAACTAAATATATGAATCATTATTCATGTGTCTTTTATAGTATAACTAATCAAATAGTTGATACATCATCCTAATAATTAGCTCAATGATTGTATGCCCACAATAAAATTTTCTAAGATGATGTAATATTCATGAGATGGTTATAACTAATACTTTCACAATTTCTTACATCAGAATATTTGGGTACTTGTGTTTATATAATTTTTGGTCTTTCCCTTAAATGGGGTCAAGAAAAGGGAGTTTGATGATGTTAGCTTGGAAAGAATGTTAAAATGCTCACACACTTTCACTTTCTATGTATTGTTGGTTTGGGACTTGTCCTTTGTGGCTTCTGTTGGTGCTCATAATAGTCTAACACCATTTTGCCTTTGAAAATCCATCGATTTACGGCCTCTGTCACATTTTATTTCCCTTATGTCATGCCTTAGAGGTCTCTGCTTTCATTTTATTGCAATTTTTAATTTGTTCTTGGGTTGAAGATCATGTATGGGTCCGTATTTGTCTCCTCGTTTCTCTGTTCCTCTGAAGGGACTATAATGTGGGTCTCATATTCTCTCTTCACTCAAAAGAGCTCGGGGTCCCCCATTGTTTCCATTCTCCACAATCGGGATCTGCTGTCCTTGTCATTTTTACCCTAGATACTTGAAGAAAAATGAATTGATGTAATTTGAAGAACGTATTTGAGCCTTGTAACATTCTTGAATTCTTTATCCTTGGAAAAAAATTTCATCTCCAGTCTCAAATGGTCATTTTTCTACATTTTACGGCGACGGGCATTTCTTCTGGTCAAATTTGCATCCTTGCATTAACAGGGAACATGGCCTCTTTTGGTTGGACGCGGCTCGGCTGGTACTTAAAAAATTCTATGAAAAACCTCAACTTAAAAATGTGTCCATGTGGAGGAATGACGCTCGTTTGAAAATTTAGTTTTTGGTTTGGCTTTGGAGTAGTGCCGAGAGGACACGTGGAGGTTTGGTGGGAGAGAGACACGTGAAGGCTTATGCCAGGTCTTCCCATACTTAGTCTTTTTCAAAACATTTTTGGGAAGTCTGGGACACGTGGAGGAACTGCGCATGTTTAGGGACTGGCCTTTAAGTTCCATTTTGAAGAAGTGTCGGGAGGACACTTGGAGGCCTCCGCTCACTTTGCATTATGCTTGGAATTTTCAACGGCCAAAGGATACTGCCTCGAATCCTGACACATGGCGCCCTTCGCTGAGCTCAAGCCTTCAAACAAATTTTTTCGGGCCAGGACACGTGGCGAGCTCGTGCTCATTCAGGGTCTCAAATTTTGGTGACCATCTCAAGGTGTGCCATTGTGACCCATGGTAGTTTGAAAATTCAAAAGGGGTGGGGAAGCAGACCATCGGGGCCAACTTAGATTTTTTTCCTCTTGTATTCAAATGACTAAAATCATCAAAATAGCCAGCGGGTCCGATGGAAAAAGGTCAAACCTTGCTTCAGTCAACGGCGGAGGTGCAGACCTTTGGAGGAAAAGTGGGAAATTTTCCCTTTGTGTAAAAAGGGGTTAAAAGCATAAAAGGAAGCGGGGTTCCACTAGGACCCACATTGGAAACTAGAAGCGGAAGGGCAGAGTTTTAGCGGGGGGGGAAACCTGGAAAAAACTTTTCTTTTTTCAAAAAGAGGGTCAAATGGTAGAATTTATTTGCGGCTCCTTTGAGACCTACTTTAGGAGATGTGTTAGGCTCATTTCTCAAGGGTGGAGGGTGTGGAGAAAATTGTGAAAATTTTACATTTTTTCAAGGGTCGTGAAAAGTCAAAAGGAATCCCTCGAGCCCGTTTTTGAATCTTCCACGTGGATGGCCCAAATTCAAAGTAAAGATAAAAAAAATTGTGTTTTTAAATCTGATTTCCCCCCATTTTTACTAAAAAGATCCTGGAAATGCGAGTCTTCATGATTTCTTGGTATTTCCTACACGCCAAATAGAGAGGAGAGTTAATTTTGATATCTAAGTTTGGTGGAAGAGATCCGGAGACATCTTTTGCCATTAAAATGGTCTGACTATCGGGCTTGATCTGATTTTCCATTTTTCTTCTCCTGAGCACGCAAGGATCCAGATTTGACAGATTAGGGGTGGAAGTGGTTGGCAAATAGAAGGAAGAGTTATTTTCTAGAGGAAGGAGTTGAATGTGGGAGGTATTTGAAGAGATCTACCCCCTGAGCACGTAGTGACTTTTTATAGATCTGATTCTGGGTATCGCGATTGTGATCATGGCAAGCACTGGTAGCACTTAATGTCTAGATTTTTTTTTTTTTGGGGGGGGGGGGGGTTAAAGGGGTCTGTTGTAAATGTTATAAATGGCACAAATTTATTGTGTAAATGGTTGGAGTGTTAAGGGTCGGGACTGAGTTTTTCTAATAGAAAAAATCTTTACAGAGCCCATCATTTTTTGGGAAAGCCGTTTTGAGAAGCTTGTATATCTCTTTTGTATTGAATCTAATCATGTCAAGGTGGTTGTGAGTGTACAGCCATTGACAAGCTCTGAGATTGTTCTAGAAACTTTCCCCTGCTGATAGATTTAATCAAATTCGAGTTATTATGTGTTGTCTTGAGCAAAATGTGATTGTTTTATTTCTGAATGTATGCAAGTAGTTTTTCTTGTTTCTGTTGCAATATTGTGTTAAAATATGTTTCAAACACACATGCCTCAATCCTTGTGACAGTTTAGTGGCATCTGCAATTTCATTTCTTAGAAGAGCTTTCATCTGGGATTGGAAATAAATGATTTAAAATCACTTTTCTTTCATCTGTTGATAGAGATTGTTTGTAAGCCTTTGGGTATACCTTAGGCGTGATTTGACTTAGATCTTGATGCTTTGTTGGATTTTCTAACTCGAGCCTTCATGATAGAATCTCAAATATTGTGTGAAAAAGTGCTAATCTGGGCCTCCACTAAAGCACATATTCTGGTTAAAGAAACACTTTAGCTGTTCTATGGTATTTTGTGTTGTTGTTAACCTTCCATTTTGTAAGATTCCTCGAGGATCTGGTGAGTCAAGTTCATCCTACCCCACCTCCCACCCAAAAAATTTATTCAAAAACAACAAATCCTACCCTTACTACCCCTATTTGCTCTGTGTATATACAAATGCATATTCTCTGTTACCAAAATATGTAGAAGTAATCAGGGTCCTAAATGTCTTTAGTAACCTTTTCCTTGTTTTGAAAATATCTCCACAATCTGGAAGTGACAACTCGTGAGAGTCAGATTTGGGTGTGTTGATCATATTTTCCCAAGGCCTTCTCTACAAAATTTGTGCAAAAGAAGGATTTACCAGTATTCTTCAACAATAGAGGTTACAAAATAGATTCTCTTACCTTGGTTGAAAGGCACAACCTAAAATAGTTAGGATCAAATCACATCCTGTAAAGGTGCTACCCACTCCTCTCAAATCCTAAGTGCTAAAAGGTTAGATAGACTGCTTCCCCAGCTACAAAAGACATATATAATCATCTATCTGCCTCTGAGTGTCCTGTCAAAACCATGATGCTGCTCATTCCTCGAAGGAGATTAAATTTGGGGTACCAACAACTTCAATAATCACAAAAATCATGTAAATTTTCGTCTAAATACATGCCTAGGAAGTAAAGTAAAAATTTGGATAATTTCAAGTGACTGGAAGAATGACAAAGTAGTCTATAGAGACTAGAAAGTCATGTGGGAGAGATAAGGAAGTGTCAATTCAGATTAGAATGTTAGTGTAAGCTATAGTATAGGAAAAAATTCAAATTATCAAATTTATATATTTTTAAAAATTTTGAGAGGTGAAAATTTTAGAAATATATTTGGACATATATCTAGAAAGTCCGATTAAAATGAAATGTCCCTCTTTCACAAATAATAGCATCGAAGATCTTTGGCCCATTTTTTCTGCCCGATGGCCAAAGGGTGTGTGAAAGGGTGACTTAAGTCACAATAAATTTCTATAAGTGCATAAAAAAATAAAAGAAAAATATTAAAGCATTTTATAATTATTTTATTTGGCTTAATATATGCATGCACTTATAAAAATAAGTTATAACATCTAGAAAAGTGCAAAAGGGGGGTCTTGTGTAGTTTGTATCATTCCTAGTAAATATGGTGACTTACCTAACAAAATGATAATGGAAAAATAGAAAGTAAACAAGGCCCATTTCTAATTTTATCCTCCCTATGAGGAAAGTACAACTTGCCTAGATAAGGGAAGTGGTACTTTTGTTTAGAAATAATCACTAATTATGATTAGAGAATTTTGGAGGTAGGCTCCTTTTTGGGTCATTTCCTTTATAAAGGGGGAGAGGTCAATTTAGAAAGGCATCTCTTACTCATTCTATATATCTCAAAATTTTATCTAAGCCTTTTGCTTGTTAAAATAATAAAGAGGATGGAAATCCTCTAAGAAAAGAATAGGAATTTCCACCTGGGGAATTCCATTGAGCTTGCAAGTGAGTTTATCAATCATTTCTAATAGTTCTTGATAAAGTTTTATGTCAAGGGTTACAACCAATAAAAGTGCAAAAGTATTTATCTTATTTTTATCTGGTGGAGCGACCTATCCCTTAACTGATTTACAGAGTTTGGGGCCTCTTGAATTTGGTACAAATTATTGGAAATAATCTTGCACAATAAAAACACTGAATAAAATAATATTAGAATAATTTTCAATTCATCTAGGATATTTCTTCATTTACATTGAGAGGTATAAATACACATATGATCTCCTATTAGATAGGAATCATCCTTTATCCCACATATCTCTCAACCTTCCACTAATCTCTCTCAATCCCTTAGTTATCTCAACACACTCAACTAATCATAAAAATACCAACGTGAGTTGTTTATACAACAAACTCACAACTAATATATAAAACCTATATTATTAATATGAGATATATTTTCTCATACTTAATAATATTACATTCTATTTATTCACCCATATATATTATCTCCATGATAATATATATTACATTAAAACATTCACCAATGTA
This sequence comes from Taxus chinensis, assembly GCA_019776745.2. Classification (NCBI taxonomy): domain Eukaryota; kingdom Viridiplantae; phylum Streptophyta; class Pinopsida; order Cupressales; family Taxaceae; genus Taxus; species Taxus chinensis. The sequence continues at coordinate 868,345,479 of CM034151.1, read as the reverse complement.
AACAATATAATATTCCTAACATTCACTCCCCTATTGTTTACATTATTACTTCCCCTACACTTCCCTAATGTGAACAATGTAGAAAAGAATAGTTACACTTTCTCTGTAGCTTTCACACCCCTATTTTCTCATGATATTGGTACACATATGGACCTTAGTACAAGGTAAGAACCCATGTATGTTCATCCCCTTCAAGTATCATGATGTTGACTTTGTACTTGTGTTTTCTTCTTTCTATTACAAAATTACATCAAGGAGGTTTATAAAAGGAAATTACAATTGAACAAGAATTTTCTTATGTTCTTATTACAAAACACACAATAATGGAATCAAACACACAACTGAAATAAATTGGTCACTAATACATTTGAAGCAGTCTCTTTGTTGGTGACTAACAAGAGATGTTGATCTGCCTCCTCCTTTGCCTCCTACCTCCATCTGAAAATTATCTAAAGAAGGAAGGCTTCAGAGTCATAACCACTGAAATCACCCTCTGGTTCTTCCTTATCATCATCTTCTTCTTCATCGGCAATCATGGCATTTTCACTTATTTTTCCATCAAGTAAATCTCTTGCTCTTTTCATGCAATTTATGGAAAGGTGTCCAGATTGTTGGCAATAGTAGCAAGTGATATGTTTCTTTGTATCTCTAGAATTGGATCCTTTCTTGAATCTTCCTTTATCATATGACCTATTTTTACCAAATATTGTTGTTTCTTCTGAAACAATATTCTTACTTGTTCTATTTTCTTCCTCCATGAGAGATGAAATCAAATCTTCCAAACTAGGATTTACTTTACTCAAAGTAAACACAGTGTTAGAATAACTGGGTGACATACTATTTAACAATACTACTTTTGCATCATCATCTCCCACATCAATTTTTATTCCAGCTAGTTGATTTGAAATAGAACGAAATTTACTTATGTGATCAACCATACTCTCACCTTTTTCCATCTTGAGCTCGAATAGTTTTTGATTGAGTGTCACCGCTGCGCTCCCTATTTGAAATCCAAATAGCTTGTTCAAAGTATTTCATATGAAATTTGAACTTTTTGATAAATCAATATGATGCAAGTAAGCATCAAACAATCCAAGACCAATAATTGCTATTGTTTTCCTATCCTTGCTTTCCTATTTGGTGGCTTCATCAACATCAGTTGGTTTTGAAAGATTACCTTCAACAATTTCCCACAAGTCTTTATTGATCAAAAGTAATTGAGTTCGCACTTGCAATGTGTGAAATTATTTTCCATTGAATTTTTGTAATGGGATTTCCATTATGGATGTCGAACTTAGTCAAAAATGCACCCTTTATTCCTAAGAGGGCCATATTCCAGGTTTGTTTTTCATGGCAATGAATTGTTCTATTTTTGGAAGCCCGTAATAATTATTTTTAGCCACTTTTTAGGGCATTTCAATATTATTTCAGTCCCTCTTAATCTGCAGCATTCTGAGTTATATTTATGGGTCTATCTATGTCTCTAAAATCTGATTTCTATCCATTTATGGTTTGCTAAAAATTTGATATTTGTTTGGTATGGGAAATAAACCTATTTTTTTATGATTTATAAGTGTTTTTGCAACTCCCATAGTTTCCATTTCTGAAGCATAGTTGCAACAATTAAAGAATTTGATTTTTGCAAGGTCTCAAACATAGGTTTAGCTGAGATAGTCTCATAAAAATATGCGTAGCATTTGGGTAATCAAGACTAACACATAATGCTTGCTTTGCATGAGATTCTTCTAAAAATCTAATCGCTTTTCTCATCTAAATATTAGGTCTGTAGAGATAAATTTTGAGGAAGTCTATATTAAATGTTGCTTTGGTGTTGGATTTGCCCAAAATCCAAGTGAGGTGAAAATTTTTCCATTTGGGGACATTACAATGGTATCAAAAATAGTATTCTTCCCATCCTGTGAGGGCAATCTAAAGAAATCAGACTTGCATGCAATCAACAAAAACTCACATAGTCTATCAAAGAAGGGGACTCCAAAGAAGACAATGGCTGAACGTGGAAGACCACTTCCAGATGACACTCTCAGTTATATGAATGAATTCATGATTAGACTTCAGAGAGATCTACAACAAGCGATGAGGGAGAACCAAAGGGAACTGTGTGACACATTCACTAGTTCCATTCGGGAGTTAGTGATGGTTCTACAAGGAAATATGGCAGCCATCAATTAAGGAGAAACCAACAATGGATAAGGAAGCTCAGAAGGGGCCGGTTAAGACTTCTCCCAAGCCTACTCAAAAAATTCTCAGAGCCAAGTTTCTCCAACGAGAGGATCCAATGGAAGAACTGGCAAAAAATGATGTTGATAATGTAGATGCATATGGTGATGAGTACATGCAACTAAGCCTTCGAGTTAGAGATATGATAAATTTTAGATACTTCTAATTGAAGAACAACAAGGGTACAGGAATAAGCAGAAGAGGCCATCAAGAGACACCAAGGAGAGAAATTCAACAAATACTACATAAGGTAACTCTTCCCTCATTTGACGGTACAAATAAGTGCTCTGCTAGATCATGGTTGAAGAAATTAGATACCTATCTTTATCTGAATCCCATGTATGAAGATGAAGCACTTAAGTTTGCAACACCACATTTGGATGACATGGTACATGAGTGGTGGTATCATGGCATCATCACTCAAAGACATGGCTCTATTACTTCACTTGAAGAATTCAGTAGATGTTTTACTGAGAGGTTTGATCATGTGGATCCATATTTGTACTTCAGGGAGCTTTCCCAACTCAAACAGGATATCACCTTAGATAAGTATATTTATGATTTCCAAAGAATTTCAGTTATGGTTCCTGACATTAGTGAAAATAGACTAGTATTGTTGTTTATTGAAGGGTTAGGAGAGCCATTAAAGGGTCTTGTCAAATCCTTTAATCCTCCCTTTCTTCAAGGATCCATTAAGAAAGCAATTGACTTGGAGAGATCTATGCCAAAAGGGAAAAATTTGTAGCAGCGAACAACGCCATTGCAGCAGGAAAAAAGTACGTGTGAGCAGCCTATAGTAAATCAAAATGATAGGCAAGGTGCAATGGTTGATGGGCAGCCCACTAGAGCACAACAATGGGAGAAGAATAAATTTGAAATCGAGGAAAGGAGGGAGCTAAGGAGGAAGAGGTTGTTCTATGATTGCAAGGAGCCATGGACACCCAATCATCATTACAAAGGTAAGGGTTCCGTTCATTATATTGAATTCATTGATGAGGAAGAAGATGATAATGATGTTGATCCAAAAGATCAATAAAACAATGATGAGAAGATTTCTACCTTAGCATCACTTACTATTTTTCCTAGTTCTTATGCATTCCATGTGAGGGGTGATATTCTTGGGAAAAGGATCACAATTTTGATTGATGGGGGAGCAACACAACTTCATTTATGAGAATTTGGTTGCTAAATTGGGTCTTCAAGGAGAAAAATTCCAAGGATTTGATGTGATTATGGTGGATGGGCATACAATCACATGTACCAAAAAGATTTTCCAAATCCAATTCATCATGCAAGGCCATGAGGTAAGTGATGAATTTTATATTGTTGACATTGGTGGATTAGAGTTAGTTCTTGGTGTTCAATGGCTCCAATCCTTGGGTGAATTTCATCAAGATTTTTAAACCATGGAGTTAAAATTCAAGGTGCAAGACAAAGACATTATTTTACAAGGCACGAGGAAGGGAATTCCTCCACGAATGACATCCCATAACATGATTGGGAAATTCGATAAGGAGCTGATTTAACAAGAAGAGGTTGAAATGGAAAGAGAAATTACAGGGCAACATCTAGAATTTGAAAATAATTAACCTTTTGTGGACCATGGAGACATCCTAAGGTATGATTTAACTTCTTACGTGCAACATATTCAGATTCCTTTAAATAAGAGTGTTAATCTCGATGATGAAATCTGTAATATATCTTATGAAATACCTTGGATACTTTCATGTGTCTATGAGAACTTGGTTAAGGACAATTACTAGAAATATTTGTCTCATCTTAGAGGTACATGTGCTAAAATTTTGAAACACTTCAACATATTTTGTCTATTGTGCATAAAGCTTAGACAAAGGAGTAAAAAATTACTTGTGGGTAAGCGGTTTTGGGAAGGGAGGACTGAAATGTCTCTCTTTTGCGAATAATAGCATAGAAGACCTTTGGCTCATTTTGTCTACCCAAAGGTCAAAGGGTGTGTGCAAGGGTGAATTACGTCACAATAAATATTTATAAGTGCCTAAAAGAAAATAAAATAAAAATCTTAAAGCACTTATAATTATTTATTTGGCTTAATATATATATGCACTTATAAAATAATTTATAACATCTAGAAAAGTGCAAAAGGGGGGTCTTATGTAGTTTCTATCGTTCCAAGTTAGTATGGTGACTTACCTAGAGAAATGATAATGGAAAAATAGAAAGTTAAAAAGGCCCATTTCTAATTTTATCCTCCCTATGAGGAAAGTGCGACTTGCCTAGACAAGGGAAGTGGGACTTTTGTTTAGAAACAATCACTAATTGTGGTTAGAGGATTTTGGAGGATCCTTTTTGGTTCATTTCCTTTATAAAAGGGAGAGGTCGATTTAGAAAGGCATCTCTTACTCATTCTATCAATCTCAAAATTTTAGCTAAGCCTTGTGCTTGTTAAAATAATCAAGAGGACAAAAACCCTCTAAGAAAAGGAGAGGAATTTCCACCCAAGGAATTCCATTGAGCTTGCAAATGATTTTATCAATCATTTCCAGCAGTTGTCGATAAATTTTTATGTTAAGGGTTTAACCAATAAAAGTGCAGCAGTATTATCTTATTTTTATCTGGTGTAATGATCTATCCCTTGACTGAATTGTAGAGTTTGGGGCCAAATTCCAGGTCTTTTTTTCATGGTCATCAGTTGTTCTAATTTTGGAAGCCCATAATAAATTTTTTTAGCCACTTTGAAGGGCATTTCAGTATTATTTCAGTCCCCCTTAATCTGCAGCATTCTGAGTTATATTTATGGGTCTATCTATGTCTCTAAAATCTGATTTCATCCATTTATGGTTTGATAAAAAAATTGAGATCTATTTGGTATGGTAAATAAACCTATTTGCTGCTGATTTATAAGTATTTCTCCAACTCCCATAGTTTCCATTTCTGAAGCATAGTTGTAGCAATTAAAGAATTAGATTTTCGCAAGGTCTCAAACATAGGTTTGGTTGAGATAGTCTTATAAAAATATGCATAGCATTTGGGTGATTAAAACTAGCACATAATGTTTGTTTTGCATGAGGTTCTTCCACAAATCTAGTCACTTTTCTCATCTAAATATCAGGTTTTGAGAGATAAAGTTTGAGGAAGTCTATATTAAATGTTTCTTTGGTGTTGGATTTTCCCAGAATCCAAGTGAGGTCAAAAATGTTCCATTTGGGGACATTACATATAATATGTTTCATATCAAGGAAAAACCAAGGAGAAATTTTAGGGGCGGTGCATGAATATTATGAAACAATATTGAATAACACGAGTTAATCAAAAATATTATCAAGATTAAGAATAAGGTTGTAATGTGTTTATTTTAATCCATATGGAGGGGTTGAATATTAATCAAAGATGTTAAATTGTTATAAATTGAACATATGTCCTTCCATTATAAATTGATAAAATATGGTGGTGCCCACTAATTCCAATGATGTGTTAACATTTATAGAGTTATTTATAATATGAAATCATAAAATAGTACTCAAAACATGAAAGTTGATGCGAAAAAAGATATGTTGAGTATCCACATTCCAAATTTAAGTTAAAATTACATATTTATTTATCATTCAAAATAGAAAATCTCATTTCCTTATCTTTTACTAGAAAACAGAGATCCCTACAAACCATATACAACTAGATATTGTTGTAATTTTCAAGTTAAGAAGTTAATGACATCTGCCCCAAATGTGATTGTTTTGAAAACTCTAGTAGAAGACCTCAAATTTTCCTTGTTTAGGCCCTTGTAGACATAAAATCTATGTACTTGGGTACATTTCTAGGTCCTAAAAGCATGCTACCATTTACACTATTCCTAAGAAAGAAAACTAGTAATTGACAACTCCCTTTATCCTTTTGCTTTGTTTTCTACACTTTTATTAGATTTATATGCCTTGCATTCTTTCCGACATTTGAATGTTTTATCTTTATATGGCCTCAGAAACTAGCACCCAATTGCGACACTAGACTCCTGTCATTTTGGGCACTTCGGTCCTTATTTACCATTTTCTTATCATTTTGGACCCCTTTCACTTCTGAATTACTTTTTACTACATTGGGTTGTTCTTTCAGTCATCAATTATGGAATTCAAATAAGGTAATCATATAAATACACAGTTATGCTTTCAAAATTGGGGACCATGCGCTAGCATACATTATCATCACCTAAGCTTTCATCCAAAGGACACGAGCACTCAGAGGAATCCATCTAGCATATCCATACAAGGGACAAGGGTTGCATCAATTCTGCATACACAACATAGGAGGGGAATTTTAATCTATTCCATCCTACACATTATATATTTGCTACATTCTATATTTATCCTGCTATCACTGTAAAAATATCACAAGAGAATCTTAGGACATCATTACACAAATGTTCACATAGAACTACATTGAGTCTAGAATGTAGTGCACCATTCAGTACTAAGTTCACTCTTTGGGTGATTGTCGAGGTCAGTCCGACTCCACATATTGCATCTTTATTTTCAGGATCTGATGTGTTTGCGGGTATGTGCAGCTAGCCATTTGTTTTTCAGGTTACATGTGCATTCAGTGATCTTGAGACAGAACCAAAGAAACAAGAAAAAACTAACAACGAACCTCCTCATGCATAGAAGAGACCAAATCTCAAGCATCTACACACACACACTAGTACTCAAAATGAATGCTAGTGCCTGGGCGCTTCTGACTTTCTATGGGTGATCCCGTTCGGCACAGTTTTATAGTTTCGAACCTCCAATGAGCCTTTTCGATGTTCCTTCCAGTTTATTTCATCTATTCAACTGCCCATATCACTTCTAGTTGTCTAAGAAATTAGTTAATTCTTTTTATTTCTCCTTCTTGCTTAGGGTTTCATATTGTACATGTTGTGTTGCTTGCATCTTGTTGTATATTTGCATTTTTATATTATACACTACAGTAGTTACTTTTAGATATAAATTTAATTATATTTTGTTAAATCATTTGGTGAACCCTTCTGCTCAAACCCTACCTTATTTCTCAACACTCTTTTCATTTCTCTCCCATGGCTGAGACTTATGAACCCTTTACCGACGAAGATCTCCATGACCTCTACGCCATATTGATGAACATCCTCAAGATTTATATCTTTTATTACTTGTTGCTCATGAGGAAGCCACTAAACTTGTTAAGCTCAACCCTCCCATTTCTAATGCTACTTCTTTGCCTCTTACAACACAACCACCTCATTCTACCCATCCACCCTCATTTATCGTTCCTCTTTCCATGCCTTACTCCTACCAATCATTTTTCCCCTCCTCTTACGTCTAATAAACTACACTTCTCCTCTTCAGAAACCCAAGATTTAGATTCTTTACAACAAGATATACAATTCCAAATCCACCAACTAAATAAAATTATTTCATATTTCCTCTCCATCTACTGATTCCTTCCCTTTCATTCATATCCCTTTTTCACCCGTCATATCCTCTTGTCCACTTCCTCCTAATTTCATTGCACCAAAACTTCCTTTCCTCAATGGCCATGGCAACCCATAGGAGCATCTTTGATCTTTCCACGTGTCATGTCTTGACTATGCAGATGACTATACATTACTGGCTAAATTATCTCCTAGAATCTTAAAGGATTACGCCATGCGATGGTTTTATGATCTACCTGTTCACTGGGTAATATCTTTCACATACTTAGCCTATGCTTTTCTTGAACATTTTTCTATCAATATCGTCACCAAGATATCATATCCTCAACTTTCTTGAATGAAACAAGGATCTAATGAGCATCTCACGGACTATGTCTTGCGCTACAGGAACAACCTTGCTAAGATGAAAAATGTCCTTGTTTATTATGAATTACAAGATCTTTTTGTTCAAAGTCTATTACCTCCTCTTCATGAGAGTGTCATCTTTGATACCTCTCCCTCATTCGATCAACTATTTCATGCACTCAAATTACGTGAAGGAAAATTATTATCCATGGGTAAATTGAAATATCATGATACTTCTTCATCCTCTTCTAATAGGTTTCAAGATAAATCTTGTTTCAAACCATCTCCCAAGCCTACTGAGGCCAAATCTAATGTGAATGATGTTTCTCCATCCACCGTGCACCTAAAGTGCAAGCTAAGCGACATACTTTTACTAAACTACCTTACACTCCTTGGCTCCTATTACTGCAACTTGTCGACATCAATCTTATTACTCTTCCACCATGGCTCAATTTAGATTCTTTTCGCCCACATGACCATAACTACGATGAAAATGCATGGTGTGACTACCATTAATAGATTGGGCCATCTATTGTTTCCTATAACTCCATTAACAAGGTTTTTGATATAACATTTCTAGCTTGTGTCCCTTTTTTATGGATACCTTTTAGGCCCATTGCATCAATGAAGCAAATGCTACCATGCCTCTAACAACTGTTTTGTCATTTCAACACTAACAAGGGTAGTAATAAATTTTAAATTTCCTATAATAAATGAAAATCAAAATATTGTAATAATAAAGAGTATAGTTTTAAGAAATATGTAGTAAAATTAGACAAAATGGAATCATTTACCTAGATAACATATATACCCTCCACTTTTAAATACTACAAGATTTCAATTCACAATGAGCTTATTGTAGAAAAATCGAACCAAAATTTTTTACCCTACTTTTATGAATTGAGCACAATATGTATGCAATATTTTTATAAATTCAACGCAATATATGTTCCCTACTTCACAATTCCACTCATTATGTATACCTTTTTTTTTCTCAATTCAGCACATTATTTATGTCATAGTTTACTGAAATCAACATATTATATAAGTCACCTTTTTATTATGAAATACAAAGGCAATTTTTTATGTTTTGTGTAGCTTATTTTTTGATGTTACTAAAGACAACCCAATGTCAAAAACCTAATGAGGATACTACTACACCAAGCTCCATGACTATGTTGTACCCCTACATGAGGACCTTAACTTCCTTAAGTACATTAGTTGACTTTCACCTTACATTCTTGTGAAGATGAATTTATTGAATTCTAACTCTCTAAAGAGAGCATACCACAACACCACCAAGATAGAATCAAAAAATATGAAGAAAAAATTCCCCTCTTCATCCATGTCATGCATAAGAGGAATTAGTGAATTTCGTTGAGTAGAAAAAACTTGAGGATGCACAAAATCATTTGATCGTTTGAAGTAGTTATAGTATGAGTATGAAGAAAAATAGTTGAAGTATTTTGAACAGTTAATAACATTTATAGAGGAAGTAATAGAAATAAGATAAGGAAGATTTTGTAAGAAATTTCCTAAAGTCACATAATCAATTCATGTTGAGCTCATAAACATGTATATGTGGTGAGTGGTTTTAAATTGACTATGCACTACAAATAAAACACCGTGCAATTATGTCCAAGTATTTAACTCATAAATTATACCTCACTGCATAAATCATAATATACTATGATTGTAATATGATAGCAAAACATAGGAATAATTGAAATGTTTTGAAGAAATAGAGTTTTAGCGTGATACACATTTTGTCACAATTTGGGAGATCATCATTAGAAACAAAGAGTGTAATGCATGTATAGATAATGTGGTGGCAATAAAGAATACCCAAAGAACATTGTTGTAATAGATTTTAAGTGTAAAACTATGTTTCTTATCTACAATTTTTATAATAATACCACAAAAACAATAAAAATATATTATTGAATAATGCACTTAAATATATCTAAGATATTAAGAGTCAACATTCTCACCATTAATATTAGATGCAAATTTGATATTTCAACATATATTCTACATATAAATAATTAAATACTTTCTAATTATTTTTAAATATATATTTTATTAGAGAGATGTGAAGAGGTATTTACCTCTAATAAAAATATGATAATAATAATACTTTATATTAAATAAAATTTACATTTGATTTGTCTACCTACATAGAAGCGGAACTGACCAATAAAACTTTGGGGAATAGAGAATAAAATTTCTTTAAGAGATCTTCGAGGAATGCGTTGAGATTGGAAAAATATATAGGTATAAAGAGAATGCTTGCATGCGCAGTTCAAAATCGAACGCCCTAACTTCTAAGCAAAACATTTCACGGGAATATCTTTTTTCGGCTGTGACATCACCACGGAACTGATTGGAAATACTTCATGGAGCGGTTAACAACATAGTATTTATAGTCTTGTGTGCACAGGTTTCATTACAAGTATTCTGCTATTAAAATCTTGAAAAACCAATTAACAGTCCACTATTAAACACAGTTCCAAGCTAATTACAATATATATTTCAGGAACCTATAAATCTACCTCTAGGAATGAACATCGTCTAGTGTTTCCTTATGTGGCACACTTGTGTGACAACCCTTCTTGCTTAAATCCAACAAAAATAAATAAATAAAAGTATCAGCTATTTCAAAACCTATTTCAGATATTTGGCTTAACACCCAAGATCTTTTATAATGTAAGAATAAGGAGAGAGCAGAGAGATTGTGGTGTACCTGAATATAGAAAACTGAAGCTCTTGAACCTTTCAAGTTTCAAAAATCACCCTTTTTAGCGAGTGGAGACCAGGGGTTGAATTTGATGGCCGTTTAGACCTTTTTTGCAATTTTAGTTGTAAAATACTTACAAATATTTTTAATAATCGCTAGATGTAACTTGCATATTTAAAATTTGACCGTCATTTTTTAATATATATTTATACATAAATTATTAAAAAAAAAAATACAAATATATCTTTAAAATAATTAAATATATATATAATAGATAATATAAATAACATTATTTTGTATTTTTGAAGGGCAGTATTAAAGAATTACCGTCACCGGAAAAATGTGGCCGCCAAATTTAACCCGTGGTGGCGACTCACAAAGCTTTAGAAGCTCAACTCGTTCCTTTCATATGAATGTGCAAGAAACATGTGTGTGCTTATAATCGAGTTTTAATAAGTGGTGTCTATGTAATATCAGTCAAACAATTTGATGGCCGGTTTAACCTTTTTTGTTATTTTAGCCCTAAAATAATGACAATTTTTTTGAACAAACCATCTTATATAATTTACATTTTAAAATATGGTTGTCATTTTTTATATAGATTTATATCTAAATTATATAAATATATATTAAAATAGTTAAATAAATATTAAAGTATGTATTATATATTTTACTAATAGTATATAAATAATGGTATTTTATAGTTTTGAAGGACAATATTAGGAAATTACGACCACCTAAAAAAAAGTTGACACATAGGTGGCCGTTAAATTCAACAATCGATTTAATCTCAAAACTGAAATTCAATTAAGACTACATGTGCAATGTACTGGTCATGGGCTTTGCAATGTACATGTTTCCTTTTGTGAAATAGTGAATGCTAAGTACCTACTTCAAAACAAAAACTGACACTTGAAATTATTATCTCTCACTCCTTAGTGCATTCCTACGTCGTTGGCTTATTCAGTAGACAATACCTACCTTTCCAATTGTTTATTATACTGTCGAAGGCAAGTATATATGCTTCACCAATACAATTAACATTTTCTCTCCAACCAATCACTTTGTGCCACATGACAAATTTAATTTTTGATTTTCAAGTTTTCTAATGTTTTTAAAGGAATATACCTCTACCCTTTATTGAAGTATATTCTATCATTTATTGTTTGATAGCTTATTTTTCTCTTTGAGACTGTCAATTACGGTTGTTTTTCAGATGGGCAGCTATTTGTCGGAGACTAGAAAAGTGGCCTTGGGCTGACATTGATTATTTGACGTTGAAACTCTTGCCGCCCTAGCTAGAGCTCTGCTCTGTAAACATTTCCCGTTCTTGTCTGATGTAAGGCATTTTGCAGTAGTGTTGGCTCGGCACAAAGAAGAAGATAAAGAAACATCATGGTCAAAATTCGCAACATTGCAATTTCTGCACACATCGATCTACATTGACTGAAATAATTCTCTTCTACATGGGAAGGATTCACGAGATCCACGAAGTCTGTGGAAAATATGGCGTGGGTGCTAAGATGGACTCCATGGATTTGGAGCGGGAAAAAGGAATTACCATTCAATCTGATGTTGCATACTGCACTTGGGATGGCCATCGAGTTTTTTTCCACAAAAGAAATGCAGTTGAAAACCCTACATCTACAACTTTTTTTGATGGAGCAGGAGCCTCGATGGTCGAAGGATCTGTTAGGTGGCCTTTGGTGAATCGACCATGAGTCAGGGGAGCTAGATCTAGTGGGCACCGTTCGCAACATTTTTGCAATTTATTTATAGAAGTTGTTATTATAACCCTTTCCCAGGCTTCACTGTTTTTCCATGCTCATTAGGAGATGGACGAAGGGAATGCTCGAAATGGGTATTTATGTATTTCTAGGGATGTTATAGGTTATTACCATGTTAATTATAATTTCATGACGAGTTACAGATTAGCCGAGGAAATCCGAAAAGTCTGTACTTAAATCGAAATATTTCATTTTAGGGTTTGAAAATGTGAAAAATCACTGGCAAGCGGTTCTGATTTTTTTAGGGCCCGAAAGGTTGAATTTTTGTGTGTTTTATTATATTTGGTTGAGTTATCTTGTATTTTTATCTTTGGATTCATATGCCGTGAATGGGCCATATGGGCGTGGTGTAAAATTACAGTTTCATAACTAAATGTTAGTGACTAATGCATTAAAACATTTAAATGTTTGGATATATTTTGAATCTTTTCTTTAATGAAAATGACTGTGCAGATGATCCTTCGGTGTCAACGAACCTTGGATCTTGAGTGCTACTTGACCGTGGGTTTCAAGTATTGGATTGTTCTCATTATTTCACTCTTATGATTTGAACCCATTACTCTATGCTTTGTTATATTACCCTTAAATCTCATTGGTCGCAATTGATGCATTATGTATTAAATATTACTCATTACTATACAATGTTTAGGCCTGCCATTGTCATCTTCCCATTTTCCCGTGAAATTGTGTGGAGCTCAATTTAAGGGTATCCGGAGTTTTCCTTTTTTGGCTTATGATTGTGCCCTGACTTCAACTATTTAAGGATCTAAGCTACTTTTGACTTACCCAAAGCATTCATTTTGTATTCCCCCATATCCATATTCAGTTTTGAAATAATATTCTGACAAAAATAAATTAATGCAAAAATGATTTAAAGTACAGTTACAAGAGAAATGCAGTAAATGGGAAAGGAAGAGTACATGAAAAATGAAAGGCAGATGATCGCAGGCTCGGAGCTTAATGCTTTGCACCCGCATATCATGTGTTATGCTTTCCATGGTTGTTGTTGTGTCTTCAATTTATGTGGCAGGACGGTATGATTTTCAGACTTTATTTCGTAGGATGGTATAAATTTTAGACTTTTTAGAGTTGTTGTTTTGTAAATTCAGTATAGAATATTGTGCTTTCATGATTCCCAATGCAGAAGTAATCGAAGGGGTCAATTTTTCTTTTACAAGTATAGAATACTTTATGTACATTTTAATGTGAATTCTTGGAAAACATTTTTCCCCTAGAAAATTTGCTAATTGATGAGATTAATTTTCCAATTTTTCTACAAAAATAGCCAATTTACAAAATGTAGTCTGTAAAATTTCCCCTAGAAAGCATTATGGATGGTTGTTTGTTTCTTTCTCAATGGTGCTTTTACTTTTCATTAGTGGTAGTGATTTGGTTTTAACATGGATCACTGTGTGAATTGACCTTTTAGATGGGCCACTTGTGATGAGAAATTGTGCTTCATTGTTTGTGGAAGGATGCAGAGAATAGAATCTACCTTTCTTAAGAGCTGGACACGAGAACTGGCCAGGTAAATTTGATGTGTTTCCATTTCAGATTCCATTTGTATTTTTTGTATGTTGCAGTTTTTTCTGTCATGAAATAGTTATTTGGGGTTAAAGAATCCAGTTAAGATGAGATGATTCTGTTGAAAGTCATTCCAACTTCCCCTAAAATATTCTCTTTTTTTGCAGATAGCCTAGCGGTCATTATCATTGCCATGGGTTATAGGTCAGATATTATTGATGAGACAACAGACTGCAAGTCAATTCTTTTAGTAGATTTCTTATAATTTTAATTTTTTCTTTGGTAAACATTCTCCTATTGCATGTACATACAAATGAGGGGTAGGTCTTTTGTCAAAGCTACCTGGGATTTGCACCTGCTCTTATCCATAGGGCTGCACCACACCGAGTGAGTTGGATTTGGTATTTTACCTGACCGGGATGCTTTATCATGTCTCTTTTGGAGTCGAAGCTTTGGCTCTGCCTTGAAAACCCCCATTGCTTTCACCACCTCAGCTCAACTCATTTGACAAAATTTGCTATAAACATTAGAGCAGAGTTTGTAAAGGACATGTGGGTGGCCTTGGGTCATTGAAAATTTTAGGGTAAACATTAGAAGAGACCTTGTGGAGAACGTGAAGGTGGGCTTGGGCCCTTCACATGATTAAACTCTTTGGATGGCTCTTTCTTTCCTAAACCATCATCCAAAAAAATGTGCAAGCCATTGCACAATTTTAGCTCAAATCCATTTAATTACTGGTCTGCAACACATTGATGGGCACAGTCCTGAAGATGTTATGTTCACAATGATGTGTTTTATTTTGGATCGGATACAAAAACATTGGGAGTGCTCCCATTTTGGATTGGACACAAAAACATTGAACACATTTCAGATCTTTATATTAATAGGTTTGAGCCAGTGATAAGAAGTTTTTATCATGTCCTGGCACTGTAATATAGAAGGACTTTTGTGAGATACTGAATAACTTACTGACTTGCAATCTTACACATTTGCACTGCAACGTTGAAAATAGTTTTTGAAAATGCGTTTAGAGTAGAGTCTATTTTATTCTTGGCTAGAAACATTATATGGAGATTGGCATTTCTTTCTTGGAATGTTTTTCATTTTTTTATCAAGCATGTTTTTTTAATTCCAAGCTATATTTTCGATTAATTGTGTATAATATTATGATTACAGGTTACAGGTTAGTCAGAAAAAAAGATTGCTAGTCTATTGGTCCTCAGATTGATCAGTTTTCATTCCAAATATTACGGTTCCAGCGGGGAAATTTTTCAATAGCTTAAATTGTATTTAGAAACTATTTTAATTACAGAACCTTTAATATTTGTCAAAATATCTTCCCAAATGTCCCACTTTTGATAATAGGTGTCAAAGTTTGATCGGTGCCCTATCACAAGCAACTGCACAATGGAAATATCTATGCTAATCATGAATCCTCCATTGTGTCATAAAAACATAGACTATAAAAGAAGTCACCAACACTTAAAATCATTGTTTTGCCTCTCATGAGTTCTTTCAACATGCCCTAAGGGATAAGATTTACTTTTTTATTTTTATTTTTTTTCTTTTACCTTTTGCTTCAATGGCTATGTGTTTATTTAATAATTTATTCGCTTCAATTATGTGTTTTGATGTTCTATGGACAAAAGGGTAGAAAATTAAATTTCATAATGTGTTGGCTTTAATTTATTCCATTCAAATAGTTTACATGCTTTTGTACATTTTAATATATTGATGCGTTTTTTTAAAATTTATTGTATTGTTTTTATTACCTTGAAGGCCTTTTAGAATTTAGAATCATTTTGACAAATCTTCATTCATCTACATATTATTTTTTATGTTATTTTCAGCTAAATTTTCTACAAATTTTCAGACAATTGGAGTGATTTGGTAACAATTGCATGATAATTACATTGAGATCATCACATATAGCAACTCCAAGATTTGTAAAATAACCCGGGCCAGAGTGATGTAAATGCTTCCTCCATCCTTTTCTAAATTGAGCGCATGAAAAAGCGTGCAATTGGAAGTGTAATGCTTTACTATCAATCTTTTCCATTCACTTGACATTCTTTTCTTTTCTATGTTCAAAGAAATAGTGGACAAAAATACAGATGAAACACTATCTTATAGAATATTTTTTTCACAAACCAAAAAAAAGGATTACAAAAAATGATATCAATATTAAACCCCATAGTTGCAACACATTCAATTATTTCAAATTCCAATTGTACGATTTTGAATGTTGCATATATATGTATTACAAAGCAAGATGTTAAAATGAAAATTTCCTTTCGCATTTCTTCAAATGTTTTGCACATACAATTTTGATCTTCACATCCTACCAATCATCATCTTCGGTAGTATTTTCCATATCATAGCCTTGTTTTAATGAGCTAACCTACAAATGATTTTACTATTTTGTCGCCATTCCCACAGTTTCAACTTCATTTATGTGAGTTACTATTTTGAGCTCAATAAAACATGTTTAATAGTATTAAACCCCATGAAACACGTCACATACATCTATGTCCAAAATTGTCTCATGGCCCCCGGCCCACATGAGTAAAATTGTGCAGCCATGGAAGGGCGCCCAATGATGACGTGGGAGGGATAAAAGCATGGTTTCACGCACATGTAATTGTAGTGCCTTGTCTAGAGTGTCTTATTTTTTAATATATTATAATGAAAAATTGAGTATAAACATCAAGTGGAAATCTCTATATGGTTGAAATGTTTTATAAATATTAAATTACGTACATATCTAACAAATTTTTTTGTGCCCCTCAATCAGGGGCGTGTCTTACCCTAGGAAATCTAGGCAGTTGCGTAGGGCGCACCAAAGGAAGGGCGCCACATTCTCAAAAAAAAATTCTAGGTTAGCCACTCAGACTAGGCACTGGGTAGTCAGCTACCAGGCTAAGGCTTGGTTAAAATTTTACAAAAAACAATCGAGATTAAACAACCAGACTCCAGTCCCCACTACAGTTTCAAATTCCTGCATCTCAATCGTTGAGTCACTCAGCGTTGTTTACAAATTATAGACAGAGACTAGAGTCTACAGTTTCAAATTCATTTTTTGTTTTCTAGACTCCTACGGCTACGGTTGCTACTTGCTTCGAGTCCAGGGACCTTCACCTACAAGCTACATTGTACAGGACACATTGGAACTTCTGATTCTCCCCTCGGGCCCTCATAATTCATTTCCTCGGCCCTCAAGTCAAATGATAAAATTGTAAACCTCGACCCCTCACTCCAGCCTCCAGGAAGCAGGCTATAAGCCTATATCTTAATCTCCCACTGGCACAGTGGCACTCAATGATGTAATTGCTGATGTTGATGACAGTATTTAATGCCCTTCAAAATGTTTGTACAATTGTAGGACCTATCAAAATGTATAGACAATGTAATTTGTCTTTAGCTTGAAGTTGTTCTCGCTATTTCTTATCATCGGACTCTTCATGCATATACATTCTGATGTTCATGTGAATAAACAATGTAATCTTTGTTACTTTTGATTTCATTGTTTCAGGAATTAGGCAGGCTGCAGATTGTTTAGATTACAAACTAAGTCTATAATTGTTGAAAAAACATTCACATATAGGTGGGTCGTTGGTCCCGGGTGGGAGGGGGGTGCATGCTCTAAGTACTACCTAGGGCACTCATAAACCTTAATTCGGCCCTGCCCTCCATGCAACCTTCGCAACAACAAGTACTATTGTAATAGATGACATTCGTTGTGGGAGGTCGCCCTTGAGCGCGTATTTTCACTATTTTTTGTGCATGTGTGCGGGCCATCAGACCATCTCTTTCTCAAGTTCAATCACCATTTTATCATTATGTAAAGCTTCTATGTTTACATAAAACTCTATTTGATGTTCAGATATATTTGATGTATCAAATATGTAGTCGTCTAATGATTTGTTTGATGGTTTAAAAGGTATTTTTTTAGATAAGGTAAAAAGAGTGATTTTGAAGAGATCATGAACTATGTACAACTGAAAGATAGGCATCAAAGCACAACAAGAAACAAAGTGAAGCATGGTCACTTGACCAAAAACAAACCAAACAGACAAACCACTCATAACCAAAGCTAGGTAGAGCCAAAAGGGGGAAAGGGGTATTTCAAAAATTCAATGAAACACCCTTGACCTTCCTCAAGAAACATTCTAAACCTCTATCGAACAAGCATAGCAAGCAAGGGGTGTTTCACTCATGAGGATCCTGACCATGGGATCATAAGCTCATTTTAACAGGTGCACTACATGTATTTCCTTTCTTTTTTCTATTCACGACTGTCCAACCATCACACCTATTAGGATTCGTATTTTCATCTAGATGGATTGGAAGCCTGATTTCAAAGATCTCATTATTTCTAACATATGTTTCCTTCTTCAAGATTTTGGTTTTAGCACAAGCAGAGTCCTAAAAATTTATTAAGATATTAATCATAGTAGATATCAAATAATAAGGGAATGTGAGATATTCGTAGAAAAATATCAAGTATAAATCAAAGACAGTTGCTTTTTCAAAAAAATTATTACTAAGAAAAAGATAGCTGAAGAAACTTTTTGACAGCTATGAACAACAATGGTTAGAATTGAAAAAATACAACTCTAGTCAATTCTAGATAGTTATGGAATACATAGACCAAAGGCCACAAACTACATCTAGAAGTCTCAATTCATACCGCATACTAGATATATAAACATCTATGACCATCTAGAGGCACAAACCATCTTGAAGAAAAGATTATCTAGAAAAATATATTTCCTTCTATTGTATTCTCTAAATACTAATTTAATGCAAGCTTCAAGCAATCAATTAAGTGATATTTTTTGTTTGTATGTCTCATATGGTAACAAACCGATTTTTGAATGGGTTGGGTGCGAGAAAGACGAGAGTGGTAGATAGTAAGTGATAAACTAGTAAGAAAGGAATTGTCAGTTGTGAAGGAACAATATATATTTTTAGCAAGATAAAGAGGGCATTGCTAGAAACTTAGTTTGATGTGGCTTCCATAATATAGAAGATTGTGTGAGCTTATTCTTATTTTTAGGAGTTAAAAGGTCCACAATTCTAGTGTAGATTCGTTTTTATATGTGCCTTCAACAATTTTCTACTTGGAGAATATTTTTTCTTATTTAATTGAAGTTTAGCCCTATTAAAAACAAGAGGAATTGTGGATGGTTGATAATTGTTGATATTGAATCTTGGTTTATATTTTGTATTGTGTAATGGCCTCTTGAAGCATTTTATTCCCTTATTAAAAATGAGACGGAAATAATTATTTTCTAGATGTAAATATGATATAAAAAATGTGTTTCTCGTATAAGATTTGTGGGAATGTGTAGAAGAAAAGAAATAAGCTCCTGCTGATTATATAGTGTTATCTATAAATAAACTAAATAATAATGAAGCCTTAACTATTAGAGGAATGTCTATTGTTGATTAATTCCTCCCACATATAAAAGATATTAATAATGTAAATGATGCTTAAAAACACGTTAATAAATATTTGAGAACCCTACAAAGACTAGGATTTTGTATCTAAATAAGGAAATACATAATTTAGGAATGAAAAATGTTCAGGATGTGACATAATATCTCACAAAATTGAAGGAGATTAAGAATCAGCTAGAGGGTACAAGAGATAAAGTTGAAGATAAAATGTTATTTAAGATAACTCTTAATAGTCTCACCATGGTGTATGAATATCTAATCACATCCTTAGAAGTTTCTAATATTAACATTTATACTAGAAAATATTTGAATAATTACATTGTTGTTGGAGGAAAGAAAAAGAGTTAAAGGAAGTTTGATGAAA
This sequence comes from Taxus chinensis, assembly GCA_019776745.2. NCBI lineage: Eukaryota > Viridiplantae > Streptophyta > Pinopsida > Cupressales > Taxaceae > Taxus > Taxus chinensis. Next base: position 868,325,608 of record CM034151.1, on the reverse strand, counting down.
CTAACTCTACAAATAATCCTACATTTCAAGAAGTAGAGGAACAAAGGTAACGAGACACAAAATTGAGGAAAGGTGAATGTTAAATCCAAGCGAATGATGAAAAAGGGAGAGGATGAAAGAAGAAAACAAAACTATAAGGTGAATTATTACAATTGTGGAAAATTGAGACATTTTCAATGAGAATGTACCAAAAAGAATCCTCAAATGTATTATTGGTAATCAAAGAAAACAAACAATATGACAAATCAAGGAGAAAGTGAAGTTTATCTTCTCATTACATCCTTAGCTTCACAAAATACTTCAAATGATGTTTTTTTATAAAAATCCAATAGCAAGTTGGAATACGTATAAGAAAGAAAGTTTCAAGTATTTTCAAAAAGATGAGTAATGTCAAAATAAAAAATATTTTCTTGATGATGATAGTTCTTATAGTATAGAGGGCCATGATGATTTTGTTATTAGAATAAATAATAGCGAGGTAAAATTCACTACTAATTTGTGAAGCATGTACCTCTTTTAAAGAAGAACCTTCTTTTAGTTAGTCAAATAAAAGGGTAAGGTTTTAAAGTTGAAGTTTACAAGGACACTATTTGAATAAGGATATGATACATGGTTAAAAATTTATTGCATCATCTACTTTAGATGTGAAAGTATACAAATTTGATGTTGGAAGTATAGGTATATGTATGCAATGGAAAGTTGCAAAAGCTATGGAGTGAGGCTAAAGAACCTTTAAAGCTTTGCTAACTCAACCATGCACCATCAGATTAGAGCTAAACAAGAGAAACTAACATAAAAGTATTATAACTTTGACAAAAACATCAAAAACTAACATGTATACTACTCTCTACTCTATGAAAGCTTATTAAAATTGAACCTAGTTTAGATCCTAAGCAATCAAATTATTTGTTGTTTACTCCCAAACATAGTGAAGAGATCTCTCCAAGTTAGCTACATGGCCAAGATTTAGATCTTCCCTTACTAACTATATTTGGAATGGATGGATGCAAGATGGAGGAGCTCTTAACAATGGATTATGACCAAGATCCAAATGTTCTATAGCTTAAAGCTATCACAAATGGTTTCTAATGCCTTTCCAAAGTGTTTGAGAGTAAAGATGTAAGTCTGAATGGGAGGGGTGACCCTTCTATTTATAGTTTTTTCACTTGGGAGTGTTTAGAATTTGGGTGCATGTGGGACTAAAGCTCTTTTAGATTAGATTAGGATGAACATGCTTTAGGCTTGTTAAGATTGGTTTAGACTAGTTAACTATGGTTTAGGCTAGTTAAAATTGATTAGCAAGTGATTAGAGACTCATTGAGAGTTGGGAGGGGTCTGGATAACCAATTGTGATTGATAGATAGCCTAGGAAGCCAATATAAGTGGTCTAGAGAGAACTAGGGAGATTATGAATGGTCGAAAGGAGGAATGTTTAACTAATAAGAGAGATATTAACCAAATTAGATGATTTATAGGAGGAATACGTATTATAACTTTGACAAAAACATCAAAAACTAACATGTATACTACTCTCTACTCTATGAAAGCTTATTAAAATTGAACCTAGTTTAGATCCTAAGCAATCAAATTATTTGTTGTTTACTCCCAAACATAGTGAAGAGATCTCTCCAAGTTAGCTACATGGCCAAGATTTAGATCTTCCCTTACTAACTATATTTGGAATGGATGGATGCAAGATGGAGGAGCTCTTAACAATGGATTATGACCAAGATCCAAATGTTCTATAGCTTAAAGCTATCACAAATGGTTTCTAATGCCTTTCCAAAGTGTTTGAGAGTAAAGATGTAAGTCTGAATGGGAGGGGTGACCCTTCTATTTATAGTTTTTCACTTGGGAGTGTTTAGAATTTGGGTGCATGTGGGACTAAAGCTCTTTTAGATTAGATTAGGGATGAACATGCTTTAGGCTTAGTTAAGATTGGTTTAGACTAGTTAACTATGGTTTAGGCTAGTTAAAATTGATTAGCAAGTGATTAGAGACTCATTGAGAGTTGGGAGGGGTCTGGATAACCAATTGTGATTGATAGATAGCCTAGGAAGCCAATATAAGTGGTCTAGAGAGAACTAGGGAGATTATGAATGGTCGAAAGGAGGAATGTTTAACTAATAAGAGAGATATTAACCAAATTAGATGATTTATAGGAGGAATACGACCAAGAATGTGTAATAAATGGGCATCCGAGAATGGAGCGAAGAACGGGGAATTAACGAAGTATCGTTAATCAGTTGAATTAGATGAAATGCTAAGTGTAAGCATATTTTAGGTGTCTACAGTATGCATGTTCTTGTTCCATCACATGATAATTTTATTGTGTCATGGCATTTAAGATTTGGGTTATTAATGTTTGACTTTGATGAAGAAATTTGACATGGTGTGTGGGTCTTCCCAAAATTTATTCATATAAAAATGTATGTAATAGACGTTTGTATGGGAAACAATGTAGGAATTTTTTAAAGAAATATGGAGCATATAGAGAAAGAGAAAAACACGAAATAATACATAGTGATGTCATTTTTCCATTTCCTACTTCTTTCGTTGTATGATAAATATGTCTTAATTTAATTTATGATTTTTAAAGAAAGAAATTGAGTTCATATTATTTTAAAAAAAAACGCGAGGTGTTTGAAAAGTTTAAGTGATTTAAATCTCTAGTGGAAAATGAGTGTGGGAGAAAAAACTATTGTTTTTGAAGAAAATAAAGGAAGGGACTACATCAAAAATGATATTCAAAACCTTATTAAAAGTGAAGGTATTATAACTCGTTTAACAATTAGATACACACCTCCATAAAATGGGGTTTCATAAAGGAAAAAAAGAACATTATAAGAAATGACACGTTCCATACTAAAAAAATAAGAATGTTCCTGATTTCTTTCTTGGTTGAAACAATGAGTACAGCATCCTACATAATAAATAGTCTCCAACACAATTCTACAAAATATGATACCACAAGAAGCATTGTATGGTAGTAAGAATTTATTGTTTTGATTTAATATTTACTCTCATGCACATGTTGAATTAAGGAATACATTTGATAAAGAAAACATGTAATGTATTGTTATTGGTTATAATGAATAGTCTTAAGGCTACATGTTATATGATTCCCAAACTCAAAAACTAATTACAAGTAGAGATTTTGTGTTTGAAAAAGGTTGTTCATAATGAATATACACCTACTTTAGAGATGGTTTCTCAACTTGAAGATGAATTACAGGAAGAAATTACTGAGAATCAGTAAATCTTTGTAAACATAGTAAAAACTCTTCAAGAAATATATAAAAAGAAGTATCAAATTGAAGAAAAGGATCAATCTATTAACTATTCCTTAATAAATAGAATAGAGAGTATTTGATCCCCAATCTTATGAAGAAGAAAAAGAAAAGAAAGAGTGGGAAGATGCAATGTGAGAAGATTATAGCTCTTTAATGAAGAATAATGCATGTGAATTGATAGAACTCCCTAAAGATAAAAAAATATTGTTGGTACGAATTGGGTTTATAAGAGCAAGTTTAGATCTAATGGATGTATTGAAAAATTAAATGCACGTATTGTTGAGTTTTTTTTTTTTTAAAAAACAAAGGAGTTGATTTTAACGAGACATTTTCTCTTATTGCAATACTTTATGCAATAAAGATTGTTCATTATCTCTCTTATAACTTGGCAATAAAAATTGTTGATAAGACAAATCAGTGGATTTTTGGCAACACTCTGGGACTAGGTCCCTCTGCTTGAATGAGCAGCTCCATTATCATGTCTAAAAAAAAAAAAAAACTATGTGGTTTTCCAGGAGGCAGGGGATCCAATAGGAATAGTCCACTCCACATGCAGAAAATGTTTGTAATCTTGTGCAAGGGAGGAATTTTGTAGGAAGGTGGGGAAGTAGGAGTGGGAAATTAGGAAAGGGATTAATACTGTAAGTAGGAAATCTCGTATTCTTATAGGGATTAACCATAAATTTTAACACATAAAATTAGAAAGAAACACAACCTTGTTAGTTATATAAGGAAAAGATGAAACCATGAACAACAAAATTTCACTTATTCACTCATCCACAAAAGCAAGAAACTCCTTTCTATATTGAGCTATTGGCAAAGTTGTACAATGAGAGGGATGGAAGAACATATGGAAAGTAAAATGGAAGAAATAGCTATATTTTGCTTATTATAAGTGGTTATCTACACTTGAACATACAAAGTTGGTAACCTTTTAGAACGGAGAAGTCATTACAATACATATTTCAGAAATACTCTTCACCTACCCCTCACATGACCTCTCATTTGTCTTTTACGACATGTGACTCTTCATATTCCTAGGAATAAAATTAAGCCCCTGTTTTTATTAATTGAGGGTGACTTATTGCAATGTTGACTATAGTCACATAAGACAAAAGAAATAGGACAAAAAGAGAATAAGACAAAATCAAAAGTGCAACCCCGCTAATGAAGAAGTATAACATGAAGGAAGAGAGGGAGGGGGAGAAGAGAGAGAAAGGAAGAGAGAACGACTCAGATGGAGGAAATTCCCTTGGTGGTTCCGCTTCGCTCTCAAGTGAACTTTTGTTCAGTACCTTTGTGAAGATATCCACTCCTTTGAATTATCAGCTATATTGAGCTACCATAGGTGCAACTTTCTCGGCTTGGAGAATGTGGACAAAATTCAATGACTTGATTCAATTTTTCGAGATGGCATTGATATTTTTACACTTTGTGAACCAAGACTGATGTTTCTTCGTAGTGCTTGATATCAAAACCCTTATCTCAGGGAGAGATTTCAGTGTGTCATTGCTAAAGGCAAAGGGATTCCCGGATTTTGTTTTGGCAAGTCTTTAAAAGGCTGCAACAAGTCATCAGCAGAGGTGTTTTCATCAATTACAGATACTCTAAGCTTATGTTTCTTAATGTTCACATCATCCTGCATCTTAGAGGCACAATCCTCATTCTGTTAGCATAGCTAAGTTAATACATTATTTAGAAAACTGACGAAGTCCGTTATGCCCTCATGGAAGGTCAGTTATCTCCTCCTATAACCGAATCCTCGTATATATTCAATGTTCGTATTTTGGTTTCAATCAAGGAAAGGCATTCAGGTCTTTTCTGTTACCATATTTGCATTCATTTTTATCATAACTTTTATGCACTGTCGCATTTCTGTTTTTTTTAATTGTCTCATTTTTATCAGTTGTATCAGAGCGCTGCAATCTGGAGGACTGTGTCATTAATTTGGTGTATAGGTGACTCCTAAATGGTGTGAAGACCTAAATGGCGTCCGTTGGAATTCACGTTCTTTTGGATATTTTTTTCATTGGAATAAAAACGTGATGCAAATAATTTGTTTTACAAATTTTTTTTAGCGTGTGAACAATTTTTGGAAATTTGATATTCCCTTTGCACAACGCTTTAAGAGTGGAGCTAGTGCATTGGACTAAGGAACTCCTTTTGGCATTTTGTTGTCATTGGACCCGTGTCCAAACTGTGGAGAAACCAACACCTACAAGTCTTGCAGACCTGCATTGGAGGAATTTGTTGTTTGATAGCATATAAAGACATCATTCAGTGTAAACAAAGCCAAGCCTCCTAAAACATGGCAATCGCTTTCCTTTTGTGTTTTCTTTCACAGCATCTGAACATGAGGAACCAGATAACTATGGTGTCACTGGAAGAGCCAAATATTTCATTGGGATTGTATAATAATTACTTATCCTGTTCCTGCCAATGATTTTGTACAGTTTGTCCTACTTGTTTTACAACTTGATCGCCAAAACCTGGTATTGTTCTTCACAAAAACATGGCTCTAGGCTACCAGTTTCTAAATCACATAGACTGGAAAGTTGAATCTTGTGCCACTTTGCAGTCTCGAATTCTTTCCCTAAGACATACTAGCCAGTCTCTTGCTTCTGTTGCAGTTATGGAGAACTTATACAGACTGATCAATGATGTGTTGTCAGCAGTACCTTTTATAGTTGTGCTTTCTATCAGAAGAAATCATCATTATTAATTGTTAAAATCAGGCCTGGAAATTGACAAGCTGTAGGCCATTTTTTTTAATTTTAACCGTATTTTATAGGCAAATTTCTTTTGAAACCGTAAACAACAATAGGCTGAAATTTTTGAAAACCGATGATTTTTTTAAGAGATTTATTTAAAAACATAATACCCATTTATATATTTATGAACAGATTATACGTGAAAGAGCTAAACCGTCAACAAATTTTGCTTTGACAGGCACAGATAATTTGAAATTCCAGGCCTGGTTAAAAGGATCAATATTAGACCGAAGCTGTTGAGATCCGTTGTTAATGAACTTAAAGCTATATCCACTAATTAAGTAGCATGTGACTGAAGGCTGGAGCATACATATATGTTGGAGGACAATTGACTGTCCTCTTGTGAGTCGCCTATGATGGGGTCGCACCATTGCTTTGGTCACAATGTTGTTTTTATTTGTGTTCATATTTTTGCTATTCGTGTTGTTTTTGGTGTGTTTATTCAAAGAGTATGCAAATATTTTTCCATTTTGGTACCTCTTGAATGAACGACATTGTGACAAGCAAAAGCACTTAAGTAGTTCTTGGTTCTTATGTAAGGGGTTTATAGAAATCTAAGAAACCACCGAAGTGTACAGTTGAGACATCAGGTCACATCCAAGTTCATAGTGAACGTGTATTTGGAAAATCATATGGGTCGTCGTAATCCTAGGAAACAAGAAACCATTGAGGTGTCCTCAAGGATGGATGTGCTCATGTCACTTCCAAGTTTTTGGTAATCCTGCAGGGAAAAACCAAGTTGTCACCAAGGACCAAAAAGCTAGAAATATGACATGCCACCTCAAAGGTGTGCAAGCTACACAAAGAGTGTAATAAAAATTTTTACTGTGTTTGGAATAAGGGGGGGTCCACTATATGGAAATATGATGTTTGTAAAAAAAACAGTATTAACGGGGCGGGGGGCGGGGGGAGGGGGGTGAATGCCGTTAGCATAGCTAAGTTAATACATTGTTTACAAAACCGACCAAGTCAGTTATGCCCTCATGGAAGGTTGGTTATCTCCTCCTATAAACAAATCCTCCTTGTATATATTCATTGTTTGTATTTCATTTCAATCAAGGAAAGACATTCAGATCTTTTATGTTATCATATTTGCCTTAATTGTTATCGAATCTTTTCTGCACCATCTCATTTCTATTTTTCTGTATTGTCTTATTTCTATCACATTGGAATCGAACTCTTCTAGATCATGGTTCAACATCTCAGACTAGGTAAAAATAGTTCTAGCCCATACCTATGACAAATCCTCAGATGGAAAATTAAATACCTTCCTACCTACCAATACTTTTGAATGAGATTTCCTGATCTCCGTCACCAGAGGAAACAATTGATTCCATTGTTCCTTTTCTTTCTCAATTTCACCCCTTGTCATTTGAACCTTGGTTAATGTCACGCATACATACTTGAACAATGAGATTATCTCTGTAAGTAACACTTTCCCCTTCTCAACAATCTTGTTCACCCATTTTTTAGTTTCTTGTTCATGTCCTCTTAGTTAGTAATGGATCTAGCCGGTAGAATATAAAACCATTTTACTTCCTTTTCTTGAAGAGATTCTACAAAGCATCTCACAACAACATCTTCGTGTTTAATTCCAAGAATCCTACATGAAGTGATGAAGACATATATTTTTTATTCGGGGAATTATGAGTCATCACCTTTGAACTTCGAGAAGTTTTTGCAGAAATTAGTTGGTAGATCATGAAGGGGAGGTGCAAGAGCAAGTAAGACCAGTATTCCTTCCCTGTGGAAAAATGGGTTGATGCATTTCTCTTGCTTCATCTACCATTTCTTGTCCTACTTCGGCTTCTGCTTCCATTTCTACAAATTCTTCTTCTAATTCTTGTTCTCCTTCACTAGGGTATTTAATGTTCAATGGTGGGTGGAATGCAGGGAAAATAAGAGGATTTTTCAGGGGGAGTATCAACAATGTGTTCGGATAGGATTACCAGGTAAACCCGTTGAAGAATTTTATGGGGATGATGCTTGAGAGAAATATTAGAGGGTTATCTCTGATCTTTTCTTGCGGACTCTGTGAAGCCTAAAAAGTGGGATCAATAATTCTTCTCAGCCTATTCATCTTGGTATATCTCCTTTCATCCAACTTTGGGAAAATCTTTCCAAAGGGAATATAAGAGGACACTGTGGACTATGAAGGGTCATTCACATGAATCAACAATGTTTATTTAGTAATGGTTTTCAATCAACCTTTTTTTGTGTTTTATAATTTTTGACTTTTTTTGGAATTTTGGATATATATACTATTTAGGACTTTGTGGTTATATTTTTTGTGCAGAATTTGCCAAGTCTGTCCCACGGTGGGTGCCAAAAACTGTTCACAAGAAAATATTTTAGGTAGACAAATTGGTGGGTATTCACCAACGCTCTGGGACTGTAGGTCCCTCTGCTTGAATGGTGAAATTCCATTTATTATGCATGAATGAAAGTGAAATTTGTGGGTGGCATAAAGCTTAGGGATACAACAAGAACAATAAACTAAGCCTATGGAAAAAACTTGCAATTTCTTGCAAGTGAGGAATTTCCTAAGTAGGTGGGAAAGGGAGTGGGAAAAAGAAAGGGGGATTAATATCTCAGGTAGAAAATCATATTCCATAAGACATTAACCAAAGTACTTCAACACGCATATATATAAATAAAATGACTTTTTTACTAGCTTCAAGATAAGATAGAATTAGGAACACAAAGTTTTAGTAATTCTCTCATCAATAAATACAAGGAACTCTTTTCTTCTTCATTGACGTTTTGGTAAAATTGTACATAGTGAGGAATGGAAGAAAATATGAGAGAAATTTTTTTATCTCTTTTTTCTCTACTCCGAGTAGTAATCTCCCTTTAGCATACAAAATTGAAAACCCTTATGAAGGAGGGTGTCATTACAATTTATAGACCTTTAGAAGACTTTTCACCTACCCCCCACATGACATTTCATTTGTCCCCTATAACATGTGACTTTTGATATTCCTAGGAGTGAAATTAGTTCCCCTTTTATTAAGGAAGGGTGACATATTACAATGTTTGCTAAAGTGACATTTAAATGAATAGGACGAATGCCATGATTTCTCACACCGAAGAATTAGAAAATGGGGTAGAGAAGAGGAGAAAGAATGAGGAAGGAGGGGAAATAATAAATGCTATAAAGGATGAAGATACCTCTGCCATTGATGAAGAGCCGCCCCAAAGAAGTTGAAGAGACAAAATATTAGCCTCTAGTGACCTCTGCAAAATTGCTACACTGATGTGAAGCTCCAATGAATTTCACTTTGAACAATTTACCCTTGCTGATGATGATCACCAAATACCACTCGTACATGATATACAAACACCTCGAATTATCGAATGAGTGTTTGAAAACACTTTAACAAGATCTCACAAAGTGATCTTTGTGATGAACACAAACCTCACAAACGATGATGCATTCCCGATATCGCAATGAGAGTGAGGATTATTCTCATGTTCCTTAGGATTGCATGATTGATATTCATGATGCTCAAATACATTGACACATGTATCCTTGTTTTGCACAATGGTGTTACAATATTGCAAACTTTTCCTTGATTTTGGACATTGTTGACCTCAAGATCATGTTTCCAGGACCCTTCTGAAGTTCTCATTTCCCTTTTTGAACCATGAGGTCATCCTAGTATCCCTTGGAGAGTCTAAAATTTTGAAAAGATGAGTGAAAAGGGAGTCATTTGTAACTTTCTACACTCAAAATGAAGCATTTCTATTTATAGTGGGTAGGACCATGACCTGCTATTTTGGGACATATCACCTATTTTGCTTCGATATATCCTTATAAACCTTTAGGAACGATCCTTCCTTTTTCGTTGATGATATATTGATATTTTCAACAAGCTTATTTTTTCTTGACCTACTATTTTGGGAAAATTGACATTTTCCCCTATCTTTCACTTTGCAGATCTTTTCAAATTTTCCTAGGTGATCCAAACTTGCAATTCAAGGAATTTACTATTTTTAGCATGTGGAGGAGCGTAGAGTGTGCTATTTTTAGTAAATGACAAAAATGACCTCGGTTTGTGATGGGAACATTATTTTTAGATTCGGCTCTTCGTCGCGATATCGTACTCCAAATTTCAATGTGTTTCACCCACCAAAATGCTTGGAAATAAAAAACAAAATTTTATCTACTGAGGTTTTCAAGTTTGGAGTTGTCATGGAAGATCATTAATAGATTCCTTGAGCTTTTGAAATTTTTATTCCCCACCTCATATTGCGATGAAACAAACTTCATTAGGATAGTTTTTTCTACTTGGAATTTGTCCTCATAGTTTTAGCTTGATCCATTCACTGAAGTGATGGTAAATCGACAGAATGAAATACATGGCATAAAAGGAGGGTTTTGTTACCATTAAATATACAAGGCATCACTTGAAATTATGAAAAATTCTTCTTAGATTCCTCTAAAAATGAATAAGTTTGCAAAAAATATCACTTAGATCCATGCATTAGATTGTGAGATATGAGTGTTTTATGTTTTTTCATGAAGTCAATCTAGCAATGAACGAACATGGATTTTGAATGAATTACATGTTTAATGGAGGTGTTGAATAAATGGACCTATGGGAATGTAGGAGAAATGGAGAAATAGAGGTACAATGGATTATTATAACATTCCTCCGATAGTGAGTGTTTTGCACGCTTGAGTAGAAGCAACACGATAATTGTAATTTTGCATTTTTTTAATTTTTAAAAACTTCATGAGGTTGAGCGTATTTTTTTGTCACAAATGTCCCAATGGGATGGTATAGTTGGTGAAATAAAATGCACCTCAACCTCAGCTTGACAAGTGGCGTAAGAGGATTGGTCGGTGGAGAAGATAGAGTGTGTGGGTGAAAAGTACCTCAAGGTTGGAACTAGGTCACATGGAGGAAAAGTGGAAGGGCTAAGTTTGGGTACATTTTTGTGTCCCAACTATACAAAGGGGATGGGACACAAGGTACAAGAAAATGTTCCTTTCTCTCGTTATGACAAGTGGTGAATACTGGTTTGCAAAGGCGGAGAGGGAGGAGGGCACTGAAAAATGGCATACAGAGCACCTTTCTCGGTCATATGAAAAACTAGGGGTCAATATTGGGCTTTGATGCATTTTTTGTCCCAATTAACCCAAGGGGATGGGATAGTTTATGTAAGAAAATGTGCCCTAGTCAGGTGAAGACAAGTAGCATTTTGGGATTCGATGATGGAGAGTGTTTAAGATTGGTGCAAGGGGGCTTAATTGGCTTGGTTGAGCTCCACCAAGGTCACATGATGGTCTAGGAGTCTATCTAGGGAATGTGAGTGTTTTTTATGTCTGTTTTGTCCCAAAGGGATGGGACAATTGGGACAATAAATCACGCTCATACCTGGGAGTGACATGTGTCCACTCAGAAAATGACTAAATTCCAAAGCATACCTTAGAGAGCAACTTTTTGACAACACATCTTTCGCATCTGAGGGTACTTGTTGGAAATTGTTATTTTGTGATATTGACTGAAATTTTTTTTTAGAGAAGTATGGGATAGGTCTCGTGCTCTAATTCTTCCTATAACCCCCTCAAAAATAGGATGTTTTCTAGGGATCATAGGTTTTTCCTGTTGAAAACATTCTATAGGTAAAATAGCTTATGTTTTGTGAAAATTCTGAAACCACCATAATTTATATCCTCTGAAATACCTTTCCAATGGTGTCCTTTTTTACCTCGAAATCCTTAAACTGCTCCTGAAATCACTTACTGAACTTTAGGGTCTGTTTTATACTATAAGCTCATTTACCCTCAACGACTCGCTTTTACTAAACTTTTCCCAAAACCTCTTAAACTTTCCAAAATCTACCAAAATAAGTTACACAATGTTCATATCTCTTTAATAATTCTCCTTAATCAATTGGCCATTTAATTTTGCTCTAGGGGGTGTGCACCATGCCTTAGAAAGACTAAAAATAGTCATTCCTAATCTTCTTGAAAAGTTTTCCTTTAGAGGTAGAGTATCATAAGAACTTGAATGAACTTATATGCCTAAATCACATATGGACAAGGTTGAAACAATACAAGGACCACTTGAAAGGGTGGGATATGCCCGATATAGGGCGTGCATTGACATGGAGGAGTGTGTGGAAGGTTTACAATGAAAATTTTGATAGTAAGGTATAGTTGTCCTGTTTTCAAGATGAGTGTTGCCCTTACAAAAAAATAAGACAACAAGTCTCTTTGCCTCCTTAAAAAAAATATCAATCTTTTTTTCCTACCAGTCCTCAATTTCTAGTAAGTTTTGTTTTGAATATCCTGGTGGTAAAAATTTTCTAGACATCTACTTAACAAAAGGAATCTAGGCCAAGACACCAAAATGTTGAACTCAAGCCTCAACAATAACATGAGGGTTAAGAAGTTCACCCTTTTTTTAAGGATGTGCTAGGAAAAGATAACTTAGATTCAAATAGATGAACATAAAGAATGTAATATAAGATAACATACATTACACATTACATTAACCATCATTCTTTATTCATAAATCAAAATAAGTTACATGAGTCTCTTATGCACACTTCTTATAGACATTTAGATTCTTCTCTTATACATATCAGTCTTCTCTTCTACCATACTCTACTTACTACTTCGATATCTTTATGATTAAGTAAAATAAATATCTTTTCATACAAAGCTAGGAAAAATACATTTCTTTTCGTCGTGACTCTGACGACTCCAACCACACTCTTTTCTATTCTTCTTCGTGTTGTGGCTCTGGATATGCTTATGTGGCTTTATCTTGTGTTCGATGAATTTTATAGGATTCTATGGATTTCTTCAGTCTGCGGCAACTTTCTCTTCTATTTGCATATTCTCATGTGTTTCGTGGTTTTCCTTCACTTTGTAGATTGTTCTCAAAATTAATGAAGAACCCTATGAACAATGCCACACTCACATTTACATCTCCCCGACAACAAACTCTCACCTCTTCAGTTCCATCTTGGCTAGCAAACCAAACCACAAATAAAAGAAATATGGATGTCCCCCCTAAAGCCTTTGATTTCAGTATGTTGCCTCCTGCCCCCTCTCACATCCAAGAAGCCCAAGACACTTTCTCATATCATTGTTGATTTATCAAGTGAGAGGTTTTTCAAGATCATTTTACTTGCTACAAATAAAAGCATGAAATACATTACTTCTTTTTATTACCAGTAACCAAAGTAGCAATGGGGAAAGTCAATACCGAAGGAGCATAGCAAGACATGCAAGTGGCCATGAAAAATTTCTCAAGAAACTCAAATAAACTAAGGCCACCAAGGATAAACTAAAGGAAAAGGTGGAGCAGTTGACAACCATCCTTCTAAAGATTTCTAAACCAATTCTAATCTCCTCTCTGGATCCAGTAAGTTTCGATACATCATCCATATCAGAGGTAGAGAAGATCAATGAGAAAGTTTAGGTAGTGGATAGTTGGACCGATAAGATCCTCAATCAAGGTAAGAAGTTGATTAATGACGCTATCAAGCTTCACAATGAAATTGACAATGAAAAAATCTCCTATAGAGAGGATGAATAAGGAGTTTGACGAAGAATTCAATAACTAGGAGCTGACTTTGGAAGCACTAAATGAGCTTAAGAATATCGATGCTAATAACCTCGTCCAAGAGGGAATAACTAAGGAAAGAGGGAAACATCTTGAATTTTTCAATGTCATCGACTTTCGAGTTAGGATTTTACATGAGGCTAAACATAAGCTGCGGGAGGCTAGGGAAGAATCTGTTGATGCCACAAATGACATTGATGATGAAATTTCCGAAGTGCCTTATCAATTTTTGGATGAAGACTTGAATATGTTATCTGTAGAAGAAATCTTCTGAGAATTCAAAGATCTGGTAAAAAAGGAATCCAAGGTAGGAAGTGATTTTTATTTGCAATCAATTGACAAATTGGTTCTGTATTAAATTTTTTTGAACAATCCATGTAAAGTCCTCACAAGCCTCTAGAAGTTTCCCAAAAATAATATCAATGTGTTTAACACATGTGATGTGCTGAATAACTACTCTTGTGTACCCCATGATAATGAAGTGCAAGAAGTGATTTAGAAATTCCACGTATATTGCATCAAACAAGCTAGATAAGAAAGCAAAAAGGTATAATTTAGTTGAGGATTTGTCGTGGTTTTTGGGCATCAAACATGTAAACTTTTGAGATTTCAAGACATCATTTGGATTAACAAGTTGACTTGCTCATTTTTTGCATGAACTAGTCAAAAGAGCTTTAATGTGTATTTCCTATAAATTTAGATTGTGATCCAACAATTTCCCTTTTTCTCTCTTCCCTTCTGTCTATAAATGTAAAATGCTAAGGCATTAGAAAGGGGAGATTTTTTGGGACTAAGCAAGAAAGTTGGAATCTAATCGAGAAGAAAAACTATGTTTTTTCTTTTACTACAAGGAATAAAAAGAGATGTTTTACAAATAGGGTGTTGTGTGTAATCTATTTGTTTAAAGTATTATTCTTAATTTCAATGTATTATATTATTCTTTAAATTTTAGGTCATTGTTTGTTGTATCTCAATCAAGTTTATTACTGTTTTATTTCACGTAAGTATCATTGGATCTGCATTTTTCAAGGAAAACACACATTTCTTCTTCTCTTTCTTTTCATCTTCTCCTTTCTACTTCCACTTCTATAAACCTTTCATCCATTCTCAATATTTTCTTCATTCCACAAGAAATAAATCTATCGGGATGAGATCCCACTTAGATGTTAGATTAGTGTAACGACCCAAATAATCACACACACGAACAACACAGTAAAAGACAAGATAATTTTTTTTTTGAATTTTCTTGACACGTAACATGATGCAACATGTCATCACCAAGGATACAACTAACACTGTGAACAACTTGTTACGGAGAATGACCACAAGGTCAGCACGGAAACGTTCACACCCAAAAGGACAATACACTTTTTTTTGACACGACAACATAGAGGTCCATCCACAGAACACACTAATAGTTAGGGCCATCCACAATGAGATATTCTTGAGGGTTATTTATTTTAAAAGGACATCTTGCAATTCTTAGCTTACATTTTCAAGAAGGCTCAAGATATGACTCATACAATTCATCGTACCAAGCTAATTTTATTCTTTTTACACTGAATAATCATCTTTAAAACTTCTCTATTATGACATTTATTTGCTTAATTCGTTTATTTAGAGAAAGGGGGAATTTAATCCCACCAGGCCATCTATTTACACTTACGCTACTAGAACTTGTTCATGCCCATATGACAACATGGGTTTGCGTTCAACATACTTAAGAGAAGGAAGACAAAGCACCTTAAAAAAAATAACAGGTTAGAGGAAGAAGGTCGGGTTGATTTCATCTTTATGACCTCATTAGTTACTAACTCGTTTTTTTATTGAAGCTTGAGGATTTATCAAAAATCATTAAATATTTTACTTAGGCTTCACTAGATGATTTTACAAAAGAAAACAATTTACCTTTCAAATGGTTGAGAGACAGATTACATGGCTTCGAAACCGATTCCTCCTATTTATTAAATCTTATTATCTTATATCAACTAACAATTTGTTTCACCTTAGGATCATTCTAAGAATTCACCATAAAAAGGATAATGTTCGCTAGTGTAGCTAGGGATATCAAGTTATAAAATTTTTACTTCACAAGGGATGGTTTCATTTTGATCACTCATGGACTTATTTGATTTCAAGTAGATTACCTCTACCTTTATTTGTTGAATATAAAATTATTATTTTTGTTTAGCTCCTTTAAGGGTTAACTGACCCATTTTACTTTACTTATAAAATATTGCCACTAAGTCTTAGAAAGATTTAACTTAACAATTTATTCTCAAAATCAAAGTTTTACAATACTCATATCGATGTAAAGATTGAATACCATTTCTCACAAAGGTAAGTTACCAATTTACCTACAGAAGGACAAGACAACATCATCACGAAATTTCAAAACAACCCAAGACAAGAGGTCTTCTAAACTCCTTTGCAAGCACTATTACAAAATTTACCTCACATTGGACATTTTTACAAGGAACTTCATAAATTGCACTGATGAAACCTTTACAACTCTTTCCTTTAATCTACTCGCATAATCCATCTGCACAAATACTAGCTAGAATCAGTTCGCGAGAACTAAGCATGCTAAGGCTACACATTGCAACAGTAAGCTAACATTTAACAATATCGAGAAAGGAATGTTCTAAATTCAAAAATGGATTAAAACACAATCCACAACTCCAAGATTAATCACATGAGAGAGAAATCTAAACCATCCAACAAGGAGAAAGTCAAAATACCAGTAAGAACAAAATTTACATAAATCAAGGCAAGACCTTATGGTTTAGGAACAAGAAGGTCAAGAGGGTTGATATTTCCTTCGTGTGATCCTATTGTTTACGTGATTGGAATCCAATACTCAATCCATCCATCTAAAGGGGTCCAAGAGAAGACAAAACATACTAATTATGATCGTAGGTGCGAAACAGAATGACGTTATCCAATTCTCCCAGGGAGAGGCTTCATAGTAATATGGGTTCGACGCCCTTAAAAGAAAGCAACTACAGTTTCAGTTTTAACCAAGGAGTTTACCACTACTCCCTTATAGGATTTCTTAAACGTAATACTAGCTAACAAAACAAATCCACTCTTCCAAAAGCATACAAAAGAGACACAAAAAGGGCCATTATTCTACCAACAAACCTTATCCTAATTGTCAACTTCTCTACATAATATAAGGGAAGGCTAAACCCAAAAGTCGTTAATAATTTTTATATATTTCCAACAATGTCAATAAGTATTAAAATAAAAATTGATTTCCTTAACAAGGCCACAAAATGCGACCTTTTAGTAACCAAGTTTGAAGTATAAGATATTCGAGTCTAAAAACAAAGGATTCGATACACGGTAATACACCAGTGATGCCCCAGAATCAAAGGACCTTACCGTGAGTACAAGCACAAAATAAGAACCAACACACATATTCATCAGGAAGGTTATGCAGTGTAGTCATGCCTAGAAGTTCTATGAGCTCCTTGTTAATGGTATAGAAGATGAAAATTTTACCCGATCCATGTGGGCTTATCAAGGAAAAGTCTAGCAAATATCATACAGATGAATATAATAGCCACCTATTATACTATCACTGAAATCAGCTGTCATCTAACAAGAAACGAGTTCACGAGTCCAATACCATGGATTCACCTACAACTTTTGTTTCAGTCCAGCTATTACTAGCTTGCTTGCGACCCTTAATAAAAATTGAAGAGATTTCATTCAATAAAACTTACAATGTTTCCCCCTTACTTTAATCAAACAAGAGTTTGAACCAGGAAGTAGGTAAAGTAATTCTCTCAACACATAGAGGCAAAAATAGATGTCAGGTTATTCATCCTCTAGAACTGGGTACAACAGTCAACCATGTACAGTTCTGAAACAAAACCCTAATGCCATTTTCAAATTAAACAGAAAGTAAGGAATGCCCACAGGCTTAAACAAGTTTTAGAATGCAATGTCACTATTAATGTACCTTTTAGCAAAACAGGAGAGCCCTAAACAGGAAATACGTATTTATTCAACCAAAAGAGATATGTAGGCTTAACCTTCCATTTAGTAACCTTCAATTATAACTACCATCACAGAATTCTTTTAAAAGAGAGTCATATAAGAAAACAAAACTCAATAATGTTTCCTTCCCTACGAACTAGATTGCATCACTCAGTATTGCAGTAATCCATTTAGACAAATATGAAATAGAGTAAGCTATAAGAGAGGAAAGAACATTCCAAGCAAAACCAGTGAAACTGGATCGAGATTTAAAGGAACAACCAACACGATCAGAAAGCGATATGAACAACCACGAAAACATTTGTCTAGGCGACATTCAAGAGGAAAGAAAATTCATTTCAAGATACTGAAAGAAGGTAGAAAACTATTACAAGGAGTAGATTTAACATGCTTGTTTTAAACGTTATATCTCATGGCCACGCACATGCGGTCCCCTTCTCCCCGCAGTCCCAAAATTAATTCTCCACCAAACTCACACTTCTCGCCCACACGGTGTCCCAAATACCACGCAAAAGAAACAATAACCATTCCGGTAAACTGCATAGACACAGGCAAAGGTTTTTGAGTTTGGCCTCACACCTGCCAATTCCATTTCTCGAAAAAGCATCAGCGCCTCCTCAATGTGCCCATTCTGTGTGAATCCCACAATCATTTTGTTCCACGATACCATGTCTCGATGAGGCATTCGCTCAAATATCTACAAGGCCTCATGAACGAGCCCACTGTGTGTATATCCTGCAATTAAGGTTGTCTAGGAAACAACATCTGGTTGAGGTATTTTGTCGAATAGTTGCCGCGCTTTTCCCATATTGCCACATTTTGCATACATGTCAACAAGGGTATTGGCCACAGACACGTGAGACTGAAAACCCCTAGTTATAATTTGTTCATGGATCTCCAGGCCCTGTTCTATACGTGCCAATTTGGAATAGGCCGAAACAACGCTGGAAAAAAAAAACCAATAGATCAGCTTCAACATCTTGCATTTGGCGGAAGATTACGAGCGCCTCTTCAGGAGGTTCATGCCTTGCATAAGCCGCAATCATTAGAGTCCATGAGCAGACATCTCGTTCAGACATTTTGTCAAACACTTTCCGAGCATCTACCAGGCTTCCGCACTTGACATGCATGTTTATCAACGTATTTTCCACAATCCTGTCTTTTATAATACCCGTCTGAGTCATGTGAGTGTGGATTCATTTGCCAAGTAATAATTCCTTTTTGTGAATTCAAACCTTCACGAGAGAAACATATGTAGTAGAATCTATTTTACTGCCTGACATATGTAAAATATTGAGGGTTTCTTTCAGACAGAGTCCTCTCACATTAATATTGGGTTGTGTTTTAGATGCGGTGGAAAGTTAAAATCAAGTTTATGTGGAAATCGACCATGCCTGGTTGAAAGAGATTGCAGGCTTTCCAAAAATTGTTCAATGTCTTCATGCTTGCTGATCAAATTCAAACTTAACCTCTTCCTTTATCCAGATCTACCTTTTAAATAGTGCATTTTCAACCCAAAAAACAAAACACAACACACCATTGGATTCTACAAATAATTCAAATTGCATGTAGAATCGTAAGTCTAAATTAATTTTTATCCATGACTAAACATTGTAACGTTTGTTGAATGGAGCACTCTCACCGTCACATAGTTGATTTTGGCAGGAATATCTTGAAGGAGAATCTTGAATTTGAGGATGCAGTCGAAGCTGAACAGATAACAACGAAGTTGGACCACCTGCTTGTTGGAGCGCTCAAAAAGGCTTCTACTACAGCTACAAGATTTTGCAACAACTGATCATGACTGTGGTCGCGTGCAACCAGAACATCATGATCAACACCAACGGTTCCTTAGGATCGCCCTGCAGTAGCTGTCGCACTTATCTCTGGAGGCCACTGATTTTCTGGGATAAGTTTACTTCTCTACCCTGCAGCTGCTGCATAAAGCCAAATACTTCCTCACGGAACTTTCCTAGGAGAATTTCAATTCTTCGCTCCACTGAAAACTGCCTGTACAGCACGATTTTAAGAATCCACCCCCACCCACGCAACATCAGGGCGATAGACCTTCATTTCACCATCAATGAAATCCACTGCCAGAACACGCTATAGCAATTCACCTGTTGCAGCATTTGATGGAGCGCAACAAGCATTCGTGGTCTTGGGCAGAAGAGGTAGACCACGTGACAGCAGATGGCAAGTCAATATTTTAATAAATGGGCAGGTGCGGCCACCAACCAGGAGTTGAACACGCCAAAAAGGTGCAAGGGTCTTCAAAGCAGTGGCAGGTAGGAGACAAACACACGGAAGATAAAAAAAATCTGATCCTTTTTGAAAACTACGCGGCCAGCAAGGAGGAAGGCATACAGTGGGTGGGTAGAAAAACCATTAGTTTCATTAATCCCCACCAACCATATGCCGAACAAGGCGCTACAATTAGTGTAAATATTGTGAATATTCTTTGGTGTTGTTAGGATAGTAATAAACATGGTGGCTCCCCTTTATTTAAGGAGGGAGTTTGTCTTGCATGTTGTGGTTGAACCTCATATTTTATCTCTGACAAAAGATATAATCGATAAAATTGTCGTTGCATTTGGTGTGGTCGTGTGGGCATTCGCCGAGTTGTAGAGTTTTAAAGATCATATTTCAATAATGGGACTTGATGCAGCGTACATGGAGCTTGGGAGTTTATAGAGAAGCAAAAATTCAATTTAATATTTTGTTTGACTCCTCCTTCAGTTTGTTATCCATCTTACATCATATTTGGAAAGAAGTGCTTTTTTTTCCTTGCCCCAACTTTATTATCATGTAACCCTCTTCAAATTTAAATTAATACAGTAGTTTCTTACTTTTATTTCAACTTCTTGAATGCATTGTTTTTCGTCGAATTGTTCATTGTCGTAGCAAAGGATCTTGTTTATTACTTGTTGTCACTAAATCTTGACAGAGAGGATTGTTTCTATAAATCTCTTGACTACAGGTTTTTTAGGTACCACTAATGCTAACTAAAATTTTTATATTATTAAATAAGTGTAATAGTTTAGCTTTAGAAAATGTGTTTTATATAAAATTGTACAAATATTACTTTATGAAAATGACAAACAACAATTTGTGGCAAATCCAAATGTGCATGGTGATCATGTTGATGCACGAAAATAGATCCCCATATTTAACCCATCCAAGGTGCCTTCGCAAGCATACTATGTCTCAACTTCACCATTCTCGAGCTTGCTTTCCTCTGGAGTTTAATATCATATCACCTCGGCCCTGCGACACAATTTGGACTAGTCACATACCAGTTTATTAACCCGCTAGTTTATTCATTCTCAAGTCCCCACCACCTCCGATTGAAAGCAGCTAGGAAAAAATCGTGTAAACAAAATACCCCAAAAAAGCTACCAGAATACGGGTGAGTGTTTCTCAAAGGACTTTTACAAACACCCAGGTATCCAATCACACAATAAAAAGGGACAACAATTTCATGAAGTACTTAGGCAGGTGCAAAACAAAGCTATTGGAGGGGACCACTTTCCAAATAATAAAACAAAAGCATTGAAAACAGGTAGGATTATTCAACATAATGATGCTAGTTCTGATAGGAGGACTGAGCTCGAAATTAGTTTCGGAGTGTGAGATTGTAAATCTTGTGTTAGTTGAGAGCTTGCTCCTTACGGGTGGAGCCTCTCTCTCATGGGAAGAGGCTAATCTCCACTCAATATGCAGCTGGTGAATGCAGCTGGCATCTCTCACGTGGGTTCGAGAGGAGATAGGTGGATTTAAAGTGGTGTCCTTCAAAGTAACAGGTAGAAGGCCCACCACTGTGCCACAACACTTACTTAGTTGAAGTTTGACTGTTTTTTAATAAATATCCCCCGCGAACGTGGGTCAGGGATCGGTAGAACGCTAGCGAACGCCATAAAAATCTCCATTAAGTTTTTAAGGGTCTTACTTTTGAAGTGTGGAACTGAATTGGAAGGGAAATTATTTCCACGTTTTAGAGGGAGAGAATCTGGATTCAGAGGGAGCAATTTTTGTATAAAAACACTTGGAGAAATAATTATTACGGCCGACTCAGTGAGGCTTAAAACCAATGAAAGTGGAGGTGGATCCGTACAAGGCCAAACATATTTAGTTCCAGGCTATTAAACCGCTACTTAAATTTCCACGGAACACATCTACTTAGAGTTATAGCTAATGGATAAAAGCACAGGAGATCAAGTGAAAGCAGTGACGGATAAAATAGTAGGCTCTTATACATCTTAAGCAAGTATAACACCCAAAATCTCTGTAAATGTAATATCAATTAGGAGAGAGGAGAGTACCTGGTGGAACAGTGGAGCTTCTGAACCTTCCAAGTTTCAACGATCACCGCACCGGTCTTGGCTAAGTAGGTATTGGCGAGCCGACTCTCAAAGCTTCAGGCGCTCAACTTCATATACCTAGGTAAGTAGTGAATGCTTTCATAAACTCTGCCGTATGAACAAGGTGTCAAACTATGGTTGCCACTACCACAGAGCTGACGTAAAGTAGATGACGCAACAAACTCCAGATTAATAAAGTCAGCAGTTGCACGAAACCGTACGCGGACAGCTGTCCAAAAAAAGACTTAAAATATTTTATAATATATCCTTACTGATTGTTTAGGTAAGTAGTGAATGCTTTAATAAACTCTGCTGTATGAATTTGGTTTTGACAGGGTGTCAAACTATGGCAGGTATCCACGTGTGTTAGTTAAGGACAAGGTCATGTTCCTGTCCGTGAAGGGATCCAAAATGGTGATTTTTTATCCAGCATGCATAAATTTGGTTTTGACAGATGACGAAACCGTACGTGGACAGCTGTACAGAAAAATATTTAATAATATATCCTTACTGATTGATTCGATTAGTAGTGAATGCTTTTATAAACTCTGCCGTATGAAGAGGTGATACAATTAGTGCATTTTCAACAACTGGGTATAATTTTGTATAGCTGACTATAACCAGCACGAACAAAGTTGGTAGGACCCACGCTCTGGACCAAACAAAAAATAAAAATAAATTAATTTTTTCTTTCATTAATTAAGCTATTGGTCTAAAGAGTGGGCCCTACCAAATTTATGCATGCTGGATAAAAAATCACCATTTTGGATCCCTTCAGGGACAGGAACATGACCTTGTCCTTGATCTTGATTCTTTGGGCTTGGGTCTGCAGAAAATGGAGGGGCGAGCCAAACAAGAGGAGTGGATCACCTGGGTTGATTGGGACTTGGATTGGCATTTTCATTTCTTGTTTGGAAAAAGGTTTATTTCTTATGTAATATTTTCTTTTCAAACTGCTATTTTTTTGTTGTTGGTTCTTTCTTTTGTTGGTTGACTAAGCTTTTACTTTAGTCTTGTTTGGTTTTCTTCTCGTCTTTATTGTATATCTGGGCTTTGGCCTCCTTGTTTTTTGATAGTGTCCCGGGATAAAAACCTTTATCCTTTAATTAAAAAAACCACTAAATATGATCGAATATATGTAATGTATATATACTTTAATAATGACTTATATTTCTGGCTTTAATATTCCTTTTCTTATGATGTAAATATTCCATATAATTTTAGTCATGTGTTGGAAAAATATCAGTTAATAATTACAATGTTTATACCAAATAAATGAATATTCATATACTATCCACCTCAATAAATTATTTATATTCTACCTTGTATATATTCTCATTCATAGGTAATTCTATTCTACATCTACTAACAAATAAATACTATATGATATACACACTAAAACACTCTCCTACACAATATACATACCAATCTATCTTACCTTCTCTTTTACTTGTATTAATTTAACCCATCACAAAATTTCATCATTGTTACTCACACACACACACACACACACACACGCACACACACACACACACACACACACACACACACACACACATATATGAAAGTTACAAAATTAACTTTTTAATAAGAAATAAATGTATTACTCAACATGATAGTCTAACCCAAACTTGGAGTTTCAAATTAATTATACATGTCAAATAAAAATTTATCTATAGTTACATTTTTGTGGTGTTTGAGTTTGACATAAAAATTATATGGACCTCTATTTTTTAATGGCAATTTAAAAAATTTATATTCACATTTTTTATTAAAAATTTATATATTTTCTTCTCAATTCTCATTAATCCCACATAAATATCGAAATATATTACAATAAACAATTTTTATGGTTTGTATTATTTATAACCCTATTTTGTCTTAAAGGTCTAAAATATAGACGGTAATCTATAACCAATAGCACAAAATAAGACCCTGTTTGAATCACATTAATCATCCAAATAAAAACATTCCCAAATCATCGCAGATTGGTGGTTCAATGGTTAGTATGTGGACCGTGACTTCCCTTTTATTCATTCAAGATAATGGAAATAACTACATATTAGTGTTTACTGGAGAGTCGTACATGGAATGAGAATTATTTGTATGTGCGCATGCGCGTGCGCGCGCACGCGCACACATACACACATATTGTTTCTTTACGAACTAAGGACATCTAGAATTAATATGTGATGTTAGATTTGTTGATTATATTTTATGAATTTCTATGTCAGGGTATATGCAAAACTATAAGCAAGGATAATACAAAGTGTGAGCTATGTTAGGCTTTTAGAGCTCCGTGAGATGCCAAAACACCTGAAAAATAAATATATGCAGATAAGCATATTGTTTTGGACGCATAATTGGAAAAGGTATTCTTATAGGATCTAGTGAATGGCATGTTTAGTACATTGGTTCATGTTTGGAAAAATCAATTTCAAGAACGTACCTGATCTTTTTGAAAAGATATGGAAGGTAAAAAAATAAAGATAATACATTGCTAAGTATACTAGAAGTGGATAAAATAATAGGACTTGGAAATTTTACGTAATTTGGTAATAAGTGTTTTTCCTTGTAACTGTATCTTTATAATTCAAAACAACATGCATCTACACGCATGACGTTTAGTATTGTTCTTATTTGAAGAAAATATGTGGTATATGAACGAATTTGTTTTATGATTCTCGCACGTTAGTAGCTACATATGATGCTTTTTTTTGTTATGGCAATGGAGATTTATTTTCATTATTTTTAATAGACGATTACTGGTTTTTTGTGAAATGGGTGTGAAGTGCAAAATCTTGTGAAAATCATTTCGATATTTTTTGTGATGTTTTAACCTTTTTTTTTTATGTGTACATGTTTGAGAGGGATAGCCTAAATTACTTTTCTATGTTTATGTTGTTTCGTTTGGTATAATTCATTATTATTGTCAACATCATTTTTTATTAACTAGATGTGAAAGAAAGTATATGTTGAAATGTGAATAGAAAATGTTTATTTTATTTTTGTGATTGACATTGTTGTGAATGAAAATACTTGGTCAAACAACTTATTACTATAGTTTTGTGACATCTAATGAGAGAAATAATTTCCTAACCATTTGAGTCCGAATTTCAATTGCTTTATTAAAAATAATCTTGAGTAGTAGAAACATGAGATTTTATTTTGGCTTGTGGTGCACTCTAGTTTTATTTTTTACAAATTCAGGCCAGGCAGGTTCTAGAAAAAGTACAGAGACAGCTTTACCCCTAGCATGGCCAAGCCTAAATGGCTTCAACAAGCACTGCAGGAGGCAAAGGAGCAAGTTGGTGCCCCAAAGACGTCGATTCAAGAACGTCATCCTCATAATAAGTTTTCCAAGTATGTGGCATTGATGTCTTCAATTATTGATGCATAGCCTTCCAATTATGAGGAGGCAGCAGGTCAGCAGGTATCGCAGGATCCCATGTTGGATGAGTACAACTACGCCATTAAGAATGATGTGTGGGAGATAATGTTGAGACCAACGGGGAAATCAATGGTGGATTCCACGTGGTTGTACAAGGTGAAGCATGTGTTGGACCACGATTGCCGTTAGACCAAAACCCATAGGTGTTAGTCTCCGCTACAATCACTAGAGTTAGGATCCATGAGAGGTGGTTAGTCCATGTCATGAAACTCATGGGGAGAACTGGATGCACATGAACACAATCCCCCCTAGTGTTACCTATGTGATTTTCAAACTTGAGACCTATCACTCTGATACCATTTGTTGTACCACAATTTTCATTGACCAAAACCTATAGGTGTTAATCTCTGTTACAATCACTAGAGTTAGGATCCACGAGAGATGGTTAGTCCATGTCACGAAACTCACAGCGAGTGCTGGATGCACATGCCAATATTACATACGTCTGAAAACACTTGGCACTGCCACAAATGTAGTTTGGAATTGAATGATTATGACTACATATATGTTTTAAATCTTAACTTCAAGACCACATTGGAGAATTATGGAATTCTACTACCTTTGATTATGTCTCCACTTCACTCCTAGGAATGTCTATTAGAGACCTTCACTTAATACTAGAGGATACTATTCATGCACAAAAAGTCCTAAGTTGTGTCCTCTCCCAAAATTTCCTTTTCAGATTGTCAATGAAATGGGGAATTTATAGATATGAAGAAATAACCTTTGTTGTTATCTACCAAGCAGCTAATATTGAATTTCTTGCAAAGAATGCAATTTTACTAGAAGAAATTACTGACATCTCTCAGATACTAGGTTTAGAATACATTTCTTACAAATAATTACGAATATAGTTTTTGCTCTTATTCCACTAGTTTTCCCTGGCTCCATAACCCTTTGGCACACTCTTTTGATAATGGATTCTAGTGTCCTAAATGATTAATGTTCAAAATATATGTTGTTGGAAAAAATTACAGTTCTGTTGTTTTCAACTTTGTTGTCATACCTTTTTTCCCTTGAAATAGAAAAAAATATTCACTTGATTTGAAGCTATGATTTTTAAATATAATAATTTTTTTTCACAAAAAACAAGTAGATTAAAATTACATTCAAAATTACTTCCCATATTTTTGTTCCCTACTTTCAGTGTCCATATTAGATACATAGGTGGATCTATATTCATAGCTTTTTTTATTCACTTGATTACTTGACTATGCATAAAAAATTTGGTTAGTCGGTAACACATTTGGTACCCATATTTTGGAGACCCTATTTTCCCTTCATAGATTTATGTTGTAAGAACTTGTTTGATACCATTTTTATTGGGAATTAGTTGAATATTTTTCTGCTATACTGCCAGTTTGAATGTCTTATCTTGGGTGTCTCTTGAATTGTATGTATTTACACATATTTCACTTCACAAATTTTTATTCCTTCATTAAAACTTAAAATTGATGCATACATTTTAAACTACATGTATTTTTATTAACAAGAAAAAGTAATATACAATAAATTATATGGTTTTTTTAATTTCCTGTTGTGTGTTGACAATCCCTATGTTGCACATTATAAAAAGTATGGTTTTTTTGAAATTGGTTGGCCATTCCTATGTTGAACTTAGCAATCCCATAACATCATCTCCACAACATTAAAAATATAATTTAAGCATAGAAATAAATGTAGATAATGTGTTATCATGCATGAAAAGATGAAATAAATAAAAGAAGAAGAGAAAAAAGACACTTGGGTTATGTAGAACAAACTTGTACTCCACAAGCCCTGCTTTATTGTTAAGAATCATCTCTCTCTACTTCCATTCCTTTTTTGGTTACACACAATGTTGTTATTAGTGGCTTTTATTCCTTTTCCTTATCTTAATTTGTGCCTAAAACTTCTTCAAATTTTTAGTTGACACATCTACACATTTTTCATAAACCTGGGTTTCTTGACTACCACCGCTACTTTCGGTCAAGAATTGATCACCTATCTTCCATGGAAACATGTTGTATATGTTTAGAGAGATATCTAGGTATCAAAACTAGATTGTCTAAGGTAAAACATTCATGTTATAATTTTTTTTACAACTAAAGAGGCATCCATTGATTTTCACTTGTAATTGACATGGACCTTAGTGAACAACCTTCCATTCTTAGCATACTCACTCAAGTTGAATAGATGTTTATTGCAAGAGTCAATATTTTCTTGTAAGTGGGGCATGCACATGGGGAAAAATAAAAATATAGTGGACATACCATCATCTTCCCACAAGATGTCAATTCAATTATTCATACATTGTTGTGCCTAGTGAGTAATGTCAAAATTTTGATTATAAAAAGAAAGGGGGAGGAAGACATGACATATGATTTTATTATTTATAGGTATCATATCATCCACACCCTTGTTAAACCCTAGTCATTGGTGTTTTCATTGATTTCAAGTGGCATTTATGGAAAATGAGAGAGTGGTGGAGTGAGGTTCAGTAAAGGACACCAACGTTGATTGGTAGTGCCTTATCAATGATGGTTTGAGCTCAGAAAGAGGATTCAGGTTTATACCATTAGAGGTATGGAGATGGTTGGTAATCTTGGCACATGTGTTATACATGGCATACATGATGATTCTAGCATGTGCAAGAGGTTTTAGAATGATCCTTATTTGGATAAATCATAGAAAGACTTTTTGAAGACATAGAAATACTTTTTGAAGAGAACTCTAAGTATGAAATTTTGCAAAAGGTTTGAATAAAACTCCAAATTACTTGTGCAATTTGGAACAACCCCTTATAAGTGAAAAAGGATCTCTCTAGGTCAAAATGTGATATGATTACTATTCAAGCATAATTGTATTGTACAAAAATTCTCTGTTTAGGTAAGTATTGCATTTTCAGTATGGCTTTGGATACTCCAAAGTGAACTATCAGATGTGAAATCATGTACTTGAGGTATATTCACTTCTCCCAAAGTTTCTTAGGCATTTGATTTAGTATTTTGATCAAAACTCATTATTTTCTCTGCTTACCACCAAGGTGTAGTCATGTAAAATAGAATATGAAGATTTGGAAGGTTATCTAAGGAAATCTTAGTGCAATAACTTGATAATTGGAGTAAGAAATGGGTGTGGTCATATGATGAAGATCTAAGATGAAGTTTTGAAGTCCCAAATGGCTTGTGTGAAGTAAATTTGCAATCCTAGTTTGGATTTTTCAATTTTCCTTGCATGACCAGTCAAGTAGACTAAAAAATGGAGCTATAGTTGTGTATCTCATCTCATAAACCTTAGTTTTCAAGCTATTAGAAATGGTGTTATAGATAGCTCTTGATGTATCCTACGTGCTCATAAAGTTTTTTGAGCAAGATGTGCAAGTATTTGTATATCTCGAAGTAAAACAATAAGTCTTGACATCTAACATAAATAAGGTCATGACATACAACAACAATACGATAGAGTCGAAAGTAGGAACATATGGCACATATCAAAATAAAAAATAATGGACATGTGTCGGCATTTCGAAAATTTCTTTGGAAAATGCACCCAGTGGATGTGAGGTCCATGAAATCAATCGAAGTTGATAGTATTTCAGGTCCACCCAACAATTGCAAATAAAAGAATCAAGTTACAAAAAGGAAATATGGCCTAACACTATGAAATGCGTAGACACATGGAGCCTTATGATTATATCACCTTTTGTGATCTAACATAGAGCTAGAAAATGGGAAGACAAGAACTGTAAAATTTGAAAGGAATGGAGAGATTCCTTATTATATCATGTTTCACATTGGTCAGATACAAGTTATCAAAAGTATTACATTGCGAAGGCTATGGAGCATCTTTATTAGGTTCCTTCTCGTGGTGGCCAGTGGAGGTTAAGAACAATTTGATAATTTCTAAGGGTATGGAGCATCCTTATTTACTTACTTCTCATGGTGGCCAGTGTAGGTTAAGAACAGTTTGACAGTGTAAAGTGCATGAAGCTTTATTATTGGTTAGAACTTCACAATTATACACACTTGCTAAGAAGATAAAATCCATGTCAAATTTTGATTGGTTACAAGGACAGGCCCGTTGGATATAAGAGGGGATTGTGGACTTGAAACTCTACCAAACATGATTTATTTTGTAGGCTGGAGTCCACATAAGATCACCAATTTGAGGTTTTTTGGAATGGTGACACATGTTTGGAAAATGAGACCAAAGGACTAAGAAGTTTAAAACAAGTCAGAGTGTTTTGAAGTGCGACAAGCTAGTTTGTGGCCATGGTGGTGATTGTGCCAGTTTGGTTTGAAAAATCATTGAAACTTAAATTTTAACTGGTAAAAATGCTCAATTTTTAATCTTATCTCTGTCTTGAGCTTGTCTTTAGAAATTTTCATGTCTTAATCCTTTTAATCAAGCATTCGATGATAATCTTATGATAGTCCCATCGAGATGAATTATTTTCTCCTCACAAAATGCTAACAAGAAAATTCAATGTTTTTCTTCAATGTTTCAGATCTGGGACTCCATGAAGACATTAATAATGTGAAGTAATGACTAAATGAACCTGTGTTTGATCTTGAATGGGTTTAAAAGTATCAAAATTAAATGATAGTGGTAAATGAGTAGTCTACCCATTCTTTGTCTGATATGGTTGAATGAATGAAAGTTCCTTCAAGAAGTTTTTATAATGGTTAATTATGATCTACATGATGATAAAAGGAGTTTTAAGAAGTGTAGTTTAGTGTAATGGAGCAACAACAAATTGACATAGGAAAATTAATTCATATGGGATGATTTATTCACTGATAATTATTACATTATATAATAAGATGATCTCCTTCATCCAAGGAGTCAACATCAATCACCAATCCCCTATATCTCTCAACCAATGCTAGAATCTCTCTCCTATTCCACATATCTCTCTATCATCTCATATCCCTATTCTAATGGTGAGATTAACTCACATACACAAAAATATGATATTAATATCTCACACTCACCTAACTATTACAACTATATTATTAATATGAGTTCTATAAACTCATTATTAATAATATTACAATTTATTTAATAATGTTACACAATATTTGGTAACATTCACTCCCCTATTGTTAAAATTATTAACTCCAAATATGCACTCCCCTAATGTTGACATGGTAAAACATAACTCCTTTTCCTACAACATGTTGCACGGGCTTGCCTCATAATCTGGATCAAAGAAAGGCGTGTAAAATTCTAATTGGCTGACTATCTTGCTACTTATAACCAAAACTATGCAAAGGAACGCATGCCGCATTTACTCCATGAAAAGAATGCACTCGACATTCCACTGGCGGATCATCTTCATAAAGAAGGAAAGTAGTCAGAGGACCGCTACAGCAGTAAAAGTTTATCTACCTTTTGACATTTGTGGTTTTCTAGATCTACCACAAACCCTTTCCAAATCTATGAGTGTGACAATAAACTTAGAGACATACTCTACAATGTTTTCTTCTAGGAGGTTACATATAGGAATTTCTCACATATTACAATTGAATAGGAATGTGACATCTGTTCTTATTTTCAAAAAATAAACACACAACTGAAAAAATGAAATGCCACAACACCATTATGCGGCCCCATCGATTGCGGCTGGCGAGAGGTCATTGATTGACCTCCTTCCTCAGTTTCCTCCTTCCTCCATTTTAATTATGTTTCTACCTCAATTGAATGTGACCTTGAAGCTCAAAAACATGCCTTAAATAGACGTCGGATTCCACTGAAAAATGTGTTTATAAGGCAAATTTTTTTTTTTTGAACTTTAACGATGATCGAATCTTGAGAACCTTAAAGACTCTATTTGCTAATAAGTTATCCAACAACTATGGAACATTTTTTTTTAAAAGTAATAATATAACATTACATTTTAAATAACATCCAAACCATTACTATGATAATATCCCTATAGACGCTAAACTATTACAAAGATGATTGAAATGACATGAGAAACTATTGCCTTTTAGAACTCACTAGTTTCAATCAATATTGACAAGTATTCATATTAAAATAAAAAGAAACCTAATACTCTAAATCAGCTAAACTCTTTAGAATACACGTATGACTCCTACACTCAAAAATATAAATTTAAATTTAAATAACACTTAAACTTTGACAAAACGACCTGTTGAAGAAATCGTGCATGAACTTGAAGAAGTCAAAGTCATCCAAGTCAACAAGAAATTGAGGAGCTCGCCAATATCATGAATTAGAATGAGTTTGTTCTTTCTTTTGCAAACGTCTTGCACATCAAGTCACACAAGGCATGCACATGGGTGCTCAAATGGAACATCAATTTGCGTGAATTTTGTAGTTGAATCACCCTTTTTTTTCCCTCAATCAACACGTTGGGTGTTGGAAATTGATGCAAGTAACTCAAAGTTGCAAGTCCCAGGAAATATTTGCCACGAGCCAATATTCCATCTATATTTTCTATGGAATAGATCTTCCTCTTCTGAATTCAGTAACAATGAGGCCTGAGCTTTGGATTCTATCAAGAACACATTGAAGTGATCTTCTAGAGGATCAGATGCTTCTTGATTGCATGGATCAATAAGAACAGATCAAGGGAGTATTGTAATGATAAATCAAACAGTCATATCGAATTGGATTTTAAATGCTCTGTGTACTATAAAAAATGATCTAACTGATGGTAGTTGTGTTTTAATATAGGTTCACATAGGATGCAAAACTCTACCATGCGTTAAAATTTAATCACAGTGCATTTTTATAATCTCCACCAAGCATAGAAATAACGTCTCACACCTTTCCTTATTTGGCCGCTCAGAACTAATTGATCCTTGACTAAAACAGAGGTTTGATCTATTGTGTTTCCCAATTGAGGTGAACAATAAAAATTTATGTAGAGATTGGATGAGACCTGAGAAATATTTTTGAGATATATCCACCTTGTAATACTCAAACTTGTATCTGAGTCGTTCCTTACTGTATTCCTTCAGTGATCTTGATCTTTGTTGATTGTGAATACTCATCAACAAAATTTCATTCTCAGGGGTGAATAGAAATAAGGCTACCCCTCACAATATTCTAAAATCCATTTTACACAGTAGAAAAACTATCCTACTATGATACCACTGATAAAAAATGCACAATAATAAAACATTGAATAATAATAATATAGAAATTTCAATTCATTCGAGATATCAATTACATTGAAATAGTGTTTGATCTCCTACAATGGTGGATTCAAAACTCATCTTCGATCCCTCTTATCACTCTCCATGAATCTCTCAAACTCATCCCTAAGATATCTCTAGCTAATCTTTAGGATATCTCTCACACTAAAATAGCTACGTGAGTTGTTCTCACAACTCACCAATAAAAAAGATATTACAACTATATTATTAATATGAGTTCTATAAACTCATTATTAATAATATTAAAATTTATTTAATAATGTTACACAATATTTTAGTAACAAATTTATGACATG
Source organism: Taxus chinensis (assembly GCA_019776745.2). Taxonomy (NCBI): domain Eukaryota; kingdom Viridiplantae; phylum Streptophyta; class Pinopsida; order Cupressales; family Taxaceae; genus Taxus; species Taxus chinensis. The sequence continues at coordinate 868,292,673 of CM034151.1, read as the reverse complement.
GCACAGGAAGGAATAGATTTTATTCAATGTGTATTTGAACAGCTGTGTACAGGAGAATAAATAGCCCGCAGGAACAATTACATAGCCCACAGGAACAGTTACCAGTTACACATGGATGGTTAAGAATGTATTAATTAAGCTTAATTAAGATAACATTCCCTCCCTTAATACATTGTTCCTACATATGTACCCCCTAAACAAATAAAACTTCACCTTGCCGAGAGGCATGGTGAGAATATCTACAACCTGAAAATCAGTAGGGCAATACTGGAGTTGAATTTGGTGGTTCAAGACCTGTTCACGAATGTAGTGACATTCGACCTCAGTATGATTTGTTCTTTCATGAAAAATAAGATTCTTCACAAGCTTCAACACACCTTGATTGTCGCAATGAATGATGGGAAGTTTCTCTTCAAGAATCCCTATATCTGCAAGAATGCGACGTAACCAAATCACTTCGCACATAGCTCCTCATGTGGTGCGGTATTTAGCCTCAATGGATGAGAGAGTAACAACAGTTTGCTTCTTGCTAATCCATGAGATAGGCTCAGATACGAGATGAAAAACATACCCTGAAGTGGATTTCCTGTCATCAACAGATCCTGCATAGTCTGAGTCTTTATATCCCTGTAAGAAGAACTAAGTGTTCTTCTGATACTCCAGACCAAAGTCAACTGTACCTTGGACATATCTCAACACATGCTTTGTTGCTATCCAATGACATTTTTTTGGCTCCTGCATAAATCTGGCGAGATAGCTCACTGCAAAGCAAAGATCTGCCCTGGTATAAGTCAAGTAAATGAGACTCCCCATAAGCTGCCTCTAGTGAGTGCCATCTACTTGTGGTGAATCTTGGAATCTAGATAATTGCAAACCTTTTTCCATAGGTGTGGAAATTGGTTTACAATCTGACATTCCATACATTTCCATGAGTTTCTTGGCATATTTCATCTGGGAGATGAAGATATGATTCTTCTTATGCCATATCTCTAAGCCAAGACAGTAGTGAAGTAGCCCCAAATCAGTCATGTCGAAGGATTTCTTCAGATCATTCTTTACATCATCCACAAGATTGTCATAACTTCTTGTGATCACAAGATCATCTACGTACAAAACCAAAATAAAAATATTTGTTCCTACCTTCTTGATATACAAATTTGTATTTGAGGGGCTACGAGTGAATCCATGTTGCAATAGGTGATCATCAATTTTTATATACCATGCCCTAGGTGCTTGTTTGAGTCCATAAAGTTACTTTATCATACGACATACATTGTGTGGTTGATGATCATCTACAAACCCTTCAGGTTGGGTGATGTATAATACTTCTTTTAGATCACCGTTCAGAAAAGCACTCTTGACATCCATCTACTGAATTTTCCATCCATTTTGTGCTGCCAGTGCACAGCCAACTCTGATGGTTTTGATCTTCACAGTGGGTGCAAAGGTCTCGTCATAGTCAATTCCTTCTTACTGAGCATAACCCTTTGCAACAAGTCATTCTTTGTGTTTGTCAATTGAACCATCTACCTTATATTTCATTTTGAAAATGCATTTGCAGCCAATGGATTTCTTACCTGGAGGCAGATCGGCAAGTTCCCACGTCTAATTCTGAATTAGGGAATCATATTCAACATCCATAGCTTGTTTCCACTGTGGTTGGTCTAATGCCTCACGAACAGTTTCAGGTTCGTAGCTATCAACAAATGAGCTCATGAGTGTAAAATTTACCTCATGTTTGGCTTGAATTTGTGTTCTGACTCCCGAAGAAGTACTTGGAAGTGAGTTCAGGTGTGCATCCCTAATAGTATTCTGGACCCATTTCGGACATTGATGTTGTTGCTGTTGATGTGAAAATGTGTTGTCTAGTGTGCCTAGATCAATGAACAAGTCTCCACTCAGCTCTTCTTCTCTCTGAGAAGAATCATCTTGCCCATCATCTGGATGCGTGAGCAATCTATGTGACGAGTTCGGTAATGGATCTCCATTGTGTGGTAGGGAGTCAAAGGATGACTCATCACTCACCACATATCGACTCTCATAGATCTTCTTCATCTTAGGATCCACAAGACGATATGCCTTTGAGGTAGTACTATACCCCAAGAAAAGACATGGTAGTGTCTTTGGATCGATCGTCTTCCTTTTCTCATCTAGAACATGCATATATGCAGTACAACCAAAAAATATCAAATGATGAATAAAAGGTTTACGACTAGTCCATACCTCTTCCGTTGTCCTGTTCTGCAAGATCTTTGTGGGTGCCCGGTTGAGTAGATACACTGATGTCTGGACTGGTTCTGCCCATAACCGATCCTCCAACTTGGTGGTGGAGAGCATACAATGAGCCATCTCCATGACAGTCATGTTGTGTCACTCGGAATTCCCATTCTCTTGGGGAGTGTAGGGTGCAGTCAGATGTTGTTGAATGCAATGCTGCTTTAGTTATGCTAAGAACTTCTTCGATACAAATACCCCCCCTCAATCTGAACGGAGGAGAAGGAGAGGCTTCCTAGACTGCCTGGTGGCGTGCTGGTAAAAGGTTTGGAAATTGGCAAAGGCCTCACTCTTCTTCCAGAGAAAATATACCCACATTTTCCATGAGTAATCATCAATGATGAGCTGGAAGTACTCACAACCTTAGAAGCTAGCTGGCAGGGGTCCGCACAGATCGGTATGTACAACCTGAAGATGCTCCGCAGAATGTTAAGAGCTCTGTTTGAATGGACCTCGGTGTTGTTTTCCCATAAGACATCATGAGTAAATAGGTTTAAGGAATGGGAGAGTGGAGGAATCCCTCTTACCATTTCCTTGGCACTGAGCTGATGCAGAGCCCCAGCAGAAAGATGACCATATCGAAAGTGCCATAGTGCAGTGGACTCTGCCGTAGAAGTAGAGAGTGTAATGTTAGATTAAGTGACTGCATCCAGTGAAAATAGACAGCCCTTCATAAATACTTAAGCAATAACTGAGTCTCCTTAAGAAATGATGCAGGACTTGACCCCTTTATCAACAAACAATTCAGCCTACATTCGATGATTAAGAAGCTAACTCACAGACAAGATATTTGAGGTCAAACTTGAAACATATAGTACCTTTGTGAGTGTACATCTTCGTGTCCTAAGAGGAATGATGACATCACTAATCCCTGCCACAATATACTCTTGATTATCTGCGATGGTGATCTGATCTCCAGTGGGCTAGTCTCTCACGGTATGGAACAACTTCTTATTACCAATCATGTGTTTTTTGGTGCCTGAATCAATCAACCAGACACTTTTTGACTGTTGGGAAGTCTGCGAGACTAGGAAAATGTCCAGATGAGTTGTGTCTAGAACCTCTTCATCAGAGGTGGCATCCTGCTGAGCAGCAATATGACCCTTCTTCCTCTGATTATGATCACGGTATCAGGATTTCTTGGAATATCCTTAGCCAGAAGTTCTCTATTTGTCAGAGTTTCCATACTTGCAACCGTTGTAATAACATTTTGTAGTCGTGTGCGTATCCTTGGAGCAAATGTGGCACCATCGATCCGCCTTGTTGTTCTGTTGCTTCTGGGGTGGCCGTTGTGGTGCCCACTGAGAAGGTTTGAAATGAGGATGTTGCTTCTTATTCTGGGGGCTGACTACCCTTTCCGAGGCTTATGCTTTTACCTCGTGATGAGAGCCTTATCTTCAAAGGCTTCTTCCTGTTGGAGATAATTCACCAGTGTGGAAAAATGCACCGCCTATTGAGTGATGGTCAACATGGTGATCAGTGTCTGGAACCAGGAAGGAAGAGCTTGCAAGGTAAGCGGGACTAGCAACTTGTCATCCACCGGTTCACTGAGAGTAGAGATTTCTATGCGTAACTTGGCCACACTCCACAAGAAGGCTTCTACTGATTCACCATCATGCATACTCATCATGTGAAGCTTAGTCTGAAGATGCAACTTCGTCATCGAATTCTTGGCTTCATAGATGGTACACAACGCGGTCCATGCTTGAGAGGAAGTGGTTGCTTCCTGAATGTAAGGTTGAACCTTGTTAGAAAGGCTCAGGGTGATACAAATTAGTGCTTTTGCATCGGCCTTTTCATACTTAGCCAACAAATCAGTGTCTATGGGAGGGGCGTCTTTGCCAAAAACAATCCCCTAAAGATCTTCAAATTGAAGAATCGTCCGCATCTTGGTTTTCCATGCGGCGAAATTTGTCCCTTTCAAGAGTTGGGCATCGGATAGCAATATTTTTGGAGAAGACATTTTCAAAAAACTCAAAATTGTATTTTATTTATTTTTCAAAAATGGTTACAATGCTTACTGGAGGAACCTATCCCGAAGATGGGCTCTATAGGCTAGTGTAGTGAGACGCGGATGCTCCTGTGGGCATTCTACTTCATGTTCATCATCTGCATCATAGCCACGTTCAAGTTTTGAATGAATCCATCGTGCTTGACATTGAACGTCAAACCAAAAATACTCCAATAGTCCTCGGTGCATAATCTCGTCAAAGAGAATATTCCCAGTGTTGCGGAGCTCGTTGACCAAAGCAAAGAATACTCCAGTGGTGTCTTCATTGTCGCTTAGTGCCCAAATATTTGGTGCATTGCTTACGATGCTTTTTGCATCTGAAATTTGTGATATACGCAAGTTGGCCTCGTTTCGAGAGAGCATGTGTACCTGAGGTGAATGTGTATCTTGATGGAACAAAGAAATGCAAAACTGTTTTCTTCAATGGTGATTTTCACACAATGATTTTCTTGCTCCAAAAACTTCACGCATGTCTGCAGGAAAGAATGACTCTTGCTACAGATGTTGGTCGCTTCACTTGGTTGTTCTTCTTCTCTAGGCGCTAGAACCTCTATTGAATCTCCATGCAAAGGGATGCCAAATTTTGATTTGGCTTCTCCAAATTTGTACGCAGGTTTCTACCACATTTACCATGCCTAAAATTTTGCACGTGGTCTATAAAAAATAGTCCTCTAATGCTCCCATATGCGTTGGAATTTAACCAGCAGATTTGCACACAAGTTACTTCTACCAGCAATTACTAATGCTCCACGCCAGAAAAAAATGGATGCTTGAAATGAAAAACTGTACGATTTGGGCACCCTGAATTGCTTGATCGTGGTAATGGTTTCTAAGGATTTCACACAGTCAACACAGAAAATCTTTGCTTCTCTCTTCTCTCTCAAACGCCAGGTTCTAGCAGGAAGTTTCTTTCAAAAAAGAAGAAGAAGAATGCACCATAAATCTATGTTCGGGATCCACACACAGGTTCCTGTGCCAAAAGCTAGGTCTAGACACCAATCTCTAGCCACATTCCCCCTGGTCGCTCCAATTTGCATCCACGCCAAAGAAACGCCATGCTCTAATGCCAATGATGGCATAGGAAGGAATAGATTTTATTCAATGCGTGTTTGAACAGCTGCGGAAAGGAAGAATTTATAGCCCACAGGAACAGTTACTAGTTACACAGGGATGGTTAAGAATGTATTAATTAAGCTTAATTAAGCTAACAATTTATGTGTAGACATCAACTGGGCACAATGGATGGCTGTCACCTCCCTCAACAATTAGTGTTGTTCAGGAAATGGATTTGTTAGACTACGGAGTCTCCTTTTCCTTTCTAACTCTCTTTTTGCCTTCTCAAACTCCTCATTTCTATCTTGTTCCCTCTAAATCCTCTCTTGTTCTTACTTTTTCTCTCTTTCCTGCCTCTGCATCAATTTTTGTTTCTCCTTTGTTTTCGTTATATATTATTTTTCAATATTTTCATGTCCCTTTCTTTATCTTTCATCAATTTGTTCTGCCTTTTTCTATTAAATATTTTCCCTCTTTCTTTGTTTTTGTAGTAAGGAAAACATGCACTTACTATTATATATATATATATATATATATATTGTCGGGTATGTTATTTTATATATGGATCTCGCGTAATAAAAGTATTCACTAATGACATATTCCCTAGTCATGTCGTTAGTCGGTCCTCTTTCTTATTTGTCTGGTACAATTGTCAATTGTCAGTATAGTTTTAGGTATCTTGTAGGGAGTCTCATGTGTCGTAATTTACGTAGTTATCATCTCCAGTCCTACACTAGGGCGCCTAGGGTTGCACTGGGCTGCCTTGAGGCGCCCCAGTCTGTGATGTTAGGCACCCTTGTTTTTGTGATTTGTGGTCCTATATTTTTTGTTTGAGGTCGGTATTTTTTGTTACCACATGCATTCCCATATGTGGTAGTCGGCATTTTTGGGTCATGAGTATTGAAATTTGAACAAGATATCCCTATATAAAAATAACATACTTAATACAGTATGGGAAGACATCTTCCCATCAAGGGCAACTATATACTAAGGAAAAGGACTTCATTTGGGCATCTTCTACATCTGCATCACACAAGTATAGGGGGAAAGGGTTGTATTATTTTTATTCCATTCACCATTTACATTTTTGCATCTAGTTATTGCCCCCTACTTCTGCGCCATTAGTGCTAGGGCATCCTAGGCACAAAAGTGCACACACAAGCACACAAAATTATATTTGGTTTGGAATGTAGTGCATCTCTTAGTCATAAGTCCACCACTGTGGCAACTAAGTTCAATCTAACCCCTTCATTTTCATATTTATTTTTTAGGAATTGATGCTTTATATGGGGTTTTGCTGGTAGATTTTCATATCAAATTATTAGTGACACATGCAAAGGTACAACAATAACTACACAAAAAGAATGAAGGTATTATGAAGGTCTTGCGACACAACCAGATTCAAATCTTGAGCATTTATGTAAACTACAGTGCTCAGAACACAGACCAGAGCACCCTAGGGTGCCCAAGTACCCTCTTAGGTGCTTTAGTTCAGTCAAACCCTCAACTTCTGCTAGTCCTGAAGCTATCCACACACTCAGTCCAATATCCACATTGCTCTATTTCGATCCAAAATACAATAAGGCAAGTGCCCTAGCTATTCCATTTCTAGTATTCTATTTCATTTTGATACCACGATCCAATACATTAATTTTAGTATTCTCTGTTATACTGCATTTTCTGTGTGTAATTAGATTAATTATAGTATAGCATTACCATATTTTAGTTAGTCATATTAGTGAATCCTACTCTTTCAAATAGATTTCCATAGGATAGATTATTCCCTCTGGCAATAACGTCTTGCTTTAGTGTTAATCCTATTTATGATGAGGCTGCCATAGCTGAAATAAAAGCTTTATATAGTACCTCAAAGGTGCCCAATCATACTAAACAAGAACTTTTAGATGGCCAAAAACCTGCTCCAACTACTCTTGTCGATTCTCCTATAGGTATTTCCCTTGTGGATGACCCTATAATATTTACTCATTGTACACCATGCCATCTAGCCGCTTGCACTCCACTTTCTGATGTCACACACGATGCTTTAGATGAATCTATCGTTGATTACTTATTAGGTCTTGATAGTCATCCAAATATACATCATGAATCCTCTGCTACTTCAACTACTACTATAGTTCCTTTTCTATCTTATCCCATTGTTGGTAATACCCCTCCCCCATGTGATTCTAGCTCATCATCTCCTTCACATTACATTGATGATCCTATTGATATTACCATGATTGGAACTCCCTCTACCACTTATGATCATTAGGCATCTCCTTCTTTTTATACTCTTGAGTATGACTCTGTTGCTCTATTTTTGTCTTCTCCCAAGGTTACATCCACTAATGTGCATGACTCACCACCATCCATCACTTATTCTTATTCTATTACCACATCATTTATGGATCCTAATTCGCCTTCACCTATAGAGGTTTCATCCTCAGTCTCATCACCTATTAGGGATGTGGTTGATGTTAGTCATACTATTGCTATTGATACTCCACCTTCATCACTATCTATAACACCTTTGACTCGTACTACTATTATGCCTTTAGCATCGGACTTCACTTTATCACCTCTAAACATCCCTATGATCACTCACAATGGAAACCTCTAACCACTTAATACATTGTTGCCATCCTCGACCATCCTCTCACATGATATTCTCTCTCTAATGAATGTTGTAGGCCAACTTAAATCTCAAGTTCATACTCCCACTTTAGAAATTCATGCCTATTATGCTTCTATAGATAAAAACTCCTTGCATGGTAATCTAGCTCCTAAGAATATTCATAATTCTGCCTTCCGTCATGAATTTACCATGCCAACTTTCACATGTTTTGATGGTATTGGTGACCCTCATGCGCGTATCCTACACTACCATCTACTTATCGCCCCTCATTATAATGATTGAATGTTAGTGAAGGCCTTTCATTGTAGTGTTGTTGACAAGGCAATACAGTGGTACACCCATTTACCCTTTGGGTCTATTAGCACTTTTTACAACATGGAGGATGCATTCCTCTATCATTTCATCATTAATAATGGCCCTAGAGTAACCTATGACCACATACCTACTTTGCATCAAGGCTGTTCTAAACCTATCCGGGACTATAGTTTATGATTTAATGTGTATATACACCAGGTCATATTTCAACCTAGTGATTTAGAAAAGAAATTCAGCTTTTGTTGTGGCCTCATTTCTCCACTAAAGGAAAGGTTACAATATGATACTTGTAATTCATTCACTCTCTTATGTTACAAATTTATCGACCTATAAAAATGTATTCTCTCCTCTCACATAATTGATGCTTCACATATTTCTACTACCATTCCACCCTTTAGTCTCTCACTCACACCCTCACTTGAGCACCAATAGCAATCCCCACCTTTTCTTAAATAACATTCTAGACAATCTCACTCCATTCCTCCACCACTAACTTACACTTCTCTGGCTCTACCGTGAGTTACAACCCCTCCTAAGTCAAGTGAGCCTTTATATTTCTCTCTTAACACTTGACCACATGATATCATGCATATATTACTTAATAAACGATTGATTAGATTACCTTCCAACCAACATCATCCCACACACCAATTGCAACAACAACATGACCAACATTAGTGTAATTATCATCGCATCAATGGCCATCGAGACAATGATTGTCTCACCCTACTTGAGAGGATTCAACAACTAGTAGATACTGGTATCATTTATTTCACCTCTCGTGAGTGATCATTGTCTCATTTACATTATCAATGTAGGCATATTCCACTTGAGTCCTCTCCACCAGATATGCATTTCATTATACACTCACCATCCTCACATGCACATTCTCTATCTCATCCATCGCTTCCACCATTATATTCATTGCATCCACTGCATCCATGCTATCCACCACCTCATGTTGCTACATTTTTTGGGTCTCCTCTAGCTACTACATATCCCTTCGTTACACCACATTACATCCCATTTGGCTCCTATACTCAAATTGCATCTATTCCACACACTTCTATCATCATATGTCATCTTGGTCTTTAGTAGGTGATCATTATTGCCTTATCCCCCGATGACACAATTGTGATATCATGGTTCTTACATGACTGTTGAGGGATTATTTTTAAGAACCTTTCATCACGTGCTTCATCATCTCATCTAGTGCACTCAATCATTTCCTGATGATGCACTCTTTCTTATATGGCTCATACTCGACTAGTGAGGGGTCTTAACTACATGAGCATATTCACCCACACGCTAGGGGGAATCACTAATATTCCCCCTCCTCTCATATTTCTAACATTATTTTATCACACTACATTATCCCATGCGTGTTACGAAAAATTCATTATTCTATTACATATGTTATTTACATTCATACCATTATCCTTATCTTAACTAGGTGTTACACATCCTATATTCTCATCAATCACATTACATCTTGAATCTATTATCACTCACCATACACATTCTATCTACCACTAAAAATATTATCATATGAATTAACACTATTCAATCCACAACATATACAACGACCATCGATATTGAACCATACACATTGTGACAACAATAACAAAAAACATCATATATCGAAAATATGTGTTTATACATCATCAAAAAACATGTATCATCATTAGGGGACAAAAGCCCCCACATCATATACACTAGGCCATATTAGACCTCATCATCATTATTTCTCTGGGGTACTATGAGATACCTAGAACTAGAATCTACCCCACTAGTGTGATGCCACAGTTTATGGCCTTGAAAATTCTCCACCTACTGCCGTAACATAGTAACCTGCATGAAGTGCTCTTAAAACTGATGCTACAAGTCCACATACTGCACGAACACGTCTTGGGCCAAGGGACAATCACCTACTGCCTCTCGTGGACATCGATTCTCCTCGCGTGCCTTGTCCCTCTCTCCTAATAGCACCGTACATGTTACTGCTTCTATGGCCACCTACTCAAAGAGATGGGCATGCTCAGCTATAATATCATCAACACGCTCTAACATCCCTCCTACTAACACATTGCTGGGCATATTCTGCTTCAAGGTATGAACTGATGTGTCTATTATCAACGACCAATACACATCCCTTGAATTTATAACATAACACCCCACAATAGCTCGACCACATATAAAAACAACAGACCCAATCCATTTCATACCAAATAACCATACACAAGTACTTATGTTTCGTTATGGCCACTGCTACGAGGTTAGGGATGCCACCCTACCCTCCTCCTCCATGTGGTAACTCCATAGGAACTACAAATAATGGGTATAGTAAAACCCACCGATGAGCTTCCCACGAAACACGATACTCCTCGATACAACCCGTGTCATCTCCTTCCATAACCGTTATCACTGGATCTACCTCATATGACCTCGGTGGTACTAACTGCTCTGTCATAGGCTCTAGCCTTGGACTAGAGCTCCTCGGTGACCTAATAGCTACCAACCGTATATATGACTCTGGGGGCACATCCTGAGCCATGCCAAACTATTGTGATACCCCCTCAACTTGAAAAAGATCCTCCACATCTATAAATCAGTCCTATAACCTCAAAGTCCTCTAAATACATCGTAATTTTGTAACATCCTTGGGTCATCCCCCATAATCCTGATATGGCCTCCATATAACCACCTCGGGCGCCATCAAATCTATCAGTTCCTTGAAGTTATATGTATCCATCCTCCTACTACGAATATTCACCCATCATCGAGAAAATATCTTAGGCCTAACCCACTCTCCTCGCGGACTTGTAATTGGTCTCAATACAACTATGTTCTCATATGCCCATACATGTAGCAGTGTGGTGGCTCCAATACCCCCACCATGCTCATCCTGTGTAAACTGATACAAATATCTATATAGATGAGCCAACACACAACGTACCCATACATATCATGTACCTTCCACCTCTATCCAGTGACATATATCATGTATCTGATATAAGATGCCAACAAATCCTCCCTCTACGGCTATACAGAAAGAAATCACCGCTGCAATAAATTTCCACAAGTGTGGAATTCTAGACCACAAATATAACATCCAAAATGATATGGGCCTCCGTATGTACTCTATTCCCTACAAAATACCACCTAGTCGAGCACATATGTCACTTCATACCCTCCACTGCCATCACTCATACCCTCTCCCCAATAATGAGAAGAGTGGAGTATGTGATATACATCCTTCAAAATCACAGTCATCTCCCCCATAGGCAACCAAAATGTACATGTGTTAACACACCATCTATCACATAATGTAGTCAACATGGGAATATTATGGGAAACATCCCCCATCTACACTATATGCCACAGAATGGAATGGTCGATCACATCCCACTCATCATCAAATAAGCCCATTCCAAGCAATGGGCTCATATGACGGCCAGCACGAAACTCCCTCAAATGGATATCCCTATGCACATCACCAAATGACAACAAACACAATGTTAAAACACATTACACAACCCAAAAACACTCATTCAACATAATAAAAACAATTTTTTCTCCATTATCCATCAAAAGCACACAATTTGGACTAGGGTGCTCAAATTTAGGACTGGGGCACCCAGGAGCAGGACACTAGTGCCTAGTTCTGGGCACTCCAATCCTAGGGGTCACTAACACCCTCACCACTTTTGTCCCGGTCAAAAACATAGAGAAAATCACACAACAAAAATTTCCAAAAATTCAACTAAAACCACTACACTATACATTCTATGAAAATTAATACACTTACCAATTCTATGGTCATGGGCGATGCTACAACAGTTGCCACTCTCTCAAATCAACTAGGATGCAATTCTCTCGGTTGAGGCATTATCAATTTCTCAAGAACACTCTCACACTTGCACAAAAGACAAATGAAGTAACTAAACCCCTTTACACTTTACTACTTATAGTAACATTATCACCATTGACTTTATTAAGGTCTTAATTTCATGATTATTTACACAACTAATACAAGCTACACCGTTTCACCCATATCTCGAGCATTTCTAATCTGATTTACACCTTGTTTGATGTGTTTGTTTTAAAAAAATTCCTACCACCGTATTGAACACTTTTTTTTTACATTATAATTCTTCACTAGGATGTTACATTGTAAACATAAATACTTTTGTATATTTTCAATTACTTTAGGCTTAGTATTCATTCTTTTCATCCCTCCCACTTTTGCCTGTTAGTGTAGGTTATTATTTATCCTTTTATTTATTTATTAGGATAATTCTTACACTTGTGTTAGCCCTACACTTGTTGGGTTAGCTTGCTTAGGTGTACTAGTTGTGTGGAGTTAGCTTACTAGTTGTGTTGAGTTATCTTCTCAGTTATTTGAATTTAGCTTACTAGTCTTTTGGAGTTAACTTAACTACCAATATCAGTTAGTGGGAGTTCTTCACCACTGATTTAGGTAGTAGTTGCACTTCCTTCCTCCTATATGTACATGTTTTTTATTGAATAATTCAAGTCATTCTATTGTAATGTATTGAGCATTATGGATTATGATGGATGTTCATATATGGTATTTTATCTCTTCTTTTTTGTAAATATAATGTGGTGTAATATTATCATCTGAGATAGTGGCTTGGAACAATCTTCTTATCGTTCCTTTCATGGTATCAGAGCTACACGACTTTACGTCACACCAAAAGCTTGAACTTATGGTGGAGAGGGATCTCATCGTGTTAATCAACTGCTACGCAAACACCATCCCACACGATGAAGTCGAGTATACATCCAATCAGACCCAACAACATTAGGAGGCAGTGACACCCGGAATTTCCCGAGAGGTCACCCATCTCAACATTATTCTGGAACTAGCGCGCTTAACTGGCTAGTATCAAATCTACACAACTTACCATCACACCAGAATCTTGAACTAATGGTGGAGAGGGATCTCATCGTGTTGAGCAATTGCTAAAATACATGAATGATTTCATGGTGCACATGAGGTGTAGAATGACACTTGTGTTTTGAATGAAACAATCAAAACAAGGGTGTTACAAATTCGCTTGAAGATTTGAATGTTCGTTAAAGTTCGTCATTTTTATTGCAATACAAAGTCATTTTTTCTCATCCAGAGTTCGGCGAGGTTTCCACTCTGACTGGGATATGATAGAGATTCATCTACTGTGTTTTTATTTGTTTCCAATACATTATGTTACTTTTATTCGGATAGTTTAGTGGGTCTATTTTTTATTCTTATTGAAATGAATTGGAAATGAGATATTTGGAATGACATGGATTATATGGAATAATATTAACATTTGACAATAGTTCTTCATGGATTTAATCTACAAATACACATGTTTCATTATGTATGGGTATCATTTGTCCATTACAATAGAAAACAAAGCTAACACATTCTTAGGTATTTCACATTCATAACATGCTTTGGGCATATAAATCAATTGCGACCAATTTTTAATTTTTCTCAAATCAAAATTCATATATATATATATATATATATATATATATTTCCTTAAAAGACTCAAAAAAATATATTAAATCATTTCAAAAAAATAGGGAATGTGGCTGGTGAATCTGCAGACATGTTTGTAGTGGATGTGTTAGAATTTACTAGTTGTCTTCCTGTGTTGACATCCCTCAAAGGTGTAGCTGGGAATGTATCGGAATTTTTTGAAGCATTTACTCCACATGAAACTTTTGATAAAAACTATACAATAATAAAACACTGAATAATAATAATATAGAAAATTCAATTCATTTGGGATATCAATTACATTGAAAGAGTTTACATTTATAGTGTTTGATCTCCTACAATGGTGGAGTCAACACTCATCTTCAATCCCTCATATGACTCTCCATGAATCTCTCAAACTCATCCCGCAGATATCTCTAGCTAATCTCTAGAATATCTCTCACACTAAAATAGCTACTTGAGTTGTTGTCACAACTCACCAATAATAAAACTATTACAACTATATTATTAATATGAGTTCTATAAACTCATTATTAATAATATTACAATTTATTTAATAATGTTACACAATATTTGGTAACAATCACTCCCCTATTGTTAAAATTATTAACTCCAAATATACACTCCCCTAATGTTGACATGGTAAAACATAACTCCTTTTACTGCAACATGTTGCACGAGCTTGCCTCATAATCTGGATCAAAGAAAGGTGTGTAAAATTCCAACTGGCTAACTATCTTCCTGCACATGAACAAAACTATTCGAAGGATTGCATCCTACATTTACTCCATGAAAAGAATTCACTCGACATTCCACCGGCGGATCATCTTCATAAAGAAGGAAAGCAGTCAGAGGACCGCTACATCAGTAAAATTTTATCTACCTTTTTACATATGTGGTTTTCTAGATCTACCACCAACCCTTTCCAAATCTATGAGTGTGACAATAAACTTAGAGACATACTCTACAATGTTTTCTTCTAGGAGGTTACATATAGGAATTTCTCACACATTACAATTGAACAGGAATGTGACATCTATTCTTATTTTAAAAAAATAAACACACAACTGAAAAAATGAAATGCCACAACACCATTATGTGGCCCCGTCGCTTGCGGCTGGCTAGAGGTCGTTGATTGACGTCCTTCCCTAGTTGCCTCCTTCCTCCATTTCAATTATGTTTCTACCTCAATTGAATGTGACCTTGAAGCTCAAAAAATCCCTTAAATAGATGTCGGATTCCACTGAAAAATGTGTTTATAAGGCAATGTTTTTTTAATTTTTCGAACTTTTACGATGGTCGACTCTTGAGAACCTTAAAGGCTCTATTTGCTAATAAGTTATCCAACAACTATGGAGCAATTTTTTTAAAAAGTAATAATATAACATTACTTTTTAAATAACATCCAAACCATTACTATGACAGTATCCATATAAATGTTAAACTATTACAAAGATGATTGAAATGACATGAGAAACTATCGCCTTTTAGAACTCACTAGTTTAAATCAGTATTGACAAGTATTCATATTAAAATAAAAAGAAACCTAATACTCTAAATCGGCTAAACTCTTTAGAATACACGCATGACTCCTACACTCAAAAATATAAATTTAAATTTAAATAACACTTAAAATTTGACAAAATGACCTGTTGAAGAAATCATGCATGAACATTGTGTTGGTGTAGGTTATTTTCCATGTATTTATTTTAAATACATGGAATACCTCCACATAGGTGATTCACCATGCTTAGGTGTCCTAGGGTGTCATTATGGCTCTTACACATGTCATAGAGTTTCATTGGAGTTACATTTGACCGTCTATTCCGGGAATGTAACTCTCACCTCTCGACAGCTACATTTGTGGGGGAGTTTCACACCCCACTACTATTTGTACACCCTTTCATCTTGAGCAACACATGGGGAATGGAATAGAGTTTTTTTTTTCAAATTTTTTTCCTCAATGCATGCACATTGCTTCCATGAATGATTTCTTTCTTTGATCTTGAAGTTACATCATTTTGTGGTTGAGTGCAACATGTTGGTGCTCACGAATTCCCTCCAGATCTTCGTCATTCCTCTGACATGGTATTAGAGCGGATCTTGTGGATCTGTGCACTCATCGGTGTTTATGTGCGTGTTTTTTGGCTTCCAACATGATATTCATATTTCATTGTGTGCGTCGTAATGGAAATTCCGACTGTGCTTTACTTGCACTAATTTCGGGGCATTTATACCTCTCCTTGGGTTATTCATGTGTTTGAGGTGGTCGTGTTCAAGTTTCTGGTGTTTTCGGAGTTTGGTGTCTTCTCGGGCTCGTCAGTTCCTTACTTACATATGCTCATATTTGCATGCTCTACTTGCATTTTTTGAGGGTACATGTACTTGGTTCTATGTGTTGTGAGTGGTGGTTTTGTGTATAACTCTATGCATTTGCTCTTCAAAACTCAGGTTTTGATTCCACAAGGTCATTTTCAAATCAACCTTGGTCTCGATACTCTGTCCAGCTACTCAGCATGTTTTGCACTACCCTACATTATTAATCCACTTGCTCGGGTTTCATTATTTGTGTACTCCTTGTTGTGTTAGTTGTGGAGAAACTGCATGTTTTTCAGGTGCAGGTTGAAAGGTTCGAGAGGTTTTTTTATAGGATGCCACTGCCCCCTCTCAGCTCTGGTTCACTCGGGTCTATGCACTCAGCCTTGTTATCTCACCACTTGCTTTGTTTTTTTGGTCCTGAGCTCGCATGCTTTACTCTTACTGTTGGTTGCGTTCTTCACTAGAAAATCTCAGCTCTGTAACTGTGCATGCTCCACAGTTATTATTTGGGCCCTTCTCTGCACTAACTCATGGATTAAACAGACTTCTGCCTTGCACTGGTTTCTTGGTTGTGCATTCGTTTCCTCAGATATTGGTTTCCCTTGTGGATTCTCTGCCCGTGCCAAAACAGCTTTGTACATAGCCGTTTCACACGTTTTCAGACCCTGAACATCACATGGCTACCTCCCTCCAGTGCCTGGCTTCAACGTGGCACCTTCAGCTCCATGTAGCCTTGCAACAAACTCCACCAGCAGACTTGCGCATTTTCTTGTGGACTCTGCCCAACCATTTCAACATCTTCTGCAGATTAGCATTTTTTTCTACACGTGGCCCCTCCACTCAGCAAATAAGACCTGTCCAGCACATGACCCCAGCCACACCAGCTCTATTCAACATTTCCATAGACTTGCAGCACTCCAGGCAGTTTCCCTCGATGTGGGCTCTCCTCCAGCTCCTCCATGTGGCATTAGTCACTTCAAACGTGGGTCCCCACCTTTTTTTTAATGTTTAAAGGTGTTAAAAAAATAAAACATTCATCATGACATGTAATTAATTTATAAGGCTATTTTTGGCTTGATTAATCAACCTTCCTACGCTTGTCAAAGATGAAGGGTGAGATCTGGGGTTGGCAGGAGGCTAATCCCCCCTCGCAGTCAAAACAAACCCTACTTAAACTTTCATATCATTTCCAATGAGTACCCACACGATACCCTTTGCACCCATCTCGTGTAATTTTTTAATGCGTTTGCAACGTTTAGTGACATTTTCCATTAGTTACGGGAATCGTAATAATGCCATAACTTTTGACTCGCTGCTCATTTTTTAGCGCTTCTTTAGTCAAAGTTGCATGATTTTTCACACATTACATGATGAAATTATTAGTTTTGTAAACTCACTACTTTATAAAGTGCCGCATTCTGGGGGGTTGATTGTACTCTTGGGCTTTCACACACAGACGCATTATCGGCCGAGTCCGACATCTTGCTTTTGTGTACCTTGCACTTTTGATTCCGCATCATGGAGAGTCCTCTTTCCAGACTTGAGCATCATAGGATCGCCTTATAGCGTCCACCACTTCTCACCGGGAGAGGGAACTATTCAGCTTGGCGTGCTTCCATGGAACGTTACTTCGCTCACAAGGGTCTTTCACCCTTCTTGCTTGGGCTTGTTCCTGCACCCACTGATCATCATCATTTTGAGGAATTTCTTGACACTTGTGACCATGTCTTTGGTCACATGATGATTCCTATCTCTAGATCCCTCTGGTTTCATGTGGCAGACTCAGATCCACCTCACTGTGTCTGGAGCATTCTTTAGTCCTTCTATGGAGACCCTTCACATAATGTCGCCTTTGTTTCTGATGCTGATTCAGTTGTCTCCTCTTCTTCATGTGATGACATTTCCACTGACATAGACTCACTTGGTTCTACTTCTGATGATGAGGATTTTGCACCTAGTTCTAATGTCGAGAGTACTACAGAGGACTCTTCTCCTCTTTCTCTCACTATTCCAGAGAGTGTTGACACTTCCCACATATCATCAGATATCATGTAGTCTCCTACTCAGTCTCACACAGTCATCACACTCGCCTCCTTTCCACTTCGAGTGTGTGAGGCCCCTTACACTCCTTTACCTTCATTGGATGACTCATACCTATCTGACATCGCTCTTCTGTTTGTTGAGCCCCCTCATTGGGATGAGTATCTACCTGACCTTAGTTGTCTTTTTATAGAGTCTACTTGTGATGCACTATAGGTCCCTCATCCATCTACAAGTATTTCAGAGGAGTTCATCATCTATGTTGTTGGGAGTGCCCCTTCCGGGAATCATGTCACTTCCACATTTCTGGAGACCTTCATTGATCCACCCTCAGCTGTGGATCCCTTTTTTGTTGTGGAGGATGTTTTTTCCCTTCACATCACTTAGACATCCTTTCTGTGGGTGTTCCTCTTTTTCACTCTGACAGTTCTACACACGTGGCATTACCTTCGGTTCCTTGGCACTCACTCGCTAGACCTATGCCACACTTCCATACACCAGACTCAGAGTTCTTCGTGTTGCTGCCTTCAGTTTCCTTCGTGGAGTGGGTGGACTTCCAGCATGTTATTTATGTCCTTCCTAAGGGTAGGGACACAGTTCGTTGCAGGTGGCTCTTCTTCAGTCCAGAGGCAGAGGATCTCGTGATCGACATTATTCTGGGAGACTTCCTAGAGCTGCAGAGTTCAAATCTATCCATGGCATCTTCTGCATTCCTCTCATCTCCCTCTTCTTCTCTCTTCTTCTTCTTTCTGAGAGATTACATCTTTGTACATGGGTAATTTTTCAGGCTCGTCTAGAGTTGGTACCCATATTTGGCATATTTCTTAGATTAGAGAGTGTTTTGTTCTCTTGTGGTGGATGTTTTTCCCACTGGGTTTTCCTTCACTTCTTGGGATCTTTTTCTTGTACATGGGTACCTCATCAGGCTTTGTGCCAGGACCCATTTCTCATTTCTGACTTGCCACCTCATCCTAAGTTATGATGAAGGGGGGTGTTGGTGTGTGTTATTTTAAGTTTTTTTCCTCAATGCATACACATTTCTTCCATGAATGATTTCTTGCTTTGATCTTGAAGCTACATCATTTTTTGGTTGAGTGCAACGTTTTACTACTCACAAATTCCCTCCAAATCTTCTTCATTCCTCCAACACATTGAAGAAGTCAGAGTCATCCAAGTCGATAAGAAATTGAGGAGCTCGCCAATATCATGAATTAGAATGAGTTTGTTCTTTCTTTTGGAAACGTCTTGCACATCAGGTCACACAAGGCATGCACGTGGATGCTCAAATGGAAGATAAATTTCCGTGACTTTTGTAGTTGAATCACCCTTTTTTTCCCTCAATCAACACGTTGGGTGTTGGAAATTGATGCAGGTAACTCAAAGTTGCAAGTCCTGGGAAATATTTCCCACGAGCCAATATTCCATCAATATTTTCTATGGAATAGATCTTCCTCTTCTGACTTCAGTAACAACAAGGCCTGAGCTTTGGATTCTAGCAAGAACACACTGAAGTGATCTTCTAGAGGATCAGATGCTTCTCAGTTGCATGGATCAATAAGAACATATCAAAGGAGTATTGTAATGATAAATTAGATAGTCATATCGAATTGGATTTTAAATGCTCTGTGAACTATAAAAGATGATCTAATTGATGGTAGTTGTGCTTTAATATAGGTTCACATAGGATGCAAAACTCTAACGTGTTAAAATTTAGTCACAGTGCATTTTTATAAGCTCCACAAGGCATAGAAATAATGTCTCACACATTTCCTTATTTAACCACTCAAAACTAATTGATCCTTGACTGAAACAGAGGTTTAATCTATTGTGTTTCCCAATTGAGGTGAACAATAAAACTTTATGCAGAGATTGGACGAGACCTGACAAAAAATTTTGAGATATACCCACCTTGTAATACTCAAACTTGTGTCTAAGTCGTTCCTTAGTGGATTCCTTCAGTGATCTTGATATTTGTTGATTGAGAATACTCATCAACAAAATTTCATTCTCAGGGGTGAATATAAATATGACTACCCCTCACAATATTCTAAAATCCATTTTACACACTAGAAAAACTATCCTACTCTGATACCACTGATAAAAAATGCACAATAATAAAACACTGAATAATAATAATATAGAAATTTCAATTCATTTGGGATATCAATTACATTGAAATAGTGTTTGATCTCCTACAATGGTGGAGTCAACACTCATCTTCAATCCCTCTTATCACTCTCCATGAATCTCTCAAACTCATCCCTAAGATATCTCTAGCTAATCTCTAGGATATCTCTCACACTAAAATAGCTATGTGAGTTGTTCTCACAACTCACCAATAATAAAACTATTACAACTATATTATTAATATGAGTTCTATAAAATCATTATTAATAATATTACAATTTATTTAATAATGTTACACAATATTTTAGTAACAAATTTATGTGTAGACATCACATGGGCGTAATGGATGGTCGTCACCTCCCTCAACAATTGGAATTGCTCAAGAAATGGATTTGTTAGACTACTGAGTCTCCTTTTCCTTTCCAACTCTCTTATTGCCTTCTCAAACTCCTCATTTCTATCTTGTTCCCTCTAAATCCTCTCTTGTTCATACTTCTACTCTCTTTTTTGCCTCTGCATCAATTTTTGTTGCTCCTTTGTTTTCGTTATATATTATTTTTCAATATTTTCATGTCCCTTTCTTTCTCTTTCATCAATATGTTCTGCCTTTTTCTATTAAATATTTTCCCTCTTTCTTTGTTTTTGTAGTAAAAAAATCATGCACTTAATATTATATATATATATATATATCATTGGGTATGTTATTTTATATATGGATCTCGCGTAATAAAAGTATTCACTAATGACCTATTCCCTAGTCATGTCGTTAGTTAGTCGGTCCTCTTTCTTATTTGTCTGGTACAATTGTCAATTGTCAGTACAGTTTTAGGTATCTTTTAGGGAGTCTCATGTGTCGTAATTTACTTAGTTATCAACTACAGTCCTACACTAGGGCGCCTAGGGTTGCACTGGGCCACCTCGAGGTGCCCCAGTCTGTGATGTTAGGGTCGCTTGTTTTTGTGATTTGTGGTCCTAGTTTTTTTGTTTGAGGTCAGCATTTTTTATTACCCCATGCATTCCCCTAGGTGGTAGTTGGTGTTTTCGGGTCATTAGTGTTGAAATTTGGACAAGATATGCCTATATAAACATAACATACTTACTACAGTATGGGAAGACATCTTCCCATTAAGGGCAACTATATACTAAGGAAAAGGACTACATTTAGGCATCTTCTACATTTGCATCACACAAGTATAGGGGGAAATGGTTGTATTCTTTTTATTCCATTCACCATTTACATTTTTACATCTAGTTATTGCCCCGTACTTCTACCCATTGGCGCTACGGCATCCTAGGCACAAAAGTGCACACACAAGCACACAAAATTATATTGGGTTTGGAATGTAGTGCATCTCTTAGTCGTAAGTATACCATTATGGCAACTAAGGTCAATCCAACCCCTTCATTTTCATATTTATTTTTTAGGAATTGATGCTTTATATGGGGTTTTACTAGTATATTTTCATATCAAATTATTAGTGACACATGCAAAGGTACAACAATAACTGCACGACAAGAATGAAGGTATTATGAAGGTCCTGCGACACAACCAGATTCAGATCTTGAGCATTTATGCCAACTACAGTGCTCAGAACACAGACAAGAGCACCCTAGGGTGCCCAAGTACCCTCTTAGGTGCTTCATTTTAGTCAAACCCTCAATTTCTACTGGTCCTGAAGTTGTCCACTCACACTCAGTCCAATCTCCACATCTCTCTATTTCAATCCAGCATACAATAAGGCAAGTTCCCTAGCTATTCCATTTCTAGTATTCTATTTCATTTTGATACCACGATCCAATACATTAATTTTAGTGTTCTCTGCTATATTGTATTTTTTGTGTGTAATTAGATTAATTATAGTATAGCATTTCTAAAATCCATATTTTAGTTAATCATATTAGTGAACCCTACTCTTTTGAATAGATTTCCATAGGATCCATTATTCCCTCTATTAATAACGTCTTGCTTTAGTGTTAATCCTATTTATGATGAGGCTTCCATAGCTGAAATAAAAGCTTTATCTAGTACCTCAAAGGTTCCCGATCATACTAAACAAGAACTTTTAGATGGCCAAAAACCTGCTCCAACTAGTCTTGTCAATTCTCCTATAGGTATTTGCCTTGTGGATGACCCTATAACATTTACTCATTGTACACCATGCCATCTAGCTGCTTGCACTCCACTTTTTGATGTCACACATGATGCTTTAGATGAATCTATCGTTGATTACTTATTAGGTCTTGATAGTCAGCCGAATATACATCATGAATCCTCTCCTACTTCAACTGCTGCTACAGTTCCTTTTCTATCTTATCCCATTGTTGGTAATACCCCTCCCCCATGTGATTCTATCTCATCATCTCCTTCACATTACATTGATGATCCTATTGATATTACCATGATTGGAACTCCCTCTACCACTTATGATCATCAGGCATCTCCTTCTTTTTATACTGCTGAGTATGACTCTGTTGCTCTATTTTTGTCTTCTCCTGAGGTTACATCCACTAATGTGCATGACTCACCACCATCCATCACTTATTCTTCTTCTATTACCACATCATTTATGGATCCCAGTTCGCCTTCACCTGTAGAGGTTTCATCCTCAGTATCATCACATATTAGGGATGTGGTCGATGTTAGTCATACTATTGCTATTAATACTCCACCCTTCATCACTTTCTATAACACCTTTGACTCCTACTACTGCTATGAATTTAGCATCGGACTTCACTTTATCACCTCTAAACATCCCTATGATCACTCACAATGGAAAACTCTAACCACTTAATACATTGTTTTCCATCCTCGACCATCTACTCACATGATATTCTCTCTCTAATGCATGGTTTAGGCCAACTTTAATCTCAAGTTCATACTCCCACTTTAGAAATTCACGCCTATTATGCTTCTATAGACAAAAACTAATTGCATGGTAATCTAGCTCCTAAGAATATTCATAATTCTGCCTTCCGTCATGAATTTACCATGCCCACTTTCACATGTTTTTGATGGTACTAGTGACCCTCATGCGCATATCCTACACTACCATCTACTTATGGCCCCTCATTCTAATGATTGAATGTTAGTGAAGGCCTTTCATTATAGTGTTGTTGACAAGGCAATACAGTGGTAGCACGCCATTTACCCTTTGGGGTCCATTAGCACTTTTTACGACACGGAGGATGCATTTCTTTGTCATTTCATCATTAATAATGGCCCTAGAGTAACCTATGACCACATACCTACTTTGTATCAAGGTTATTTTGAACCTATCCAGGACTATAGTTTACGATTTGATGCATGTATACACCAGCTCAAATTTCTACCTAGTTATTTAGAAAAAACAATTCAGCTTTTGTTGTGGCCTCATTTCTCCACTAAAGGGAAAGGTTACAATATGATACTTGTGAGTCATTCACTCTCTTATGTTACAAAGTTATCGACCTATAAAAATGTATTCTCTCCTCTCACATAATTGATGCTTCATGCATTTCTACTACCATTCCACCCTTTAGTCTCTCACTCACACCCTCACTTGAGCAACAATAACAATCCCTACCTTTTCCTAAAGAACATTCTAGAAAATCTCACTCCATTCCTCCACCACTAACTTATACTTCTCTGGCTCTGCCGCGAGTTACAACCCCTCCTAAGTTATGTGAGCCTTTATATTTCTCTCTTAACACTTGACCACATGATATCATGCATATATTACTTAATAAATGATTGATTAGATTACCTTCCAACCAACATCATCCCACACACCAATTGCAACAACAACATGACCAACATTATTGTAAATTATCATCACATCAATGGCCATCAAGACAATGATTGTCTCACCCTACTTGAGAGGATTCAACAACTAGTAGATACCGGTATCATTTCTTTCGCCTCTCGTGAGTGATCATTGTCTCATTTACATTATCAATGTAGGCATACTCCACTTGAGTCCTCTCCACTAGATATGCATTTCATTTGACACTCACCATCCTCACATGCACGTTCTCTACTTCATCCATCGCTTCCACCATTATATTCATTGCATCCACCGCATCCATGTTATCCACCACCTCATGTTGCTACATTATGTGGGTCTCCTCTAGCTACTACATATCCCTTCGTTACACCACATGACATCCCATTTGGCTCCTATACTCAAACTACATCCATTCCACATGCTTCTATCATCATATGTCGTCTTGGTCTTTGGTAGGTGATCATTATCACCTTATCCCCCGATGACACAATTGTGATCTTATGGTTTTTACATGACTGTTGAGGGATTATTTCTAAGAACCTTTCATCACGTGCTTCGTCATCTCATCTACTTCACTCAATCATTTCCTGATGATGCACTCTTGCTTATGCGGCTCATACTTGACTGGTGAGGGGTCTTAATACATGAGCATATTCACCCGCACGCTAGGGGGCATCACTAATATTCCCCCTCCTCTCATATTTCTAACATTTTGTTATCACACTACATTATCCCATGTGCGTTACGACAAATTTATTAGTCTATTACATATGTTATTTACATTCACACCATTATCCTTATCTTAACCAGGTGTTACACATCCTATATTCTCATCAATGACATTACATCTTGACTCTATTATCACTCACCATACACATTCTATCTACCACTAACAATATTATCATATGAATTAACACTATTCAATCCACAACATATACAATGACCATCGATATTGAACCATACACATTGCGACAACAACAACAAAAAACATCATATATCAAAAATATGTGTTTATACATCATCAAAAAACATGTATCATCACTAGGGGACAAAATCACCTTAGCATCCACCTAATATACACTAGGCCATGTTAGACCTCATCATCACTATTTATCAATGGGTACTAAGATAGCCCTCGAAATAGAAGCTACCCCACCAATGCGATGCCACAATTTATGGCCTTGAAAATGTCTCCAGTTACTATCCTAACGATGACTAACCTCCATGAAGTGCTCTTAAAACCGATGCTAGCATGAAGTCTACATACTACACGAACACGTCTTGGGTATCTAGGGACCAACTAACTATTCTCCACTCGTGGATGTCACTTCTACATAACCAATATAATTGACCCTCTCTCTTAACAACACCGTACATGTTGATGTTGCTATGGCCTCTGGCTCAAAGAGATGGGCTATGCTCGGCTATAATAGGATTGACATACTCTAGCATCCCTGGGAATTATGTATTACTAGGCATTTTCTGCTCCAAGGTACGAACTGATGTGTCTATTATCTAAGGGCCAATACACATCTCTTGAATTTATAACTTAACACTCTACACTAGCTCTACCACATATAAAAACAACAGACCTAATCCATTTCATACCAAATAACCATATACAAGTACTTATGTTCCATTATGGCCACTGCTACAAGGTTAGGGATACCACCCTCCCCTCTTCCTCCATGTGGTCACTCTCCATAGGAACTACAAATAATGGGTATAGTAAAACCCACCGATGGGCTGCCCACCAAACACGATACTCCTTGATACAACCCGTGTCATCTCCATTCTTGATACCGCTATCACTGGATCTACCTCATAGGCATGTACAGTGGTACTAGGATATCTCTACCATAGGATTTGGCCTAGGACTGGACCTACTCGGTGCCACTTTTAGCTAATGACTGTATACATGGCACTTTGGGGGCTCATCCAAAGATAATGACCTGTAATTGTTCATGATTCCCTATCAACTTGACAAGGGTTGTTGGGACACCTGGAAAGCAATCCTATTACCTCATAGTCCTTAGAATCCATCACAATTCTACAACATCCTGGGGTCATACCCCATGTTCATGTTATGGCCTCGTTATAACTGCCTCAGTAATCTATCAGGTATCTATCAGTTCCCTAAAGTTATATGTATCCATCCTCCTACTGTGAATATTCACCCATCATCGAGAAAATATCTCGGGCCTAACCCACTCTCCTCACAGACTTGTAACTGGTCTCAATACAACTATGTTGTCATACGCCCATACATGTAGCAGTGTGGTGGCTCCACAAACCCCCATTTTTTCCTCATCCTATGTATACTGATACATAGCTCTATCCAAACTATGAGCCCGCATAATTGTGCCCCATATATACATCGTGTCATCCTTCTACCTCTAGCCGCTGGCATATAACAATGTATCTGAATAGGGGTACAAATGCCATTTTATTTTCCCTGTATAGCTATATATGCCACAAATCATCCGCTATAATAACCTTCCACAAGTGCATATCTCTATACTACAATTATTTATACATCCACATTGGATATGGGCCTCCGTATTGTCCAACAAATCCCTACACCATTACCACTATTTAGTCAAAAAGAATATGGTCACTCCATATCCTCCACTGCCATCACTCATATCCTCTCCCCAATAACCAGAAAAGTGGAGTATGCGATATACATCCTCCAACATCACAGTCATCTCCCCCATAGGCAACCAAAATGTACATGTGTCTGCACGCCATCTATCACATAATGTAGTCAACATGGGAATATTATGGGAAACATCCCCCATCTGCGCTATATGCCATAGAATGGAACGGTCCATCACATCCCACTCATCATCAAATAAGCCCATTCCAAGCAATGCGCTCATATGACGACCACCAAGAAACTCCCTCAAATGGATATCCCTCTGCACATCAGCAAATGACAACAAACACAACATTAAAACACATTACACAACCCAAAATAAAAACAATAATAAAAACAAAGTTTTCTCCATTATCCATCAAAATCACACAATTTGGACCAGGGTGCTCAAATTTTAGGACTGGGGCGCTCAGGAGCAGGACACTAGTGCCTAGTTCTGGGCGCACCAATCCCAAGTGTCACCAACGCCCTTACCGCTCTTTTCCAGGTAAAAAACATAGAGAAAATCACATAACACAAATTTCCAAAAATTCAACTAAAACAACCACTACACTATACATTCTATGAAAATTAATACACTTACCAATTCTATGGTCGTGTGTGACACTACAACAGTTGCAACTCTCTTGAATCAACTATGATGCAATGCTCTCGGTTGAGGCATTTTCAATTTCTCAAGCACACTCTCACACTCGCTTCAAAAGACAAATGAAGTAACTAAACCCCTTTACACATTACTACTTATAGTAACATTTTCACCATTGACTTTATTAAGGTCTTAATTTCATGATTATTTACGTGCAACTAATACAAGCTACACCATTTTGCCCATATCTCGAGCATTTCTAATCTGATTTACACCTTGTTTGATGCGTTCGTTTTAAAAAATTTCCTACCACCGTATTGAACACATTTTTTTACATTATAATTCTTCACTAGGGTGTTACATTGTAAACATAAACACTTTTGTATATTTTCGATTACTTTAGTCTTAGTGTTCATTCTTTTCATCCCTCCCACTTTTTCCTGTTAGTGTAGGTTATTATTTATCCTTTTATTTATTTTCATTAGGATAATTCTTACACTTGTGTTAGCCCTACACTTGTTGGGTTAGCTTGCTTAGGTGTACTAGTTGTGTGGAGTTAGCTTACTAGTTGTGTTTAGTTAACTTCTCAGTTATATGAAGTTAGCTTACTAGTCTTTTGAAGTTAACTTAACTACTAGTATCAGTTAGTGAGAGTTCTTCACCACTGATTTAGGTAGTAGTTGCACTTCCTTCCTCCTATATGTACATCTTTCTTATTGAATAATTCAAGTCATTCTATTGTAATGTATTGAGCATTATAGATTATGATAGATTTCCATATATGGTATTTTAGCTCTTTTGTTTTATAAATCTAATGTGTTGTACTATTATCATCTGAGATAGCGGCTTGGAACAATCTTCTTATCATTTCTTTCATGGTATCAGAGCTACACGACTTGCCATCACACCAAAAGCTCAAACTTATGGTGGAGAGGGATCTCATCGTGTTAATCAGTTGCTACACCAACACCTTCCCACACGATGAAGCCGGGTATACACCCACTCACGCCCAATAACATTAGGAGGCAGCTGATACCAAGAGTTTCCCAGGAGGTCACCCATCTCAGCATTACTCTGGGACTGGCACGCTTAATTGGGTGGTATCAAACCTACACGACTTACCATCACACAAGAAGCTCGAACTGATGGTGGATAGGGATCTCATCGTATTAATCAATTGCTACACCAACACCCTCCTACACGATGGAGCCGGCATACACCGAATCAGGCCCAACAACATTAAACACTGGGAATTTCCCAGGAGGTCACCCATCCCAGCACTACTCTGGGGCTGGCGCGCTTAACTTCATGGTATCAGAGCTATATATGATGTAGACATCCAGTAAGTTTTTCTTTGCAAGAAAGGGTTTATTTTTTTCATGTATACGGAATTTGTTATTAATTTTTTGTAACATGCATTTTTATGCAAAACAGAGTGCGAAATTGGATTTGGAAGGTCCCAAAACCCTAGAATCGACTGTAAACTCGACCATGTTTCGAGACAAAAGTCAAATATGGGTGCATTCTTTTATCCATTGCATATAAGTGTGTACTTTTTGGATGCATTCTTTAACCCTCTGGGTGTTTCAGTTTTGGGTGTAGTTTTTTATCCACTAGAAGTAGATCTGTACCCTCTCGGTGCATTCTTTTATCCATTGGATGTAAGTGTGTACCTTCCAGATGCATTCTTTTACCCTCTGGGTATTTCGATTTTTGACGCAGTCTTTTATCCACTGGACACAAATCTATACCCTATGGGTGCATTCTTTTATCCATTGGATATAAGCGTGTACCTTCTGGATGCATTCTTTTACCCTCTGGATATTTTGGTTTTGGATGCAGTCTTTTATCCATTGGATGCAAATTTGTACCCTCTGAGTGCATTATTTTATCCATTGGATATAAGCATGTACCTTCTGGATGCATTCTTTTACCCTTTGGATATTTCAATTTTGGATGCAATCTTTTATCCACTGGACGCAGATCTGTACCCTCTGGGTGCATTCTTTTATCCATTGGATATAAGTATGTACACTCTCGACGCAATGATTTACCCTCTGGACATTTTAGGTTTTAGGCGCAGGCTTTTATCCTTTGGTCGCAAGCATGTATCGTGTGGATGCAATATTTTACCCTTTGGACATTTGGGTGTCACGTGTACCTTTAAAAAAAAAGATCAACATTAAAATATTATTTTAATAGCAAAACCTTCTAGAGCTCATAACTTTTGATCTGTAGCTCGAATTAAGGTGATCTTTTTTTTTTAAATTGTGTATTTTTTCGAGATCTACGTATTGATAACATTTTAATACACATATTTCAAATGCAAAAGGTACTGTTACTTGTTGTAATAGTTACATGCACTTAATTATAAAGTGTCAAATTTGGGAGGGTGTTGTGATCACTTGTGGACATAATTTCGGTTGAGCCCAACGTCCTAAACTTTTGAGTGTTGCATTCTTGTATCTATGAGTGTATACATTTATATCTCTCTTGTTTGTTGAGATATTTTGGATCTGTATTTTCGACACTTTTTTTACATGTTGACAGTCTCTCTTACGGGGGAGCTATTCTAGTGGAGCCCAGTGTTAGTTTGTCAATGTTCGAGTAATTGATTTTGACAACTCATACAAATTTGTGGTATCACTCTAGTCATTCAACAGTATGGGAGGGTGTGGTGTTGATATTTCTTCTTCAGGTTTCGTGTCCTTGCCTTGTTACCTTGGCTTTTCTTGGATCGTGACACTCCTATTTATTTGGATCTCATGTCCTTGCCTTACTACCTTGTTTGTTCTTGGATCTGTTAGTGTGAGTTATCCTATGTGTCCTCCTCTCATATTAGAGGGTCATCTCACATGGGTTAGGTTTAGGGTTCCATATGTGTCATGCACTAGAGTTACTCAGCACCCTATATGTACTCGTTTACTATTCATTTATGAGCATGTCAAGAAACTCCGCTGTATTTCCTCTATGTGCAAGCTTTGTTTCTGTTGAGCAAGTTCTTCCATTACTGATTGAATCTTTCTTGCAATTACGCTGGAGCTATCACGATTTTGTTAGAGTGTAACTACTTCGTGGTGCCTCGTTTCCGATTCGATTCTCGCAAACTCTTTTCATGGTATCAGAGCTACACGACTTGTCGTCACACCAAAAGCTCAAACTTATGGTGGAGAGGGGTCTCATCGTGTTAATCAGTTGCTATGCCAATACCCTCCCACACGATGGAGCTAGGTATACACCCAATCAAGCCCAACAACATTAGGAGGCAGTGACACCGGGAATTTCCCGGGAGGTCACCCATCCCAGAACTACTCTGGGGCTAGCGCGCTTAATTGGCTTGTATCAGAGATGCATGACTTGCCATCACACCAAAAGCTCGAACTGATGGTGGAGAGGGATCTCATCATGTTAAACAACTGCTACGCCAACACCCTCCCACATGATGGAGCCGGGTCTACACCCAATCACACCCAACAACATTAGGAGGAAGTGACACCAAGAATTTCTCGGGAGGTCACCCATCCCAGAACTACTGTGGGGCTGGTGCGCTTAACTGCCTGGTATCAAAGCTACACGACTTGCCATCACACCAAAAGCTCAAACTTATGGTGGAGAGGGATCTCATCGTGTTAATTAGTTGCTACGCCAATAGGATCGTGTCACACATATTTGTAGTTGTTGATCAAATTATGTTTGGTGTTTGTTTTTCATTTTCGATATCACTCCATTGACAGTCTCCTTACATGGAGCTATTTTGGTGAAGCCCAATGTCAATTTTTTTTGAGTTATATGATCGAGTAGTGGATTCAGACCATAATGCGCACCACACTTCTTCAGCATTGTATGAGTTTTTGGAGCCGAGCTTTTGAGGATATCTTGCAGTAGGATTTTACTCTCTCTACTTTGTTATTACTAGTTTTGGGTACCTTGTGGTGTCCATTTTTTCCAATTGTTGTACGTGGGTACCTCATCAGGCCTTGTTGTCGGGACCCACCTTCTTTTCCACCCACCTAAGCTATGCTTACGGGAGGGTGTTAGTGTAGGTTGTTATTTATCCTTTTATTTATTTATCAGGATAATTCTTACACTTGTGTTAGCCCTACACTTGTTGGGTTAGCTTGCTTAGGTGTACTAGTTGTGTGCAGTTAGCTTACTAGTCTTTTGAAGTTAACTTAAATACCAGTATCAGTTAGTGGGAGTTCTTCACCATTGATTTAGGTAGTAGTTGCACTTCCTTCCTCCTATATGTACATCTTTCTTATTGAATAATTCAAGTCATTCTATTGTAATGTATTGAGCATTATGGATTATGATAGATTTCCATATATGGTATTTTAGCTCTTTTGTTTTGTAAATCTAATGTGGTGTACTATTATCATCTGAGATCGCGGCTTGGAACAATCTTCTTATCATTCCTTTCATTACCAAAAGGGGGGCATATCATTGAGGGCCTCATCTAATTCCCCCTTGCATTAACACGAGTTTGAAATGTAGCCAATTTATCATTTTTTGAAAACATTTACTAGATACACCTTGCATTAACTCCCCCTAATGACCTAATATGGGGGAAACAAACACACATTTTCCCTATGTGACGTTTTATCACTTTCCCCTAATGACCTAAATCGGGGGTAAAAAGCAATCAAAAACCCTCATCTCAAAAAATCATTCATCATTTTTCCATCAAACCCCCCCTAATGACATAACTTGGGGGCAACTAGCATAAAATATCTCCATGAGTAACCAATCAAAATAGATAACCAAACAATCAAAATCAGCGCATTTGAATCAACAATAAACAAAAATCATATCATCCAATTTACCAATGGTCTCCCAGATGACCTAACTTGGGATTTTCACTCATCACTCCTTCCCAGATGACCTAACTTGGGAAGTTATTCTAGACTTCGCGTTTGCTTCCTGATGACCTAACTTGGAAGCCATCATGCATCTTATGCTCGCTTCCAGATGACCTAACATGGAAGCTATCATCCACATTTTACGTTTCCTCCCAGATGCAATAACTTGGGAGCTACCATTTTCATCTTACTTTCACTTCCTTATGACCTAACTTGGAAGGTTTCGCATTGTCGTGACACCTGTCGAGTGGGGGGCAATAGTTCCTTTCCCTATATCAATCCTATATGGGTTAATTGTTTGTTCAAAATCATTTGGATCCAAAGCCTAAAAAATTTGATCTGATTCCATCTACAGTGGCAAGATCCTGAGGATGTAGTCAAAGATCAAAGAATGACATTTTTTTCTCCCTACACTCTTCCTCTAGCGCCAGGATGCCCAAATCCTTTGATTAGTCATTCGTTTACGAGCGTTTGGGTTGGGAATTGATCACTCTCTACCCACCTATTTTTCATTTTACCATGTTTGAAATCATCATACATCTTAATCATCATGTTCATTAACTACATTTCATCAAGATATTTACACTTTTCATTACGTTACATGGATCAACCCGTTGATCCATGGTTTGACACGCTTTTATGGTGTTATCAGCACACTTCTAGTACACTTTTGCACATTCTTTTACAACATGGGCTTCTCTGAATGTTACTCAGGTATGCATCTTTATATACGTTATGTTATTGAGCTTTCCTCTTACCAACATAAAGTTGGGGCAAAAATATAGTCACAAAATCATGCACTTACTATTACATTTATACCGCTGAGTATGTTATTTCATATATGGATCTCGCATAATAAACGTATTCACTAATGACATATTCCCTCATCATGTTGTCATATTAATCAGTTGTCTTTCTCATTTTTCTAGTACAGTTGTTAGTTATCAGTACAATTTTGGGCATCTTTTAGGGAGTTTCAGGTGTCGTAATTTACTCAATTATCATCTCCAGTCCTACATTAGGGCGCCTAGGGTTGCCCAAGGCACCCCGGTCCATGAGTTTAGGCACCCTTATTTTTTGTGATTTGTGGTGCTAGTTTTTTTATTCGAGGTCAGTATTTTTTGTTACCCCGCGCATTCCCCTAGGTGGTAGTCAGTGTTTTCAGGTCATTAGTGTTTAAATTTGAGAAAGTGGTCCCTGTATAAACATATCATACTCACTACATTATCGGCAAACATCTTACCATCTAGGGCAACTACATACTAAGGCAAGGGACTACATTTGGGATTCTTTTACATCTACATCAAACAAGCATATCGGGAAAGGGTTGTACTCTTTCTATTCCATCCATCATTTGCATTTTTACATCTATTTATTGCCCCCTACTTCTGCGTCATTGGCGCTAGGTAATCCTAGGCACAAAATTGCACATACATGCACATAGAACTACATTGGATCTGGAATGTAGTGCAATGCTTAGTCATAATTCCAACATTGTAGCAGCTAAGGTCAGTTCTACCACTTGATTTCCATATTTATTTTTTAGGAATTAATGCTTTGTATGGTGTTTTGTAGATATATCTTCATATCAGATTATTGGTGACACAGGAAAAGGTATAATGACAACTGTGTGACAGGAACGAAGGTATTGTGAAGGTCCTGTGACACAACCAGATTCAAATATTGATCTTTTTTGCAAACTACAACACCCATAACATAGACTAGGGCACCCCGGGCTGCCCCAGTACCATCGTAGGAACCTCAGTTTAGTAAAACCCTCAACTTCTACAGTCCCAAAGCTGCCCACTCACACTTATTCCACTCTTCACATTGCTCTGCTTCTGTCCAGCATACATTAATTTCAGGTTAGTACCCTAGCTCTTCCATTTCAAATATTCCATTTCATTTTGATACCACAATCTAGTAGTTAATTTTATTATTTTGAGTTATATCACATTTTTTGTGTCTAATTAGATTAACTATAGAATAACATTTCTAAAATCCATATTTTAGTTAGTCATCTTTAATTCATCAATTTCCTTCTTTTTTTCTCTTTATCCATGAGAATCTCCATGTACTTATCATCATTTATAAGTTCAGATCCCTTGCTTAACATTATTCTAACATCATAATTTGACCTTCTCGAGCCTTTGACATGTTCCGTTGGGATTTTTATGAATTTACCAAGTTTTTTGTGTTTTGTTTTCCTCTTTATTTTTGTTTTATTTTCCCCCTAAACTAGATGTTGCCTACAACCTTATTTTTCCATCATTTTCTTCAGCTTGTGTGTCAATATCATAGTGCACCAAATGTGTCTCACTAAGCAGTGGTGGCTGGGATGATAGAGAGAGACTGACATTTTCATTGTTGAAATTCAAGGTTACACAAGGATTGAAATTAGCTTCTTTCATCCAATTAGGAGTGTGAGCTTGTGTGGGAATAGATGGTGTCTCATCTAATTGATTTATCATAGTCGAAGGTATTGATTGTTGATCAAAAAATTCAACTATGTTTATCTCGTTTGGTTGAGCTTATAATTCTTGGCATACTTGTGTATTAGGCATCATATCAACATCTTCTCCAACCTTCAAATCAACTCTAGATAATCGTAACATGTTTTCTGTTGCACCTACATCATCTTGAAAAGACATGTTAAATGTGTTACTTGGTCTCATGTATTCATCCAAAGCACTTACATTAAGAGGCCATATGACGACGCTTTTCAAACCTGACTTAATGTATTTAGGGGTAACAACCTTTCTAAATGCCTTACCTCCTAACTCTGTAAATACTTCCCTTTTGATATCTATCCCATGATTCTCACTTATCCATTTACATAGCTCCTCTTTGAAGTAAGATTTGAATGGAGAAAAGACATTGTCATCTAATGGCTACAATCTATGAGGATGTGTGCAGGAAATGTTTGAGAATCTATTCCCAAGATCCTTGCCCCTTGAATTTTTCCTAAAGAAACATGTGAACCATGTCCATCAAATATCAACAAATGCCTATTTTTTGAAGACACACCGCGAGGTAAATATTACGTAAATTGATATATCCATTTCATTAATAAATCTTTTGTCATCAATGCATGAGATTGAGCTGCCATGCAGGCACTGGGTTCAAATCTTATAATGTAATTATGTAATTTCTCCTTCCCCGTAAACAAATAGAATATTAGAATTATTTTTCCAGCAATGTTTACACAACACATTATGGTAATCCATTCCCTACTTTTTGGAATTATGTATGCAACACTTCTGGAAGCACTCTCATACAACAATTCCTTCCAGCTTGTAATCTAGTTTCATCACAATTCCATATTTTGTGTGGCCTATATGGGTCAACCTCATAGGAATTGGACAAAGTAATATAGAAATCATTAACACTTGATGGCTTAAAAAAAATTCCCAATCTTTATCAAGGCCTTCAACTATCCTCAATTTTAATTTTGGGTGTCTTTTTGTTAAAACCGGCCCACCATGACTTACCAGGAAGACCATATGTAAAAGGGTTGGACCTGGTTTCACATATTTATGCCAAATATGCCTTAAGTTGTATAATTTATATTCCATTAACCATTTCTTCCATTTCATGACACCAAATCACTATCTAACGATCTTTTTCGTCAGTAAGAATTGTTGGTGGACCCTTATTTTTGGTGGTGGTGAGAAAAATCAACCAAGAAGTAGAGTGTTTGCTGGTATACCCCATTTTTTGCAACAGAACATGTAAAAAATCCATTTCTTCAGCATCTCTCATAGCAATGTCCATGTCATATTTATTCTAATAATTTAATTGAATTCTTATTCTTTTAGCTGAAAATATCCTTCTTGTTACCTAGATGTTTAGTTATGGAGGTCGACTATTGTTTTCATCTTGAACAAATGTGTAGTTAACATCTTGAATTATTGTATTGTTGGCCTCTTCTTCATGTGCTTTACTTGGTGAAAATATGATTCCTTTAGTTTTGGAAATAGTTGCGCATACTCTTTTCAATAGTTGTCTTCTTCTCATGGTGACAATAGAAACTGTGATACATTTTTAAAAATATGTCAGTCCCATGCAGTGTTATACCAATAAAAACTAGACCTATTAAACTTACCTAGCAAATAATGGATATGCAGCCATACGATGTCAATGTCTATAATTTTACCAATATTTACTTCAAAGATGACAGGTGAAAATGCATAGTTGAGATAAAGGGATTGTACCAAGGTTTACAAGTATGCATGGATGTTTTTTTTCTTAACAACGAGGTAGCTTGTTTCATTTTTTTCAAAACATATCGTTATAATAAAAAAATATAAAAATATTTCTAAAATATCATAAATATGCTATCTTTGTTTCAACAATTAGGAAAGAATTACCACAATTTTCTACTTTCCTTATTATAGATACAAATATATCATATTTCTGGTTTTTCAAAAATATGATACTTATATTTTCATACTTTTATATTCCTTATTGTTTTTTTTTTAATTATTGGCAATTTTTTTTTTGAAAGGGACTATACCCTTGTGTACAAAAGAGAGCCTAGGAGCTAGAATAGGAATGAAAACCAGAGAAAAGAGGATCAGAATCCAAGTGTGACAATGAAGCCCAGAGTAGCCTAAAAAACAGCTACCCAATCAAAACAAAACAGCAAAAACTCTACAGAAAAGCAGCAAAGAGACTGCAAAAAAACATATAAGAGCAACTAAAGCACCTACAACTACTTCTTGGCAGCTTTGTCAATGTTGGTTTTGATGTTCTTCCGGGATTTGAACATTCCCAAAGTTGTCATGTGGGCAGCATCATTCTTATCCAGCTAATCAATGGTCCTTTTGCTTTCCTTATCATTGCCCCAAAGTGTTTCTGGAACTCCGCTGAGATACTTAGATTTTTGGAAAAAAAAATGATTTGTAACAAGAAATTTCTACACATTAATAACTTCAATAAGGAAAAATAAATAAAATCATGGAATTTTACAATAGTTTCAAGAAACAGTTTTAGTAAATCATAATGAATTCATAATAAGTATAGAATAATTACACTATCTATGCAGCTAAGTAGTAATTTGAATGTGCTTGTTTGCAGAATATTGCATGAAGTAATCAACAGTTGAATGTGCTTGTATGCAAAATATTGCATGTAGTAATCAACTGTTAATAAATCAATGCTCCTCTAGTATATAACTAAATAAAATTATGGCCCATCCATCAAATCAAATGAATTTATAAGATGGATAGAAGTGTTGTTGACGTTTGATCTTGTGTTTATTTGTAATTGGTTGACACTGATTGGTGTGGATCAAGAATTTGATTATTATAATCCAATGGATTAATGTGATTTCAATTTTAAATATGCTTTCTCATGCAATTATTTGAAATTTTGACATTAAATAAATACATTTAAGTTAGAAGTTCTTGAGCATGAATATGGATGTATTTATTATAGGTACCTCATTTATAATATTTGATGGCATGGGAAATTAATCTGTAGACATGGGTGACTTTTTTTAACTATCACAGAGCCCTATAAGCACTGCAATATTTTATACTCCATAATTTCTATCAACTTCAATTGGAAAATGCAATGTAAAATGAAGCACATAAACACTACACAAAAATTGATAACGGAGTTCGGCATTGCCTACGTCTCCCGGGTTTATATGAACCAATTCATTACGCTTCTAAATGCAAAAAATTACAATGAAGCAATGAACCTGTATGTGTCTACCAGTGAACATGTCTATCTAATACCCAAATGATAGTGGTATAGGGATTATGCCCTTGTGATAGTTATAGGGATTCCACCCACTTGATCACATACCTAGCCGATTGTATATGAATCTAAACCAGATTAATAAGAGTGATCACAATCCAATAGAGAATTGGAAATATGAAGACAGCGTTGCTTTGCTTCCGAGAAGTAGAAGCTCAACTAATGATGACCGTTGTAGAATTATATGACTTCAATAATATTCCTTGTATGAGAGGCATGTTCGATGACGACTCTGGATTGACACCAACGTTGATATGACTTTCGTACATTGAAATGGTGTCGAAAATCACCCAAAATGGGAAGATAAATATATCACTAGGAGCATAGGGAAATTTGGAGCATTTTCCCTTTTTACATCTAAGGCTAATTTTGAGCCTAACTCCTTATATAAAGTGATATATAAAGTTGTTCCTTCTATGGCCTATGGCCTTACACACACTTAGAGAAACTGGTGAAGCTCTCCTT
This sequence comes from Taxus chinensis, assembly GCA_019776745.2. Classification (NCBI taxonomy): domain Eukaryota; kingdom Viridiplantae; phylum Streptophyta; class Pinopsida; order Cupressales; family Taxaceae; genus Taxus; species Taxus chinensis. The sequence goes on along the minus strand of CM034151.1, from coordinate 868,254,288 downwards.
ATGGCCTATGGCCTTATAAGAGGAGACTTACTCTGAATAGACTTGTTTTAGGAAAATACGACTATGAGCCTTTTTATAGGATAACCTTCATCCTTTCTGCTATAATGACAAGGCTAATTTTAGCTGAGTGTTACATTTATGGTTTTAAATAACCATTTAAATACGGGTTTTAAAAATAGCATTAGCTATTAAAAATATTCCACCATTTAAATCCACATATCGGTGGATAATAATTTACATGGGCTTAAAAAGAATATTGCCACCAGCATAGTTTTTAAATGCCACTCCATACGTGGCTTTTACCTTTTGACTTGGTTGGTCCTTCATGGCCATGTAGGCCTACTCCTTGTAATCTGTTTTTCCACGTGGGTCTCCTTCGCATAGTATTTGGGGATCATTTACAATCCCACTTCACAGGTTTTTAATATTTTACTAGGCCATTTAAATGGCTCTGCCGCCACATACTCCACGTGAGCCTCCTATTCAATGTGTGGCGGTGGAGTCTTTAAATTCCCACATACGCGGGGAATCAAATAAATAAATTCTTGTTAAAGACTTGGCCACCATTCTCTAACCGTGGTTGTGGCCATATGAATACCCTTTTTTCTGCCACATTGTGGCAATATTAAGACTGCCAATTATAGTGTGGTCGTTGTATTGTCAAGGTGGATGGTGAGGGGTATTACGGCCCGCTGAACTAGAAAATATAGCCTGCCCTACCCATAGCTCAAACTTCCAATTAGGAATGGAGAATAGTATATCCCAAACCAATAATAAACTTAGCCCATATAATAATGATTTCCATGAACACCGAGCTCAAACAAAGGCCCCACCATGTGGCGAGATATCGATGCGGTGGAAAAGGCCACCCTCTATGAAAAGAGTGTGTTGAACTTGGCCGAGGGCCCCCAGCCAGTAAAGAATGGGGTCCACCAATTTTTCCTTGACAGTCGAAGACCAGTGTCACAAAACTATATTTTTTTCTCCTCCATGTTCTCACTCCACTTTTTCCACATGTCACTTCCACATTGGTCAGTTGACCATGTTGTGTCGGATGTTGACCAATCTTTGACTGGCTCTAACTTGTGCATACAGAGTCTGTTTTCCATGTACCAACGGAAATCTCAGGGAATGCTCTACCACATTGTTGTAATTTAGGGAGATATAGGGAACTCCCAACATCCCAAAATGTCCTCCAGATCACACCTCCCCAATGGGAAATTTTTTTTTCCACAAAACTCTTGTGAACTTGAACCTCTAGTTATTGAGAAGAGATATATGAAATATGTTTCCAACTCTGCAATCAAACAACTAATCGCTCAATCTTAGGACTTGTGGCATTTACGCCACTATGCTGAACACCTCCTGGTAATCTTTATCCTGTTACATGGACCATGCCTCTACATAGAACAAATTTTGTGCCAATTGAAGAAGACATGCTCTTTCACCCCGATACATGGCCTTGGCCTCTACACGGTACCAAGAAATATATGTTGGTGACTGTACTCCATTGCATGGATTTTTCCTCTACACGACACAAGTACCTAACTGACAATGATGAAAAATAGGTACTCTGTTGCATGACCACAAATAGCCTCTACACATAGTAACATTCTGAACCATTGCTAGATGTCACTCACTAATTAGCTACCATTATGGTGTCTGGACTACGCCTCTTCACAGAATGAATATAAGAGATGATACTAAGAGCTCAACAATGATGACTCCTACCTGCTACACATGCCACTGCCTCTACATGGTGTGAAGCCTTTTGTTGATGATGACTATCAGGTACCATCATGCTGCAAGGCCACAATGAGCCTCTACACAGAATGAAGATCCGACCCGATGCCAATTCCATGATGATCAGCTACCATTATGCTGCACGGTCTCAACTGCTACACAGAATGAATATCTGAACTAATGCTAGGAGATGATGACATGATCAAATTCCTCTCTATTGCACGTCCATGATGCCTCTATGCAGAGTGATGATATGAGATGATCTCCCATGAGCTCAATAATGATGACTTCAACCCACTACATGGCTGCTACCTCTACTTGGTGTTACTGAAGCCTCATGTTAATGTCGACTATCAGGTACTACTTTGTTGCACAGGTTCTATGTAACCTCTATGTAGAGTAAAGATCCAACCTAATGTTAGATGTCAACAGTGATCAACTACCATTCTTCTGCACGGTCATGATGGCCTCTTCATAGAATTAGGATCTGATCTGACACCAAATTAGTTCACTGTCTACACAAATGGTAAACATATTTCCAAGCTAAATATGAGTAACCAAGCTGTAATAGGAACTCACAAGCTTATTAGGAGATAAATAGAGAAATCCAAATTTAAATGCAAGAAAAATACTGAGTATGATGAACCTGTCCCTCAGTCTATCCCACATATCTGGACCCCAAGTGTCAAGTTGAAGCAACCCACTACTGAATCATCCTACTGAGATACTAACCTACTTGTAGAATAGCAGGTTTGCCAACAAGGTAAAATGCACCAAATTTGATACCAACTTGAGCTGGTGATCTCATATGTCTTCTCTGATACCAACTTGATCGGTAAATAGGGGTAAAAATTTTAGACTACCCATGGACCCCTATAGGCACTACAATATTTTATACTCCATAATTGCTATCAACTTCAATTGTAGAATGCAATGTAAAATGAAACACATACACACTACATAGAAACTGATAACGGAGTTCGGCATTGCCTACGTCTCTGGGTTTATATGAACCGATTCATTACGCTTCTAAATGTAAACAAGTACAATGAAGCAATGAATCTTTATGTGGATACCAGTGAACATGTCTATCTGATACCCAATTGATATTAGTATAGGGATTATTCCCTTGTGATAGTTATAGGGATTCCTCGCACTTGATCACATACCCAGCTGATTGCATATGAATATGGACCAGATTAATAAGAGTGATCACAATACAATAGAGAATTGGAAATATGAAGACACGTTGCTCTGTCTTCCGAGAAGTAGAAGCTCAACTAATGATGACCGTTGCAGAATTATATGTCTTCAATAATATTCCTTGTATGAGAGGCATGTTCGATGATGACTCCATATTGACACCAACACTGATATGACTTCCATACATTGAAATGGTGTTGAAACACCTCCAAAATGGGAAGATAAATATATCACTAGGAGCGTAGGGAAATTTGGAGCATTTTCCCTTTTTACATCTAAGGCTAATTTTGAGCCTAACTCCCTTCTATAAAGTGATATATAAAGTTTCTCTTCTATAGCCTATGGCCTGTACACACACTTAGAGCAACTAGTAAAACTCTCCTTATGTCCTATGGCCTTATAAGAGGAGATTGTAATCTGTTGCAGGTGATTGTGCTGAAGTTTTGGTCTTCATTGCTGCAGTTTATTGTAAGCACGACAGGTATGCCTTGTTTTGGATTTTTTTTTTGTGGCGGAGGTATTATCTAGTTTTTCCTATTGGCTACTCCTACGGCTGCTTCTACAGGAATTCGAGCAAAGGTATAATTTATACCCTTCCCATTTTTTGACACTTAAAATGGTCTTACTTGTTTCCCCTCTTCTGTTTCTTTATTCGTTTCTTTTTTCTTGAAATCCCCGGGATTAAACTGGATTTGGTTTGATAGTTATACAGAAGGCCTCTCTCTGAGATTGCCTTAGACATAAAGACTGGTCTTGCTCAATGCATATCTGATTAGGGCACACTTAACAATCCCCAAACTTTGTCATAACTTAGATCTAGTTATAATAGTACACAATACGTACAAGTTCATCTTAGATGGTGAAACTCTATATTCATACCAACTGAGCATTTATGCTCCTCCTCCGGGATAAAAGATTTACTGGATAAAGTGGCTTTGCTTCTACTATGAAAAAGAACTAATTTGTTCTCCTGCCATTCATGTGTTGCAGGGCCAATTTATTTTGTAGCAAATTCAAATTAAAATCTCTATCATCCCATTCAACTCTACTTAAAAAAATTATCAATGTGTGTTTTGTGATATTTACTTAAATATCAGGGAGTCGAGAAAACATATTTATGTTCTTTATAGCATCTGTGGTGTCAATATTTGCAATACAACTTTGGTGGCATTGTCTTTCTGAATTCCAAAATGTCTATTTTTCCTAATGGTTGTGGTCATTTCTTTATGTATTTGTGTACTATGATTACCAAGTAGCTTTGTTTTAGGAATTTATGTTTAGGCAGTTTGATCTTAGTGTTAATTGTTTTTAATGATCTTCTGGCATACATTATGACTTCTATGTTTTGTCTTTCCTTGTGAATGCTAGAAGACTGATGGTTGTGCCTCTGTGTACCTAACAAGATATTTTGCCTTTACTGGATTGGGAGATGGCTCCATAGGAGTCATCGTTGACAAGTGTTGCTATCATTTATTATTCATATGAATTGTTTTTGCAATTTGGAAGTAGAACACTGAGGGAATGGTGTATCTTTGTTCGAGCATTTTATCTACATAAATGTATACCTAAATGTTTTATGCACTTGTAGGTAATGGTCTTATTTAGGGGGGATACTGTAATTTTTTTAGTATGTGCTTTTTTTTTTGTTTTTGGAGTGGTTAGCAGTTAAAGTGGTCCCATACAACATCATATTTTCAACCCTCTCCGTATGGTTATTTAAGATTCTGCATTCAAAACTATTAGCGTTATATTTTGCAGGAAATTTCTGCTATCAAGAGGCTTCCATTTGGCAAATTTTTTTTTTTTTTTTTGTTTTTTTGAGCTTGGTGATGCAAAATTCATTCCTTATTTTCTAGTGTCTGCTCAAAGTATCCGACCAGAAAAGCCCACACCCCGCATTTTGAGGTTCCGGCTCAATTTCTTCCTTTTTTATTGTTTGAAATGTTCCATGAGACCACCAGTGCAGGGAAAATGAGAGCAGCATCTCCCTCCATAGGATGATATCGGGAACAATACCTTCTATTGTAAAAGGCATATTTTCTTGCTCTTCTATAAAACCTACAACTCCTTTCTAACCATGCATGCTGGAAAAATTATCTCCGAGCGAGGCTGAAATTTGTATCGGAAGGCTGTGGACTCACATTTCCAATTAAAATATCACCACTACATAGGTCTGATGCAATATAAGGCAATCCATCATCATTAAGCTTACCTACCCTGAGGTTTGTTGTGTTGGAGATTTCAACCATTGAGAGGAACCCTATAATATTCTTGGGGAAGAATACTGCAATAGTGCACTCAATTCTCCAGATTTCATTGTCAGCCAAATTTCCCCAGTAACAACAGCTCTTATCTCTGTTTTTTGTTCCTGCTGACTGTTCTTTTGATAACGGTCTCATTAGGTTATGCCTCAAGACTAGCTTTGGGTGTTGTATAAGTTTCTCTAAACTAAATAGAGTAGTCCGCTATTTCTTTGGCCAAGCTAATGTACTACAACCGTATTCTGACTTAGGGAATGATTGCCATTATATCCAAATTTTGAAGACCTTAAAAACTTGCAATTTATGTCCGAATTTACTTGGTTCTTGAATGAATAGCTATTTACATTGACATTAATTAGAATATGACAAGCAAGGATGTCATATTGCTGCTGCTCATATTGGTTACAGTAGGCTTATGTGGGAAGAGCATGACAACCTCAGTCTTTACCCATTGTGTAGTTTTTGTTCTGTTCGCCTTTCCAACTAGCATGGACTCTGTAGATTATCTATAGTACAAATAACAGGGAAGGGAGAATTGGACCAAACCTACCTGAAAATTCAATTCCTGATGCTAGCATAAAATAAGATCTCATGGACAACTCAACTTGTACAGTAAAAGTACCTCCTATGACCGCAAATACAAAGCGCTCATAATAATCATCTTAATTGAAAACAGTCTAATTTCAAAGACGTTGAAAATTGCTTGGTACTCATCTCCACAAATCATGAATTAAATTCAGAAATGTTGAAAACCTACAGAAACCCAAAGCAGCTGAAAGGTAGATTAATGACATTCATATTGCGATCTGATGAGACTTGGCGGTTACAAATTGTGGCGTGTTCCTTGGGGAAAAAGATTAACTTCTAGTACAAGCTCAAAGAACATAAACGCCCTCGTTGCAGCATACTCATAAGGTGTTGTCTTAAGAAACATTTACCTCTTTTTCCTAATACGTGCATTGACGGCAAAGTAGCAAATAACAGAGCTACATGATACATAGTATAAACAGGGAAAAAAAATTGTACTTGTAATCTGTAATTGGTTACGGATTGGCTGTTTTTCCCTGATGGGTTTCTCGCTATTGGAGTTGGCTCCAAAACTGATTACCAGGTAAACTCTCGATTGCCATGTAAGCAAAGTAGCCCCACAAGACTGATGTAGGAACCTTTTTTATAATAGGCACCACACCAACACAGACACCCACAAGAATGGACTGCACCAAATTGCTCATCTGCTGCTCTTTGATTCTAACTGGAAGCAATTCATCGACATGCTTTTCAGGATCAAAAGCATGCCCATTCATTTCAGCTGCAGAGTAAAAAATGACAATATATGCCGCCCTTTCAACAGACATGAAAAGAAAATCAAGTGTTATGTCAAAAAAAGACATATCCTTACCTATATAAATGGTTCTAACATCAAGTACAAGTTTGACCAGTTTGAACTTGTGTTCAGAAAAATATATAGTCTTATTGACAACAAAACAGCTAACTAAATTCAACAGATGTAAATAGATATTACTGTTGGCCTTTCATTCCTTGGCCTGCACATCATTAGAAGAAGGAAGTTAATTAGGTGTGGATAGCAAAAAAAACCAAATGTATGTTGTTGTTTGTGTGAAATTGTCCATACCCTGTTCCAAAGCGCCTATTTTGGCATAGGCGGGCAGTATATTTACAAATGTAAACTGATCGGGTTGAAGACCTGTATGTTGCATACGATGAAACAGTGTGACTGCCTTCTGAGGATAACCATGTCTGGTCTTCAATATCTAAGATTCTTGAGCTAATTTGTTTTAAAATTGTCACTTAAGAGAAATCTAAATTATACTTGCTCCAAGACCTGATCAATCTATGTCTGATCATTAAAACACTGTTCTAGATATAGAAATAGTCTATAACACACGGCCTGAGAAAAACTGACATCTAACTCAATTGTTTTAAAATATATATACTTTTCTATTCATGGTGTACATATTACACGTAATTGCTAATGCACCAATAGGTTAATGTTATTTTCTTATTTACTGTGTCATATTTAGGTACAATCATCAAATGTTTGCAGTTTGCTGTTACGCTTACATTGGCAATCAGATCATAAGAATCGCCTCATCTTAAAGGTTAGTAGTTTCGCAATTTTCTATACACCTATATATGCTTTTCCACAACAATTTGTAGTAAGAAAAATTATCAATCTGATACCTCCTCCGTTATTTAATAAAGCTATCGCGCCAGCCAATCGTTCTTTACCCAACATACAAATCTGTTAAAAGTTGAGGAGAAATTTATACTAGGATCTACTTTGTAGGCATTAAAAATAAATAAGCATTGCCTATGTCTCCTAAGTTTTTTTAACGCATCACGAAGCTCGTAAAAGAGAGTAAGAGTCCAAACAGTTGTTGGGGGTTTCCAGTTAGTCCCTGTCAAAGAAAATACTAACTTAAGAAGCAAGTATTGGGGTGTGTTCCTAAATAGATTTACCCTCCACAGTGGAAGGCACTGTCCTACAGACCGTTTGATTTGTATGAGATACCAAAAAGCAGTTAGTTGGCTTACAAACATTACTAAATAGAAAGTGCTCTACAATCCAGAATGGATTCCAACTTTCAATATATTTCTGCACCTCTTGTAATAGCAATAGATTAACAGAGCTAGAAATAACCCAAACAGAATTTTTTATATCTCATTTTCTTCCTTTATTTCCTAACTCACGCTTTTCTAAGTAAAACTTTCAACTTATTATCATGACATCTTATAATCTATAAAACCATACAACCATGTATGGATTATCGCAACAAATGTTTTGTCAGAAGTGTGATTATAATGCTTAGTAAAGGCATGCATTAGCCTCTGTCAGAAGTGTTTGTAGCTTTAATTCTTATATTGGCTCCCCTTCTAGGGCATCTTAAGAAAATTTCCTTTCTTAGATTTGACGTAATTGTTTTCATTTTGTCATTCTCTCCTGACCTTACCAGTATATGGACATGTAGTTAATAAATTGTCTATTGTTTCAGACCCCTATTTACACAAGGTACACCAAAATTATTTCCTCCACCATGAACCTGCTTCTTTATCTGCACTTAGAAAGATAGCTTTGGTAACTTAGCCTAGCTGCCTACTCTCCCAAAGATGGATTTTTAGACCAGACCAAAGCATTCTCTTCTCTGATTGTAGCCTGGCGCCATTTCAATTTCTCCACAGATGCTCCTCCATGTTCACCTTCCACCTCTATATTCAAATTATATATTCAAATTATAGCTCACAATTGATGCCTTGCTACAGTTCTTGATAATGTTTTGTCGAAATTCAGATCCACCACTAATGTACAGTCCTTTGCACATTCTTTGCCCGCTCAATTCTTCTCCTGCCGTGGTCCACTGTGCAATTACCACACTTTATGTTCGTTTCTAATGTGCAATCAATGGCACAAACTTCAAACTGCCCTACCACATAGATGATGCCACAGATTATTCTCAGGCCCCTGTGTCAATTGTTGGAGATTACGTAGCTTGGCAAACCTGTGTTCATATTCTTACCATAAAAAATTTTCTATATGTAACTGCCATCGAGCGCACACACATGAGGCCCGTCGTTATTTCCTTTAGGCAGACCCTAGTTTTTACTATTGGCTTCTCTTACGGATTGGCTGTTTTTCCCTGATGGGTTTCTCGCTATTGGAGTTGGCTCCCAAAACTGATTACCAGGTAAACTCTCGATTGCCATGTAAGCAAAGTAGCCCCACAAGATTGATGTAGGAACCTTTTTTTATAATAGGCACCACACCAACACAGACACCCACAAGAATGGACTGTACCAAATTGCTCATCTGCTGCTCTTTGATTCTAACTGGAAGCAATTCATCGACATGCTTTTTCAGGATCAAAAGCATGCCCATTCATTTCAGCTGCACAGAGTAAAAAATGACAATATATGCCGCCCTTTCAACAGACATGAAAAGAAAATCAAGTGTTATGTCAAAAAAAGACATATCCTTACCTATATAAATGGTTTCTAACATCAAGTACAAGTTTGACCAGTTTGAACTTGTGTTCAGAAAATATATAGTCTTATTGACAACAAAACAGCTAACTAAATTCAACAGATGTAAATAGATATTACTGTTGGCCTTTCATTCCTTGGCCTGCACATCATTAGAAGAAGGAAGTTAATTAGGTGTGGGATAGCAAAAAAAAACCAAATGTATGTTGTTGTTTGTGTGAAATTGTCCATACCCTGTTCCAAAAGCGCCTATTTTGGCATAGGCGGGCAGTATATTTACAAATGTAAACTGATCGGGTTGAAGACCTGTATGTTGCATACGATGAAACAGTGTGACTGCCTTCTGAGGATAACCATGTCTGGTCTTCAATATCTAAGATTCTTGAGCTAATTTGTTTTAAAATTGTCACTTAAGAGAAATCTAAATTATACTTGCTCCAAGACCTGATCAATCTATGTCTGATCATAAAACACTGTTCTAGATATAGAAATAGTCTATAACACACGGCCTGAGAAAAACTGACATCTAACTCAATTGTTTTAAAAATATATATACTTTTCTATTCATGGTGTACATATTACACGTAATTGCTAATGCACCAATAGGTTAATGTTATTTTCTTATTTACTGTGTCATATTTAGGTACAATCATCAAAATGTTTTGCAGTTGCTGTTACGCTTACATTGGCAATCAGATCATAAGAATCGCCTCATCTTAAAGGTTAGTAGTTTCGCAATTTTCTATACACCTATATATGCTTTTCCACAACAATTTGTAGTGAGAAAAATTAGCCATCAGAGGTACCTCCTCCGTTACATTTTATTGAGCTATCGTTCGATAGTCAAATGGGTATTTACCCAACATACAAATCTGCTAAAAGTTTTTAGGATAAATTAGCATTCACTAGTTTTTACTTGTTGTAGTGTATTACAAACTGAAAACCAAGCAATTGGATTTGTATCTGCCGTTGGGTTCAGTACTGTTTTAGCGCTACTTGCATTTCCATTTGCATCGTAAAAGATTGAGTAAGATGTTCAGATATAGTTGTTACATTGTTTGTAGGTTAGTCCCTGTCAGACGGGGTTCCTATACTCCCTAAGAAGCAAGTCCATCGGGGGTGTGTTTCCTAAATAGATTTGACAATCAACACTTGATGGCACTGTCATACAGACCGTTTAGAGTTAGTATGAGATTCTTCTCATTGCAGGTTAGTTGGCTTACAGATGATTACTAATCTAGCAACGTGCTCTACTATGCACATGTTTTGGACTTTTTCCGTTAAATATCTTTCTGCATATCTTGGAATATGCTTTGTATGTTCTATAAAGAACATTCATATGCATTTGCATTTGGACCCAGAAACTTTTTACCATCTCATGTTTTTGGCTTTATTTCCTAACTCACAGCTTTTCTAGAATTGTATATGTTTCAACTTGTGGTATCATGACATCTTAGAATCTATAAATTTGCATATGCATAGCATTTGGACCTGGAAAATATGATTTCAACATTATTTTTTGATCATTTGGATAGTGCTGATTGTAATGTTCTAGTAAAGAACGTTCATATGCATTTGCATTTGGACCCAGAAGTGTTTGTACCATTCATTCTTATATTGGCTTTTGCCATTCTACAGCTTTTTAAGAAAATTGTCCTATGTCTTAGATTTGTGGTTCAAACTTAGTTTTCAAAATTTGTCATATGCATAGCATCCTGGACCTGGAAAAGTATGATTTCACATGTATTTGTTAATATTTTGGGGTCTATTCAGTGTTGAGACCCCTATTTACACAAGTTGCACCATTCTCATATGTTCCTACAAACATAAAACTGCTTCTTGCATTTGCATTTGGTCAGATAGCTTTGGTAACAAAGCCTAGCTGTCTACTCTCCCAATTGATCCATTTTTGGACCAGTTTCAAAGCATTAAATTCTCTGATTTTAGCCTGGCGCCATATGGTTTTCTCAAAAAATGCTCCTCCATGTTAATGTGTGCACCTCTATATTCTAACAGTTTGGTAACATTTATAATTACTAGTTCACACACTTGGTAAACTTGAACTAGCAAGCACTTGGGAAGGAATTTGTTCTTGAGGTCGAAGTGATCAGATCCAGCACTGAAGCAAGGAGAAGTCGATACAACTACGACTGTGCCCACTCACTTCTATCATCCTGCCGAGGTCCACTGTGCAATTACATATACTACAGGTTCGTTTCAAATGCTGGAATTTGTTCAATGGCAACGCAGGTACTAAAAACTGCACTTCCATATTTAGATGATGCCACAGGTTATTCTCAGGCCCCTGTGTCAACCCGCTGTGTTGGAGTTTACAAAGCTTGGCAAACCTGTTTCTTACTATGTTCTAGATTACCATGATTCAATTCAATTTTCTTGTTAAGTAATTGCCGCATGCAAACTCCTGAAGAGCAAGGCGTTTAACTTTCACTAGTTTTGACATTTAAATACGTTTTTAATAAAAACCTATGCTGTAGCAACCACATGCCATTTAATCCATGCTGTCAGGAATGTTATACATAAGCCTTGCTGCGACTGACCTTGACAGTACTAGATGTTTTTTGAAATCCCCCCTAGTTATGGAAACTTCAGGCTATTGACTCTTGAAATGTATTTGACTGTTAAGCAGTGCAGTGGATTGATGCACATGGACAGGACCTAGCACAAATCAAGGAATTCGGGAAAAAGTATAATTTATACCCTTCCCATTTTTTGACACTTAAAATGGTCTTACTTGTTTCCCCTCTTCTGTTTCTTTATTCATTTCTTTTTTCTTGAAATCCCCGGGATTAAACTGGATTTGGTCTGATAGTTATACAGAAGGCCTCTCTCTGTGATTGCCTTAGACATATAGACTGGTCTTGCTCAATGCATATCTGATTAGGGCACACTTAACAATCCCGTGATTCGATTCATTCAGTGAACCTGGTCCCTGTGCACTGTGCTTGTAAGAATCTTGGAAGAATTGATCATACCAGCATTAATCAATGCAGTTGTAGCGTACAACTCCAAATGTGTCTGTCTGCATATAAATTCTCTAACTTCATTTTATTTTTTAAAAGCAAAACTTTATCATAACTTAGATCTAGTTAGAATAGTACAGCGACTACCTACAAGTTTATCTTAGATGGTGAAACTCTCTCTTCATGCCAAGTGAATTGCATTTTTGCTCCTCCTCCAGGATAAGAAGCATTTACTCGACAAAGTGGCTTTGCTTCTTCCCTTTGAGCCAGACTTTGAGGAAACAGTACTATTCGGTGATGGGAAAGACATACCACTGCTATGATAGAGAACTAATTTGACTTCTCCTGCCATTCATGTGTTGCAGGGCCAATTTATTTTGTAGCAATGTTCAATTTAAAATCTCAATGTCATCCCATTCAACTCTGCTTAAACAAATTATCTAATGCGTGTTTTATGATATTTACAAGAATCTTGTAGGTTTCATTACGCTCCATCGCTTACCAAAACAAAAAAACTGGCTGCAATGCATACCCACTCTTTGTTTTTGACCATGTGCTGCCCTTCCCACAGACAACTATTTGAAAATATTAAGGAGTCGAGAAAACATATTTCTGTTCTTTATAGCATTTGTGGTGTCAATATTTGCAGTACAACTTTGGCGGAATTGTCTTTCTGAATTCCAAAATGTCTATTTTTTCTGATGATTGTGGTCATTTCTTTATGTATATGTGTACTATGATTACCAAGTAGCTTTGTTTTAGGAATTTATGTTTAGGCAGTTTGATCTTAGTGTTAATTGTTTTTAATGATCTTCTGGCATACATTATGACTTCTATGTTTTGCCTTTCCTTGCTTATTTTCTGGATTATTTTATGTGATTCATGAAGTAACCAAGTTTTTTTGAAAATATTGTGAAATGGCTTCAAAATATTCTTTGCATGTGATACTAATTTGGATTCATTCATTTTGGATGAGATTGACATGCTCTAGTCCATGTCAATTGTTAGGTCTATAAAATTCATGCTTTGGTACGTTTGTATTGCTTTGGTACATTTGTATTGCTTTAAAATAACAAAACCCATTCTAATGGCAAAGCTAGTGTTGTAGGAGAAATTTCAATTTATACACAAAATAACACTTACCATTAGCATTTCACTCCATTTGCATGAACTGAGAACATTGTGTTTAGTTGTCTCAGTCCTAGACATAGTGCCTTCTAATCTCACTACTCATTTTAAAACCATACCTTCAAGTATTGACATACACGCCTTTAAGTGTGAAACTGTAGTAATTTTGTTTTTAATTATTGGCACATTTGGATTTGTACTTTGGACATGAAGTTTGAACTTCCCCAGGCTTGATAGGTACAAATTCAGTACATGTCTACTAATGCCTGTATATTTCATTTGCCATATTATTGCTTTACATCTGATCTTTTTCTTTAGGTTTCTTTAAAAACTGAAATGTTTTTAGCAACTTAGTATTCATATGGTTTAAATATGCCTTTGAACCATATGGATTATCTGTTTTGTTTAACTTGCTTTTATACACAGATTGGTTGCTTTTTAAAAGCGTTGGATTTAAACATGTAATTTTCTTAAGTCTAAATGCATTGTTGTTGTGGGGCTTAAGCCTGAGGAGTGTTAGTGACATGGTCTTTTGTCCATTTGAGCTAGTCTACCCTACAACTCTACTATCCAAGATTGTGAAACGGGTTCTTAGATTTTAGGTTACTTGAGTGGGTAATAAGCTGGACCTCTTGCTTTGTTATATGCATTGTTCCTCTCTACGTCTTTGTGACGTCATGACCGATGGTTTTTGAACCTCTGGATATAGTATCTGATTTTGTTGATGATAGCCAACATTATTATGGGCATCTCTATGCTTAATGGAAGATGCATGATTAGTTGATGGTTAGATAAAGTGCCTTGGCATTCTAGGTATAAATATTGCAAGGGTGTTGTTAACATCTTACAAGGACACTGCAGTTCAGTAAATCATTGATTGGATACCATGCTCAGCTATTTTGTCATGCCCTAGGGTAAGCTTCAAACTCATTGACTGTTGAAATGACCAAGCACTTTGTGTATCTCTTTGGGCATTATTATAGATAGTCATATCTCTTACCAGATCCTTAGCGCAAAAACTGCATGATAATTTCAAATGCCTCCTAATCTCATTTGATCCTACGTCTCAGTGTGAACCTGTACAATGCAGGACAGGAATACATCATCCTTCACTCAAATTTAAATTTCCTTCTTTCTAACTACTGTGCATCATACACTTCAAATTGATTTTGAGGACATTCTTTTCAGTCTTGGAAGTGGTTTATGGCATAATACTCAATAAGGCAAGCTTAAAAAACAATTTGAAATGAGTTAAAATTTTCCAGGTCAGTGTTTCAATTCACAACGGCTCCTAGTAGTTATTTCATCCAAAATTCCAGCATTGTCAACATTTTCGTCAATGCTTTCCACCATATCTATACCATCAACATGAAGCTCCTGTATTTTCAAAAAAGAGAAACCAAGATATAAGCGCCTACAATCGATTCTCTTAGTTTTAAAAAAATAATGAAAATAATGTAAAGAAACACACTGATAAAATACTCTGAGAAATAAGGCACATACATGCAATTTGAGGCTCCTTTGGCGGTGATTAAGGGCTTCACTCTGCTCATATTCAGCAGCATCTACCTCACTCAAGTACTGCAGCTCAAATGGCTTCGGAAGAATATACTGTCTGATGTAATTTTTAAGGTATGATTGTTATCAAAATTCACATATTGATTGGGATATGCGGGAAATGGAGCTGAAAGAACTTATGGTCACTTATTACTATGAAAGCGTATCTCTTACACAGGTAGGACTGGACGTATGCACATATTGTCGCACTCTCTACTTGCTACGCTTGACCAGCAGGTAAAGACAACAAAACTGAACCAAATAATGCAACTGTCACTATAAAACCTTGTGAAAAGAGAATAAAAAGATCACATCATCAATAAAAATAAGCATATAAATCAGAACGTGTTGCACTTTTGGAACTAAGCAAGGGAAAGGTTAGAAGCAGAAAATGGGTCGACTCTATAGTTGTCTATTCTGAAACTTTTGAGTGTGATTATATTGCAACCGCTATTCATTGCACTAATCAAGCATTTTATCAAATAGTTCATGTGCCTTGTCTATGCTTCCACATTTTGCATACATGTCTACCAGGCAGTTGCACGTACACCAGTCAAAATTTGTGTATCCATTATGCTTTGTTGCACGTCCATAGTGTGTGCATGTTTCTAAGTAATTATAACGCATTTTCAACAAATCCATTTTGGGCATATCCTGCAATAATTACTCTCCACGATCCCACATTTTTTTGAGGCATTCTGTCGAAGAGTTCACATGCCTTGTCTACGATTCCACATTTTTCATACATGTCTATGCTTTGATGAATGCCCGTACCCTGTTCCAAATTTCTGATTTTGACACAGGCTGGGAGTATGTTGGCAAATGTAAACTGGTCGGGTTGAAGCCCTGTTTCTTGCATAGAGTGAAATAGGGTTACTACCCTGTAAGGATAACCATGTCTTTTGTATGCTGCAATAATTGTATTCCATGAGAAACTGTCTTGTTCTTTCACTTGCTGAAACTCTTTACCGGCATCTATCAAAACTCTGCACTTGACATACATTTAAACACGGTTTTTATGAAAAAAATGTGTAGCAAATGCCATTTAATCACCTGTGAGCAATGAAAGAGTTGAATGTTTTTCCTTGTGAAACCATGCTCGTGAAAATACAGGCCTGCAATAATTGAAAATATGTAATCTTCAGAACATCTATATGAACTCTTTGAAAGAATGCCTAGAAAAAAATGTGCTATCAGGGACTGCCTAATGGTTTGTTAGATGTACTTGCAAGTGCTCTAGTAGAAATCTATACAAAATGTCGAAGCATACCTAATGCAAATGAACTGTTTAAAAGAATGCCTGGAAAAGATGTGGTATCAGCCATTGCCATGATTGCAATATATGTACTAGATGGAATTTGCATTTGACGTGGGAATTGGAAACCCGTTGTAATACCCTACCTTTCCTCTGTAAAATATCTAGAATAAGGGAGATCCATAATACTATAAACCGAATGTCAAGAAAAGAAATTCCGAACTAAAAATTATCTCAGATGCCTATAACACACGGCCTGAGAAAAACTAACATCTAACTCAATTGTTTTAAAATATATATACTTTTCTATTCATGGTGTACATATTACACGTAATTGCTAATTCACCAATAGGTTAATGTTATTTTCTTATTTACTGTGTCATATTCAGGTTCAATCATCAAAACGTTTGCAGTTGCTGTCATGTTCACATTAGCAATCAGATCATAAGGATCACCTCATCTTAAAGGTTAGTAGTTTTGCAATTTACTATACACATACATATGCTTTTCCACAACAATTTGTAGTAAGAACAATTATCAATCTGATACTTCCTCCGTTATTTAATAAATCTATTACGCCAGCCAATCGTTCTTTACCCAACATACAAATCTGTTAAAAGTTGAGGTGAAATTTATACTAGAATCTACTTTTGTAGGCATTGAAAATTAATAAGCATTGTCTATGTCTCCTAAGTTTTTTAGCGCATCACGAAGCTTGTAAAAGAGGGCAATAGTCCAAACAATTGCTGGGGTTTTCAGTTAGTCCTATCAAAGAAAATACTAACTTTAAGAAGCAAGTATCGGAGCGTGTTCCTAAATAGATTTACCCTCCATAGTGGAAGTCACTGTCCTACAGACCATTTGATTTGTATGAGATACCAAAAAGCGGTTAGTTGGCTTACAAACATTACTAAATAGAAAGTGCTCTACAATCCAGAATGGATTCCAACTTTCAATACATTTCTACACATCTTGTAATAGCAATAGATTAACAGAGCTAGAAATACCCCAAACAGAATTTTTTTATATCTCATTTGCTTCCTTTATTTCCTACCTCAAGCTTTTCTAAGTAAAACTTTCAACTTATTATCATGACATCTTATAATGTATAAAACCATACAACCATGTATGGATTATTGCAACAAATGTTTTGTCAGAAGTGTGATTATAATGCTTAGTAAAGGCATGCATTAGCCTCTGTCAGAGATGTTTGTAGCTTTAATTCTTATATTGGCTCCTCCTTCTAGGGCATCTTAAGAAAATTTCCTTTCTTAGATTTGACGTAATTGTTTTCATTTTGTCATCATAATAATTGTTTAGAGGATAGGCAAAAGGTTTTTAGAACTTGAAACTGTGTCTGTATATCTTCCTGAATTTACATGATTACTAATTTGAGGGCATTCTTCCTACAAATGGTCTGTTCTTTTTTGGACACAGGTATCAAATTCTCATAACAGCCCAACAAAACTGTAAGAAACTCACATTACTTTTACGGTTACATCTGTGAAGGTATGTAACACCATCTACAATATCTTCTCAATTTGATTTAGTTTCATACAATTCAGAGAGAGTTGCAAAACTAGACCACTAGTAGAATTGAAAACTATAAACTTCTTACTAGAACGCTAGTGTATATCGACTGAAATATTTGATGTTTTTGTATAGTTTTTCACCATTATCAACTAGGTATGCAAATTGAGTATTCAATGGATCATAGTCATGTACAATGTCGAAAACGTTTGCAATTACTATTTGTATTCATAGTTTTGCATTTCTTCCATACCTACACTTACATATACATATTCGAAATGTATCTTTATAAGTTTTCCCATTTGCTCATGATATATGCAATATGTTTGGATGCAGGTATCAAATTTCCGATTTAACATTTGAACAAAGCAGTAAGAAAGTGACATTACTTTTACAGTCATTTTTTTGTGAAGGTATGTATCAGCATTTACATTACCTTTTCAATTTGCTTTAGTTTCGTAAAATACATATACATTTCAGCTTTAGAAAATAGTACATCCGATACTGTATGTACTGAAATTTAAATAGCTAAAGTCGTTGAAAAAACATGAGTAGAATTGCGAATGACGTAGGGATACAGTTTAAGAATTTCCATGCACTGAAAAACAAAATGCGGAAGAGGACAGAAATGACGCTGAAATAGAAAAACACATTAAACATAAGCGAACAACAAAATGGAAAGACACTTTGGATCCCGCAATAGAACCTAGGCTTCTCGATAATGAAATTCCAAATGAAAAGGAAGTAATTAATGCCGAAACATATATACCTCAAAATATGCCGCCGTTTATTGACATTGAAACTGCATTAAAATATGACCACCTATTTCAAAGCACATCATTCAACTACAATGCAGGGGATTGTCTTTTTGACACAATTCAAGTATTGTTGCATTTTCATTATGCGTCAATTGAATTACGTATAGGTACAGTAGACTATTTTACATCATGCTTAAACAACGGAGACCCAACGACAATATTGTCGTATGAAAATGAATTTCATATTGATATGCTCTTTGATTTGCATGGAATATACGATAAAAACATTTACTTGCATAGAATGCAACTTTCTGCAAACGAAAATAGAAACAACACTGAAATAGGTCTATGGGGCGATACATTCTGTATGCATTGGCTGTCTAAATGGCTAAACATTTCAATTTGTATATTGTCACTCACTCACAAAAGAAAATACCTTCACTTTAACAAAGAGTTGTTGACGCCACCATATTCGATACTATTTCACGACAGAAACCCAACTTGTGGCCATTACGAACCTTTGTTCTGTACGGTAATAAGCCCAGGACAGATTGTAGATATCCATACAAAGCTATCACATACTTGTAATGACCTAGCTGGGATTTGGAATGCCATAGCTTTTGAAATAGAAAGGTGTGGCTTTTTAAAAACACATGATTTCAGTAACGATTGTGGAAACAACATGTTTAATGCAATTAGTCTTTTAACAGTGGAAAATTTTAGTGCAATAGCTCTTTGCCGCTATATGGCACAAACTCTGACTAATGCAATTCTAGGAAAAGATATATACGCAAATAGATGCTTAGAGCTATGCAGGCCAAACCTTGATAATGCAATAGGAAATCAAGTTTTCGACCCACAAATATATCTTGCTTTAGTTGGACTACCATATGGAACAAGTGCAATCGAAAGTAGCGATTTATGTTTGTTATGGCTTTCACATATTTTGGAAGTGAAAATCCAAAAATGGTCAGCAACAACTAAAAAAATTGTTTATGTATACGAGCTTTGCCTGCAACCAAGAAGAACATTCAATATCATGTCGTATGAAACAAATACAACGCACATTCATTATGAACCGTTGAGCTATTTGCATACAACAACAACAAATATTATGCATACGCCAATAGAAAATATGATAACTAATGAAATGCATTTCATCGTAAACTATGGAAATGGCCCGACCAAGTTTAGGCAACATTCAACATTGCCATTTCCTAATGCAAGTGCAAATGTAAACGTCAGTAGAAGATTGTGGCATCATAAATCCTACATTAGAAGAACTAAAGAAAAGGAACAAGAAATCCAACAAGAAAAGGAAATAGAAAATGCATTGGCCAATCAAATGCAACCTTCCATAACCAATGGAAATGGCATAAACGAGTGTAGTCAACAGACAACAATACCATTTTCTATGGTAAATGTGAATGCAAGTATTCGTCTGAAATTACATCGGCTAAAAGCACACATAAGAAAAACGAAAGGCCAGGAACATGCAATACAACAACAAAATAGGAAAACAGATAAAACAATTACACTATATCTCTGTGCTATAGCAGATACACCAACATATGTCTGTGCTCTTTGCGAATGTTTCCAGTTCAGAAAAAATGTAACCACAATTGCCAAGAATACTGTGAATGCCTTTGTGTCCATATCCACTGATGTATCAATAAAAAAACTTAGATTAGGCAACAAGATATGTAAGCAGTGCAATAATGCCATTCAACATCACTTGTTGCCTAAATTTGCTGCTCCTTTCAACATAAGACGAAATGTGAAAATAACTTTAGTTCACAGATTAAGTCTTTTAGAAGAAAGGCTTGTCGCTTTGCGTATGCCATTTGCACAAATACGGCAACTTGGATACAAAAGACTGCAATTTGGCCTTACCGGAACACTTATTAATGTGCATGTTGACTTCAACTGAGCACAAGAAGCATTGCCAAAGAAAATAAATGAAACTGAAACAATAGCAATTCAGATAAAAAGAAAACTGGAATACAGAAGCCCATATCTGATAGGAAATGTTAGGCCTAACTATGTCATGCAAGCATTGATGGAACTATGTAAATGGTCCACTATATATTGACAACCATGTGGTTGTTAATAATGACTGGAAAAGTATCTTTGAAACGCAAGTTGCAGAGACAGTAGATGACATTGTAAACGTAAACGAAATAGATTATAATCCTAATGACATTGAGGCCGAACCTTTTTCAGAAACTGTTGTACACGCTTACGAGAATGCTCATTCAATAAAAGACCTCTAGGAAAATGTTCTTGCAATTGCACCATCAAAAGGGTTCAAACCCTTAGGCCTTTTTGAAGACAAATTTTGTGAAGAAATGAGTTTCCCTACTTTGTACTATGGAATGCATCGTGACGATGACATTACAAAAAAATTCCAATACCAACAAATCGCAAAATGGGAACTACTACATTGTAGAAATGATTTTGCAATACACACTACCAATATTTTTTTCAAAGAAATCAAAGTTATCCTGCGACAAGTATCGAGCTGCGCATGGATATGCATATGCAAAGGTCAACTGCAAGACGGCAAAATATATGCAAAAGACCTTAGAAGCAAAACAGGGGTTTCCAACATACTGAAATCGTCTATAGGATTTACAAGTTTAAAAACCATTTGAACTTCGCCTGATTATTTAGCAAAGACAAGGAAAAACATATTTGCAATGATAAGACAACTAGGCGCACCAAGTTTTTTTTATAACGCTAACAAGTGCCGACCACCTGTGGACACCACTATGCAATGCGCTATATACTATAGCTATTAAAAACAAAAGACATAGTGAAAACATTCAGGAAAATAGCATTGATGTAATTATAAGGAAAAAATCAGTAATTTGTAGCCGTTACTTTAACCATAAGATCACTGCATTTAAAAAATTGATGCTCACCAATGATACTCTATTTGGAAAAGTCTTGGACTTTTTCTTCGTAACAGAATTTCAAAACCGTGGAAATGAGCATGTACATTTTATGCTCTGGATAAAATATGCTCTTGTTTATGGCAAGAGTTCGCACAGAGAAATACAAACCTTTATAGACAAATAAATTTCTACAAATTCATCACTACTTGACACCAATTTAAAGAAAATACAAACCCATCACCATACTGAAACATGTACAAAGCCCGGAAACCCACACTGCAGATTTAATTTCCTGTTACCGCCTATGGACAAGACCACGATACTAGAACCTTTACAAAATGCAGATGCCATTGCCAAATGCATAGCAAAACAATTTTTCCAAAGCCTGCAAACCAAAAAATATAAGCATTCCACAACGTTTGCTGCATTTCTTGAAGAGCACAACTTGACTAGGCAAACATATCTTACACTATTACAATGTCTTCTCAGCCATCCTGTCATAATCTTGAAAAGACAGTCGCATGATATGTGGACAAATGCATTTGCTCGTAAAGTACCGAACATATGGTATGCAAACAATGATGCACAGTTGATTTTAGATGCATACTCAGCTGCAACTTACTGTACATTGTACATGACTAAACTAGACCGGAAATTAACAACTGCTTTTCACAAAATTCGTGAACAAGCATCACAGAATAATGAAAGTGAAATGCAGTTCATACGTCATCTAGGGAGCGGTTTACTTAATTGCCAACAAATGTCCACACGCCAAGCAGTGCACATTGTTCTTTCACTGCCATTGCATTATGGATCTAGAAATACGATTTTTATAAACACATCTCCAATTACAAGTAGAACGTTCATTTTAAAGCCTCCTAACTTGATAGCTAAAGAACATGACAACTCTGAAAACATTTTATGTGCTTCCATTAGTGACAAATACAATGTGCGGCCTACATCATTAGACAACATCTGCTTAGCAGAATTTGCTGCCTGCTATACGAAAACATTAGGAAACATAAAATGCCATAAAAAAGCCAAAATCATACGGTATGTAAGATACAATAAACATGTCAACCTAGAAAACTACTACAGAGAAAAAATAATGTTGTTTATACCATTTCGTGGACCGGAAGAATCACTGAAGAACAACTTTGAAACATGGTGCTCAACATTTAGGGCCTATCAACCATTGGTAAATGAAAATGAAAACCAATTCATTGCAAAAGTAGATCCTCAATGGGGAAACATCGACATTACTGCTTACAACATTGAAAATGAACCGAACTTGACATTCAACTATGACAATGTAAACGAATCTAATGCAGCTAGGCATTTTGAGGAATACAACATTGGAAATGATCTTGCATATGCCACCAAGAAAATAACAGTTCATAATCAACCAAGCACCACATTTACCATAAGCAAAATTCCTTTCTTAATAGACACTGAAGAGTACTTTGCTTTACAACAACAATTAAATGAAGAGCAACAAATTATAGTAAAGGACATTGTCATTAGAAAATTGTTAGCTCCAAACGACCCATTCCACTTATTCTTGATAGGCGACGTAGGCACAGGCAAAACGTATACTGCAAAAGTAATATACCAAGCCATATGTCACTTTTACAATAGACAATTAAATAGCAATCCTCTAAAAGTGAAAGGCATTACCGTAGCATATATTGGCAAAGCTACATACAACGTCAATGGTGCAACAGCTCATTCGATTTTCCAGTTACCTTATCGAATGTCGCAGATGCTTCCATTAAGCGGAAATAGTTTAGATACCATGAGCAAGCATTATAGAGAACTACAGATACTGCTAATTGACGAAGTTTCGTTGATTGGAAGCCGTATGCTATTTAACATAGACAAACATCTACGTGAAATTATGCATAAACCAACTACACCCTTTGGAAACGTAAATACTATTTTCTGCGGGGACTTATACCAAGTGCAACCGATTCTCGATTCATAGTTATTCAAAAAACCAACCATGCATAACGAAACAATACAATATACATTTTGGCAAGACTATGTCAAGTGCTTTCAACTGGAACATGTAATGCGACAACAAAATAGCATGTTCATATCAATTCTTAACCGTATCAGAACTTGCACACAAACAAATGCAGATATTGAATATCTAAACCAGCACTGCTACAGACCCCCGCCAATAGATCCATGTTTCCCATACTTATTCCACAAAAATGCAGACGTCGACCGCCACAATCAGAATATGATTTTGCTTTTGCCAGGAGAAATGTACACACTCACTGCAATTGACTATACAGAAACTAATGTCATTGACGATGACTTAGTAAGCATGAAAAAACCAATATTGCCCAAAACTATATTGGTTAAACAGGACATCCGAATAGAATTGATTGGCGGAAACTACAACATAAATGATGGCCTAGTGAATGGCACAGACGGATTGTTCAAAGCTTTTACAAGTGGAACACCATCTTTACTATGGATAGAATTTAACAATATGGAGATTGGTAAACTCGAACGTACGAAAATGGAAAGCATGTACACAACAGGAATTAGCAAACACTTTGACTCCTATAAGTAGAATTGTAAAACAAATACTCATTAGTAAACAAACTATTACTCGGTACCAATTCCCCGTACAAGTAGCCTGTGCCAGAACTATACATAGAGCCCAAGGGCTAACAATGGAAGCACTAGCTTTTGACCCTTACAAAGTAAATTACCATGGCCTTGTATACATAGCACTTTCACGCATAAAAAATATTGAATCACTGTATCTTATACATAAACTAGAACAAAAGAACTTTGTACTGTCACCTGACGTTCAAACTGAAATGCATAGGCTTTTACAGTCTTCCAAGTGGACACCATTATACAATTTCACACACACAAGCCCCAAACACGTGCGCATTTGCTCACTGAATACCAAAAGTTTAGCACTTCATATTCAACACATAACACATGACTTTGCAATAATGCAATCAGACGTAGTATGCTTACAAGAAACACAGATTGCGAAAATGCGAAATGATACAACTCTATTGCAAATATTCGACGTTATTCCTACCATGACTATGCATGGTCTGCTTACATGCTGCAAAAAAAAACTAAAATGCCACAACATTAAAAGATTTAGTACACCCCACATTGAAAGTAATACAATTCGACATTTGTTATTTGAATATGCAGATATGAATAGCAAATATATATTTGAAACCATTAAGCCCAGTAAAAAACATTAGTAGCTTATTACAAGCAATTACATCTACTGTACCGACAAATATGCAACTGGTAGTAGTTGGTGACTTCAACATTGATATGCTAAAAAGAAAAAGCTGAAAAATAGAACTTTACAACGAAATGCAGCAGCAAAACCTCTTCCTCGTACAAAACATGGAAAAAACGGACAACAACACACAAATAGACCAATGTTGGACAAATATGAACATTACAAAAACTACCACTGAAATCAGCCACGCATATTGAACTGACCATAATGCACTTTTAATATCATTGCTGTTCTATAGCCATGCAAAATACATACTGGCAAAACAATTGCAAATACAAAATACAGGGGAAAATCTGCATTGGACAAGATACCTATTATTAGTTGCGTTTATACTTTGCATACAAGTAAAACCGTAATTTGTTTTCCATACCTATTATTTATTATAAAGCTTATGTCATTGCACTTTTATTATCATTGCCTGTTCTGTAGCCATGCAAAATACATACTGCCAAAACAATTGCAAATACAAAATACAGGGGACAATCTGCATTGGACAAGATACTTGTTATTACTTGCACTTATACTTTGCATATGAGTAAAACCGTAATTTGTTTTCCATACCTATTATTTATTATAAAGCTTCTGTCATTGCAGCTACCATGGCAAACACAACTCCGGCTGCCCAGGCAGATGTACCCTTGCAACCATCCGCAAAAAGGTATTTTGTTTATGCATTTCACTGTCAATTACCATTATTGCAATGCACTGGTAATTGTATTTGGACCTCTAATAATGTATAGGCAGCGAAGTGAAAGGCCAACTCTTATATCTATTGAAGATATAAACAACTACAAGTTCGGAGAAATTTTTGAAGGCGACGTCATGGCTACATATAAAACAGTTCTTGACAAACAATGAGGAAAAGAACTATTGCGAGTAGACCTGACAGACTGCAAAGGCGAACTGACTATAACTGTTAACATTATCGAGCCTCTCATTAGAAGTCATGAAGCTAAAATACATATGCAAAAAGCCATTCGCATAACAAACTTTACCATAAGCCCAAAAAGTGAATATGACCACTGTGACTGTGACTTTATATTACTGGTCATTGAAACCACCACCATAGAATCTATTGATTCTATTTTCCCTCATCATATGTTTATTCCCAACTCAAATATCCATCAGCTATTGTCCATTGCCGAGTATTATGCAACTGCGACGATAGCTGCAATTTGTACAGCATGCCAAAAAATAGGCAACCAGTATATCATTGACATTACAGACGGTAACTCGCCCAATAATAAAGCTCGGGTTAGCCTCACACTCTTTGCAACAACTATTTGACACGCTTCTCATTACGAAATAACTTATTTGAAATTTCCCTTACTGGATGACAGGTATATCTGTTCCAGACACTTGCACCAGAATTCCATATAATTGAACAAAAAATCCGAAGAAAGGAACCAAAAATATACCTTTTTAAAAATCTAGCAAAGCGGGGCGACAGTGGAGAAAAGACTTTGCGAAGCACCCAATCCACTTTCATAAGCCCTGTGAAAGCAAAAAGATCTTTGTAACGCCTACAACTACTTCTGGATACAACAGTGCAGGTAGTAATAGTAAAACCATCCTTAACTCAGCCTTTTGCTTTTCTACTGTTTTAATATTTGAAAAACTTACAAACAATTTACTATAATTGTATAGCAGTAGTCCTTATCGCCTTATCCACGTTTTCATGTAAAAGAGCCAATGCCTATATGCGTTGCAAAAATGGCCCTGTCTAAATAAATTTGATTTCTTATTTTTACAAATATTCATTGCATTCGCATACTTTTACTTTGTAATTTACACATTAATAAGGTTCCTTATGTCCCCAAATGTTTGCATTCGAATTTAGACTGAAACATATTTGCATCTATGAGTTCTCTACATTTACTACAACCTATTTATTGCTACTGCACAGGGTGAAGGAACGTTGACTGTGGCAAAGGCGTACTCTAGCCCATTTGAGCCAATTTGCAAAAATTGCAATCTGACCATTGATCGTCTACCACCAATGCATGCATAAATAGCGTATTGCAGTAACTACGACCAGGAATGTTCATATGCATATTTCCACTGGCTTTTATGCACCATCAAGAGCACAAAAAAAACATCACTACAATGCATAGCTAAGAACACAGTTCTTACTGAATTGATACCTTCTCTTACTGCTATAACATATGTGTAGTACATAGAAGACAAAGAACTTGTTATAGAATAGCTATCACGCCTAACAACACATGGCATCTTTACAGTAGACAAAAACAACATGATCAAACAAATGACACCAACTCTAGAAGAAAGTATGTACCCTTCGACTGCTTTTAAATTTAGAGGAATATTGCCAAAAACACATATGGTGGCCAAATACTAACGCTTACTTTTATTTGCTACAGACATTCCAATGCAATTTCAATCACAAGAAAGAAGCCATGCATCTTCAAGCCATACACTATCAGCACCTGCATTTTAACGTAAACCGCTTTTGTCATGCAACCTAAGATGTTGCAGATCTTCCATTTGAAATACAAGTGGACGACGATTTATAATGCTACTCCATTTTTTTGTTTACGCAGGCACACAGCTGCGGTTGCACCGCCTATGTTCTCTCCTATTCGCTTCTACAGCTGAGCCAAAATATTTTGGCATTTGATAAAAGCCTCATTACAATCGAAAATCTCTTTAACCCTACCAACAATTAACAGCCTGTCTGGAATTCCCGCCTGCTGACGGGCAAGGCTTGAAGAATCATACAATTTTTCAATGAAGAGGATAAATTCACAAACCTTGGCAGTTGTTTTGTCCCTAATCTCTTATTTCTCTGGTAGCTCCTGATTTTTATTTTGTTTTAAGCCTTCAAAAAACATTAAACTATATTTTTTAGAAATAAATTACTATTTTCTTTTCAACTTTCCGTTTTTTTTTTAGTTTTCATATTTGAGATACGCCATATTATTTGATAAATCAGACTCCTTATTGTTCTGGTTTTCGCAGATTCTACTTTTCTTCCACATCTAATCTATTCACTGCTAGGAAGTTCAAGGAACCTTACACTTCGGCATGTTTTAATTGCTTTTGTATTTTTAGATGCCATTCCGCAGGAAGAGGTTTCTCCAATCAATGATTCTATTCTTCATTTTCAGTTAGGCTTCACTGCAACATTCTTTGCAGGCCTTTTCCACGCTTCTCTGAATGTTCTCAGGTAAAACTTTGTAATTCCCCTTACCCATTTGTTGGCATTAAATACCAATTTTTGTTGATGACTGTAAACATTTACAAATATATGTAAATTGGCACAGGCTGGCCTTTGTCATTGACTTTTTGTCTCCGGCAACCATTGTTGGTTTCATGGCCGATGTAGTTGTTATAGAATCTTTGTAGCAATTGAAATTTGTACTTGGGCTCACACACTTTACTTGAGAAATGCACATGATTTTTGTCATGGACTTGGTTTTCAAAAACCCCCACGAGGTTCTTAGACTCATTTTACTTGAATTGTTAATTTCTGAAGAGGAAAACAAAAGCGTTTTAAAACTAAATCTAATGCATTTCGTCTGCGGTGGACGTGGCAATTTGCTCTAATGGCAATGTTTTTCCTTCTTTTGCTGCTCATGGCATATTAAATTGTAAGTTTATTATCCTAGCTTACCTTCCTTGACATTGACATCCCCATGTATTTGTATACATTTTACTCAGTTCCAGCTAAATGTAGATGTTTTCATTCTTATATTTGTAGATGCTAGTAGATACTTACATATAATTTATTTGGCAGAGTCCCAAGGACTTATGGATTTCAGCAGCTGCTCCATTCACCTCAGCGACTGTAGCTATTGCCTTTGGCTACATTACCATTTTGAGGAATCTGCATGCAACTTTGGAAAGTTGAATTGTTTTACCCCTGCAATTTCCTTACTGTCTGAAATACCATCTAGCAATATGCATCTTAAAAATCAAACTATTGGACATTAATTGCAATACCCTGGAGCGGTGGGCTGTTAGTGGCTGATTCATTCGCATATGATGCCTTTGTCTAAAGTAAGTTACTCAGCTTCATGAAAACTATAGTTTCATTTTGGCAAATGTTTTATTTCCTTCACTTTTATTGGTGGCTGTTTTTTCCTTCATTGCTGAGCTTGTTAGTACCTACCCCAGATATACCCAGTTTTACTAAAGTTTTCTTTTCCTTTTAGCATATCTAGCGGATCAAGTTGTCAGAAATCTTTCCAATTTTAATTCTCAATCCATGCCTGCTCTTAATATTCCAGTGTCGGTTTCCATCACCAAGACTATCCTTGCGTCCCTTCTCCTAGTATCTGTCCCTCTCCTAATATTCCATTTTTAATTATGTATCCATGATTGTCCTTCCATCTAGATCTGAATGGTGGGTACACAGTAAATTAATGACTGAATTTGTCTGTATTTTGAACAGTTCGAGCTCATTACCCCTTGTTTTTTGCCCTCGTGAATAATTGATCTTTTGGTTTACAGGTCAGGAAAGATATACAAAGATCAAGATGTCTGCAATGGAGATTTTTACTATAGAAAGGGCTTACAAAATAGGTAATGATATTTTTTTCCCAGTGCCAACAAGCACTGCAATTGCAGTTTATGAGGAGCCAGAGTTAAGGTAACACACTTTGATTTGACCATGCATTTTTTTGTTTTAGTAATTAGGGTTCTCGCTAACAACGATGCTCCTCTTAGAGCTACTTCTTTGAAGGTTCATTTCAACTTGGAAGGTAGAAACGGTAAATTTACTTGCTTGTTTAATTCAGATTGATTGTATGTATATCCATCTTTAATGGGATTCGATCCTTTGATGTGTTAAATATTGTCTGTGTATTTGTATTTGCTTTGGGTTTAAGGAGGGTTTGGAAAAGCTATGCCACAGATTCCACTTCTGAGCAATCGATCAGACAGGAAGCCAATAAAAGGTAATAGGAACTTGATAATTGGGGTTTTATCTCATGAGGGGATTAAAAACTCAGATCTGTAATAATTGGAATTCAATGTTGCGATGTAGATATTAAATAAGGTTTGGCTTATTGGGTAGTTTTATTTTGAGATTCATTATTGCAATACAAATGTTCAATTGGATCTACAACGCATGGATGGCTATCAAACTATGAATGAATTTGCCAATGTTTTTGATGCCTTGTTAACAAAGAAAAGTCGGGTGAGAGGATGAGACATTTCTATTTTTTATTCAGCAAAAAAATACCCAAATACTCGAAATGTATATTCAAATCCAAATGTGCAGAGACCTTTAGTGAATCAAGATGAACCAGCACATGAGACTTTGAACAAGGACGAACATTCTCTTAATGAATTGTGCGAAAGGTAATCAAGAATGTCAATGCCCTTAATTCAATTTATTGATATGTTCAAGTTATGGGATTTAATTGTCTGCAAATTTTTCTAGTTTATTTGAGATTTGTGCATCCAAAATGGATTTTGTTGTCTCTTTATGAACACTTGAGACTCTTGTTGGTGAGAGAAAAAAATGCAGTGAAATTAATTGGTTTTCTCAAGGATTTGATAGTTATTTTTTCTAAATTTTTACCATAACATTTTAAATACTATAGGGACAAGAAGAAGAAGAATGTTTGAAATTTTCAATGTGCTTCAATGCATCTGGATTGTGGAGCAGAAAAGAGACAAGGAAAAGTATACTTGGCTTGGTGCAACAAGAATTTCATATGCATTAAAAAAGATCAAAGTATTTTCCCCTTCCTCTCTGCACCAGATCTTGTCCCGGAATTAGTTTTGATTTAATTAACATATGACTTTGGCAAATAATTTTAAATGCACAATCATACTTACTATCCATTGTAGTGAGAATCCCGCCCTTCTCACAAACCCAACGGAGCAAGTAAGTTGAAGCACCTGAGTAAAGAAATGGTGGAAAATCCCATGAAAGATTGTCTTTACTTTAAGATTGATCAATTTTTCTTTTCCTTGACAATTGTTTAAAACCTTTAATCTTCTGTAGAAGCGTTCCACAACACTTGCGTTTGCCATGGAAGCACTTCTCGACCCCTGCAATGATCCTCAAACATATCATTCTATGTAGAATCTCGATTTTTCTTTTCATTTTGAAAAAAAATTAATGAATATTTTTGAAAACCGTTGTACAGAATTTTATTTTTCTGTTTCGACATTTTCAATCGAAATTCAACAATTAATGGAGATCGCAAGAATTTTCATAGTTCTGAATTTAATTAGAATGGAAAATCCTTTTTGACCAAGGTTGTTCAAGTGAATCTTTATTTTCGTGGCGAGGAGTCCGTGGAGTTGAGGAACGACTTCAAATTGCAGGTATGTGTATCTCATTGCAGTGAAAATTCTTTTGTTGACTTTGTAGCTTCAATAAACTAAAAAACTCTGATTTCTACAAAATCTTAGATTCCCCAAAGAAAATCCTTAAAAGAAGATGCACCACACCAAAAGGTTATCAAGAATTCAAGAATTCGACCATTGACAATTTTTAGAATGCAATGGAAAGCATGCCAAGGCTAGTCAGTGACAATGAGGACTTTTTAGCATGGTTGGAAACAGATTGTAATCGTCTGATAAAAGGCCAAGGCTCTGTGCTTTTGCAAAAAATTCCACTACATAAAATAATTGTGTGCCAATTTCGTTCAATGAAGGCATGCCAAAATATTCAAACCCTAGTAAAACTAGTAGATCCTTTTCCTTTGGTTTTGATGCAACAAAGCCTTTATCACCTGTAAAGGAGTTGGATCATAATGATACTGATGCCGCCAATTTTGAAGCAGTAGCGACGCTTCTGTATTTAGCATCTTCATACCAACCACTTTGTTAGAGTTGAATTCCAAATGCTTCAAAGTTGAGGTTGCATTTGTAGGGCCTGAATAAGAGTTCAATCCTCTGTGCTATTTGTAGCACATATTTTCACCTAGTCAGATTTCTGACCCGCATGAGAAAAATACATGGTATGAATTTTCCATGCTTATAAATAATAAAATTTAGTGTAAATTATGCATAAATACGTGTTTGTATAGCGAACTTGTGATGAACATTTTATAACTTTCTACATCTGGCTAGAGTGTGACCGAAACAATTTTTTTTTTTTCTGCTAAACAGTTTTACCAAAAGCTTGATTTTTAAGAAATGAGTGTACGTTGTGCTATTAATATTGCAAAGCATATAGTTTTTCACAGACAAACTCAATAATTGAAATTTGTGAATATTGTGTCACATTATTTGCCAAAAAAATAGGGTTTTGTGAAAATTTTGCAGAAAGGTTATGAATGCCTGTAGATAATATAAGATAAAGAGATTCCAAAATTTTCTGTAAATTGATGGAATGTGTAAATTGAATTTGTAGGATTCATAATTGATTATGTCCAGTACTCAAGACAACTTTACCAGAGATGGTGTGTCGAGAAGATTGTGGAAAGGAAGTCCGTGAATTTGTTCAACCCTATTCCATGAGTCGTTGATAATGCTAAATTTTTTGCTATTTTGGCAAGTGACCAAAATCAAATGCAATTATTTCTGGAAGCCAATTTATTTAAGATATGTATACAGGCACTAAAGTTATCTTTGTGAAATATTTCACAGCATTGTGTTTATGGAGGAAAGTGAATAAATTATGATGTAGAAGAATGTATCATTTGAAGAGGAGCAATACAAAATTTTCTTAAGAAGCTACAGTATCTTTGTATTCATACTTGCAAGGAAATAAAAGATCTATTTTTTCTAGATGTTTCCTACAATCATTGTTTGTTTGAAAATTATGCATCGTAACAAGGATTTTTTTGTGGTTCATGGACGATTTGAGGCAGCCTACATTAATATGGCAGCTTATAATTTTGCTTCTCAGATTGCTAAAGAAAAAGACTAAAGTAAGAATGCTGCTAAAATATACATGCGCTATTTTATAGTTATAATAGTCTAGAGGTTGATCCTTACCAAAACTTGGGGTTGCTGAATATTTATTTGTTCTTTTTAGTTAGGCTGATAGGCCTATATGATTGAAGATAGTAGAATTTTTATTAAACCCGAAAAGTCTTCTAGAAGTGGATTTATAATAGCAAACATTGATTTCATGGCTGGAAATCATCACAAATGTGAAATATTTTAATATTTTTGTGTAAGTTAATTAATAATTGGAATGCTCACTTGAAGATTTGAGTTTGCTTTTGCTGTTATAATTTCTTTTAGACTTGAAAACAGATAATATTGCTTGTATCTTCTCAATGTAATAATCCAAACAAGCAAAAAAATATGCACTCCAAAATCCCATTCAAAGCTTCTTCAGGGAAGCCTGGTAACTGAGCCATTCCTGCTCCATCGGGTAAGCTCCTCTTTGCAAAGTCTAATATGCATGGTCCAACTCAATTATGTCTTTGTGAGAGAAACCTTGCAGATTTTGTGACATAATATGCAACCGGAACTGTAATTTCATGGCCGGGTTGATGATGGCCTCTACTTCTGATGCGCCAAAGTCTTCGTTCAGAAACTGAAAAATAGTCTTGTCCTCACGCTTAGCAAATTCTTGAGCCAAAAGACTCATTCTCTCCCAAGTTTGTGAACTTGGCAAACGTTGCGTCCTGAAATGCCTTTGGCCACAGAAGGATCGCTGAATCGAGAACCACAGCTAGGATAACTTACCCGAACCAGTGGGGTCTGCGGAGGAATAGGCTGGCCAGCATAAGATTTTATCACTTGCACTGCCCCGGGAGCTTCAATACGCCACTCACTGCTTCTCCAATATACATCATCATTAGCAATCGCCACCAACTTTCAAGGTAGGTACTCCTGTTGCAACGCATCCCTTGTTTGTAATATTCCACCATTTATTTCTATGTAACAATTTGAATACTTATTATGTGGTTTAAAATAACATGTAGCTATTAAACATTGCCACATCACATTTACATGAATAAATATTACCATCGTAATATTTTAAAAATAGCATAGGCTATTAAAAACATTAATACCCTTACCTAATCATGGCTTATATCTCCACGTAACCACTACCCCTCATCATTTCCACATCAGCCTGACAGCCTCCATATAAAAGGTGGACGGTGGAATATTAAGATCCCACATTAAAGGAAAAAATGCTTAGCCTTTTTATTTAAGGCTTTCACGTGGACTTTTATAATTTTTAATTATTTTTTTAAAGATTCTAAACCCTTTACGTGCGATAATCATAAACCCACATTTAATTCCACATGTCCAAATCCACATGCTCAAATTCTGATATGCCACTTGTCACTATGTTATTTTTCCACTCGGCACATCTCCACTTGTCTATTTGTTTAGTAACTTAACTTTGATCGATTATAACTTTTGCATACAGACTTGGATTGGTCCGTTCAAAATGCACCAGAAAGGACCTGACGAGCTTTATGTAATGATGTTGATTCTAGATGATTTCCAGATCATCCATTTTTCCATGTGTCACTGCCACGTTAGTCAATTGACCCTGTCGGGCCTAGATGTTGACCAAATTTTGACCGGCTTTAACTTGAGCATACAGAGTCTGTTTTCCGTGTTCCTGGTACCGACGGAAAGCTCACGGAATACGCTACCACTTTGTAGTGGTTTATAGAGATTGAGGTAACTCCTGATGTCCCAATATTTCCTCTAGATTAGAAGTGGAGGGAAATTATATAGAGTGTTTTAAGTGGCATATGATTTTTAAAAATTACATAATTTAATAATGGATCAGTTTGGGTTGTATCGTGATGGAGTTTGGTCCAATACTTGAGACCAAATATTCATGTTTTTGTATAAGAAAGTACTTTGATTGTGTCATCAATGTATTTGGTATAGTTTCTATACAGGTTGTAAACATATTAATTATTGTATATAATTAATATGATGGGTTTGTTTGAATTTCATATCTAGATGGAATAAAAACACATATGTGATGATGTAATGCAATTACTTTTTAATATATGATATGATGAAAATAGTTATTGATTTAATTTTACTTTTTAAAAGTATGTAATGTGCTCTATTATTGATAAGATAATGGATTTACTTATTTGAAGATTTTATGTGTATATATTAGTTATTTTTCGTTCAAAATTTAGTATTCTTTATATTTTATAAATAAAGTCCAAATGTGCAAATACCCTCACAACTATTGGGTAATGCATGATTAATAGCTCCTCTCCCTTACATTACTTAAGAATCATTTGTGACACCCACTAAAAATAACCCACCTGAGACCCAAGAACAACTTAGGATTAGTCAGGAAAAATTATGGAATAATTTTTTTTTGTTTCAAAAGAGTCTACAAATAGGTTACAAGACAACAACTATCACTAACAAGTTCCAGATCAATTATAATCCACAGGAGTATATTTTTCTTTCATTCAAATTATTAGAGGTCACAAGGTTGAAAAATTTAGGGTTGGAAGGTTAAATTAGGGTCAGAGGGTAATTCCTCACCATACCCACTCTTTAACAGGCTTAAAGATTCAACTTGCTTTTCTCAAAATTAACACTTTCAAAAATTTCCTGAATAATTCCCATTGGATAGAAAATTTCTTCACCTTTCCAATGATATAAATAAGTCCTCCTAACTCCTCATATTTTCTATATTATGGGCCGGCGGGGCTAGGGAAGAAAATTTGCCTCAAGGGTGGGTCTGCGGGGCAGCGGGGGACTTTTCAGAAATTTTTCCTGCATGGGGTGAAAAACCAACTTTGTGCCGATGCCCCCATGAGTCTGCCAGGGACACATGGTGCCTTCTAAGCTAATGCGGGTAAAATGGAGTGGCAGGAACATTTTGGAAAAATTCCCAGCACTCGACGAGAATTCACTTTTACGCCCGCGCCCCCGCGAGTCCACAAGGGACACATGACATCTCCTAAGCCAATGCGTGGAAAGCAGGGTGGTGAGGAGAAATAAGGTTTAGCGTCTTGAAGGAAAAAAAGAATAAATTCACCCATGCCTCCGCCGACGCCTCGTGATGCCACATGGCAGCTCCTAATTGTCTGCGGGTCGGCGGGGAAAATTTGGAAAAAATTTCCCAAATTTTTTTCGAAGCTCAAAGGAAAAAAAGGGACCTGCTCCTCTGCCGATGCCTCATTGTGCCACGTGGCAGCCTCTGTTTGATTGGCTGCGGACTGGCGAAGAAAAATTGGAAAATTTTCCCAAAATTTTTTGAGAGCGCTAAGTTTAAAAAGAGATCCGCCTCTCCGCTGCCATGTCATGGTGTCACGTGATAGCCTTTGATTGGCTGCGGGCTGGCGGAGCGGCAGGTAAAATTTGGAAAAAAAATTCCCGAATTTTTTTTCCAAAGTGTCAAGGGAAAAATTCAGGCCCCGCGGGCCCGTAAAGGAAAAATTTCCCAATTTTTTTTTACACCAAGTGAAGAAAAACTTCAAAAGCCCATAAGTTTTCATAGAGAGCTTGGTTTTGGGAAAAAAAGGACTTTATGGAAATATATCGACATCCTCTTTCGTCAAGAATCATTAATTTTTAATTTTGATAAAGTTTAAGTGGTCAATTTCATGAAAATTATCTGCAAGCTTTTACAGTGCAAACTGGTAAATTTTAACCTGTGAGAATTGTTCAATTTGATCTTCTTCCTCTCTCAACATGTCAAATAGACATGGAGAATTGTTCTTCGGTGGGTTTAAGAAATATTTCAAGATTCATTTTTTCTGATTGATTTCCAATTTAATCAATTACATTTCTTGGCAGCAAACGACTGTAACACTAAGAAATTCCTTAAGTTTTTTAGCTTGGTTTCGGAAATTTTTGACCTCATTAAGTCCAATTGATTACTTCCTTTGCATCCTATCTATTTGCATGGTTATTTGAACATTTTATAAAGAAATTTTACAAAGTATACAGTGAATTGAAAGAAGTGTATACATTTATAGAACAAAAATTAACTGTCTCTTTTGCCATGAAATATAACATTAATTCATTCCATGCTAGTCCTAATAGTTTATCTTTCTTTCAATCAAATATTAAAACAAGAATGCATTTTCTATTCTTTCCAAAATTATATATTATAAACACGACAGAATAATACATTTTCTCCTCACGTATTTCATTTTTCCACTTTCCCAAACAAGAATTTTATAGTGCATGTGAAACATGGATTTCGAACGGAAATAATATCATATGAGTAAAAAAAACACTTCCATTAATTCAAATGAAACTCTTACAACCTCCTTTCCATTTGATTTCAAGATACAATATACAAAATATGTATCATTCTTTCACATTCTTTCCAAAAGAAGAATAAAGAGTATAACTCTTTTAAATTTCGCATTTCAACTTTCATTTCCAATACAAGTATCTTTCCATTACAATGAATATATAGATCATCCACTTTAAAGTGGTAAAGGGCTACAATAAGATTTCATTACACAAGGGTCTGTCAAATTGTCTTTAACTCAGCTCTAGAATAACTACCAACAAATTTCTCATTCTTCCAATTAATCACAACAAGAGAAAGGGAAAAACAATGCTCTCCACCCAACCAAGAAATCCAAGGAAAAAGAGAAGCCATCCTTCTTCATTGGGCCCCGAGCCCTAACCAAAATGTAATTAAAGATGTGATCCAACTCATGGAAATAACATGCTTCCACAAACACATAAGCAACACTTTCACAATAAAACACAGTTCCAAAAATTGAATATAGTTTACAACTACATTAAAACATGACAAACAATACTAAGGCTTTTTCAAACAAGCCGAATGAGCAAGACAACTATGGGGAATGATTCTTATGCCTCCCAATAGGGGAAATGGGTATCAGCACCTGAATTACAAACCACCAAAATATAGTATATCACAGCGCTGAACATTTCTTATGCCTCCCCAAAGTACCCCTTATTCCTCACATTTCCTTATTCCTCCTCAAATTCTTATGGCACCCCATAACGAGTAACAAAATGCAAGTTATTTATTTGTAAGGTGGAACCCAAATCCCAACTCCCTCCACTCTTATACCTCCCTAAAACACACTTGTGCCTCCCACAAAATAACCCCATAGACTTCTCCTACACCATTCCTAGGGCATCTACCCAACACCCCACAACATGCCAAAACATTCATACATTAACACTTACATTCATAAAAGAAGAGCATTTCAAAAGTCAAGTTCCTACCTCTCTATGATGGACTTGTTCCAAGTTCCAAAACAACAAGTTTTATCCCAGTGCAAGCAATCCAAAATAGCCAAGCATAAGCATGCAATAGTTTTTCCAAAACTTCTTCAAACAAGAGCTCCAAAACAACAAAAGAATTCGCCCAAGAAGCAAATCTTTAAAGTGAAGCAACCTCAAAACAAGGCAAGGAGTTTGAATTTTATAGAAGAGGGAAGAGAAAAAGATGAGGTGGATCCATGTAGGATGCCACATCACACATCCTTAACCCCAACCCCAAAGTCAACTTCATTTTCTAATGCACAATAAATAGGTGGGTGAATAAAATGATAGTTTACTTACACACTCAAATCCAACCCACACCCCAAAGGACTGAAATTAAATCATGTAAGAAAAGTGCAATTAAAACCAACAAATTGCCTTCTCAAAAAGCATTATAAAAGTCAAATTTCAACTCTCCAGCCATAGGTATGGTTGGTAATTAAATTTAAGAGGTATGGAACAAGTTTAAATTGTCCCACAAGCCTCCAAAATCAGCGTTGAAGGACAATTCGAATTTCCAAGAAGGTGGAGTGTATCACACTCAAAATTTAACTTACACATCTCTTACAACACTTTAATTCAAGGCCAACAACTCAATTAATTACTTTCTCATGATATCTTTTAATTAATTAATATTAACACTATGTTTATCCACAATATTAATACAACATTTAATAAATAAAGAAAGGGGAAAATGCATCACAAAATAAACATATGCAAAATTAAACAAAAGGGTCAAATAAATAAATACACATAACCCCTTGGTCACATTTAAAGGGGGTTCCCCACCATGGGTACCCCTAACAAAACAACTACACACAAACAAAACAAGTTGCCATGGTGACCTTGTTGAATTCATCTAGAATTCCAATGTGGTTGGTCTCCAATCCCCCGATGTTTGTTTTGATATTTTAACCTGCAAAACACAAATACCTCCTTTGGCCTCATGGCCATATCAGAACATCCAAAATAATATAAATATGATTCCTGAAATCATCTAGATATATGAATCAAAACAACATCAAAGCAATCTAACAATATCATTTACAGTTTTATCAACAACTATATCATCATCCAATAATTTCCATTTCCAGGTCTACTCACAATATCCAACTATCACATGTCCAATCAACATCCATAGCATAACCATGTCGAATAGTATATCATCATCAATATCCAAAATGCATCCAATAATCATCATGCATCATAACTGAATCAAGTCAAAAATAATCCATGATCTAACATCTATCATCATACTATAATAAGGTCCATAATCAAGTCCATAATATAAGCAGCAGTATCATGATTAGTATCAAAAGGTGTCAAAGGGAGGTGGGCACTACATCCCCCTCCCCTTAGACTCAACTTCTTGTTGGAAGTCACTGGAAAAAATGTGGAAACTGAACCCGTAGCAAAGTAGCATCCTCTCATGTAGCTGCAGTATCATCATATTTGTCCCACTACACCGGGACTTGGTCAACCTCTCTGCATCGAAGGCCCAGGGTCATGTGATCTATGATGCGAATGGGATCCACCATCACCTTCCACTGATCATGTACCTATAATGATGTCCAATCTAACACATGAGAAGGATCTTCAACATATCTCCTAAGAACTGAAACATGAAACACATCATGTATGTGAGACAAGTTAGGTGGCAATGCTAGACAGTAGGCCAAAGGACCAATGCGTTCCAAGATCTCAAAAGGACCCACGAATCTAGGAGCTAACTTAGAACCTTTTTCGTAACGGATAGGGATCTTATGTGGCCTGACACGAAGGAACACTTTTATGCCCACATCAAGACTAGAGTCGGTTCTATGCTGATCTGTGTACTTCTTTTGCGTATCATGTGCCTCCTGCAATCTCTGTTTGATCAAAACCACCTACTACTCCATGTCCTGCAACAAATCCGGTCCAAGAGAAACCCTGTCCTCTAACCTATCCCAACTAATAGGTGTTCAACACTCTCTGCCATACAAAGCTTGAAAATGAGCCATGCCTATAGAACTCTGAAAACTATTACCGTAGGCAAACTCCACCAAATACAGGTACTCCTCCCATCTAGACTACTGATCCATCATGTACATCTTGAGCATGTCCTCTAAAATCCTATTTCACCCACTTCATTTTTCCCATTTGTCTCAGGGTGATATTTTGTGCTGAAGTTGATTCTCGTCCCGAGGGGCATGATGCATGGTAGTCCAGGAATGGGAAGTATACAAAGGATCATGGTCACTAATGATCTTTTGCGGAGTCCCGTGTAACCTGACAATCTCATCCAAATATACCTGTGCCACTACACTAGGTGTATACGTGGTCTTCACCGGAGAAAAGTGAGAAAAAAATTTCAATTCATCAACCGTGACCATGATGGCATCGTGGTGATATCTTGACATCGGTAGCCCAATAATGAAGTCCATAGAAATGGTGTCCCTCTTCCATTCTGATATAGCATGAGGAAAGAGAAGGCCAGTTGGATGTTGATGCTCAACCTTCACTTTTTGGAACTCTAAACATCATGACACAAACTGAGCCACGTCTCTACGAAGTCCTCTCTAGTGATACAACTATCTCAAGGTAGCGTGCATCTTCTTCACTCGAGGATGGGCTGAATAGGGTGCACGATGTGCTTCTGTCAATATGTCCTGCCTCAATCCTCCATCTTTGGTAACATAAATACAACCTCTGTGCCTAAGAAGGCCATCTGCCTCTAGTGAAAAACCATCAAACTTCCCCTTGAGCGGTCTCTGAGACTCGATCTCTATTCGAAATACAATGTAGAAGCTGTCAAGAGGAAGTTGCTGAAGGATCCTGCTCCATAAATATGTGCCCACTGAAGTAGCCATAACCACATGTCTCTGTCTGCTGAGAGAATCTGCCACCACATTCTCCCTCCCCTTCACATGCTCTATTTCCATATCATACTCACAAAGGAACTCCATCCAACATCGCTAACGAGCGTTGAGATTGGGCTGCATGAAGAGGTGGCGAAGACTCAAATGATCATTCCTGAGTGAAAATCTTTGACCAAGAAGAAAGTGTCTCCATCAAACTAGAGCATGCACAACTACCGCAAGCTCAAGATCATGAGTCGGATAATTAAGCTCGTAATCCTTGAGTTTGTGAGACTCAAAAGCCACTAATCTGCCCTCCTACATCAATACACCTCCAAGCCCTACTAAAGAAGCATCCATGAAGACGAAAACTTACCCTGTGGATCCGGCACTACAAGAATAGGTGCTATAGTGAGGCATTCCTTCAGAGTACTGAAGGCCTTCTCACACCTGTCTGACCAAACAAACTTCTTCCCTTTCCTCTGAAAGGAAGTGATCGGGTGTGCAATCCGAGAGAAGTCTTGAACAAATATTCGGTAGTAGCCCTCTAGTCCCATGAAGCTACGCACCTCAGTCACAGTAGTGGGTTCTGGCCAATCCA
The DNA here is from genome assembly GCA_019776745.2 of Taxus chinensis. NCBI lineage: Eukaryota > Viridiplantae > Streptophyta > Pinopsida > Cupressales > Taxaceae > Taxus > Taxus chinensis. Next base: position 868,213,106 of record CM034151.1, on the reverse strand, counting down.
TAATAGCTCTAATCTCGGAAGGATCGATGGCAATACCTTCCCTAGAAATGACATGACCCAAATACTGCACCTCCTTCTGAAATAATGCGCACTTCTCCAAGTTTCCGTAAAGATGTTGCTCCCAAAGACACTGAAGAACCTGGTGAAGGTGCCCCTCATGCTCCTCACGTGTACGTGAGTAAATAAAAATGTCATCAAAAAAGATGAACACGAAGTGATCTAGGAAGGTCCTAAATACCCCATTCATCAAACTCATAAACACTGCGGGGGCATTAGTCAAGCCAAAGGGTACCACTGTGAACTCATAGTGGTCATATCTCGTACGAAAGGCAGTCTTATGAATGTCCACCTCTGAAATCCTCAGCTGATGATAGCCTAACTTAAGGTCTATCTTAGAGAAAATTGTGGCTCCCTTCATCTTATTAAATAAATAATCAATGCACGGAAGGGGATAACGATTCTTGATCGTTACTTTGTTCAGCTGGCGGTAATCAATACACAACCACAAGGATCCATCATTCTTCTTCACAAAAATCACTAGTGCACCCCAATGGGATACACTAGGATGGATAAGGCCTTTCTCCAGGAGGTCCTCCATCTGTAACTTGAGCTCACAGAGCTCTGGGGTGGTCGTCCAATAAGATGCTCGTGAGATAGGCTCTGCTCCCGGAACTAGATCTATATGAAAATCAATCTCACGTGGGGGTGGTAACCCTAGTAGCTCCCCAGGAAAGACATCTGCAAACTCTCTCAAAATGGGGTGATCGTCTAGCGATGGTCCACTAGACCCATCCTTTGATCTGTCACTGACTGTAAAAGCATACATCTGACAACCCTGTCGCACACACCACTTAAGCTGCATAGCAGAAATGGTGTGAATAGAAATGGGTCTCTTGACCCCTGATATTACCAACTCATCTGCACAAGATATAATCTTGTGGTAACAATCTATCCTGGCCCTGTGAGCAGACAACCAGTCCATGCCCAAGATGACTCCATAAGAGCCCAACGGAAGGATATGAAGATTCGAGGTAGTGGTGAAAGGTCCCAAATCTACCACACACTCCTTAACTAAGGAGTCTACAGAGATCTTGGCTCCAGAAGCCATCTCAACATCCCAAATATTACCCTTCCTAACTGCCACCAACCTGCATCACTCTACTAAAGATGGTGCAATAAAAGAATCAGAAGAACCAAAATCAAACAAAATGGAGGTAGGAATACCACCAATGCTACCTGTGTTCTCAAAAACTATACTCTGATGCTCTGCCTAGCGGTTCTCGACCGCTACATACATCTTATGACTGCGCCCCATATCACCAATAGTATACTCTGAGATCTGTGTCTTACCCTTGTTATTAGGGTTCTATGGGTAGTCTCTCCAAAAAATTCCAGTAACACCACAACCAATACAACCACCTGATCCTCTCCCCTATGTAGCAGGTCCGACCGGTACTCTAGACATCTGTGGTGTGGATTCTGATGATCTGGATGCAGTCTATTGAGGTCTCTACTTGCGAGCTCCTACTGAGTGAGCTCTTTGGGCACCCTATGTTCTGATGGGACCCCTAGGAGGAGGCCCCATACTCTGACCTCTTTGTGCATCAAACCTCTGTAGAGGTCTATAAGGTGGGCGTGACTACTGCTGCTGTTGCTATGGTCTAAAAGATAACTATGTTGAACCCTTTCTACCTCAAGGAAGAGGTACTGACCCCCTCGATCTGTTGTCCTGCATCTACTGTATGCGGCTCTGGACTCAGACTCTAACCTGATGGGTCTTTTCCTGAGTCTCCTCTGCTATATAGGCCTTCTCGACGGCCTCAACTAATGTCTGTTGACAATGGATCCGCATTGCACCTCCAATGTCTAGGTTTAGGCCCTAGATGAACCTGTGGATCCGCACTTGCTCATCCTGCATGTAATCAACATACTAGAGTAGATCCAAAAATATACTCTCATACTTAGCCATTGTGAGAGATACCTGTCAGAGATCATGGAACTCATCTATCCGTTGTTGTATGAACCTCCGTGACAAATATCTACTCCTGAAACGCTCCTCAAATAGCTCGCAGATAACTGTCTTAGAATCAACACGGAGCTTCTGCTCCTTTGTCCACCACCAGACACCAACTCCATCCCTTAGTAGATGGATCGTAACATGAGCTTTCGTGTTGCTGGAACAAGGATAGAGCTTGAAGCATCCGCTCAAGCTCACCAACTAGGCCTCTGCCTGAAATCCACCTATGTCACCAGAATAATGTGATGGCTGAAGCTTCAGGATCTCCCTGATGTGATCTGCAGCTATGGTCTGATAGCTTCTAGGTCTCTCTGTATGCTCATCCCTAAGCCTAGGGCTCTGCAACCTCTCTCTATGTCCTAAAACTTGGTCACCCTGTCCCTTCTATGGTGACTCTACTCTGGCTGACTCTGCATGGGATTTCTCTCCTCCATGTTCCTCGTGGGGTTGAGGTGATACATGACCCTCAATGGAAGGGACTTTGTCATGTCTGACTGCATGTCCTCTTACTGATCCCCCACGTAAAGTGGCATTAACATCCTGAAGATTCTGTAAAATTTGGGGTAGGATGGTTGTTACAGCATGATCTGGTGGTGGTAAGTCTAGGTATATGTGAAAATACCCCTCATCCCATCTGCGCCTCCTGCACAGACCAAGGTGAGAGTTAGTCCATCTTTCTAAGTTTTATTCAGTTTCCATGTTTAGTAAAGTATGTAATTTCTAACTAAGTTGTTTTCTAGATTTACAAGTGTGCTAGGTTTAAGGTTCATGTCTCAATTTTCTAGTGTTCCCAATGGCCCAAGATTCTGAACCCCTGCTATGATACCAAGTGTGATGCCCGCTAAAAACAAACCACTTGAGACCTAAGAACAACCTAGGATTAGTTAGGAAAAATTATGGAATAATTTATTTTTGTTTAAAAGAGTCTACAACCAGGTTACAAGACAACTGTCACTAACAAGTTCCAGATCAATTATAATCCACAAGAGTATAATTTTATTTCGTTCACAATTATTAGAGGTCACAAGGTCCAAAAATTTAGCATTAGAAGGTTTAATTAGGGTTAGAGGGCAATTTCTCACCATACCCACTCTCTAACAGGCTTAAATATTCAACTTGGTTTTTCTCAAAATTAATGCATTTAAAAATTTCCTAAATCATTCCCATTGGATAGGAAATTTCTTCACCTTTCCAGTGATATAAATAATTCCTCCTAACTCCTCATATTGTCTAAGTTATGGGTCGACAGGCGTTGGGGTGAAAATTTTCCCCAAGGGCGGACCTGCGGGGCCAAGGAAGAAAATTTTCCCCAAGGGCGGGTATGTGGGGAGGCAGCGGACTTTTCAAAAAATTTCCCATGCAGGGTGAAAAACCAACTTTGTGCCTGCACCCCTGTGAATCCGTCAGGGACACGTGGCACCTTCTAAGCCAACGCGGGTAAAACGGAGCGGCAAGAACATTTTGGAAAAATTCTCGCGTTGTGCGAGAATTCGCTTTGGCGCCCATGCCCCCGCGAGTCCACAAGGGACACGTGGCATCTCCTAAGCCAACATGGGGAAACCAGGATGGTGAGGAGAAATACGATTTAGTGCCCCGAAGGAAAAAAATAAAAAATTCACCCACGCCTCTGTTGACGCCTCATGATGCCACGTGGCAGCTCCTGATTGGCTGCGGGTCAGCGGGGAAAATTTAGAAAATTTTCTCAAAATTTTTCCAAAGCTCAAAGGAAAAAAAGGGACCCGCTCCTTCGCCAATGCATCATTGTTCCACGTGGTAACCTCTGATTGGTTGCGGGCCAACGGAGAAAATTTGGAAAATGTTCTCAAAATTTTCCGTGAGCGCTATGTTTAAAAAGAGATCCGCCCCTCCATTGACACCTCATGGTGCCATGTGGAATCCTCTAATTGGTTGTGGGGTGGCAGGTAAAACTTAGAAAATGTTCCCAAAAAAAATTTCCAAAGTGCCAAGGGAAAAATTCGGGCCCGTGGGCCCACGAAGGAAAATTTTCCCAAAAAATGTTTTTTTGACGCCAAGTGAAGAAAAACTTCAGAAGGCCATAACTTTTGATAGAGAGCTCAGTTTTGGGAAATCGAGGACTTTCTAGAAATCTCTCGATGTCCTCTTTACTCAGGGATCATTAAGTTTTAATTTTGATAAATTTTATTGGGTCAATTTCATGAAAATGATCTGCAGGATTTTACAGTGCAAATTGGTAAACTTTAACCTATGAGAATTGTTCAATTTGATCTTCTTCCTCTCTCAACATGTAAAATAGACATGGATAATTTTTCTTAGGTGGGTTTTTAGAAATATTTCAAGATTCAATTTTCCTGATTGATTTCCAATTTGATCATTTACATTTTTTGGCAGCAAACGACTGTAACACAGTTTGATCCTGATTTTGCTAAGTTTTCTAAGAAATTACTTAAGTGTTTTAGCTTGGTTTGGGATATTTTTGACCTCAATAAGTCCAATTGATTACTTCATTTGCATCCTATCTATTTTCATGGTTATTTGAACATTTGATAAAGGAATTTTACAAAGTATACAATGAATTGAAAGAAGTGTATACATTTACAAAACATAAATTAACTGTCTCTTTTGCCATGAAATATAGCGTTAATTTATTCCATGCTGATCATAATAGTTTATATTTCTTTCAATAAAATATTAAAACAAGAATGTAGTTTCTATTCTTTCCAAAATTATATATTATAAACATGGCAAAATAATACATTTTCTCCTCATGTATTTCATTTTTCCACTTTCCAAACAGGAATTTTATAGTGCATGTTAAACACAGATTTCAAATGGAAATAATATCACATGAGAAAAAAAAACACTTCCATTAATTCAAATGAAACTCTTACAACCTCCTTTCCATTTGATTTCAAGATAAATATACAAAATACGCATCATTCTTTCACATTCTTTCCAAAAGAAGAGTACATAGTATAACTCTTTTACATTTCACATTTCAACTTTCATTTCAAATACAAGTATCTTTCCATTACAATGAATATATAGATCATCCACTTTAAAGTGGTAAAGGGCTACAATAAGATTTCATTACACAAGGGACTGTCAAACTGTCTTTTAACTCAGCTCCAAAACAACAACCGAAAAATTTCTCATTCTTCCAATTGATCACAACAAGAGTAGGGGAAAGGCAATGCTCTCCACCCAATCGAGACATCCAATGAAAAGGAGAATTCATCCTTCTTCATTGGCCCCCGAGCCCCAACCACAATGCAATTAAATATGTGATCCAACTCATCGAAACAACAGGCTTACACAAACAAACAAACACTACTTTCAAAATAAAACACAGTTCCAAAAACTGAATGTAGTTTACAACTACATTACAACATGACAAACAATACTAAGGCTTTATCAAACAAGCCAAAGGAGCAAGAAACTATGGGGGATGATTCTTATGCCTCCCAAAAGGGGAAATGGGTATCACCGCCTAAATTACAAACTGCCAAAATATAGTATATCACAGCCCTGACATTTCTTGTGCCTCCCCAAAGTACCCATTATTCCTCACATTTCCTTATGCCTCCCCAACCTCTAATGGCACTCCATAACGAGTAAAGAAATGCAAGCTATTTATTTGTAAGGTGGAACCTAAATCCCAACTCCCTCCACTCTTATACCTCCCTAAAACACAATTGTGCCTCCCACAAAATAACTCCATAGTCTTCTCCTACACCATTCCTAGGCCATCTACCCAACACCCCACAATGCCAAAACATTCATACATTAACACTTACATTCATAAAAGAAGAGCATTTCAAGAGTCAAGTTCCTACCTCTCTATGATGGACTTGTTCCAAGTTCCAAAACAGTAAGCTTTATCCCAATGAAAGTAATCCAAAATAGCCAAGCTCAAGCATGCAACAGTCTTCTCAAAACTTCTTCAAACAAGAGCTCCAAAATAACAAAATAATTCACGCAAGAAGCAAGTCTCCAAAGTGAAACAACCCCAAAACAAGGCAAGGAGTTCAAATTTTATAGAAGAGGGAAGAGAAGAGGATGAGGTGGATCCATGTAGGATGCCACATCACACATCCTCAACCCCAACCCCAAAGTCAACTTCATTTTCCAATGCACAATAAATAGGTGGGTGAATAAAATGACAGTTTACTTACACACTCAAATCCAACCCACACCCCAAAGGACTGAAATTAAATCATGTAAGAAAAGTGCAATTAAAACCAACAAATTGCCTTCTCGAAAAGCATTATAAAAGTCAAATTTCAACTCTCTAACCATAGGTATGGTTGGTAATTAAATTTAAGAGGTATGGGACAAGTTTAAATTTTCCCACAAGCCTCCAAAATCAGTGTCGAAGGACAATTCGAATTTCCAAGAAGGTGGAGTGTATCAAACTCAAAATTTAACTTACACATCTCTTACAACACTTTAATTCAAGGCCAACAACTCAATTAATTACTTTCTCATGATATATTTTAATTAATTAATATTAACAACATCCTTAGCCACAATATTAATACAACATTTAATTAATAAAGAAAGGGGCAAATGCATCACAAAATAAACACATGCAACATTAAACAAAAGGGTCAAATAAATAAATACACATAACCCATTGGTCACATTTAAAGGTGGTTCCCCCCATGGGTACCCCTAACAAAACAACTACACACAAACAAAACAAGTTGCCATGGTGACCTTGTTGAATTCATCTAGAATTCCAATGTGGTTGGTCTCCAATCCCCCGATGTTTGTTTTGATATTTTAACCTGCAAAACACAAATACCTCCTTCAACCTCATGGCCATATCAGAACATCCAAAATAATATAAATATAATTCTTGAAATCATCTAGATATATGAATCACAACAACATCAAAGCAATCTAGCAATATCATTTATAGTTTTTTCAGCAACTATATCATCATCCAATAATTTCCATTTCCAGGTCTACTCACAATATCCAACTATCACATGTCTGAACAACATCCATAGCATAACCATGTCAAAAAATACATCATCATCAATATCCAAAATGCCTCTAATAATCATCATGCATCATAACTTAATCAAGTCAACAATAATCCATGATCTATCATCATACTATAATAAGGTCCATAATCAAGTCCATAATATAATAAGTAGGATCATTATTAGTATCAAAAGGTGTCAAAGGGAAGTGGGCACTACACCATTCTAAGTCATATGCCATTGAAATATATTGTGACTAATTCTTTAGTCCATTCTAAGCCATTTTCATATCAGTCAAGATTAATAATATCATTGGGTATGTCTACCTCTAAATTTTGTGTGCTTTAATGAAAATGGTTAATTATATCAATCACTTGTGAGTAGTGTGATGTGAACATCGAAAGCCATGCGGTTGAAGAAAGATATGTGGAAAAGGGAAGGAAGTTGCATTGGATAAGAAAGTATATGATAATTTGTCAATTATATACTGGAAGAGAGAGTGGAATAGAAGTTAAAATTAGTATGGAGGACGGGGGTGTAATATGTTGTAACATTAGAGAGGAGTAACTATTTATGGTCATTATTTAAAAGAAATTCCTTGAAATGCGATGAAGTGAATGAGAAAAAAATGCAAAAAATGCAGTTGACTTGAAGAAATGTTTTATGCAAAGAATCAAATTTGATTGGGAAAAAGAGAAGAAATTTCCTGTGATATGGACATTAACCAAAACATCATTACAATGTTGATGTAAAGGAGGATGAAAAGTGCAAGACAAGGGAGAGTCTCTATAGTATTCCCTTCTAGATATATCGGTGTCCACTCGTATTGGGTAAAGGGGTACAAGAAACATGTGTTAAATTTGACGGCCACCTATGTTTGTCAAGTATTTTCCGGTGACGTTAATTTTTAATATTTCCCTTCAAAAATACAAAATAATGCTATTTAGAGTATTTATTCTATATTTATTTAATTATTTTAAAAATATGTTTTTTGAATTTACATATATATATATATATATATATATATATATATATTATAGTCAAATTTAAAATATGCAAGTTTTTTTTTTATTATTGGTAAATAGTTTTGAAGGGACTATACCCTGGAACAAGGAGGGCTCGCCAACCAGATATAACAATGAAGATACAACATTAAAAGATAAAAATCCAGATATAACAATGTTTTCACAAGTAACCAAGACTGGGTTACAATCAAGAAGCAAAAAAATGGCACAAACCGCATCAACACCACAAGAAAGCAGCATCGACACAACAAAAATAATGCAAAAAAACGTCTTCAATACCGAACTCCGCTAGCCCAATTCAGACTATTTATTGGATGCTCTTTCAATTCTAGATTGAATCATCTGCAACGAGGTAAAAAGCACCAAAGTGGTTGTGTGCGTTGAGTCCGAAGCGTCCAGTTGCGAGATGGCCATACTCCTCTCTTTCTCATTCCCCCAAATAGTTGTAGGGATCCCACTTAGTATAGCAATACTCCGAAATTTTTGTTCTAAGAAATCACTTATGGCCTTAATTATTGTCATGCTATGCTCATGTCTATCTTTAGCTCTCCCCAGTCTGGTATTAAGAGAGCTCAACTTCTTATAAATATCAGTAAATTATTCCTTACCATTGTCACTCTCTTCATCAAAAATTCTCTTCCCTTTCTGCTTACCTAGACGCTGAAGGTCCTTCTTCATCCGTTTCATCTCAATCTCCAGGGCTTCCAACCTAATAGGCACTTTAGAATCTTCCAGATGCAGGGTCTGTTCAATACCAACATTGCTGATATGGAGCAAGTTTTGAGCAACCTCCAAATCTTTGGAGATTCTAAGGATCTTGTAACATTTAAAATATGCAAGTTATATGTGATGGTTATTATAAATATTTACAAGTATTTTACGACTTAAATTTTAAAAAACTTCTAAATGACTGTCAGATTTAAGCCCTAATGGGGAACCACTCATCAATAGTCATGATGGTGTCATCTATCAATAGACATCAAAGTCAAGGATTACAATTGAATGGTGTTGAATCTATTAGATAAGAAAATGACATGAATGAAAAGTTAGAAAAAAGATGGTAATTAAATACCTACATATCCCACATCTATTCCATGGTTGAAATTGTTCTTGCCAAAATAGTATATTTGTTATTTTTGCTCCATATTATTTCCTTCATCTCATGCACATCATTTGTGTGATTGCAAGTTGTGTTTAAAGAGTCAAAATATAAAATGTTGGAAATCTAATAGGTTACTCATTCAAAACCCAGCCACCCAACCACAATGACTACACCATGGTTACCCCCTTTCAGTTGTAAGTTTGAGAAAATGCATGAATGAAAGAAATGTGAGAAAAACCATCTTTGATTAAAACTTACAATTCTTTTTCCCAGTTCACGGGAGAATGTGAAAACATGGTATCAGGTGGTCATGAACCTTATTCATGATGTAACCATATAGTTAGTGGATTTGATTAGAAAACAAATTTCCATGTCGTATGTTTATATAATTGGTGGTGTCATCTCGATCTATCGATAGTCTTGATGGTTTTATCCATCTACAAGCATTGTTGTCAAGGATCATGAATGGGTGGTATTCAGTTTATTAGATATGACAAAGACATAAATGGAAAGCTAGAAAAAGGTGGGAATTAAATACCTACATGTCCCAAACCTATGTTATGGTTGAAATAATTCTTACCAAGATATTTTTTATTATATATAGCTAACAAGTTAATGATTGGTGTTTTTCTTAACAGAATTTCCAATGATGACATCCATAATTTTTTATATCATCGATGATACAACAATGAGAGTCGTGATATACATTGAGAAAATTATACGGAATAGATTGTATTCAGTCCTTGATAACGAAGGCCAAAAATTATGTGTAAGCTTCATATTGAACAAAAAATACCTTGTATATATGAAAAGGAATTGGTATTTTTAAATAAATAATATGGTATGTGAAGTAATACATATTTGTAATACAAATAAATTAGTTTAATAAATAATTTCTTGGTGGTTGTGATTGTATAACTCTCTATCTGCTAAATACCAATATGTAAGTAGTTTCCATGCACTTTGTTTCATTGATTTTTTTTTTAGAATAGGTTCAACCATCAAAAGATAGTAACCATAAATCAGCTGCAATTAAGAATGGTGGGATTTGAACACCGAAGGGGATAGGTTAGAGAAGTGAAAATGAGGGATAAAAAAACTACACAGGGAAGAGGAAAAACAAATAAGGGGTTAGAGGGAGGATAAGTTCTAGAATTCCAAAAATGTTGGGGGGAACGTATGTGAAACATTGCTTTGTTATGACGAGGAACATACAAAGCACACACTGTTTTTGGAAATCATTTAAATTGGAGAATTTGAGGGTGGAACAAGTTATTTTTAACAATCTCATCCCTTGTGATATGTGGGTAGCTAGAAAAATTTCAATTTAAGGGAAATTATAATATTTATTCCTTAATACACTTTATAAATATGAATACGTGGAGTGGACTTATCATCCCAAGTCAAGGCATTGTATTTGTTGAATTTGATAACCAGAAACCCTAGGGTTGACCATGTGATTTTTTATCATCCTTATAGAAAATTATTGTATGTCATTCTCCATGATCTCCTAGGAAATAATAGGTACCATTTGTAATATTTTTCCTTTTGGATTTGTAGCCAAGAATTTATTCTGAACATTCTAGGTTCTTAACACTCGATAAATCTGAAGTATTCTTCTTATGTGTCTATAACAAGAGATGTTTTCACAGTGACTTCTCTTGCATTGAATTAACCATTTATATAAATTTTATCACCAAGGTTTTAACACATTACCTAATACTAATCTTATCACCATTACCCTTCTAGATTGTTCAATAACTATATGAAAACAATAATCATTCTTTGAGTTGAATTCATTGGTGTATTACATGGAAAGGTGGGTTAGTTGGTAACATTGCAAAGTTTGCATCATCATTGCTTTTACATAGGGAACTTGCATATGTTTGAATTCTAAGAACTACATGGGTTAGATATAGAAACTATATAATAAGGGTTCCTTCTATCATTGACTTCATGCAAATATTTTATTTAGCAATTAAGATAGAAACTACGGTTTCCCATTCAGTTGATTGGTTTGAAAATTATAATTTACTTTATTTATTATGGCAATTTATATTAATTTTCCAAGCCTCCATAGATTATTTTTTCTTATTTCATTGTTGAGGGATGATACACAAACTGTATTTTATGGGTGTCTTCTATTGTAAATTTCATGCACATTTTATTAGCTTTTTAATTTATGTTTAAAGGTAGAAACTATGGTTTTCTTCATTAATAGTCATAAATAAAGTTTCCATGAATAAAAACCAACACAAAACATTTTTTGCCCATTTATCCTACTCGAACTTGAATTTCCCCTATGCGTGTCAGACACAACAACTAAGAATCATGTATACACCTAATTTTTCATTTTTCATCTTTCATACATGTTACTGACAATTTTCTTGTGCAGATAAGGGTCACTAATTAATCTATTTCTTGAGGGGGTTCCTTGAGGGGCCTACCAAGAATGGGTTATGGTTTTTCACGTAACCAATATAGGTTAGAATCAGTACATGGGGAGAGTGTCTCTATTTATTCCCATCCTTAGTTTTCCTTGCATTAGTTATCCTTTTCCCCTAGGTGTCATTCATATCATATTTATGATTTCTTGTTTGTATCTCACCCATTTGTCACCTTACTCACTCCATTTCATGATCCACGACACTAGTTTTACTTTGCATGACACCTATTTTTCACCCCACATTGCATTTGAATATCCCTGGCTGACATAATTGCCCATGGATGCTTGTGTCAACATTAGATTTTTCCTTGGCCGAGACAGTCACCTATGGATGATTGTTTTAGATATATTTACCTTCATCTCATTTAAAACTTAGAAAACAGGAAAACAAAAAACATCTGTACTTCCATTTTCTCTGCTCTTTTGGGCCATATTTGTGTCTTCTCACCTAACTCTTGGTTTATCTTGCATCTTTCTCAGATTGTATTGGACACTCTTCTTATTGGATGACTAATTACACTATTGGGTCATCATATAATGAGTGTAGTATAGGAATAGTATTCCCCTAATCCACCTAATAGTGATTCTCTCTCTGTATGTTGCTTCTATAGGGAGATAGATGCATCATTGACCACCCTAAAGGTACATGTGAGTGTCTTATCCCTTCTTTTTAATTTTGGATAGATTAGTTCATATCCTTCTGCATTGTGTTATGTTAGTTTAGTGCTAGATGTTTTTCTATACTAGTTAGCATAGTTCTCTTATACATAAAATAATCCTTAGTATCTCTTTATTTCAGTCATATTATGCATTCTTTTCTTATCTATCATTGATCCATACCTTCCCACAACCAACTACCAATATCCTAATATGGTTCATTCCTCTATCTTGACCATGGTCCTATGAAATCCTAGGTTGAACTAGTGTAGGGATTACAACCCTCTAGATATGTGACCTTAGCACTCATTTTAGCCCCTTTAATTCTATCCCATCAAGCCTTAGTTCATGTTTGTTTCCCACTCATTGAAAGGTAGAGTGGATATTTACCCATGCGTGTGGGGGTTTTTATTGTGGTTTTTAAGGTTATGGAAGATCGTGATACTATTTTTCCTAAGCTTTGGGAAATTCATAATCATATTCTTCTTATAAAACCATGGTACCCTTCTTTCAACCCTACTACTGAAACTTTTAATGTCAATACTATTTAGGTGCACTTGCCTCATCCGCCACTACAATTTCGGGGGAGAAAAGTATTATTTCCATTGGAAATGATATGGGGAAATGCCTTGCCATAGATTCCAAAACTAAATTGTATACTCACATGAACTATGCTCGCATCCTGGTTGATATTGATATTACTACTGATCTACCATCCTATATGGAATTTAGGGTTCTAAACAAAATTTGGACTCAATAGTTAGACTATGAAGGCATTCCTTTCAGATATAGGAAATTATTTGTTGTGGGACACTTAGCCTCAGACTGTACCAGTGTGAAAAAGAGAAAGAGTGATAAGGTATCTTGGTGGAAATATTCCCAATCTATCATGCTAGTTGTGGGAAATGTTCTCGATGATTCTTTGGAGGATTCAATGTCAGAATAAGGTGATTTACACCATATAGATGAAATACTTGTTTCTCCTCCTATGTTGGGGGATGAGGGTTCGGATTCCCTACAACATTCTGGTGGTCGGCCAAATTCTGTGGGGTTGACATCTAGCAATAATGATACTCTTGAAATAGTGTTACCAATCCACAATGATGAAAATGAGGATCCTAATAGGGAAATGGATTGGATGGTTGTGAAAGGAAAAAAGAAAAGCAGAATTGTTATAGGACCACTTAAAATGAACTTAAGATCTCATGGTATGGGGTCTAATGGGTAATCTTTATTTTCTTGCTATAGTTGTGGTTTGACCGCTAGTAGAGGCCTCTTCTTTTGAGTGTCATTGCAATATCTTTTCTCCCTTTGTATTCGGGGGTTTTTAGTCCCCTTAAAATGAAACAATTTTTACCCTATCCAAAAATATTGATAATCATATCTTGATCCTAATATTTCTTGAGCCTCTTACACATCCTCTTCAATAAAAATTTAGGTCCTTCTCTCCTAGAAATTTGGAGGAAGCCCTCAAACAATCTATAATAGATCACCATATTATGCATGAATTACGAAATACTTCGAATTCATATCCTAAAGTCAAGAAAGCAGAATATGTAATCAACCCTTTGAATCCACTAAGAGAAAAGGAAATGAGATAATTTCAAGAATCTCCTTTTTATTCCTTGCATAGCACTTTGTCACGTGCCAAACTTATCCAAATGCTTCCCACACCAATAATATTTCCCCCCTCAAAACAATCCTCACATAACTTTAGGGGTGATATTTTGTTGGTGGCATGCTGCTATAAGAAACACTCACATTTATTGTAAGGATCTTAGGAAGGAGCCCGTGATTTCTTCCTTGGCTCTTCTTTCGATTATTTGGTAATTATACAAGAGCATTATGAGAAATATCAATCTCTAGTAATATCTCGTGTCAATCATCATAACAAACATCATAAAATCCCCATGAATAATATAATGGTGATTCGCAAACTATAATAGACCACTACTACTAAATAGTTTAATAATAAATTCTGATTAATATCTTAAAATCCAGATTTAAATAATTTGGGAAAACACATTTGAGACTGAATGTAAATGTTTAAGAAATGAACTGAACTTAAAATGATTGTTAACTCATCCAAATCCCCTTTTTGTTTAAACCATTAAATTGAAAATATATTTTCTTTCCCGTGATATAATAATGGCAATTATAAATCTCATGATAGGATTAAAATATGCAATGAAATTGAATAACATTGTGTAAAATCAGGAAAACTAGAGACACTGGAATTTTTTACGGAGTTCACTAATTGGCTACGTCTCCATAATTGCATTCACATAATCTGATCCATTAAATAAAGTGATTTCTAAGTGCAAATAAAAATTTACAATTCAATAATGAATAAAAAATGTACAAAAAATTTCCCACATACCTCTAGAAGATACGAATTATACTTAGCAATATCATCCTAATTTTGGGAAGCAAGTGCATCATCAGTATCCCTGTATCCTATGTCAAATATAAATTTCATATGCTTACAAATAAATCATATATACACTAAAACATGAAATCAAATAATCATACAAAGTCTGTATGAAATATGGATGAATCTATACTTCACTGAGTCCTAAAAATGTCGTTATGATGGCCGAAATAAAGATTATTTATAAGTTGCTCCTTACAAAATATTACACAATAAAAAATGTGACCTCTATAAAATTAAAATGACCCACATATATACTTGTTTGAATTGTGGGTGCAACAAACAAGGCACTAATTTTAGTACCTGACAGATGCAGGTTCAATCCTCTAAAATTTGCTTACAATTATTCCCTTCCCATGTGATATCCCACATACATATTGGAAGGGGTGTCCTTATGGTTTTTATTTGGGCATCCTTCACATATAATGCGGTCCATGTTGACCATATATTACTGGCGATTATCTCATCCAACATATCTTCCTTAGACACACTCCATGTGGCCTTTTCTTAAGACATGCATTGGTGGTCGGGTTTATTCTAGCGTACGCTTGTTTTGACATATTGAATTTGGTAAATCTGACATGTGTCACATTGTAACAACCAAAAGGCTTAAAATATCATAATATATTCATGATATAACTATGGCTTTGGTCATGTTTACGTTGTTTTTCAAAGTATAGAAACATCCCTACCAAGTAGTTTGGACTTCTGGCGAGTTGGAGAGTTGGAGCTTGACTGTTCGGGATGGCAAGTGGAAAGGTGGGTTAGCAATCCAATGAGTTGGATATAAGTGTTTTTCATAAGATCGTTTAGAATGTTGGGGATTTTTTCAAAAGGAATTAGCATAAAATGTGGAAAATCTCGCCAATGATCAGCTCAGTCATGTGGGTCAAATAGAGAGTTAGGTTGCATGCCACGTCATGGCATTAGGACCCACCACATGCACCTCTCCTTGATCATAAAATTGATGAGTTTCTCAACTGCCACATGTCAACATGACATGGAATAAAAATAATATGTGATAAACTATAGTGTAATTGAGTAAAATAAATTCACATTAATTACCACATGATGGAATGATCCATATCTAACACAAAAGTGGACCCCACTAGTTATGGTTTATGTAGTTAGACTTTTAGAGATCGACCGTCGAATAATGGAGAAGTAAAAAAACACATCTTGTCCAATTTTTTCCTTGGAAAACCTTGAATCAAAAAAATATGTTCTGGAAATGAACCATGGTCCTGCTTGACCTGTGGCTTCTTGTTGACCAACTTTGACCCAAACATTGACCAATGAAAACATGAGCATGTGGTGTCCAATTCACACATTCCAATAGGAGTTGGAAATATTATGGAATGCTCTTTCATACTATACTAATTTAGGGAAATTTTGGGAACTTCGGATTCCTAAAATGGCCTCTAGATCACACCTCTCCAATAACACCCTTTTAGTCTCCAAAAGGAAAGTAACCCATTCAATTGCTAGAAGGCTCTCTGCGTCACACCAAAGAAAAAAAAATAGAATACAAAATAGTGGTTGAGGTTTTCAAATATTGAAATTCCAAAAATATCATAGAAAATGGATTAGTGTAAATAGGAAGAAACCACCTTCCAAAGAGGAAATGTCAAAGTAAACCTGTGTGAATTGGCCAATACTGCAACTGTAAAAGTATATCAATATGATATATACCACTAAATGATAAAAATAGGAAGTGTCCAATGAACCTTGTGAAACTTTCAATGATGAAAAAATATCACTACAAAATATAATGGAAATCATTCAAAAATTAAACAGTTGCAAAAATTCTTATAATAGGTGAGAGTTAGCTGAATCCCTGAAACTTCATGTGAGGACCAAACTATCTATGTAATGTAAAATTGTGGATAGAATAAAAACTGCCTACACAATTATCACATTCTAAAATGGTAAAAATTCTAATACTACAAAATATCACATGGTGCAACTTACAAACAAATTTTTTTGTATAAGAAAATATACTCTAATTGCAACCATATGTAATAGTTAAAAATAAATTCCCATAAATAAGGGACTTAAAATCATCTGCAATTATTACGTATGGGTATAGAAATTTGAAATTTGTATTATACTTAAAAACATTGCACAATAGGGTCTTATAAGCATAAATACATTTGTGCAGTAAATATTTACAAAATATACTATAAAAATGTGAATCCAAAATTAGAAAATCTAAATATGCCCACTGAACATGTGTACTCTGTTATCAAAATCAAAATAGAATCTATCAACCATAAATGTAAGAAGATATTATAAATATGATAAACATGTCACTCACTTCTTCCCAACAGGTGACTCCAAAACAATAATATTCAAATTTGAAAATAAATATGGGAAATTTTCCTTTCAACATACAATGAAATTCCACAAAATTTCTTTGAAAAATTGCAAGCTATTTATCAATCACAACTATGGAAACATGAGACTAAGGAACTATTTTCCAACACACTTTATCAAATTATCCTTTTTGGGTGGTTTTACTTCCTAAATAAGTGCCCAATCATCTTCATGGGTTAGATTAAAAATGATTGGTTTTAAAAACTTTTCTTTTCTAACAACTTTCCATTGTTGTTTTGGACGAAGTTGTTAGCACTTATCAGCCTCATGACCTTTCCTATTACAATGGCTACAATATCATTTGTCCAATTTTTAAGGAAGCTTAACCAAACTGCCATTCTCATAATTCATTCTAGAAGAGTGGTATTTCAAAATATTTCCCAACAATGATTTCCTTTTCTAACACTTAGCTACATAGTGGTTAGACAATCTAAAAAAATTGCATGGATAAATGTACCACAATTTTTTTGTAACTAATCTATAATAAAAAGGAATGTGGGATCAATTAGGTTGTTTATAATAAACATTTTTTATAATTTTTCCCATTACCATTTTTACCTTTCATGGGTTGTGGTGGAGGTTTTCCCCTTGTAGTCTCAACTGTCCTAGAGCATTCACCTATTTCATTCTTCCCACCAAAACTAAATCCCAAACCTACATGGCAAGGCCTATCCTCTACCGGAATGGGGTTGGAAATACATTCGCCTTCTTTTCTAGGTATTTTTCCATTAAAAATATTTTAAAAATTAATTTTGAACCAATCCCTCTAGTGTTTTGTTCCAACTGACAAAAAACATTTTCAACTGATTTAGAATGACAAGATTTAATAACTAGCGATATGCTTACAATGCTTATCTCAGAGTCACTGTGTGCACTCGTGGGAGAGGAGGGTCATGTTTCTAGAATGGACATGTTTCCCTCTTTGTGTCACCACTATTTTGTAACATTTCCAAGATCTCATCCTTTCCTTTCAATTTGGTTTTTAGTTTGTCATGTTCCTCTTCCAAGGAATAGTACATCTATCTCAGTTGAAAATTGTCTTCCTAGATCTGGTGGTTTTATGCCTCAATCTCTTTGAGATTCTCCTATTTTGACAACTCACCCATACTGCAACTGCACCCTTCTAATCACAACTGAACCAACTACAAAATATTGAGCAATAAATTGTCAATCAACCAGCTCTCATACAAAAAATTGATCCGTAAACTGTAGTATACCCCCACTACTAAATAATTAAAAAATGGATTTTGATTAATATCTAAAATTACTAATTTAAATAATTTGGGAAACCTGATTAAATACTGAATATAAATGTTTATGAAATGAATTGAATTTAAAACAATTGTCAACTCATTTAAATCCCTTATTCGTTAAAACCATTCAATATTAAATATACATGATTTACTATAAATTAATAATGGAAATTATAAATCTCACAATCTAATGAAACTCTATAATGAAACTGAACAACCTTGCATCAAAATGAGTAAAAATAGAGACACCTAATTGTTTACAGATTTCACCAATTGGCTATGTCTCTAGGATCACCTTCAAGCAATCTGATCCATTAAATAAAGTAATTTTTAAGTACAAATAAAATATTACAATTCAATAATCATTAAAAATACCTATAAAATATGCCCACATACCTCTAGAAGACTCTGATTATACTCAACAATGGCATCCCAACTTCTCAAAGAAAGTGCACGATCAATTTCCCTGCATTCTATATCAAAAAGTCACTTAAAATTCTTACAAAAATATCAAATAAACACCAAAATGGGAAATCAAAGATGTCATATAGACTGTATCTAAGTTCTGAAAACATCATCATGATGGCCTAAATTACATGTTGTTTTCCAATGGCTCTTTACAAAATATTACACACTAAAAAATTGTGACCTTTATAAAATTAAAATGACCCACATATATACTTGTTTGAAGTGTGTGTGCAACATTCAAGTCACTAATTTTAGTACTCGACGGTCATTGGTTCCATCCACTTAATTCCTCTTGCACTCATTCCTTTGGGATATGATATCCCACATACATAGCAGAAGGGGTGTTGTTATGGTTATTAGTTTGGCGCCCTTCCCATGAAAAGCGGTCCATATTGACAATATATGGATAGTCATTATCTCATGCGGCCTTATCTTGAGACATGCATTGGTTGTTGGGTTTAAAATAACGCATGCTTATTTCCGAATATGGGTTTGGGTAATCCCACCTGAGTCACAATATAACAATTTAAAGGATTTAAATAGCCTAATGCCTCCATGCTAATTATGGCTTCGGTCACGCTTACATCTTTTTTAATCTTGAAAATTTTAAGGAACCCATGTGAAAAAAAACTTATAGAAAGGGTGGAAAATCTTTCTAATGCAAGATACTTTGGGATGAAAAATATTACAAAAAATTCTATCTTGACTATTGTGAAAATGGAAAAAATTATTAAAAAATGTTGCAAATGTAAAGGTGAATCTTACCTAATTTTTCTAATTAAAAAACAAATCAGCTAATTTCAATTATCATCTTAAGGTTAGATATCATTTTTCTAATATATTTTGTGTATGAAGTGCATTATATGTATTCCTTAATTAACAAAATTATCGAGTTATTAAATTAAGACCCATTTTCTCCAATTCTTCGTAGGATTAATCCTTAACTGTTAATCCATTGGCCACATGTCATCATTCTATGTAATTAAGGAAAACCCATGTTATCTCAATCCTTCCTCACAAGTCCCACCAAAGTTATATCACATCCATCAATCTCGTGGAATGTGTCAACAACCTATGCTATTTTGGCTATGCAGTCTCCTGCCTTAGTATTTTTTTACTTTGAAACTTTTCAACACTTTTCCAAAACGTGTCCCACTAATCATTTCCTCTAATAGACTAAATGATATTTTTCTATATATAATCATATTATTTTCACTCCTTAAGAAATGTGGGATGATTACCAAAGGAACAATTACAAAGGCCTCCATTGTCAAGCCTTCAAATGACTGTTAGTTGAACCAATTCAAAACAAGATGCAAACAATACATTTTTTTTCTTGAATGGTCCTAGTAATTACTTAATTAAATCATATAACATAGAATATAATTCATATTCTAATTTTAAGTTTAGATAATCGTTTATTTTAATAGAAGGTTACTTGAATTGGTGCCTTTAATATATTTGATCATATCAACACACACATACATATGCATACATACATACATACATACATATGTAAGTACGTACATACATACATACATACATACATAAATACATACATACATGTATGCATGCATACACACATACATATATATGTGACAAAATTAATCAAATTTCATAATTTCACTCTAAGATGTTTACGATTGTGATCCAAGGGAAAATAGAACTCATGACGATTCAACCATGTTTTAAAATTTTGGTCTATCGATTTAAAGGTGATCCATTACAAAAAACATATTGACATTAGAATTCATTTGGCTATGTGAGTCGGAAAAAATAACATTTTAATTTATTTTTTACAAATATTTGGATTGCATATGGTGCCCAAATAGCCAAATGGGACTTTCAAAATCTCTAAAAATAGCAAAATTGTAAATACTAGCCACTAATTTTTTTCCTGTTTTCAATGTATAGAAACATCCTCATTGAGTTGTGTGTACTATTTGGGAGTTGGAGAGTTGGAGCTCGACCACCTAAGTTGGTTAGTAGATAGGTGGGTCAGGAGTGCAGTGATCTGGATAGAACTATCCGCTAAGAGCTCGTGTATAATGTTCGAGAGTTGGTTGGAACCAACTCGACATAAAAAGTGGAGAAGCTTGCCAACTTAGATCAACTCATCCATGTGGGTGAAGTATGGAGTTTAGTGGCAGGCTAGGTGTTGTCCTAAAGGACCCATCACATCAACCTCTCCATAATCATCAAATTGATGAGCTTCTCACCTACTACATGTCACCACAAGAGGGAACATAAATAATATTTCGTAAACTATAGTGTAATTGAAAAAATTAAAGTCACACTAATTACCATGCGGTGGTAGGGGCTCCATGCAATACAAAAGTGGACTCCATGAGAAATGGTTTTAGTAGTTGTCCTTTTACAAATCGACCGTTGAAGATTGGAAGAGTAAAAAACGATGTCAAATTGATTTTTTTCCTTAGCCAACCTTTAATCATGCAAATAGGTGTTGAAAATGAGCTAGGGTCCTGTTTGAATTGCAGTTTACTGGTTACCAACTTTTACCCAAACTTTGAATAATGAAAAATTCAACATACAATGTCCAATTCACGCATTCCAATAGGTGTTGGAAATCTCTTGGAATACACTTCCATAATTTACTAGTTTATGGAGATCCTAGGAACTTATGATGCCCAAAATGGCATCTATATCAAGTGGGCACCATAGAACCTTCATATGATCAACGCTTTATAGACTCTCAATACATCAATGTAGATAAAGTGAACAATAGAAATTAACCTTCCCACAAAGTCCCAGTTATCAAACTTAAGGAATCCTCTGATAATCCACCATTGCTTGATACTTCCCAATACTTACCGATGTGAACAATCTATTATAGTTACTGATTATTAACCTCCTATCTTGTAAGATTATTTGATCAACAAATATTGGAAAATAACACAACTGTAACTTCACAAATACAAACACATAACAAATACCCAACAAGGTGAACACAATATTTTCAGACAATTGTCCCTGGAAAAACCCCGTAGGGAAAATCAGTACTACAGATGAGAAATATATTAAACTTCAGCAAATCAAGAGATACAAATACTGCTTGCTTCTTACTGGCAGAGCTCTGACAATCTCCTAATCCTCCTGTTGATATTCCTCCACTGCTATCTCCAACGCTATCACTGCGCCCTTACTAACACTGCAAGACTACTTGCTAACACTGCAAGTTTCTCTCAAAACTTCCTTGTTACAAATGACCCTAATGACCCCCTTATATACTACTCTCATTGAAAATCAATGGCTGAGATTAATACAAATGAACGGCTAAGATTAAGACAACTCAATAACCATAACAACCTTGGTTATGAGGTGTCACCTAAAAGGAGTCAATATTAGATAAAAATTGTTCTTATCCTAACAATATTTGATTGACAAAAACAACTATTTCTCTAAATTCTAGGCTATCCAAACTACCCATAACAGATGGATGAGGACAAACAACTGTCCAAGCTACTAACTACTAAGATTAACACTCCCTCTTAGCGAGGAAGTTGTTCTACATGACACCCAACATCTCTCCGAATAAGATAAATTTTTCCTTCCCCAATGCCTTTGTCAGAATGTCTACTACCTGCTGATCTGTAGGTACAAACTGTAGCTTAAAAACCCCACGCTGTACACAATCTCTGATGAAGTGATACTTGATGTCTATATGTTTTGACCTATCATGAAACACCAGATTCTCAGTCAACTTGATGCAACTCTGATTGTCGCAATGTATCACCGTAGTCTCAACCTTCTGACCAAACAAAGCTACTAGTAACTTCCGAAGCCATATAGCTTCACATGTTTTCATGCTAGCTGCTATGTACTCTGACTTTGCTGAACTCAGAGCCATAGAATTCTGCTTCTTGCTAAACCAAGATACAACTCCTGATCCCAGACTGAAACAACACCCTGAAGTGCTCCTCTTGTTTGTTGTACTACCTTCCCAATCTGCGTCAGTATAGCCCATCAACCTGATTCCTTCACCTCGAGCATATCTAATTCCATACTCGATTGTACCTCGCAAATAACGCAACACATGCTTTTCCGTAGTCCAATGCACTCTCTTTGGCTCAACCATGAACTGAATAAGAGAGTTAACTGCAAAATCTATATCTGGCCTGG
The DNA here is from genome assembly GCA_019776745.2 of Taxus chinensis. Classification (NCBI taxonomy): domain Eukaryota; kingdom Viridiplantae; phylum Streptophyta; class Pinopsida; order Cupressales; family Taxaceae; genus Taxus; species Taxus chinensis. Next base: position 868,190,221 of record CM034151.1, on the reverse strand, counting down.
TATTGACCAAATACATGAGAGAACCAATCAACTACCTGTATAAGGTGGGATCTACATCCTTCTCCCTGGATGTGTCTACCTTCCTCCAATTCATGATCATGGGTGTAGACATGGCTTTGCAATCTTCCATCCTGAACCTTTTCAAGATTTCCATGCAATATTTCCCTTGCCCAAGGAAAATCTCTCCATCTTTCTGCCATACCTCCATGCCTAGAAAGTAGTGCATAAGTCCCAAATCCTTCATCTCGAACTCCGCTGCAAGATTCCTCTTGCATTCTTCTATGAGCCCCAGTGAACCTGTAAGAAACAAGTCATCTACATATAGGACAAGAATGAGAATCTCACCTCCAACTACCAAGTAGTAGAGATTAGCATCTGCCTCACTCTTCACAAAGCCAGTTTCCTGCAAGTAACTATCAATGCACTCATACCATGCTCTGGGAGCCTGCTTGAGTCCGTACAATGCTCTCTTCAATCTACACACATGGGTCTCTTTGCTGTGTTCTACAAAGCCTTCTGGTTGTTTTATGTATACCTCCTCTTTCAACTCACCATTAAGAAACATTGTCTTGACATCCATTGATGGATCTACCATCCCATCTGTGCTGAAATTGAGATTACAGCTCGTATAGAAGTATACCTGGCAACTGGAGCAAATTTCTCCTCGTAGTCTATTCCCTCTTTCTGAGAGAACCCCTTTTCCACGAACCTTGCCTTATATTTCTCGATGCTACCATCTACACCATGCTTGATCTTATAGATCCAGCATGATCCAACCACTGCCCTATCTTTTGGTCTAGGCACTACCTCCCACACATCATTCTGCATAATTGAAGTATACTCCTCAACCATTGCTTCTTGCCACACTTGATGTTGTGCAACCTCTTGATAGCTAGAAGGTTCACTATCTACCAACACACTAACTAATGCAACATAGTCATCATACCTGGCTGGTGGTTTCCGTTGTCTATCACTCCTCCTAGGAGTACCCACTAACTCCTGAGTATTCTTCTGTGCCTGTTGAACCTCACGGTTCTTACTGCCAACTGTAGAGGATGAAATATCAACCTCCATGTCTTCTTGATGCATCTCTTCTTGCACCTGTTGCTCCATACTTTGAAAACTATCTCCTCCTGAGTCTATGCTTGTACTAGTAACTGTACTCGAGCTTTGCTACCCTTGACTCGATTGAGTGATTCTTGGAGCTTCTATTGGCTGCTTACTCTGATCATCTACTGGAAAATCTCTAGACCTTCTAAATGCCTTTTCCTCCATGAACTTGACATCACATCGAACAATAATCCTCCTGGTCCCCGGAATGAATATTCGATATGCCTTAGAGGTTTCACTGTACCCCACAAAGTACCCTCTCTCTGCAGTCTGATCTAACTTGGTACGTGTATCCTTAGGAATGTGACAATATGCCAAACTCCCAAAGATCCTAAAGTGACTGACATCTAGCTTCTTCCCAGTGAATGCTTCCTCTGGTGTCATCTTCCCTAGTACCTTATGTGGAACTCTATTCTGTATGTATACTGTTGTATTGCATGCTCTGCCCACAAATAATGGGGTAAATCCTAGTCATGCAACATAGCCCTTGATGCCTCTATTATAGACCGATTCTTCCTCTCAGCAACTCCATTCTGTTGCGGATTGTAAGGAATAGTCCACTCTCTCTTGATTCCTTCTCTGGTATAGAACTCCTGGAACTCATTGCTTTTGTACTCGCCTCCATTGTCTGACCGAAGAACTTTTATCTTCCTTCCTGTCAAATTCTCCACAAGAGCTTTTAACTCTTGGAAGCGACTGAAAACCTCATCCTTGGTCTTCAAGAAGTATATCCATGTCTTCCTGGAGAAATCATCAATAAAAGTAACAAAGTACTCATACCCTTTGAGAGACTTCGTCGACATTGGTCCACATACATCTGAATGTACTAGATCAAGAATGCCCTTGGATCTAGTGTCACTCCTTGGAAAAGATGCTTTAGCAAACTTCCCCAACACGTATCCCTTACATACATCATCGTGCTCTGTGCTCACCTCAGGAACACCTGTCACTGTCTCATGAAGTAATTTAAGGGTTCCATGATGGATGTGGCCCATCTTTCTATGCCAAAGCTCTCCCTGATCTCTAAGATTACTGTTCCTCATGAGTGCCTTAGGAATGTCAAACTGCAGCCTATAAAGCCGACCGCTCCTAACTCCAATAGCTATGGGTGATTTCCAATCCTTGTGCTTGATCAACACATGCGCCCCTCTAAAGAGTACATTGTACCCTTTGTCCTGAAGGACAGATACAGAAATCAAATTCATCCCTAAGCCTGGAACATGCAACACATCATGAAGGGGAATCATCTTACCACTCTCCCTCTAAAACTGAACAGTCCCTTTCCCAACTGAGTTGAGTTCGGACATGTTCCCCATAGAGATCTGGATTCTGGTGCTCTCTTCCTTGTAACTGGAGAAGTATTCTCTAACTCCTGTCATATGATATGACGCCCCACTATCTATGTACCAAACACTCTGTGAGGTTGAGCTAACCATACATGCTATGAGTGCAAACTCATCTTCCATTCTACTAGAGAGCTCATCTGCACTTGTTGAAGCCGCAACTTGCTTCTTGCCTTTCTTTTCATTCTTCTTCCTTTCTAGGCAATCGCTGACATAATGGCCAAACTCTTTACAGCCATAGCACTTGATCTTCGAAGAATCTTTCTTCTTCTTTTCACCTTGTGAATTTGATCCTTTACTAGACCCCTTCTTTGCTTTCCCTTTACCCGCTAGGGCAACATTTTCCTGTTCCACCTCAGTTTTCTGACTCTTATTGTTGGCTCCATTGGCAAGACTTAGTCTAAGCTCCTCTTGAGTGAAATCACTCCATAGTCGATCCCAACTCGGTAAGGTGTCTTGTCCATTGATGACCTGAACAAAGACATCCCACTGCTTAGTAAACCCATTTAGGGCTATTCTCACTAGCTCTTCATCACTTGGCTTGTCTCCAACAACCATCAATTCATCCTTGACAAGTCTAAGTTTGGTGAGGTAACTTGTGACGTCTTCTCCCTTATTCATTCGGGTATTCCTCAACTTTTCTCTGAGAATCAGTTTCCGGTTAGTGGTAGCATTCTGGTACAGATTCATAATGGCATCCCACATCGTCTTCATTGTATCTAACTCTGCAATATGCAGAACAATATGATCCTTGACACCATCAAGAATCAGCCTCCTCGCCTTGGCATCTTCCTTCTTATATGCTAAGAGTTGTGTTGCATCTGTAGGTACAGGTACAACAGTGGTCACAAATTCCTTGATACCATTCTCTTCCAGCAATAGAGAAATTTTGGCTTTCCAGACACCAAAATTCAAGGCTCCATCCAATCTGTCCTGATCTCTTAAACCTGCTGAGGCCATCTTAAAGGAAAATAATAATAATAATTTTGAAGAGGTTAAACTGGGTTTTATAAACCCTCACTTTCTTTCACCTAGGGTAAATCTCTTCTACCCAAACTTAGCTCTGATACCATGTGAAAAATCTATTACAGTTACTGATTATTAACCTCCTATCTTGTAAGATTATTTGATCAACAAATATTGGAAAATAACACAACTGTAACTTCACAAATACAAACACATAAGAAATACCCAACAAGGTGAACACAATATTTTCAGACAATTGTCCCTGGAAAAACCCCGTAGGGAAAACCAGTACTACAGATGAGAAATATATTAAACTTCAGAAAATAAAGAGATACAAATACTGCTTGCTTCTTACTGGCAGAGCTCCAACAATCTCCTAATCCTCCTACTGATATTCCTCCACTGCTATCTCCAACGCTATCATTGCACCCTTGCTAACACTGCAAGACTACTTGCTAACATTGCAAGTTTCTCTCGAAAATTCCTTGTTACAAATGACCCCAATGACCCCCTTATATACTACTCTCGTTGAAAATCAATGGCCGAGAATAATACAAATGAACGGCTGAGATTAAGACAACTCAATAACCATAACAACCTTGGTTATGAGGTGTCACCTAAAAGGAGTCAATATTAGATAAAAATTGTTCTTATCCTAACAATATTTGTTTGACAAAAACAACTATTTCTCTAAATTCTAGGCTGTCCAAACTACCCATAACAAATGGATGAGGACAAACAGCTGTCCAAGCTACTAACTACTAAGATTAACAACCGACGATGGAACCCGTTCCCACTATTGAATTTCCACCCATGGTGTTGAAATAAGTACTAAGCAAAGATACTATCCCACCTTACTCTGATAATTTATCTTTATTCAAATCATCACCATGTATGGATATGTCTTTAGTTGTGCCACCACCACGTATCGCTATGAAAGTTGCTCTAAGCCTACTTGGAATTTCCTAGATGAGCTAAATTTCCTCACATGTGAAATAACCTTTATGGAACTCATGTGTAATTGGGTTCACATCAAAGGTTTCTTCTCCAACAGCTGCAAATATTTGAAGATCCTTCTTATGTGGCTATGAAAGCTCCTATGGTGAATTTAAACCAAGAAATTAACAACATAAAGATTACGGGATCACTAACAAAGTCTTATTTCATGTCGGTTACCCGCCCTTGCTCATTAGTGCTATTATTCAATATGCACAAGTGCATAAGGTCCTCATGGATTAGGGATCAGAATCAACTTAGCGTCTTTCTCCCTAATCAAGAATCTCATATATTTTGTTGATGATCTCAAGCCTACTTATCTAAATTTTCATGGATTTGAAAAAACCAAACAAAAATGCATAGGATGTATCTAGTTTCCCATCACATTCAGACCCAAAATGGTTTGTACCAGGCTTATGGTTCTAGATCATCTTCTTTCCTACAACATCACATGTGTGCACTCACATCAACTGAATACCAACGTATTAAGTTCATCGATAACAACCAACTATAATGCCCACTTCCCTACGACACTTAGTTGATTATCATTTTGAGTTATGCAGACTTTGGATATGGACATGACTTATACTTATGTTGATTAGCATGATGTTTTGTGACTAGATGCATTTGGATTATGGTTGGATTTTGTCTTCAGTATGATCTACACTGACTCATGGATAGACTATTAGATACTGATGTTATTTTTATATGGATATATTGCATGTGTTCTAACATTGGATTTCTTCGCCATGATGAGTAAAATGTAGTTGTTGAATTTACATTACTATAATTCTGGATAATGATGAAATGCATAATTAAGTTGTGATTTAGACATAGAAATAATGATTGATTGAATTACGTATAGATGTTAATAAATTTCATGCATATGGTTATTTTGGATATTTTGACATGGCCGCAAGGCCGAAGGAGGTATTTGGTGTTTTGCAAGAAACACAGCATGATCACAACCATGAGGGGGATTGGGGACCAAACACAATAGAATGTTGGGTGGTTACAACATTGGTCGTCAAGGCAACTGGTAAATTGTATTGTGTTACCTTTGTTCTTTTATGTGTTAAGAAAAATTTCCATGAGGGGGAAATTTTCCTATGTGACCAAGGGGGGTAAGAATTTTAATTACTTGTTTTAACTTGCTTTAGCATGTGATTTTATTTGTGATATCTTTTTTAAAATTTCTTGTGCTAAGTATGTTTAGGATTAATGTAATATCTTGTTTTAATTTTTAAGTTTTGGAGGGAAGTCAAGTGGGTGTAATAAATTTTGATTGTTGGCTCCTTGAGCCTTGTGTTTCCTCATGTATTGAATGTTTGGTTTTGAGTGTTGACCACTCCAAATCCTTTGAATCTCGAATTTGAGATTGAGGGCAATTTTGGGGGACTTGTGGGACAAGTTAAACTTGTCCCACACTTCCAAAAACCCCTTACCAACCATATCTATGGGTTGGGAATCCAAAAGGGGGATTATTTATTGTTTTGGGAAGGGAAATGTGACTTTGGAGTGCAGTTTTCCTCATTTTGCATTTAATTGTGCCTTAAGGCACATGGGGAAGGGATGGTTTTGGATTGTAGATGTCATTCAACCCAACCACCCATTTATGGTGTTCTGGGATTTGAGTTGACTAAAGGGAGGTGGTCTTGAGGATGTGTGATGTGGCATCCTACAAGGAGCCACATCACCCTCACTCTTCCTCTTGTCTATTTATAGAAATTTCCTCTCTTGTTGAAGGGGTTGGAGTTTTGTTTTTGTTTTATTGAAGAGTTCTCTTTTGTTATTTTTGGGAGAGAAAAGAATTTGGAGAAAGAGAAAAAGAGAAGTTCTTGGACTTGCATGCTTGGATTGTTTTGGAGGGAGCTTGGACAAATTTCTTGGTTTAGGCTTCTCCAATGGAGAGGTGGAAACCTTCTCCTTTGTTTTGCTTTCATATTATTGTTGCTTCTATGCGAAATTTGTGAATAATGCATGTTACTTTGGTGTATTGTGAAAAATGGATAGAATGCTTATTGTGTAGTATAGGAGAGGTCTATGGGAATACTCATGAGGGAGGCATAAGAGTAGATTAGGATATTGTGGAGGGAGTTTGAGAGGGATTCCCATCTTGGGTGAGAATGTTTACATTCTTACCTTGTTCTTGAGGGAGCCATAAGAGGAGGGAGCATAAGAGTATGGGAGGAAAAAGGGGTACTTGAGGGAGGCATAAGAGTCATAGGGGCTTGTGTTTTATTGTGGAGGGTTTTGGATGGGCATCTCATCTCAATTGGCAGGCATAAGGAAAACTTTCCCATAGTTCCTTCTCTTGTTGGCTTGGATGAAAGCCTTGTTGTGCAAAGTATTATGTTATTTGTGTTTCCTTGTTGTTTCCTCTTTTTACTTTGAATGTTGTGAAGAAATTGTATTGTGGAAGCAAGTATTGTTGCCTTGAGTTGGAAACCACCCTTTATTGTGTTGTGTTTGGGGCTCGGGGGTCAATGGAGGAGATTGCTTCTCTTCTCCATTGAGTTTTGGTTGGGAGGAGAGTGTTGCCTCTCCCCCTATCTTGGTTGTGATTTGAAATACTTGGAACTTGGAGCATGGATGAAGAACACCTTGGAGCTCAAGAACCTTGTTGTTGACAATGTAAAAACATCATGTATTTACCCACCTTGAGTGGAGGAAAAATGTAATATTGCCTTGCTTTCTTTAGATTCCATTATTGTAAAATTTGCTCCACATGAAGTAGGGTATGTTGTAATAAGATTTGAAGGAAACGTTGCATTGATATGATAGTATTTCTTGCTCTAAAGCTTATTGAGAATGTTGTTGAATTCTTTGGTGGAATATTGGAAAGAAATTACAAAAGAATATACATGTTAGATCTTATTTTATTGCTTAAAAGGAGATGTATTGAAAAGTGGAATGTTAGTGTATTTTCCTCTTCTTATATTATGGAGAAAAGTCTCAAATTTTAAATGGCTTCCAATATGCAAATGAAGTAAATTGTGTCCTAATTCCATTATGTGTATTCTTACTTATGAATTTCTTATATATCCATTTCATAATGTAAAAGGGGAATGAAACCGAATCCCTTTGAAAACCATGCTAGGTTGATTAAATTACGTAGAAGAAATTCTAATGCAAAGGCTATAAACTTATTAAGTTTAATAACCGATGTCCCCTAATACATAATAAGGAATTAATATTTTCAATATAACCCATATCTATGAAATATTACTACTAATGGACTTATTATTTTTAGATCCTACTCATAACAATATACTGTCAATATCTATTTGCAATAACTAGGTACACAAGCTCGAACCTGCAGAAATGAAATAAGTATAATTTACGTATGAACTGTTTTCCTTTTGTTTTTTTTGTAAAAGCAAGCAAACTGATTTTTTTCTCCTTTCCATTTTCCTCGTCGTTTCTCGGAAGGAATCTATGTATCTACGGCTTTCATTATTTACTTGCACAGTCCAATTTCAGTGTGGGCTGTATTAATGTATTCACCTCCAGAGGTGGATGGACATTCGAGATTTCCTCTGTGCAGTGGATCACCACTCGGCATGGAGGAGAGTCTTTCTGTCTGAGTACACTTTAATACCCTTCTCTAAGTGATATGGCACCCATCGTCTGGCAAGAAATGGGCAGTTGCATTGTTGAAGGAGGTGGTGCTTCCGCTTGGTGTTAATACCCTTCTCTGCCATGTCCTTTCTATGATTGGTTTTCTACACACGCATTGAAAGAAGATTGGGCCGTAACAGAGCATGTAATTCATATTTTTATTTTTCTTTCCTCTGCTGCTTTTAGGATTTCAGTTTTTTTTTTTTTTTTTTGTGAAAATGTTGGCAGTGAAAATGCATATATGTCCTGCAAACTGTCGATCCCTCCTCAATATTTTGATAAAAACATCCTGAAGGAGAACCTCAAATTTGAGGATGCATTCGATACTAAACAGATAACAACATAGTTGGCATCCTACTTGTTGGAACCGCCCTAGGGGCTTGCTTGCTAATGTCTGGTCGCTGTTGCACAGGCCAGGGCCGTAGAACCCTGTAGCCTCTGTCCAAACATCCAACAATGAAAGATGCGTAGTGTACAGTTCAGGGTCCCTGTGCTCCATTTTACTGGAGAGGTTATTAAATAAAGAAAGAAATACAAATGAAAAAACAAAAAGAAACAAGAATAGAATGGAGACGCCTTCATTGTCCCATAAATGATTCTGTTATAAAATCTTTGAAGGCGAACCCGTAGTTGTGGATGCATTCGATGCTGAACAGATCACAACATAGTTGAATAGCCTGCTCACTTTGACGTCCTGGAAACCTGTTCTCCCCGCCTAGCTCGCACCTCCAAGCACTCAACGAAAGAAGAGGTAAAACGTTCCTTCCACGTGCCTGTAGCTTTACACGCGCCTGTAGATACTCCTCCAGTAGAGGGCAGCGGGCCGATGCAATGAATTTTAAGATTGCAAACCAGAGCAAAATAATTGCAACCTTCTGCCACTTTGGAGTCGTTTGCACGCCAGGGGGGGAAATTTAAAATGCTTGATAAGATGGTTGAACCACCTCCCTCTCCGACCATGTTTTCCAACTAACTCCTTTTATTATGTGTCTGCGCATCATTAAGGCAGTATTGGTCCAGAATGAACCGCATAAGGAGAATAGCTCAAAGTCCAAACCCACCAAATCAATAAGTGCAGAGTTATTAGACTAGGCTCTGTACGAGTTGAATGATAGGCTTTTGACATTATGCAATTAACTTGTGAGCTGTGTGGATTGAAACGGAGTAGCTAATTTTGGTGAGGGTATTTAGGATTTTATTGATTATTTTTGAAGGCTAAGTCATTTGTGTGATATTTGTATTCCTTACTTTACATTGTTGCTTATATGTGTTCCTTTCTTTGCTCAACATTATACTAAAATTGTAGCCGTATGGTTGTAGTTAAGCGCTAGTAGTTTTGTAGGGTTATCTCTCATCGGTCGTGAATTGACCCTGGTTAGTGCATGAGCCTTATATTCTTGACTTTTTATATCCCTTGTTCTCTTTTCACAAAATAAATAAATTAAACATGGATAACCTACTTTAAGAAATGTGTTCTTGATTTAATACTATATTATAGCCATGTTACGTACTTAATGCAAAAACAAAAAAAAAAATTGGAACTTCATAGCTGGCAATGAATTAGGCATCTTGGCAAAATTCCTTACACCAATATGATTAAGTATAAATCAAGATTCTTTTATTCCTTTTTTTTTTTTTTAATGCTTAGTACACTTAGTTGTATAAGAGGAGTGAATTCTAATCATACACCCTTCAAAAAAAAAATTTGTCACATTTTCGGGACGGAGGTTTCGCGGCGCCGTCGTCTTCGTAGCGCCGTCGTCTTTTTGCGGCATTACACCAACGGTTTAGCCATTATGTTGATCCCAATTCTTCGCATATTCTGGTACCATTTCCTTACGAACCCTTCCTAATGCCAACTGCTCCTGAGATTGAAAGTATTCCTTATCTACAATTATTTGGTCTTAGGTCTGAAATCTAAGTTACAATATCAAAATAAAATGAAGATGACCTTAATTACCTTAAAAATATTTTTAATAAGATTAGGTTACCTGATGACATTGTGCATATGTTACCTCCCATCCTCTTACCTCGAGATCGATTTGAAACCCAAACTGATGCGGAGCTGCTAACGAGAGATACCTGCACATCCAATCAATTAGAATGAAGTGAACTAGACATCGCATAACTATTCTCTGACCACGCTCCCCTTTTACCCAAATCTTTTAGAAATATCGATGTTTCAGCTAAAGAGGAGGTGTTGTATCTCAAGAGGAAAGGAATTACATTTAATGAAGATTACATCATTTCACAACCTAATTCTATGAACTTAGAAGTATTATACTACTAACGTGCCTTGGCCCAAACTCGATCTTCCTGAATTAAATATAATACCATTGATACATCTTACAAACCACCTATCTACGACACTAGCGACAATGAGGATGAGGAAGAAAAACTTCCCTATGTTTCTCCATCGGTCTCCCATATATAACTCTCACATTGAAGTGACATTGCCAACCCCTTTTCATTTGATGCCTCCTCACTCTTTCACCTGTTTCCAGCTTATTTCTCTTGTCCCTGGGACCATATGAACATGAGTAGTTGAAATTAAAAACATTAACATCAAGTGTTATACAAATTTTTACAACAAGCACATACAAAAAATAAGTGTTAGAAAATGTTCGAACCAAGAATTTGTCTTTGTTTTATGCATGTTTAGGGTGTTCAGAATACTTGGTTAGTGCTCACATTATTTATATGTGTTAATTATATTTACATACTAGTGAATATAATAATGTGGAGTAAATGTGTTGTAATAACAACTCATATAGTTATTTGAATGTGATTTAGTTGTTAAACCAAACTCATGTAGAATAGAGAAGTGGTTGTTGTATAATTTTGCCTAACTCCTTAATTATAGGACTTAATTAGCCTATATATTCTCTACTATTCATATTGAATGTGCATGAATCATAGCATTATTATTTGATTTGGTATCAGAGAAAATATGGGATTGTGAGGATTTTAGAGGGAAAAAACCAGTATTTAATTTTAGTCGCCCTTGTAGATGCAAGTCTATTTTTTAGATAATATTTTGTTTTCCCATGGGCCGATTCATCTTTTGACCTAAGCATTTGTGACGCATTGATAATTTCGTCATCTACTGTAAAAATAACAAAAGAATACTGATCGTGCAGCCCCCTCTGACGATCAGTGTGATTTTTCTATCCATACATTAGACACTAGTCAAGATTCTCATATTTAGATCTTCCATTCTGAAGTATTTAAAAAATACATGACTCCTTGCAAGATCTTAGATCTGCAACTCGTAGTTCTGCATATCCCACATTTATCTCCTACCCTGTTCGTGGGAGATAAAATTCTCTTCTCTTCCCACTGCTTACTCTCCAAGTTGTCTTCCAAGTCGCATCAGTGAAGGATTTGGTGTATGCAAGATGAGATATTATATCCTAATGCTTATACGTCTTATGATCACTTCGATTGGTCAAGACTCGTTCATATCTAAAAATAACTCTTGCCTTGAATCACCCCTCCGGTGCTCTATTGCTTAATGTTGGAGGATATTTTTGTTTCAAATCTCCATGTTGTCATTTCACATTGCCACACTAACATGAAGAACAATTTGACAACGTTATCGATTTCCACAAGCGACGCCTTTGATCCGTAGCGAAGGTAGCGCCCTGCGTTTGACTGGAGAATGTGTCGGACCTTCTGGCTCATGTTCTGGTTTTCCACGCTGGAGAATAATGGTGCTTCTCTCGCCATGGAGTTAAGGTGACAGCCTGCTGGATCGAGACTTCAAATATTGCCCATTCTATGGTTCTGCTTAGTAGGCTAGCTGCTGCTTTTTCTTGCCATTTGTATATGTGTCATACAAAACGTTGGTAGTGGTACAAGGTACAATTACAGGTTACATCAAAATCATATTCACTTGTAACATGTCTTATTGCCCACCGTTTATATAATCCATGGTATGTTAGGTTAGTTTGTTAATTGATAGTCACTATTAATTTTAGAATATTGTGTCTCCCTTTATTTTATTTTTCTTTCCATCAGTTGATCACGGGTCAAGTTGTTTCATGTTATCTCATAATGTCCCCTTACCCTTTTCGTCATTGTTTATAGTGAGTGGAGTCTTATTATTCAAAAATGTGCTATTTTAGGTATTGAGTCTTATATTTACAATGCATGTTAATCCTTGTTGATGTTGTTGGTTTTCCTGTAAAACTATCCTTGTTGAGGTTGTTGGTTGTCCTGTAAAACCATCCTTATTGAGGTTATTGGTTGTCTTGAAAAACCATCCAGATCATGAGCATCTCTGGGCGGTAAGTTGTGAAAGAAGTGCGATTGTTTTTCTCCCATGTTCGCACTAGGGGGGGGATGTTAGGAATACTTGGTTAGTGCTCACATTATTTATATATGTTAATTATATTTACATACTAGTGAATATAATAATGTGGAGTAAATGAGTTCTAATAACAACTCATATAGTTATATGAATGTGATTTGGTTGTTAAACCAAACTCACATATAATACAAAAGTGGTTATTGTATAGTTTTTCCTAACTCCTTAATTATATAAGAGTTAACTAACCTATATATTATGTATTATTCATAATGAATATGAATGAATCAGAGCATTATTATTTTATAAGGTCAGTTATATTTCATACATTGTGATGTGTGGGGATGAATTTAGTCTCAAAAATTGCTATGGAACCTTCTCCATTTACAAATTCCTCGAGTCTTCGAAGCCGGATGGTTGCACAAAGGTCTATGTTAGGCTCATCCCCGATTGGGCTGCATTCAAAGTCTTCATTCGAGAATTGACATTTTTTCTCAGGTATCTTTTGTCCAGGAAGATTGTACATGCTTCCCCATTTCGGCCTCATTCCCATCCTAACAATTATTACATGAAGTTGGCATTGTTAATGCAACAATTACTTCTTACTTTCCAACTAACATTTTTGAGTCATGACTAATCATCACTAGCATGAATACCATCTAAAATAATTGGAAACCTATGAATTTGTGGCTAATTAACATATAATCAATATATTCTTAAATATCCAGAATGCCACCATACTTTCCAAGACCTGTAATATTCGTCATTCTATATAAAACTAATTCTAAGAACCAATTATTTGGAAATATTTTGTATAAGCTACGATGTGTTTTCCATACAATTATAAAAAGATTAGGACTAGGAGAATGTAAATGAAACAACACTTTTAGAAAATAGGTTATTAAATGCAAGGAAAACAACAAATTATAGGAAAAATTATAGGTCTAACTACTGCTTCTAGTGCACAAGCATATCACAATATGATCATCTATGAAGACATGATTTTAATTCCCTACACTGAAACTTGTATATAAATATTGTTTTAAAATAATGTACTTCTTTGTGTTTTTACAGATTTTGAGTTCATAATTTTTGAAAAAAATATCTTTTGATTTGTAATGTTTCAAATTTAGGTTTTTATTTTCAAAGTTTTCAATAATTGAAAGTTTCAAGTTCTATTTGTTTCGAGATTTGTAATATCCTTACAATATATTACAATAAAAACAAAACTATATATTATTGAGTTTTTCGAATTTAACATATCCTTATGCTTTACAACACTATTATTTTTAATTTTCTTTTTTCACATCTTAATATATCTTTAATTTTTTACCGAGCCATCTTCGCAGATTTTTAAATAACTACAACAAAAATAATATACAAAATAAAATGATAAATATACATGTAAAACGATATATAACATCTAAATGTCATGCAAATTATACTCTCTAAAACATATTGCAAATTCAAAGCCTACATAAATGACCCACAATTTTTGGAGTTAGAATTAACTTTTTCCTCCACATCATGTCTCTAAATTTTATTTCATTTACTTTCTAATTTAAAAAATGATCACTTTAGATTCATATTTTTAAATCAATGTATTACAAAAATAGAGTGCATTTCCTCAAAAAATAAAATAAAATTAATATGTATTAAACATTCTAAGACTTAAATAATGTAAACTAGTTAATATTGCATTTCCATAATAGGAAAAATTTATATAGATTTTTATAAAATATGTCGAAAGCTTTTAATACAAAACATATAAAAGCATAAACTCTTTTTTATTGTATTTAGCAAAAAAAAAGAGTTTCTTCCATGTGCAATCTTTTTTGCACGATTTTTTGGATTTTTAGTTGGTTTGAAACTTTCTTTTGGAACTCTCATATTCTTCAATTTAAGTGGAGGCTCGTATTTTTGTGCATCTTCAATCGTGTCGTATGCCAATCTATATCCTCGTGAATGGGAGCCTATGGTGCAGAATTTGGAGAGGTACATAACTGATGTTTATGGTAAATTGAGTCAGGTCTTAACCATTTCTGTAATTTCCTGTTTAGGTGGTCAACTTTAAATGTAATGTACTACATTCACAATAAAGGTGCACCTGCTATATTCATCCTCCCTATTGAATTTTGGAGTTATAATTGTTATACCAGCAAGATCAGAATGAATGAAGCTCTGAGTATTCATTTTCACTTAACAAATAAGTAACTAAATACAACACTCCACATGCAAAAAGAAGCATACAATTAATGTTAGTATGTTATAAGACAAAACTAATATACATAATCTAATATGAAAAATATATGGGAAGGAAAACACAATTTTAGTTTAACTATGCAAGACAAATTGATTTATGAATAATTTCTCATTGGCGAGTGGTTTTAAAAACCTTTGCGTAGCATAGTCTACCACTAAACTAGGGATGTATCGATGTGACATCCTAAGGGGCAAACTCCTTTAGCATACAACAGTTCCTGGGTTTGCAATTGGCACATTCCCCAATATACCAAAAAGTGTGACAATATGAAAACGAAGAATTTTTGTTGGTTCATTCAATTACTAAATTATAACAAATAATAAAGAAATTTTCTATATACAAATTATCTAAACATTAACATTATTTACAAATATAATGAATACAAAAATCAAAACTTATTGAAATTTTATTCCATTTAACACAACAAAGAGCAATGAAATTACGAAATTTTAATTACATAAATGAAAAAGATCACATGGAAATTCAATTTTAAATTTTACATTTTTAATGGTAGAAACAGATCAACATGCAAATCTATAACTTATGTATGGTTATAGATAATATTAAGAATTGTCTCAAACACTTCTAACATTAAATTTGTTCTTTTTGTTTAAATATAATTATATTATTGTTTAAGTTATAATTGCGTTCTTTTAAAAATATTTTGTTAGCAATCTATAAAATTCGTTTGTATTTCATAGTACTAACACTAACTTTAAAACACAAGATCTAGTATCATCATTGACATTCTTAATTTGAAAGGGTTATTTTAATTAAAGTAGGATATATATTTATTCATATAACTAATTTTAAATTAACATAATCATAATAAAAATTTGAAAAAATAATTATTAAAACTAATAATATAATGACATAAACATGTTTGTGTACTTATCTCTTGAATCACACAACTTGGTTCATAAAATTTTAAATTATGATAACCAAATAATATTCAATAATATGAATTGTTCATAATTATCTTTCTCTTAATTAATTTGATGAACTACAATTGTTGGTATATTTCAAAATGTTTTTATTCTAAATTAAGTAAGAGGAGTCTAGGGATTTTAAGAAATTTATAATTATGGATATTGTTAACAAATATAAATATAATTATCATCATCATTTAAATTTTTGAATTAAATAAATACAAAATATATTTAAAGTTTAAAGAAATAAAATTTATCCAATATTTTAAATAACATAAATTAAGTGTAATGTAATAAATTATTCACTTAAATTTAATATTTTTAAAAAATTTGTAATTTATTATACACCTAAATTTGACATCCATTTAACTCTCGATTTTTAAAATATGGCAAAATTTTATTTACATATATTAGTGTGAATTACAAAATTTTAATTACATGAATGAAAACATGCGGAAAACCATTGTGTTTTTCAACATGTTGAAAAATACGGTGTGTCTTTCAACATGATGAAAAACACACTGTGTTTCTCAACAAGATGAAAAGGTTTTCCACAACTTAATTACTAAATAATAATTACATCGGCCATAAACCATGGAAAACCATTGTGTTTTTCAACGTGTTGAAAAATGTTGAAGTTTTCCACACGTTTTGACTCATGTAATTAAAAAAAAAAATTCATTAAATGATTATACATAATAAATATAATCTATTATTTTCGTATTAGTGTGAGTTACAAAATTTTAATTTCAGAAATGAAAATGTGTGGAAAATTGTTGTGTTTTTCAACGTGCTAAAAACACACACAATGTTTTTCAACAAGATGACAAACACAGGTTTTCCACTGTTAATTACTAAATATTAATTACATTAGTGAACTTGTGTGGAAAACCATTGTGTTTTTCAACGTGTTGAAAACCACGATGTTTTTTTCAACATGCTGAAAAACACATTGTGTTTTTTAACGTACTGAAAAATACACTATGTTTTTCAACAAGATGAAAAACACAAAGGTTTTCCACATGTTAATTACTAAATATTAATTGCATCAATCTCGACGGATATTAGGACTTGGTTAGATCTGGACAACCTATGCAATGGTTATTAAATAGGTTATAGGTCAAGTCTCGATGACCTATTAGGAAACATTAAATTAGGTCTAGAAAGCCTATGGAATGGTTGTAAAATCGGCTCTAGGTAAAGTTAATGTTTTGAAGGGGTATTACATTTTGAATCACTACATTTCCCATTACTTGTCTGGTTGTCGATAAACAACTATATTTTAATGTTTGTTTAATCACATGACAACGTAACACTTAATTTGTAGAACACAAGTTGTAAGCTTTATACCTGATTAACTTCATTGTTCATGGCTAACCCAACCCTATTTCCAACTTTCAAGTAATTGACTTATTAGAAAGGGAGGAAACAATTATACAAGGGACAAATTTTCTTTATCATTTTCTTTGAATTACTAGCGAAAAATAGTATCAAAATTGTTGAGTAGAAAATTAAATATCAGAGATTTTATTAAACATCTCTCACGGAAAATTCAAGAGATTGTAAAGTAAATTAAGGGTGAAACATAATTCTTGCTCTGTTTTGATTTTTCTTTATGTACACGCATTAATGAAGACATAAAATTGGCCAAACATTACAAAGATAGAGCCCACACTTCCATGGAAGCTAGTGGGTACCTACAGGTTTTATGAGACAACGGAGAGTGAAAAAGAATGAATGAATGAATGAATCGGGTATAAAGGAAGAGCTTTAGATGTAATTTAAAATGATTGACTGGTTTTGTTCATTATTTTGTCAGCATAAGATGGGATTTATTATTGAGCCGAAATAATTGGAATGGGGGAAAGTTATTGTATTCTTCACCCCATTATATTCCATTGAATCTCTGCATTTTACAGTCATTTTTCATTTTATTCTATTCTAGCTACAATTATTTAATTTTGTTTAACTTTCCATGCATACGAGACGTGTAATAGAGGAATTTGAAGGATAATCGAAGCAACAAAACTAAATGCCTGGGAAATTGTTTAGCTTTGGAATTTGTTTGAAGGCTAATACGAAGGAATTGGAATTTGTTAAAGGCTAATATGAAGGCTAGTACACGGGCGTCTAAAGGTTGGATTGTATTCTCCAAATTCACCCACTATTAGCCAAAATTTCTGCGATGAAGGCGGTTTGTGCTGGTTTAAGGAAAAACAAGGGTTAATGGATAGTTAAATACGTTGGTTTAAGGAAAAACAAACATTTTTGGTAGTAAATGTATTTCTCCCAATCTCGGTTAATGGCCTCGCCTCGACCCGCGAATTTGGTGGAAAAGTGGAGATGCAAATCAGATCTGAATAATTCTGTCATCTTTTCCATTGTATAACTTTCCAGTCACCATTGAAATGACTAGAACTCGCGTTGTAAATAAAAAGACACATCATGGTGCATGTTATGTTCCATGGGTAAAACTTATGGGGGCAACACATACATAGGTCCATTCTTTGGGGAAGATAGCTCTCGCCCAAAGAAATACATGACAGCCTTGAATATTATTCCAAACAAATTTTATAGATTGTCGTACAACATATACATAATATCATCTATATGTAGTCGGTAGCATTTACCACTAGCAATCGCACGTGAGGTGTGCGATGTGAACGCCGAAATGGCAACGGGGAGTTGAAAATTAATTGTTAATGAAGAACGTAATAATTGCCACAACGAAAGAGAAAAAAACAACCAGATAGCAGTACAGAAAACAATGCAGAAAAAAACCAATTCAATTGCGAGAATGCAAAGAGAAATGAAGATTGGGCCAGAAGATAATATTATTTAGTATAACAAACCAATGATGTACATCAGAGCATGATGTAGAAGAAGAAGCGGAAAGGAAGGCCCACACAAGCTAAACAGGAAATGGCAAGATTGTTATGCGCGGAGGATGTTACGGGGGAGGGGAGCTTTAGACGAAGAAGATTATAGGGGATGGATTAAGAGGCGGGGGAGGATGGAAGGGAAAGGAGACGAAGCTCTTCTTTTTTTTAGAATCACAGGAGGGAGGAAGAAGAAATTCTTGAGTAACGGTCGAAGGAGAAAGCTAGGGAGATACGAATGTTATCCAAGGAGGGAACTCGCGAAAGAGCAGTAAAAGTAAGGCTAGGTCTCTCGGTGGATCCAATGTCTATGGTGGCACGAGCAAGGGTGAGTCCTTGGGCTTTGTGAATTGATAATGCCCAGGCCATTTTTAAAGGCAATTGTCTACGAGAACCTCTTGAAATGCGGGGAATGGGGATGTGGGAGGGATTTGACGGATTCCATGGAGGACCAGAATAGCGATCGAAGTCGACAATAACAAAAGAAGGCAAAGAAGGTGGAGCCGAGGAAGGGCAATAGACAATGTCAATAATAGTGCCAGATCCGCCATTAACAAGCCCGGTAGCAATCCATAAATTAGCAGTGAGCATGATTTTTTGGTCTTTGTAAAGGAGCACTATTTTTTCTAGTTGGACGTCATCAAGATCATAGTAGTCACTTATTTTTGTATTCAGAGCAATGGACAAGGCAATTGGAGAATTGAGTTCCTTCAGCATTTGTAAATTGTGGTTTTTAACAAGAAAATTTGTTGAGAAAAGGTCAAGGGGCATTGTGGAAGTATAAAAGTTCTTGTTGTGAGATTCATGAATTGGTGCGGGACATCAAAGTCTCCCAGTCTGGAAGGGTGGCCACACTGTTCCAGATGTTGAGAAGCAAATTGTAAAAGGAAACTTGAGTCGGAGCAGAGCCTTGATGTCTAAATATAGATCTCAATGAGATTAAATTAGGAAATTTGTGCGAAAGGGATCCACCGTAGGAATTGTTGGCATATAGTGGAATGTCCATAATGGGTGGAAGTTAACCAAGGTCCCCAACCAGAATCATTG
Organism: Taxus chinensis; assembly: GCA_019776745.2. NCBI lineage: Eukaryota > Viridiplantae > Streptophyta > Pinopsida > Cupressales > Taxaceae > Taxus > Taxus chinensis. Next base: position 868,170,758 of record CM034151.1, on the reverse strand, counting down.
ATATATTTCTGAAGGGGGAAGTACGGAAATGCGTCACGCAGGCGGAAGTCAATTTTTGCAAGAAGTTTAGGGCCAATGAAGCTCATTTCATCAGTCAAAATGTATCTAACATGTTTTAAAGAGTCTTGAAAGGAGGCCAAAGCTTGGCCTTCAAGGGGTTTTAAATCTTGAATGGGAATTCAGAGGCTGGAATGAATGGTCGACACAGAAATGTTAAAAGCGTCCACGCCAGTAGGGGCGAGCAAAAGAAGGGGTGAAATGGCAAGGGTAGCGAGGGAGGAGAAGGAAGACTGGAGAGAGTGGATAAGGAATGACTTACCTGTTCCTGCAGTTCCTTGAATAATGAGAAGAAGGGGTGGCAGGATGTGCGTCGAGGAAAAGTGGTGGAGAATTGTAGTGAAGGATAGTTGCTGGCCATTGGAAAAAGTCGATGGAGAAGACAAGCTAGATGGATTTGTATGGTTAGGGAAAAAAAAAACCTTACAATTTTCGATAAAAGACGGGGTGATGTCGACCATGTGAATCGGAACGTTGTTTGAGGACCAATCATAGCGGGAGTAAAATTCTCGGAGGACAAGAATTTGTAGATGGTCAAGACCTTCAGAATGTCCTAGATAGAGGCCCACCAAAAGTTACCATTCATAGATTCTCTCAGTTGTTTGCATTGGGTCTGTGTCAGATTCAGACAATTCATCTGGATATGTATCAGGGTCCGTTTCTATTCTTCTAACATGCCACGATTTGTATGAGGTTTTGAACAAGCACCAATTGGAAGAAACAATATCTGGTGAAGAACCAATATCTGAAGGAATGTTCCGGAAAGGCTTGTACAGCAGGAGCTCAGACCAACAGAAAAGGTGGAAAGCCTCTCTATTAGTTGGTGGAATGATGGAAAACCTTGGGTACACACGGATAATTGTTGGTGTAGTGCGTTGTTTCCATTTCTCTTTTTTTTGGCATTTGCTGTAACTCCAATCTCAAGCAATTTGGATAAGGGAAAGGGACTCCATTGATGGAGGGCGGACAAGGTACGCATTAAGAAGCTGTGATGTATCTTGTTCATGAGTAGCCGATGCAGAAAGGCGCCTAAGTATTTTTTTCCCCACATTCAAATAGACGATCTGGCAGCTGGACACAACAAGAGGAAGTTTGAGAAGCAAGTGACAAGCTTCTTGAGCACTTATGTCATGTTCAACAACACTTTCTGTGAGCATCTTCTGTATTGCAAAAGATAAAGGGAAATCGGGGTTAGCATGCGAACAAAGTCTAGACAACATTTGGTGGTATGTCTTAGAGCATTGCTCCGCTTTAGAGGCATACTTTGCAATGTATTTAAGAATAGCGTGTCGAGACAATACAGGATGACAGTCAATGTTGGTTCTCCATATAGCTAGCATGAATTTATTGTGAATGTTTAATCTGTCATCATTCCTGAAAGGAAGGTATTTAACGCTTTTGTTGGCATCCATGGTCAAGGAAGAAAAATCCTGTGTTTCCCAAGGCGCACTGTAACGACATATAGTTCTAGAACCCTTTTTTCGGAGACATGTCTGTGCAGAACATTTGGTGTGGCGTTGAACCTGGTTTATAAGTTCCTCGAGGTCATGCAGAGGGTTGGAAGCCAGAACCTCTGAAGAGGAAAGCAAGAAGGGATCATCCTCGAGAGATCTTTGTAAGAATGTCGGTCTATGTTCAAGAGCTCTAGGGTTCCATGCAAAAACGTATTGATCAAAGTATAGTCTTGTTGCTTCAATAGAAGCATTGTCATTCCAATCTATCGTGTCAACATTGGGGGCGCCTTCGAGCCAAAAGAAACCGTGAACAAGTCCAGACCCCTTATGTTTCCATTCGTACCTACAGGAAGAAGGTGGTTAGAAATAAAGAGAAGCAATAGAATGGAAAATGAACCATTTAATTTTTTTTACCCATACCAGTATTCCTTAGCTCCAAGGTGTTTCTACAGGACCTCCTCGTAGAATATTGTGAACCTCTAGTGTAAGTAAGCAGAAACAAGATGGGGGTGGTTGATAATGTTGTGTGTTCTAAATCTTTGTGCGAACTGATGATCAAGAGGCGGAACACCCGGCATACAGTTATGCAGATCAGGCCATTTGGTATCTGCAGCACTAAGAGTGAAGAAGAATGTAGGTGCACCCAATTGTTCAACCATGTCTGATATCTCTCCTCTATATTTGGACCAGAAGGAGCGTGTTCCTCACAGGTAATTTCCAAACCACATCAAGGTATCCGGAAGCGAATATGCAGGGTCTTCAAGCAATATTTTTCAGAGGTCTGCTATAGTTGGCGGTATGCCATTTTTTAGGTTTTGCTACATGAAAACAGCTGCTATAGATTGGCTCCTATGGCACATGATGAGGTTAAGCAAAAATTAACGAAACCGGGGGTGGGAACCGAAGCGGTTATCATGGTAATGGATTAAATGGAGGGCCTATTCATGAAAAATCACCTCTTTCATGCGAAGGTGCCTAAACATAGCCTTACCTTCAGGAAACAAAGTCGGGAATGCCTTGGAAAATAGACCCTCAGTGGTGTATTCATTTATGGGAGAAAGACTTATGTCTAGCCAAGGCATGGTGGAAGGCATGTTTTGATCATGGGAGAGAAGGAATTGTGAGATCGTCTCATCTTCGGTGCCGGAGTTGTGGGCAGAAGGGATGAAAGAATAAGAATGGGCGTCAATTAAAGTACAGATTGAAGGATCATCGCTGGAATCAGGTGCGATAGTGTCTGAAGAGGTAGGGATGTCCATTGGTATGGAGTTGAGGGAGGAGGAAATATTTGTTTTTTGTATGGGAAGAGCGTTGAGGGTTTCATTGTCAATGAGAACATCTTTGTAGTAAGGGTCATGCAAAATTTTGTATTGAAGTTCCTGCCATACACAAGATCTACTAACGTAGAAATCGTATTTTGTTTGTTGGGAGCCTACCTTTTACACAAGAAGTAGATCCAAATCACCAAAACATCGAGGGAGGTACTTTGCTATGGAAGAGATATTTTGGGGGAAGCTTATAGTGTGCCTAGAGTATTTGTATTGTCCACCACGTGCATGGGTTACTTGGAGAATTGGGTTAACTCTAGCAATCAACATTTCTTCAACTTCTAGAAAATATTATAGTATGGATGGCTGGACACTAGGGCCCATGTTGTTCCAAGAAGAAAATCAGTGTCCTTTTTTCTCAAGCCTGCACCTAGAGAAAAACAACAGATCCTGAAGAACACCTAGTTTGAATGCTAGGGTAATTCTCCAAGCAGATAGTGCATGTGCTTGTAGTGGAAAGGGAATCTATCCTTTTGTGGAAATTCCTTTGTGCATTTGCGAATGAGGATGAAGAAGAGGCAGATGGCTCGGAAGGAAACATTGTGGCAGAACAACAATCGTCAAGATTTTGGCATGTATTGGTAGCTGGGGAAGGTAGCACAAATGAATGTGAAGAGGTCGACAGAGCATCGACAGGAAGGGAGAAAGAAGAGGACATTGGAGAGTATGTGGTTGATGGGGGGGGAAGAGGAATGCATCAATCGAGAAGGGAAGTGTTGTGTATCCAAGGGTGCACGGGCCTCGTAGAAGGGAAGGGTGGAACTGTTTTGTGAAAGGAACGGGTAAAGTGGAGCGGAAGGTGGAGATTGAGAAACATTTGGGACATTAGATGAGGATGCACTGTGAGAGGTGGAATGGGGCAAAGGAAGGGCAGGTGTCGGGGACCGGAACGGTGCGAGATGGGGAAAAAAAATATGTGCAAGGTGTGTTTTTTCATGGATGGTAATGGCGGCGTTGATCCGCATTTATCTGCTCTTTGCTTCTGGTGTAGATTTCTCTTCTTCAAGCTAATCATTGTTCTGCGGACATGGGGAATGTTCGCAATGCTCTGCGGCAAGAGCAAAAGTATGAGACAAGTAAAGGAAAAAGTGTGTATCTAGCCATACATGGAGTAAAACAAAAGAATATGAAAGTTGTAGTGTGCATGTATATTACAAGTAAAGGAACATAGCACTAGCAAAGCTCATTCAATGAAAGTTATGAATACAGGAAAGTGTTCAAAGGAAATAACATGTCCATACAATATAAAATACCATCACTAGTATTTAATTTTTAAAGGAAATGGCTTAGGAATTCCAATTATTGATATTCAATAATGCTAGAGAGTGTGTTAAAAAATACAAAACAAAAGGTATATATATCGATATTCATTGAACTCAAGTTTACATAAACAAAAGCAGAGCAAAAAGGAACAACTAAACATTCGTTTGTGCAAGAAAGAGTTCTTGGAAAGGGTGCTAGCATATCAAGAGACCAAGAGAGATTTACAAGGGGGGAACATGAATGTGGGGAAGCCTATCTATTGTTACGTAAACATCATTCAAGGAAGGGAAGCCGCAGCTTCAAGTTTGTGTGACTTTATAATGATACATTTAAACTGCTTCTTCTCATGGTATGTTTCAATTTTGATGGAAAGCATAAATTGATATTCGTGGCCTATAACCTGGTTTATAATTTCTGTTTGTTGCAACTGTCATCTATGCTTAAAAACTATAAGTCTTCAGCTTTGACGCCCATTATATTTTCTGCAGTCTCATCAAATGCAGCTACGAATTGAAGTTCCCCTGTGTCATCTTTTAAAGTGACATGGAGTGCATACCTGTAGTCACATTTTTGGATAGGAACATTACATTTCCCACAAAACCTGGAACCGTTTTCCAGTTCTTACACTTTCTTGCGACACTGTGTACCATTTTTCACTAAAGGGCATGCTAAGTAATAAAAATTGTCCAATGCAATGTCTGTGATTTTTGCTGTAATTGTAGCCCATTCATTTTTTTCTGTGTTACCCATTTGCAGGACCTGAGCTATTGTTGATGTTAGCATACATTGGATAACTGATATTTTTTAGTTGTCTATCCTATCTCTTTATCTTCTCCTTCTGTATTCCATTATTCTCTCCTTCTGTTGTGTAACCTCTCCATTCATTTAGGGGAATCCAGTACAATTTCTTTCCTATAACTACTGTACGTGAGCTTTATGTTAAAACAGAATAATATGAGATACACAATCTCTATTCTTTCTCCTTCATTTCTGTCTCTCAATTTGGTACCAGAGCAAACTTGATCTCTGCCTGTGCGTTGGAAAGGAGAGACTATTTATTTTTCTGCCTATGCGTTGCAAAGGAGAAGACTGTTTCTTTTTCTGCCTGTGCGTGGAAGAAGTCTTTTTTTTTTTCTCTACCTCTGCCTGTGCATGGAAGAGTGTGGTTAGGGTCGTTAGTCTTCTATTGTCTTGCGTACATGGGAGAGGAGTCCTGTTGCTGCTACTAGCATGGAGATCTTCAGCCTGACAGGAGATCTGCTGCCACGTGAAGACTTCAGCGTGAAGTCTTCTATTTTTTCTGCCTGACTATGATTGTTGAAGACTGTTGCTGTTGCATGGAGAGGAAACAATATAAGGATCAAACTCAAGCTGGACGTGGAGATTTACTCAGCCACCTGCGTAAAAACTTTCCCCTGCCCATGACCACATTGAGAAGTCTTCTTTTTGCGTGGAAATTAAACTTGTTGTTGTTGCGTGACTGATTTGCTGCAAGTGAAGGAAGGCAGCACGTGGGTGGAGAAAATACTATCTGCGTGGAAAGAAAAACGTGGAGGACTGTGCCAGGAAAGAGATCTTATTTCTGTGTGTGGTGATCTTCCAACCTGCTGTGCGTGGAGATCTTTCAACCTGTTGTGCATGGAGATCTTCCAACCTGGTGTTTTGTGTGCTAAAAACAATAACTAGCCACCTGCTAAGTGGAGGCATTAAAAATTCTTGTAGCAGCCTGCAGTTTTTTAGATAGCCATGGGAAATCTTGTTTGTTTGCTACCTGTGCATGTGGAGGAAGAGAGAGTAGACTCTCCCAGAGACCTTCAACCTGTGTAGTGCTGTGCAAAAGAACCTTGCTGCCTAAAGTTTTTACCCTCTACGAGGAAGTATGATACTGGCAACGTCAAGTTTCTTCAACACTACGTCGAATTTCGAGTGTAGACAACTTGATTGAGAGTGTCAATAACACGGTCGCCACAGCTGAAAGCAAGAATATTAACTTGCCAGCCAGAAAACACCGTGGAGAAGCTCCTTAGAGCTCTGGGTTCTACTTTGCTCTGCTGAACGAGCTTTGAAATTCCAGCAATCTTGCATTCGACAAACTAGTTCGAGAAGGACTCCTTGAATACTTTCTTTTCGACGTCAGCTGCCAAGCAAAGCGAGTACGGGAAGAATTAGAAGCCGGATACGATGCCGATTGTGACGAAAAATAAGAACGCCCTACAAAGCGTCGCCGTCTCACAGCACGTGAATATCGCAAGCATCTACGAGCCAGTAATTCTTGACAGTGAGTCTAAATTGTAATAACTTTTCAAATAAATAAATATTTTTTTATTACAATGTCTGCTCCGAAGTTACTTCTGTCTGACACTCAGTTGCTCAAAGGGCCTCATTTTGTGGCCTAGAAGACAAAAATGAAGACAATCCTTCAGTTTGAAGGATTATGGGGAATTGTCACAAGGTTTGTGCCTGCTCCCACAGCCCCCGATGAACTAATAAAATATGACATGGCTAGTGCTAAAGCCTTGATGCTGATAATGCTCAGTATCAATGATGATGTGCAACCACATGTTCAGAATGCGGAGAAATCCAAGGAGGCCTGGGACAAGTTGGCAACCATTTATGAAGCCAAAAATCAGACAAAGATTCTTCATCTTCAGTCGAAGCTGCACACCCTCTCCATGGGGTCTGACGAGAAAGTGGAGGAATTATTGCGTCGCGTGGTTGGGCTGAGATCAGAGTTATTAGTGCTCGGTGAAATGGTGGACGATAAACTTCTCGTCCCAATCACCTTGAGAGCACTCCCATCTCAATTTCGAGTGTTTGTTACAACACTGAATGTGTCTAAATAAACAGTGACATTCGAAGAGCTTGTGAATTTGCTGCAATAGGAAGAGGCTATCACTTCATCGCATGAGGAGTCTCAGGACAAAACCTTGTTCTCAAAGCCTAATCGTGGCCAGAAGAATCAGAAAGGTCCCCCAGAGAAGCCAAATCCAGCGCAACCCAAACAGAAAGATCAAAAGTCAAAGAGATGGTGTCACATTTGTAGAACCAATACTCACGACACTGATCATTGCTAGCACAATAGCTTGAAACAAGGGCCTTTAAGCCATACAAGCACATCCGGGTGTGAAGATTTTCAAAAGTCCAAACGATGTCCCCGATGGAGAAAGGAAAAAGGACATCTTGCAGTCCAACAAGAAGATGATGACTCTGATGAGGAGACATCAGAAGGAGCCCATTGTAGTAAGAATCTTGTACTCGTCTCTCAAACTTCTCAACTCGCAAAGAAAGTCTGGTTGATAGAATCTAGTGCAAGCAAGCATATGTCAGGTGACAAGAAGCTGTTTGATTCACTACACGAAGAGCCAACCGGAGATCGAGTTCAGATAGCGGATGACAAAGAGTACATTGCAGAAGGAATAGGGAATGTGACCATTCCTCTGGGGCCACGAAAATGTACACTTACAAAGGTACTATATGTTCCTGGCTTGACTAACAGCCTTTTGTCAGTTACTCATCTCTTGAATCATCACCTTAAGGTTGAATTTCTTGTTCAAAATGGCATTAAATCATGTTTAATCTCCCGAAAAGGTACGGTTCTTGCTAAAGCTTTTGTAAAAGATAAGTTATTTGCTTTAGATACTATTTCATCTTCTGCAGTAGCTTTATCTGCTTCAACAATAGAATCAACTGCCTTATGGAATTTTAGATATGGACACTTGTCGGTCGGTTCATTGCACCAGATGAGTTCAAAAGCAATGGTCCGTGGACTACCCAAATTGTCCAGTTCCTTGCCTATTTTCCCTGGCTGTCTTGCAGGAAAACAACACAAAGATCCATTTCAAGCGAGCACCTTCCATGCCAAGAAGTGTCTGGAGGTAGTTCATACCGATCTGAACGGCCCATTGCTTGATTCATTTTCAGGATACAAATACTTCCAATTTTTCGTGGATGACCACTCTCGCAAGATGTGGGTATATTTCCTAAAGCAGAAAAGTGAGGCTCTTCAACACTTTCAGAACTTCTATCATCGTGTTGTCAAAGAGTCTGGACAATCACTTCTTCTACTCCGCTCAGATCGAGGGGGGAATTCACATCAAAGAAGTTCTTGGCCTTCCAAAACCATCAGGGCATTAAGCAGCACCTGACTGCTCCCTACATGCCCCAGAAAAATGGCATTGTTGAGCATCACAATCGTACAGTGATGGAGATGGCTCGCTGCATGCTATCAACTGCAAAGCTAGGAGAACGCTATTGGGCTGAAGCAGTACAAATGGTTGTATATCTTCTCAATAGGGAACTAACAAAGATTCTACTGAACAAGATGCCAGAAGAGGTATGGAGTGGTAAAAAACCATCAATTTCTCATTTGCGAGTATTTGGTTTCACAGCATACATGCATGTCCCAGCTCAAAAGAGAAAGAAGGTAGAGCCAAAAACAATCTCGTGTATCCTTCTTGGCTATAGTAATACCTCGAAGGCGTATCATCTCATGGATCCTGAGACAAAGAAAATATACGAGAGTCGAGATGTGGTTTGTGACGAGTCATCCTTTGACTCAATAGTATCAACAGAAGATCCACTTCCAAACACATCTCACCGATTAGTCTCTGAATCAGATGATGAGCTGGAGGAGACTACTCAGAGAAAAGAAATGTTGCTAGGAGAACTATTTGTTGATCTTGGAGAACTGCAGAATGTGACTCCACATCAATCCTCACGGAAACAACACAGTTCTTCTCAAAAGCAGTCAAGTTCTCGTCCGAAGTGGGTACAAAGCACTATCAAGGACTCACATTTGCAACAACTCCCAGATACATCATCCGGAGTCAAAACAAGGAGTCAAACAAGAAATGAGGTAAAATTTGCACTCATGAGTTCACTGATGAATAGCTCCAAGCCAGATAATGTTCGTGAAGCACTCAATCAAACTCAGTGGAAGGAAGCTATGGAAATAGAATATGACTCGCTCATGAAAAATTGGACATGGGAGCTTGTCGATCTTCCTACAGGAAAGAAACCCATAGGCTACAAATGGGTTTTCAAGACAAAATATAAGGTAGATGGATCCATCGACAAACATAAATCACGACTTGTAGGCAAAGGATATGCTCAGAAAGAAGGCATCGACTATGAAGAAACCTTTGCACCCACTGCGAAGATGAAGACCATCAAAGTAGTTTGCCCACTTCCAGCACAGAAAGGATGGAGACTTCAGCAAATGGACATCAAGAGTGCTTTCCTAAATGGTGATCTGAAAGAAGAAGTATACATGACCCAACCTGAAGGATTTGTTGATGAAAATCAGCCTAAAAAGGTATGTCGTCTCATCAAATCTCTTTACAGACTGAAACAAGCTCCCAGGGCATGGTATATCAAGATCAATGATCACCTTTTGCAGCATGGGTTCACTCTTAGCCCCTTAGATTCAAATTTGTATATAAAGAAGGTAGGAAAAGAAATTGTCATTTTGGTTGTTTATGTAGATGATCTTGTGATCACTGGTAGTTTAGAAGATCAGGTTGATATTGTAAAGAATGATCTCAAAAGAACCTTCGACATGACAGATTTGGGGCTACTACATTACTGTCTTGGCTTGGAAATATGGCAAAAGGAGCATCACATATTTTTCTCCCAGACACTCCTGGAAAAGTATAGAATGTCCGACTGTAAACCTATATCCACTCCCATGGAAAAAGTCTTGCAACTTTCAAGATTCCAGGACTCACCTCAAGTAGATGCTACTCTCTACAGGAAATTTGTTGGAGGGCTCATCTATTTGACATACACCAGACCAGATCTCTGCTATGCTGTCAGCTATCTTTCCAGCTTCATGCAGGAGCCAAATAAATGTCACTGGAATGCAACAAAGCATGTTTTGAGATATGTCCAAGGAACAACTAATTATGGTCTGGAATATAAAAAGAATGATCAATTCTTCTTACAGGGATATGTCAACTCGGACCACGTTGGATCTGTTGATGATAGGAAGTCAACTACAGGATACATATTTCATCTCGGATCTGGACCTATCTTGTGGATAAGCAAGAAGCAGAATGTTGTTTCTATCTCATCCACAGAAGTAGAATATTGCACCACACGAGGAGCTATGTGCGAAGTGATATGGATACGTCACATTATGGATGACCTGGGAATTCCTGAAAAATAGTCACCTATTCTCTATTGCGACAATCAGAGTGTGTTGAATCTTGTGCAGAATCCAGTCTTTCATGAACGAACAAAGCATAGTGAAATTGACTTCCATTTCATTCAAGAGCACATCTTGAACCATCAAATTCAGCTCCAGTACTATCCTACTGAAGCACAAGTTGCTGACATTCTCACTAAATCCGTTGGAAAAGTGAAATTTGAATCTTTCAGAGGTCACATTTGCAAGAATAATGTAATAAGGGGGGAATGTTAGCATACATTGGATAACTGATATTTTTTAGCTGTCTATCCTATCTCTTTATCTGCTCCTTCTGTATTCCATTATTCTCTCCTTCTGTTGTGTAACCTCTCCATTCATTTAGGGGAGTCCACTACAAGTTATTTCCTATAAATATTGTACGTGAGCTTTATGTTAAAACAGAATAATATGAGATACACAATCTCTATTCTTTCTCCTTCATTTCTGTCTCTCAGTTTCCAGAGAGGACAAGGCAGATGGAGGCCTTAGAACCCTGTTTGTGATAGATGGTGAGGGGACATTGAAAGCATCAGATGCAACCCATTCTTGTAGAGAGAGGCTTTCAGGGATCACTGGATTGACAAACCATTTTGTAGTGGATATAGTATCAAGAGACGTTCCGTTGAAGCCGGAAACACGAGCTGTTTTAAGAGCAAGAACTGGTTTCTGTGGAATTGAAAGGAATTCTTCTAGCTCTTCTCCAAGTTTAGTTGAATGTTGACCCCACAAAGTGATGGAAACACTAAATCTGGACATGTCTTTAACCTGCACTGTTCACTTCATCATTTTTGTCTGATCATGTCTGCGAATGGTGGATCATGGAGAAATAACAAGAACAACACCAAGAATGTCAACAAAAGATCCGGCAGGTATTCCAGGTATTTCTTTGATGGGGACAAAGTGGAAGTGGTGCAAAGGTATGATTTCATTGTTGACATGCAGAGGCCGAACAATGGATGCCGCCGACAGGAAAATTTCGAGAGCGTTGTTCAGGTTGTTGAACTTTTCTTTTTCTTTTCCAATTCTTCCGTTAGAGATGGTGTACATTTTTTCATTTTCTATCATGCCATAGAAATTTTCTGCAGTCTCATTGAAATAAGTGACACGGATTTCACCACCTCTGCTATCCATGAAATCGAATCCAAAGAAACAACCATTTCCGTTATCATTACTATATGTCCACATGGAGTTTTTTGCCACCGCTCTGCCCTTTATGGACCAAACACGCATGATCGTGTTCAATTCATTTATGAAGATGGCCTTCGATGTTGATTTCAAGGAAGCATAAATATTTTAAGGTGGTGTTTACAGAAACAAAGTTTTGGGCACACCCTCAGGCTGGTCAACACAGGCTTGTTTGCCCTGAATAACATGGCTGGGGATCCGGGAAGGAGAACCAGTCTGCAGATATGTTTCTTTCACTATATCCATATCGGTAATTAAAACGGTCCTGTAGGCAGGCAGTGCAAGGAATGAATTTATGTTAGAAAATATTTTACGAGATAGAAAAGACGAAAGGGAAGTCAAAATATCGACTACTTACATTTCATGTTTGACCATCCTACAAACGGTTTTTTGTAGCTGAATTATTGTGCCTTCTTTCAAAATTTTGTCCGCAACTAGTTTTGAAAACTTGGAGGGCAACAATGCCTTCTGGATGTGAATACTGTCAGAAAGGTCAACTCGATGTTGGGTTTCACTATTCAATAGAGAGTGCACAGGACAAATGTTGAGGAGCTGGAACGTGGAACTTGTATCTGAGTAACCGGACATTAGGCGTGCAAACACCTCCTTCTGTTAAATTTGTGTCCATGTTTTCAATGCAAATAGTAGAGGATAATGGATGCGCTGCATGACAAATGCAACGGTCAACCAAGAAGGTGAAAGAACACACCAAAACAAACAAGCAAACTGAATGTTATGCCCCCACCTAGAAAATCGAACTCTGATATTTCTTTTTACTAAAAGAAAATGCGGAAGGGAAGGTTGAAGCAGATCAAAAGACTGATGGCAGAGTAAAGGATCGTAGCTTAGATTTTGCACAAAAAAGGTAAAATCAATGAATGCCACCAATCACAAAAGGCCATTTTTTTTGTTATTAAATTCCATTGTGGAAGGGAAGCCAAAAACGAATGTAAAGAACGATAACAGGCGAATAGATAGTAGCAGCGAGTTTGTATAAATAAGTTTTTTAAAAAAGGAGGAAGCAAAAAATTAATGAATGGTGAAGCAAACATGTTATCATTGAACAAATCTAAAAACTATGAATGCACACGAAGCCATACCCAAGGAAAAAGAGTTTGAAATAATAAATAGTTTTGGATTCTTTTTCTCGAATAAGGACAAATTTAATAGAGATATGCATTATATAATTGTATTCTATAAATGTCATTTTAGCATGGAAGAAGAGCTTGCATAAGAAAATGTGTCCGAAAAATGATCAAGCGAAAAAAAATTACCATTTGTGCATTTACCTAAATATAAATATCTTTATTGAATTCGACTACATAATAATTAAGAGATACTTATTATATAAAAAACATAAATCATTATATTAAAAAACTTACCATAAGTCATTTTGAACTTTTGTTGAGATATTACTTTGTATTCATATTTACAGCATGCAGCCTAAGGGCCGTGGTTCAGTGATGGGCAGCTGGCTTACAGTTTGATTTGTTTGCAAACGATTTGGGATTTACTTGGAATAATGGTTATTTTCTATTTTCTATTATTCAATTCTTCATTCTAACTTCCATTCTTTCTAAATTGTGTGATTATGTTCTTCATTTTAACTGACATCTTACTCTATTATTGATAATGAAATAGTGTAACACCTCTTTACATGGTTTGACCGTATACTTTTTGGTTGTGGCCTCATTGCTGACAAATAATTTGGTTACTTTAACGGCTGACAGTGTGTCATAGCAGGTGGTCGAATAGGCTTTCCTTTTTAAATGTATCTAGTTTGTATGTAGTGTTCCTCTTGTGTAGTATGATATACAATATATATTATAAGATGCATATTTTTTAAAAGAACAAACTCAACAAATGAATCTTCTCTGCTGTATATTTCTTAGCACATTAAGGGTTGAAAGAAACCCGCTCAACTTCATTGTAGACGCTGAGTTCCGTATTTTTAAAAAATTATAAGGCTTAAGCAAGCTGGGGTCAACCAAAACATTAAGACAAACCTTTATTAGTTTTTTTTGTAAATAAATGAAATCTTGTTTTTCTTATCTTATGTCCAACTCCATATGGATAATAGGAGCCTAATTTCTTCTTTACATGACTATGTAACAATTGGTGGGTTGGATTTTTTACAGCTACTTGGAAACGAAGGTTTTTATCAGAAGCTGCGATAAGCATGCATCTTTTCTCTTTTGCTTGTGGCTTAGGGAATATCCAATTGCAACTTGTTCGTGTTGTTTGTGTTTATTTTTTGTCATGCTTTCACTATCGATTTATTAAGCTTTCAAAAACAATGTGCTTTCTGAACCTGAAATGGCCGATATTTTCCTCGTATGGAAAATCTGAGAGTTTACTCATTATGCCAAGGTTTAAAATTTGATGAAGGGGTATGGTCCATGTCTATATCCATGCCTCCACTCACAGGAAACTGTCTAAGTTGGGAAGTTGGAACAAATCAGCTAGAAAGAAATACCTGATCAGCAGGGCAGCAAACTTTTCTAGGTGGTTCAATTCTTCATTCAATCAGCAATGCAATACATAGAGCTCAAGGAAACAACTGGGTGTATTTTTATGGAAATCAAGCCATATGCATATATTTCAAAGATATTCATACTTTAGGACAGCACATGTCTAAAAATAAAAGCCAACCATACTCATATTCATGATAAATTGAGCAGAGCACAAATGGAGCAAGTGTAGGGTTTACAATTTAAGCACGAAAGGAAAATTGTATCAATAGGACAGAGTGGGAGAGAAGGCACAAAAAATTTAAAAATGGAGAGAACATCAGCAGATGGATATGTCACTGTTGATTGAACCCAACTCCAACTGCACCCAACAAGATTTAAATTGTATGGGTTCTTTTGAACTAACTTTATTCACAATCTGAACTCCTAGCCAATGGCAATGTATTGTGATCTTTCAAAAATTAATGCCAATTTAAGAAGAGGGCATTTTAAAAATTACAATTAAACCAACCTAATAGCAATTAATCAACAATTTCTTAATATTTGCAAATCTTGAATGCAATGTTTGTTGCTTCCAATTATTTGCTATTAATGGAGTATAAAACTTGAGGAAATGTGCTTACAATTTTTGGGCCTCCTCAGTAATCTGCTACATTGTAACATTCTTAAGGCTGAAACATTTAACCACCATTAGAAATGTCCACCTTGGTTTCTAGCCGTTTCACAAATTATAAATGATTCCATGGAACTAGTGTTCGAGAGAGTAGAAGAAACCGGCACCTCAAATCTTATGATGGATTGCCAAATTTTAGGACTTTGTCTACCCTTTCAGGTAGTGGGGTGAGAATGTCCTCGAATTTGTTGGCTTCTTATTAAACTGCACAAGAATCAATGTTGTTGTGCAGGGATTTCTCAACTACTTGCACATATTGCAGTCAAAGAGAACAACTCTCACCATCCTTCATGATGTAAGTGGTATCCTCAAGCCTTTACGGTAAGTGTACATTACCATCTTTGAAATTTAAGATGTCGAAACTATATAAATCGAGGATTGAGGGGCTATTTTTAATCTTGTCAATAACCTATCATTGATGCATTCAGGATGACACTGCTTCTTGGTCCACCTAGTGCTAGGAAAACTACATTACTTACAACTCTGGCTAGAGAACCTGACCGCAATCTCTGAGTAAGTTCAAGCTCTATTTATTTTATCTTACCTAGTGAGGGGATTTGTTGTTTAGAGAAGCTGGGATTGTTCATTTCTGTTAAAATATGTGCATGCATTTTTTGTGTGTATAGGTCTTGGTGAATAAATCAATTTATTCTTATGATCTATTTGAGATAGGTAAAAGACTAATGCGGTTGCTTGCATTTGTAAAAAATTATGAATATTTGTTTCTTTTAATAGATTGCAAGAAATGTGACCTACAATGGACACTCGTTAACATAATTTGTGCCATAAAGAACATCTGATTACATTAGCCAGCATGATTTGCACCATGCAGAAATGACTATAAGGGAAACACTAGATTTCTCTTGCCAATGCCAAGGTGTTGGGTCAAGATACGGTGAGTGTTTGTTTACACATCGCTCACAATTTCATTGTTTTCTTTATTTTTTGTGACCAGACTGAATATTTGTGTTGCTTACAGACCCACTGCAACACAAATCAAAGATAAGAACCAAGTTCTAACCCATATTACGGCTGTGAAAGTAGAAGACCAAGAAAAAATCGAGCTTAGCAGATTTAATACAAACACAAAGTTTTTTGGTAAAATTCACAGTTGAATGAAAAGAATGGAACAAACTAAGAACACACAAAAGCAAAATAACTCGACCACTCAGAAGCAATGGAGAGCTATGTCGAGTAGTCTTTTCATACAGAAGAAGGACAGATAAAATGGCTGGTTACAAGTCAAAAATCCAATGCAGGCTTGAAAGAAGAAATTAAAATGGCGATTTGGATGAAGAAAATAAAAAATCCTCTATTATTCAAGGCATAACCCAGATCTGGGTTCGATATATAAGTATTTCGACATTGAAATCCAATGGTAAAAGATAAATAAAGGGAGGGTTTAGCTTAGTACAAAATCGAACCCTAGAGAGGCAAATCAAGCTCCCACGTTGAAGTATATAGAGCCCATGGCAGGAAATAATGGAGATCCAGAAGATTCAGAGAAAAACCAGCAGTAAAATAGAGTATAACGTATTTACTGCATACATAATAAATATAAAAAAAATACATATTATTTATAGAATGCCTATCACGTCAAATTGTAGCTTCTATTATATCTGAACTTGATGTGTGTGGAATATGCAAACTTCTCCCAAAAATCCAAACATTTCAAAACACGATTCATCTTTCAATACATAACAAATCACTAAAGTTTGAAGTATACACATGTTCAAAGAGACATTTTTCAAAATTATGTTTGGTATTTCATTATGTGAAATTAACATTTTCATTTCATATTCTATCAAATACGGAAAGGTAAACAATTGCATTTTCAACAAATATATTGCAAAAGTTTACACCCAGTAAAACCAAAGTACATGCTGCTAGATAAAACAAAGTAGTATATTCGGGTTAATATTTACAGATCCAAAATATGGCTCATTGTTTCACGTATACTTGCAAAAAATCCTTACAAAAAAGCCTATAACTATATACAGTCTACAGCTTTGTTTTCGTTTACAAGGTGTTTGGGGAGGAGGGTATCATTTTTTTATTTTCTTTTTTTTCTTGCTAGCACCAACAATTTTCTTTACAGCTTTGTTTTTATTTTTTCCGCTTTCTTGTTTCGCAACAAAAACACCCATTTTTTCTTAATTTATAGGAAGGTTCACATGCCATTGCAGCCTCCTTAGAATCGTAGACCAGGCCAAATCCCCGGGAATGAGGCCCAGCAGTACGAAATTTGGACAAATACAAAGGGCTTTGTGGCAAAAGGCGAAGTTGCTCTGTAACAAAATCTGCTATAACCGGTTTAGGCGGTTTTGGTTGCCTGCAGTGTAAAACGTTCATAGCAAACTGAGTCCTCTTAAACTATTCTTCTCTTTGCAAGTGCGGCGTTGTAACAGTTACACCAACCAGGGGAGAGATAATTGTATTTCTAGTCCTCATTCTTTTAAACTAAAAAGGAAAACATCCAAACATTAGGGAAAGTAGTAGTCAAAGGAAAATGTACGATGAACCGAGAAAGAAAGTTTATTTTCAAGCAGGGAGCTTTAAAAACCTCCCCGTTGAACATTTTAATGCTCCGCAAGGGTTGCTTGCGGAATGCTTCAAAGTGGCTTCCCAGGGAGATAACTCCCTCGGCACACTAGGAATCATGCTAACAAGAAAGGCACGTGCTCCTTTATGCCATTATTATTCAGGGAAGATATTGTTTGCGTCTTTACAAAGCATAAGAAAAGAGGCACACAAAACAATTTCCGAAAGGTAAAGCCATCCAGCCATAGAAACAAAAACACACATTGAAAGTTCCATGCAATATTATCACAAGTGAACTAGATGTATACAACATCAAAATTGTAGTCAGAGATATGCATCGTACAAAAGAAAACAACAACATGTACACAAACAAGACAAAAAAAACCTAAGGTATTCATTCCAACAAACATGTTTACAATTTATTTTTAAAGTCCATGGCATGCTTAAATGAATAACAAACAAAGGGACAAAGCATCAATAAAACCAAAGATGACTGCACCTTTTTTTCCTCCCAACAACCTTTTTTTTCCTGCCGCCGATGAAAACCTTCAGAATAAGTTGTTTTGCATCCAAACAAGGGTAAAAGACAGCTTATAATTCAGCACCAATTTTCCTGTTTCAAGCAGCAAAAGAAATGCAAAACGTAAGAAACAAAAGAATATCCAATTGAATGAACATATAAGCCTATTGAAGAGGAAACCTCAGAATCTGCAGCTTTTGCAAGTGATTTGGCACATCTTAGAAGGAGATATTCAATATGATATATTTGGAAGCTACCTTAACCACTAAAAAGCCCACAAGGTTTAACAGAGACTCCCACATCACTTCCGATGACAGATAGACATAACAAAACAAACAATTTCAGCATAAGAGAGACAAAATTTAAAGTATGCTACCCAACTTGACAAGGCAAATTATGATGGTCAACGCAAGCACATTGTTTCCTGTAAATAACTAACTCGGGAAGGGTTGTTGAAGGATTATGGTGTTTATAAATATAAGTCTTGTTAGTTACATTTGAACATCACTACTTTTAAGTTTTTTGACTTAATTCTCTCTCCAGTAGCATACCTATAGTAACTACACAACATTTTTTTCATAGCCTTATAATAGCTACATTTTATCCTACTTTTTGTTTGTCATGTATACTTCGAAATACACGAAACTCCCTCTTGCAAAACATTCTTGGAATAGCATTGATTGAAGGTAGTTCCTAACCTTATATTGGTTGAGATTCTATTATTTTCCTATTCTTACCATGGCTGAAACAGAGCTAACTTCAGACTGATAATTTCTACAGTTTTGTTGTTTCCTCCAAGACATATATATAAAGAGAGAGGAGATATTTAATGGCATTTGTCAATAATAATAGCAAAGAAAAATTAAAATAAGAATGTAGATTAGCAAAATATTTTGAAACGAGATCCGATTCTTCAATAATCAGTAAGAAAGGCATTACTTAAGCACACACAAAGTTCTATCTTCCGAAAGAGTAATTTATAAGTAAAAGAAGGTGATGTTTTTTTGGATGATAAGTTTAGCGATAAGAAGGAATAGGGCGCCTTTCCGGTAGAGTATTCAAAAATAAACATGAAGAGATATACATGGACAATGGGGCATTTTCATGATCAAAGTTCGTAAATACACATAAAAATTTGGCCTGGATAATCCAATTCTGCATCACTAGATTACCGTGCAAGAACAATTGAAGAAAGAACAAAGAAAGTAGATAAAAAGAGAAACAAAAGAATATCTGATTGAATAGAGATATAAACCTTTGACGAAGGAACATCAAAATCTGCAGTTCCAAGTGGAACAAGAAATGCATGATCATGCATAAACAGTTGAAGAAGTGACCAAGAGAAAAGATAACTTGAGAAATAGAAGAATATCTAATTGAATGAACATATAAGCCTATTGAAGAGGCAACCTCAGAATCTGCATCTTTTGCAAGTGAATTGGGACATCTTATAAGGAGATATTCAATATGATATATTTGGAAGCTACCTTAACCACTAAAAAGCCCACAAATATAAGTCTTGTTAGTCACATTTGAACATCACTACTTTTAAGTTTTTGACTTAATTCTCTCTCCAGTAGCAAACCTATAGCAGCTATAGAGTAATTTTTTCACAGCCTTATAACAGCTACATTTTTATCCTACTTTTTGTTTGTCATGTATACTTCGAAATACAAGAAACTCCCTCTTGTGAAACATTCTTGGAATAGCATTGATTGAAGGTAGTTCCTAACCTTATATTGGTTGAGATTTTGTTATTTTCCTATTCTTACCATGGCTGAAACAGAGCAAACTTCAGACCGATAATTTCTACAGTTTTGTTGTTTCCTCCAAGACATATATATAAAGAGAGAGGAGAGATTTCGTGGCATTTGTCAATTATAATAGTAAAGAAAAATTAAAATAAGAATGTAGCTTAGCAGAATATCTTAAAACGAGATCCGGTTCTTCAATAATCAGTAAGAAACGCATTACTTAAGCACACACAAAGTTCTATCTTCCAAAAGAGTAATTTATAAGTAAAAGAAGGTGATGTTTTTTTGGATGATAAGTTTAGCGATAAGAAGGAATAGGGCGCCTTTCTGGGAGAGTGTTAAAAAATAAACATGAAGAGATAAATATAAGTCTTGTTAGTCACATTTGAACACCATTACTTTTAAGTTTTTGACTTAATTCTCTCTCCAGTAGCAAACCTATAGATTCTATTATTTTCATATTCTTACCATGGCTGAAACGCAGCTAACTTCAGACTGATAATTTCTACAGTTTTGTTGTTTCCTCCAAGACAGTCCTGCAGAAATGGCAAAAAAAGAAAATGTAAATAAAAACAAGATTTCAAAGCAAAAATCTATAATTTCACAAGAAAAAAAAGCCAAAATAAAACAAGGACATAAAGAAACCTAGAAACATACAAATACAATTCCATAATTACTTGTTAGCATACTATTAAAACTATCTTCGAACAACTGATAAAGACAAGTAGTATGTTGAGAACACATCCTGTCATAGACCACATACCTAACAGCAAAAGATTGTCCAACCTTCAAAGCTTGTAAAAAACTTCGAAGTTCCACTTTGAGCTATGGTTTCCAAGACAATCAATTAGCTCTTGCTTGTTCATTGCCCAAAGAATTAATTTGCGATTCATCCATACAAGACTTACAAAACAGTGTTGATCCCATTTTTGAGATCTGGTTTGATACGGATTTCCAAGTTACCCCCCTTCTGCAAGTAATTCTGGCTCCATTACACTCAAAAACCACAGCTTATCAAGAGCACCCACTTGCGTTACTGTTGAAGAACAGTCGAACCATCAATTATTTTATTAGCCTAATGATTAATGATTTCATTCACATCAAAAATAATCAGCTTCAGACAAGACGCCGGTGAAAAATTCTATAGATTGGTGCTAGTTAATAACACCGAAACCTCTTAACTTTTGCATATTCTTAATACAACACGAACTACTTTAGAGACATACTAGATTACTAGATTTACTTATTTATGACCTCTAATACTTTTTGGATATCAACGATCTTGCAGTGGAAGCAAAATTACCCAAATCACTCTGGCTGCCTGCAATAAGTTTCTCAAAGTTGAGACCCCCGAGACGAATGTATATGCCCGCCACCGTCTTCACGCAGGCCTTTGAAGCACGCAAACCCTAAACTTGCTAAAACCCATGACAGAAAAAACAAACAACTGTGTTAGCCTTTCATTTGTGAAGGTTTTTTTTTTCATTCATGAAGGCAATCAAAATTCGAAACCTACCCACGGAACAACCAGAGCAACGACGACACGCTGGAAAAGCAACACAAGCCCCACAGACCCCGAGAGGAATGTATATGCCCGCCACCATCTTCACACAGGCCTCTGAAGCACGCAAACCCTAAACCTGGTAAAACCCACGACATAAAAACAAACAAGTGTGTTAGCCTGTCATTTGTGAAGGGTTTTTTTCATTCACGAAGGCAATCATAATTCGAAACCTACCCACTGAACAACCAGAACAATGACGACACACTGAAAAAAGCAACAAAAGCTAGCCTTCACATAAATATTTATACCTAGTCTCGTTTTTGAAATAACAGCGGTGTACCTCTTTCACGTATAGTCAAACCGACGCCCCCTCCCCTTCGACACAGCCATGCTTCAGCGTATACTGCAAAAAACACACCAAAACCCTTAATGCCGTGCAACAGATATTTAACAAGCAACAGTTCCTTTGCGTAACAGGGTTTACGATCTCTGTGCAGGTATGGAGGTGTACAAAAACTACACCAAACCCTTACCGGTGTGCAGGAGAAATTTCACAATCAAAAGTTCCTTCACCTAAAAGGGTTTATGATCTCTGTCTAGGCATGGAGGTGTACACCACATGGAGGGTTAGATTGTATCCGTGATCGACGTCGTCCTCTGCGACTTCATCTCGCCCGTCTCCTCTCTGATATGCGTCAGAGAGCCCTCAGCTTGAACTCAGCTGAAGGAACGCCTTTTGACGTAATTATGTCATTGTTGCAGAGGGCATGTCCCCGTCATCCAGATGGCAGAGGTCATAAGGACGATACACAAAATACACGTGGATACCTGCCATAGTTTGACAGCCTTTCAAAACCAAATTCATACAGCAGAGTTTATTAAACCATTCACTACTTACCTAAACAATCAATAAGGATATATCATAAAATATTTTAAGTCTTATTTTGGACAGCTGTCCGCGTACGGTTTCGTGCAACTGTTGACTTTATTAATCTGGAGTTTGTTGCGTCATCTACTTTACTCACGTGTTTTTTGCTATGGAAGGTGTATACTTAATAGCTCACGTGTTTTTTGCACACTCATATTAATGGAATCTACTTATATAAAGAAAGCTTTGAGAGTCGCGATTGCCAAGACCGGTGCGGTGATTGTTGAAACTTGGAAGGTTCAGAAGCTCCACTGTTCCACCAGGTACTCTCCTCTCTCCTAATTGTTATTACATTTACAGAGATTTTGGGTATTATACTTGCTTAAGATGTATAAGAGCCTACTATTTTATCCGTCGCTGCTTTCACTTGATCTCCTGCGCTATAACTCTAAGTAGATGTGTTCCATGGAAATTTAAGTAGCAGTTTAATAGCCTGGAACAAAATATGTTTGGCCTTGTACGGATCCACCTTCACTTTCATTGGTTTTAAGCCTCAGTGAGTCGGCCGTAATAATTATTTCTCCAAGTGTTTCTATACAAAAATTGCTCCCTCTGAATCCAGATTTGCTCTTCCTGTAAAACGTGGAAATAATTTCCCTTCCAATTCAGTTCCACAGTTTAAAAGTAAGGCCCTTAAAAACTTAATGGAAATTTTTATGGCGTTCGCTAGTGTTATACCTATCCCTCACCCACGTTCGCGGGGGATATTTATTAAAAAACAGTCAAACTTCAACTAAGTAAGTGTTGTGGCACAGTGGTGGGCCTCCTACCTGTTACTTTGAAGGACACCACTTTAAATCCACCTATCTCCTCTCGAACCCACGTGAGAGATGCCCGCTGCTAATCTGTACTCAATATGCACCCGGTGAATGCCGGTCAACGCATTATAGCCATCTATTTCATAATGGACGGTCATGATGTGTTGACCGGCATTCACCAGTGTATATTGAGTGGAGAGTAGCCTCTTCTCATGAGAGATAAGTTCCACCCGGAACGAGCGAGTTCTCGACTAACACACGATTTACAATCTCACACTCCGACGAAACTAATTTTGAGCTCGGTCCTCCTATCAGAATTAGCAGCATTAGTATGTTGAATAATCCTACCCGTTTTCAATGCTTTTGTTTTATTATCTGGAAAGCGGTCCCCTCCAACAGCTTTGTTTTGCCCCTGCCTAAGTACTTCATGAAATTGTTGTCCCTTTTTATTGTGTGATTGGATGCCTGGGTGTTTGTAAAAGTCCTTTGAGAAACACTCACCCGTATTCTGGAAGCTTTTTTGGGGTGTTCTGTTTACACGATTTTTTCCTAGCTGCTTTCAATCGGAGGTGGTGTGGACTTGAGAATGAATAAACTAGCAGGTTAATAAACCGGTATGTGACTAGTCCAAATTGTGTCACAGGGCCGAGGTGATATGATATTAAACTTTAGAGGAAAGCAAGCTCGAGAATGGTGAAGTTGAGACATAGTACGCTTGCGAAGGCTCCTTGGATGGGTTAAATATGGGGATCTATTTTTGTGCATCAACATGATCACCATGCACATTTGGATTTGCCACAAATTGTTGTTTGTCATTTTCATAAAGTAATATTTGTACAATTTTATATAAAACACATTTTCTAAATCTAAACTATTACACTTATTTAATAATATAAAATATTTAGTTAGCATTAGTGGTACCTTAAAAACCTGTAGTCGAGAGATTTATAGAAACAATCCTCTATCTGTTAAGATTTAGAGACAACAAGTAATAAACAAGATCCTTTGCTACGACAATGAACAATTTGACGAAAAACAATTCATTCAAGAAGTTGAAATAAAAGTAAGAAACTACTGTATTAATTTAAATTTGAAGAGGATTACATGATAATAAAGTTGGGGCAAGGAAAAAAAAGCACTTCTTTCCAAATATGATGTAAGATGGATAACAAACTGAAGGAGGAGTCAAACAAAATATTAAATCGAATTTTTGCTTCATGTACGCTGCATCAAGTCCCATTATTGAAATATGATCTTTAAAACTCTACAACTCGGCGAATGCCCACACGACCACACCAAATGCAACAACAATTTTGTCGATTATATCTTTTGTTAGAGATAAAATATGAGGTTCAACCACAACATGCGAGACAAACTCCCTCCTTAAATAAAGGGGAGCCACCATGTTTATTACTATCCTAACAACACCAAAGAATATTCACAATATTTACACTAATCTAACATCTAAGTGGGATCTCATCCCAATAGATTTATTTCTTGTGGAATGAAGAAAATATTGAGAATGGATGAAAGGTTTATAGAAGTGGAAGTAGAAAGGAGAAGATGAAAAGAAAGAGAAGAAGAAATGTGTGTTTTCCTTGAAAAATGCAGATCTAATGATACTTACGTGAAATAAAATAGTAATAAACTTGATTGAGATACAACAAACAGTGAGCTGAAATTTAAAGAATAATAGAATACATTGAAATTAAGAATAATACTTTAAACAAATAGATTACACACAACACCCTATTTGTAAAACATCTCTTTTTATTCCTTGTAGTAAAAGAAAAAACACAGTTTTTCTTCTTGATTAGATTCCAACTTTCTTGCTTAGTCCCAAAAAATCTCCCCTTTCTAATGCCTTAGCATTTTACATTTATAGACAGAAGGGAAGAGAGAAAAAGGGAAATTGTTGGATCACAATCTAAATTTATAGGAAATACACATTAAAGCTCTTTTGACTAGTTCATGCAAAAAAATGAGCAAGTCAACTTGTTAATCCAAATGATGTCTTGAAATCTCAAAAATTTACATGTTTGATGCAAAAAAAAACATGACAAATCCTTAACTAAATTATACCTTTTTGCTTTCTTATCTAGCTTGTTTGATGCAATATACGTGGAATTTCTAAATCACTTCTTGCACTTCATTATCATGGGGTACACAAGAGTAGTTATTCAACACATCAGATGTGTTAAACACATTGATATTATTTTTGGGAAACTTCTAGAGTCTTGTGAGGACTTTACATGGATTGTTCAAAAAAATTTAATACATAACCAATTTGTCAATTGATTGCAAATCAAAATCACTTCCTACCTTGGATTCCTTTTTTACCAGATCTTTGAATTCGCAGAAGATTTCTTCTCTAGATAACATATTCAAGTCTTCATCCAAAAATTGATAAGGCACTTTGGAAATTTCATCATCAATGTCATTTGTGGCATCAACAGATTCTTCCCTAGCCTTCTGCAGCTTATGTTTAGCCTCATGTAAAATCCTAACTTGAAAGTTGATGACATTGAAAAATTCAAGATGTTTCCCTCTTTCCTTAGTTATTCCCTCTTGGACGAGGTTATTAGCATCGATATTCTTAAGCTCATTTAGTGCTTCCAAAGTCAGCTCCTAGTTATTGAATTCTTCGTCAAACTCCTTATTCATCCTCTTGATAGGAGATTTTTCATTTTCAATTTCATTGTGAAGCTTGATAGCGTCATTAATCAACTTCTTACCTTGATTGAGGATCCTATCGGTCTAACTATCCACTACCTAAACTTTCTCATTGATCTTCTCTACCTCTGATATGGATGATGTATCGAAACTTACTAGATCCAGAGAGGAGATTAGAATTGGTTTAGAAATCTTTAGAAGGATGGTTGTCAACTGCTCCACCTTTTCCTTTAGTTTATCCTTGGTGGCCTTAGTTTATTTGAGTTTCTTGAGAAATTTTTCATGGCCACTTGCATGTCTTGCTATGCTCCTTCGGTATTGACTTTCCCCATTGTTACTTTGGTTACTGATAATGAAAAGAAGTAATGTATTTCATGCTTTTATTTGTAGCAAGTAAAATGATCTTGACAAACCTCTCACTTGATAAATCAACAATGATATGAGAAAGTGTCTTGGGCTTCTTGGATGTGAGAGGGGGCAAGAGGCAACATATTGAAATCAAAGGTTTAGGGGGGACATCCATATTTCTTTTATTTGTGGTTTGGTTTGCTAGCCAAGATGGAAATGAAGAGGTGAGAGTTTGTTGTTGGGGAGATGTAAACGTGAGTGTGGCATTGTTCACAGGGTTCTTCATTAATTTTGAGAACAATCTGCAAAGTGAAGGGAAACCACGAAACACATGAGAATCTGCGGATAGAAGAGAAAGTCGCCGAAGACTGAAGAAATCCATAGAATCCTGTAAAAGTCGTCGAACACAAGATAAAGCCACATAAGCATATCTAGAGCCACAATACGAAGAAGAATAGAAAAGAGTGCGGTTGGAGTCGTCAAAGTCACGACAAAAAGAAATGTATTTTTCCTAATTTTGTATGAAAAGATATTTATTATACTTAATCATAAAGATATCGAAGTAGTAAGTAGAGTATGGTAGAAGAGAAGACTGATATGTATAAGAGAAGAATCTAAATGTCTATAAGAAGTGTGCATAAGAGACTAATGTAACTTATTTTGATATATGAATAAAGAATGATGGTTAATGTAATGTGTAATGTATGTTATCTTATATTACATTCTTTATGTTCATCGATTTGAATCTAAGTTATCTTTTCCTCGCACATCCTTAAAAAAAGGGTGAACTTCTTAACCCTCATGTTATTGTTGAGGCTTAAGTTCAACATTTTGGTGTCTTGGCCTAGATTCCTTTTGTTAAGTAGATGTCTAGAAATTTTTTACCACTAGGATATTCGAAACAAAACTTACTAGAAATTGAGGACTGGCGGGAAAAAAATATTGATATTTTTTTAAGGAGGCAAAGAGATTTGTTATCTTGTTTTTTTGCAAGGGCAACATTCATCTTGAAAACAGGACAACTATACCCTAGTGTCAAAATTTTCATTGTAAACCTTCCACACACCCCTCCATGTTAATCCACACCCTATATCGGGCCTATCCCACCCTTTCAAGTGGTCCTTGTATTGTTTCAACCCTGTCCATAGGTGATTTAGGCATATAAGTTCATTCAAGTTCTTATGATACTGTACCTCTAAAGGAAAACTTTTCAAGAAGATTAGGAATGACTATTTTTAGTCTTTCTAAGGCATGGTGCACACCTCCTAGAGTAAAACTAAATGGCCAATTCATTAAGGAGAATTATTAAAGAGATATGAACATTGTGTAACTTATTTTGGTAGATTTTGGAAAGTTTAAGAGGTTTTGGGAAAAGTTTAGTAAAAGCGAGTCGTTGAGGGTAAATGAGCTTGTAGTATAAAATAGACCCTAAACTTCAGTAAGTGATTTTAGGAGTAGCTTAAGGATTTCGAGGTAAAAAAGGACACCGTTGTAAAGGTATTTTAGAGATATAAATTATGGTGGTTTCATAATTTTCACAAAACATAAGCTATTTTACCTATAGAATGTTTTCAACAGGAAAAACCTGTGATCCCGAGAAAACATCCTATTTTTGAGGGGGTTATAGGAAGAATTAGAGCACGAGACCTATCCCATACTTCTCTAAATGTTTTTTTTTCAGTCAATATCATACAAAAAATTTCCAACAAGTACCCTCAGATGCACAAGATGTGTTGTCGAAAAGTTGCTCTCTAAGGTATGCTTTGGAACTTAGTCATTTTCTAAGTGGACACATGTCACTCCCAGGTATGAGTGTGATTTCTTTTCGCAATTGTACCATCCCCTTGGGACAAAACAGACATAAAAAATTCTCACATTCCCTAGATAGACTCATGGACCATCATGTGACCTTGGTGGAGCTCAACCAAGCCAATTAAGCCCCCTTGCACCAATCTTAAACACTCTCCATCATCGAATCCCAAAATACTACTTGTCTTCACCAAACTAGGGCACATTTTCTTACATAAACTATCCCATCCCCTTGCATTAATTGGAACAAAAAATGCATCAAAGCCCAAGATTGACCCCTGGTTTTTCATATGACCGGGAAAGGTGCTCTGTAGGCCATTTTTCAGTGCCCTCTCCTCTCCGCCTTCGCAAACTAGTATTCACCACTTGTCATAACGAGAGAAAGGAACATTTTCTTGTACCTTGTGTCCCATCCCCTTTGTATAGTTGGGACACAAAAATGTACCCAAACCTAACCCTTCCACTTTTCCTCCATGTGACCTAGTTCCAACCTTGAGGTACTTTTCACCCACACACTCTATCTTCTCCACCAACCAATCCTCTTATGCCACTTGTCAAGATGAGGTTGAGGTGCATTTTATTTCACCAACAATACCATCCCATTGGGACATTTGTGACAAAAAAATACGCTCAACCTCATAAAGTTTTTAAAAAAGTAAAAAAATGCAAAATTACAATTATCGTGTTGCTTCTACTCAAGCGTGCAAAACACTCACTACCAGAGGAATGCTATAATAATCCATTGTACCTCTCTATTTCTCCATTTCTTCTAAATTCCTAGATTTCTAGATTAACTTCATGAAAAAACATAAAACACTCATATCTCGCAATCCAATGCATGGATCTAAGTGATATTTTTTGCGAACTTATTCATTTTTAGAGGAATCTAAGAAGAATTTTTCATAATTTCAAGTGATGCCTTGGATATTTAATGGCAAAAAAACCCTCCTTTCATGCCATGTATTTCATTCTTTCGATTTACCATCACTTCAGTGAATGGATCAAGCTAAAACTATGAGCACAAATTCTAGGAGAAAAAACTATCCTAATGAAGTTGGTTTCATCGCAATATGAGGTGGGGAAGAACAATTTCAAAAGCTCAGGGAATCTATTAATGACTTCCATGAAAGCTCCAAACTTGAAAACCTCAGCAGATAAATTTTTTTTTTATTTCCAAGCATTTTGGTGGGCGAAACACATTGAAATTTGGAGCACGATATCGCGACGAAGAGCCGAATCTAAAAATAATATTCCCATCACAAACCGAGGTCATTTTTGTCATTTACTAAAAATAGCACACTCTACGCTCTTCCACATGCTAAAAATAGTAAATTCCTTGAATTGCAATTTTGGATCACCTAGGAAAATTAGAAAAGATCTGCAAAGTGAAAGATAGGGGAAAATGCTAATTTTCCCAAAATAGTAGGTCAAGAAAAATAAGCTTGTTGAAAATATCAATATATCATCAATGAAAGAGGAAGGATCATTCCTAAAGGTTTATAAGGACATATCAAAGCAAAATAGGTGATATGTCCCAAAATAGTAGGTCATGGTCCTACCCGCTATAAATAGAAATGGTTCATTTTGAGTGTAGAAAGTTACAAATGACTCCCTTTTCACTCATCTTTTCAAATTTTTAGACTCTCCAAGGGATAATAGGATGACCTCATAGCTCAAAAAGGGAAATGAGAACTTTAGAAGGGTCCTGGAAACATCATCTTGAGGTCAACAATGTCCAAAATCAAGGAAAAGTTTGCAATATTGTAACATCATGTGCAAAACAAGGATATGTGTGTCAATGTATTTGAGCATCATGAATATCAATCATGCAATCCTAAGGAACATGAGAATAATCCTCACTCTCATTGTGATATCAGGAATGCATCATCGTTTTTGAGGTTTGTGTTCATCACAAAGATCACTTTGTGAGATCCTGTAAAAGTGTTTTCAAACACTCATTCAATAATTCCAGGTGTTTGTATATCATGTACAAGTGGTATTTGGTGATCATCATCAACAAGGGTAAATAGCTCAAAGTAAAATTCATTGGAGCTTCACATCAGTGTAGCAATTTTGTAGAGGTCACCAGAGGCTAATATTTTTCTCTTCAACTTCTTCGGGGCGGCTCTTCATCAATAACAGAGGTATCTTCATCCTTTATAGCATTTATTCTTTCCCCTCCTTCCTCATTCTTTCTCCTCTTCTCTACCCCCCTTTCTAATTCTTCGTTGTGAGAAATCATGGCATTCGTCCTATTCATTTAAATGTCACTTTAGCAAACATTGTAATATGTCACCCTTCCTTAGTAAAAGGGGAATTAATTTCACTCCTAGGAATATCAAAAGTCACATGTTATAGGGACAAATGAAAGGTCATGTGGGGGGTAGGTGAAAAGTCTTCTAAAGGTCTATAAATTGTAATGACACCCTCCTTCATAAGGGTTTTCAATTTTGTATGCTAAAGGGAGATTACTACTCGGAATAGAGAAAAAGAGATAAAAAAATTCCTCTCATATTTTCTTCCATTCCTCACTATATACAATTTTACCAAAACATCAATGAAGAAGAAAGGAGTTCCTTGTATTTATTGATGAAAGAATTACTAAACCTTTGTGTTCCTAATTCTATCTTATCTTGAAGCTAGTAAAAAAGTCGTTATATATATATATATATATATATATATATATATATATATATATATATATATATATATATATATATATATATATATATATATATATATATATATGTATGTATATATATATATATATATGCGTGTTGAAGTACTTTGGTTAATGTATTTTGGAATATGATTTTCTACCTGAGATATTAATCCCCCTTTCTTTTTCCCACTCCCTTTCCCACCTACTCAGGAAATTCCTCACTTGCAAGAAATTGCAAGTTTTTTCCACAGGCTTAGTTTATTGTTCTTGTTGTATCCCTAACCTTTAGGCCACCCACAAATTTCACTTTCATTCATGCATAATAAATGGAATTTCACCATTCAAGCAGAGGGACCTACAGTCCCAGAGCGTTGGCGGATACCCACCAATTTGTCTACCTAAAATATTTTCTCTGTGAATAGATTTTGGCACCCACCGTGGGACAGACTTGGCAAATTCTGCATACAAAATATGACCACAAAGTCCTAAATAGTATATATATCCAAAATTCTAAAAAAAGTCAAAAATTAAAAACACAAAAAGAGGTTGATTGAAAACCATTACTAAATAAACATTGTTGATTCATGTGAATGACCCTTCATATTCCACAATGTCCTCTTAATTCCCTTTGAAATATTTTCCCAAAGTTGGATGAAAGGAGATATACCAAGACGAATAGGCTGAGAAGAATTGTTGATCGCACTTTTTAGGCTTTGTAGAATCCACAAGAAAAGATCAAAGATAACCCTCTAATATTTCTCTCAAGCATCATCCCCATACAATTCTTCAACAGGTTTACCTGGTAATCCTATCCGAACGCGTTGTTGATACTCCCCTTGAAAATCCTCTTATTTCCCCTGCATTCCACCCACCATTGAACATTAAATACCCTAGTGAAGGAGAACAAGAATTAGAAGAAGAATTTGTAGAAATGGAAGCAGAAGCTGAAGTAGGACAAGAAATGGTAGATGAAGCAAGAGAAATACATCAACCCATTGTTCCACAGGGAAGGAATACTGGTATACTTGCTCTTGCACCTCCCCTTCATGATCTACCAACTAGTTTCTTCAAAAAAATCTCGAAGTTCAAAGGTGATGACTTAGAATTCCCCGAATAACAAATATATGTCTTCATCACTTCATGCAGGATTCTTGGAATTAAACACAAAGATGTTGTTGTGAGATGCTTTGTAGAATCTCTTCAAGAAAAGGAAGTAAAATGGTTTTATATTCTACCGGCTAGATCCATTACTAACTAGGAGGACATGAACAAGCAACTGAAAAATGGGTGAACAAGATTTTTGAGAAGGGGAAAGTGTTACTTACAGAGATAATCTCATTGTTCAAGTATGTATGCGTGACATTAACCAAGGTTCAAATGACAAGGGGTGAAATTGAGAAAGAAAAGGAACAATGGGATCAATTGTTTCCTCTGGTGACGGAGATCAGGAAATCTCATTCGAAAGTATTGGTAGGTAGGAAGGTATTTAATTTTCCATCTGAGGATTTGTCATAGGTATGGGCTAGAACTGTTTTTACCTAGTCTGAGATGTTGAACCATGATCTAGAAGAGTTGGATTCCAATGTGACAGAAATAAGACAATGCAGAAAAATAGAAATGAGACAGTGCATAAAAGATTCGATAACAATTAAGGAAAATATGATAACATAAAAGATCCGAATGTCTTTCCTTGATTGAAACGAAATACAAACAATGAATATATACAAGGAGGATTTGTTTATAGGAGGAGATAACCAACCTTCCATGAGGGCATAACTGACTTGGTCGGTTTTGTAAACAATGTATTAACTTAGTTATGCTAACATTCCCCCCCCTCCCCTCCCTTAATAATTTTTTTTTACAAACATCATATTTCCATATAGTGGACCCCCCTTATTCCAAACACAATGAAATTTTTATTACACTCTTTGTGTAGCTTGCACACCTTTGAGGTGGCATGTCATATTTCTAGCTTCTTGGTCTTGGTGACAACTTGGTTTTTCCCTATAGGATTACCAAAAACTTGGAAGTGACATGAGCACATCCATCCTTGAGGACACCTCAATGGTTTCTTGTTTCCTAGGATTACGACGACCCATATGATTTTCCAACTGCACGTTCACTATGAACTTGGATGTGACCTGATGTCTCAACTGTACACTTCGGTGGTTTCTTAGATTTCTGTAAACCCCTTACACAAGAACCAAGCACTACTTAAGTGCTTTTGCTTGTCACAATGTCGTTCATTCAAGAGGTACCAAAATGGAAAACTCTTTGCATACTTTTTGAAAAACACACCAAAAACAACACGAATAGCAAAAATACGAACACAAATAAAAACAACATTGTGACCAAAGCAATGGTGCGACCCCGTCATAGGCGACTCACAAGAGAACGCCAATTATCCTCCAACATATATGTATGCTCCAACCTTCACTAACATGCTACTTAATTAGTGGATATAGCTTTGAGTTCATTAACAACGGATCTCAACAGCTTCAGTCTTTTAACAATTAATAATGATGATTTCTTCTGACATAAAGCACGACTGTAAAAGGTACTGCTGACAACACATGATTGATCAGTACGTATAAGTTCTCCATAACTGCAACAGAAGCAAGAGACTGGCTGGTATGTCTTAGGGAAAGAATTCGAGACTGCAAAGTGGCACAAGATTCAACTTTCCAGTCTATGTGATTAGAAACTGGTAGCCTAGAGCCATGTTTTTGTGAAGAACAATACCAGGTTTTGGCGATCAAGTTGCAAAACAAGTAGACGAACTGTACAGAATCATTGGCAGGAACGGGATAAGTAATTATTATGCAATCCCAATGAAATATTTGGCTCTTCCAGCGACACCACAGTTATCTGGTTCCTCATGTTCAGATGCTGTGAAAGAAAACGCAAAAGGAAAGCGATTGCCATTTTTCAGGAGGCTTGGCTTTGTTTACACTGAATGATGTCTTTATATGCTATCAAACAACAAATTCCTCCAATGCAGGTCTGCAAGACTTGTAGGTGCTGGTTTCTCCACAGTTTGGACACGGGTCCAATGACAACAAAATGCCAAAAGGAGTTCCTTAGTCCAATGCACTAGCTCCACTCTTAAAGCGTTGTGCAAAGGGAATATCAAATTTCCAAAAATTGTTCACACGCTAACAAAAAATTGTAAACCAATTTATTTGCATCACGTTTTTATTCCAATGAAAAAAATATCCAAAAGAACGTGAATTCCAACGGACGCCATGTAGGTCTTCACACCATTTAGGAGTCACCTATACACCAAAGTAATGACACAGTCCTCCAGATTGCAGTGCTCTGATACAAATGATAAAAATGAGACAATTCAAAAAAACAGAAATGCGACAGTGCATAAAAGTTATGATAAAAATGAAGGCAAATATGGTAACAGAAAAGACCTGAATGCCTTTCCTTGATTGAAACCAAAATACGAACATTGAATATATACGAGGATTCGGTTATAGGAGGAGATAACTGACCTTCCATGAGGGCATAACGGACTTTGTCAGTTTTCTAAATAACGTATTAACTTAGCTATGCTAACAGAATGAGGATTGTGCCTCTAAGATGCAGGATGATGTGAACATTAAGAAACATAAGCTTAGAGTATCTGTAATTGATGAAAACACCTCTGCTGATGACTTGTTGCAGCCTTTTAAAGACTTGCCAAAATAAAATCCGGGAATCCCTTTGTCTTTAACAATGACACACTGAAATCTCTCCCTGAGATAAGGGTTTTGATATCAAGCACTACGAAGAAACATCAGTCTTGGTTCACAAAGTGTAAAAATATCAATGCCATCTCGGAAAATTGAATCAAGTCATTGAATTTTGTCCACATTCTCCAAGCCGAGAAAGTTGCACCTATGGTAGCTCAATATAGCTGATAATTCAAAGGAGTGGATATCTTCACAAAGGTACTGAACAAATGTTCACTCAAGAGCGAAGCGGAACCACCAAGGGAATTTCCTCCATCTGAGTAGTTCTCTCTCTTCCTTTCTCTCTCTTCTCCCCCTCTCTCTCTTCCTTCATGTTATACTTCTTCATTAGCGGGGTTGCACTTTTGATTTTGTCTTATTCTCTTTTTGTCCTATTTCTTTTGTCTTATGTGACTATAGTCAACATTGCAATAAGTCACCCTCAATTAATAAAAAAAGGGGCTTAATTTTATTCCTAAGAATATGAAGAGTCACATGTCGTAAAAGACAAATGAGAGGTCATGTGGGGGGTAGGTGAAGAGTATTTCTGAAATATGTATTGTAATGACTTCTCCGTTCTAAAAGGTTACCAACTTTGTATGTTCAAGTGTAGATAACCACTTATAATAAGCGAAATATAGCTATTTCTTCCATTTTACTTTCCATATGTTCTTCCATCCCTCTCATTGTACAACTTTGCCAATAGTTCAATATAGAAAGGAGTTTCTTGCTTTTGTGGATGAGTGAATAAGTAAAATTTTGTTGTTAGGGGTTTCATCTTTTCCTTATATAACTAACAAGGTTGTGTTTCTTTCTAATTTTATGTGTTGAAATTTATGGTTAATCCCTATAATAATATGAGATTTCCTACTTACAGTATTAATCCTTTCCTAATTTCCCACTCCTACTTCCCCACCTTCCTAGAAAATTCCTCCCTTGCACAAGATTGCAAACATTTTCTGCAGGTGGAGTGGACTATTCCTATTGGATCCCCTGCCTCCTGGAAAACCACATAGTTTTATTTTTGTTTACACATGATAATGGAGCTGCCCATTCAAGCAGAGGGACCTAGTCCCAGAGTGTTGTCGGAAATCCACTAATTTGTCTTATCAACAATTTTTATTGCCATGTTATAAGAGAGATAATGAACAATCTTTATTGCATAAAGTATTGCAATAAGAGAAAATGTCTCATTAAAATCAACTCCTTTGTTTTATAGAAAAAAAACTCAACAATACGTGCATTTAATTTTTCAATACATCCATTAGATCTAAACTTGCTCTTATAAACCCAATTCGTACCAACAATAATTTTTTATCTTTAGGGAGTTCTATCAATTCACATGCATTATTCTTCATTAAAGAGCTATAATCTTCTCACATTTCATCTTCCCACTCTTTCTTAGCTTTTTCTTCTTCATAAGATTGGGGATCAAATACTTTCTCTATTCTATTTATTAAGGAATAGTTAATAGATTGATCCTTTTCTTTAGTTTGGTACTTCTTTTTATATATTTCTTGAAGAGTTTTTACTATGTTTACAAAGATTTACCTATTCTCAGTGATTTCTTCCCGTAATACATCTTCAAATTGAGAAACCATCTCAAAAGTAGGTGTATATTCATTATGAACACCTTTTTCAAACAAAAAATCTGTACTTGTAATTACTTTTTGAGTTTGGGAATCATATAACATGTAGCCTTAAGACTATTCATTATAACCAATAACGATACATTACATGTTTTCTTTATCAAATGTATTCATTAATTCAACATGTGCATGAGAGTAAAGATTAAATCAAAACAATAAATTCTTACTACCATACAATGCTTCTTGTGGTATCATATTTTGTAGAATTTGTGTTGGAGACCATTTATTATGTAGGATTCAGTACTCATTACTTCAACCAAGAAAGAATCAGGAACATTCTTATTTTTTTAGCATGGAACAGGTCATTTCTTATAATGTTCTATTTTTCCTTGTTGAAACCCCATTTTACGGAGGTGTGTATCTAATTGTTAAACGAGTTATAATACCTTCACTTTTAATAAGGTCTTGAATATCGTTTTTGATGTAGTCCCTTCCTTTATTTTCTTCAAAAAAAATAGTTTTTTTCTCCCACACTCATTTTCCACTAGAGATTTAAATCACTTAAACTTTTCAAAAACCTTGGTTTTTTAAAAAATAATACGAATCAATTTATTTCTTTAAAAATCATAAATTAAATTAAGACATATTTATCATACAATGAAAGAAGTAGGAAATGGAAAAATGACATCACTATGTATTATTTCGTGTTTTTCTCTTTCTCTATATGCTCCATATTTCTTTAAAAATTTCCTACATTGTTTCCCATACAAACATCTATTACATACATTTTTATACGAATAAATTTTGGGAAGACCACACACCATGTCAAATTTCCTCATCAAAGTCAAACATTAATAATTCAACGGCCCAAATCTTAAATGCCATGACACAATAAAATTATCGTGTGATGGAACAAGAACATGCATACCTATACTTCCAACATCAAATTTGTATACTTTCACATCTAAAGTAGATGATGCAATAAATTTTTAACCATGTATCATATCCTTATTCAAATAAGTGTCCTTGTAAACTTCAACTTTAAAACCTTACCCTTTTATTTGACCAACTAAAAGAAGGTTTTTCTTTAAAAGAGGTACATGCTTCACAAATTAGTAGTGAATTTTACCTCGCTATTATTTATTCTAATAACAAAATCATCATGGCCTCTATATTATAAGAACTATCATCATCAAGAAAATATTTTTTATTTTGACATTACTCATCTTTTTGAAAATATTTGAAACTTTCTTTCTTATAGGTATCCCAACTTGCTATTGGATTTTTATAAAAAACATCATTTGAAGTATTTTGTGAAGCTAAGGATGCAATGAGAAGATAAATTTCACTTTCTCCTTGATTTGTCATATTGTTTATTTTCTTGGATTACCAATATTACATTTGAGGATTCTTTTTGGTACATTCTCATTGAAAATGTCTCAATTTTCCACAATTGTAATAATTCACCTTATAGTTTTGTTTCCTTCTTTCATCCTCTCCATTTTTCATCCTTCGCTTGGATTTAACAGTCACCTTTCCTCAATTTTGTGTCTTGTTGCCTTTGTTCTTCTACTTCTTGAAATGTAGGATTATTTTGTAGAGTTAGTTTCATCAAACTTCCTTTAACTCTTTTTCTTTCCTCCAACAACAATGTAATTGTTCAAATATTTTCTATTATAAATGTTAATATTAGAGACTTCTAAGGATGTGAGTAGATATTCATACACCATGGTGAGACTATTAAGAGTTATCTTAAATAACATTTTATCTTCAACTTTATCTCTCGTACCCTCTAGCCGATTCTTAATCTCCTTCAATTTTGTGAGATATTATGTTGCATCCTGAACATTTTTCATTCCTAAATTATGTATTTCCTTATTTAGATACAAAATCCTAGTCTTTGTAGGATTCCCAAATATTTATTAATGTGTGTTTTAAGCATCATTTACATTATTAATATCTTTTATATGTGGGAGGAATTAATCAACAATAGACATTCCTCTAATAGTTAAGGCTTCATTATTATTTAGTTTATTTAGAGATAACACTATATAATCAGCAGGAGCTTATTTCTTTTCTTCTACACATTCCCACAAATCTTATACGAGAAACACATGTTTTATATCATATCTACATCCAGAGAATAATTATTTCAATCTCATTTTTAATAAGGGAATAAAATGCTTCAAGAGGCCATTACACAATAAAAAATATAAACCAAGATTCAATATCGAAAATTATCAACCATCCACAATTCCTATTGTTTTTAATAGGGCTAAACTTCAATTAAATAAAAAAAAATATTCTCCAAGTAGAAAATTGTTGAAGGCAAATATAAAAATGAATCTACACTAGAATTGTGGACCTTTTAACTCCTAAAAATAAGAATAAGCTCACACAATCTTCTATATTATGGAAGCCACATCAAACTAAGTTTCTAGCAACGCCCTCTTTATCTTGCTAAAAGTATATATTGTTCCTTCACAACTGACAACTCCTTTCTTACTAGTTTTTCACTTACTATCTACCACTCTCGTCTTTCTCGCACCCAACCCATTCAAAAATCGGTTTGTTACCATATGAGACATACAAACAAAAAACATCACTGCATTGATTGCTTGAAGATTGCATTAAATTAGTATTTAGAGAATACAATAGAAGGAAATATATTTTTCTAGATAGTCTTTTCTTCAAGATGGTTTGTGCCTCTAGATGGTCATAGATGTTTATATATCTAGTATGTGGTATGAATTGAGACTTCTAGATGTAGTTTGTGGCCTTTGGTCTATGTATTCCATAACTATCTAGAATTGATTAGAGTTGTATTTTTTCAATTCTAACCATTGTTGTTCATAGCTGTCAAAAAGTTTCTTCAACTATATTTTTCTTAATAATAATTTTTTTTCAATCAGTTTTGTGAAGTATTTCCAATCACTTAAAAGGTGATGTTACAGCTGGAAAAAAGATATTCCCGTGAAATGTTTTGCTTAGAAGTTAGGGCGTTCGATTTTGAATTTCGCATGCAAGCATTCTCTTTATACCTATATATTTTTCCAATCTCAAGGCCTGAGTTGGCCTAATGGTGAAGAACATGTGCTCCTGAATTAGAGATCACAAGTTCAAATCCTGCAGGGGGTAGGGTATGTACGCTTCGTTTGTAGCAAAGATAGTTGCCTCCCGCATGTGAGTACGTGGTAGTTCCATATGCTATAAGCCGCTTGTAGACCCAAAAACAGGGCACCCCCACGACACTTCGTGGACTGTAAAAACCTATTATTATTATTATTATTATTATTATTATTATTATAGTGCATTCCTCGGATGATCTCTTTAAGAAATTTTATTCTCTATTCCCCAAAGTTTTATTGGTCAGTTCCGCTTCTATGTAGGTAGACAAATCAAATGTAAATTTTATTTAATATAAAGAGTATTATTATTATCATATTTTTATTAGAGGTAAATACCTCTTCACATCTCTTCATTAATAAAATATATTTATTAATAATTAGAAAGTATTTAATTATTTATATCTAGAAGATATGTTGAAATATTAAATTTGCATCTAATATTAATGGTGAGAATGTCGACTCTTAATATCTTAGATATATTTAAGTGCATTATTCAATTATATTATGACCAAGTTCATATTTGGTTGTGTTCATTGTATATGGGTCAAGTTACACTATGAGGGCGAGCTCCCCCATTCTCCTAACAGCTCAGACCACTCCTCTACCCCACAAGACACATGTTCCACATACAACACTTAGTTAATAGCCTCCGCCCTCCACTTGTGGTGGTAGGGCATGTCGTGGCCTCAGGCCACAACGTGCCCTACCACCACAATGATCGGGCAGGTAGACTGAGCCAACTCGGTTTGGTATGAGCTCTTTATTCCACATGACGAGTCATTATTGGGTGAGCTTGTACAACTAAGTGAGTTTCTCATTCATATTGCATGGCGAGCTATTTAATATTATGACCAAGTTCATATTTGGTCGTGTTCATTGTATATGGGTCAAGTTACACTTTGAGGGCGAGCTCCCCCATTCTCCTAACAACTTAGACAACTCCTCTACCCCACATGACACATGTTCCACATACAACGCTCAGTTAATAGTCGCCGCGCTCCACTTGTGGTGGTAGGGCACGTCGTGGCCTCAGGCCATGACATGCCCTACCACCACAATGATCGGGCAGGTAGATTGAGCCAACTCGGTTTGGTATGAGCTCTCCACATGGCGAGTCATTATTGGTTGAGCTTGTACAACTAAGTGAGTTCCTCATTCATATTGCATGGCGAGCTATTTAATATTATGACCAAGTTCATATTTTGTCGTGTTCATTGTATATGGGTCAAGTTACACTTTGAGGGCGAGCTCCCCCATTCTCCTAACAACTTAGACAACTCCTCTACCCCACATGACACATGTTCCACATACAACGCTCAGTTAATAGCCGCCGCGCTCCACTTGTGGTGGTAGGGCACGTCGTGGCCTCAGGCCATGACATGCCCTACCACCACAATGATCGGGCAGGTAGATTGAGCCAACTCGGTTTGGTATGAGCTCTTTATTCCACATGGCGAGTCATTATTGGGTGAGCTTTTACAACTAAGTGAGTTCCTCATTCATATTGCATGGCGAGCTATTTAATATTATGACCAAGTTCATATTTGGTCGTGTTGATTGTATATGGGTCAAGTTACACTTTGAGGGCGAGCTCCCCCATTCTCCTAACAACTTAGACAACTCCTCTACCCCACATGACACATGTTCCACATACAACGCTCAGTTAATAGCCGCCGCGCTCCACTTGTGGTGGTAGGGCACGTCGTGGCCTCAGGCCATGACATGCCCTACCACCACAATGATCGGGCAGGTAGATTGAGCCAACTCGGTTTGGTATGAGCTCTTTATTCCACATGGCGAGTCATTATTGGGTGAGCTTTTACAACTAAGTGAGTTCCTCATTCATATTGCATGGCGAGCTATTTAATATTATGACCAAGTTCATATTTGGTCGTGTTCATTGTATATGGGTCAAGTTACACTTTGAGGGCGAGCTCCCCCATTCTCCTAACAACTTAGACAACTCCTCTACCCCACATGACACATGTTCCACATACAACGCTCAGTTAATAGCCGCCGCGCTCCACTTGTGGTGGTAGGGCACGTCGTGGCCTCAGGCCATGACATGCCCTACCACCACAATGATCGGGCAGGTAGATTGAGCCAACTCGGTTTGGTATGAGCTCTTTATTCCACATGGCGAGTCATTATTGGGTGAGCTTTTACAACTAAGTGAGTTCCTCATTCATATTGCATGGCGAGCTATTTAATATTATGACCAAGTTCATATTTGGTCGTGTTGATTGTATATGGGTCAAGTTACACTTTGAGGCCGAGCTCCCCCATTCTCCTAACAACTCACACCACTCCTCTACCCCACACGACACATGTTCCACATATAATGCTCAGTTAATAGCCACCGCCCTCCACTCGGGCCTTTATACATTCAAGGGCAGGGTTATGCAACAACCACACTACGCGGTAGAAAGGGACACATGGCCGAAGTCACGTGTGTTTTTGGCGGCCAAGCCTTTAAAAAAGGCTTCGATGCTTCCATTGCCCAAGTATGTGGGATTAAAGCATTCCCCATCAAATGGAGCATGTGGTCTGCGCTAAGAAGGACAACGTGGAGTCTAAAACGACAACCACTAAAGTACGAGTGGCAATAAAACCTATGCGAGCCATTATAAGCCATAAAAAGGCTTACCGAAGAAGAATTAATTTGGACCAGTCGAAGTATAGACCAAGCCATAAAAGAAGACCCGCGTGGAGATAGTGGGAATTTCACAGGTCAAATGGGGAGGCCAAGTGAAAGAGGAGGTATTAAGTTTTGTTAATAGCTTAATACTATTTATAGCTGGCACATAAAAACATATCCACTATTATGTGGAATTTATATGTAAAGCGGTAAAATGTTTTGAAAGCCTAGTGCTATTAATTAGACTGCAAAATTGTAAGGGCTTTTAAAAGTAACTCGAACCCATATTCTCCCGTGCCTAAACATATCCTCTCACCACTACGGTATAATAGCTCGATGAGCTATAAAATGGGCTTGGCCCTACTTGTAAACGTAGGTTGTTCTAAGTGGTTCTAGCCAAAACTATATGGCTAAGAAGAGCTACTTCATAGATCACCAATTTAGAGGGACTTAGTCTCAAAATTGAGCTTTGATGTAAAAATGGAGATAGTCTCATAATTATCCTACGTTCTCTTGGTGATGTTAAGGCAAGCAAGGTTGATCAAGATAGGTATCCTTCCAGAGCATAAGTATCCTCTTGTAAGGCCTTGGGCTATAAGGAGTGCTTCACTAGTTGCTCTAAGTGTTTGTAAGGCCATAGGTTAT
Source organism: Taxus chinensis (assembly GCA_019776745.2). NCBI lineage: Eukaryota > Viridiplantae > Streptophyta > Pinopsida > Cupressales > Taxaceae > Taxus > Taxus chinensis. Next base: position 868,128,924 of record CM034151.1, on the reverse strand, counting down.
AAAAGGGCAACTTTATATCTCACTATTATAGGAGGAGTTAGGCTCAAAATTAGTCTTTGATGTAAAAAAGGAAAATGCTCCAAATTTCCCTACACTCCTGGTGATATATTCATCTTCCCATTAGGGATGCATTTCGACACTGTTTTAATCAACGAAAGTCATATCATCGTTTGACGTCAATCTGGAGTCGTCATTGAGCGTGCCTCTCGTTCAAGGGAGATTATTTGAAGACACATACTTCTGCGACGATCATCATCAACTGAGTTCTACCTCTTGGCGGACGGAGCAACGTGTCTTCATATTTCCAGTTCTCTACTGGATTGTGGTCACTTTTATTTATCTGGTTCAGATTCATATGTAATCGGCTGGGTATGTGATCATAAAGGGTAGGATTCCCTATACAACTATCATTTGGGTATCAGATAGACATGTTCACTAGTATCCGCATATTCATTCATTTCTTCATTGTACGAGTTTGCATTTAGAAGCGTAATGAATCGGTTCATATGAACTTGGAGACGTAGGCAATGCCGAACTCCATTATCAATCTTCTTTGCAATGTGCATGTGTTTTAATTTACATTGCATTTCCATTTTGAAGTTGATTGCATTCATGGAGTTTAAAATATGGCAATGCCTATAGGGGTCCGTGGGTAAGTTCAATTTTTTACCCCTGTTTATGGATTAGAGAAGACTTTTGGGTGGTGGATTTCATCCTATTGTTTGTAAATTGGAATTCTTCTCCCCTTTTCTTCCCCTCTCTCCTTCCATGTTCTACAAATATAATTGCATAGGCACATTGTAAGGGTTTTTCTACTAAATTTGCACGTTGTTCCTTGGGACAACACATTTTCTTGTTTTTCAGACCCCCAAATTTATCATTTTCACAACAATTTGCTAACCTCTACTCTGTAAACGTGATGAATACATTTTGAATGCAATACATATATGGTGTTTTCCCCTTTGAACATTGTATTTGTTGTGGTGTTTTCCCTCTTATTTTCATTTGTTTTTACTCATTCATATTCTTCAGAAATCTGTGTTTCCATTAAATTTGTGCATATGCAATTGCTTTGTGTCTTTTTGGTTAGATTTGAACCCTATCTTAGTGTTGAAGCATCACTATTTTTTTTGTTTTGCACCTTTTTTCACTTTCCCTCAACCTTGGATCCTGTATGTTTTAGATTTAGCTATAGACTTAGTTCCAATTTGAGTTCATGTTTAGGTTAGTGTGCGTTGATCTAGGAGAGAAGAAATCATCATTCTCTAGAGGTTTGCCTCAAAGAAAAAGGGTGCACACCTTGTAAGCTATCCTATGTTAGCCAGAATATTTAATCTTCCATTATCAAATTGATTGCTACTTTTGGTCCTTTTGGGTTTCAGAATAGAACATGGGTTGAAACCACAGTTAGGTGACAACAAGTCCCTCCTCTTTAATGGGAGAGTTTCCCTTATTGAAAGCAGGAAAAACAAATGTACAGATATACAACTCTCAATGTTTAGACCCTGATATTCTGGAATGCTTGCATACTTAAAATATTATCAACCAGAAGGAATGGAAGAATGGAGAGATGAGAGAAGGAAGAAAACAATAATGATTTTGGGAAATATAGATAGCAAAGTATCTCCCTACTTACATTGAATGAAGAAAATAAAGAACATGATCAATTACTTCAACAACGACACAAATCTACAGACACAAAGTTCTAAAGATTCACACAGACCAGAACAAAAAGTTTCTATCGAATGCAAACAAATGACCCCTTTGAATCGAGCAAGGAGAGAGAGATATATCAGAAGAAAATAAGAAATGAAAGAACTTCTGTATTGAATTACTTCAGAATTTACAATGTTCCTTAGAAAACTAGAATCCCTTTTTTCCATGGCCTAAACCATGCTTATATAACAACCCGTATACACCCATGCTTTGTCCCCAAGAAAAGAATATCCAAAAGGAATAATGTTTGTTGCAGACCCGCTTTTGGAAAGTGACATGAAACAAATGCACTCATGAAAACTAGAGGTTCAAAAGGTGAATATTTCGTTAGGTAGAGCATGATTAATTTAGAAGGGGACATCTCATGATTTTCTTCTACCATTTCCACCTTTAACCATCTCCATAGCACTCAAGTGCTTACTGATAAGTTTTGTCCCATTTTTTTTTTATCACGTATGCTTGATAAAATCTGTCTTGTGATGATTAAGCTTTACATCCCTTCAAAATTATCAATCCGGCTTCAAAACCAACCAGAAATGCATCTCATGGAGAAACGACAAGAAATACAGAGAAAAGAGTGAAGAATGAGCCATTTTTGCATTTTGCAGAGCTCTGGTTCCTTAATGGCGATAAAAACCAGAAGAGGGCATTCGGCTATCTTTTCCCCCTTTTATCTTTAAATTTGGATCTTACACGTGGCGAGATCCAAGCAAGGACGACCCTAGGGGAGAAATTTGCATTTCCTAACATTTGGGAGAAAAAGCGCATTTTCTCGTTTTCCTCCACCTGCCTGTAGCTCCGCCAGAGGCCGGACACGTGGTGTCATTTGAGTGGCTGAGGAAATGCAGGTCAAAACTGCCATTTGAACTCTTTTAACAAAAAGGCTCAATTCTCAAAAATCTCCACCGGTCTGCTTTGACTTTTCAATATGAACACATGTCCCTCTCTGATTTGTTGCGGGCCTCAACTTAGAAAGTTTCCTTTCATTTGGGCGGGGCCGCGGGCCATTTAGAACTTTTTTCCCTTTGTGGAAACAAGGCTAAAATTACCCAAAGTCTCCCGCCGGTCCGCCAAAGCGCCTATGAACTGAGAAATAACCACTTGTCCGAATTTCATTTTTGAACATGTGGAGCCACCTGATTGGTTGCAGGGATGTGCTTCACTTTAAACTTTATCTATTTTTGAGAAAGGGGAAAAAATTCCAACTTTCCCCCCGAAGTCCATGCCTCTACCATTGACTTTTCAATATAGAACACATGTCCCATTTCGATTGGCCGTAGATTCTAACTTAGAAATTTATCTTTAGCTTGGGCGGGGGCCGCAGGTCATTTTAGAACTTTTTTCCCTTTCCTTGTAATGCCTTAGAGAATAAAATGGATCGGTCACCCCGAACTTCCCCCAAAACTGCTCCAACCAATCAGGGACCAACGGGGATGCGGGGAAAATCTGGCATTTTTCTAGAATCGCCAAAAGTGATAAGTTCCAAAAGAAAATCACCCGGCCACATCCAATGGGAAACAAACACGTAGCTTCACCTTTCCGAGCAAGAATTTGACGGGGAAAATAACGTAGGAAGTTGCAGGAAATGGGGAAAACACCATTTTTGCTCCCGATGAAGGATTTCTTTCTCTGCAAAAGGTTAAAAACAAAAGATGCAAGGTCCCACGCATTTCAAATGCATAAAAGGAGAACTTAAAACAATTCCCATCAATTGTAAATAGGTAAAACGTTTTAACGACAACAGACTGAGGAATTTCTGATTAAAAACGTCGTGGGAAATGAAAATGAGCATCTGGAGAGTTTAAACACACGAATTTCTTCTACGATAAGACTCCAATTTTCATGAAATTAAATTCGAAAGGGTGGGGAAAATTGAGAGGACAACAGGACCTTAACACTATTTTTTTGGACAGTCCGTCCAAAAAATATGCAAGTATTCAAAACTATATAAAAACATTTAATTTCTAATCCTCCAATATAAATTATCACAACTGATAGTATTTAATAAAGCTGTACGGCCATATTTAAGCTTATCGACCACTCATGTTTTGCCACGTTCAGGATTATGACCGTTTATTTTAGTCAAAATATTGACAATGTCGTTTAAGGAAATTCGTTACTGTATTTTTTTACTCTTTATTTCTTCTAAAATTGTCGGCTTGTCGCATTTCTTTTCAACCAGAGGGCTGCTTTTTTATAACAGCGTATTATTTCTTTTTACAGTTTTATGGAAGGCGAAAAGAATAAAGGTCGTCCTGTAACTGAGGACAAAGGTAAACAAATATGTACACCCAAAAATGGTGAATCTGACTCATGGATTCTTCAAGTCGAAAAGAGGTTTAATTCTGGTGAGTTTGAAAGGCGAAAAACGTCCTATGGTGCGTCTATCTGTAGGGTTCCTGAATCCATAAGGAGTACCGACAAAAAAGCTTATGATCCTGTGGTTGTGTCGTTTGGCCCTTATCACCAAAAGAAACACCTATCAGCGATGGAAGATCGTAAGCTCCAAGCAGTACAGTCCATATTGATAAGCCTCCATATTGGCGATGATATCGGGTTGAAGAATGATAGCGAGGTGATGATGACAGAGTTAATCAAAGAGATTAGTGAGCTAGAGGACGACATCAGAAATTGCTATGAAGATTCGGCGATTGAATGGGATTCGAAAACACTTGTGTGGATGTTGACTATGGATGCGTGCTTTATTCTTGATTTCCTTAGAAAGGGCATGCCTAATAGCATTATGAAACGAGAGATGATATTGGACATTTTGAAGTTGGAAAATCAGATTCCTCTGTGTATTCTTGTAAAAATCCTACAATTGGAATTTAAAGGCTCTCAGAAAGAAGTATCAAGATTCTTGGCCGAACTATTGACTGACTACCAATACTTTACAGGTTTTCCATTCTCACTGTCTCAAGCAAGAGAAGAAAAAAATAAGCAACCTAACAAACAAACACAGTCTCAAGCAAGAGACAAAGAAAATAAGGAACTTAATAAACAAACACAGTCTCAAGCAAGAGAAGAAGAAAATAAGGAACTTAATAAACAAAGAGCAAAATCAGTAATTGACAGGCTTATTAATGCAGGAAAACGTCCATATCATCTATTGCATTTGTGTAGAGAGGTGATTGCAAGTTTGCTAACAGATTCTGCATCCGAGACCACTGAATGTTGTAGTTGTACTGTTAATTGCGGCGCTTCCTCTTGCACAGCCAGTCCGAAGGTTATTACTTGTTATTGGCAGAATGTGTTTCCGTGTCTGTATCAATCTACGGTTCTAAGCTCGATGCCTTCAGTGGTAAAGTTAGGCAGGGCTGGAATTAATTGTGAACCAACAGTGGACAAAAAAGTTCATTTCAAAAAGAGATCTTTGGGACGCGGTATACTTTTCCTCAAGCCAATCATTGTTGACGATTCAACGGAAATAATTCTGAGAAACCTGATGGCTTTTGAAGAGTGTCGCAGGGTAAACGCTATTCAAAGAAAAGCAACAATTTCACAGCACGTATGTTTAATGGATAACATAATTCACACACAAGAGGATGTTGAGGCGCTCGTGAAAAAGAATGTTATCGTCAGCTACATGGGGTCTGATGAGGAAGTTGCTACCATATTCAACAAAATATGCACCGGAATTACATATGAAAATACTGAATTTGGGAATCTTTTGAAAGTGGTTAACGAACATTACAGCTTCCAACTGAATGTCTGGAGGCGCCGGTTGCAGGAAGATTATTTCTCTACGCCATGGTATTTAATCTCTTTTGTGGCAGCAGCACTGCTTCTGGGGATGACCGTTGTGCAAACATTCAATTCCTTTAAATAATAATCAAACTCATCAAGGTACATAATATAGGTAATCTTTATTTATATTTATAGTTTCATGTCGAAATGAAGCGCAGAAACAACCTATTTATCATTTGTAGCTGCGCTACCATATTTGGGAATGACAGTTGTGCAAACTTTCTACTCGGTAAAAAAATAAATAGTCCTTGTCAAAGTAGATAATATAATCTTTAATTTAGGATATATATAGTTCTGTAATCTTCAATTTACGATATATATATATATATATATATATATATATAGTTTGACTTAGCGAGGGAGTGGAGAAAAACTGTGTGGTAAGTATATTTTCACCTCCATGTCTTGTAATTATTTGGTGCATTTTTTGAAATGTGAAAGACGAATTTTTATTATTACTAAATCAACACGTGAACCTGCTTAACTATGGTCTTTAGATATCATTATTTATAGGGTCAGTAGCATGAATTACATATATATTTTATGTAATCAAATGACGACAAAGGTTTGTCAATCAATATTTCATAATCAACTAAGATTCATGAGCTGAAAGTGCATTTACTAATTTAAATGTATTATGCATATGCAATAATGAATGTATAATAAACATTAGAAACATTGTTCTTGCAAAATTTATGAATACAAAGCATATGGCAATAAACAATGTAATTTTAATTATGACTTGAAGATACAACTTAATTCATATAATCCTTTGCATGAATCAAGTCCCACATCACTCACAATACATTTAAAATAAAAACTTGTCATTCAAATTAAATTCTACAATATACCCATGAGTTAAAATATATAACCTAGAAATATTTTCAATTATACAATTAATAAGTAATAGATAATTTTTTTTATTATTAACTTATTTTTAATTGTTTTAAATAAATATTTTAATAATTAATTATAATTTTTTAAGAGATTATTTTTCAATTTCAAAAATATTTAAAATACATATAAACAATTGTATTGTTAGCAAAAGTTTTTTTCTTTTAATTTTAAAATAATGATTATAAATTTGGAAACAAAATTATTTAAACTTCATGAAAATTGTACCATTGAATAAAATAACAATTGAGTCAAAACTGAATGATTAAATAACGGTTACATAAAATTATCAATTTTTTGTTTTGTTCTTAAAAACAACAAGTTTGTTCTATGATGTCATATTAATATAATATTAAATTTTTACTTCATGTAGATGCTAAGATAATTAAACACATCCATTCTTACCACCTTTTAAGTTTACCCTAGACTCTTGTTAGCTTGTAAAAGTACAGAGAAGAGTAGAGATTTTCTAATTTTAGGCCCAACCAAGCTCATTTAAACATTCCAAAATAGTCGAAATGGAGACCAGTCTTGAGTCTTAATCAAATTGAACATGATCAAAACATTCCCTAGAAGAATTCTCAATGACGGTTCATTCGAAAAGCCTCCTGACTACACTTTGATTTCATGTATGAATGTGTCAATAAATGAATACATTCCAGTAGGGAAACAAACAATCACAAAATTCAACTTGGAATTCAAAATTTCTTGTAATGCCCACAATTTGACACACAGAATACAACAAAACATTTTGCGGAATATTTTATTTTGATTGAATGCTCACTAGACAACACCACATGGACTCCAATAGATAAACTTAACATCACATAAGACACTTACACAAAACCTCGAACCACATAGACAACATGATAACACCATATATACATTGGGGCCACATGTCCAAAAATGAAAAAGTACAACAACGACCCACTACAATGTACACTTACTCACAGGAACTTCCCACAACACATCATTGTCCATGGTGAAATATTTATTACCTTCCTATTTTTATTAGTTGACTATAATTGTGTGAAGAACACATAACATGGGACCCTTCATTCCTTTAAAAATAGGCTGCATGTTTTTGTTTAACATTTCACCTAAAGTGGTTCCTTTAGAATTTGCTCATTTCTCTTGTGGAAATAACTTTTATATAGCATAGTTGTGATTAGGAACATATATACACACATGCGTATTTGAATATTTGACTTAAGGATTTGTTTGAGAGAGCCGCATAATTTTTATGTGGTAATGATAGTTGTAGAAATAAATTGTTGAAATTGCCACAATATAACATTGATGAGAGTGACAACAGTGTAAATTGTGGAATTTATACAAAGATGTAATATATAGAAAAACTACATTTTTTTGTGAAGATTGTGGAATACTAGCAATACAAGTTGTAGAAATGTTACAAAAATTAAGAATTGTAGACAATCTGCAGTTTTAAAAACTGGAGATTAACTATAATTTTTAAAAATTGTGGATTATCTATGATATAATGAATTGTGGAAAAACTACAATAATATATCAAAATGTGGATTGTCTATAATTCCAATGCCATAATTTTAATATTTGGAATACCATGTACAACCACAAAAATATTGTTGAAAAATTGTAGCGAAAGGCCAAGTTTGTTATAGTGTATATAATTACATGTTTTGACCATAAATTTTAGTCCCTAGTGTTCTAGGTTCAATATATTCCTATCTATGCCAATAGTTTTACTAAATTTTACAAGTCCAACTAGAGTGCAATATCCTTAACTCGCAAGACATTGGCTTCAGTTGAAGTTATCCCATTCTCAAGGATAAATTTTATTATTTCATTAGAATCGTTGTTTAATCCACATTTATGAAAACAAAGCATGTGCTCATGCATCATATTTGGTTTTTTGATTTATTAGATTGTTAATTTTACTATTATTCGTGGAGTTCTACTTTATTACATACATTTTATGATCACATTTGACATTCTAGTTGGTTTTAACATCTTTCAATGGTGTGCCATTTTTTGTAGGCGCGGTCATTTCTTAGTTTAATCTTATTTACCCTTTTACTAACTACATTTATGTGGTTACTTTGGTCCTATATTAACATCATTTTGGAACAAATGTAATTCCTATAACACTTACGTATATTCGATGTTTAATTTTAGCTTTGCTAGACAAGGGGAACTATTGTGAGATCAAGGAAGGAATTATTAGGATTTAAGGGTGATTTAGATTCAAGATACCTCTTCCCATAAACATCATTCCATCATAGTACCCTATTTTTCATGTTACAATTTGCTATAATTCAACAGTTAGTTTAAGTAGGTTTAACATTTACACGTCATAAATTTCATTTTTTTTTTGTATAAGAGTTTGTGTTGGCTCAGATGCTTGATTTCTCCAAGAACAATTAATATTTTTTTTCTTAACAACATGAGAATGCCTAAATCAATTATGAAGACTTCAAACATAACTTTATTCCTAAAAAATATTGTATATTACTCTTGTTTCCCATTACTCATGTATGGTTGACTTGGACTCTTATGTGTGTTGTTTTAGAACAATTGTATTTATAATAACACATAATTTACACTTAGGGATTTAAGACTACAAGTTGTACTACCTCGCACAAGAAAACTCATTTCATTGCTCTTAGACACACAAATATTAAGTATATATTGCAAGAGAGATATCCAAAATAATATTATACATTATAAAAGCCTCCTAAGGACCTATGTCAACTATTGGGTAAATACACAAGTAATTCAAAACATAGTCTCAAATCACATCATTTAGATATCACAAGAGATCTATCGTAGGAATATCCACCAACTATCTTGCAAGGCTTTGACCACCCACTAGGGTACCAAGGGAAATTACACACAAGGTAATTAACTTATTCATGTTATGGTCAGACCTACAACACCTAGGCATGATCACCTCACTCGTCCCAATATGATAGGTTTCACACCATATATGCACCACCTCATAAAATATCAAGGAAATAGTCCTTAATAAGACGTCTTAGGTGCAAAGCATGAAGAGGATTAATGAGATTAGTGTATTTTATTAACATGATCAATGTTTCATAACCTAGAAAAGACTCAAATGGGAGGAGGAAGTACAATATGTATTATAAATTTTTCTTCTATTTTCTTTAGTTTTGATGAGAGGAGATTTTACGTAGCATTGTGGTTGTTAAGGAAATAAACCAATAATTAACATAGAAAAACATTAGTTTAATATCTCTATAACATAACTACATCATTGGGCATAACTTCACATCAAATTCGACATAATAAAATACAACCAAATTGATATTCCATTTTCAAAATATACAAAGAACAACTCTTCAAACAACAATACTAATAATTATTATATGGTAATAAATGTGTTGCAAGATGAATATAACTTTACAATGACAACTCATTAATTACAACATATCACATCCATAAAATTCCTCTTATTTGGAGTACCTGCAACCAACGTTGTGTAAGTCCTATGCCAGCATATGGAAATCCCCTACACTCAAGCATAAATCCACACACTCATCATTTTTAACATTTCAATTAAATAGAAGAGAGAGAGAGAGATAGGGAGAGGGAAGAAGACAAAATTTTGTTTCTTTTGCATTCAGGCTTTCACATTCAGTTACAATTAATATTTTTGTACTAGAGAGAGAGAGTAAGGATGAGAGAGAAAGTTAAGAGACATTTTATTTTCCATTCACAATGTCATAACCATTTTCATTTCATGTCCATTATCATTTCATTTCATTTCAAACCGATTCATATTTCCCAATTCATTTAAAATACATTTTTTCAAATCAATCAAGTATCATAGTCAATTCTAAAGAGAGAAGAGGGTGAAGAGAGAAAATCACCATACATTTCAAAATTCATTTATGCAAGATAAAAGATAAAATAAAATTTTACATAGCATTGCAATGGTATTACGACGTAACACGCGTGGCTAGAAGTTAAACAAGACTCAAAAAGAAGATTCTAGCTAAGGTTGAGAAAAATTACCAAAACAACAAAAGTGCTTACAACAGGGTCTCAAATTATAACGCCCACAATTTCAACATTCTAAAACCACATTAATGCTTAAACAATTATCTGGAAATTTGTGGCATTTTATTTTTTGTTTTAAGTTACAAGGGTGTCAAACCCTAATTTACTTTTAATTAATTCCTACTAGCAAAGTTACGTTTCATAGAATAGATCAAGTCTATATTATTAACTAAATATTCTTAATCTAGTTCTAATGTCAATTTAATTATCATCACTAGATAAGTGTCCATTAATTTTTCTTGCTAGGTTAAATAGTTTCCCTCTTGGGAAATATCATTCGAACTATATAAATAAACCCTTATCCTTAGTTATCTTAGTTCACTTAATTTGTTTTCTTTAAAGTCCATTTAAATAATTACTAAAACATACTAGGAACTAAATAAATAACTTAATATATAAGGGTATTAAATGACCCCAGTTACACATACCTTTAAAATTATTTAAAACACCCATAATAGTCATTCTTACCTAATAATCGTAGGGTTGATTCTCCACCCTTGGATCAATTCAATTGTGGCCATTAGATCTTAGGGTCCCAAACTAACCCTAACTATCCTTATGAAATTTTATTAAACCTTTTTATTTTCCCTAGGCTCCTCATTTGGTCTCTTTTCTTTCTTTCATTTTTGCAAATTGGAGGAGAGGAAGCCATGGAAGCTAGATGGGAAGGAGACATGAAGAAATTCACTAGAAACAAGCTTAGTTTAGTTTATATTAAGGATTTATTTGTGTACGGTCTTCCATTTGAATATTGTAGAGGTTTCCACTGCAAATCTGGAGTTGTTATAGAGATAATTCCATTTTTGTCTTCTATTTGGGAAAAAACCCTACTTCTGTTAGTATAGACAACACATATATTATTATATTAGGATAGTGGTTATTTTATTCCATTATTCACTCTTGTTTGTTTATAACAACTCCTCCTATTCCAGGTAGTCTTGTATATTCACATAGCTATATATAATGTACGTGCTTCTATGATTAATAAGATGTGTAATAAAGATATTTAATCTCTATTTATTCTCCTTGAAATCCTACTCACAATCTGGTAGCAGAGAAAATTTTATCTCTGCCTGTGCATTTGAAGGAGAAGACTGAGCAAAGGCTGGACAATTCTGTAGAGAGCTTTTCTACTTGTTTGCATGCGTGAAAGAGATATTAGTGGATAAAAAAGCTGCATAGAAGTCTCCAAATCCTACGTGAGGGATCTGCATAAAGATTAGAGATAAAATAAATTAAAAAACCTTGTCTTCCAGTTATTTAGTGTGTAGAACTTGGAAAATGACCTGCATGCATTTCTTTTACCATCATTCAAATCAAAACGTGGAATTATATGAAGAAAATGTTGTGCGAAAAGGTTAAGGAAGAGCTGGATGTGGAAGTCATTTCTACCTACGTGAAGGAGGAAAAAACCTATGTGGAGAGGAGTGATAGACTGTTGTGTGAGATTTCCTGCGTAAGGATTTAATTAAAACAAAATTCTTTTGTTTGTTTTTTGTGTGGTGTTTTGTTAATGATCTTCAGCCACCATGGAAAGTAAACACGTTGAAATTGCTACAAGTAAGTTTTTAAAATCTCCTCAAAATCTGCGCGTGGAACTTGACCAAGTGACCTGCCTACGTGAAGACAAAGAAGTCTTCTACACCTCTGTGGGAAGTTACCTTGCAAAATTTCGTGTGGAAGCTTGTAATGATTTTCTCCTAGGACATGAAGAGTGAAACAACTGCCTGCATGGAAAATTCATTTACCAAAAGCCCCTAAACATAGATATCTACGTGGAAAATTTAAAAAGATATATTTTCTTGCTGTGATTGGAGTCTTGTGCTATCTCTAACCAGCGCCCAGGAAATAAAATATCTATTTAATTTGTTTCAAAGAATAAGTGAAGGAAGATTCATCGTGGAAACAAAGAAAATACATGTAGAATACCAATTGGAGGACTTAAATCATCAAATTGCTGAGCATTTACTTGACCAAGCCCGTAACTTAGCACTAGCATTGCTAGTATCACTTGTGTGAAAGAGAAAAAAGCCTCAATCAAGCCAAAGTGGAGTCTCTCAAAGCCAACACTAAATGACGAGTGTGAATGACACGATTGAAACTGCTGAAAGCTGTAACATCAACTCGCACGGCGAAGAACACCATACAGAAGCTCCCCAAAGCTCTAGGTTCTACTTTGCACTTCTCAACAAGCTATACAACACTGACAATCTAGTCTTTGACGAGCTAGTTTGAAGAGGAATTATTGAATATTTCCTTTTTGACGTCAACTAGAAAGTAAAGCGAGTTCGGGAAGAGCTAGAAGCTGGGTACGATGCTAACTGTGAAGATGAAAAAGGACGCACCCCAAAGCATCACTGTCTCTCAACACGCAAGTATCAATACCATCTATGAGTGAGTACTTCTCATCAGTGAGTTAAAGTTTTAGTCTCTCCTGGAATTCAATAATTCAATAAAAAACATTTTATTTTATTCTAATGTTTGCATTGAAACTTTTACTCTTAGATGCTCAGTTATTTAGAGGGACAAATTTTGCGACCTGGAAAAAAATGAGGAAACTCCTTCAGTTTGAAGGATTATGGGGCATTGTCACAGGGTCTATGACTGTTCCCACAACCCTTAATGAATTAATGAAGTATGAGATGGCTAGTGCCAAAGCCTTGATGCTGATAATGCTCAGTATCAGTGACGATGTGTAAACACATATTTGGAATGTAGAGAAACCAAAGGAGGTCTATGACGAGTTGGAAATAATTTATGAAGAAAAAAATCAGATTAAGATCCTCCATCTTCAATCAAAGCTGCACACCCTCTCTATGGGGTCAGATGAGAAAGTTGAGGAGTTCTTACGTTGCGTGGCTTAGCTGCTATCACACTTATTAGCACTCGGTGAAATGGTGGATGAAAAAATTCTTGTGCCGATCACCTTGAGAGCATTCCCTTCTCATTTCTGAGTGTTTGTTATGACACTAAATGTATCTAAAGAAAAAGTGGAATTCGAAGAACTCATGAAATTTCTGTAGTAGGAAGAGGCCATAAATTTAGCCGAAGAGGAGACTTAGGATAAATCCCTATTCTCAAATCCATACCATGGCCAGAAGAATCGGAAGGATCCCTCAGAGAAGCTAACTCAATCTTAACCAAATCTACAGCAGAAATATCAAAAGTCAAAGAGGTGGTGTCACATTTACAGAACCAACACTCACAACACTAATCATTACTAGTACAATGTCTTGAAATAAGGGTCTTCGAGTCAAATAAGCACATCAGGGTGTAAATATTTTCAAAAATCCAAAAGAGGTCCTCATCAAAGAAAGACAAAGGGGCATCTCACAGTACAACAAGATGATGAATATGATGAGGAGACATTAGAAGGAGCCCATTGTGGTAAGAACCTTGTACTAGTCTCTCTAACTTCTCAACCCACAAAGAAAGTATGGTTGATAGAATCCGGTGCAAGTAAGCATATGTCAGGTGACAAGAAACTATTTGATTCACTGAATGAACAACCCACTGGAGATCAAGTTTGGATAGCAGATGACAAAGAGTATGTTGCAAAAGGAATAGGAAATGCCACCATTCCTCTGGGACCACGAAAATGTACACTTACAATGGTACTATATGTTTCTGGCTTGACTAACAACCTCTTATTAATGACTCAACTCTTGAATCATCACCTTAAGGTAGAATTTCTTCTCTAAAATGGCAATAAATGATGTTTGATCTCCAGACAAGGTATAATTATTGCTAGAGCATTTCTAAAAGATAAGTTGTTTGCTTTAGATGTTGTTTCATCTTTTGTAGTAGATTTATCTTCCTCAATAGTAGAATCTACAACCCTCTGGCATTTTAGATATAATCACTTGTCAGTTAGTTCATTGCATCAGATGAGTTCAAAATAAATGGTCCATGGACTACCCAAATTGTCCATTTCCTTTCCTATTTGCCCTGGCTGTCTTGCAGGAAAACAACACAGGGATCCATTTTAGGTGAGCACCTTCCATGCCAAGAAGCATGTGGAGGTAGTTCATACCAATCTGAATGGTCCGCTACCTGCTTCATTTCCAAGATACAAGTACTTCTAACTATTCATGGATGTAAGATGTGGGTGTTTTTCTTGAAGAAGAAAAGTGAGGCTCTTTAACATTTCCAGAATTTCTATCATCATGTTGTGAAAGAGACCGGATAACCACTTCTTCTACTTCACTTAGATCGAGGGGGGAATTCACATCAAATAAATTCTTGGCCTTCTTGAACTAACAAGGCATTAAGTAGAACCTGATTGCTCCCTACACACCCCAATAAAATGACATTGTTAAACGTCACAATCACATAGTGATGGAGACGGATTTCTGCATGCTAACTGTTAGTGCTCAAAGTAGTCTCACCCCATTTTTCCTTTGAAATCCATCTATTTACGGCCTCTGTAACATTCTACTTCCCTGTATTGTGCCTTGTTAGTCTCTATTACCATATTCAATCTGTCATGGGTCGAAGATCACGTATGGGTCCATATTTGTCTTCTCATTTCTCTGTTCCTCTGAAAAGGTCTATAATTTGGGTCTCACGTTCTCTGTTCACTCAATAACTCGGGCTCTCCCATTCTTTCCATCTTTCACAGTCGAGATTTGCGATCCTTGTCATTTTTTCCCTAAATACTTGAGAAAAATGAATGGATGAAGCTCAGAAGAATGTATTTGGGCCTTATAACATTTCTAAATCCTCTGTCCTTGGAGAAAATTTCATCTCTTGGCTCAAATGGTCATATTTTGCATTTTATGGTTTGACGGGCGTTTCTCCCGGTCAAATTTGCATCCTTGCATCGACATGAAACATGGCTTCTTTTTGTTGGACGCGACTCGGCTGGGTACTTCAACAATTCTATAAATAGCCTCAACTTAAAATTTGTCCACATGGAGAAATGACACTCATTTGAAGATTTACTTTTTGGTTTGGCTTTGGAGTAGTGCCGGGAAGACATGTGGAGGTTTTCGCTGCTTCGATTTACCTTAGATAAATTTTTATGAAGATGGATACAGTTTGGCAGGACAGAGACATGTGGAGGGTTTTTCTGGGTCTTCCCATACTTAGTCTATTTTCCAAAAGTTTTTGGGAGGTCTAGGACACATGGAGGAACTGCACATGTTTGGGGACCGGCCTTTGAGTTTAATTTTAAAGAAGCACCAGGAGGACACTTGGAGGCCTCTGCTCACTTTACATTTTTCTTGGACTTTTCAACAGCCAAAGGAGACTGCCTCAGATCTTGACACATGGCGCCATCCATTGAGCTTCAAGCCTTCAAACAAATTTTGTCAGGCCAGGACACGTGGTGAGCCTGTGCTCTTTCAAGGTCTCAAATTTTGGAGACCATCTTAAGGTGCACCATTGTATTGCATAATAGTTTGAAAAGTCAAAAGGGGTGGGGGAAGCGGACCATCGGGGGCAATTTGGATTTTTTGCCTCTTGTCATCAAAAGGATTAAAACCTCAAAATGGCCCGCAAGCCTAAAAAAAGGATCAATCAAATTTTGTTTCAAGTCAAAAGGGCGGGGAGGTGGACCATCGGGGGCAACATGGATTTTTTTCCCCTTGATATTCAAATGACTAAAATCATCAAAATAACTTATGGACCTGATGGAGAAAGATCAAAGCTTACTCCAGTCAATTACGGAGGTGCAGACTCTCATGGGAAATTTGGAAAAATTTCCTTTTGGGAGAAAGGAGTTAAAAGTATAAAAGGGAGAGTGGTTCCGTTGGGACCCACATTGGAAACTAGAAGTGGAAGGGCGGAGCTGCGGGGGAAACTTGGAAAAATTTCCTTTTTCCAAAAAAGGGGGTCAAATGGTAGAATTTAACCGTGGTTCCTTTGGGACCCACCTTAGGACACATGTCAGGCTCATTTCTCAAGGGCGGAGGTGCGGAGAAAAATGTGAAAATTTTACATTTTTTAAAAGGGTCGTAAAAATTCAAAAGGAAGCCCTTGAGCCCCGTTTTTAAATTGAATCTTCAATGTGGATGGCCCAAATTCAAAGTAAAGATCGACAACAACTATGTGTCTGAATCTGATTTTCCCCCCATTTTTACTGAAAAATCTCGTAGAAGTGTGAGTCTTCATGATTTCTTGGTATTTCTTACACGCCAAACATAGAGGAGAGTTAATTTTGATATCTAAGTTTGGTGGAGAAGATCTGGAGATGTCTTTCACCATTAAAATGGTCTGACTATCGGGATCGATCTGATTTTCCATTTTTCTTTTCCCAAACATGCAAAGGGCCCGATTTGACAGATTAGGGGTGAAATTAGTTGGCGAATGGAAGGAAGAGTGATCTACCAAAGGAAGGAGTTTAATGTAGGAGATATTCGAAGAGATCTACTGCCTGAGTACCTGGTGACTTTTTACAGATCTGATTCTGGGAATCGCGATCGTGATCATGGAAAGCACTGCTGGCACTCAATGTCTAGATTTTTGGGGGGGAAAAGGGTCTGTTGTAAATGTTATAAATGGCACAAATTTATCATGCAAATGGTTGGAGTGTTAGGGGTCGGGACTAATTTTTCTAATAGAAAAAATCTTGATAGAGCTCATATATTTGAGAAGCCTGTATATCTCTTTTGTATTGAATTTGATCGTGTCAAGGTGGTTGCGAGTGTACAACCATTGAAAATCTCTGAGTTTGTTCTAGAAACTTTCCCCTGCTGATAAATTTAATCAAGACTCAAGTTATTTTGTGTTGATCTTAAGCAAAATGTGTTTGTTTTATTTCTGAATGTCTGTAAATAGTTTCTCTTGTTCCTGTTGTAATCTTGTATCAAAATTTCTCAATCACACAGGTCTCAATTCTTGTGATAGTTTAGTGGCATCTGTAATTTCATTTCTCAGAAGATCCTTCATCTGGGAGTGAAATAAATGATTTAAAATCACTTTTCTTTCATCTGTTGACAGAGATTGTCTATAAGCCTCTGGGTGTACCTCAGGCATGATTGGGCTCAGATCTTGATGCTTTGTTGGGTTTTCTAACTCGAGCCTTCGTGTTAGAATCTCATATATTGTATGAAAAAGTGCTAATCTGGGCCTCCATTGAAGCACATATTCTGGTTAAAGAAACATTTTAGCTGTTTTGTGGCATTATGTTGGTTTAGTCTTCCATTTTGTAAAATCTCTCAAGGATTTGGTAAATCAAGTTCACTCTCCCTCACCTCCCACCAAAATCCATTTAAAACATCCAATCTTACTCGTATTACCCCTGTTTGTCCTGTGTGTATACTAATGCATAAGTTTCTAGTACCAAAACATGCAGAAACAATTAGGTTTCCAAATGTCTTTAGTAACCTTTGTTTTGAAAATATCTCCATAATCTGGAAGTGACAACTTGTGAGAGTTAGATTTGGTGTGTTGATCATATTTTCCCAAGGTATTCTCTATAAAATTTGTGCAAAAGAAGGATTTACTAACATTCTTCAATAATGGAGGTTACAAAATAGGTTTCTCTTACCTTGGTTGAAAGGAACAACCTAAAATAGTTAGGATCAAATCACATCCTTTTAAGGTGCTAACCACTCCTTTCAAATCCTGAGTGCTAAAAATTTAGATAGACTGCTTCCCCGGCTACAAAACGACATACATAATCATCTATCTTCCTCTAATGTCCTGTCAAACCCATGATGCTTCTCAGCCTTTGAAGGAGATTAAATTTGGGTACTAACATGCTTCTAGCACCGTTGTCGGGGAACTTTACTTCATACTCAAACATTGGTGCTGAGCAACCTGATTTGCAAGTGCTGAGACTAGTATTTGTTGATATTTTTGGTAAAGGAAGGTGCTATTTCATAGACCATTTAGCAGATGTGTATTTTACACAACAAGGTGGAAATCCTTCTGGCACCGTTTTTGGGGACATTGTGATTACATTTGTTCATACTCAAACCCTGGTAAAGATATTTCTTAGGGATATAGGACTCTAAGTTAGGAAAAGAAAATTCAGAAATCTTGTTTGTGGGAGATATCATCCTTATGTTCATTGCCTGCTAAATCAAGTCTCTTTGTGGAATTGTTTCAAGTTACAAGTGTTGTATGATTTTTAACTTTTCCAGTCTTATCAGAATTTGATAGGGATTTCCAGGAAGAAAGGTCTTTAGAGGGTATCCATTTTGAAATCTATACTCATGTATTTCAAAGACCCCCTGCCCCTTATCAATTTGTTTCTCCCCCAAAGTCACCTCCTTGAATCAATATGGCTCATCCCCCACCCATACCTCTATTTTTTGTAAACACCTTTGGACCTATAAATTTTTTGGGAATGGCTGGTTATCCAAATGAAGTACCTCAAGATGTAAGGGACAAACTACCAAAGTTCCAGGGAAACAATGCTATAATTGGTGATCAACATCTAAATCTTTTTACAAATATGATGGAAGAATTTGAGATTGAACATGAAGATGTATACATCAAATTGTTTGTTCACACTTTGGAAGAGGATGTAAGGGACTGGTATAAAGCTTTTCCAGATAAATCTATTGATTCTTGGACTGAGATGAACAATGCCTTTAGATTGCAGTATGGTGATACAACTGACCCTTTGTTTCTTCTATCAGAATTTGAAAATATCGAGAAGAATCCTAATGAGCCAGTACATGATTTCAACACAAGGTTCAATAAGAATTTGAGAAGATTTCCTGTTAACTTGAGACCATGTGATAAGTCATGTTTGATCAAATATTCTAATGCATTTGATAAAAAGGCTGCATACTATGTGAGGGAAAAGAACCCTACTAATTTGAGGTAGGACTTCACTATGGCTTTGAAAATTGAAAAAAATATCAAGGAAATTAGAAAACCACCTAAGAGGGATGGTGTGAAGTTGTTCAACCCGGAAAAGCCTCAAACAAGTAAGGCTGCTGATCTGGAGGAAGTTGTGAAGACTTTGGCAGGGGCTGTCAAAGAAATTTCCTACAAACTAGCCCAGAATGAAAAAGGAATTGGGAAAAGTTCACAAGGACAACACAAGCAACAAGTCCCAGACAGGTTTACAAATCACCAAAGATCTCATGACAGAGGAAAAGGACCTATTGGATTTGGAAATAGGAAGCCCCAAGGTAAGGAAACCAAAATGGTGCTTGATCCTTTGGTTGCTAGAGTTACTTTTGTGGAAGAAACAAAGGTCATTGATTGGTGTGAAAAATGTTTCATGCCTCATGATCCTTGTGAAGAAGATCATCAAGAAGAAGAGGAAGCTGATGATGATGTCTGCATGATGGGTTGCTCCACCAACTCACAACAAGCAGAAACTTCAACTAAAGTAATAAGTGCTCGGACTGCTGCCACTTTTTGGGACTGCATTCATAGGGTACATATTCTTCCTCCCTCTCATACTTTAGAAGTAGTTACTGTACAAGATTTTAAGTTTCCCAATAATGACTTTGAATATTTAACGGCTTTAATGATAAAGAAGTATGATGTAGGAATCCCATGTGAGGAAGATAGACAATTATTGATGAATAATGTTGTTGCTCAAGAGAAGGAATATAACACAAGAAGTAAGGTTGTCAAAGGGACAGGGCCTCAAGTCAAGCCAAAATATCCCTTAATTTAAAACATTCCTAAAGAGGTTCCCAAGAAAGATGCATCTACCAAAAGCCCTATAGTTTCAAACAAAAAATCATACCCCTCCTCATGCCCAAGCTTTCAAAAATCCTATACCGCCTAATGAGTGTGTTAGCTTTCCTTCCAGTACTTCCTTGCCCAAGAATGTCCCATATGACATTGCGAAAGTTTTAAGTCAAATAAAAGTCTCTGTTCTAATTGTTGAGTTGCTTAGCATTCTTGAGCACAAAAAGAGAGCATTTCAATACTTGGGATTGAATGAAGAGAAGACTATCTTAGGCAGAAATGTAAACATTGTGGAGACTCCTCCAGTCATTGAAGAGTTAGAAACACCACTAGTGTTGGAGGAACTAGGTTAACCACATGAGGTTTATTTGGGGACATCCTTGCTGGAATCTCAGATAAATGTGGATCCATTCTTCACCACTTTGATCATAAAGGATAGATTTCTCCACAACTGTATGTTTGACTCAGGTGCATCATGTAATGTCATGCCTCTAGAAGTTATGAATGAGCTGAATATCAAAGTAACAACATCATATGGGAAGTGCACTACCATGGAATCTAAAGAAGTGCTAGTAGTGGGATGTGTGAAGGGTTTGGTGGTGCATCTTGCAGCGTACCCAGGAAAAAATTTAAAACTCGATGTTGTCATTGTTGACTACCCAGCCAAGTGGGGTATGTTGCTGTCTAGAAAATGGGTTGTAAGTGTTGGTGGGAGTGTTCAAATGGACATGTCCTATTCCAACATCCCAATTTAGGGAAGCCTTGTCATGTTGTATGGAGAAAAGAAGATGTTTCAACTTATTGAAGACCCCAACAATGCATCATATGAAGTATTGTACACAAGGGTTGATGCATATAACTTTGTAGGATTTGCTGATGGAAAAGAGCACAAGATTGAAGAATGCAAGTGTCTTGAAAAGACATTCTCTCCATGGACTTTATTGTTTGATGGAGCTTGTTCCAAGTTTGGAAATGGTGCTGGTGTTGTTCTGCTTTCTCGAGGTCAAGAAAAATTTGTTTTTTCTTTCAAACTCAAATTTGAGTGCACTAACAACATTGCTGAGTATGAGGCACTATTGTTAGGTTTAAGAATTTCTTTGAAATATGGTGTCAAAGACATAATTTCAAAGGAGACTCAAAATTAATTGTAAAGCAATTCAGAAAACTGTATGCCACAAATAATCAACAAATGAAACAATACAAACATGCAGTTTGGGATTTCATTGAGATGTTTGATTCATTCAACATTGTGCATCATGATATGAAGTTCAATGACTTGGAATACAAACTTAAAATGTTGGGGTCTTGGTTTGACAATTGTAAAATGTCCCCATATTGTGAATATGATGTTGAAGTATTGACAAGGCCATCTATCCCTGACAACATTAAACATTGGCAAGTTTTTGATGATGATGCTCAGGTCAGAAGATTTCTGTAGAACAAAGGGGATTTTGTTGATCAATGCATTGATTGGGAGCCAATGGTGTGTGTAGTAGAGGGTAAAGAAACCTTATTTGGAAAGGGCATCATCCAACTAAAGACTAATACCATTCCTAGAAGGATGGTTGCTCTTGAGTCAAACTTTGATAATGTTGATTGCATTATTAATAGACATATAACAGCCTCAAGGGATGTTGAGGAGCATGACCTTGGCACAAAGGAGAAACCAAGGAAGATTTGGTTAGGAAGTAATCTCAGCAAGGAGGAAAAGTAGTCATACATCCAATTGTTGAAAAAATACCAAGATTGCATGGCATGGATGTATTCTGAATTAAAAGCATACAGAGAGGATCTATTTCAACATGAGATTCCCTTGGATCCCAATGCAAATCCATTCAGGTAGAAAATAGAGGCCAATCAATCCACTCTTATCTCTCAAAATGCAAGAAGAACTGAAGAAGCTAAGAGATGGAGGGATTATTCAACCCACAAGGTATTCTTCTTGGATTGCAAACCTAGTACCAGTAAGAAAGAAGAATGGTGATATCAGGTTATGTGTGGACTTCAGGAATCTAAACAGAGCTTCAATGAAGGATAAATATCCTTTACCAAACATGGAGAACATGCTGCAGTTAGTGACTGGTTCTGAATTTCTCTCTACCTTGGATGGTTTCTCTGGTTATAACCAAGTTGTGGTGAAGGAACCAGAAAGGATCAAGACAACCTTTACCACTCCTTGGGGAACCTATGTGTATGTCAGGATGCCCTTTGGTATAATGAATGTTGGAGCCACTTTTCAAAGAGCAATGGATGTTGCTTTTGCTGGTTACATCAATGAGTTTATTGCTATTTACCAAGATGATGTAACAATGTTTTCTAGAAAGAGAGGTGATCACTTGCTACACTTGGAGAAGATGTTGATAAGATGTAGAGAATATGGCATCTCACTCAATCCAAAGAAATGCCATTTTGGAGTGTAGAAGGCAAAGTTGGTAGGTCACATTGTGTCACAGGAAAGGGTGATGATTGATCCAGAAAGGGTAGAGGCCATCAACAAGGTCCCAATTCTAAGAACCAAGAAAGGAATTCAGTCCTTCTTTGGGTAGATAAACTTCATCAGAATATTGATATCAAACTTTGCTGAGTTGACCATTCCAATCACCTCCATACTAAAGAAGGAGTAGGTCATCAAATGGGAGGAGGCTGCCATCCAGGCTTGTAATGGAATCAAAGAGGCATTGAAGCATGCCCTATTTTTAGCAGGCCCAGACTATAAGAATCCTTTCCAACTGTTTTCCTTTGCTTCAGAGAGCACTATTGATTTTGTCCTGTTGTAGAAGGATGATGAAGGGGCTGAGAGGCCAATTTCCTTTTTCAGAAAGGCATTGTAGGGGGCTGAACTGAAATACACTATTATGGAGAAGCAGAAATTTTTCTTGTTAAAATAAACAAAGGTTTTCAGGCCTTACATTTTAAGTTCAAAATTTGTTGCTTATGTTCCCCACACCATGGTGAAGGACATCTTATCAGAGATGGAGGTCTCAAGCAAAAGATGTAGATGGGTGAACAAGTTGCAAGAATATGACATGGATATCCAAACCATGAAGCTGGTGAGAGGTTTGGGCTTGGATAAGCTTATCGCTGAGAGTAACTTGCAAACTATTGAGGTAAATGAGGTAGAAGAAGAAAGGGTAGGTGTTTTTGAAAATTTGATGAGTTCTGAGTGGTACAAGGATGTGATTTTTTTATCTCAGACACTTATACTACCCTGAGTATTTAAGTAAGAACCAGAAAAGAGCTCTTAAGTTGGCTTCCCAGAGACATGTCATTACTGATTATGGGTTGGCATGGAAAAACCCAGAGGGATGTCCTCTTAAGGTACATTACTGAAGATGATGCCCTCAAGATAATTGCTGATCTCCATGGAGGAGTTTGTGGGGGGCATTTTGCTGCAAGAGTCACAACACACAAGATCTTGAGGGTTGGTTATTGGTGGCCAACTATTTTCAAGGATATAACCTTGCTGGTTAGAAGATGTGAGAGTTGCCAGTGTTTTTCTGGAAGATTGAAAGCTTTAGGATCCCTTCATTTACAGCTTGTATCAATTGAAGCCCCATTAAAGCAATGGGGAATGGAATTCATTGGAGAGATTTCAAACCCTTCAAGTGCTAGCCATAAGTGGATTCTTGTAGCCACTTATTACTTTACCAAATGGGTGGAGGCAATCCCCACCAAGAAGGAAACACACCAAATTGTCATGGATTTTGTACTAAACCATATCATTTGCAGGTTTGGGGTGCCATTTGAAATTGTAGTTGATAATGCCATGAGTTTCAGAGCTAAAAATCTGGTGGCAATGTGCAAGGAGTATGGGATGAACTTGAAATATTCCTCTAATTACAATCCCCAAGGAAATGGACAAGCTAAGTCTAGTAATAAAAACTTGCTGAAGATTATCAGAAGAATCTTGGAGCTGAATAAGAGAAAATGGGGTCAACAGTAAAAGTTTGTTGTTTGGGCTGATATAATTACTATTAAAAGAGCCACTTGAAAGATCCCATTTGAGTTGGTGTATGGAACTCAGGCCCTATTGCCCTTGCATATGCAATTATCCTCATATCAGTTCATTCAACAAGTGGAGAGATCAAAAAGTAAGTCCTTATGATGCTCGCATTAACCAGATTGTTGAGCTTGATGAAGAGAGGAGGGCATCCCACCAGAGGCATGTAAAGTTCAGAGAAAAGATGAAGAAGTTATTTGACAAGAAGGTCACTCCCAGAGCTTTCAATATTGGAGATCTTGTGCTACTATGGGATGAAAAACATGAAGATAAGGGCAAGCATGGAAATTTTTACTCATTATGGATGGGTCCTTACTCCATTGATATTAGAATTGGTGAACATACCTTCTTCTTGAAGGACTTGGATGGTGAATTGCTCGAGCTGCCTTTTAATGGCAGGAATTTGAAACATTTCTTGGATTGATTCCCCAGAATTAGGGTAAAAATATTTTGCATAGTGTATAGTCGGTTGTTTGTTTCCTATCTTTTGTGTTTTTGTTCGTTCTTGTCCTTGGTGACCTGTTTTTGTTGGTTTCCCTGTTCGTTTTTGGGAGATGGCTCTGTTTCTTTGCTCTGCAAGCTAACTCTGTTGCCCAATGGATATTTTTGGCACTTGATCTACCTTTGTTCTTGTGGAGTTTGCAGGGAGTGCCCATACCTAAGCTGGAGCCGATGTTTGTGCTCAAAGTAGTCTCGCCCCATTTTGATTTTGAAATCCATCGATTTATGGCCTCTATCAAATTTTACTTCCCCATATTGTGCCTGGTTAGTCTCTGTTGCCATATTCAATCTATCCTGGGTTGAAGATCACGTATGGGTCCATATTTTTCTCCTCATTTCTCTGTTCCTCTTAAAAGGTCTGTAATTTGGGTCTCTCGTTCTTTGTTCACTCAACAACTTGGGCTTTCCCATTCTTTCCATCTTTTATAGTTGAGATTTTCTATCCTTGTCGTTTTATCCCTAAATATTTGAGAAAAATGAATGGATGAAGCTTATAAGAATGTATTTGGGCCTTGTAAAATTTCTAAATCCTCTGTCCTTGGAGAAAATTTCATCTCCAGGCTCAAATGGTCATCTTCTACATTTTACGGTTTGACTAACATTTCTACCGGTCAAATTTGCATCCTTGCATCGATAGGAAACGTGGCCTCTTTTGGTTAGACGCGGCTTGGCTGGGTACTTCAAAAATTATATGAATAGCCTTAACTTAAAATTTGTCCACATGGAGGAACGAAACTCATTGAAGATTTACTTTTTGGTTTGGCCTTGGAGTAGTGTCGGGAGGACATGTGGAGGTTTCCGCTACTTCACCTTTACTTAGATAAAATTTTATGCAGCTGGATACAGTTTGGCGGGACAGAGACATATGGAGGCTTCTGTCAGGTCTTCCCATACTTAGTATTTTTTTCAAAAAGTGTTTGGTAGGTCTCAGACATGTGGAGGAACCGCGCATGTTTGGGGACCCTCCTTTGAGTTTAATTTTAAAGAAGCACCAGGAAACTTAGAGGCCTTCGCTCACTTTGCATTTTGCTTGGAATTTTCAATGGCCAAAGGAGATTGCCTCAGATCATGATACATGGCGCCCTCCACTAAGCTTCAAGCCTTCAAACAATTTTTGTTAGGCCAACACACGTGGCGAGCCCGCACTCTTTCAAGGTCTCAAATTTTGGAGACCATCTCAAGGTGTGCCATTGTGACATGTGGCAGTTTGGAAAGTCAAAAGAGGCAGGGAAGCAGACTATCGGGGGTAATTTGTATTTTTTGCCTCTTGTCATCAAAAGGATTAAAACATCAAAATGGCTCGCAAGCCCAACAAAGAATCAGTCAAAGTTTGTTTCAAGTCAAAAGGGCGAGGAGGCGGACCATCGGGGGCAACTTGGATTTTTTGCCCCTTGATATTCAAATGACTAAAATAATAAAAATAACCTACAAAGGTCAAAGTTTTTTCTAGTCAACGGCGGAGGTGCGGACTCTCGGGGGAAATTTGGAAAATTTTCCTTTCAGGAGAAAGGAGTTAAAAGTATAAAAAGGAGCATGGTTCCACTGGGACGCACGTTGGAAACTAGAAGCGGAAGGGCAAAACTGCGGGGGAAACTTGGAAAATTTTCCTTTTTCCAAAAAAGGGGGTCAAATGGTAGAATTTATCCATGTTTCCTTTGGGACCCACCTTAGGACACGTTTTAGGCTCATTTCTCAAGGGCAGAGGTGCGGAGTAATATGTGCAAATTTTACATTTTTTCAAAGGGTCGTAAAGAGCCAAAAGGAAGCCCCCAAGCCTGTTTTTAAATTGAATTTTCCACATGGACGACCCAAATTCAAAGTAAAGATCGATGAAAGTTGTGTGTCTAAATCTGATATCCCCTCATTTTTACTGAAAATCTCCTGGAAGTGCGAGTCTTCATGATTTCTTGGTATTTCCTACTTGCCAAACAAAGTGGAGAGTTAATTTTGATATCTAAGTTTGGTGGGGGAAGATCTGGAGACGTCTTTCGCCATTAAAATTGTCTTACTATCGGGCTTGATCTGATTTCCTATTTTTCTTCTCTTAAACATGTAAAGGGCCCAATTTGATAGATTAGGGGTGAAATTGGTTGATGAATGGAAGGAAGAGTGATCTACCAGAGGAAGGAGTTAAATTCAGGAGATATTCGAAGAGATATGCCCCCTGAGCACCTGTGACTTTTTACAGATTTGATTCTGGGAATCGCAATCGTGATCATGACAAGCACTGATGGCACTCAATGTCTGGATTTTTGGGGGGAAAAGGGGTCTGTTGTAAATGTTATAAATGGAAAAAATTTATCATGTAAATGGTTGGAGTGTTAGGGGTTGGGACTAATTTTTCTAATAGAAAAAATCTTGATAGAGCCCATCTTTTTGAGACCCTGTTTGAGACGCCTGTATATCTATTTTGTATTGAATTTGATTATGTTAAGGTGGTTGTGAGTGTACAATGATTAACATGTTCTGAGATTGTTCTAGAAACTTTCCCCTACTAATAAATTTAATCAGAATCAAGTTATTTTGTGTTGATCTTAAGTATAATGTGTTTATTTTATTTCAAAATGTCTGCAAATAGTTTCTCTAGTTCCTATTGCAATCTTGTATCAAAATATGTCTCAATCACACAAGTCTCAATCCTTGTGACAATTTAGTGGCATCTACAATTTCATTTCTCAGAAGAGCCTTCATTTGGGAGTGAAATAATTATTTAAAATCACTTTTCTTTCATTTGTTGACAGAGATTGTCTGTAAGCCTCTGGGTGTACCTCAAGCGTGATTTGGCTCAGATCTTGATGCTTTGTTGGGTTTTATAACTTGAGCCTTTGTGTTAGAATCTCATAGATTGTATGAAAAAGTGCTAATATTGGCCTCCATTGAAGCACATATTCTGGTTAAAGAAACATTTTAGTTGTTCTTAGCATTCTGTTGGTTTAGTCTTCCATTTTGTAAAAGCTCTCAAGGATTTGGTAAATCAAGTTCACTTTGCCTCACCTCCCACCAAAATCCATTTAAAACATCCAATCTTACCCATATTACCCTTGTTTTTCCTGTGTGTTTACTAATGCATAAGTTTCTAGTACCAAAACATGTAGAAACAATTACGTTTCCAAATGTCTTTAGTAACCTTTGCCTTGTTTTGAAAATATCTCCATAATATGGAAGTGACAACTTGTGAGAGTTAGATTTGGTGTGTTGGCCACATTTTTCCAAGGACTTCTCTATAGAATTATTGTAAAAGAAGGATTTACCAGCATTCTTCAATAATGGAGGTTACAAAATAGGTTCTCTTACCTTGGTTGAAAGGCACAACCTAAAATAGTTACGATCAAATCACATCCTTTTAAGGTGCCACCCACTCCTTTCTAAGCCTAAGTGCTAAAATGTTAGATAGATTGCTTCCCCGGATACAAAAATAAATACATAATAATCTATCTACCTCTGCATGTCCTATCAAACCCATGATGCTGCTTAGCCTTTGAAGGAGATTCATATTGGGTACCAACACTAACAACAGTGAAGCTAAAGGAATGCTATTGAGCTGAAGCATTACAGACAGTTGTATATCTTCTCAATAGGGCACTGAAAATTATTCTACAAAATAAAATTCCAGAAGAGGTATGGAGTGGTAAAAAAGCCATCAATTTCTCATTTACGAGTATTTGGTTGCATAATATACGTGTATGTCCCATCTCAGAAGAGAAAGAAGGTTGAACCATAGATGCTCATGTGCATATTACTTGGCTATAACACTACTTCAAAGGAATATCATCTCATGGTTCCTAAGATGAAGAAAATATATGAGAGTCGAGATGTGGTTTATGACGAGTCATTCGTTGACTCAGTAGTGATAACTGAAGAACCATTACCAACCACCTCTCACCGACTAGTCTTTGAATCAGATGATTAGCCAGAGGAGAGTACTTAGAGAAATGATGTGATGCTAGGAGATCCATATGTTGACCTTGGAGAACCGGAGAATGTGAATCCACATCAATCCACATGTAAATGACATATTTCTTCTCAAAAGTAGCCATGTTCTCATCCGAAGTGGGTACAAAAGCACCATCAAGGAATCACATTTGCAACAACTCCCAGATACATCATCTGGAGTCAAAACAAGGAGTCAAATAAGAAATGAGGTTTACTTTTCACTCATGAGTTCACTGATTAATATCTCTAAGCCTGATAATCTTTGTGAAGCACTCAATCAACCTCAATGAAATGAATCCATGGATATAGAAATTGACTCACTCAAGAAAAATGAGACATGGGAACTTGTCGATCTACCTATAAGAAAGAAACCCATAGGCTGTAAATGGATTTTCAAGAAAAAAAATAAGGAAGATGGATCCATCGAAAAACATGAAGCATGACTTGTAGAAAAATGATATGCTTAGAAAGATGGCATCGACTATGAAGAAAACTTTGCATCCACTCCAAAGATCAAGACTATCAGAGTTGTTTGCACACTAGCAACAAAAAAAGGATGAAGACTTTAGTAGATGGATGTCAAGAGTGCTTTCCTAAATGGTGATTTGAAAGAAGAAGTGTGCATGACCCAACCTGAAGGATTTTTTGATTAAGAGCATCCTAAGAAGGTATGTTGTCTCATAAATCACTGCATGTACTGAAACAAGCTTCAGGGGCATGGTATATAAAGATCAATGATCACCTTCTACAGCATGGGTTCACTCGTAGCCCCTTAGATTCCAATTTTGTATATAAACAAGGTAGGTAAAGAAATTTACATTCTTTTTGTGTATGTAGATGATCTTGTGATCATTGGCAGTTCATAAGATTGGGCTAATATTGTAAATAATGATCTCAAAAGAACCTTCAACATGATAGATTTGGGGCTACTACATTACTGTCTTGGCTCGGAGATATGGCAAAAGGAGCATCACATTTTTGTCTCCCAGATAAATTTCGTCAAGAAACTCCTGGAAAAATATATAATGTCAGAATGTAAACCTATATCCAATCCCATGGAGAAAGTGTTAGGAAATAAGGGATAAAATATGTGGAATAATCCCTCACAGAATTGCAATAGTAGAAACTAATATACAAAAAATATTTTAGATCTCAAATAAAAGTGCATAATAAAATAACACAACACAAAGAGAAAATATCTAATGTGGTTCACCCAATTTGGGCTACAGCCACCTAGAATCACTTGCTCAGATTTTATAACAAGCAACCACTCTCTCAATACAATATACAGATCTGTTTGGAAGCTATGCTCAACGAACTCTACAGAATTCACACCCGAATTCAAAACACATCTATAATGTTACATACATCCTACCATATGCGTAGAAACATATAAGTAGACAACTAATTAAGTAGTTTTACAAAACCATGGGTATCAAAACCATGGGCCAAAACCATCCCATAAACCTATGGGTCAAAAATCTCACCCATATGAGAAAAACATGTTTCCCGGTATATTGGGGCACGTTTTAGGGCCAATTTTTTTTTTTCTTAGGGGCTGCACCCCTGAACCATTGCAACCGGGGGCTGCCGCCCCTGGATCCCTGCTCGGGCCCCAGCCCAGCGCCAAACCATGGCGAGACAACTATGGAAAGTGTACAATACTCTTAGTGTACAACCTTCAAAACTTTCTCACATGAAAATAGGCTCCACAACCTAATAGAAAGGCTTGCAAATTTCAAGATTCTAGGACTCACCTCAAGTAGATGCTACTCTCTATAGGAAATTTGTTTGAGGGCTCATCTATTTGACATATACTAGACCAGATCTATGCTTTGCTATCGTCTATCTTTTTAGGTACATGAAAGAGACAAAGAAATGTCACTGGACTACAGTAAAGCATGTTTTGAGATATATCCAAGGAACAACTGATTATGGTATGGAATATAAGAAGAATGATCTATTCTTCTTAAAGGGATATGTCGACTCAGACCACACCAGATCTATTGATGATAGGAAGTCAACCACAAGATACATTTTTCATCTTGGATCTTGACCTATCTCGTGGATAAGCAAGAAGCAAAATATTATTTCTATCTCATCCACAGAGGTAGAATATCACACCACACGAGGATTTGTGTACAAAGTGATATGGTTATGTTGCATTTTGGATAACTTGGGAATTCCTGAAAAACACTCACCTATTCTCTATTGCGACAATCAAAGTGTGTTGAAGCTCGTGTAGAATCCAATCTTTCATGAACAAATAAAGTATATTGAGATTGATTGTCATTTCATTCAAGAGCACATCTTGGAGCATCAAATTCAGCCATAGTAGTGTCCTACAGAAGCACAAGTTTTTGACATCCTCACTAAATCTCTCGAAAAAGTGAAATTTTAACTTTTCAGGGGTCATATTTGCAAGAATAATGTAATAATGGGGGAAATGTTAGCATAGACAACTCATATATTATTATATTAGGATAGTGATTATTTTATTCCATTATTCACTCTTGTTTGTTTGTAACAACTCCTCCTATTCCAGGGAGTCTTGTTTATTCACATAGCTATATCTACTGTATGTGCTTCTATGATTAATAAGATGTGTAATAGATATATTTAATCTTTATATATTCTCCTCGAAATCCTGTTCTCAACTTCCATTTTAATCTAGGAGATTGAATGCTTTTAAATACCCATTTAAAGATTTACAAGTTTAGAACAATGAATTTATGCCCTTATGGCTTGCGGGTGATTTCCTCTTCAAATTTGTAGGCTTAAATTCTTAACAAAACTAAGTGTTAAATTTCCCAGTTGCAAATTTTAATTTTCAGCCGACAGTGATAGAACTGCCTTCCAAAGTAGGCCAGGGGTCCTAGGACTGCCACCCTACCTAGGTGACATTTCACAAACCGCCACTCTGATCTAACCAGCAGTTCAGAGACCACCACTCTACATAGGGTGGCGGTCCTGTTCTTCAAAACAAGAACCATCATTTCCGTAATTTTTCCAAACACAAATTTTACTAGAGTTTTTTAAAGATTATCCGTATCTTGAATTTATATTCCTAAAGTATCCAGTTGAAGGGCTTAACCATTTATTCATTCCATGCCTAAATTACTAAATTTAAAGATTTTCTATTTCAATAGTAACAAGAATGCAACTACAAAATTATCTTTCTAGCATCATTGTTTTCAAAGGAAGAAGAAATGAAACTTAACCTATTTCTAAGTATCATTGTTTTTCCCTTTTTAAAACAAAATACAATCTATCAACAAGGTAACTTATTATAACTTAGTGCATCTTTTCATTTCCACTACAACCATTTGCTCAAGGAAAACACAACTATTAAACATTTAATATCTATTAAGAATACATCATTAATATATACAACTTCTATGTTCCTCCTTCATTCTTAAAAAAATACAACTTCCACAAATAATAATGAACTTCCTTCTTCTTTGAGCATAGCTCATTTCTTACAATGTAAAGAGCTTTCTTTCTACAATACATTACAACTTAATAAACAAAATACACAATGCAACTTTTCTTTCAAGTACAATACTACTAGTCTTCCACTTAAGTCGGAATTACAAGAAAGGTTTCCTCACAAAGAAGGATTTCTTTTGACTTCACAAAAGTTTAAAGTGCCAATTCTTCAACAATAGCTCCACCATTTATTCAATTGATTACAACAACAAAAATGGGGGAGAGACAACACTCTCCACCCAACGAATACTCCAATGAGGAGAAGAAGCTATTCTCCTCATTGGCCCCTGAGCCCCAACCAAAATGAAATAAAGGATGGATCCAAATCATGAAAAAAATACAATGCTTCCACATCACAATAATTTTTTTTCAGAACCATATAACACACATTCAACAGAAGAAAACAATCACAAGAATGAAGCTAATAAAATACACAAGGCTTGAAATGCAAAGCAAATGGAGCAAGGATCTATGGGGAGATCACTAATTCCTCCCAATGGGATTAGGTTCCCACTTTAAAAGCCTCCAATAAACAACTCATAACACCTACACCACTCTTATGCCTCCCTCAAGATCCTCTTATTCCCCCCACATCCTCTTATGCATCCCTACAATCTCTTATGTCTCCCTTAAAAGAACCAAGTAAAAAATGCAAGCATTTTCTTATCCAAGGTGGGGCACCCAACCCAAATCCCTCCCAAAACATACAATAAAATCTTATGCCTTCCTACATATAAGATCCCCATAGCCTTCTCCAACACCATACTTAGGCATTATACCCAAGAACCCAACAACCATACAAAAGATTCACATACATGCAATACACATATGTAAATACAAACAAGTAAAATAAGCGTAGCTTCTACCTTTCCATAGTAAGAACTTGATCAAGGAATCACACTCCAAGATCCTTCAAGCTTAATCCAACTCCAAAAAGGCTCCAAGAATTCAAAAAAACACTCCAAAAACTCTCTAACTCCAAAATGCAAGAGCACAAATGAAATGAAGTAACCCCCAAACAAAAAAATAAGCTTCCATAAATAGAAAAAGGAGAGAGGAGGGTGAGGTGGCTCCATGTAGGATGCCACATCACTTATCCTCAACTCTACATCACAATTCAAACCTGAACCCCAATGAACAATAAATTTGTGGTTGAGAGGAATGACAAGTCTCTTACACACACAATCCAAACCCACACCATCTAAGGAAAAAATTAAAATCCATGTAAGAAAAGTGAAATAAATGTCATATTTTGTCTTACAAAACACATAATGGGATCTATTTTTGACTCCCCAATCCATAGGTAGGGTTGGTACATGAAATTAAAAGGTGTGGGACAAGCCTATCTTGTCTCACAATCCTACAAAATTGGCCCTTAAGCCCAAGTCCGAAATTCCAAGGTAAGGTAGAGTGTAAAACACTGAAAGTCACCTACACTCAATCAAAATCAAAAATTCTAAAAGACCAACAACTCTAATAAATGAATCCATTTGTCATATCCACAAATAGCTTAATAACATGATTAATAACTTAACTTATGTTCGACTGTGAATTTTTATGATTACTAAAAACTTAAGTTCGACTGTGAATTTTTATGATTACTAGTTACTCTCCCATATATAGAGAATTCCACGTGAATGAAAAAAGTTGGTTACGTCAAGTAGAGATCAAGTTATAAGGGCAACTCTGGGGCCAGATATCGTAATTTCGTCAGCAAATCTGAACACAGTGATTAGTGGGTATTAAAACCCACTTGCAAAATTATTTTTCAAAGGAATTTTTGAAAGAATAAAATTAGTTTATGATTATCTGGTTAGCAACCTAGAGGTATGAGGTAGTGTATTTCAGTTTTGCTCAAGCCAAATGACAAACGTAAATAAAAACCGGTAGTGTTTTATTAAAATGAACACATCACACAAGTGACTATTAAGCTAAGAGAGTTTAGGAATATGACTTGCAAGTGCATTAAATAATTTAAAACAACTCGATTAAGGTTGCTTAAGGTGTTCCATCTAACTAGGGTTCATTCAACGAGTTTTAGTTTTACGGTACGTTTGGGTGGAGTGCTCCATGTGCATGAATTTCAATAATTTTTTTTGTTTTAAGATTTTACATCAAGGTAATATAGTTTTCAATTGTTGGGATTTCATTCCCTATCATTCAACATTTAATTTAAAAATCTAGAAATGATGAAGAAAGATTTAGTGCCAGCAAAAAGGGGAAAACCATACCTGTATTTGACGTTTGCAAGAGGAAAATAACATGGAGATTTTTCATCCTGGATTTAGGATGGTTACTTTCATTTGCTTGTGAGTTCCCAATACCCTTTCTGAAAATCCATTGATGAATATCCAACCAACATGGAATTCTATGAAAACTTTTTTTTAATTTATTTATTTATTTTCTCTAATAATTATGTTTGGCTTGACAGTTCAAAAACCTTTTCAATGAACCATCCTCTATAAATATTACAATCATTATAGTCGATGAGACAAAACTATTTTCAGACATTTTTTTCAAATAGTTTGCTTGCTAAGTCTATGTTTCCACATTTCACACACAATCTGCCTACCTCCCATTAGAGGCGTTAACCATATTGGCTTAGGCTGGAGGATTTCTAGCAAAATTCAGCGTTCATTATGATTTGATGGATGATGGTTCCTTTCTCTAAATCCTCTATCCAAGAGTATACTGGGGGGAAGGATGGTCAAGGGAATCTAACATTTCGAAATCCTTTTCAAAAAACCCATTTTTAGTGCACATTCAGTAACCCTGTGAGTCCTGTGTAGCCGCCATTCTTCCTTATTTTGCATACATGACCATAATAACACTTGTAATCATACTTCTGATAAGAATCCCATTATATTAAGCTTGGTTAGTTATGCAAACACTGTTTCATAGCTCCTATAGGCATAGGGAAGAAAGAAAGAGACAAAAAACTTGGAGAGACATAAATGGGATGGTAGGAAAGGACGCTTTCTATGCCTAAAGCCAATACACCATCTACTCAAAGTAAAAGCTAAGGAACAGAAAAAAATAAATACAAAAATGAAGTGGTAGTTGTTGCCTACCATGAGAACAATGTTGGGAGGGTAACAACACAAGTAGCACAGGTGCACATAAAATAAAGGAGAAAAATCAATAGAACTCTTCATTACAACAAATGAAGCCTCATCCTCAATAGTCTTCTTCCTCCTCATAAAAATATAACACATCGATAGGAACAAGTTTCCTTTCAACTTAGATCTAGATGAAAACATTTCAGGTAAAAATAGATCCAGGTCAGTAAATTGTGTTTTAAGGTTAAAACGAACAGATATTCGGTTATAGATTTTTATGTGTGTAAGGATACTTTAACCCATAATGGAATTGATTTTTATGATGGATATTAGTGGATTTCCCTTTAGCATAGTTCCCAGAAACAAGATATTTATTTAATTATGAGTGTGTAGCCAACCCTCTGTACTTGTTGCGGTGATCCAATGACTGCTAAATTTTACCACATTAACCTGGGTTTGACTATGGTTAGCACATGATGTCTCAAATAAAGTGTTTGTTTTCTCATACAAGGAAAATGATAGGTCTGAAAATTCATGTAGGATGTGTTACTATTCATTACAATCCTCAGGTCCCATAACATGACTGTCAAATCTCATATTATTAAAGTATTTTAAAATTTCACTAGACATGACTATTGATTAAGACAGGGCACTACAATCCACACACATTGGTTACTTGCATGCCTCCCATGTTTCCTTGAAATACTTGTCTAGCACATATAACTTCTTCATAGTGTCAAATCTCATGAACTCATTATCCAGTTCTATCAATACTAACACTCTCCAACTCAACGTGTCTATGACCTTGTTATATCTTCCACTGTAGTGCTTCAACACATATGAATAGATTTGTAGGAATTCTACTGCTACGCCCTTAATCTATTGCTTGTATTAGGATATGAGTAGCCGACTTGTGGCTTACCATATCATTTTATTATATCATTTATACTTTCTCATGCTTAATAGGTCAGCCTTGGTGATGGCCATAACATATGAATGGTATATATAGGGGATTATAGGTAGTTTTTCATTATCATTTGAGCATTTGAGTCTTATTATATGGTTTGGGGGTTGCCCCCTCGAAGTGGTGAAGATATTATAATTGCATACTGAGATCATTATTATGAAATATTGTGTTATTTAGTGTTCTATTGTTACTCCTAATCTGAATTATACAAGTAATTTCATTACAAGTGGTATCGGAGCTGCGATATGGGCCAAAATTAGGGCAAAAACCCTAATTTTTTTGTTTCCACCACATATTGTGAACCAGAGCGAATTGGTCAGAGATATTTTTACCAGAGTTGTGAAACATTTTCAAGTAAGGTTCCCTGAAAATTTCAGACTTTGTTTGATTATTTTAGAAAAGTTATTACCAAGTTAGGGATTGTTCAGAAAATC
Organism: Taxus chinensis; assembly: GCA_019776745.2. Taxonomy (NCBI): domain Eukaryota; kingdom Viridiplantae; phylum Streptophyta; class Pinopsida; order Cupressales; family Taxaceae; genus Taxus; species Taxus chinensis. The sequence goes on along the minus strand of CM034151.1, from coordinate 868,092,513 downwards.
GGCTCCCTAAGGGCAAATTGGTGGAAAAGTTTCAAGTTATTTACATTTTTAGAAAGCTCTAAAACAAGTATTAGTATTTTCTCTCTGTGTTTTTCGGGGGGTTTTCCTGTTCGGCTAAAATTGTAGCGAAACACCTAAACCTAAGGTTTGACATCAGGCTGGGGGCCTTCCACAAGAGCAAAAAGATTCCGATTACTCTGGTAAAACCCCTAGATAAGATGGGGTAGTGATTGAAGAGAGGGAGTCAAGAAAGGGGTAAATATAGATTCCTCAACACTAGGGTTTACTTCAGTTGTTCATAAGGTGAGACAACTTGAGTATGAGTTTCAAAATGTACAATCTGAGATGGCCTCTAAAGGAGACATAGCCCAAATCAATCATCAGTTGGATGATGTCATGCAACATGTAAAGGGTAACCAGTATGGCACAAATCCAGCCCATATCAACCAAGGAGGACCTTCAGTTCAAAATCATAGAAAAACTAAACATATTGGATCACTTTTCCAGTCCCATCATAATCAAACTTATTTACAACCACGGAACATGATGCCGAAAGTGGATATGCGCAAATTTTATGGTAAGGATCCCCTGAATTGGATAAATCAAATGGAGAACTTCTTTGAGTTACATCAAAAACCATCAAGACAAAAGGTGACATTAGCATCCATATATCTTGAACCTGACCAATTTGTTTGGTATCGTTGGTTATGTGCTCAGAGGCAGAAGAATGGTCTAGGTGTCACTTGGACAGTTTTTACCGAGGAGTTGCAATTACACTATAGTTCCAGTGTTTCAGAGAACTACTTTAGTAAATTAGCAAAGTTACGGAAAACATGACCAGTCAAAGATTATGTGCATCAATTCCAAAACCTATCCTTAAGAGTGAAGAATATTCCAGAAGAGAATCTGAATGACCTATTTCTTGGGGGTCTTAAGGACCACATCGAGCATGAGGTACGTATGTTTAGTCCAATAAAGATTTATGATTCTATTATCATGGCACATCGTGCAGAGGAAAAAGTTCTTTGTAGTAGGAGGCCACCTTTCATTAACACCAGAGAGCATGGTATCTCTTCCCCTTCATTTGCTCGGCCAATTAGACTGACTCCTCAATAAATGGAAGAAAAGAGAGCAAAAGGATTATGTTTTAACTGTGATAGAAAATATGGACCGAGACATAAATGTGCTGAGAAGAAGTTTTTCTATATTGATGGAGGTAATGAGGATGATGAGGAAGCTGAAATTATAGGAGAGGCTGAGGAATCAGTAGAAGATGAAGTTAGAGATCACCACCGTGGATTTCATCACCGGATTTCCTTGTTTTAGAGGGTAGAATTTATTTTCTGATTGTGGATAGGCTCACAAAATATTCCCATTTTTGTGCCCCATCACATCCATTTGCAGCCAGTACAGTTGTAGCTATTTTTTTGGAGACAGTTCAAAGGGCTACATGGAACCCCAAAGATAATTGTAAGTGATCGTGATCCTATTTTCACAAGTAATTTTTGGATGGAATTATTTTCATGTTTGGGGTACTCACTAGCTCACAGTCATCTTATCATCCCATCAAACGATGGGTAAACAAAAGTGGTCAAAAAATTCTTAGAGGTTATTTACGTTTATTTGGTATCAGATAAGCAGGAAAGGTGGATTAAATGGCTAACATTGGTAGAATGGTGGGAATAACACATCTTTCATACCTCTTCTCAAATGACCCCATTTTTAGCATTATATGGGTTACCATCCACTTTCTATCACTTCCTCCTTGAGGTGGCAAACTAAGCTCAGAGATGTTGAGGAACACATTCAACATCAAAAAACAAGTTTGGTAGTTTGAAGGAGAATTTAGCATTAGCACAAACAGGATGAAACAAAAAGCAGATCAACACCATAGTGAAAGACATTTTGAAATTGGTGACTGGGTTTTTGTATGTCGCCAGCCTTACAAATAGATGTACCTAAAGCAACAGAAAAAGGAAAAAAAACTTTCTCCTAAATATTAAGGCCCTTATCAGGTTTGACAGAAAATTGGTAGTGTTGCATATAAACTAGAGTTTCCTCCATCTTCACACATAAACTCAGTATTCCATGTTTCATGCCTAAAGAAGGTTATTGGATAGAAATTTGAAGCCCAGACAGAGTTACCAGAACTTGAGGAGGAAGGAAGAATCATTTTGGAGCCAGAGAAGATTCTGCAAACACGTACTAAGAGGCTGAGAACTAGAAAAATTAAGGAATATCTGATCGAGTGGAAGAATCTAAGCATAAAAGACGCCACCTGGGAGGATGAAGGTTTTCTGCAGCAACATCCAGGATTATTCAATGTTGAGGACAACGTTGGTTTGAAGGGGAAGGGAATTCTACGCCATTAATCTATTGCTTGTATTAGGATATGAGTAGCCGACTTGTGGCTTATCATATCATTTTATTATATCATTTGTACTTTCTCATGCTTAATAGGTCGGCCTTGGTGATGGCCATAACATATGAATAGTATATATAGGGGATTATAAGTAGTATTTCATCATCATTTGAGCATTTGAGTCTTATTATATGGTTTGGAGGTTGCCCCCTCAAAGTGGCGAAGCCATTCTAATTGCATATTGAGATCATTATTATGAAATATTGTGTTATTTGGTGTTCTATTGTTACTCTTAATCTAAATTATACGAGTAATTTTATTACATCTACCCATTTCATGTGCCTTTGATTAAATTTTTCTTGACTATTAATTAATTGTAATGTATGATGATCAATGCACAAAACAAACTGATTGAGAAACAAATAATTCCTCCAGTTCTTAAGCTCATGGATTATAGCATAAAACTCTTTATCATAGCTTGAATATATTTCCTTTTCTTGATTCAATTTCTCACTAAAATAAGATATGGGTATTCCTTCCTAACTTAACACTATACTAAATGGAAGTTCCTCTCACATCAGTGTCCACCTGAAATACCTTCTCACAACTTGGAAACGCTAACAATAGTTACACTTTTAATCTTCTGAATCAATTATTTGAATCTATGCTCTTCCTCTTTCGTCAACACATAGTCCTTACAATCTGCCTTCATAGTTTTCATGATCCTTAGACATATTTCTCTAAAAATCCTTATATACTTCATATAGAATCTCGATAAACCAAGAAATTTATGCGCCCCAATCACACTTCTTGGTGAGGGCCACTCTATAATTGCACACACCTTTTTTGTGTCCATTTGCAACCCCTCTTGGGATATTACGAAATCTAGGTATACTAATCCTTTGCACATAAAGCTACACTTTTTATGTTCACCAAAAAATTATCTTCTTGCAAGTGTTTCATTACCTTATGTACGAATTCAATGTGCTCTTACTTTGTCTTGCTAAACACCAATATATCATTCAGATATACAATCACAAGTTCTCCCAAGAATGGAATCAATTATTCATTCATTAGTCTCATGAAAGTACTCGGGGCATTGGTTAATCCAGATGGCATGACTAACCACTCATATAAGACTTCATTTTGAATACCATTTTCATCTCATCTCGTTCCTTGATATGGATATGGTGATAACCACTCTTCAAATAAATATTGGAAAAGTACCACATGCGACTAAGGTAATCCATCAGATAATCTATCATGGGTAATGGAAATTCATGCTTAATGGTAATCTTGTTTATGGCTCTAGAATCGACACACATATGCCATTCCCCTTATTTCTTTGGTGTTAACACTGCTAGTACTGCACATGAGCTCAACCTTTTGTGCACTAGTCCTCTATCAAGAAATTCTTGCACCTTTTTGTGTAATTATTCATTTGACTCTAGGTTCATTCTATACAGTACCTTGTATGGAAAACTAGATCCAGGTATCAAGTTTATTGGTGAGTAGTACTAGGCACTAGCGGTAATCCCTATGACAATTGTTTCATCCCAATTTTAGGGAACTCTTTGAATACCTTGATCACTCCTACAAGATATTATTCCTCTTTTGCATAATCTCCATGCACGTTTTTTGGTATTAGGGGGTAAAACTCCTTTTCCTCCTTAACTCACCGCAAGAATTATTTACCTGATATAAGCAAAACTCTTGTGGAAAGTCCACTATGTACTTATCCCTTCTACTCATCCTTTAATTAAAACAAGTTAAACATATGTCCATAATGCTTATTTCCCTAAATTTGGACATATTCCCGTTTGAGAAACTAAAAAATATAGCCAATATTGAAATCCTATATTAGTAGTCTTGGATTCTAAAATGTTAAATATTGGAATTATCTGCACTCCAAAATCGCACATATTGGATTCAAATATCGCATATATTCGAATCCAAAATCACATATATTGGAATTTACTTTACTCCAAAATCACATATATTGGAATCTGAAAATAAAAATATTGGAATCTGAAACTCAAAATATTGGAATCCAAAAAATGTAATATTGGAATCCATTAATTCTCTTTTCGAAGTCCAATATATCTGATCACGAATTAAATTAATGAATCTATGATTTTTAAAAATTATTTTAAGGTATCCAAAATTGATTTGTGAAATAATGCCTAGTGACGGCTAACCCGTATAAAACATAAACATGTTCTAGTTTATATGGGCTAGTGGACGCTATGCCTAATGTTTTCTTCGGAATAAAGATCTTATTATTTTTAAGATGTCTGTAAGAATAAACTATGAATATTTAAATATATAAAATGCCTTTTTCCTCGTAGACACCAGGATAATGACAGTTATGAAATTTGATATACTTCCTAGTTCATTTACTATGCCGTGATCGAACCTTAGCGAAACGAGAGAATTACTGAAGATGTTATGAAGAATCTAGCAGAGGGTGATGATCCAGTTTAGGAGAATGTAATTAACTATAAAAAAAATTACATATATATTTTCATATTTAAATTTAGATATCAAATTAACTTCATTTAATATGGTGTGATTGAACCTTAGCGCAACAAGAGAATTTGTAAGGATGTTATGAAGAAATTAACAGAGGGTGACGATCTAGTGTAAGAGAATGTAATTAACTACAAAAACATTTTAGATATATTTTCATATTTAAATTTAGTTATCAAATTAACTTCATTTACTATTGTGTGATTAAAATTCAATGCAACTAGAGAATTTCTAAAGATGTTATGAAGAAATTAACAGAGGGCAACGATCGAGCATAGGAAAATGTGATTAACTATAAAATAATTCCAAATATATTTTCATATTTAAATTTAGATATCAAATTAAATATAAAAACATGGCATATATATTTTCAAATATAAATATACATATGCAATTAATTAAATTTAACTATAAAACCATTCCATTTATATTTTAGTGTTAACTGCTGAAATATATCAAAAGGATTTGATTTGTGTCTCAAAGCATATACCCATGTCTTCAGTGTATAGAGATCAATGAATGTCATAAAACATGAACAACCTCTAATAGAAGTTGTTTTCATAGGACCACATAAATCTGAGTGAACAATTTGAAGTGGTGTAATTACTCTTGTTGTTTTTCTAACTTAAGATGTTGGAACAAAGATAAATGGTCTAAATTGTCTTTTTGAAATAATTGCAAAGATCTTCTCCTAACTCATGTCCCAAGGGGAGATCGAATTCATTGTTAAGCCTATGTACCATTGTAGAGATTTCCCTTTAAAATAAGTTTCCAACAATCTAATTTGTACATTATCTTGTTGATTTATTGCATTTTCTCCATCCCTTCAAGGCCTTTGTTTAGGCATCAAGAAGAATACAATTTCTTGAAGTTTTGAAGCAAACCCATGAGATCTTGGAAGGAAAAGAAGGAAAATTTAGTTCGTTTTTTTTCAAAATGCATAACGACCTCTATCTACCCGAAATAAATGCAAAACAATGCCCATGCCCTATCTTCGGAATGTGATGGTGTGTTGTAGAAGAAATGACGTTTTATCTGAAGGAGTTAATGGCAACAAGACTGTTGGGTGGTGGATTTCATCTTGTTCTTTGTAAATTAGAATTCTTCTCCCCTTTTCTTCCCCTCTCTCCTTCCATGTTCTACAAATATAATTGCAGAGGCACATTGTAAGGGTTCCTTTCTACCAAATTTGTACATTTTTCCTTGGAACAACATATTTTCTTGTTTTCAGACCCCCAAATTTATCATTTTCACAGTAATTTCCTAACCTCTACTTTGTAAACGCGATGAATAAATTTTGAATGCAATACATATATGGTTGTTTTTCCCTTCGAACATTATATTTTTTTATGGTTTTTCCCCTCTTGTTTTAATTTGTTTTTATTCATTCATATTCTTCAGAAATATGTGTTTCCATTAAATATGTGCATATTAAATTTCTTTGTGTCTTTTTGGTTAGATTTGAACTCTATCTTAGTGGTGATGCATCACAATTCTTTTTTTTTTCACATTTTTTCACTTTCCCTCAACCTTGGATCCCATATGTTTTAGATTTATATTTATTCTTAGTTGCACTTTGAGTATTTTAGGTTAGTGTGCGTTGATCTAGGAGAGAAGAAATCATCATTTTCTAGAGCTTTGCCTCAAGGAACAAGGCTGTAGAAATTAGGAACATAAAATACCAACTAACATAAATAAAACAAAGAATTACAAATAAAACAGATTATTACAAACATAGATAAACATTTTTGTGCATATATTTCTCATTTCTTATTAGATTGTCGGCTCAATACAATCTCTCTGAATGTGTTTTATATGAAAACACTTACAATTGCCTCTAATAAATAGATGGATTCATCTAACCAAAAAACACCCAACTCTTAAAAATAGAACTAAAAAGCACATGCTTTTATGCAATACAAGGGTTTTGATTTATTTTCTTTAATAGTTTTTCCTAAACTTAAGAATTTCTAAAACTAAACTAAAAAATTAAAGCATGTAAAAAACAAATTGTTTTTTGGTTTTCTTGGGGCAAAATTAATTTTTTTTATAACACTCCCCCTTAATTTTGACCTTCAAACTTTTATTCTTTTGGAGCTAAGTGTACACTTCTAGATCTAGCATATTCCTGATCATAAACTCCCAAATAACTTCTCTTTGTAATAATATCAGCAAATTGATCTTTGGATCTGTAAATTTCATTGTTGTTAATCAAATCCCTGATGAAGTGATACCTCGTGTCTATGTGCTTGATGCTCTTGTGAAAAACAAGATTTTTGGATAATGTTATTGCTGAATTATTGTCACAAAATATCTATCTAGCATTCTCTTGATTTTGCCTCAAATCTTTCAACACTCGTCTCATCCAAACAACCTGATATTGTGCTCCTGTTGTTGCTACATACTCTGCTTGTGTTGAATATAGTGTGACTATGGGATGCTTCTTCAATGTCCATGGAACTACACTTGTTCCAAAGTGAAAAGCATAGTTGGATGTGCTCTTTCGGTCATGAATACTTCTGGAACTGTTACTGTCTGTGTAACCTATGATTTTGAACTCATCTAATGTTGAATACAAAATTCATGATTCTTAGATCCGCATACATACCTCAAAATCATTTTTCCAACTGTCCAACGTGAATCTTTTGGATATTCCATGAACCTTGAGATAAGGTTCACACCATACATAATATCTGGCCTTGTTGCCATCAAATACATGAGACTTCCAACTAGCCTTTTGAATAATGTTGAATCTACAAATGATGCAGTGTCATCTTTTCTTAACATCAAACCTACTGCACCAGGTGTTGGCGCTAGCTTGCAATACACCATGTTAAATATATTTAAAACATCATTAACATACCTTGCTTTTGAAAAAAAAAACTCCATCTTCTGATTGTTGAACTTCTATGCCCAAAAATAGTGCACGAGGCCTAGATCTATCATATAAAATTATTTCTTCATAGCTGATTTGAATGAATCTATAGATATATTTCCAGTAATCATTAAATCATCCACATATAAACAAACAATCAAAATTTTACCTTGTTCATTGATCTTGATGTATAAGGTTTTCTCACTGCTGCTCCTACTGAAACCATTCTGTATTAAATAAGAATCAATCCTGATGTACCAAGATCTAGGTGCTTGCTTAAGACCATATAGCACTTTTTTCAACTTGTATACCTTTCCTTCATGACCCTAATCTCATAACTTTCTTCTTGACTCACATAAACGTCTTCTTCAAGAAAACCATTCAAGAATGTTGATTTTACATCTATATGATAAATAAGACATTTGTTTTGAGCTGCAATTGCTAAAACCATTCTTACCATGTCCAAACATGCTATAGATGAAAATTTATTGTTGTAATCTACTCCATATTGTTGTGAAAAACCTCTGGCAATCAACCATGCTTTATGTTTTTGTACTTTACCATCAACAATATATTTGGTTTTCTAGAACCACTTCACTCCTATCACGTCCTTTTCTTTTGGAAGATCTACCAATTCCCATGTTTGATTATTCTCTATGTAATTTATCTCATCATCCATGACTTGAACCGAAACATCATTGTCTATAGCCTTTTCAAACTATATTGGATCTATAACTTGAGAAAAGAATGCAAAAAATAAAAAAGCATTAGTTGTATCAACATTATAAATCTCACCAATAATCCTTGTTTTCTGCCAGAAAGGGCTATCTGGATTGTTTAGTACTGAAGGAGTAGCTTCTGGTGTTCGATGATTGAAATCTTGGAGACATCCTAGATGTAGATGGAGGTGTATCTTGTGCTACAACTTGTGGTGCATCTCTAAGATTCAAAGAAGATACAATACCTTACTACTGAATGCTTTCATCTACCATATTATCATGAGGAATAATTGTTGCTACATTGTCTATTTTCTTAATACTTCCATCTCATGCCTCATTTTCAACAAAATTTACATCTTTGTTGATTATGACCTTTCTAGTAACTAGATTAAACAACTTGTAAGCTTTTGTATAATTTGAATATCCAACAAATTTGCATTTTTCTCCTTTATTGTCTAACTTCTTCCTTAGCTCATCAGGCACATGTGCATATGCCACACAACCGAAAAATCTTAAATGAGAAAAACTGTGTTTCCTCTTAGTCCAACCTTTTTGAGGAACCATGTTTCGAATAATTTTCATTGGACACTTGTTTATGATGTAAACAGCAGTTGTTACTGCTTCTGCCAAATGCTCATTTGAAAGATGTTTTTCCTTCATCATAATTATTTCCAACTCCATGATGGACCGAAAAAATCTAAAATGAGAAACAATTTGTTTCCTCTTAGTCTAAGCTTGTTGAGGAACCATGTTTCAAACAATTTTCGTTGGACACCTATTTATGATGTAAACAATAGTTGTTACTGCTTCTTCCTAATACTCATTTGAAAGATGCTTTTCCTTCATCATACTTCTCACCATCTCCATGATGGTTCTATTCTTTCTCTCTGCCACACCATTCAGTTGTGGTGTATACCTAGAAGTAAACTGCTTGTGCATACCATGATATTTGTAAAAATTCATAAAAGCATTTGAAATATACTCTCCTCCTCTATCTATCCTCAAAAATTTGATGTAGTACCCACTTTGTTTTTCCACTAAAGCTTTTAACTGTTGAAATATATCAAAAACATCTGATTTATCTCTCAAAAATTACACTCATGTCTTCCTTGTATAGTCATCAATGAATGTCATAAAATATGAGCAACCTCCAATAGAAGTTGTTTGAATTGGTCGACATAAATTTGAGTGAACACTTTCAAGTGGTGCACTTGTTTTTTTTTTGTTTTGCCAACTGGGAAGGAATCTCTATGTTATTTCCCCAAAATATAACCTTCACAAAATCTATCCAGTTTCTCAATCAAAGGTAAAACTTTCACCATATTTTTTCTATGTAATAAATTAAAACCACAAAATCTTAAGTGACCAAACCTGAGATGTCATAGCCATGATTCATCTTTTTTAACTAACTGAAAAGATGATTCAATTTCCTTAGCTCCGTACTAATCTCTAGTTCGAACTCTGTATGTGGCTGGTATAATCTTCAAAGGAAACATTCTTTTACTTGTCATATTCACTTTAGCAATCACCTAGGTACTTGAAGTTTTATCCACGATCATACATTCATTGTCTTTAATGTGAAATTTGTATCCCTTTTGTACTAATTGACCAATGCTCATAAGATTGTGCTTCAAACCTGCAACATAATAAACATCTTTCATAATCTTATGCTCCCCCTTTTTAGGTAAAATGTTGATTGTTATTTTTCCTTGTACAATCACTGTATTATTATTCCTAAGGGTAAATTATGTCCGTATTGACTCATTCAAATTAGAAAATAGATCTAGGTTGCCTGACATGTGATTACTGCATCTAGAATCCAAATACAATACATCACCCGGATTCTCTTGGGATAGATTACACTCAATAAGTGATGCTTCGGAAATATTGTTCCATGCAATAAACATGGAGCTTAGAGTAGAGCTCCCAACCTAATTTTGATTCTGCTTGTTCTGATCATAATGTTTTTTCTTGCATTCAAAAGCATAGTGCCCATATCTCTTGCAATAGTGATACTGCACATGCAATTTATCCTGTCTATGACCTAAAAAATGATTATGATTGTGCTCTTGACTATTTCCTCTTCCACTTGAGTTTGATGGACCACTACTACATCCTCTAGATGAAATTCTATCTCTTCCTCTAGGGCTGAAATTTCCTTTTCCTATTCCATGATTTCCTGATACATGTGATGAGAAAGTTTGATCTACAACTGCATGTAATCTATTCAACCTTTGTTCATGATTTATTAGTGATGCATGCAACTCATCAATTGAAAAATTACTTAGATCTTTAGTTTCTTCAATAGCAACTACCAAATGATCAAATTTTGTAGGCAAACTTCTAGAAATTTTTTCAATAATCCTTCTGTCCTCAATAGTTTCACCATGAGATTTGATTTGATTGACTAAACCAAATACAAAAGTAAAGAATGATTCTAAGGAATCTGAATCTTTCATTGACATATTTTCATGCATGCTTGATGAATGAAGAAAAGAGTTTTTCCATCTTTCTTTCTTAATTCCTTTAAAGTGTATTTCTCTACCTGTGAGAGTGTGTTATATGTTGTTGCATTTGCAGGTTCTGTACACCCATTCTCTACGATTTCTCACACATCCTAGGATCTGAATAGTGCCTTCATGGTTAATGACCAATACTCATAATTTTTTCCTATAAATCATGGTGTCTGTAGACTGGATATAGAGGCCATAACATGTTGTCAATTAAAAATCTGCTGAAAAAAACCTCACTTTGATACCAATTTGTAGAAATTAGGCACATAAAATAACAACTAACAAAAATAAAATAAAGAATTACAAATAAAACATATTATTGCAAACTCGGATCAACACTTTTGTGCATATATTTCTCATTCCTTGTCAAAGTTTTGGCTCAATACAATCTCTCTGGATGTGTTTTATATGAAAACACTTACAATTGCCTCTAATAAATAGATGGCTTCATCTAACAAAAAAACACCCAACTCTTACAAATAGAACTAAAAAGCACATGCTTTTGTGCAATACAAGGCTTTTGATTTATTTATTTTAATAAATTTTCCTAAAGTTAAAAACATCTAGAACTAAAACTCAAAAATTAAAACATGTAAAAACAAACTACTTTTTGTTTTCCTTGGGACAAAATTAATCTTTTTTCTAACAAAGGTTGCACACTTTAAAGTAATCCAATGTTAGCCGAAGTATTTGATCTTTCCATTATCAAACTAGATTGCAACTTTTTGGTCCCTGACATCTTTTTTTTTGGGACGATCCGTCCAAAAATAATGCAAGCATTCAAAACTATATAAAAACATTTAATTTCTAATCCTTAGTATTTAATAAAGTTGTACAGCCATCAATTATAAATTTCAAGAGCTGATACTAATTAACCTTGTCCACCCCTCACGTTTTGCCATGTTCAGGATTATGATCGTTTATTTTACTCAAAATATTAATATTGTTGTTCAAGGAAGTTTGCATCTATTTTTACTCTTTTTTCTTCTAAAATTTTCAGCTTGTCACCATTATTTTCAATCAGAAGGCTGCTTTTGTATAACAAGGGTTTTGTTTCTATGTATAGCTATATGGAAGGCGAAAATAATATAGGTAGTCCTGTAACTGAGGACAAAGGTAAACACCGTATGGTTCCTGAATCTGTACACCCAAAAATGGTGAATCTGACTCATGGATTGTTCAAGTTGAAAATAGGTTTAATTTTGGTGAGTTTGAAAGGTGAAAAATGTCCTTTGGTGTGTCTATCTGTAAGGTTCCTGAATCAATGAGGAGTACCAAAGAAAATTCTTATGATCCTGTGGTTGTGTCGTTAGGACCTTATTACCACAAGAAACACCTATTGGTGATGGAAGATCATAAGCTCTAAGCAATACAATCCATATTGATAAGCCTCTATATCAACGATGATATCGGGTTGAAGAAAGATATCAAGTTAAAGATGAACGAGTTAATCATAGAGGTTAACAACCTTTATGATTAAAGATTTTTCGATTGAATGGGATTCAAAAGCACTTGTGTGGATGTTCACTTTGGATGCGTGCTTTATTCTCGACTTTCTTTGAACAGGCATACCTAATAGCATTATAAGACGAGAGATAATATTGGACACTTTGGAAAATCAGATTCCTCTGTGTATTCTCATAAAAATCCTACAGTTGGAATTAAAAGGCTCTCATCAACAAGTATCAATGTTCTTGGCCGAAGTATTGACTGACTACCGTTACTTTTGAGGTTTTCCCTTCTCACAGTCTAAACCAAGAGAAGAAGAAAACAAAGAACGTAATAAAAAATGTCAATATCAGCTGTTGAGAGGCTTATTAATGTAGAAAAATGTCTATATCATCTATTGCATTTGTGTAGAGAGGTGATTGAAAGTTCACTAATAGATTATGCATCTGAGACCATTGAATGTTGTAGTTGTACTGTTAATTATGGTGCTTCCTCTTGCATAGCCAGTCCAAAGGTTATTACTTATACTTGGCAGAATGTGTTTCAGTGTCTGTATCAATCTACGGTTATAATAACAATGCCTTCATTGGTAAAGTTAGGCAGGGTTGGAATTAATTGTGAACCAACACTAAACAAAAACGTTCACTTAAAAAAGAGATCTTTGGGACGCGGTATAATTTTTTCCTTAACCGAATTATTGTTGATGATTAGAAAAAAATAATTTTGAGAAACCTGATGGCTTTTGAAGAGTGTCTCAAGGTAAATGTTATTCAAAGAAAAGAAACAAATTCATAGTACGTCTGTTTAATGGATAACATAATTCATACACAAGAGGATTTTTAGGTGCTCGTGATCGTGAAAAATAATGTTATCGTCAACTACATGGGGTGTGATGAGGAAGTTGCTACCATATTTAATGAAATATGAACCAGAATCACATATGAAAATACTAAATTTGAGAATATTTTGAAAGTTTTAACGAACATTACAGAATCCAACTGAATGTTTGGAGGCGCCGCTTGATGGAAGATTATTTCTCTACGCCCTTTTATTTCATCTCTTTTTTGGCAGCGACACTACTTTTGGGAATGACCGATGTCCAAACAATCAATTCCTTTAAATACTAATCAAACTGATCAAGGTACATAATATAGGTAATCTTTAGTTAAATATACTCTATATTTATAGTTTCATGTCGAAATGAAGTGCAAAAACATTAGTTGTAATTTTGACAAACATGAAGGGAGTGCACATGTATAGCTAATATATTTGCACTTTTATATTTCTTGTAATTATTTGGTGCTTACACATTTTTATTTTTACTAGAATCAACACCTTGAAGCTGCTTAGGTATGGCCTTTACATATAATTACTTATATTGTAACGTCCAACAATTTACCCACACAAAACCCAAGCCAAATATAGGTGAAACTAGAAAAATTATGGAATAATATTTTTTTGTTAAAACCTACTCGCAACACTAGGTTAAAATTTATGGTCACACTTTCTCATTTTAAAATTACATTAAATTAATATTATTACTTTCCTAATGAGGGTCCATAATCTCTTTAGCTCCCTTTAAATAAAATAATAAAATCTTTCAATACCATTTAATAAATTAATTAGCCTAAGGCAAGACTTAGGCTCCCTTACCATTTGTTTTAATACAATTTAATTCACCCTTAATTAAACTTTCTTAAATTAATAGTAAGGGTATTGTGGTCTAGTCATTTAGTGAATAAATTTTTACTATAGCCAAAAAAGGGGTCAATGCTTGCAATAATTAAAAATTTCCAATAAAACATTTGGGTTAGAAAGGTGAAAGAAGTCACCCCCTACACCACTTAAGTGGCCCCAATTAAATCCTACCCATGCATTTTAAATTTCAAAATTAGTTCACCTACTTATCACCTACTTTTTGTAGGGATGAATCTCATCCATTGGATGGATTAATTTTGGGTCATTGGATTAGGGGATCAATCTAACTATAAATATGCTTATGAAAAGATCTTTTTCCTTTCATTTGACTTATTATTTCTTCTTTTTGTTTTACAAATTTGTGGAGGGAGGTGGAAGCCATGAGAGGAAAGCTCAAGCTCATGGAAGGATACACATCCTTCCTTCCTTTTCTATTTCTATTTACACCCTCTCCTAGGGTTGTATGTATTTATTTATTTTTGTTTATCTTACTATTTTTTTATTTTCCCAAATGGGGTAACCATTCCCAGTCACTGTAGAAAATAGGCAGTGAGTAATCGGTGAGGCAGAAGGCAAAATGTGACAAGTATGCCAAATCTGGGGATGTGTAAAATGTCAATGGAAAAAGTGACAGTGAAAGAGATTATGGAAAGTGGAAGAAAGTGAAGTAAAAATTTCCTTTTGCGTAGGTTAGCAAAAGGACCTAGAACCGATGTTGGTTGGGTATAACCGATGGCGGTCAGAGGTAACCAATGACGGTTACTGTGAAATTGAAACAGTGATGAAATAAATTGGTTGTGAATTAAAATCTGATGTAGAATCAGACCCAGAATTCTAGGAATGATGGTGATATGGCCCAGGCACACTCAGGTGAATCCAAAATACACCTACTATGATGAGGAGCATGCAAGGATGAACAAAAAAAAGTGATGAACGTGATCTTTCACCTCAAAACGTAAACCAAGCAGAAACACTAAGAAAATGTGATCCTAAGAGTGCCCTTTTCTATTATGTTTGTTTAGCTTATGCTATTTAGGGACTGGCACATGAATTGTGAAATAGAGTTTTTGGTGAGGATGGCTTCCTACAAAGAAGGAGATCTAAGGGGCGAGGTTTCAGGTTTGTTATGGTGGGGGCAGGCTTCGCTCTGAAGTATGAATCGATAGAGCAGTGAGCTCGGTGCTCACTGTGCCATGATTGTGTGATCACCTACAGCTTCTTCCAGGTAAGATGTTGTTTAAGATTGTATGTATTTGAATTTTTGTGTGGTTTGGTAAGACTCAGAGAAAGAGAAAAGGATAGAAGTTCTTTTCTATGATTCGTTTGTCAACCATCATCTGGTAATCACTTCCAGTGTATAGGTTTCCCTCAATTAATGTGAGCTAATGTAGAAAATCATAATGAAATGCAATGATTGTAAAACCCAAATTGAAAATGTGAAATTGGATGATATAATAAGATGAAGAGGAAGAGGGATGCTCTTTCACTAAAATGCAGAAAACATGAAGAAATGATTCTTTTTTAAATACACCAAAAGAAAAGTTTCCTTTAGAGAAAATAGAAAGAATGAGTGGATTACTGGGGAAGAAAATTAGTGTGTATGCTTTTAGAAGGGAAACAAACACACAATTTTTTCCTAGAAATGAATGAAATGTAAGGAATCCTGGATGGGTCCCACAGGGTGTACCAAAATGTTTCACCTTTTTCTTAGATTGTTTCTTTGAATTGTTGACAAAAAAATAGGGTAACGGGCATAGGAGGAATACCTGTTCAAATGTTGGTTGATGGGTTGTTGCGCATGTATGACTTCTAAATCCACAGCTAACCATGAGAGCTTCCTTTTGGCTAGGAGGAACTACCTATAATGAAAGCAAGACAACCAGAAAGAATTAAACAATATGGGTAGTGAACTACCTAGCGTGAGCTAGATTCGGGAAGCGTGATACTTCCTAGATGGCTATCTGTCCACTTTTTTAAACAAATTAATTCTGAAAACAAGGTAAATCCTATTGTTATTTTGAAATGATTTAGGCATCTCACTTAAAAACACAATATGAAAACAAATCTAATCTAACACGCTAAGCTAGAATAGAATCCAAGGGTCAAATGGTTGGTTTTGGGTTCTATAGGTTTGATAAAGGTGTCAGGTAGGTCATCAGTGAGTGAGGGTGAGGTAAAATTAGGTGGATAGGTCTCTGTTTAAGGCTGTGTGGAAAAACACAGAGACCGGCGTTGGTTAAGGGTGACCGACCGTGGTTAGGTATAACCGGTGCCGGTTACTGTGAAATCTGGAAACATCACATAACGGGGTTTTAGTATTCTTTGTGATTGTACAAAATATTTGGTTGGTCAGGACGAGGTATTGGGTGACTAGAATAGGTTTTTATGAGGTTTTGATGGGTCTATGGAGGTACAAAATGTTGGAGATGGTCAATAGGGAGCAAGATGGAAATAATGATAAAATGAAATAACCAGGAAAGTATGATGTTGTACTTACTTGGATTTCATATCTGAAAGTATATGTGTGAAGGATGGAGGTGCTGATGATGGGTTTGAATGTTGCAAGTGATCACCAACTGAAGAAAATATTCTACATGGGCTGCATGCACACTCCTCTTTTGCTTGGATAGATCATAATGTGTTGGGATGGCTGTGCAGGAGAAGATCCTCAATATCCTTCCTTAGATGTTCAATTCTTGTCAAAATTGGTTCTTTGAAGATGCATTATCTCTCTGATATTTCGTTCTTGCTCATCCACTTTTCTCCCAATGTTTTTCAACCTTGAGAATAGGTGTTTAGGGGATAAAAGGGGTAACCGACGGAAGTCCGGCTTAACTGGCGGGTTAGGGGAAACCGACGTCGGTCAAGGCGGGATTTTCTAAGTTTACTAAAATTAGAGAGATCCTCTTGATTTCCTCGGATCTTGTGTCATTATCCAAGGATTTGACTGGGAGATTCTTGTGAGGCATGCAGGAATGTGGTTAGAGGGAAGTGTAGGAATTGATTTTTAGGGTTTTGGTATGTCTTAGTTAGTTATGGTAACTTGCTAAGAATAGGTCCTAGGTTAAGTTAGCTTGACGAGGTGTCTAAGTGAATTGTTTGTGTAGATATTATTTAAATAAGATATTTAAATAATAAATATAGCAAGGATAACACATTAATTTAATTTTAATTAATTAAATTAAAATTAGTAGGGTAAAAGGGTTCATGGCTAGGTATATGTAATAAAAGGGGGATTATATGTCGAGGGATGAAGGGGGGAGTGTGAACTAATTTTAGTGTCTACATTTCACCCATTTTTGTTGCATAGCTTGTATTGGTAAGTGATGCTAACAAAAATAAGATGTGGTGTTCCCCATGTGTGGGTGAGAGATGATCCCTCTAAAACCAATAACTAATGAAGGTAGCAAGTTTGAAATGGTGAGTGGTTTGATAAAAGTTAAATGTGAGGAAAAGATAAGTGGGTGTAGTGGAAGAGGGTGAAAGGTCTACTCGGGTGATCTAGGTAATGGGTTAAGGTCAAAGGTAGTGCAACAATAAAATGCATATGTACACATGTATAAACTGTAGCACACTACCGGGTTAAAGAGCAGGCAAACACTATACATAATCTAAGGTCAATATGTTTATGCAAACAAGGATGAAGTTAATCTGGTATCCAAGGTATAGGATAAGGTCAAGAAACATAACGTAGGTTAGGGTGCAGGAACGTGTAGGTATGTTCTGTTACACCAAAGGTAGGGTTCAGGATAAATAGTCACAACAGTAGGTGAATTAAGGTCATTGGGTAAATCAACATAGGTAACATTGTCGTAAGGTATAGTGAAAACATTAGGTGAAAAGGTCATTAGAAATGGTCCACGTCCAAATATTGAGATGATGGCATGGGTAAGGCCAAGGTAGGGGTAAACTAACGAGGCTTCAACAGTAAATACAGTCAGGTTAAAGAAGGTGTAGGGCCAAAAGTGAGGTAAAGTGGTCCAGGTAGGTGTAGAGGTGTAGGAAGGAAAAAGAAAGGAGAGGTAAGTAGAAGTAGGGGAATGTGAGGGAAATAAGTACGCACAGGGTAACCAACACCAGTCAGTATTAACCGATGACAGTGTAGGGGAATTGACAATAGTTATTTAGGGCATCACACTGGCCTCGGTCAAGGGTTTTGACCAATGTCAGTCGAGTCAGGTAGGGTAGGGTATAAGAAGTTAGGTGAGAGGGGAAGGGTTTAGGATGACAAAGTAGGGTAGGTGGGTAAGGGTTGAGGGTGGTTTTGGGTTAGGGTAGGGTACATAGTTTAAAATTCATGGGTGTGTGCAGGTGTGGGTGAGGGTTAGGGTAGATAGGTAGGGTAGATGGGTTTGGGTAGCTGTGGGTGAAGGTTAGGGTAGATAGTATCAGGTAGATGGGTGTGGGTAGGTGTGGGTGAGGGTTAGGGTAGATAAGTAGGGTAGATGTGGGTGAGGGTAAAAATAGAGGTAATTTGGGAAGGTAGAGCTAATAAATTACTTTTGGTGGATGCAGGCCCGAGACGAGCTACGGATGAGGGCCTGGGTGCCACTCTTGTTATTGACAGTGAGAGGTGATCATGATAGAGGCAGATTGGTAGCATGTGAGCATAGGTGGGATTGATAGGCATGTGGTGCTACTGAAATGTAGTCTGAGAGGCAAGTATGATGGATGGCCTCATCAATAGAGAGGGACTTGGTGACGAGGAGCTTTCATTTACCAATGGAGGCCAGAGGACGATCCACCCCGGACGATGTCGATAGGATCCTGCAGTTGCCCATATTAGGGGCCCAAGATTTGATTCCATCTCTTCAAAGGTGTCTGAGGAGATACTGGCACCCCTTTTTGGTGAGGGTTTAGTAGACCTGACATTCCATAGTGCGAGCATAAGCTATGGAGCGATGTATAGAGCTCATCCAAAGGAGATGAAGTTAGAGGTACTCGTGATGGAGGAAGTGTGCCACTTTGCATTACCAGATATGTAGAGGGGGGGAGACTCCTGAGGTCACTGATGGGAGTCCCTCCATGATATGATGATACATCAAAAATGGTTTTCATGGGCACCTGTATTGCTGACATAGGTGTAGAGAGAGCTATGGGCCTACGGGTGACTGTAAAGGTTTAAAATCTATTGCATCGTACTACTACATTGTTGGGTGTATGCAGCACATTCTTTGTGTTCAATTAATGGGGATGCCCCGAGTAGATGCATTCTCATGGATAGTTTTGAGAGTGGGGTACAAGTAGGTGGGTACTAGCCATGGGAGAGGCTTGAGGTGCCAGAGCTACGCATGATGTAGCTTATTACAGGAGATTGCTAGAGGAGCTGTCTGGGGTGGAAATCATTTGTAGGTCATATGTGGGCTTCCCCTCATATAGATAGATGGCCATGGAGCTAGCTAGGATATACATATTCATCTGGTGGATAGAGGGGAGGAGAGTGGGTGAGCATGAGTGGATACCCATGTAGAGCAAGTTAGATGTCCCAGTTTGGATTAGTCTAGGGTGTACCACCTCCATTCCCACAGTACAAGAGGGATGATGTGGAGAGACCTTTATCTCCACCATGACCCATAGTGTCAACTGGATAGGAGGAACAACTTATAGATACACAGATTGATGATGTTGGGGTTGTAGATGGATATAGCTAGTGGTGGACGGCACAGCTGAGATCTGTACCACCGAGGCTAGCGAAACAAAGACTTAGCCACCCTCATAGTTCTAGATAGATGCCCTACAGGGGCAGATGGCTACTTTAGTGATGTAACTTGGGATTATGTAAGGGTAGCTGATAAGTACAGAGGCATAGGTTGCCACATTACATGCCCAGACAGTGACATGTTGTAGGCTGCAAGCAGGGTAAGGAGAGGTACCTGCACAGGTGGATGCAGGGGGATATGGAGATGGAGAGGAGGTAGGTAGAGATGGAGGGCAGATATCTGCCCTATAGTTGTATAGGTACAAGATTTATAGAGCCAGGTTAGCCAGAATGCAGGGGCAGGTTTACGGGTCTGCAGGGCCACTTAACAGCAACATAGGCACATAGATTACTACCATGCATGCCTAAATATAAGAATCGGCACAGATTCTTAGGCCTGACTCAGGTTCTAGCACCAGTATAGGGCTCAGTACAGGTTTAGGGGCATAGGGGTCCCATTATATAGGTACACCATGCAGGTAGTGGGACCCATAGCACCTCCACAGATAGTGCCCATGGCTAGGTTCAGAGATGCCCTATGAGATGCACGATATTACCAGGATCATTTATTACCGACTAGAGCTAGATGTTCCCTCCTACACTGAGTACAGAGCACAGTAAGCCTCCACTGAGAGGAATAGATCCTGAACTCACCAGTGTGGAAAGTACATGGGGGTTGGCGGAGTCCAAGGACAGAGTCATGGTGAGGCCACTAGTGTGTAGAGCCTAGCCCTAGTTGAGGGGCCATCAGCAGGAGGTAAGGCACATGTCATGGACCTCAGATAGGTGTATGGCAGAGGGGTCAAAAGAGACACAATCACAAGCTATAGCATTTCCTTGCATCAGATGGGGAGATGATTGTACTGTATTATATATGATACCAACCTGCGTATATTGAAGAGATTTTGTATTTATGATTATTATGTTATACATGATACAAGCCTATGTGCTGAATATTTTTGTATTGATTCATTCATTCATTTTTGTATATGGATAAGACCGGCCTGCGTGCCGATCCGACATTTTGTTATGAGTATATCAACCTGCGTGCTAGCATTTTGGAAATGATGGCCATGATGAGATAATAATGTAGTTTTGATAGATAATTATTTATTTATATGATGAGATTCATGGTATCTGGTGATGCCGGTTAAAGTATTGATGAGACAAATGGTACTTTTGGCTTGAGCATACATTAGATGTGATATGGATTTGGTACTTTGTATTATGATGAGATATGTGTTTGTTGGTTTGATATGGATGGAAATTATGTTATTTAGGCATGATGAAGTCAGTGTTAAATTAGGCTTGGATCAAGTTATGATATAAGCATGGATTGAGTCAAAATGAGTTTAGGCCTGGCAGAGCCATGTTGGCTTAGGCATGTATTGAGTAAGGTCTGTTTATGCATGGATCGATTTAGGTCAATGGTTAGGTATGGATCGATTCTAGGTTAGTTTAGGCATGGATTGATTCATGTTAGTTTAGGCATGGATCGAGTCAGATTGAGTTTAGGAATGATTCAGTCAAGTTGGTTTAGGCAATGAATGATACTATGGGTCATATGTGAAATGTTGTATAATCTAATGGCATAGTGATGAGAGAGCGATGAGATAGATTTAATAAATGTATGATATGGTAAACAACTTGGTTATGTATGAAAATTTGCCTTAATATAAGAGGGTAAAATTCATGTGGTATATGATAATAGGGGTCAAGGCTAAGTGAAATATGAACAGGTAAATCAGGTGAGTTAAAGGCATGGTTAATTAATTGGTCAGCATAGAGGGTGGTCGAGCTAACCTTCCAAGGGCCCCATGCCCTCAGAAGTGCTACCTACAAAGTCCTGGCAAAAAGGGACCTTAGGCTGATTTAGTTCTCCCATAAGCTAGGGAATAATATGATAATATCGAAGAATAGGTAGTGTGGTTGATAGGTAGGTTGGATTCGAGGTCATAAGTATGATAAGGTTTTGGTCGTTTAGGTGAGGTGGAATATAGGTAGATAGGTATGGGTGATTTTAGGTCATAGGTATAATTAGGTTGAGGGAATTGATGTTGAGGGTTGAGAATAGGTAGATAGGTAAAGGTGATTTTAGGTTGATTGAGGTGGGAGAAGAAAATCTCAAAAGGTAAGCGTCAAGGACTCAAGTTCTGTATAAGGTATATCAAAATGTAAAAAAGAAGATGGTTATTTTATAAGACGGGGCAAATAAAACCACCTGATTGGGTAGAATCATACCATATGTAGATCATACCTTGAAATAGGGGTGATGAATACAAGACCCGAAATACATTATCATGATTAACTTTTCTACGGTGATCAAGTAGTCACATGATCACCAAATGTCAAAATTCCAAGATGTCCCTTGAGGAAATTTACGTGAAATGAGAGTGGAAATGGGTAAGGTGGTGAAAGGTAGTTAATTGGGTCATATGTTTGGAAGTAGATAGGGCTTTTGGACAAGAGAGTTTGAGGTCACAATGGGCAAGTCCATGACTAAAAATATTCTTTTTCTTGTTCTTTTTCTTTTTAGATAGATCTAATTGATGTAGGAAGTCTATATGGGATAAATAATATGGTAATTCTTAAGTTCTTCAAGTGAAGTTGATCGATGCGGGAAGCTTTTGAATTCTCTCCCTTTTGAGAAAATAGTCTTCTTTTTGGAAAAACTATGTAGAGAGTTGTGAGCTTCACATAGCTTTCCTTTGAGGGATCAATCTATTTATAGTAGCAATTTTTGGTCAAGGTGGAAGATGTCCTTTTAAGGGAGTCATATTTTTTTTTATTGGATAGTTTGACTCAAGGAGTTTTTCTCCTTATATTGGAAGATGTCCTTATGAGGGATTCATCTTGTTTTTTTGGCTTTTAAGTCATGGACCAGACTGTAATGAAGCATTTGGACTCTTGTTCAAAAGGTAAGGGTGGAATGACCATGGGATCTCATCTAAAAGGTAGATGAAAAGTATCCATGAGAATCATGCTAGGTGTAAAGCCATGTGGTACACATATTCAAGAGAAGGATAACAAGGGTGATGGGTACTCACATGATTCTTGGTTAATCATTAGGGAGGTGTATGAAGTGGATAGTGCTCAAGGGACAAGTCTAGTCAAGAGATAAAGGGTGATGTAGGAAAACAGAGTCAACTAATAGAATGTTTGAAGGTGTAATGTGTTAAGGGGCTCAGGTTTGGGTTTACCCTTAAGTGAGGACAACCGATAGGCACTTGATCCATAGGTATGAGTTACGATGTATCGTCCAAGTGAATTAGGAGTGAATTTTCCCCATTTAATTTTTTTTACTTTGGTTACGTGTTGATTTTATTTTAGAAAAAGGTCCCCGACTTGGAAGGTTAGTTCATGCACATGTTTTTCATAGGAACATTTGATACGTTGTTGATAAACTTGAAGGTGATCCAGAGCGTTAAGATGACATTCATCTAATAGCTCTAGTTGTGTTAAGTGGTCTTTAAGAAATTCATCATCAATAAGCATTTTCATGGATAGAAATGCAAAGTGAAGGGATTTAGACTTCGAGAGACATAATAGCCTCTGTACCGTAGACTAATGAAAAGGGTGCAGCCACAATGGCAGTGTGAATACTAGTGTTGTATGCCCATAGAGTAAAAGTAATGTGCATATGCCAAATCCTTCCTAATATCATCAACCACTTTCATGAGAATTTTATTTAGGGTTTTTTTTATTTGATTCAGCTTGGCCATTGGTTTGTGGGTAATAAGGTGAGGAGAAAACTAAGTTGAATGTCAAAGGTGTCACAAAGTTTTTGCAATGTTTAGTTTTTAAATTGTTTTCCATTGTCGGTGATGAGGTGATGAGGGACACTAATGTGACAAATGATGTGATGGTTAATGAACTCACATAATTTTCTTGGCTTTTGTGGAGATGAGCAGTATGGCTTCCACCCATTTTGTGTATAGTATTAGGAAGCGGTTATGATCCAATGAAGGCATTGGGAAGAAGATGAGGATTGATTTCTCTGACAAGATCCTAACCCCATTGAGAGAAGGGCCAAAGGTCATGAGTGACCTGTAAGGCATGACTCGGTGTATGATGAAGGTTGGAATTTTGTTGACATTTCAAGAAACATTTAACATAGTCACAAAAATCATGGTTAAGGTTCGGCAGTTAATAGGCTAAGCGAAGAATACACTTAGCAACAAGGCCACTAAAGTGACCTCCACATATGCCATCATGAACCTCCTTGATGGTATAAGGAATTTCAGAACTTGTGAGGCATCGTAAGAGAATACCATCAAAGCTGGGCTTATAGAGGAGTACCCCCAGGATAACGAAACGGGAGACCTTCTTAAGGAAGGCGCGTTGTCTGTTACGGGAGAGATCAGGAGGTAAGATGGAGAGGGAAAGGTAGTCAGAGTATTGTTTATACCAAAGGTCACTCAGGTCAGAGGTGTTAGTTAGGATTGAGTAAACATTGTGAGGTAAATAAGAAAGTGAATGGAGGCATTGTACAGTGACAAATATTTTGGAATCGGTAGCGGAAGCGGGTATTTGGGAAGCTAAGCAGGCCACGGTGTTTGCAATTTTTTTGGTTGACCATGGGATGGTTTGAAGGGTGTAACAATCAAAGGTGGTCAAAAGTATGTCTACATGATGTTTATACTTTTGAAGTATCTCTTTACGACATTGGTACATACCATTGACTTGCTTTATGACCAATTGAGAATTACCAAAGATGTTGATTGATTAGACATCTAGAGCATATGTGGCTTAGAGAACTAGTACAAGCGCTTCGTACTCAGAAATATTGTTGGTGCATTCAAAGTCTAGTTTGAAAGACAAAGGCATGGGTTATCCATCTAGAGGGACGAGGATAACACCAGCTCTACCCCCACACTGACACTTGGAACCATCGAAGAAAAATGTCATTTGGCAAGGAGATTCTTCCAAGGAAAGGGTAGCAATGGATTCATCGGGAAAGTCAAAATTAGAGGGTTGGTCCCCGGCAATAGGTGTGTCAGCCAGTTGGTCAGCGATAGCCTGGCCCTTAATGGAATTTTGGTGAATGAATTCAAGGTCAAGATTAGCTAAAAGCATAAGCCATTGTGCGGTGCGCTGATTTTGATAGGGTTTTGCGTACATGAAGTTTAAAGGGTCGGTGTTGGTCACAACATAGGTTTTGTGGTTGAGTATGTAATGGTGGAGTTTGGTGGCAACAAAAAATAAGGCTAAGAAAAGCTTTTCTGGGTGGTTGTATCGGGTTTCATAGTCCAAAAGAGTACGGCTTATGTAATAAACCACCTACTCCCTGTGTTGCTCATCATGATGAGCAAGCATAGCTCCCAAGAAATGATCAGTAGCTGATATGTATAGGTAAAAAGGTTGATCATCTTTCGGTGGAATGAGTACGGGTCGTTGGAGAAGGTATTGTTTTAAGGCCTAAAAATCGTTGTGACAGTCATCATCCCATTTAAAGGAGACATCTGTCCTAAGCATATGATGAAATGGTTAACACTGATCTGATAATTGTGAAATGAAACGGCGAGTGGATTGTAATTTACCTTGCAAGCTATGGAGTTGTTTAAGGTTAGTGGGTGGAGTAATTTTCAGAATGGCCTTAACTTTAGCTGGGTCAACTTCTATACCATGGAGGGAAACAATAAATACCAGGAGTTTTCTTGAGAGAACAGCGAAGACGCACTTTTTATATTGAAGGTGGACACAATATTTAATGAGGTGATCAAATATGGTTTTGAGGACAATGAGGTGCTCGGCACAACGTTTATATTTAGCCAAGAGATCATCCACGTAATATTCCAATATGCGATGCATGATATCATGGAAGATGTAAGTCATAGCACGCTGATATGTAGCACCAACATTTTTAAGGCTAAAAGGCATGACTCGATATCAAAAGGTTCCCCAAGGGGTAATGAATGCGGTCTTGTGCTGATCTTATGGGGCAATCAAAATTTGGTTATAACTCGAGAAACCATCCATGAGTGAGAGCATCTTGTGACCTGTGGTAAGGTCCACCAGTTGATCAATAACGGGCAAGGGAAAGTCATCTTTCGAGAAGGCAAGGTTGAGGTCTCGAAAGTCTGTGCAAATGTGGAGTCCCCCTGTTGCTTTAATAACAGGGACAATGTTAGAAATCCAACGAGGATAATCAATGGGTAAGACGAAGGAAATGGAAAGAAGATGTTGAAGTTCTTCTTTGACGAGAAGTGCAATGCGAGGGTGCATTTTCATCAACTTTTGTTTGATAGGTTTGGCATTGGGAACAGTTACGATATTGTGGACCACTAAGGCGATGTCAATACCGGGCATGTCTGCATAAGACCAAGTGAAAGTGTGGTTATGATGTTAGAGAAAGGAAATGATGGCTTCCTGTTCAGCAACATCTAAAGATTTTCTAATCTTTAGGATGTGCAAGTCATCCTGAGCATGAATGTTGATCTCAATAGTCGATTCATTCAACATGGTTTCCGTCTCAGAGGGTAATGACCGAGGAATATATGAGTCTTCTACACCAAGGTAGGTGAGTATGGATTCATCATACTAACATTGAACAACGTTAATGGTCGGTGTGTCGTCATCGATCATCTCAAGATACAAGAATGGGAGAATGGAACGGGCCTCGCCTTCGCGTTGATAAGTCAAAGGCCCCAAGGAAATGGTGTTTATGAAAACAAAAAGTTAGGAGGGATAGATTGAGAATCCATCGACTCTGTCGGTGAGGGTGGTGATGAAAGTGGAGAAGGGATAGGGTCCTCAATTAATTCAATGCAGGCCTATTTGGTAGAAGGGTCGGCCAAACCAATACCACTCTGGTCATTATGTTTGTGGGTGGTACATGGAATAATGGTATGGTGACGTTGCTCATAAAACCCAAAACCAAAACCCTTCCACACACAGTGGTGGAGGAAGGTGTAGGCGAAATGGTGATTGGTAAGTGATTGAAAGTCCGTGGAAAATGGGTGGGGTTGTGATGGTGGTTTGGGTGTATAGGTGGTAGTATCAAGTCCCCCATAAGTGAGAGTAGTACAAAGATGAGGAGGACCATATAAGAGGCATTATCCTATACGGTGATCATAGCGAGGGTGTTGGTGAAGGCTTCCATACTCGTGTGGAGTAAGGAAGATGTTGACACTATATAGGTAGTATTCCCCCAGAGTGAGGCATTGAAAAACACCTTCCAAAGGATCAATGGTTGGTATGTGGGTAACTGGTATGGTTGATGTGTCAGAGATCGATGCGGAGGTGGAGTTAACAGATTGGCCAGCTAATGGGTTAACCATGGAGGTTATAGCAGTGGGAGGAATAGAGCAGGTATATGTGGTGAAGTAGCGGCTGTACTGGTAGGTGGAGGTGTAGGTGAAGCGGCAGTGGTTGCGGAGGTAGATGGCTTGACAGGTATGAGCACATCATTGGGTCAGTAAAGCATGTTACATGTTTTGAAAGGTGATGGGTCAGCTAGAATGGTATAAGTGTGTCCTTCGTGTTCAAACTTTACACAACGATGTAAAGTGGAGGGAACACAACCCATGACACAGATCCAAGGTCTACCAAGCAACAAGTTATATTGGAATTTCCCCTTCATGACATAAAAAAATTCTATAACAGTGTGGGGGCCCACACGAACGTGAAGGATGACAGTGCCTAGCGTGGAGGTGATAGCGTCATTGAATGAACGCAACATGACCAAATGTTTGTGCATGAAATTGTCAGGTATGCGCATTTAAGAAAATGCATGGGATGAAATTATGTTAATGATAGCGCCTCCATTAATCATCACACGATGTACCTGTATGTCATCAATGTGTAGAGATATGAAGATGGCTGGGTCTGGGTCATCATTTTGGTATGGTGTGATCTCTGCCTCTGAGAAGATGAGGGAGGCCACTTGGTGAACAAGGTGAGGTGAGGATGAAGGTGGTAATTTAGTGAGGGAGGATACATGATGGGGTGTGATAATGGAGGCTACGGGTGTAGGGTCATTGGGTAAAACCTCGATAGATTGAAGAACCTCCATGAGGGCTTGATGATGGGATTATGAGGTTTGGATGAGTTCATATAAGGACATTTTGAGTGGATATTGATGTAATTGTTTGAGCATGGTGTGATGTGTGACGCCATTAGAAATGGGGTATGTGGGGGCGCAAATAGTTATCTTAGGTATGGGTGCAGATGGTATGTTGGGTATAGGATTGGTTGGTGGGTCAGCTACCTTTTCTTTACCCTTTTGCGCACATGTAGTGACATGTACCATGTTGATTTGAGGGAAATTGTCAAATGGAGAGGGTGTAGGGTAAGTGGTATAATGACGTGAAGGGAAAAAACCTACTGGAGGAGAAAATCCCTGTGAGATCAGTTGGGCGCAGTGACATTTAGGTGGTGGTGTGGCAAGTTCCCTGATGCAAACCATGTTAATTTCAAATTTGGTGTGTGGTTCTGGGAGCTGTGAGGGTGGAGGTTGTGGTTTTTGAGTGCGCAGTGTGGGAATGGGTGTTGGTGAAGAAGGATCCTCGTCAAGAAGGTCATCGTCATCAAAGTTGGCTTCAGGTGGACACAATTGGATAAGAATGGCTTTCAAGGCCTTGCAATTCTCCACATCATGCCTTGACACATGATGGTATGTGCAAATTTTGGTATCATCAAACCCCTTTGGCTTGGGTTTGAGGGGGTTGTAAGGCCAGAGTGGTGGTAATGTGATAATAGAAGTCTCAAGGAGGTTGGTTAAAATTTTGGCATAGGACCCTGCTAGTGGATCACAATGGGAAGTGAATGTAGGTTTGGGTGTGGGTGTGGTTGGTTATCTGGGAATTATTTTTGGAAGAGTAGGAATAGGTCGAGCTATGGGTTTAGGCGTCAGTTTGGTTTGAGGTATTGGTCGGGTTCATTTTGGTAGGGGTACAGTAGATGGACGGGTAGGAGGGTGTGGGGTTATTTTGACTACCTTGTTGTGGGGTAGTGGGGTTTTGTGTTTGGGTTGTACCTTCTTAGGTAAAGGTGATGTGGGCATATGGGGTCTAGAAGGAAAAGTAGATGGAGGAAGAGGGCGAGTTACCCACAGGGATAAGGGGGGTGCTATGAAGGTAGATGCCGCAGGTCGTGCTTGGGGTGTGAGGGACAATGACTAAAGTGTAATAGGTAGTGAAGCAACAGCTGAAGGTAGCAGAGGTATTGGTGGTAAAGAGACTGCAGGTGTGGGTATGAGTTGTGTTGTGTGCTTGGGTATGTTAGAGATTTTTAAGGAAGGAATAGGTTGTTGTGTTATTGGGTTATGAATGGGTGAGGGGTGCTTGAACATGTTAGGTAGCTGAGGTCTTAAGGCAGATGGGACAAGTGTGGGTGTGATCAGTGTGGTGTGGGTATGAGGTCGATGAGTTTGTTTCTTTAGTTTGGGTGTTGGAGTAGGTGTAGTTTTAACGTTGGAGGATGTAGCTAAATATATTTTAATAGGTGGATGAGTAAGGCTGGTGTTCGGGGTGACCCCGAAAGTGGTAATAGCTTTAGTGGAGGTAAATATTGTGGGTATGGGTTTGAGTTTAGGCATAGGTCGGGTTATAGGTAAGGGTGTGGTGTGAGTGTTAACAGATATTGTGGAAGGGGTTGCAACAATATTGGTTGTATGTGGTTTGATGAGTGGAAATGTGCTTGGGTAGATAGTGGAGGTGTCATCGAGGGATCTCTACATTTGTGTTGAGATAGGGAGTAAGAGGTGCCCCCATAATAAAGCCTTATCCACATAATCCAAGTGATCGACCAAACGTGAGAATGGCACATTTTTTGGTGGAGTTGGTGAAGACCTAATGGGAATTCCTATAAAATGCATCCTAGAGACGGGTAATCGGCCGGCTTCAGCTTCTGTGGGTAGGAGATATGAAAGTAGGTATGTTGGATGTCGGGTAGCGGATGGAGAATACTCGCCAAGAGGCAAAAGTATCCCCACCAGGTTTATGATGGGTGGAAGAGATGATGGGAGTTCCTCTATGAGTGGAGGAACAGATAGGTGCTCCTCTGTGGGTGGATGAGGTAATGGGTGCTCCTCTATGGGTGGAGGAGGTAATGGGTGCTCCTCTATGGGTGGAGGAGGTACAGTAGGTAAAGGTTCACTAAGTGGAGAAGCTAGGGGTGAGATGGTCTCAATGTCAACAGAAGACTCCTCCATAGGTGATGTAGGAGATGAAGGTTGTTCTTCTATTAGTAAAGGAATAGTGATGGTTGGTTCAGAAGTGGAAGGAGGATTTCGGGCTAGGATTTCCTCTATGGAAGGGATGTGAGGTAATTGAGAGGCGACATGTACCTCGTTAAAGATTGCATGAACCTCACGCGTATGGGTATCATGAGTGGATGTCTCACCTATTTGATTGGATGAAGGGGCATGATTGGGACATGGTTTTTAAAGATTTGTAAATTTTGGTTAGGGGTGGAGTTGGGATTATCCATAGTCAACTCACATTTCTCGAGCATTTCTTGGAAAATATTCTTAAAATTGATGTAGTTGCCATCACTATGACCCTTCACTCAGTGATATTTATAGAAATTTTACTCCTTATACCATGCAGGCATGGGGTGAGTAGGGTCAAAACCAGTGTGTGGTTTTATGGGTGGAAGGGTGATGGCACCAACTTTGATAATATTTTCTAAAACAGAAGAGTAAGGTTCCCCAATTGGGGTATATTTTCAATGCTCTTGTCTGAATCAAAAAGCTTGAACGGGTGATAGATTAGATGAGGGTGTAGCCTGTAACACACCAAAATTACCAACACAAGGACAACACAGTGAAATACCAGATAACTTTTTTTTTGACTTACTTGAAGATAATACGACACTACACAAGTTCTCTAGGGAATACAATCAACTAAAGACATGCTTTCCACAACACGGGCCCACACTGGTTACAGATAAACTTGAGGCACACACTAAGGACACAATGGTTCATCTAAAGTATATTGCAGTCTTACAACAAGGTCTTCCCACAGAAGGTTTCTTTAGATTCATGTTTTAGCTGTAAGTGCTTTTACATTCTTTACTTTTCGCAGAGGAATCATAATAGGAGAATTTGAAAGTCATGTCTCCTTTGAAGAATTTTCCCCTACCTTGATAATGTTAAAAAACAGTGTAAACCAATTATTGGATGGTAAGAGGTTGCCTCATTAACTTGATTAACTGGTTCATTGGTTAGGAGGCAGTTTGTTTATCAAGGCTCTTAACTTCATCAAACTGTTTTCAACGTTGTGCTTTTAAACATATATGTTTCACCCCTTTTACGCGGTCATATTTTTATTTTATTTTATTTTTACAGTACATGACTGTCTAAGACTTGGATTCTTCATTAAGATCTTATTAGTGTTTAAAAAAAGATTTCATTGGGGCAAGAGTCTAACCAGAATTGTTAAAGGTTTCTCTTGGGCTTCACTTGAAGAGATAGACATAAGTATACTGTTTATTTTTTTCAACGGGCAAGATAGGTCGAAGAGTTTCTTAGTCAAGTTCCTTCTATTTATTATAATCTTAATATCTTCCAAGAATTCAATCATTGATTTCACCTTAAGACCGTTATGAGGATTTACCACAATAAGAGATTGTTGATTAGTTTACGTGGGATCACAAGGTATATTTGTTTCTCCTATTTTATTTTTGCTAGGTTCCAAAACATAGTCCTTTACCAATCGACACAAGACCAAGGTAACTAGAGCGATGCAAGATGATTCAAGTTTGGATAATTAGAATTAGGTTTGAAAATTCAAGGATAAATCATATTCTGAAAATTGAAAATTCAACAAAGGATACGCATGTCAAAACAAGTTCATTTAATCTTATTGACGATAATACTTCTCAAATTGAATTTCAAACGATAACAACAACCTACATGAGAACAATACAAACTTATAACACAATGCCTTCTAGATAGTCTCCACAATTTCCATACCAATGTTGTTAAGCAAAAGAAAAACATTCGTACAACAGCAGTTCCTAAGAAAGATGGAATCCACTTTCTACGCGTGTTTCTTTTTCTCTCTCTTTTTTTTTCCTTCTTTTCTACTCAGGAAAATCCTCCTGCACATTTTTTAGCACATGTCAGTTCGCAAGAACTGAGCACGATAAAATCTATAACATTAAGACATTATGTTGTTATCTAACTGTTTCAAGGAAGAAAAGTACCGTTGAAGAAGAAAACAATAATTCAAGAGTCTAAACAAGAGCAATTAAAGAGTTGTCCAAAAGCATAAAATGTCTAAATAAGAGGGATGGCACTAACTCTATTCAATTATCATTTTCACATAGGAGCAGTTAATAAACATCATAGTGAATTTCACCCATATCACAATAATGACCGTCATTAACAAGATAAAATTTCGAAACAAAAACAATTACAGAAAGAGAATTACTTTCAAACGTGATCTATCCCTATTTGTTTAAGTTAGTTCACCAAGCCAAGGATTCACTATGCCACTGGAAGATCCCAAACAATCAATCGACATGAGAATATCTAAACCAACATGACTTATTAATATTAAGGTGATGTGCCAATAACAGTGAATTTTATGTCAGTATAGAATAAATAAAAATGGAAAGAAAAGGGGTGAAATGCACAAATGACCTCGCATGGGTCACATCCTATCCTAACAATCCTTCTATTAGACTTTCTTCTAATCAAGAGAATGTCTTAAGAAAAAGGACAAATTTGACAAGACCAATCATATCCATTATAAATCTTACAGGAGGGTTACTCAATCATTCAAAAGAACGCAACACAAGATACATAGCTTCCAAAGGATCTGTCGTCAACAACAAGTTGACTTAAACCTTTTTGGTCAACGCATAACCATTCTACTACAATGATAGCAAGGAGGTCGTATCACAACGATCATAACACAAACCAGTCAACCAATGAGTTTCCAAACACACCAACCTCTAAGTCACAGGAGAATGAAATTTAAGCATCTTTACGGAGAAAAACGTAGAGTAATTTCTTACGTATAAAACCCACATCCCAATTTTAAGATTTGAAAACAAAACTCCTCACTAATGATCCAGTAGATCTCGTATCCTCCAACATGTGTGAAACAAAATCAAGGTACGAAGAAGAGTATTTCCTCTGACATTTTAAACTATCCAAAAGAAATGTGAGTATCGTCAAAAGAAGACATTCCATAGGATCAACTACATTCCTCAAAACATACAACAGTTACCAAGGGAGAGAAGGTGATTCCAAAGACGACAATCTCCAAACGGTGAACATGAATTGATATCAAATTATGACGATCAACCATGACACTCGAAGAATAAAAGTATTTCTTTGACCGATTCAAACAAGTAACAAAAGCAACTAACCTAGTTGAGAGTAATATCAACTTAGCTCAAATCGATAATCAGTCAAGCTAAGCACACACCAAGCCAACCGGGAAGGGTTACTAGAAACTAAAAGAAAAGAAAAGAGACAGGAAAAGCATCATTCACCTATACAAAATGCACTTGCAGTACTCAATCCCTAATTCGCAAATACTCGACATAACCCAGAACTAAAGATCTCGAACCGAAACAAGAATAAGAACAAAACAGGAACTGTAAGGTTGAGTCCAACAACAATGTTTGATAAATCATTCAAATCGTGAGACCAACATAAGGAACTAGGGGGTGTTCATTACAGGACCCCCACCTCTTTTGTTTTATTAGCCTTAAGAACAAGTTCACCCAACTAATAATATTTATTAAAACCCAGAAAACAATATAAGGGCTTCAACCAACGCAATCATTTCTAACGCCAAAACAAATACAAACGAGCCAGGAAAGTGGAAACCAAACAGTATACCATCACACGAGACATTAGTATGAAGAGTGGAGTTATTTAGTGATTCAATTAAATAACAGCATAAGAATTAATGGTATAGAGAATATCGTGCCTGATTAAGCTCCCGCAATCGATAATAAGATGGACGGGGCCTGCAACAGCAACCGAAGCCTAAATCCATTTTCTTCAAGCTCGTTGGGTGCCCAAACATCGAACATCTTCATGTTGGCACAGGTAGGAGTTCACAGCCAGGGTGTGTGGTCTAAAATACTTGCCATCATTCTCCCAACACCGCTCCAAGATCAGCCCTAGAACTTCTGTAGGCCCCATTTTTGGCAAATGAACTTAATCCTTCGTCATACATCCAAACACCTCCACCATCTCCATATGCATCTGATTGCTTCTAATTTGGACCTCCTAACCTTGGTGCTCTCATGTTAGGAGCAGCCCTAGTCTGAGACAAAGCAAAATAAGATGGCTTTACAACCAAGAACAATCTCTTGGTATAGACTCCATATCCATAAAACAGTCCCTAGACTTAGCATCCTCAATTAAGGCTGACCAGTCACTAGATTGCTTCAATGCAGCTGCTTTGCGAGCTCGTGCTAGTGCCACATTCATGCAGCGAATAACATCTACAAGGCCAACCCCATGATTTGAAGCTTGGACACAAAATATACTGATTACATCACACTCCTGGCTCTGAAGGCATCTACCATAATGATAAATAAACCTTTTCCTTCATCAGATCTGAGGACAGCATCAAACTCTCGGTGAAAACATTTCAGCTGTAGCTTGAAAAAGTGATAATTCCATCAGCACCCCTTTATGCTTGCCAACATAGTGACTCGTAGAAGATGCTCATATAGTTGCAAGGAAAATTGTGCTTCATGAATACTCTGATATGAAACAGATCTGCCCCTAACAGATTCTCTTCCATGAGTTACATCCTACAACAAGTAAGATCTCAATAGAGACTCTTTGCAAATAAATTTCATCAGGCCTGTTGGTAACA
Organism: Taxus chinensis; assembly: GCA_019776745.2. Lineage (NCBI taxonomy): Eukaryota > Viridiplantae > Streptophyta > Pinopsida > Cupressales > Taxaceae > Taxus > Taxus chinensis. The sequence goes on along the minus strand of CM034151.1, from coordinate 868,057,875 downwards.
CCCTCACTGTCACGAATCGGTTTTGGAGAAATGACTCAGTGCAAGCTCTGGATCTGAGGAATATCCTGCTACCTTCATCTCCCAAGACATTTTCTTCAACATTGCATATATCTTTTGTGCCTGTGGGTGTGATCTGTCACCAACACATAAAGCAAGCGCCATAACTGCAGCAAAGCAAACGTGCTTCATGAATATTCTGATCTGAAACAGATCTGCCTCCAAGAGGCCCTCTTCCATGAACTACATCGAAGAACAAGCAAGGTTTCAGTAGAGAAACTCTGTAATAAATTTCATCAGGTCTGCTTGTAACAGTCACACTGTCACTTAATCAGATTTGATAGAAATATCTTGTAGGAGAGTCTCTAATTTGAGGAAGCATTCGCACTGAACAGATAACAACATAGCGGAAAACCTGCTCGTTGGAAGCGCTCAAAATGGCTTCAACTAAAACTTTATCTCGTCCTTCTACTACGGCTGCAAGACTTTACACAACTGATCACGACTGGTCGCGTGCAACCAGAACAACAGGAAAATCATTCCAAAAACAGCCTGCGCGGCCAGGAGAAGGGAAACAGGCCTCCATTTCACCCGAACGCCTCAGGAAACAACAAGGAAAATCCATCTAGTCTCCTCACGCGGCCAGACCAAAAGAAAATCGTGGGCAAACCAAACAATCCTCCTTGTTCACGCGGCCAGGGAAGACAAAAAAGGACGCGCCCAGGAGGGACAGGAAGGAAACGTCTCATACACGCCTGCTACACTGGCTTGAAGCTCCATCTAATCCGTCACATCAACCAAACTGCGCCCAACACCCACCCAAACGCATTGAAGGAGAATCCTAGAGAGATCACGGAAAAGAACAAAAAACGCGACTCCAACACGTCGAACAATAAAAGCTCCACCTTCCACGCCAAGGGGATGACGCTGACTGAGCCCGGGTAGGTTAGGGGGGGGGCATTACAGATTTTGTCAATCTTTGGACATATGACAACTCACCAAGTGGTCTTTCATTATAATAAGAGATGCTCTCTTTATAATAAGAGATGCTCGCATATAGTTCTGAAGGAGCGAAATGAAAGGATGACTACTTACACACCACCTTGACCACATAAATATATTATCCAACGTTTGCAACATCAATGGGAAATTGAAATATGACATTTTCTCCTGTTCATGGAATAAAGTGCATGACAAGCTCGGTCTGAGCACAAAAGTTTCAATGAATAAGCTAGGGGGGGGGCATTACATAGCCTGATTAGACCGATGAGCTGGGTCTGCCTTTAGTATTACTGCATTAGCAGTACCTTTAGCTTTTGAATAATTGGTTGGAGGTTTGGAAGAAGAAGAGGTTTTAGTTGACTTGAATGCCAAATTCTTGTTTCGTAATTGGATTTTCTTCTCTTCGATGGCCCAAATCTCTTACTTTCGTGCCATAGTGAATGCCTCATCGAATGTTCACAAAGTTTGGACCTGCAAGGTCAGGGAGATATGTCTGGCGCAAGCTTGGGTAAAGATCTCGATGATTTCAGGTTGTGGCAATTGAAAGGTAAGTTGATTGATCAGGCTGCGCCAGCGATTGACAAAATCTGTTATAGATTCATCCTCGTACTGACGTGTGGAATATAGATCGGACATGGTAAGTTTCTTGGCGACATTGACAGAAAAATGATCCAAAAAAGCTTGGGCTACCTGATTGAATGAAAATATAGAGTGTTTGGGCAACCCACTATACCAGTCTAATGCAGGTCTAGTGAGGAACATGGGAAAAGTTCTCAAAAGTAAGGCATCATCATGAGCAATCAAATAACATCCATGTTTAAATAAATGAAAATGTTGTTGTGGGTCTTCCTTACTATTGAAGTGGTTGAATTTAGGCATTTTCGAATGCACAGGGTATGAACAGATAGGAATGGATGGGTGAATAGGCTCGTTGCAAATCTCATCGTAAGTGAGAGTGTTGCAGGAGCCAGAAACTGATGCCTCCAGTGTTTTTATCTTGTCCATCATCAATTTAATTAGGTTGTTGGTGGGTTGTGATGATTGGATGCCTCCTATAGCGTGAGGAGGTTGGTTTCAAACATATAATGGGTGTGGCATTCCAGTGTATGGGGATGCCATGTAAGGTGGTGTAGAATAAGGCAATGAAATAGGGGGTACGTACTCAGAATGAATAATAGATGAAAGAGGTGGTTGTTGGTAGCATGTGTATAGGGGAGGAAGGGTCGTGGTAACCCTAGTGGCAATAAGGGCTAAAGATTATGGAATGGAAAGAAATACATTCTGAAATGGGGTAGAGGTCACTGACACTAGAGGTGGGAACGTAGCCACAGGTATGTGTGGGACATGAGGGGTGGATGAGGTTGTGTTTATGGTAATTGTCAAGGGTATGGTGGATGTAATGGGTACTAAAGAGGTAACAGATGCAACCGTCATGGGGGGTATGAAACCTAACTGCGAAACGACTGGGGGATAGGTGGATGCAGGTAGCACGGAGCCAGATGGGGCTGATGGAGAAGTGGGTGCGAGAGTTGTGGGGATAGATACGGGCATGCCATATATCAACTGACCCGAGGCATCTCAAGTGGATGAATGGGAGAGGTAAAATTGCAAGGCAGCAAGGTTTTGGTCAAGGAGCCTTACGAACTCCTCATCTTCGGTTGCAATATTAGTAGGATGGATAGGATCCATGGCTGGTGATAAAACAGAAGGTGGTGAAGGACTAGGTGGGAGCGGTTGGCAACTGGCGTGGAACACAAGGGCATTCACTTGTCTTTGGGTCAGTACCATGTGAACCAGTACTGATCAAGTGGGGCTGCTTCTTTTGTAAATGGTACAGAGAATAGTAGGAAAAAATGGATGAAGTAAAAAATGGTGGGTGGAATGTGAAACAGGATAATCGATGCCGGTTAGGGAAAACCAATGTCGGTCAAGGGTAACCATTGCCAGTCACTGTAGAAAATAGGCAGTGACTAATCAGTGAGGCAGAAGGAAAAATGTGACAAGTATGCCAAATTGGGGATGTGTAAAACATCATTGGAAAAATTTGATAGTGACAGAGACTGTGGAAAGTGAAAGAAAGTGAAGTAAAAATGTCCTTTTGTGTAGGATAGTAAAAGGACCTGGAATCAACGTCGGTTGGGTATAACCGATGGTGGTTAGAGGTAGCTGATGACGGTTACTGTGAAATTGAAACAATGATGAAAGAAAGTGGCTGTGAATTAAAATCTGATGTAATCAGACCCAAAATTCTGGGAATGATGGTGATATGGCCCAGGCACACTCAGGTGAAGCTGAAATACACCAAATGATGATGAGGAGTGTGCAAGGATGAACAAAAAAAAGTGATGAATGTGATCTTTCACCTCAAAACGAAAACCAAGCAGAAAACACTAAGAAAATGTGATCCTAAGAGTGCACTTTTCTATTATGTTTGTTTAGCTTATGTTATTTAGGGAATGACACATGAATTGTTAAATATATTTTTTGGTGAGGATGGCTTCCTACAAAGAAGGAGATCTAAAGGGTGAGGTTTCAGGTTTGTTATGGTGGGGGGTGGGCTTCGCTTTGAAGTATGACTCGACAGAGCAGCAAGCTGGGTGCTCACTGTGTCATGATCATGTGATCACCTACAAATTCTTCTAGGTAGGATGTTGTTTAAGAATTTATGTATTTGAATTTTTGTGTGGTTTGGTAAGACTCAGAGAAAGAGAAAAGGATAGAAGTGCTTTTCTACGATTCGTTTGTCAACCATCAGCTAGTAATGACTTCCAGTGTATAGGTTTCCCTCAATTAATGTGAGCTAATGTAGAAAATCAGAATGAAATGTAATGATTTTAAAACCCAAATCGAAAATTTGAAATTGGATGACATAATAAGATGAAGAGGAAGAGGGATGCTCTTTCACTAAAATGCAGAAAACATGAAGAAATGATTCTTTTTTAAATACAACAAAAGAAAAGTTTCCTTTAGAGAAAATAGAGAGAAGGAGTGGATTACCAGGGAAGAAAATTAGTGTGTACGCTTTTAGAAAGTGAAAAAAACACAATTTTTTCCTAGGAATGAATGAAATGCAAGGAACCCCGGATGGGTCCCACCAAGCGTGCCAAAATGTTTCACTTTTTTCTTAGATTGTTTCTTTGAATTGTTGACGAAACAAATAGGGTAACAGGCATAGAAGGAATACCTATTCAAATGTCGATTGATGGGTTGTTGCGCACATATGACTTCCAAATCCATAGCTGACCGTGAGAGCTTCCTATTGGCTAGGAGGAACTACATGTAATGAAAGCAATACCACCAAAAAGAATTAAACAATATGGGAAGTGAACTACCTAGTGTGAGCTAGATCCAGGAATCGTGATACTTCTTAGATGGCTATCAGTCCACTGTTTTAAAAAAATTAATGCTGAAAACAAGGTAAATCCTATTGTTATTTTGAAATGATTTAGGCATCTCACTTAAAAACACAATAAGAAAATAGATCTAATGTAACAGGCTAAGCTAGAATAGAATCCATGGGTCAAATGGTTGGTTCTGGGTTCTGAAGGTCTGATAAAGGTGTCAGGTAGGTCACCAGTGAGTGAGGATGAGGTAAAATTAGGTGGATAGGTCTCTTTTTAAGGCATGCACACTCCTCTTTTTCTTGGATAGATCAGAATGTGGCTGGGAGGGCTGTGCAGGAGAAGATCCTCAATCTCCTTCCTTGGATGTCAGTTCTTGCTGGAATTGGCTCTCTGAAGATGCGTTATCTCTTTGAGATTTCATTCTTGTTCGTCCACCTTTCTCCCAATGTTTTCCAACCTTGAGAATAAGGTAGTTTAGGGGTTAAAATGGGTGAGCGACGGTGGTCCAGCTTAACTGGCGACGGTTAGGGGAAACTGATGTCGGTCAAGGTGGGATTTTCTAGGTTTACTAAACTTAGGGAGATCCTCCTAATTTCTTTAGATCTTGTGTCATTATCCCATGGATTAGACTGGGAGCTTCTTGTGAGCATGCAGGAATGTGGTTAGAGGGAGTGTATGCATTGATTTTTAGGGTTTGGGTGAGTCTTAGTTAGTTATGGTAACTTGCTAAGAATAGAGTTTAGGTTGAGTTAGCTTGGTGAGGTTTCTAAGTGAACTATATGTGTAGATATTATTTAAATAAAATATTTAAATAATAAATATAGTGAGGATAACGTATTAATTAAATTAAATTAATTAAATTAATATTATTAGGGTGAGGGGGGGTCATGGCTAGGTAGATGTAATAAAGATGGGCTTATATGTTGAGGGACGAAGGGGGAGTGTGACCTAATTTTAGTGTCTACAACCCTATTTAAGTGGAATAGGAACAACATATATATATATATTTGTGTGTGTGCGCGCGCTTTTTTATGCTTAAAACAAGGTTCATCCCACAAGATCTGGGGTCACAGAGTCAAATCCGCAGAGATCAAAATGTCGAACAACAACTAGATATTGGTTTGGGGGTTAGAAAATATTATAGGGGATTGAGGTTTTATAGTTAGTGGGGGCCGGGGGGGAGGGGAGGAGGTCTCCAACCCCACCCGCCATCCCATAGTATATGGGGTGGAGGGTGGGGTCGGCGACCTCCCCCCCAACATTCCCTCTGAATACCTACGCATAGGCCGCAACCTCAAAACTTTGTAAATTTTTTTTTATTAAACTTTTCGGTTATAGAAAAAACACACACACACACAGATATGTGTGTGTGTGTGTGTGTACGAAAATATTACTTTTACTATCAATATTAATAATATTTTAATATTAATACTATTATCAATAGTAATTATATTCATATTATTAATAATATTAACTAATTTTAATCTTATACTTAAAATTTTATTTGTAATTTGATAGTAATATAAGGAGTCTAAAAAAAACAAATTTTATTTCCTTTTTATTATTATTGCTTTATTTATCATTTGTCCTTTGTATAACTTATAGTAATTTGATAATAAATTTACAAAATAAATTGAGACTAATATTGTAGTATCCACTTCCTTTTGACATTTATTATTGTTGGTTTCGATATTGTTGACTATACTTATGGACATTTTGCATTATTTTGACTTAGCATGATGTTAGATGTTAGAGATACTGAGACTATTGCTGGATCTTGATTCATAGTATGTGGTGTGTGGATTATTAGAGACATTTTATATTGAGGATTATATGTTGTTGACATAGTTATATATTTCTGACATGCAATATGTTCGTCATATTGAGTAGACCTTAACAATTGAACTAATCTTTGGATCCTATTGATATTGATGAAATTTAGAATCAAGATGTTAGAAATAGTAAACGATAACGTTACTTGCCTAGATGATGATTTGATTCATATATAGATGATTGTAGATTTATATTGTATATTTTATCTTGGATGTTTTGATTCAGCCATGAGGCTGAAGGAGGTATCAAGTGTTTTACACATAAAAATTATCAAAACAAACAACTGAGGGATTGGAGACCAACCACATTGGAATGCTAGATGAATTCAACAATCGTCACCATAACAACATGTAATTTTGTTGTGTGTGTGTTTGAATTATTGTTAGGGGGTCCCCATGGGGCGATTGCCTCCAATTGTGACCAAGGGGTTTGTATGTTCTTTTATTTAGTTTCCTTTATTTAATTTTAGTATGTGATTTTATAGTGATGTAATTTCCTTGTGTTAATTATTTAAATTGTGTCTTAATTTAGTTAATTAATCATGTTCTAAAATAATTAGGGATGGGATAAAAGAATTCAATTATTAGATTTGATGTCTCTTTGGGTTATGTGTTGGAAGTTGAGTGCTTGTGATCTTGAGTGTTGTACACTCTACCCCTTCATGGAAATTCGGATTTGGCCTTAATGGCCAATTTTGGAGGTTTGTAGGACAAGTTAAACTTGTCCCACACCTCTTAAATTGCTATACCAACCCTACCTATGGATTGGGGGTCAAACATAGACCCCATTATGTGTTTTTGGAAGACAAAAGGTAAAATTTTATTGCACTTTCTTTCATGTAATTAAAGTTGTCCTTAGGGGGTGTGAGCTTGGATTGTGTAAGTAATTTGTCCTTCCTCTCACCCACCAATTTATTGTGCACTGGGGGTTGAGGTTTGACTTGTGAGGTGGAGTTCAGGTTGAGTGATGTGGCATCCTACATGGAGCCACTTCACCCTCCTCTCTATCTCTTTTTTATTTATTCTAGTTCTTTTTCTTGTTTGGGGGTTACTTGATTTCTTTTGGGGTTCTTACATTTTGGAGTTGGAGGATTTTGGAGTGCTTATGGATCTTTTTGGAGCTTGTTGGTGATTTTTTAGGCTTGAAGAATCTTGGTGTGTGACTCTTGGATCAAGCTCTACCATGGAAAGGTAGGTGTTATACTCTTGTTAAATGATTTCTTTTATATTGTGTATATGTGCATGTTTTTGTGTGTTTTGGTATGCTTGTTGTGTGTTTGGGTAGATTTCCTAAGTGTAGTCTAGGAGGGGACTATGGGAATCTTACATGTAGGGAGGCATAAGAGTTTATTTCATGCTTTGGAGGGATTTAGGTTGGGTTCCCCACCTTAGACAAGAAAATGCTTGCATTTATTACTTTATTTTATGAGGGAGACATAAGAGATTGTAGAGAGGCATAAGAGAATGTGGGAGGCATAAAAAATTCTTGAGGGAGGCATAAGACTGTGTAGGGGTTTGAAGATGTATATTCAAGGGTTTTAAGGTGGGTTTCTATTTCCCATTTGGAGGCATAAGTGACCACCCCATAGATCTTGCTCCTTTCACTTTATAATTTGAATCCCTTTATATTGTGTTAGTTCTTCTTGTGATTGCACTTTGAATTTTCTGTGTTTTGGTATGGTTGTGGAATCCTTGTATTGTGATGTGGAATCTTGTTTTGTTGCTATGAGTAGGATCCATTTTCATTGCAATGTGGTTGGGGCTTGAGGGCCAATGATGAGGATAGCTTCTTCTCCTCATTAGATTATTGGTTGGGTGGAGAGTGTTGCCTCTCCCCCCTTTTTGTTGTTGATTAAATGAAACATGGTAGAACTCTTGTTGGTGATGTGAAACTTGGAGATTTTGTTTGTGTCCAAAAGAAATATTTGTGAAAAAACCTCCTTGTTATTCCTACTTAGCGTGGAAGACTTGTAATATTGTATTTCATTTTAGCTTTCATTCTTGTAAAATTTCCCACTTTAAGTGGAAGATATTGTATTAATATTTGTGAAGAAAAGTTGTATTGATTATTGGATATTAAATTTGTGTTGTATGTTGAAAAGGGGAAAGAAAGATTTGTTTTTGTAAATCTAGTTTGTTGTAATATGAAAGAAGTTATAAAGTGAATATGTTACTTCATTGTAGATGGTTTATTTCCCACAAAAGTGTGTAGATCTCATTGGAAAGATAGTAGTTCTTATTTTAAACACTTATTGAAAACCTTGTTAAAATTGGTTGTGATATTGGTTGAAATTTGTAGTTTGAAAAAGGAAAGAAATAGTTACTTTTATTGTATTCCATGAAAAATATAAGGTTGTGAAAAAGTTATGTTTGTCCATTCTCTTATAGTAGTCAAAATAAAGTATAAATTTATTTAAATAGATGAAAAGAATTTAGATTCACTTGTTTTGACTTGGCTAATAAAGATATAGTAATTCTTAACACTAGTAGAGAAAAGAAGTATCAAATTGCAACATAGGCTTTAGACTCCTTAGAATGTGCAAATTAATTGCTAAGTTATTGTGAAATTTCCTTAAAACCCATTACACTTTGATATACTAAAAAGTAAAAATTGACTTGGCCTATTTTAAAACCTCTTACTCTTATCCTATCAAATTTTCACAAAAGAAAATCTCAAGTATAAAACTAAAAATTTGTTACCACAATTAATTATATAAATAGTATTACCTTGATAGTAGTTCTAAATAAAAAATCCAAATATTGTTAATATTAAAATATTAATAATATTAAATTATTTTAATATTAAAATGTTAGTAATATATATATATATATATATTATATCATATATTAAATATATGAAATTTAATACTAAAAAAATATAATCAAAATTTGTTTTCAACCCTTAAGGTTGCACGGCCTGTATAGCGGGTTTTAAATTTTTTAATGGGATTAGGGTTGGGGGGAGGGTCGTTGACCCCACCCCCAACCCCATTTGCTAATGGGATAGGGGATGGGGTCAGCCATCCTCCCCCCAACCCCCAAAACTTGTTACCATATTACTTGTCGCCATAGCAAAACCAAACTTGTGCACTATTGCTAATGCGGCATGTACAATGTAATCTATGGCCGAGGGTTTCCCTTTTTGTAAATCATTTTTATATATTTTGCATACACTTAGTTTTACAGTTTTTCTAAAACCATTATAAAAAAAGGAAATAGAATAAAATAAAATAAAATACACACACACACACACATGCATACAAATGTATGTGTGTACATACATACATACATACATACATACATATACATATACATATACATATACATATATATACATATATATACTCTTACCCAAATGAAAACTTACACCATATTTGACCATATCCCAAAATGGAACAAACCCATTTGCTTACTTGAGAAAATAACATTGAAATCAAATAAATAAATACTTTTAAAACCCTAATGAGGGTATAAAAAAAAAGAAAAATAATGAAGCTTGTATGCCTCCCGAAAAGGTTAAGAGAGCCTTCAATGGCTTCCCCATCCTCCTCCAACAACCTGCAAAATCAAGAGAAACAATAAGCCAAAAGAAAAGAGAAGATAGTTTTCTTAAGCATACTTTAGGGTTAGTTTTCTTTTCCCTCATCTAAGGGTCGTGAATGAATCCATCCAAGGGATGAAGTTCATCCCTAGTAAAAGTAGGTTAGGAGTGGGTGAGTGGAATTTGAGTTTAAATTTAATTGTTTTAATTTCAAAATACAAGGGTTGATTTTTTTAAGGGGTCACTTTATGGGGTAACGAAATGTTTAATATTCTAACCCCATTTCAAATGGGGACCTTGTTAATTGTTTTGACCTTGTGTAACTAAATAAATTTAGTATTTATTTATATTTTCCCGTTTTACCCTTGAGATTTGAATGTGGGATACTTAACTATAGTGGGAATTAAATTGTTTATTAAAATAACACTCAGGGAAAAATTAACCATGCTTAGTCTAATTCAGTTCATTAAAGTATAATATGGGTTTTTAACAAAATTTTATAATGGGGAAAATTTTATTATTAAATATAATTGAATTGGAAACATTAATGTGACAACTATTTTTTAACCTTTTGTGGGCACGTTTTTCAAAAAAAATATTCCATAATTTTCTAGGTTGTCCTAGGTTGTTCTTGGGTTTTTTGCGAGCAAAATTTAGCGGGTGTTACTAAGGTCTAATGGTGTGTGTGTGTGTGTGTGTGTGTGTGTGTGTGTATATATATATATATTAAATTTGATTTAAAAAGGAATAATGATCCATTTGTTGACAAAATAACTAATCAAAGAAATTTGTAAAACTTTTCCATAAACACATATGATGTTTAAAATTTCTTCAATCAATACAAAATAATAAACAAATATAGTTTACTTGTTATCATATGTCTTTCAAGTATTACAATAAGAATGAATATCTCTTTCTTTTTCCAAATACAAGTTTGCAACCATTCCCACAAGCAATTTATAACAAGATTTCCCATAATTTTAAAATAAGAACAACACACCTAATGAAGACAACAAATCAAATAAAATGAGAACAAGGTTGTTTCCTTGTCAATCACATTTCAATGAACTTGATTCAATTTAACACTCTTATAGTCCCTCATTCCAAAAAGTAATGAAATGATTTTCCAACTTTTTCCTTCATTTACAATATCAACTAAGATTACATTTTTGATGATAAAACAACTAAAAACTTTACTTTAAACAATTACAAGTTTACAAGCCTTTATATACAATTGAGACAACATGATAAAATATAACAAGAGAGTTTTGTTTATTTCTCTAAATTGTACAAGAAACATGACTCCTCCTTTGAGATCCACATTTTTCCAATATTAAACACACAACCAAAAATGGGGGAGTAGGCAACACTCTCCACCCAACCATTACTCCAATGAGGAAGTGAATCCTACTTCCTCATTGGCCCCCGAGCCCCAACAATGAGACGATATACAATATTTGACAACCATGTCAACAAAATACAAGACTTCCACATTTACTTTCAAGCAATATTCACACAAGAAAATAACAAAAAAACACTCATTTTTAAACACAAAAACTTCCCAAAACAATGGCTCTAAAATAAACCAAGTAGAGAAAGGAATATGGGGATACCCTTGTGCCTCCCAAGGGTTTGAATGCCCACCTCAAAATCCTCCAAAACACAATCAACCCCAAAATCTCTTATGCCTTCCTCTCTTATGTCTCCCACAATGAACAAAATAACAAGATGAGAACAAGGTGGGGCATCCAACTCACTCCCTCATAAATACCCAAAAGAAACTTTTATACCTCCCAACAAATTTCATCCTCATTTCACTATCTCATACACATCCTAAGGACATTTCACTACCCAAAAACATCAAGCAAGAAACACATTCATTCAACACATAAACATTCAAGAAAAGAGAAGAAACTAAGGGTGAAAGACCCTACATTTCCATAAAAAAGGATCCACTTCACAAGAAAGTCCCAAAATATTCTAAGCTCAAGCAATTCCAAGAAATATTCAACTCTAACAAGAACTCAAAAAATTAATCATTCCAAAATGAGAGAGCCAAAACCAAGCAAGTAACCCCCAAAACTTCACAAAAATTCTAATAACTAGAAAAGAGGGAGAGGGAAATGATGTGACTCTATGTAGGATGCCACATCATTTCTTCTCCATCTCACATAACCCAAGTCAAACCCGTACCCCAAAGCATAATAAATTGGTGGCTGGAGAAAATACCACCCTCTTACACACTCAACCCAACCCACACCCCTTAAGGACAAAAATAATTACCCATGTAAGAAAAGTGCAATCAATTTCCCTTTTCTTTCATTAAAACACAAAGTAGGACCTAAAATAAGTCCCTCACATCATAGGATAGGTGGTTGGGTGGATTTAAGAGGTGTGGGACAAACATAACTTGTCCCACAAGTCTCCAAAATACCCTAGAAGGTAAAAATCCGAATTTTTCAAGGAAGATTGAGTACACACTACCCAAAAACAAATTAAATTCATTCCAAGCCAACTCACATTTATTTCCCCCCTGTAGACACCTAAAACATGCTTACACTTAGCATTTCATCCAATTCAACCAATTGACAACACTTTTTTAATCAACCGTTCTTCGTTCCACTCTTGGATGCCCATTCACGACACCTTGTCAGTCGTATTCCTCCTATATTCAACTTATTTGACTAATATCTCTCTTATTAGCTAAAAATTCCTCCTTTCGACCATTCAGAACCTCCCTAGTCCTCTCTAGACCACTTCTATTGGCTTCGTAGGCTATCTATCAGTTATAATTGGTTATGCAGACCCATCCCAACTCTCAGTGAGTCTCTAATCACTTGCTAATCAAGTTTAACTAGCCTATTTAATTAGCCTAAACCAAGCTTAACTAAGCCTAAAGCATGTTTATCCTAATCTAATCTAAAATCTTTAGTCCCACATGCACCAAAATCTCAAACTCTTCCATTTGGAAAACTATAAATAGAAGGGTCACCCCTACCTCTAAAAACTTACAACTTCACTCACAAGTCCATCTCTCTCATATTTGGAGATATAGGCATTAGAAATCATTTGTGATAGCTTTAAGTTATAGAACATTTGGATCTTGGCCATACTCCATTGTTGAGAGCTCCCCCATCTTGCATCCATCCACTCCATAATCCAGGTTTTGAGTAATATGGAGAGAACCATTGGCCTTGAAGCCATTAATGGTTAGAATTCATTCTTGAAAGCTTGAGTTTCATATCAAACATCACACCTTTGATTGCTAAGTTGATCTTTTTAGGTTCAATTTCTTAATTAAGTAATCTAAAGAGTAGAGAGTAGTATACATGTTAGTTTTTGATGTTTTTGTTGAAGTTATAATGCTTGCATATTAGTTTCCCTTGTTTAGCTCTTATCTTATGGTGCATGGATGAGTTAGAAAATCTTTGAGGTTCTTTAGCCTCATTCCATAGCTTTTGCAACTTTCAATTGCATATATTTGGCATGCCCGGTGGGAATTCTTATGTCCATCCTCCATTAATGGAGGTCTTTTGATTTCTTCAAATTTAATTTTCAAGTTTTTTGGATCAAATCACTTGTCAGTTCCTCATTTTTGTTTCTAACACTAGATAAATGACCTTCATTTGCATGTATTTTGTGGGTTTGATATAGAAATAGGCTTCTTTGACTAACCTTTAACCTGTTTGCTTTTGAAAATTTTTAAATTCTATGATTCTTGCAAGTTTTATAGGGGGTGTGCGTAGGTGTCATTCTGGGCGTGTCTGCGTTGAAACATGGGCATACATGTCAGTAAAGGGGCGTGTCTGTGTGAAACTACACTCACCACCAATCTTTCGGAGGCCATAACTTTTGCTCCTGAGCTCGAAACGACTCCGTTTTTGTTGCGTTGGAAAGGTATTAAAGAGAACTACACAATGGAATCATTAAATCAGGATTTTGAATTACAAAAAATATGGTTTTATTATTAGTTAAATAGTCATTTTCTAACGTATCTTAAAGTCTAAAAAATTGTTTTCTTGGCCATTCTAACAATTTGAAAGGTTTTGTGACACTAATTAGTTGTTTGTAGGGTTATTTTGGTCTTTATTTTGACTAAATTAATTAAGTGTTTCATTTCTTAGTTGATAGAGGTTTTTTGAAGTGTGTATGCTCTTCCCTCGCACCTTCTAGGTGATATTGGGAACCAAAAACACTTTCAAAACCCTCTTATTGCTTTCAAAAAAAATTAATTTACGCTTCCTAATGGATGAAAATTTCAAAGTGGGTTAAAAAAAAACTCTATCTTTTACAAGGCACACTTAATGTATTTTTTCATAAAACTTGTTTTATTTGAGTTTTCATGTTGCGTATGCTCTTCCTTCGTGCCTTTTTGGTGATCTTAGGAATCAAAAGCAACACACAAACTCTCTTTTGATATCATGATATTTTGTGGAAAGCTACTAATCTTGGTATGTAGGACCAAAATCGCTTGTTAAAGAAAGACGTCAAAATAAAATAAATCAAACTTCTAATACACGTGTTCTTGCAGGTTTCCAAATGGTGTGCTACTTAAAACCAAATTAAGTTAAACAAGATAAAAAACACACCATATTCAAAACATTGTATTACAGGTTTCAGAAAAGGATACGTTCCTATCGGCTCAACTAGAACATAACCCCTTTGGCATAATGCATTAAGCTACAACAATGTGGTGGCACTAGGAACCCTAAAGTAATCTACCGCTGAGAAACCTCGTGGATGAAACAAGAAGTGCTCCGCTTACCCACTTGACTAGTTTTTTTATTGTGAGTTAGAGTCATAAGTTGTCTGTATCGTGACCCTCATAATAGTACACAATGGATGCATTTATTTCCCACTATACTTGAAGGGGGGAAATCTTAGATACTCCAAGAATTATTCATTGTGACTTTTCTTGATAAATCGTGCCCACTCTTAGAAAAACTTGTGGCACCTAGTTGAGGTATCTTGTTAGGGAGGCCATTCTATCTTGGAGCCCACTTTGCTAGTCCATTATCACATCTTGGAAATCACGAAGTGAAAACTTGTTTGAATTCAAAACCTTTTTTTTAACATGGTAACAAATCCATTTAAGTTAGATCTAAGTGTATCTCATCTCGAAATTAAACAACGTTTCACTTAGCTTTGGTTTCTTTCTCACCTTTAGACGAGGTGAAACTCTACCCAAGTGGCACTTAGTTTATTTTCATATTTTGATCTACACCTTTGCATTCTTGTTTCCCATTCAGGACAAGATAGGGCATCTTTCGGGAGTGTTGTCATAGATAGTGTTCACCATTTTTGTGTTCATTTACACTCATCCATGTTTCCGGCTGATTTGTTAAACATCTAAAGTGCATGGATGCATCCTCATATCTTTGATGGCTGTTTGATCTTGATTTCAATATCATCATCATAGTTAGGATTGATTCATCATTTGATCTCCTTTTGACATGTTACCTCATTCGCATTATCTCAACACAATTAAGATACTTATGTCACATTTCTTGTAAATGTGATCTAAGTGTCTGCATTGTGGCGTTACACTGCCCACATTTTAGCACATCCTTAGTATACTTTGACTTAGTTTGACTTCAAAAATTTTCCAAAATCTTGAAGAGTGTCGCTTACTTTGTTTGTGTCATTTTGATACCACTTTGGCACTAATATCTCACTTCTTCGCAAAGCTTGATAGACATGTCCAATTAGTGTGGTTACGTGGCTTGATTTTTTAAACCTCACCCTTTAACATTTTGGCCTTGTTGGTTGTTGAACACATCGTGGTGTCATTTTATTGGGAGTCACATCTACCCTTTGTTAAAATTTACACCTTGTTCATTTCGATCTTGACGTAAATTTCGACATTGTGTTGATCATCTTTGCATTGAACTATCACTTTACACACAAATTTGCATAGGGTGTATTTCCTTGTTGATTGGATTTGTATTTCACACTTGCAAGATTGTTCCTTGTGATTATTCATCTGGAAAAATTATTTTCTAGGAAAATCCTTTTTGATCTTGTCGAGATTGTGTCATCACAATGTCTATTTTCCTTAGACCTTCTTCAAAAAATCACGCATGCATATCCATACTTACAAAATGTCTAGTTGGTTTTCATCATGCATCCTTGAATCGACATGTCACTTCCTTCACTTTGAAGGAGTTCCATCACACTATCTAGATCTAGACATTTGTGCTTAAACGATGCCAATAATGACTAACTATCACGTGGTTTCTCACAGTTACTACAATACAGAACCTAGGTTTAGCAATTAAAATCAAAAGATTCCCATTACGAATAAAACCTTGTTTGGTTCTTCGTCCTAGAGGACCCATTTGGGTCCCCTGTTCCCCACCTTCAGCTCATAGTAGGTGGTATGGTTTGGATGATTCTGATCCAAATTATTATTCGGGTTCCCCCCACTCTTCTTCTTCTAATTCAGATCCAAACTACCATACAGATTCCAACTCTTCTTCTGAAGAATCAGATCCCAACTATTGTTCGGATACCCCTAGATCAAATCTTGAATCACGGTCCTCCCTCCCTTCGCAGGACCTTTATTATAAATCACCTCAATGAAATCTTCCTCCTTTGAAGACTCAACAAACTCCAAGTTCCATTGATCAAATATCTAATTTGGTTCTTGAGTCACGATCCTCCCTTTGTTCATAGGACCTCCTTCATTAGTCATCTCAACGACCTCTTCCTCCATCAACTAGTTCCACAACTCGGGTTACCTCTAGTCAATCATCTAATTCAACTCCTACGTCACAACTTAATGGATGGCTATGTGATCCTACTTTCCAATCTACACTACGTTGTCTTCTAGAAAAACAACATAGGTCTAAATCCAAATCGTCCATTCATGAGGTGCCTACCACCAATCCTACTTCCTCTCTTGAGTCATCTTCTTTTTTCAATCAATCTTCCCCCCTTATCAGACTTGTTTCTTCTATTCAACCTTCTATGGTCAAATAAAAACAAACGCTACTGATTGATTTCTCTCAGAATGAAGAATAATCAAAGTACATGATGATATCCCTTTAGAGGATTGTAAACAAGGATTTTTTCTAAAACTTCATATGCTTGTATATTGGGGAAAAGAAGTTGATTCCTTTTATCATAACATAGAGGAAAAGCCCTAAGGTCATGGAACTTGATTCTTCTTCTATTCCATCTTCACCTTCTTCTAAGAATGATGAGATGTCAGGGTCTAGCATTGAGCCATGGCCTATCTTCTTGTTACCAAATCATTCATTATCTATCACCATTCCTTAATCAAAATCGTGCCTTGGCTCACTACTGAGTATCCCATTGTCTTCCTGTATTCTCGAGCCACCCCCGGGTAGCCCTCCTTTCTCTACTTGTGGGTCACTTCCTGGTAGCTCATTGCCTTCTATTCTTAGGCACGTCCTAGTAGCCCTTCATCCTCTTCTTTCTATTGAACACCTCCGAGCAGTCGCTCCTCATCTATACTTGGGCCACACCCTAGTAGTCCCTCGTCATCTTCTTCTATTCTTGGACCATGTCCTCATAGCCTAATTTCTTCCATCTTAGGGCCGTATTCTAGTAGCCCTTCATCATCTTCTATCAGTGGGTCACCTCCTGGTAGCCCATCCTCTTCAATTCTTGGACCACATCCTTTTCATCCATCACATATTTCTTCTATTAATGGATTTGGAAATCCCGTAGTCATTTCTCGCATCAATCCTCAATGTCCCATGTTCACTTTCTTCTCCTTCTCGGGATCAGACAAGTCATGTGTCAGCGTATAAAAAACCCAAATAGGTTCATTATGAAGCTCAGATCAAAACTTCCAAGGGATCTAAAGCTCCCAACAAATCAAATGATCTTAACGTTAAAAATCAAGTGTGATTCAAGAATGCACATTAACATAACCATCAAGTATGACACAAATTGCATAAACCTTTGGATAGGGAACTTAAGATCCCACATACAAAATCCATGTTTAAGGATAAATCACAGTCATTTTTTAAGTATGAGCTCACCTCAATCATCGACATCGGGGAAAACATTACGCTTGATAAACAAATCCACCTAGTCTCCCTTATCAAGGAAGTCACAAACATAATTGTTGGATCCTATCACATGGAGTGACGTTTTTGGAACCAACTTTCCAAAAAACTATCAAAAAGCTAAAAATCAAAAATCAAATGCAAAAATACAAAAAATATGAGAAAACACAACAAAAATAATTGGAACAAAGATCAAACATCGTAATCAGGTATTGCATACACATGGGTGTTTCCTTCTTCCCTTTCTTTCTCTTCTTCTACAAACCTTCCTATCATTTTCATTCCTTCAGTGATATTTTGGTTAGCCTATTTGCACACATTTTGTGACATTTATCTCTATAGTATTCATTTAACCTTGGTATCTCATCACATTGGTAAATTAAAGAATGAATGACCTCTTAGGGATCCTATCACATTCAACATCTAATAAAATTATTGCGAAGATCTTTTGGAAATATTTGTTGACACTAACCAATGTCGTCATCACATTCACTTCCATTTCCTTCCATTAAGCCATCAGTGGTTCTTAACCCCTTGTCAAAAAAGAGAGATGAAATAATTTTTAAGAAAGTAAAAGAATCAAAATCAATCAAAAAATCAAAATCTAAAAGATGAGAGCAAAATCAAATTGATATATTACTCTTTCTTAGGGTATTTCCAATAAACTCTATTGGGGCTATGGATGCCTAACTGGCAGTAGAGCGATGTTGCGATTAGATTCAAATGCATCTCCATCTGGGCTATGGACGCCTGGCTGACAGCAGAGAAATGTATGGCTATCCTTCTACCCTTCATTCACAAATCACCTATCATTTATCAAAATAAGTCATTCCTACACATTGGCTAGGGTGTCTTCACTTGTTGTCTATTAAATCTTCCCTTCAAGAGGTAATAAATTCCTTGTACACACACTGGATCTATATGAGTAGGCATGATTAGTATGTTACCAAGTGTCTTATTTGGACCTTGTTCAAACTCTTATTTTAGTCCTTATCTCGTCTCACGATTTGTGCCTTTGGCTAATCAATTCTTCATTGCGAGGCTTCTAAGCTATGTTGAAAAACACATGGTGTTTTCAACACTTTGAAAAACGTAGTTCAGTTCTCCAAAAGATGCAACCCATGACACTTTTACACCTTTTTGGAATGATGAAATTCACATTACTTACTTATCACGTGGAAAAGGGTTGGTTTTATTGAAACGATGAAAAATATAGGGATTTTTAATACACGTTGAAAAACGTAGTGTTTTTCAACACTTTGAAAATGAAATTCAATTCTCAAAAAGGTACAACCTTTGGTGCATTTCCTCCTTGATGTAATGATGCAATACACATAACCTATTTATTACGTGGACAAGGGTTGATATTATCGAAATGATTAAGAAATAAAGCGAGTTTTAAGACACGTTGAAAAACACGTGGTGTTTTTCAATACTTTGAAAAACATAGATTGGTTTTCCAATAAGTGCAATCCATGTTGCAATTCCTCCTTATTGGAACAATGAAATTCACATCAACTACTTATCAGGTGGACAAGGGTTGATTTTTCTAAAGCTATGAAGAAA
Source organism: Taxus chinensis (assembly GCA_019776745.2). Classification (NCBI taxonomy): domain Eukaryota; kingdom Viridiplantae; phylum Streptophyta; class Pinopsida; order Cupressales; family Taxaceae; genus Taxus; species Taxus chinensis. Next base: position 868,038,554 of record CM034151.1, on the reverse strand, counting down.
TAGAGCGAGTTTTAAGACACGATGTTGTTCAACACTTTGAAAAACGTAATTCATTTCTCCAAAAGGTGAAATCCGTGATGCATTTCCTCCTTTTTGTAACGATGCAATCCACATCAACTAATTATCAGGTGGACAATGGTTGGTTTTTCCAAATATCTGGAAAAATAAAGCGATTTTTAAGACATGTTGAAAAATACACAGTGTTTTTCAACACTTTTTAAAACAAAGTTTGGTTCTCCAAAAGGTGCAATCCATGTCGCATTTCCTCCTTGTTGTAACGATGCAATCCACATCAACTACTTATCAGGTGGAAAATGGTTAGTTTTATCAAAACCATTAAAAATAAGAGTGATTTTTAAGACACATTGAAAAACACAGTGTATTTCAGCACTTTGAAAATAATGTTCGATTCTTCAAAAGGTGCAATCCACGATGCATTTCTTCCTTGTTGGAACGATGCAATAGACATAAACTACTTATCAGGAGGACATGGTTTGTTTTTTCCTGAAACTATGTGAACATAGAGTGAGTTTTCTCACGTTGAAAAACACATGGTTTTTTCAACATTTAAAACCGTAGTTCAGTTCTCCAAAAGAGCACCCATGACACTTTTCAAACCTTTTGAATGTGAAATTCACATTACTTACTTATCACGTGGAAAGGGTTTTTTTGGTTTTATTGAAACGATGAAAAATATAGGGATTTTTTAATACACGTTGAAAACGGTGTTTTTCAACACTTTGAAAATGAAATTCAATCTAGAAAGGTACAACCTTTGGTGCATTTCCTCCTTGATGCATGATATGCAATACACATAACCTATTATACGTGGACAAGGGTTGGAATTATCGAAATGAGTAAGAAATAAAGCGAGTGTTAAACAGTTGAAAAAACGTGGTGTTTTTCAATACTTTGAAAAACATAGATTGGTTTTCCAATAAGTGCAATAATTGTGCCAATTCCTCTTATTGGAACAATGACATTTCACATCAATACTATCAGGTGGACAAGGGTTGTTTTTCTAAAGATATGAAGAAAGAATAGGAGGCGAGTTTTAAGACACGATGTTGTTCAACCAATTTGAAAAACGTAATTCATTTCTCCAAAAGGTGAAATACGTGATGCACCATTTCATCTTTTCCCACTGTAACGAGCAATCCACCCCATCAACTAATTATCAGGTGGACCAATGGTTGGTTTTTTCAAATATCTGGAAAAATAAAGCGATTTTTAAGACAATTTTTGAAAAATACACCGTGTTTTCAACCTTTTTAAAACAAAGTTTGGTTCTCCAAAAGGTGCAATCCATGTCGCTTCCTCCTCCTTGTGTTTTAACGATCAACCACATCAACTACTTTATCATGGGAAAATGGTTAGTTTTTATCAAAACCATTAAAATAGAGTGATTTTTAAGACACATTGAAAACACAGTGTATTTCAGCACTTTGAAAATAATGTTCGATTCTTCAAAAGGTGCAATCCACGATGCATTTCCTTCCTCCTTTTTGAACTATGCAATAACATAAACTACTATCATGAGGACATGGGTTTGTTTTTCCTGAAACCTATTGAACATAGAGTGAGTTTTTTTCCTCCACGTTGAAACACACATGGGGTTTTTTAATACTTTGGAAAATTTTAATTGGTTCTAAAAAGGTTCTTGCAATACACGATACCTGTCCTCCTTGATGTAACGATTGCAATCCATATCAACTATTATCAGGTGGACAAGGGTTGGTTTTATCAAAACTCATTTAACAAAATAGAGCTAGTTTTTAAGACATGTTGAAACATAAATGGTGTTTTTCAAAAATTGAAACACCTAGTTCGTTCCCAAAAGGGTACACACTATGCATTTTCTCTTGTCGGAAGATGCAATCCAATAAATACTTAATACGGTGGAAATAGGGTTGGTTTTATCACAAACGATGAGAAAATACATACAATTTTTCCAAGTTGAAAAAATGCAATGGTGTTTTTTTCAAACAATTTTAAAAAACATAATTCAGTTCTCAAAAGGTGCAACCCATGGTGAATTTCCATTCTTCGTGTAATGATCAAAATCCACATTACACTACTTATCAGGTGGATAAGGGTTGATAATTATCGAAATGATTAAGAACTAGAGTGATTTTAAGAGACGTTGAAATACACATGGTGTTTTTCAACACTTTTAAAATACGCAGCTTAGTTCTCCCAAATGTGCAACCCACAATGCCGTTTCCTCCTTGTTAGAGATGATGGTAATCCAACATAAACTATCATCAGGTGGAAAAATGCTGGTTTTTGGGAAAATGCACTGTGTTTTTCAACACTTTGAAAAAGTGCAATTTTGGTTCTCACAAGGTGGCCTGGCGGTGCCATTTCCTCTTGTGTATGATGCAGATCCAAATCAAGTACTTATAAGTGAAAAGGGTATATATCATCAAATGATTAAGAAATAGAATGAATTTTTAACAACGTTGAAAAAAAAAAAACAAGTTGTTTTCAACACTTTGAAAAATGAACATTTGGTTCTCTAAAAGCTCAATTCTTGTTGCATTTCCTCCTTTTTGGAATTATTGCAATCCACATAAACTACTTATATCAGGTGGACAAGGGTAGTTTTTCCAAAGCTATGAAAAAATAGATCGATTTTTTTCACCATGTTTGAAAAACAATGGTGTTTTTCAACACTTTGAAAAACACAATTCGTTTCTCAAAAAGGAAGAAATCCATGATGCATTCCTCCTTTTGTAATGATGTATCCACATCAACTACTTATCATGTGGACCGGGTTTTTTATTGAATCTATGAAAAACTACAGCGATTTTAGACACGTTGAAAAACACATTGATGTTTTGCATCACTTTTTGAAAAAAGTAGTTCACTCCTCAAAAAGGTGCATCTACGATGCATTTCCCCTTGTTGGAATGATTAATCCACATAAAATACTTATCATCGGTGGAAAGGGTTGGTTTTTTTTTCCGAAGGTGAAAAATAGAGTGAGTTTAAGAACATTGAAAACACACAATTTGTTTTTTAGGCTTTGAAAAACATAATTGTTTATCAAAATGGTGTCATCTGAATTCATGCATTTTCCCCTCCTTGTGGAAGAAGACATACACATCAACTACTTATATCGGGTGTAAAATGGATGGTTCTAACTAATGGAAATCCATTAAACATAGGTGAGTGTTTGAGACACAATTGAAATCACACGTATTTTTTAACACTTTGCAAAAAAAAATGTCTTGTCGGTTCTCCAAAATCTGCAATCCACATGCATTTCCTCCTTGTTGTAATGATAAAATGCACAAAAATATTATTAGTTGAAAATGGTTGGTTTTTGTGGGAATATATAAAAATAGGCGAGTTTTAAGACACGTGAAAAACACTTGGTGTTTCTTTAAGCATTAAAAAATTTACAGTGTGGTTCTCCGAAGGTGAAATCCACAATTCTTGTTGCATTTCCTCCTTTATGAATGATCTAATCCACATAAAATACTTATCATGTGGCCAAGGGATGGTTTTCCCATAGCCATGAAGAAATAGAGTGAGTTTTAAGACACGTTAGAAAACACACGGTGTTTTTTAGCTCTTTGAAAAAAATAATTTGGTTCTCCAAAAGGTACAATCCAAGATGAATTTTATCCTTATTGTAATAATTTAATCCACATCAACTACTTATAAATCAGACAAGGGTTGGTTTTTCCGAAGCTATGAAAAAATAGATTGAGTTTTAAGTCACGTTTAAAAACACACAATGTTTTTCATCACTTTGAAAAATGTAGTTTGGTTCTCAAAAAGGTGCAATCCACGTTCCATTTCCTCCTTATTGGAATGATGAAATAAAAAAAAACTACTTATCAGGTGGACAATGGTTGGTTTTATCGAAACCATTAAAAAATTGAGCCATGTTTAAGACATGTTGAAAAACACATGATATTTTTCATCACTTTGAAAAACGCAAATCGGTTATCCAAAAGTTACAATCCACGATGCATTTCCTCCTTTTTGGAATTATGCAATCCACATAAACTACTTATCAGGTGGACAAGGGTTAGTTTTTCCAAAGCTATGAAAAAATAGATCGATTTTTTTCACCATGTTGAAAAACACATGGTGTTTTTCAACACTTTGAAAAACACAATTCGTTTCTCAAAAAGAAGAAATCCATGATGCATTTCCTCCTTTTTGTAATGATGTAATCCACATCAACTACTTATCAGGTGGACAAGGGTTAGTTTTATTGAATCTATGAAAAAATACAGCGAGTTTTAAGACACGTTGAAAAACACATGATGTTTTCAGCACTTTGAAAAAATGTAGTTCACTCCTCAAAAAGGTGCAATCTACGATGCATTTCCTCCTTGTTGGAATGATGAAATCCACATAAAATACTTATCAGGTGGAGAAGGGTTGGTTTTTCCGAAGTTATGAAAAAATAGAGTGATTTTTAAGACACATTGAAAAACACACATTGTTTTTTAGGACTTTGAAAAACATAATTGTTTATCAAAATGGTGTCATCTGAATTCATTGCATTTCCTCCTTGTTGGAATGATACAATACACATCAACTACTTATCGGGTGTAAAATGGATGGTTCTATGGAAACCATTAAAAAATAGAGTGAGTTTTGAGACACATTGAAAATCACACGGTATTTTTTAACACTTTGCAAAATGTCGTTCGGTTCTCCAAAAGCTGCAATCCACAATGCATTTCCTCCTTGTTGTAATGATAAAATGCACAAAAAATAATTATTAGTTGGAAAATGGTTGGTTTTTGTGAAGATATGAAAAAATAGAGCGAGTTTTAAGACACGTTGAAAAACACTTGGTGTTTTTAAGCACTTTTAAAAATACAGTTTGGTTCTCCAGAAGGTGAAATCCACATCGCATTTCCTCCTTATTGGAATGATGCAATCCACATCAATGACTTATCAGGTGGAAAATGGTTAGTTTTTTTGAAACCATTAAAAAATAGCATGAGTTTTAAGACACATTGAAAAACACAGTGTATTTTAGCACTTGGAAAAACGTAGTTCATTTCTCCAAAAGGTAAAATCCACAATGCATTTCTTCCTCGTTGGAATGATGCAATCCAAATAAAATACTTATCATATGGACAAGGGTTGGTTTTTCTGAAGCTATGAAAAAATAGAGCGATTTTTTTGCCACGTTGAAAAACACACGGTGTTTTTCAACACTTTGAAAAATGTAATTCAATTCTAAAATGGTGAAATACACGATGCATTTCCTCCTTTTTATTATGATACAATACACATAAACTACTTATTAGGTGGAGAAGGGTTGGTTTTATCAAAACCATTAAAAAATAGAGTGAGTTATAAGACATGTTGAAAAACAAACGGTGTTTTTAAGCACTTTTAATAACGTAGTTCGGTTCTCCAAAAGGTACAACCCACAATGCATTTCCTCCTTGTTGGAATGATGTAATCCACATCAAATACTCATCAGGTGGACAAGGGTTGGTTTTATCTAAATGATGAAAAAATAGAATGAGTTTTTCGTGAAGTCGAAAAATGCACGGTGATTTTCAACAATTTGAAAAACATAATTCGGTTTTCAAAAAAGTGTAACCCACGGTGCATTTTCCTCCTTGGTGTAATGATGATATCCACATGAACTACTTATTAAAAGGACAAGGGTTGATATTATCAAAATGATAAAGAAAGAGAGCAAGTTTTAAGACACTTTGAAAAACGTAGTTTGGTTCTCCAAAAGGTGAAACCCATGATGCATTTCCTCCTTGCTGGAATGATGTAATGCAAATAAACTACTTAATAGGTGGAAAAGCATTGGTTTAATCAAAATGATGAAAAAATAGAGCGAGTTTTAAGACACATTGAAAAATGCATAGTGTTTTTCAACACTTTAAAAAATGCAATTCGGTTCTCAAAAAGGTGCAACCTATGGTACATTTTCTCCTTGGTGTAATGATGCAATGCACATTAACTGCTTATCAGGTGGACAAGGGATTGTATAATAAAAATGATTAAGAAATAGAGTGAGTTTTAAGACATGTTGAAAAACAAATGGTGTTTTTCAACACTTTGAAAAATAAAGTTTGGTTCTCCATAAGGTGCAATACATGTTGTATTTCCTCCTTTTTGGAATGATGTAATCCACATAAACTAGTTATCATGTGGACAAGGGTTTGTTTTACCGAAGCTATGAAGAAATAGAGCGAGTTTTAAGACACATTTAAAAACACACAATGCTTTTCATCACTTTGAAAAATGTAGTTTGGTTCTCTATAAGGTGCAATCCGTGTTGCATTTCCTTCTTGTTGGAACAATGCAATCCAAATAAACTACTTATAAGGTGAACAATGGTTGGTTTTATCGAAACCACTAAAAAATAGAGTGTGTTTTAAGACACGTTGAAAAACACATGGTGTTTTTTAGCACTTTGAAAAACTTAATTTGGTTCTCCAAAAGTTGCAATCCATGATACATTTCATCCTTGTTGGAATAATGTAATCCACATAAACTACTTATCAGGTAGACAAGGGTCGGTTTTTATGAAGCTCTGAAAAAATAGAGCGAGTTTTTCACCAAGTTTAAAAACACACTTTAAAAAATGTAATTATGTTCTAAAAAATGTGCAACTCATGATGCATTTCCTCCTTTGTGTAACAATTGAAACCACATCAAGTACTTATTAGGTGGACAATGGTTGGTTTTATTGAAGCTATGAAAAAATAGAGCGATTTTTAAGACACGTTGAAAACCACACGGTGCTTTCGTCACTTTGAAAAATGTAGCTCGATTCTTAAAAAGGTGAAATCTACGACGCATTTCCTCCTTTTTGGAACGATGCAATTCACATAAGCTACTTATCAGGTGGAAAAGGGTTGGTTTTTTTGAAGCTATGAAAAAATAGAGCGAGTTTTTTGTAAACGTGGAAAAACACGTAGTATTTTTCAACACTTTCAAAAACGAAATTCGGTTGTCAAAAATGTGCATCCACAATGCATTTCCTCTTTGGTGCAATGATGTGATACACATAAAGTACTTATTAGGTTGACAAGGGTTGGTTTTATCAAAACCGTTAAAAAATAGAATGATTTTTAAGACACTTTGAAAAACACATGGTGTTTTTCAACACATTGAAAAATGCAGTTCGGTTCTCCAAAAGGTGCAATCCATGATGCATGCTATCCACATAAAATACTTATTAGGTGGAAAAGTTTTGGTTTTTTCAAAGCTATGAAAAAATAGAGTGGTTTTTTTACCACGTTGAAAAACACATGTTGTTTTTCAACACTTTGAAAACGTAATTTGGTTCTAACAATGGTGCAATCCATGGTGCATTTCCTCCTTGGTGTAACGATGCAATCCACATCAACTACTTATCAGGTGGAAAATGGTTCATTTTTTGGAAGCTATGAAAAATAAAGCGAGTTTTAATACATGTTGAAAAACACAAGGTGTTTTTCACCACTTTTAAAAACTTAGTTTAGTTCTCCAAAAGGTGCAACCTATGATTTTTTTCCTCCTTGTTGGAACGATGAAATCCACATCAACTAATTATCACGTGGACAAGGGTAGGTTTTATTAGAATGATGAAAATATCATGATGTTTTTCAACACTTTGAAAAAATAAATTCGGTTCTCAAAAAGGTGCAACCTATGGTGTATTTCCACCTTGATGTAACGATTCAATCCACATCCACTACATTTTAGGTGGACAAGGTTTGATATGATCCAAACGATTAAGAAATAAAGTGAGTTTTAAGACACGTTGAAAAACGTAGTTTGGTTATCCAAAAGGTGCAATCCATGTTGCATTTACTCCATTTTGGAGCGATGCAATCCACATAAAATAATTATCACGTTGACAGTAGTTTGTTTTTCTGAAGCTATGAAGAAATAGATCACAGTGTTTTTCAGCACTTTCAAAAACACAATTTGGTTCTACAAAAGGTGCAATCCATGATGCATTTCCTCCTTTTTGTAACGATGCAATCCACATAAAATACTTATTAAGTGGACAAAGGGTGATTTTCCTGAAGCTATGAAACAATAGAGCGAGTTATAAGACACATTTAAAATCACACAGTGTTTTTCTAGTCTTTGGAAAATTGAGTTTTGCTATCAAAAAGGTGTAATCCATTTTTCATTTCCTCCTTATTGGAATGATAAAATACATATAAAATAATTATCAAGTGGAAAATGGTTGGTTTTATCGAAACCATTAAAAAATAGAGCGAGTTTTAAGACACATTGAAAAACACACAGTATTTTTTAACACTTTGAAAAAGGTATTTCAGTTCTCAGAAACGTGAAATCCATGATGCATTTCCTGCTTGTTGTAATGATGCAATCCACATCAGCTAATTATCAGGTGGAAAATGGTTAGTTTTTCCCAAGCTATGAAAAAATAGAGTAATTTTTAAGACACGTTGAAAAACACACGGTATTTTTCAGCACTTTTAAAAATGTAGTTTGGTTCTCCAAAAGTTGTAATCCACGTTACATTTCCTCCTTGTTGGAACAATGAAATCCACATCAGCTGCTTATCAGGGGGCCAATAGTTAGTTTTATTGAAACCGTTAAAAAATAGAGTGAGTTTTAAGACACATTGAAAAACACATGGTGTATTTCAACACTTTGAAAAACATAGTTCGGTTCTCCAAAAGGTGCAATCCATGATGCATTTCATCCTTTTTAGAATGATTCAATCCACATAAACTTATTATCACATGGAAAACGGTTGGTTTTTCCAAATCTATAAAAAAATAGAGCGATTTTTTCGCCATGTTGAAAAACACATGATCTTTTTCAAGTGTTTGAAAAACACAATTCGGTTCTCAAAAAATTGCAATGCATCATGCATTTCCTCCTTGGTGTAATGATGCAATCCACATCAATTACTTATCAGGTGGATGAGGGTTGGTTTCATCAAAACCATTAAAAAATAGAGCGTGTTTTAAGACACATTGAAAAACAAACGGTGTTTTTCAGCACATGGAAAAATGTAATTCAGTTCTCCAAAAGCTGCAACCCATGATTTTTTTCCTCATTTTTGGAAGGATGAAATCCACATAAAATACTTGGCATGTGGACAAGGGTTGGTTTTATCGAAATGATGAAAAAATAGAGCGAGTTTTCGCCATCTTGAAAAATGCACGGTGTTTTTCAACACTTTAAAAAACATAATTCGGTTATCAAAAAGGTGCAACCCGTGGTGAATTTACTCCTTGGTGTAATGATGCAATCCACATCAACTACTTATCAGGTGGAAAAGGTTCATATTAACGAAATGATTAAGAAATAGAGTGAGTTTTAAGAAAAGATGAAAAACACATTATGTTTTTAGACACTTTGAGAAATGCACCTCGGTTCTTCAAAATGTTCAACCCACGATGCATTTCCTCATTTTTTGAATGATTTAATAAAAAAAAATACTTATCAGGTGGACAAGGGTTGGTTTTTCCAAAGCTATGAAAAATAAAGCGAGTTTTTTGCCACGTTGAAAAAAGCATGGTGATTTTCTACACTTTGAAAAACACAATTCGGTTCTCAAAAAGGTGCAACCCATTATGAATTTCCCCCTTGGTGTAATGATGAAATCTACATCAACTACTTATCAGGTGGACAATTGTTTATATTATCAAAATGATTAATAAATAGAGCGAGTTTTAAGACATGATGAAAAACACATGAAGTTTTTCAACACTTTTAAAAATGAAGTTTGGTTCTCCAAAACGTGCAATACGTGTTGCATTTACTCCTTGTTGGAATTATGAAATCCACATAAACTAATTATCAGGTGGACAAGGGTTAGTTTTCTTGGAGCTATGGAGAAATAGAGCAAGTTTTAAGACATGTTGAAAAACACACGGTGTTTTTCAGCACTTTAAAAAATACAATTTGGTTCTCCAAAAAGTGTAATCCACGATTCATTTCCTCTTTGTAGTAACGATGCAATCTACATCAACTACTTATCAGGTGGACGAGGGTTGGTTTTTCCAAAACTATGAAAAACTAGAGTGAGTTTTAAGTCACATTTGAAGCTGCACAGTATTTTTCATCAGTTTGAAAAATGCAGTCTGGTTCTCTAAATGGTACAATCCGCATCGCATTTCCTCCTTGTTGGAATGATGAAATCCACATAAACTACTTATAAGGTGGACAATGGTTCATTTTTTGGAAGCTATGAAAAAATAAAACCAATTTTAAGACACGTAGAAAAACATAAGGTGTTTTTCACCACTTTTAAAAACGTAGTTTGGTTCTCCAAACGGTGCAACCTATGATGTTTTTTCTCCTTGTTGGAATGATGAAATCTTCATCAACTAATTATCACGTGGATAAGGGTTGGTTTTATCAGAAAGATGAAAAAATAGAGTGGGTTTTTAAGACACGTTGAAAAAATCACGGTGTTTTTCAACACTTTGAGAAAAGTAATTCGGTTCTCGAAAAGGTGAAACCCGTGGTGTATTTCCACCTTGATGTAGTGATTCAATCCACATCAACTACTTTTTTAGGTGGACAAGGTTCGATATTATCCAAATGATTAAGAAATAAATTGAGTTTTAAGACACTTTGAAAAATGTAGTTTGGTTAGACAAAAGGTGTAATCCACGTTGCATTTATTTTTTTTGGAGTGATGCAATCCACATAAAATACTTATCAGGTTGACAACAGCTGGTTTTTCCGAAGCTATGACGAAATAGACCGAGTTTTAAAACACGTTGAAAAACACACAGTGTTTTTCAGCACTTTCAAAAACACAATTTGGTTCTACAAAAGGTGCAATCCACGATGCATTTCCTCATTTCTGTAACAATTAAATCCACATAAAATACTTATCAAGTGGACAAGGGGTGATTTTTGTGAAGCTATGAAAAAATAGTGTGAGTTATAAGAAACGTTTAAAATCACACAGTGTTTTTCTGGACTTTGGAAAATGGATTTTCGCTATCAAAAAGGTTTACTATGTGTTTCATTTCCTCCTTACTGGAACGATACAATACACATCAACTACTTATCAAGTGGAAAATGGTTGGTTTTATCGAAACCATTAAAAAATAGATCGAGTTTTAAGACACGTTAGAAAACACACGGTATTTTTTAGCACTTTGACAAAGGTAGTTCGGTTCTCAGAAACGTACAATCCACGATGGATTTCAACCTTGTTGTAATGATGCAATCCACACCAACTACTTATCAATTGGAAACAGTTAGTTTTTCCGAAGCTATGAAAAAATAGAGTAATTTTTAAGACATGTTAAAAAACACGCGGTATTTTTCAACACTTTTAAAAACGCAGTTTGGTTTTTAAAAATGTGCAATCTACATTACATTTCCTCCTTGTTGGGAAAATTAAGTCCACATCAACTACTTATTAGGGTAGTTAGTTTTTTTGAAACCATTAAAAAATAGAGTGAGTTTTAAGACACATTGAAAAACACACAGTGTATTTCAGTACTTTGCAAAACATAGTTTGATTCTCCAAAAGGTGCAATCCATGATGCATTTCCTCCTTGTTGGAATGATTCAATCCACATAAACTACTTATCAGGTTGAAAACGGTTGGTTTTTCTGAAGCTATGAAAAAATAGAGCGAGTTTTTCGCCACGTTGAAAAACACAAGATCTTTTTCAAGTGTTTGAAAAACACAATTTGTTTCTCAAAAATTGCAATGTATGATGAATTTACTCCTTGGTGTAATGATGAAATCCACATCAATTACTTATCAGGTGGACGAGGGTTGGTTTCATCAAAACCATTAATAAATAGAGCGTGTTTTAAGACGCGTTGAAAAACAAACGGGGTTTTTTAGCACTTGGAAAAATGCAATTCGGTTCTCCAAAAGGTGCAACCCATGATTCGTTTCCTCATTTTTGGAATGATGAAATCCACATCAACTACTTATCAAGTGGAGAAGGTTTGTTTTATCGAAATGATGAAAAAATAGAGCGAGTTTTTTGCCATCTTGAAAAATGCACGGTGTTTTTCAACACTTTAAAATAACATAATTCGGTTATCAAAAAGGTGCAACCCATGGTGCGTTTACTCCTTGGTGTAATGATGCAATCCAAATCAACTAATTATCGGGTGGAAAAGGGTTGATATTAACGAAATGATTAAGATATAGAATGAGTTTTAAGAAAAGATGAAAAACACATTATGTTTTTCAACACTTTGAAAAATGCACCTCGATTCTTCAAAATGCTCAATCAACGATGCATTTCATCCTTTTTGGAATGATGAAATCAACATAAAATAATTATCAGGTGGACAAGGGTTGGATTTTCCGAAGCTATGAAAAATAAAGTGATTTTTTTGCCACGTTGAAAAAAGCATGGTGATTTTCAAAACTTTGAAAAACATAATTCGGTTCTCAAAAAGGTGCAACCCATTATGAATTTCCCCCTTGGTGTAATGATGAAATCCACATCAACTGCTTATCAGGTGGACAAGTGTTTATATTATCAAAACGATTAATAAATAGAGCGAGTTTTAAGACACGATGAAAAACACACGAAGTTTCTCAAAACTTTTAAAAATGAATTTTGGTTCTTTAAAATGTGCAATACATGTTGCATTTACTCCTTGTTGGAATTATGAAATCCACAAACTAATTATCAGGTGGAAAAGGGTTAGTTTTCTCAGAGCTATGAAGAAATAGAGCAAGTTTTAAGACACGTTGAAAAACACACGGTGTTTTTCAGCACTTTAAAAAATGTAATTTGGTTCTCCAAAAAGTGTAATCCACGATGTATTTCCTCTTTTTAGTAACGATGCAATCCACATCAACTACTTATCAGGTGGACAAGGGTTGGTTTTTCCAAAACTATGAAAAAATAGAGCGAGTTTTAAGTCACATTTAAAACCACACAGTATTTTTTCATCACTTTGAAAAATGTAGTTTGGTTCTCTAAACGGTACAATCCACAATGCATTTCCTCCTTGTTGGAACAATGCAATTCACATAAACTACTTTTCAGGTGGACGATGGTTGGTGTTATCAAAACCATTAAAAATAGAGCGAGTTTAAGACACGTTGAAAAACATGCTATGTTTTTCACCAGTTTGAAAAATACAGATCAATTCTCCCAAAGTTGTAATCCACGATGCATTTCCTCCTTGTATTAATGATGTAATCCACATAAACTACTTATTAGGTTGACAAGGGTTGGTCTTTATGAAGCTATGAAAAAATAGAGTGATTTTTTCGCCACTATGGAAAATACACAATGTTTTTCAACACATTGAAAAACGTAATTTGGTTCTCAAAAAGGTGCAATCGATTATGCATTTTCTTCTTTGTGTAACGATTCAATCCACATCAACTAATTATTAGGTGGACAAGTGTTGGTTTTTTCCGAAGCTATGAACAAATAGAACAATTTTTAAGACAAGTTGAAAAACACACAGTGTTTTTTAGCACTTTGAAAAACACAGTTTGGTTCTCCAAAAGGTGCAACCCACGATATTTTTTCTCCTTGTTGAAATGATGCAATCCACATAAACTACTTATTAGGTGAACAAGGGTTGGTTTTATCGAAACAATGAAATAATAGAGAAATTTTTAAGACACATTGAGAAACGCACAATTTTTTTGAATACTTTGAAAAATGTAATTCAGTTCTCAAAATGGTGGAACCCATGGTGCATTTCCTCCTTTGTGTAATGATGTAATCCACATAAACTACTTATCAGTTGGAAAAGGGTTGATATTATCAAAATGATTAAGAAATAGAGTGAGTTTTAAGACACGTTGAAAAACACACGGTGTTTTTCAACACATTGAAAAATGAATTTTGGTTCTCCAAAAGGTTTAATACATGTTTCATTTCCTCCTTGTTTGAAGGATGAAATCCACATCAAAATCTTATCAGGTAGACAAGGGTTTTTTTTCCCGAAGCTATGAATAAATAGAGTGAATTTTAAGACATGTTGAAAAACACATGATGTTTTTTCAGCACTTTGAAAACCATAATTTGGTTCTCCAAATGGTGTAATCGGTGTTGCATTTCCTCCTGGTTGGAATGATGAAATCCAAATCAAATTCTTATCAGGTGGAACAGGGTTGGTTTTTCCGAAGCTATGAATAAATAGAGAGAGTTTTAAGAAACGTTGAAAAACACACAATGTTTTTCAGCACTTTGGAAAATGCAATTTGGTTCTCCAAAAGGTTCAATCCATGATGCATTTATTCCTTGCTGTAATGATGAAATCCACATCAACTATTAAAAATGTGCACAAGGGTTGGTTTTATTGAAACCATTAAGAAATAGAGTGATTTTTAAGACGCTTTGAAAACACACGGTGTTTTTCAGCACTTTGAAAAATGTAGTTCAATTCTCTTAAAGGTACAACCTGTGTTTCTTTTCCTCCTTGTTGTAACGATGCAATCTACACAAAATAATTATCCGGTGGAAAAGGGTTGGTTTTATCGAAACTATTAAGAAATGGATGGAGTTTTAAGATACGTTAAAAAACACATGGTTTTTTCAACACTTTGAAAAACGTAAGTTCTCCAAAAGGTGCAATCTGTGTTGCTTTTCATTCTTGTTGGAATGATGCAATCCACCTCAACTACTTTTTAGGTGGACAAGGGTTGCTATAATATGTGATAAAATCATAATATTAGACAAACCATTTATACATTTACACCTAATTTATAGTAACCATAGAAAATACTAATTATCTCTTATAAGACTAGATGATAATAATGAATTACATTCAAATAACCAATGTCTTTCTTGAACACTTATTGAAAACCAAAACATTTTTTGAAACGGAAAATATTTCACATCAAATTTGTATAACAATGCCAAAAATCTATAAGAGGATGAGAAGTTAGAATTCAAGCAATGAAAACGATTTTGTAGTCTTAATGAATGGTTACACACATGTAAATTAAGATCAAACCATTGTAATGTATATGTCGTATGAAAATTAAACGCTTCAATGAGTACTCAAAATTCATATTCTCTTTAATATGTACATTAACTAGAAGTGACATTCACAATACTCACACATTTTAAATCTTATTCCAATATAAATATTATTATTAGATTTTAAAACCTTCTAATATTTTATTATGTTTTTATGGTTTAACTATTATTTACTCTTTTAAAAACTAAAATATATGTTTAACCAACATTTTTTGAAGTCAAAGGTCACATGGACAGTGTCATTTTACTACAAAGTCATATTTTATGTCAAAGGTCACTTGGACAGTCTTCAGTGTGAGAGAATGGTACTTTTTTCTCAATCGACACCTTGGCCAAGATAGACATCTTCTTACATAATTATTTGTGACCTTCGTGAATTTTAACAACGAAATTATAGATTGCTACTTGATTTTCGAACACTTTTTTGTTTGATTCACATGTTGTCTCCCAATTCTTAATTTCTAATTCCAACTCTTGAACCTCAAGCTCAAACTCCGTCTTATTTGAGGAAGCATGTAGTAATTGGTCCAATAATTCCTTATTTTTCTTAGACAATTTTAAATATTACAGTCTAAGTCTTTCATGCTCGATTTTATAAAACTTTGCCTTGTTCATTGAAATTTTCATTTCTATTTCTATATGAAATGAAGGTGACGAATCATCTTCTTGGAAAACTTTGAAATATTCATTTGCAAGGCTCTCTACAGTCTTTCTGAACACATTAGTACTGACACTATAGAATTTTACATAATCTTTCGGTTCCGGCACTGGTGAGGCCTTGCGCTTTCCAACCTTATTTTCTCTTCCCATCTAATTATACTTGTATTTAAACAACCAATTAATATTTGTTAACATTCAAATGTAATTGTAACCATATACCATACACAGAAGAAGAACTCAACTAAGTAACCATATACCATTTACCGTAATCCACAATCCATTGTCACATTAATACATTAACAATTTACACAATGACAACATCATCATTTATACAATAAATAGAATGTGACATAACAAGAATAAAAACCATCTAATGAGCTATAAATAGAACCACAAACCATATTCAATTTAACAAGAATGTAATAATAAATCGTAATCATCAAACACATTAAAGTAAGAACCTCATCAAACATAGATACACTTTTCTTCTAATCACACTTGTAATACTCTTCCTTATTCATCACATTGCATACCGAATATGGAAATTCATATACATGATCTAAATACTAATTAATGTGCACATCATAACATAAACTGAAAAACAACCATATTAGTGTAAAATCACATACATCAAATAATCATAATATAACCACATACATCTATCCATATCATCTAGTATGCTACAAATGAAAAATTCATCAAATATAACTAATTTTTTGCATACCACATAATCAATATCTATACATATATGTCAAATTTATAAGTAAAATTTGTCAAATATGTAAGTGAAATATAAAATTTGTATGACTGGTATATTAATTTGTTATCATTGTCTTGGGTGGGAATACCTGGTGCTTTTTCCTCAATTACTACCTTTGTCTGCATGTACATCTTCATCCATACTTCCTTCTGATCTCTGTGTATTTTAAGAATGGTATTAAATTTTTCTACTTGATTTGCGAATGCATTTTTGTCTGCTTCACACATTGTCTCCAAATTCTTAATTTCCAGTTCTAACTCCTGAATGTCAAGCTGCAACTTCATCTTCCTTGAGGCAATTTCTTCTATTTCGTCCAATATTTCCTTTTTTTCGTAAAATATAAATTTTCCAATGCAAAGCTTTTACACTAGTTTTTATACATCTTTGTCTTCTTTGTTACAAGTTTCTTTTTTAAATCCATACGAACTGGTGGGGAAGGCTCCTCTTCTTTTGTATCACTGACATCTTTGTTTGTAGAGCTCTTTGCATTCTTTTTGAATGGATAAGTGTCACTATCGAATGATTCATAATCATTTGGTTCTTGTACTTACGAATCCTTGTGCTTTCTAGTCTTCTTTAGTTTTGAAATCTAAATAAACATGTATTATAACAATCGATTATTATTTTTTACCATTCAAACATAATTATAAAAGAAATAATGGACTTAAATTATACGTAAAAAAATATTATCATGAATGTAATATATATGAAAGTTTCGTAAGCATATCAAACCTGAGTACACATACATGGATGAAGAATGCAACTATGTAATGATCAACCAGAAACCATAATCCATAATACACAAAATTTGATAACAAAATTGTGAATTATCTGTGATAAATTAATGAACATGTCAAACCCAAGAAGGAATACAAGAAATAAGAACTCAACTATGTAACTACATACCATAAACTGTAATCCACAATCCATATTCACATTAATACATTAACCTGATTCATAGTGACAACATCATCATTTATACAGTAAATGGAATGTCACATAACAAGAGAAAAAACCATCTAATGCATTATAAAATATCATAAATGGATACCTCTATGTAAACCATAACCACAAACCATATTCAATATATGAATAATGCAGTACTAAATCATAAACCTCAAGCACATTAAAGTAACATCATCATCATATACACATATATACTAATTCGACTCCTCACAATCAATGTTATACATAAATTTTTTCATCTCCTTCGTTACCTAGTATTAGCGATAGAAAATACTCCATCATAAAATATAATATGTTTCTTCTCATTTATATGAATAAAATTTGGTGTGATGCCAAGAATGGGTGGGGCATCCAATGTCTTTATCCTTTCATGGTGCATTGTCTCAACCTGTACCACATCATCCTTAAATCCAACCATATAGTAAATAATTCAACGTAGATGAATCTATCAGTTAAACACATAATTAAATTAAATCATCCATTACATCTACTTTCCTCTTCACGAGTGTTAAGTTTGATATCATTGAGATCCCAATTAGCAAACCCTTTGACACACTTTGCCGAAGTCTTTGCAAATGTATTAGGGTAGGGAAATGGAGTAGTGGGAATAATGGCCTCAGAAATAATCACTTTGATAGTAAATTTGGGTAGTGTGATGCCATGACACTTCGCATACGGGCTATTATCACAAACCACTCCTCTAGTGACAACCATATCATCTGACACTAACTTGACTTCGACCCCATCAGGAAAATCCTAGAATAACAACAATCTCAATTACATTAATAACTATTTCTTAATTTCACCAAAAAATAATACAAAAAATCAAATGAGAACATTCAATAACTTACCAGTCCATCTCCACCCTCTCTCGTACTATTATCAATGGTGTTTGTGCCCCTCTCCTCATGCCTCCCCTCTTCATCATCTCTCTCCTCGACTAGAAAAGAAGCTATAACTCCAGGGATTTTTCATCTCCACCTCTCTTACCTCACATGAAGCTATCTCTCCAATAAGATTGAGACCATAGGCTGATTGAGAAGGGGGCGTGTTATCGCAAATGTCCACTTATAAAAATTGAGTCATCAAGAGAATTAAAGTATCAACAACATAAGGAAACATACATTTTTCAAGCGCAATTTAAGTGGTTTTTACCTCTCTCTGTTTTTCACTACGAATCAAGTGTCTCTGTCGGCGTAGGAGTTGACACAAGGGAATGTCATAATCCAACGCACACCTACAACTAGTATATACAAAAATAAAAAAAACTACATTGTATCCTTACTTAGGAAAGACCAATAATTCCTTACGTTATCATTCGTAGGGGGGTAAACATTTTTGCTTCTTGTTCCACCCTCTTCTCTAGCTTCCTATTCATGACAGAATATTAAGTTTTTGATTTCCAACCAAACATAATATATAAAATACTATACTAATATTAAATTTACCTTCGGTCCGATATTTGATTTTTTGATTCCTCTCACTCTTAACCAATTCTCCTCTCTCACCTTTCGCATCTCTGTTGAATCATAGGAACACATTACATCATTCAACTCCCTCTTTCCTTCCTGTCTCAACTCCTCGAATTGATATTTTCATTCTTTTATTCAAACTCGATCGATAACCCTCCTCCACTGCAAGTAGAATCATTGCCTCAGGACATAGTTCACATTCACCTCCCTCTTTTGCACGTATGCCCTGCTTCTATCTTGGGAGATACATGGTAGTTTCCCCGTATGCTTACGGCCATGCTTACGAGGTTCCACACAAGTAAGATTGTGTTCTAATTGGCGATGTTGATTTAGTCTATGAAACTTGAAAAACCTAATATGCCCACTAACAACACATGATCCATACTGACAGACATAACTAATACGACCATTAAGATATTTGGTTCTGTATTCTATGAGTGGCTCACGCATATCTGAGCGAATGGGCTTGTGAGGACCATCTGACATATTTCCATCAACTATTGGAGGATCATCTCCCTTTTCTTCCTTTGTGACGCTTGCGAGACGTGTACACGCCATGTGATGTGAAGGTGCTTGTATCTAGGGAGTCCAAGTGCATAACTATCAGCCCAACATAAAATATTAAGTATTTTTCAAAATAAGTAATGTTCACATATTTGAATATTACCATCATGGAATGTGAAGAAACCTTTATGAAAAGACAATAATTTCATAATTGTTATCCCAACAAATGACATTAGGTACATTGTTATGACAACCAATTAATGTTCACAAAGTTATATATTACCGTCTCATTATGTATGTCTTCCCCGGAAACATAAAAATGGATTGAAAACATGGATCGACCCATGTCATCAAGCTTCCTCATGTTTCGTTCGTGTGCATTGTCATAACCATCATTGAAGTGACGCATTGTAAAACAAGTTAAACTGAAATAAATGGTGCACGAACTTATTTATTCATATTTTACATTCATATTGAGAAAATCGTGCACACTAAACAATTTGTGACGAAATTAGTCACACACATTATTTTTTAAAACTTGATACTCAACTCTATATGTTTCCGAAGTAAACATGAAATGTTAATTGCAAGTGTGTTAAAAGAAAAGATAGGTTAAAGCATGATGTATCCAAAATGCCCTGTCTATCAACCAACACTATAGGATGTATCATCATATTATCCAAAAATATATATAATATATACGCTGGAGACAATTCACAGAATATTAGTTGTTCACAATCTAATAAATAATGTATGTCTACCATTATGAAAAGGAAATACAATGTGTACATATATCATATTGAAATGTCTTCCATGGAAAGTGCTAGAAAAGCTACCACTTCTTAGATTATAGTGTCCCTAAACACTTGACATACACCTAACCTACCTCTGTTAACTTTTACATGCACATATGAACATTTCACAAAGTGAGATACACTCTGTAGCGCTTGAACTCAAAGAATTGAAAGATTTACATTGTTACATTGGTATACACCAGTCACTTGTTTCACAACAAGTATATCATGAGAAAACACACAAATGTTCTAAGCATCGTGACATATCGCTTCCTCAAGACCCAATATCAAGGCCCTATACTCAGCCAGGTGGAAGGTCATAGTGGCATTTCTGAAAATTGTACCTATTTCTACTATCTTGCTTCCATCAAGGTCATATAAAATGAATGATTAACATGCAAGATTTTTGGAGGTATTCGACACTCCATGAATTTCCACTCTCCAAACCTTTACAATGGAAAAACATATATCGTAAGAAAACATAAAAAAAATAGAATGAACACTTCAAATTTAAACATTTGAATACAAACATAAGTAATTTAACATATGAAAAGTATTGGTGTGTGGGATCTTATGTGTCTTCCAATCACATATGGAGGGTCATCTCACATGGGTTAGGTTTAGGGTTTCCTTATGTGTCATGCACTAGGGCTACTCAACACCCTATATGTATCCCTTCATTTGACATTTATGAGTATGCCAAGACACTTTGTTGTCTTTATCTATATGTGCAAGCTTTGTTCTATTATGTAAGTTCTTCCATTGACTCATCGATTCCTCCTTGTGATTACCGTGGAGCTATTACATTTCCTTTACAGTGAAACTTCATCATGGTGCACAGTTTTCGATACAATTCTCACAAACTCTTTCATGGTGTCAGAGATGAGATCGGTTATATGTGAATTTTTCATCTGAGTTGTGATCATTCTTGGTTTTGTTACTTTTTAGTCCTCGTGAAAGTTTTTTTTATCAATAGATTCTAGAATTTCATTTGCTAACGTTCTTAACAAATTATTCTTGGAAAGTTTTAGTTTTGTTTTGTTCTCTGTGCATGTGCAGATCTCCTTGAGTTTTTCAGGAGTTTTACAACTACAATCAGCTAACTGCACCTAAATCTAGTAGATCAGTTAAAATAAGAGATTATTTTTTTGGTTTTTTAATTTTTTATTAAATAGAAAATTTTTAGATCTCCATTTTTTTGGGTCTTTTCTATGTTTGCATGGTGGTCTTTTTGCATAGATTCAGGTAAAAAAATTTAGTTTGAATTTCTGGTGTTTTTGCTTTGTCCCGAGCTCTCTCCACCAAACCGAGCTACAAGAGAGCTCCCTCAACTTGCCACAAACTCCTTTGGGATACTTGGCCAAGCCATTCTGCCCTCTTCCTTTTTTTGGCTCATTCGAATTATTGTGGGTGCATTTTTTTTCTTGTGTCAAATTAGTTTCACCTGGACAACTCGTGTTTTGGTCTGAGCCGTTGCATTTCCATAGTGGTCAAGTCCTAGCCTGAGCTATTTTCCCACCACTCTGAGTTGTGCTCTACCGCAAGCCCTCTCCTCACCAATTTTTTCCCTCGCTCCTGGCTTCCGTCCCCTGCCTTGCTCTCTGCGTGTTCCCACCGAGATCCTAGGCCTTTGCCTCTAGCATGTCACTCTAGAGTTCCTCTACGCATGCCCCGAGCCCCAAACCCAACACCTCATATCTCTCCCAAATGGATCTCTCCCTCCAACTATGTGCTAAGCCTGCTCTGAGATTCTTATCGAGGTCTTCGCCCACGACCGAGCACTCTGTCTCCCATTCGGCCCACCTTCCAACGGCTTCAAAATGTGATTCACGCCGATATCCTTGCTCCCTCCTCCTCGATTTCCCACGCCCAACTCAAGATCCACCCCACCGTATCCACGCTGAGCCCAACCACCCGAGCCATGTTTTTTGGGTAAGTTTGGTAAGTTCATTTAAACTTATTTAAGGCAATTTTTTTTAAAATTTCATTTTGGTGGGAATATTTTTAAAGTGGAATGTTTTTTTAAAAAGTGGGGTATATTCGGTAAGGGGGAAATTTCTTTAAAAGGGAGTGTTTTAATTAGTATTTATTTTTAATTAGATCTTAATTATCATTAGGATTTATTTATTCATAATTAATTAGATCTAGTTTTATTAATTATGACCTTAATTTTCTCTTAATTTACAATTAGTTAAATCATTAAAAATCGTCCTTCTTAACGCTTATTTTCATTTTTATGAGTCCAAATAGCTCTAAATAAGCTAAATTGGGCATTTCTAAAAGATAAATTTTAGGCGCTATTGTCGATTTTTTTACTAATTGTGCGCTCAAATGTGCAGTGACACTCTAAGCACCTATTTGTCTATTGTGTTCCCTTTCGGTGTTTTGAAGATCAACGGGAATCATCTTGATTTCGTTTAAAACTTGTATTTAGCCTTATTATTGCTTGCGACTAGTGAGCGCATCCACCACAGTTTGCAGCAAGGGGGTATCCATTGCAACGTGAGACATTTTTTCTCACAACCAGGATTTGATTTCACCTCCTTCCTAGTTTTTTGCAAGTTGTGCTTGTATAGGGTGTCACTTTTCTGCACTCCATGAAACATAATTGTGGTCTCTTTTCTTGCACGTTATTACAGTGATTTCAAGGTTAGTTACCAACTGTTTCAAGACGTATGCTCAGACCTGATTGTATTCAACGCACTAAACTATAACGTGCCAAAAGCAGGGGGTTATTATACTGTCCTAGGTAGTTGTGATTCTTATGTTTTTTTTATGCATTCCTTCTCTCTCTCTCTCTCTCTCTCTCTCTCTCTCTCTCTCTCTCTTTTCACTATGGATGCACTTTCAATTCCTTTGCTTCTGCCATTCAAATTCTTTGAATGGAGATAAAAAATGATTATGAAACTAAGGGGTAAAGGTTTATTCCACGTCACCATGGGAACTGTGAATGAACCAGCTGATGACCTTGAAAAATATAAGTGGTTAAACCGTAGTGATGAAGCTTTAGGTTTTCTTTGCATGTATGTGTCTCCTGACTTGCTCTTCCACATTAAGTCGTTCGAAACACCTAATTCTGAATGGAAAACGATAGATGGAATGTTTGGATTACAAGATGACATGAGAGCACATGAGTTGGAAAATGAACTACTAGGGTTAAATCCTAGTGATTTTGAAAACCTACAAGTATTCTTCTCTAAGTTTTTCCACACTAGATTGTTGTTAAAGGAATTTTAAGTAGAGAAGAAATATTCTCAACTAATCTTATCGGTTCTCTCTAAGTTAGGTCCTGAATATTTTGTCTTTGTGTCAACTTTTTACGCTATAAAATCTACCTTGGGAAAGGATTAGAATATTCCCTCCTTTGACTATTTTTTGTCCCAACTCATTTGAGAACATGACAAAATCATTCAAATGGGGTCTCTCAAGTCCAAGTATCATGACCTTTTAGCGAGTACTAGTAAGGAAAAGAGGACTGAAAAGAAGAAAGAAAGAAAGGATCAACCTAAGAAGGAAACCAAGACCAAAACTATATTTAACACTAACACTTAGAATTATGAGCCTACAGCATAGAAAGACAAGTATTTGTGTTCCTATTGCAAGAATCCTAGTCATAAAGAGCATCTATGTATGAGAAAAAAAATTGATCACCTTACTCATTTTCTTAAGAAAAATCAAATAGGTGTTCCTGTGTATATTAAACAAAATGTTACAAAGGTTGAGTCTTCTACTGCAAAAGGTTCTAAATCTCATAAGAAGAAAGGAAATCCCTTGTAGCAAAAGTTACTCCTTCATCGATGTGGATTATAGATTCTGGTGCCTCGCACCACATGGCTTCTTCACATGTTGATTTCTCCAACATCGAGCCTTGTGGTATGTCCTAAATCACGATGGGTAATGACACGACTATGTCAGTTTCTGGTAGTGGATAGGTAGAGATGGATGGGGGAACATTCAACCAAGTGTTGAGTGTTCCTGATCTCTCTACCAATCTCCTATCAGTTTACCAAATTACTCACCTTGGTGAAGGAATGCGAGTGGAATTTGGTCCTAACTTGGTGATTATTCGTGAGCTTAATGATGACACTACAGTGGCTTAGGGCAAGACAGATCACCATTCACGGTTGTATACTGTTTCCTGCTTTACTTATGATTCTACACCCATTACCTTTCTCACTCATGCAAATGAGGTTAGTAAGCTATGACATGAGCATTTCAGACATCTAAATTATCGCTACCTTGAACAATTTATCCAAAATGAAATGGTCAATGGGTTGCCTCGCGTCAAGTTTTATAAGGGTATTTGTGAGGGTTGTACCCTTGGAAAGCATCCTAAAAATAAAATTGACAAAGGAAAATCCTGGAGAGCTACTCGTCATTTGGATCTTGTTCATAGAGATATTTCTGGTCCATTTCTATCTCCTTCTTTTACTAGATCTCTTTATGTGCTCACCTTCATTAATGAATATTCATGATATATTTGGGTATATTTTCTTAAGCTTCAGTCTGAAGTCTTTGAACATTTTCACGACTTTAAGGATCTTGCTGAGAAATAGGTGGAATGATTTATTAAGGTTCTTCGAACCGACAATGGAGGTGAATATGTAAACAATAGGTTCATGGATTTATGTACTTTTGAAGGGATCCTCTTGCAACATACAGTTGCTTATAGCCCTTCACAGAATGGAGTAGCAGAAAGAAAGAACCATATTCTTAAGGAGATGGCCACTTGTATGATTCACTCGAAGTCTCTTCCTTTGTAGTATTGGGCTGAAACAATGAATTGTGCTAATTACATTCAGAACCGTGTTACACCCTAGGAAGTAAGAGGGATAACACCATTTGAATCCTAGTTTGGACACAAGCCTGATGTTGAGCACTTTCGAGTCTTCAGATCCAAGGCTATGGCTCAGATTCCCAAGAAGAAACGTAAGGCATTGGAATAACAATCCAAGCCTTGTATCTTTGTAGGGTATCCTAATGGCGTGAAGGGATATCAATTGTTGAATCCTACTTCTCATGAGATTTTTAATGAGAGAAGTGTTAATTTCAATGAGTCTTCTTCGACTTCTACTTCTCTACATATCGAGGTTCTTGAGCTTGTTGATTCAGATTCTGACTCATCAGATGATGATGTTGTTGAGCATTCTCCTCTTCCTGATCCTCCTGATCATCAGACCTTTGAGTCTTCTGATTCTGACATTAGTGATGAAGAAGAATATGTCCCTTCTCACTTGAGTGATGAATCTTTTGACTTAGAGCTCGATCCTCCTGGTCCTCTTTGGGTTAGGAAAACCTTGCAAAGTGCTGGAGATTTAGTTGGAGATACTTCGGATATGAGACATACTCATTAAGATTTCCTTAGACCCCACTCTTTCTTCACCTCTGACTCTGATCCACAGTCTTTCTAGGAGGCTTCTGGTATTCCTGAGTGGGATTCTACCATAGATGAGGAGTATTCCTCTCTCATGAAGAATAATACTTGGGATCTCACCCGTCTTCTGAAAGGAAGAAAAATCATTTGGTGTAAGTGGGTGTTCCGAACAAAGTATGGAGTAGATGCAGACGTCTAAAATTTTAAAGCACTATTAGTGATCAGGGGATCATTTTTGAAAGTTACATAAACATCCCTAAATTGTGTTAGTGCATAAGATCATCTCAAGATCTTTCCAACGACTGTAAGAATGTGACAAACGGACATCGGGAGCTCTAGATATGTTCGGTCAAAGTTCATACAACGGGAAACTCAACTCTGGTCAACTGGTCAATATTGGACCAATCGCACTGTGACACGTGGCTTGCCACCACTCGTCAAATTCACTTGATTTTCCTATCGGGAGATGATAAGTGGAATACATGATGACTGAGTTAATTAATTTCGATACCCCATGGTATGGGTCAATTTTTTATTTATTTGGTAAGTCCATTTACACACCTTACCCACATAATTCTCCTAACCACTTACCCACTTAACTATACATTATTCTAAGTTCATTTGTGAAGCAGTTGTAGTGGAATCTTCCATGTGGAGGAGAGAAGGAGGTGAAGCGGTGTAGGGGCTTAAAGCCATGCGTGGATTTTTCCACGTGAAGGATGGAGACTTGGAGTGGGTAATGGTTATTAAAACCTTACCCAAATGAAATGGCACCAAATGTGGGATATAAACCACTAGCCCTAAGCGCCTAAAATGGGAATTAATACCCTCATTCAAACAAAAGCCGCTTCAAAGGGATATTATCCCATTTAAAAATGCATCCGCCAATATGGGTATTTCATCCCATTTTTCATGCACGGCTAAGGTTTAAGAATAGCCTTAGGATTATATGTAATCCCATCAACTATGCTACGGGCTATGGTATTTTTAGCCTAAGGATGATATGCAAATGCATATTTTAAGGGCCCTAATTTTGTATAAATAGGGAACCCATTCTATTGTAATGGGCACACAAAATACGAAGACAAGCTCGGAGCTTGGAAGGCGAATGAGAAATTGTTGTTATGTGAAGACCTAAATTATTTTAGGCATTATTATTTTGATTATTATTGACCTATTATTTGTTAGGCAATAATAAATTAAATATTTGTGGCTAGGAGTTATTCAAACTACCTAGTCGGCCCATAGTGCCACAGTAAATTATTGTGAAGCCTGGTATATCAACTAGAGATTCATAGGGCATTGTATTAGCGTCTAGAAGGCTGATCGAGAATTGGAGGTTTCCGAACAGTGGAACTAGAGCCATCAAGCTTGTCGAATACGCCAGGAAGGTGGAAGTCGGGTGCTATTTTTCACCCTTGTCATCTGAAGGTCTAGTTATTCTTCTAAGCAAGTTTAAATATTTTCGATTAGATTTTCTTGTGAAAGTACTATTGTAACCTACAAGTTTTGACTAGTGGAACGGTTCGACCACGAACCTGGAGACGTAGGCAATTGCCGAACTCTGTAATCAATCTTTGTGTAATTGTCTTATTGTCTTGCATTAATTTTTTAAATTGATTACTTAAAAGGAGAAAATCATTGAAAAATATTTAAAGCGTACAAGGGTCTGAGATCAAGTAGTAATAATCTGATTATTTTCGGATCAAGTTTGGTATCAGAGCTAGTTTAGCTCCATATTTGTTTTTCAGTAAATCTTATTAATAAAGTGATTGCTTCAAGATTAGTGCAGTTAGTTCAGTTTGTGTGAACAGGGTACAAGTGCACTATGGGAAAGATGTCTAAATAGGTGAATCTTGAAGAGATTGAAGCTTACAATCACCAAATCTAGGAAGATAACTCTCTCCTGTGATCAATGTATTACTCCTTGGAAGAGGAGAATGCTCGTTTGAAATTGGAACTGAAAACCAAGGATGAGCTCTTGGAAAGGTTGCAATGTGGTGATAAGAGAAAGGAAATGCCTTCAACTTCAGATGCAGTGACCATGGCAGATGACTGCACCGTAAGTTTTTCACCACTGGAATCTTCTTCTTCCTCCCATTCGAATTTTGGATTCAGGTAATGAAGTCTTTGGTTTGTTTGAAAAGCATACTAGAGGCATTGGATCCAAGTTACTAGATAAAATGGGATTTGATGGAAGAGGCCTTGGTAAAAATGGCCAAGGTATTGCTAACCCAATACAGGTCGAGGATCGTCCTCATTTTGTAGGTTTGGGTTATCCTAGTGTGGGAATGGAAATTGGAGAATGCTCCAAGAATGCTGATGGGAGACAAGCTTCCGAAAGCAAAGTGATTACCCCACTAGTCCTGCAAGAAGATTCTGAGCAGAAAAGTTGTGCTTTGTCATCACAGGCAAGATGTGGTAAGACAAATCAGTGAAGAGGTAATGAGATTCCACGTCCAATTTCTTACCATAATTGTAAGCACAGTAAAACTTCTGATCCACTTTTTCAGCTTAAGAAGTATGGTTATGATTTTCAGAAGATGTGGAATTCTTTTCCATGTACTTTTTGTGGATTGCATAATCATTCAGTGGCCATATGCTGGAAGAGAAGGAAACTGATGAAGAAGTTGATGTCATTTGTCAGGAACATGGAAAATCAGAAAGACCAATCTCGTCATGTAGTGTCGAGAAATGGAAAAAAGAGTTTCTCATCCCAGAAGAGGGAAATTAAGAGGAATTTTTGTGCTCATTGCCAGAGGAATGGGCATCAGGTGGAAAATTGCTGGAAATTACATCCATCTCACCATCAGAGTAATGGCAAGCCAAAGATGGAATGAAGGCCTATTGTAAAGGCAAAGGTAGTTTCTACTCAACCACCAGTTGACAAGTCAACCCAGGACCAGGTAATACTTGAAAGTGAAAGTCCTTTAAAATGGGTAAGTCAATAGTTTTTCAATTATATATTACATAATTCAGATTGATGAATCGTATGTAGTATTAAGTTTGGAGATCAGATTCTGTGAGAAAATGCTGAGAGAAAGGTTTACAATACTCAGTGGATTTTCTTACTTAGAAAATTTAATTAATGCTCCAAACAAATATCCTAATAAGCTTATGAGTATCTGTTACAACTTGGACATAGGAATTAACTTGTATAAAGCTTGGAGATTGATCTGCCATTTGTGCAGACAGTAGAGTTCATAGATATCAGCTCGGAACTTCATTCTACGTAGAGGCATTATGACCGTGCAGCAAAATGGTAGCTGAATCACCGTTGGCATTGACGTCGGGTCGAAACTTCATTCCGTGTAGAGGCATTGCAACCATGTAGCACAATGGTACCTGATATTAGTATGTCAACAAGAGGAGCTCTCAAAGGATTATCTTGGAACGTCATTTGGTGTCAAGGCATTGCGACCACACATACGAATGATAGCTGATCAATAGACTTAGCATCATGCATTGGAGGCTCGAGGTATTGCAAGAGGCTTAGCATCATGCATCGGAGGCATTGAGGTCTGTAACAGACTTAGCATCGTGCATCAGAGGCTTGAGGTCTTGAAAGAGGCTTAGCATCATGCATTGGAGGCGTTGAGGATTGTAAAGGGACAAGGCATTGTCCATCATTGACATCAGATCAATCAAATCTCTACGTAACATGGAGTTCCTTCAAACCAGTTTAGATTTTGTGGAATCAACTCAGAGCCAGGAGCTGTGTTATAGAGTAAAATAAGATCCTTGTTGTCAGATATCAAGAAGCTTAGTACCGCACAGCAGGAGCGTTAAGGTTTCATTCAGAAACTTAGCACCATAAAGCGGAGGCATGGAGGTATTCTTTGGATATCAGAGTGGCGCAACAGAAGCGTCGTGGGCCCATAACCCACACATCCTAGGATCAAAGTAGAGTTTCCAAAGTGAGAAGGTTAGAGGAGAAGACCCAAGGGTCTACTACTGCAGCACTTCCGAGGTGGCAGCAGAGTTTTCGGATTCAAGACAGTATGGAAGATTTTTGGGACAAAAAGCTTTTTTTATTGGGGAGGTGTGATCAGGGGATCATTTTTGAAAGTTCCCTAAACATCCCTAAATGGTGTCAGTGTAGAAGATCATCTCGATAAATTTCCAACGACTGAAAGAATGCGACAAACGGACATCGGGAGCTCTAGATATGTTCGTTCAAAGTTCAGACAATGAGAAAATCAACTCTGGTCAACTGGTCAATATTGGACCAATGGCACTGCGACACGTGGCGAAAAGGAAAAAGGGAGTTGTTTGTTGGTTTTTGATCACTGGTCTTCGATGAGCATAAAAATGGTAAGCATGGGAACAAGAGGCTCAACTTTTATTACGGAGGGGATCCCGGCCATTGTGTGGACTATGGTATTATCACCAATGTGGTGGGTCCACAAGCCACCACGTGGCTTGCCACCACTCATCGAATTCGCTCGATTTGCCTATCGGGAGATGATAAGTGGATTACATGATGACCGAGTTAATTAATTTTGATACCCCATGGTATGGGTCAAAATTTTATTTACTTGGTAAGTCCACTTACACACCATTCCAAATGCCACGTATATATATTAATGTTCATACATTAGTATTAAATCTAATGTTTATACATTAGTATTAAACCCCACATAAAATGCCAAATGCTATGCTAAGCACGTGAAAGGGAGGAGGTGAAGTGGTTATTGGGGGCTTAAAGCCATGCGTGGATGGAGTAGGTAAGGGTTATTAAAACCTTACCCAAATGAAATGGCACCAAATGTGGGATTTATTCCACTTTATCCCAAGCGCCTAAAATGGGAATTAATCCCCTCATTCAAACAAAATCCGCTTCAAAGGGATATTATCCCATTAACCCACTTCACGCCAATTTGGGGGATTTAATCCCATTAAAAATGCTAAGTTGCCCATTATTGGGAATTTTTATCCCAAATTACATGGTACGGGTTTAGGCTAATATTAGCCTAAGATAATATGTAATTGCATTTTTCAAGGGCCCTAAAATTGTATAAATAGGGTACCTAGTTCATTGTAATGGACACACAAAATACGAAGACAAGCTTAGAGCTTGGAAGGCAAATGAGAAGTTGTTGTGTGAAGACCTAAATTATTTAGGCATTATTATTTTGATTATTATTGACCTATTATTTGTTAGGCAATAATAAATTAAATATTTGTGGCTAGGAGTTATTCAAACTACCTAGTCAGCCCATAGCGCCACAATAAATTATTGTGAAGCCTGGTATATCGACCGGAGAGCCATAGGGTGTTGTATTAGCGTCTGGAAGGCCGATCAAGAATCAGAGGTTTCTGAACAGTGGAACTGGAGCCATCAAGCTTGTCGAATATGCCAGGAAGGTGGAAGTCAGGTGCTATTTTTCACCCTTGTTGTCCGAAGGTCTGGTTATTCTTCTAAGCAAGTTTAAATAGTTTCCATTAGGTTTTCTTGTGAAAGTACTATTGTAACCTACAAGTTTTGACTAGTGGAACGGTTTGACCACAAACCCGGAGACGTCGGCAATTGCCGAACTCCGTAATCAATCTTTGTGCAATTGTCTTATTGTCTTGCATTAATTTTTTAAATTGATTACTTAAAAGGAGAAAATCATCGGCAAATATTTAAAGCCTACAAGGGTCCGAGATCAGGTAGTAATAATCTGATTATTTGAAACCTTTATTCTGGTTGCGAAAATGACTTCTATTCGACTGACCCTTGGCATTGCCACAACAAACATATGGAAAGGACATCAAATGGATGCTAAGAGTTCCTTCCTTCATGGTGACCTAGAGGAAGAGATTTACATGGAACAACCTCCGGGTTATGTCCATGATCTCTACCTAATTTGTAAGTTAAAGAAGTATCTTTGTGGAATTAAACAAGCCCCTTGGGCTTGGTATGCCAAGATGGACTCCTGTTTACTTACATCAGGGTTTACTAGGTGTCACTTTGATCCAAATTTTTATATTCTATGACAAGATGACTCCATACTCATTCTTGTTCTCTATGTTGATGACTTGTTGATCACAGGAAACTCTTCCTCTATCATCAATTTTGTGAAGATCGCCTTTCCCAACAGGTTTTCCATGACTGACTTAGGTCTGCTTCATTACTTTCTTGGGATCCAGATTTCACAATCTAACTTGGGAATTTTGATTTCACAACCTAAGTATGCTCTTGACTTGCTTGCTCATTTTCATATGTCCGATTGCAAGTATTCTCCTACTCCTTTTCTTTTCGGGCTTAAGTTGGTTTCTAATTTCTCTACTCCCTTGGTTGATGGTACCCTTTATCAACAATTAGTGGGGAGCTTGATTTACTTGACTCACATTCGACCGGATTTATCTCATGCAGGAGCCATGTGAGCTGCATTGGAAAGTGCTAAGTGGATCCTTCATTATGTTCGTGGCACCTATACTAATGGCATTCACTAATATGGAGGGGTGGATATTGACTTAATTGGGTTCACAGATTTTGATTGGGCCGGTGACTTAGATCATCAGAAATTTGCCTATGGCTATAGTTTATCTCTTGCTTCAGGTAATATTAGTTGGTCTAGAAGGAAGCAGAATGAAATTGTAATATATTCTACAGAGGTAGAATAAAAAGGAGCAGCTAACACTGCCACAGAGGTTGTTTGGCTACAGGGTATTCTGAAAGAGTTTGGCATCCACTTTCGGCGGCCTACCATTATCTATTGTGATAACATGTGCACTATCTCAATTTGTAGAAATCTAGTTCAGCATCAGTGGACGAATCACATTGAGATACATATGCACTTCATACGAGATCTTATTCATGATGTTATCATCGATATTTAGTACATTCAGAAAACTGATCAGATTGCAGATATATTCACCAAGCCCTTTACTGAGGTGAAGTTTCTTCACTTGCAGTCTCTTCTTAGGGTGATGTATTATGCAACTGCTCATCTTCTTCAGGCTTTATAGTCCTCTTCTTCTTCTTCTTCTAGGAAGATGTTGTTTGTACATGGGCACCTTATCAGGCCTTTAGTTGTCAGGCCCCATTAACACATCTTTCTTAGTTTTTTAGGAGTGTCTTCTTGTTCTGTCTGACTCATCATAGTCACTACCCCAGCTTTGATGAAGGGGGGTGTTGGTATGTGGGATTCTATGTGTCCTCCACTCACATATGGAGGGTCATCTCACATGGCATAGGTTAGGGTTAGGTTTAGGGTCTGCTTGTGTGTCATGTGCTAGGGTTACTTAACACCCTATATGTATCCCTTCATTTGACATTTATGAGTATGTTAAGACACTTCGCTATTTTTCTCTATATGTGCAAGCTTTGTTCTATTATGCAAGTTATTCCATTGACTCATCAATTCCTCCTTGTGATTACGCTGGAGCTATTACGTTTCCTTTGGAGTGCAACTTCATTGTCGTGCACAATTTTCGATACAATTCTCGCAAACTCTTTCAACAAGGCGCTAAAACATTTTCTCTTTGAGTTCGTTCATTAATAATGATTTCTTATTGGAGGTTCAATGGAGTTAGTACTTTGTCTAGGGACATACACTCTAAATGAGTTAACGTCACGTATTCGTGAGCGACTTCTTTTCGGGAAACAATTTAGAATAATTTTTTTAAAATATGTTTTCCTATAATTATGAGTTTATAAATGTAATGGGTAAATATTAAATTAGAATAAATCACTTAATAAATTGATTAGTCTATTATGAATAGATATATTTCTATCTATTTGCAATATCAATATCTATAAACATTTTATCAGGGGTTAAAATGGGCGTAGAACAGTAAATAACATTTGATTACTTTTCAAAACCAAATCAATAAAAAAAATATATAATACATAGGGTTTAGATTTATCATGTTCATAGGAGTGACAAGAAGATTATCATCCAAGATAGAGTTTAGATTTATCTTGTTCTTGGGAAGTGATAAGCAGATGATCATCCAAATCTTATAGTACAATTTATTTTTATGAGACACAAGAAAGCTAGAAAACTAACATTCATCAGAACTAACAAGTGAATACTGTACACTTAACATTTTCAAGCATACCTAAACCATACACTTGACATTCCAAGTAATATTGTGCACTTTAATTCAAAATATGTTATTACAAGTAGATTTTCCAAAAAAAATCTCAAGTTTCTTAAACTTCATTACAATCAATGGTAAAATGTACTTCTTTAGCTTTCCCTAAATGGGATGCTGAAGTTTAAATGATAAGGAAACAATAATATGTTTTGGGGTTTTCATTTCATGAAATATACTAATCTTTCTTTATATTTAACAAGTCCATCAATAGCATATAGTAATGCGAAGGGCATTCCAATAATAGCTATATTTTTTTCAGTACAAAACCATTGTAATGTATATCTAATATTAAAATTACATGCTTCAATGAGTACTTGAATTCTCTAGAATTAACTCATTTTCAAACAATACTGATTTTCTATATTATGTAGATTAAGTAAGGTACATGTGCATCTCTTGATGAGTTGAACTCATATTATAACACTATTGACACAGAAATAAACAAACTGATATATGACTATTAAAAAATGAGAATAAGGTAGACCAACAGTCACATGGATAAATTTCAAAGAGAATGGGGACTCTTTTCTTATAAACATGTAGTTTACCAAAACGTTTTGGACTTAAATTCCTTTTCAAGTGCATTGACCTAGCAAAAGACTTAGAACTACACAAGATAATTAATAAATAAATAAATAATCAAAGGGGGCCATGTGAATACCATAAATGATTGGAAATGATATTTGCACCAATACAATCTTAAATAGGACAAATGATCATAACCCATACTTAGTGAATTTGACATTCAAATATTTAAATATTTTTAGAACTTGTTAATTTTTTCTTTTATAACTAATTGTGAAGATTTTAGAAAATCGTTACCAATACGCATTTTGTACCTAAATATAATTATAACATAAATGAATTAAATTAATAATCTAAACTTTCGCTAAAATATATAAACATTAGTAATTTTAAAAAATATAATCTTTATGGAAAAAACATTTAATCCAATGCAAAACATATTTAATATTTAAGCTCGTGTGAATCAAGAATGTATTCGAACAACAAAATAAAATATATTTAAGCTCGTGTTAATCAACATTTGACAAAAATTATATATTTATATAGGTTTTTTTTAAACATGTTATAATTTTGTTAGTACAAAACATATAAAAGCAATATCTATTTATTTATTTTTAGCAGCAAAACTTGGAGCCGCTTCCATGTGCAACCTTTTTTGCACAATGTTTTGGATCTATCACCAGTTTTATGACCGGAACTCCCATCTTCCCCATCTTATGAGGAGGCTTGTACTTCTGGGCCTCCTCCATCATGTCTTAAGATAAACCGTATCCATGTGAATGAGAATCTATAATGTAGAACTTAGACAAATGAATCACTAAAGTTTCTGGAAAATTGAGTCAGGCTTTAATCATGTTTGAAATTTCTAGTTTTGATGGTTTTATTTTGGTGAAGGTGGTCTATGTAGACCACAAATGTGGACATCTTTAAAGTTTCCTCCCTCTGAAATTCAGGAGTAGTCAATATTATTCTGATGGGATTCAGATGAATATTGCTCGTGTATTCATTTTCACCAGATAGAAGAGAAACTAAATACAACAACACACATGCATACAAAAATATACAATTATTGTTAGTACGATACATGAAAGATATATTAAATGTCATCCAATATGAAAAAATAATCACAACATCAGAAATCTAATATGCATTACAAATTCAAGTATCAATATATGCCAACGGCTATCCTTCACTAAAGATGCACCCTCCCATAATATCACAACTGTCCATTTCAAAAGGGACAATTGCGATATTATGGGAGGGTGCATTTCTGAGTGGAGGGTCAGTAGGTGACTTTAAAAACCTATGCTCAACACAATATACCACCCAAATATCGATGTGGAATTCTAAGGGGAAATCCCCTTCATCACACAACGATAGTTGGGCGTATTGTTGTGGTATCATAAGGGGCAAGTCCCTTCAGCACACACCGATTGCTGTCTTTGTAGAGGCACTTGCCCCCATATACCAAATTGAGAGTGAGAGTATCATATCACATTATTTTTATAGCTTAACTTACATCATAACAAAATATAACTAATAAACAATTTTTGATATACAAATTATATACGCACATTACCATTATCTACAAATATAATTAGTACAAAAAAATCAAACTTACTTTAATGTTATTCAATTTAACACAACTAAGTTCTCTCAATCATATTAAGAAATTACTAAACGTTTACAATTAATTATATCAAAAAACATACTAAACCTATGATAAACATACTAAATCAACTAACATAAAAAACTAACATCAAATGATATATGATAAACGTACTCAATCAACTAAACATAAAATACTAACATCAACTAACATATGATAAACATACTAAATCAGCTAACATAAAAAACAACCATACTAAAATAGACAAGAGTTAATAGTTACTTTATGTAGACAAGAGTTAAAATGAATAGTATTAGACCTTTAAACACTCATCCTCCACTCTTATTTCTACTTTCTCATGATCTACTTTCTTTTGTGTCATAAGTGTTTCGTAGTTGGTCCCTATCTGTCACCTGATATTCACTCCTTGATCGTTGAAGGTACTTGTAACCTGCAAGAAAGAAGTTCACATGCGCATACCCACAAACCACATCAAACTTAAAAAGGAAAATGCAGAATGGGGATTCGAACTGACCCTGAAGGTCACCCAAAGAGTGAACTTACAACCAAATGTTGCAGTGCATCTTAGAGTCCATGTAGTTCTTGTGTGTGTGTTTACAAATAATATCCTATGGTGCCTTGTGCAAACTGCACTAGATAACAAGCTAGATTTACTCAAGCTTAGGTGATAGTATGTAATGTTTAATCCTCGATCCTATAACCAGAGTTCTTTTTTTCTCCCTATTTATTTATTTTTTGGCGCTGCCTTCAAAAAATACTTGTGGTGGGTGGTGCTTTTCTCCCTTTTTATTTATTGACGCTGCGAGCTGCCAGCTGCCTTCAGAAAATACATTGTAGGTAGTTATTGTTTGGTGTCTGCCTCTTCGAAGAAAAATTACCTGGCATTTTTTTTTTTTGGTTGGTGGGGTCGAGGAGGCTAATTGAATACCATTTCAGCTGTATAATTTTTAGCAGCAATCAATAAAAAATATATCTGTAAATATCTTTGTTTCTTGGGCCTTTTGGAAAATATATCTGTAAATATCTTTGTAGAGCAGTGCATTTAATTCCATTCCTCATCCTCACTCCTATTTCTATCAATAGTAGAGGTTCCTTTATTTTCAGAAGCTTATGAAAATTTGGGAAGATAGTGAAATTTGGGAAGCAGACTGCGAATGAATAGCATTCACTAGTAATACCACTTGGAGGAAAAGACATTTTTTGCAAAGAGAAAAAGGAAACGTTGATGTGGTGAGAGATGGTCTAGTAAAGATCTCTAGGTGTGGAATATGTATGCCTATAGTGGTAGCCAAAATTATAATGGTGTGAGTGGTTTATTCTTTGGACCAATTTAAAAAAAAACTGAAACTTATTGCCTATCCCTCACGTTATGAACCCACACAATGTTAAATTAAAAAAAGTTATGAACCAACATAGTGTTTACAATGTTTGTGAAATCTATAAATAATAGAGATCAATATTCTAAAAATAAAAAGAATAGGAAAAAAAAAGATATACATCTATTGGTGGAGCAAAGAACAGAATAATAACAAAAATAAAAGCAAGAACAACTCTCCACCCTCCATTTCTCCATAGCCTCTCTGCTAGCCTTTGGCCATTCAAACCCACACATCCCACATTCAATCCTCCCCATTCTCCACTATTCTCGCATAGCCGCCTCCACGATTGACAAATGAATATCAATAATTTATTTAGATTTAGGTATTGGTATTTTTGACACGTTATGGTTTCTATATTAGAATTAAAAAAACATTCACATATTACTATGTATTAGAATGACCTAGAATTAATACCATAAATTAGTAAAATGATTTAAATAAGCAATATTAATACATATTAAATGTCATATCCTAAATTTTAATTATATTAAATAAATTTAATGATTCTCTATACTATAATAAGCTTATATATATATATATATATATATATATATATATATATATATATATATATAATTAAAAAAAATCTAGGTATAGGTAAATCATTACAATTTTTTTTGTAAATGTCAAATAAATATTTTTCACGTCTCAAGAATGTGAAAATTAAAGAGAATATAGAAGAAAATATGTTCGACGATATTGAAGACAACGACATGAACAAATAACAAATAAATAAAGACAACAACGAAATCAAAGTGAAAGAGAAAGACGTGCTAAATGCAGGGCTAAAATACCAGTTGAAGAACTACAAGCACAAATGAGGGAGCACAAAGATGAAATGGTAGCACATTATGCTTTAACAACACAAGATGATCAACATAGATTAAGAAAAAGGTTGCAAAGGAAAATACATTTAAATACATTCACATATGAAGAATGACAAATACTACAAAAGTGATATTGTGTACCAGTCCAAAGGCATTGTCAAACTAAATCTAATGTTGAGGTTACTCATAAGGAATGAATTCATTTACCATAGATCATGTGTTACATACACCAGAAAATAGAGACCTGGAAGTATATGTTGTAAATAATCTACAACATAACAATGATCATGAGAATACGTAAAATGTCAACGTAGGAGAATAAGACAACGAAATAATCATGAGATATATTTCAAGACTATAAAATTTGTTGTTTTGACATCAATTAGAGAAAATTGCATCTGCATACATGTGTTACATTTGTCAAGAGAGTTATGGTGGAATGAATATATGACAATATCCCGAACAACCTATTTCTAGTAGATACCGACAAAAAAAGGAATCCATTCATTTTTTGAAGCTAATAACATGTATCCTGGACCGCAACCTCCTGATTTGATGAACTTGACTCAAGTGGAGAATATGTTCATTTCACGTGTCAATCCAATTCTTCAAGTTAACATTGCAACATAAGGTCAGTACAAATACAAAGTACATACCATTGGTTTTCTATAAGAAGGAAAACAAATTGTAAAAGTTTTACCACATCCTATTTCAGATCTTCCAATTATCATCTTGTAGAGAAAGCAAAAACGTGGAATGAAATATAAATTCACAGTGAATAGAGACCAATTTTATAAAGCACTTAAATATAAATTTGATGACAACAAATTCTATGGAGACATGGAGATTAATGAAATGACTTTACATGATCTTCCTCACAATATGACATCTAATATTTGATGGAGGTATGATACCCAGTGGCCTTTACATTTGAATGGTTCAAAATTATATATAGATGCATAAACACGAGATAAAAAATATAAAACAAAAAAAATGATGAATGAGTCGACACTCACAATCGTTATATGATCTGTAAACAAGGGTAAATAGTTTTAACTACCCAGGAACCCCTATAAGCCTTTTATATAGGATATCTCCACTTGGTGCCATACTAGCATGGCTATTTTTAGTTGGAAGTTACATTAAAATGTGAAATAATAGCACTAGGCTATTAATAGGCTATGGTGGTTATGTTTTAATTCCATTGTTACAGTATAAAAATAGCCTATAGCTATTTAAACTTGCCACATTGCATTTACAAATTTTAAACATAGCATATAGCTATCAAATATTTCCATCGTAATACTTAAATGGATTGAAAATAGCTTATAGCTGTTAAGATAATTATTACCAAGCATACTCCACGTGGCAGAGTCTAATATTGAACTACTAAATTTAGCCAACTTGGGCTTCACGTGGGATCCTCAATTAAATGTGGTGTCATCCCATGTGGGATCTCCAAGGGTTAAATTTGACAGCCGTTTAGACATTTTTCATGATTTTAGCTGTAAAATACTTTCAAATATTTCTAATAAATGTCACATGTAACTTGCATGTTTTAAGTTTCACTGTCATTTTTTATATAGATTTATATGTAAAATATATTTATATATATTAAAATAATTAAATATATATATATAACTATATATTATATATTTTATTAATAGTATAAAAATAACATTATTTTCCATATTTGAAAGGCAGTATTTAGAAATTACCATCGCCTAAAAATTGTTTGACAGGCACAGGTGGCCGTCAAATTCAACCCCTAGGGATCTCCCTTATTCTGCCCTACACATGTGTACTACCTCCATTTATATAGGAAGTGGTTGTTTAAAGTCCCACATATGTGGGGAAAATATTTGATTAAGCCTTTTTTAGGTTTGGCTTCCCATGGAGCAAAAGTGGCTACGACCACACCAAATGCTTTTGCCACATAGTGGCCCCTTCCTTAACTGCTCCCCGAGCTAGTCCACGTAGCAATCTATAATGCTAATTCATGTAGCAACTATCTAACTCACCATCCATAATAATTCTCATCCATGTACCAACTAACCAACACACCATCCATAATAATGAGCTCCCACGTAACATCTAACCAACTCACCATCCATAATAATTCTAATTGACATAGCAACTAACCAAATCGTAATCCCTAATAATGAGCTCCCACGTAGGAACTAACACACTCGCCATCCATAATAATGAGCACCAACATAGCAACTAACCAAATCGTCATTTATAATAATGATCTGCCATTTAGTAACTAACCAACTCACAATTCATAATAATGAGCTCCCACATAGCAACTCGCCATCCAAAATAATGAGCTCCCAAGTAGAAACTAACTGACTCACCATCCATAAAAATGAGCTCCCACGTAGCAACTAACCGACTCGCCATCCATAATAATGAGCTCCCACGTAGCAACTAACTCACTCACCATACATAAGAATGAGCTCCCACATAGCAACTAATCGACTTAACATCCATAAGAATGAGCCCCCACGTAGCAACTAACCAACTCGCCATCCATAATAATGAGCTCTCGCATAGTAAGTAACTAACTCACCATCCATAATAATGCTAATCCACGTAGCAAATAACTAATATCGCCATCCATAATAATGAACTCCCTAGCAACTAACCCACTCGCCATCAATTATAATGAGCTCCCATATAGAAAATAGCTAACTCGCCATCCATAATAATGATCTCCCACATAGAAACTAACCGACTCGCCATCCATAATAATGATCTCCCACGTAGCAACTAACTGACTCGCCATCCACAATAATGAGCTCCCACGTAACAACTAACCGATTCACCATCCATAATAACAAGCTCCGACGTAGCAACTAACCCACTCGTCATCCATAATAATGAGCTCCAACGTAGCAACTAACCCACTTTTAATCCATAATAATGAGCTCCCACATTGCAACTAACTGACTTGCCATCCATAATAATGAGCTCCCACATAGCAACTAACCGACACTCCATCCATAATAATGAGCTCCCACGTAGCAACTAACTGACTCACCATCCATAAAATTGAGCTCCCACATAGCAACCAACCAATTCCCTATCCATAATAAGGAGATTACACATAACAAAAAACCAACTTGCCATCCATAATTATGAGCTCCCACTTAGCAACTAAATGAATTGCCATCCATAATAATTATCTACCACATATCCACTAACCGACTTGCCATCCATAATAATGACCTCCCATATAGCAACTAACCAAATTGCCCTCCATAAGAATGCTAATCCACATAGAAACTAACCAACTCGCCATCCATAATAATGAGCTCCTGCGTAGCAACTAACCAACTCACCATCCATAATTATGCTAATCTAAGTAGCAACTAACCAACTCGCCATCCATAATAATGAGCTCACCCATTGAAACTAACACACTCGCCATTAATAATAATGCACTCCCACATAGCAACTAACCCACTCACCATCAATTATAATGAGCTCACATGTAGTAACTAACCAACTCCTCATCCATAATAATGAGCTGCCACGTAGCAACTAACCCGCTCGCCATCCATAATAATGAGCTCTGACGTAACAACTAACCCACTTGCCATCCATAATAATGAGCTCCAAGGTAGCAACTAACCAACTCACCATCCATAATAATGTGCTCCCAGGTAGCAACTAACCAAGTCACCATCCATAATAATAACCTCCCATGTAGCAATTAACCAACTTGCCATCCATAATAATAAGCTCCCACATAGCAATTGGCCTACACACACTCCATAATAATGAGCTCCAACATAGCAACTAACCAACTTTCCATCCATAATAATGAGGTCCCATGTAGTAACTAACCGACTCCCCATCCACAATAATTAGCTCTCATGTAGCAACTAACCAACTCATCATCCATAATAATGATCTCCAACCTAACAACTAACCAACTTTCCATCCATAATAATGAGCTCCCACATAACAACTAACCAACTCAACTTCCATAATAATGAGCTCATAGATAATAATGAGCTCCCACATAGAACCTAACAAACTCGCCGTCCATAATAATGAGCTCCCGTGTAGCAACTAACCAACTCAAAATCCATAATAATGAGCTCACCCATAATAATGAGCTTCGATGTAGTAATTTACCAACTTCCCATCAAGAATAATGAGCTCATCCATAATAATGAGCTCCCATGTAGTAACTAACCAACTTTCCATCCATAATATTGACCTCCCACATAGCAACTAACAAACTTAACATCCATAATAATGAGCTCATTCATAATAATGAGCTCCCAAGTAACAACTAAACAACTTGCCATCCATAATAATGAGCTCCCATGTAGCAACTAACCAACTTACCATCCATAATAATGAGCTACGATGTACCAACTAACCAACTCACCATCCATAATAATGAGCTCCAAAGTAGCAACTAACTAACTCGCCATCCATAATAAGTAGCTCCCACTTAGCAACTAACTGAATTGCCATCCATAATAATGAGCTCCCACATAACAACGAACTGACTTGCTATCAATAATAATGAGCTCCCACGTAGCAACTAACCGACTATCCATCCATAATAATGACCTCCCATGTAGTAACTTTCTGAATTTCCATCCATAATGATGATCTCCCATGTAGCAACAAACCAACTCTCCATCCATAATAATAAGCTCCCACGTAGAAACTTTCCGACTCGCAATCCATAATAATGAGCTCCCATGTAGCAACTAACTAACTCAAAATCCATAATAATGAGTTCCCATGTGGCAACTAACCGACTTGCCAACCATAATAATGAGTTCCCATGTAGCAACTAACCAACTCGCCATCCATAATAATGAGCTCCCACGTAGAAACTATCTAACTCGCCATCCATAACAATGAGCTCCAGCGTAGCAACTAATAGACTCGCCATCTATAATAATAAGCTCCCACGTAGCAACTAACTGACTCGCCATCCATAATAATGAGCTCCCATGTAGCAACTAACCAGCTCGCCAACTATAATAATGAGCTCCCATGTAGAAACTAACTAACTCACCATCCATAAAATTGAGCTCCCACATGACAACTAATCGACTCACTATCCAATATACGAAGGTCACACGTAGCAGCAAACTGACTCGCCATTCATAATAATGAGCTCCCACATAGTAACTAATCGACTCGCCATCCATAATATTGAGCTCCCACGAAGCAACTAACCCACTTTCCATC
Source organism: Taxus chinensis (assembly GCA_019776745.2). Classification (NCBI taxonomy): domain Eukaryota; kingdom Viridiplantae; phylum Streptophyta; class Pinopsida; order Cupressales; family Taxaceae; genus Taxus; species Taxus chinensis. Next base: position 867,995,422 of record CM034151.1, on the reverse strand, counting down.
CATGTTAATGAGCTCCCATGTAGCAACTAACGGACTCGCCATCTATAATAATGAGATCCCAGGTAGCATTTAACCAACTCATCACCCATAATAATGTGCTTCCAGGTAGAAACTAACCAACTCACCATCCATAATAATGAGCTCCAATGTAGCAACTAAATAACTCACCATCCATAATAATGAGCTCCCACGTAGCAACTAACCAACTCACCATCTATAATAATGATCTCCCATGTAGTAACTAACCAACTCAACATCCATAATAATGATCTCCCATGTATTAACTAACAAACTCACTATCCATAATAATGAGCTCCCACGTAGAAAATAACCAACTCACCATCCATAATAATGAGCTCCCACATAAAAACTAACCAAATCACCATCCATAATAATGAGCTCCCACATAACAACTAACCAACTCGCCATCCATAAGAATGAGATCATATATAATAATGAGCTCCCACATAGAAACTAACCAACTCATCATCCATAATAATGAGCTTCAATGTAGCAACTAACCAACTCACCATTCATAATAATGATCTCATCTATAATAATGATCTCATGCATAGCAACTTACCAATTCCCCATCAATATAATGATCTCATCCATAATAAAAAACTCACATGTAGCAACTAACCAACTTCCCATTCATATTATTGAGCTCGCTCATAGCAACTAACCAACTTGCCATACATAATAATGAGGTCATCCATAATAATGATCTCCCATGTAGCAACTAACCAACTGGCCATCCATAATAACGCAACTAACCAACTCACAATCCATAATAAAGAGTTCATCCATAATAATGAGCTCCCACGTAGCAACTAACCAACTCACCATCCATAATAATGAGCTCCCAAGTAGTAACTAACCAACTCGCCATCCATAATAATGAGATCCCACTTAGCAACTAACTAACTCGTCATCCATAATAATGAGATCCCACATAACAACTAACTGACTTACCATCAATAATAATGAGCTCCCACGTAGCAACTAACCGACTCGCCATCCATAATAATGAGCTCCCACGTAGCAACTAACCAAATAACCATTCATAATATTGAGCTCCCACCTAGCATCTAGCTGACTCTCCATCCATAATAATGAGCTCCCACGTAGCAACTAACCGACTCGCAATCCATGATAATGAGCTCCCACGTAGCAACTCACCTATTTAAAATCCATAATAATGAGCTCCGACATAGCAACTAACCGAATCGCCATCCATAATAATAATCTCCCACGTAACAACTAACAAAATCACCATCCATAATAATGAGCTCCAATGTAGCGACTATCCAACTCGCCATCCATAATAATGAGCTCCCACGTACCAACTAACCAACTCGCCATACATAATAATGAGCTCCCACCTAGCAACTAACCAACTCACCATCCATAATAATGAGCTCATCCATAGTAATGAGCTCCCACGTAGCATCTAAGAAACTCGCCATCCATAATAATGAGCTCCCACATAGCAAATAACCAACTCGTCATCCATAAAAAATGAGCTCCCACATAGGAACTAACCAACTCGCCATCCATAATAATGAAATCCCACGTAGGAACTAACCAACTCACAATCCATAATAATGAGCTCCCACGTAGCAACTAACCAGCTCGTAATCCATAATAATGAGCTCCCACACAGCAACTAACCAAATCACCATCCATAATAATGAGCTCCCACGTAGCAACTAACCAGATTTCCATCCATAATAATGAGCTCCTAGGTAGCAACTAGCCAACTCTCCATCCATAATAATGAGTTCAACCATAATAATGAGCTCCCACGTGGCAAAAAACCAACTCGCCATCCATAATAACGAGCTCTCATGTAGCGGACTAAACAAATTACCATCCATAATAATGAGCTCCCACGTAGTAACAAATTAACTCACCATCCATAATAATGAGCTCCCACGTAGCAAAGCGATAACTCAATCAAACATAATAATAAGCTCCCACGTGGTAAAGTGATAACTCTATCAAACATAATAATGATATCCCACATAGAAAAGTGATAACTCAATCAAACATAATAATGAGCTCCCGTAGATAAGTGATAAATCGATCAAACATAATAATGAGCTCCCACGTAGCTAAGTGATAACTCGATCAAACATAATAATGAGCTCACCGAGCTCAGTGACGGGATCACCATGATCTTTTCCAATGGAATAATGAACTTGTCAAAGCATGTTGAAATCTCCCAATACAAAACACGAGCTCACTAAGGGAATAATAAAATCACCATGTAATAACAAGATCGACGAGTTGAATAGATAGCTTGTCCAACCGAGTTGTCTCGGTATATCTGCCTAATGATCTTGGTGGCTTGAGGACTCACCATGTGGAAAAGTATTGACCGATGTCGTAAAATCATATTTTTCACCTCCACCCTCTTGCTCTGTTTCCACCACGTGTCACATTCACATTGGTCAGTTGACCTTGTTGGATCTAGATCTTGACGAAAATTTGGCCAGCCATAACTTGAGTATAGAGAGTTTGTTTTCCACATTCCAGGTACCGAAGGAAAGCTCACAAAATGTTCTACCACTCTACCATGGTTTAGGAAGATATAAGGAAATCCTGATGTTCCAAAATTTCCTCCGAATCATTATACATTGCAATCATGGAGTGCAAATGTAGATTGGCAACCTCTACTTTCCAAACATGCTATTGTAAACTACATTGCAAAGTATGGTTCAAAAGTAGAGAAAAGTTCATAAACATATCAACAAATGTTAATGCAAGTTACGGATATTGAAAATCCTGAAGAACCTACTGGATGAGTATATAAAAGGTTACTTACTGAAATAATAATTGAAAGAGATATAGGTGCAATGTAGGCATGCCACATGTTCTTAATACTTCCTTTGAAGGATTTTAGCAGGGTATTTGTATCATTGAATGTTGCGTGTACAGTTTTTATACTTGTATTAAAGGAAAATGATGAAGAAATAAATAAAAGAAAATCAATAATAGATGGGTACATTGATATAACTCACTCAATGGAACATGTACCACTCATTTAAACTGCTAGATCCTGGATCTATAACTAAAAATTCGTAAAGGAGAAAAGTGGAATCCTAGAAAAACACATGTTATTGTTAGAGTATGGCCAAGGTTTGGTAGCATCCCAGAGCAAGATAATAATTTTTTTGTGGACTTTTTTTTTTCTGAGTTAGTACTATACAAACCATTTCATGATATTGAAATAGATATTGGCCTTGAAGATGATATTATAAAAGCAAATTCAGCCAAATTTCAATATAATCCTTGGCATATACAATGAGTTATTGAAACACATAATGATGATCAAAGAGAAATGGATGATTAAAATGATGATATGATCCAACCAAACATAATTTAACATGAATGGGAGATCATAACAGGCCTACACAAGAAACAAATTCTACATGTTTATGAGATTGATATGTTAGGTCGAAGGGATATTGACAATCAAGCGATTTGGAATGCAGATTATCCTAGTGAAGAACAAATGAAAAAGGATATTAAATTCATAAACATGGCTAAATATAATTGCTTACTCACAATAAATGAAGAACTAAGTTTACATTTTAGCTATCATAGCCTTAGTGTGAAACAAAAAATTGGATTTGATATAATAATCAATCATTATAATCAACGAGAAGTTGCAATTTCATTACATATGAAAATCCAAGGAACAAAAGGTAAAGGGAAATCATATCTTATTGTAGGAATCAAACTATCTCTTTTAGAGTTGTCACATCCATAACATTGTTGCCCCCCTTTTATTACTTGCCCCAACTGAAATTGTAATGTTTAACATTGATGCATCAATAATACATATAACCTTGCATATTCCTATTTCAGATTTTGAAAAATTACCAGGAATGGTGTTAACAAGATTTCGAGAAGAAATGCGACATGTTAAGTATATTTTAATTGGTGAGATGAGAATCATAGGTCAAAGGATGCTTCAACATATATATTTGTGAATACACCAATAATTTCTAGAAAATGCAGATATGTGTTTAGGTGGAAGGTATATGATTTCAGTTGCAGATTTGAGATAGTTCTCTATGGTGTTTGATATTCCTCCATATGCAACTACAACACAAGTAAAAATATTATGGAATTTTTTTAAAACTATTGTTATGCTAGATATAGTATTCAGACAACAAGGCCACAATGAAGAACAAAAATGTTTTCATTAACTTCTAACAAATCTCAGAGATGTTAATCCAACAATTGAAGATTAGATGTTGTTAATGATTAGAACAAATGATTCACTGCAAACTATTGAAAAGGAGGATTTTGATAAACATATGCATTTATTTTCCATAAATGATGTTGTGGATTAACCTACTAAGAGGAAATTATATGCATTATATGAGTCATTTATTTATGTTAGCGCAAGAGTGATGCTCACTGCAAATTTATGGACTGAAGTAGGTCTTGTCAATGGTGCACTTGGATTTATTTGAAGCATTGTCTATTAGCCATGATTGGCACCCCTGATCCACCAACATATGCAATGGTTCAATTTAATAACTACACATGCATTCCTTTTACTGATGAAAATCCAATTATAATTCCAATAACACCTATAGAAAGGGGTCGTGTGTGTAAACTACCTTTGAAATTAGCATGGGGGTTGACTATCCACAAATCACAAGGCTCAACTCTTAACAAAGCTACAATTGATATAGGACATAAAGAAATACAACGTTTCACCTTTGTTGTAATTTCACGTGTCAAATCATTGGATGGATTGAGGATCCACCTCCATTCACATATGACGAGTTTCAGAATTTGAAAAATGTAAAAGGAGTTGATTAGAGAAAAGATGAAGAAAAAAGACTCCAGTTGTTGGAGCAGCAAATGTATAATATTTGAGAATCACAAACTTAATGTTGTTCTTCATATACATATCATATGTGTATTTATTTCTTTTATTAATTATTAATATGGTGTTTCATTCTATTTTTGATTTAATATTATATCAGATATAATTAACATGAACGTTAAAATTAGATGTACATACATTTGATTTAATGAATAAATAGTTACTTATAGTCTTCACGATCGCGGATGCTACTAGCATGCCTATCTTAGAAAATATGTGTAAAATACGCCAAGAGGTATCATTCTTGAGGCGCCTATATTTTTTATTTTAATCGTCAAATAAGTGGAGTAGGCACCTCAAGAATGATACATCTTAGCATCTTTTACATATATTTTCTAAGATAGGTATGCAAGTTAAGGAGTTTTTTCATTTTGTGCCCAAGGACAATATCATCAACTTAGAAACTACTATTATACGATACCATCCACAAGTGCACTATAGTTTCCGATGACTCAATTTTGGTTATATTTACCATTTTGTTTCTTTATTACCATTGTTTTCATGAATTTTTTACTATGGATCATATTTTCATGAAGTAATAGGTCCTCATTTAAAAGTAAGAGGATTTTATATATACAAAATTGTCATGATTTCTAATTTATTAGGAACTATCCAGTATCTATATCTAAGCACTACTCCTAAAGGAGAAAAAAAAAATTCTTTAGTAGATATTAATCTACAAGCATTTTGTTCTAAATTTAAGATGGTCCTAAATGTGAAGTATATTTTAGGTAGCTTGTTATCTTGTTAATAAAAATAAATCATAGAGAGTTGTAGACTTCCAATTTAAAATGTAAACAAAAGTTTCTACTTCTTCTGCCCATAATTCATTTAAAATATGCTTTTCCTTCATCATACTTCTCGCCATCTCCATGATGGTTCTATTCTTCCTTCCACACCATTTTATTGTAGTATATATATACCTTCTAGTAAATTTATTGTGTATACAATGATATTTGCAAAAAAATATAAAATAATTGGAAACATACTCACCTCTTCTATCTGTCATAATAAATTTGATATAGTACTTACTTTGCTTTTCCAATAAGTCCATGAACTACTGAAATATATAAAAAACATCTGATTTGTGTATCAAAAAGTACACCCATATCTTTCTTGTAAATTCATCAATGAATGTCATAAAATATGAACCTCCAATAGAAGTTAGTTGTATAGGTCCACATAAATTTGAGTGAACAATTTCAAGTGGTGCACTTGCTCTTTCTGTTTTGCCAACTCAGAAGCAATGTATGTGTTTCTTCCCCGAAATAAACCTTCGCAAAATCTCTATGGTTTCTAAATCAAAGGTAAATATTTTACCATATTTTTCCTATGTAACAAATTCAAACCTCAAAAATTTAAATGATCAATCCTGAGATGTCATTTCCACGATTCATCTTTTTCAACTAACTGAAAAGATGATTCAATTTTTTTATCATTAGACTGATCTATAGTATGAGCTCTAGATGTGGATGGTCTAATCTTCAAAGAAAACATTCTTTTGCTTCTAATCTTTACTTTAGCAGTCAAATGAATACTTGTATCTTTATCCACAAATACACATTCATTGTCTTCAATGTAAAATTTGTATCCTTTTTGTACAAATTGAGCAATGCTCATGAGATTGTGCTTGAAACCTGCAATATAATAAGCATCCTTTATAATCTTTTTCTACCCGTTTTTAGTTAGAAAGTTGATTGTTCCTTTTCCTTTTATTTACATTGCATTATTATGCCCAAGGGTAACATTTGTCTTTACTAACTCATCTAAATTGGTAATAAATAAAAGTTACCTAACATGTAATGCCCACTTCCCTATGACACCTAGTTGATTATCATTTTGAGTTATGCAAACTTTGGATATGGACATGACTTATAATTATGTTGATTAGCATGATGTTTTGTGACTAGATGCAATTGGATTATGATTGGATTTTGTTTTCGGTATGATCTACACTGACTCATGGACAGACTATTGGATATCGATATTATTTTTATATGGATATATTGCATGTGTTCTAACATTGGATTTCTTCGCCATGATGAGTAGAATGTAGTTGTTAAATTTACATTACTATAATTTTGGATAATGATGAAATGCATAATTAAGTTGTGATTTAGACCTAGAAATAATGATTGCTTGAATTACGTATAGATGTTAATAAATTTCATGCATATGGTTATTATGGATATTTTGACATGGCCGCAAGGCTGAAGAAGGTATTTTGCATTTTGTAGGAAACACAGCATGATCACAACCATGAGGGGGATTGGGAACCAAACACAACAGGATGTCGGGTGGTTACAGCATTTGGTCGTCAAGGCAACTAGTGAATTGTATTGTGTTACCTTTGTTCTTTTATGTGTTGAGGAAAATTTCCATGAGGGGGAAATTTTCATATGTGACCAAGGGGGTAAGAATTTTAATTACTTGTTTTAACTTACTTTAGTAGGTGATTTTATTTGTGATATCTTTTTAAAATTTACTTTTGCTAAGTGTGTTTAGATTAAATTAACATCTTGTTTTATTTTTTTTAAGTTTTGGAGGGAAGTCTAGTGGGTGTAATTAATTTTGATGGTTGGCTCCTTGAGCCTTGTGTTTCCTCATGTTTTGAATGCTTAGTTTTGAGTGTTGACCACTCCATATCCTTTGAATGTCGAGTTTGAGATTTAGGGCAATTTTGGGGGACTTGTGAGACAAGTTGAACTTGTCCCACACTTCCCAAAACCCCTTACCAACCATATCTATGGGTTGGGAATCCAAAAAGGGGATTATTTATTGTTTTGGGAAGGGAAATGTGACTTTGGAGTGCACTTGTCTTCTTTTGCATTTAACTGTGCCTTAGGACACATGGGAAGGGATGGATGTGGAAGAGAGTTGTCATTCAACCCAACCACCCATTTATGGTGTTTTGGGATTTGAGTTGACTTTGGGAGGTGGTTTGAGGATGTGTGATGTGGCATCCTTCATGGAGCCACATAACCCTCACCCTTTCCTTTTGTCTATTTATTGAAACTTACTCTCTTGTTGAGGGGGTTGGAGATTTTTTTGGGAGTTCTTTTGTTATTTTGGGAGAGAAAAGAAGGAGCTTGGACTTGCTTTCTTGGGATTGCTTTTGGAGGGAGCTTGTGCAAGCTTCTTGGTTTAGGCTTCTCCAATGGAGAGGTAGGGAACCTTCTCTTTTTTGTTGCTTTCATATTGTTGTTGATGCTAAAATTGTGAATAATGTATGTTTACTTTTGTGTATTGTGAAAATGGATAGAGTGCTTAATGTGTAGTGTAGGAGAGGTCTATGGGAAAACTCATGAGGGAGGCATAAGAGTAGAATAGGATATTGTGGAGGGAGTTTGAGAGGGATGCCCATATTGGGTAAGAATGTTCACATTCTTACCTTGTTCTTGAGGGAGCCATAAGAGGAGGGAGGCATAAGAGTATGGGAGGAAAAAGGGGTACTTGAGGGAGGCATAAGAGGCATAGGGGCTTGAGTTTTATTGTGGAGGGTTTTGGATGGGCATCTCATCTCAATGGGGAGGCATAAGGAAAACTTTCCCATAGTTCCTTCTCTTGTTGGCTTGGATAAAAGCCTTGTTGTGAAATGTTTGGTGTTATTTGTGTGTCCTCTTTGTTTCTTCTATTTTAGCTTTGAATGTTGTGAAGAAATTGTATTGTGGAAGCAAGTATGGTTGCCTTGAGTTGGATACCACCCTTCATTGTGTTGTATTTGGGGCTCGGGGGTCAATGGAGGAGATTTCTTCTCTTCTCCATTGAGTTTTGGTTGGGAGGAGAGTGTTGCCTCTCCCCCTATCTTGGTTGTGATTTGAACTACTTGGAACTTGGAGCATGGATGAAGAACACCTTGGAGCTTGTGAAGACCCTTTTCCATTTCCTTTATATACATTATTTTGATGTAAATTGGTATGAGAAAGAAAGTTGAATCATCTTGTCTTTTTTTTTTTAAATAAAAAAATAAAGGACATTGTAATTTATAATTGCACCAAAAGTCACATGGTGGAATGCAAATTTGACTTGGAAGATGTTTACATCATTGAAAAGATTGTAAGGAAATAAAGGAATGATATGTACAAAAGGCTTGTGATAGTTTTGTGAGTATATTAAAAGCTTTTGTTTGAGTACTTGGAAGTGATGTGTTGGAAAGGTTAAAAGAATAGTGCATTATCCCTTCTTTTATACTTGATGGAAGGACTTAAATTTTCAAATAGCTTTTAGTATGACAATGAAACATTGTAAGCTCTAGTTCTTTTATGCTTTCTTCATTTATGAATCTAATACAAGAATCCATTACAATTAATAAAGGGAATGAAATCAACCTATTTTGTAATCCCATACTATGTTATGAAATTGTGTAGAAGGAAATTGTAATGCAAGTCTATAAACTTATTAAATGTATTATCCAATAATCTCTTAATGTTTAATAAAGAAATTGACATTCTAAATAATATTCTTATTGGAACAATATTAAAATCAATGGGTATACTAATATTAGATCATATTAGTACTAACGTGCTATTAATATTTCCTTGTATATTACATAGTGTATTAGTATAAACTGCAACAAAGAAATGAAATAAATATAATTTACGCATGAGCTGTTTTTCTTTTGTTTTCTAAAAGGCAAGCAAACTGTTTTTTTTTGAAACTCCTTTCCTTGAGTATTCTGACTGTCACAGAGAATATATAAACTGGAGCAATGCCTATAAATATTTTAAACGTTTTACAGATTAGGACACTGCGAGTGGTCTTAGCTTCGCAAATATCAAGCTGCATGGTAGGCCTCGCAACTTCCCAAACAAATGTAAAGTTAGTCTCAAAATCAAGACCAGTCAATCACCCTTAAATCGTGTCTAAGAGAATAACGGCTAATATAAAAAAACAATGATGATACGTTTCAGTAGATTTGTCTGATAGACAACTTGATACACAAAGCACTGACTATTACTGAGAATATTTAAATTGTTGTAGAGCTTGCAAAATCGAGTTTTGTGGTCGTCTATTTAAGAGTGTTGCAATATACAAGCAATAGTTATTGGTATAAGTGGTCCATAGTTGACAGATGGCTTCTATCCTAGTTGCACACTCTACAGTCGTTATGACTATAATAATACTCATCCACTCCTTGGAGATGCATTACTACAGTATTGACAGAGATAATTAAATCTCAGCTAGTGCGTATATTAGAACAGAATGATAAAGGAGTGACCTGCTTCGTGAACTTCATGATATGAAACAGATCCGCCTCTGTGTGGTTCCCTCCCACGGACTATACCACCAATGAAAACGCCTCAGTGGAAAATCGCTGTGATTCATTGATTCAAGTCGCCTCCTAACACTCTCACTGTTCCCTAATCAATTTTGGTTGAAGTGCCTGGAAGGGAATCCTGAGTTTTGAGGATGCATTCGATACTGAACTGATAACAACACAATTGGATGACCTGCCTTACCGTGCAGACCGCTGCCATAGACCCTGCCACGTTCACCTTACTGCACCCAATGAAAATGGAGGTAACACGCCCTTTCCCACATGCTGGAGCTCCTTCATAATCTTCACCCTCTGTCCACGCGCCAAGACAATAAAAAAAATTATATATACAAAGATGGATCCTGTTTAACCGCTTGTAAACTCGCCTGTAATTTCCCTCATTGCCTTCACGTGGCCGGGAAAGTGGGAAAACATCTGGACGACCTGCTTGCTATGCGCCCCCCCCCCTCTTTCTCTTTTCCACGCGGCCAGGGAGACTGTGCAGTGTATCCATGTGCAAAATAACGCGTTTCAATGTTGTAGGTGGCAGGTTGACTGTGGGGATGTGGATTTTCAATATCTAATTGATTAAATGTTGATGCGACGGTTGGAAGAAAATCTTCCTAGCCGCTAAGTGTTGGTTGGGCCACCCACTGCCCCCAACCATAACATTTAAACTAAGTTTGAAATGCTGGACTTGTAAGTTAATGGAAAACAAAGACTTCTAGTTAGGCCAGCAAAGTATTAAATGCCATATAAGATAATAAGTGGTATGAATTGTAACAAAACTTGTTTATAGTATTCATACTAGGTAGTATGTATATCGAAACATATTAGAATCATACAATGCAATATAATTAAACCAGTGCCGAGTGTATACCGTAATGGGTGATTCCCTTGTATATAATTATACATATACATATATATATTTATATTTATATATGTTATAATGTATTAAATCAAGAGACAACACGACATAATGGAAATAAAAAAAAAATAATAATAATAAATAAATAAGTAAATAAAAATTGAGTGGATAGTGTTTTCACCTCGAAATAAATTATGTCTTATTCTAGGGTTAACCTCCAGAAATATTGTTGTCTCGATATTATCAGACCTTAGACTAGTTAATTCGAAGGACGACCCTTCTCTACCTTGTGAAACATCGATTGAAATAAAATCAAACTTCTTTGACCTCGAAGCTCTATCATGATTGAAGTAGTTTCAAGTCTGTATGCGGACTCACCTCTCGAAGTAAAACATTTTTTTTTTTTTAAAAAAAATTGTCACATTTTCGGGACGTTTGTTTGTTTACAACGTCGTCGTCGTCATTGTTGTGAGTGCGGCGTCGTCTCTTTTGCGGCATTACATTTTGGTATCAGAGCCAGGGGTTCGAAGCTGGGACCCTTGGGCACATGCAGAAAACGCGAAACAGGAACACTTAACTTAGCACAGAACATTATTCTTTTAAAATATAAAACCATAATGTTGATAAATATAGTAAACAGCAAATTTTGAAAACTAGCACAAGACCTAGTACAGTGAACTAACTCTCGCCTTGATCTGTGCAGGAGGCACGGATTGGGCGAGGGGTCTCTTCACATAGACCTAGACATACCACCGCCAGAGCATGCCGTAGTAGCCCTTCTACCTCAGATCTTGCAGACACTCCAGGATGTCAACGCCGCTATACGCGGAGATCCCTTGGGAGGACGACTTGCTAGGCATAGTTTGGAGCCATCAGTAGATGCCCAGGCATCCCCTCGACACAGAGAGGAGCACAGAGCAGAGAATTTCCGTGCAGAGTCGGCTAGGGCAGAGTCACCACAGAGAGGACATGGGGACAGGATCTTAGGACATAGGGACAGGTCTTGGAGCCCTAGACAGAGGGAGGAGCATACAGAGAGATCTAGGATTCATCATACGTCAGCTGCAGACCATATCAGGGAGATCCTGAAGCTACGACCATCTCACTATTCGGGTGATATAGGTGGTTTTCAAGCAGAGGCCTGGTTGGTGAGCTTGAGCAGATGCTTCAAGCTCTGTCCTTGTAGTAGCAACACGAAAGCTCGTGTTGCGATCCATCTTCTGAAGGATGGAGCAAGAGTCTGGTGGAGGACCGAGGAGCAGAAGCTCCATGTTGACTTAGAGACGGTTACCTGGGAGCTGTTTGAGGAACGTTTCAAGAGTAGGTATTTACCCAGGATATTTATTCAGCAGCGCATAGATGAGTTTCATGACCTCCGTCAGGCATCGATGACATTAGCTGAGTATGAGAGTCGATTTTTGGACCTACTCCAGTATGTCGATTATATGCAAGATGAGTAGGTATGGATTCATAGGTTCATCCGGGGCCTGAACTTGGATTTAGCTGGCGCAGTGCGCATTCACTGCCCACAGACATTAGCAGAGGCCGTGGAGAAGGCCTATATTGCAGAGGAGACACGGGGGGAAGACACAGCAGGCTAGAGACAGAGTTCGGAGCCGTATTCAGCAGATGCAGGATAGTTGGTTGAAGGGGTCAGTGGCCTCCTCCACGGGGTGGACAGAGTTCAGGGCAAGCTTCATTTAGGCCACCACAGCAGCAGCAAGCAGCAGCAGACCCACCCACCTTACCGACCTCCTCAGAGTTTTGATGCACAGAGAGGACGTAGTATGGGGCCTCCTCCTAGGGGTCCCATCAGGACACAGGGTGCACTGAGAGCTCAGTCAGTAGGAGCTCGTCAGTAGAGACCTCAGCAGTCCATAGCCGGATCTGTTAGGATAAATTTTATTATCCTATTATTAATTATACATAGTAGGATTATTTAATTAATTTTATTAATTAAATAATTAATGATTAAATTGTTATATGGTTAAACAACCATAATTTGTCTGTTTGCACATTGTTATATTGTTATAAAACAATATATTTGTCTTTATGTAATTTTGCTTCCCGGATGTTATTGGAAGCTTGTGAAATCTGGTTTTTGGTTGCACCTGTGCAACTCATTTTCCCGGATGTATTTGGCTGTGCAATATCTATAAATATTGCAGCCCATTCTCTGTAATTGTTTACCTGATTGAGATTAATAAAATTTCACAGGCTTCCGTCCCTATTTCTCAATCTACAGGATCATCAGGATCTGTATCTCAGTCATCCAGAATACCAGCTGGAGCTGCTTCCCACTAGAGAGGACCAGGAAAAAACTGCTACAGGTATTTAATTTAAAAAAAATATATATAATTTTTCCCAATCAGGGTTTTGTTTTTACTGCATTTAGAGGTATATCTTGTTTTGGAGGATTTCTTTGCTGTGTATATGCACCTGCAGCATCAAACAAAGCAAAGAAAATAAATAAATAAATAAAAAGGAGGCGCCCTGCACAAAAAAATATACAGTGGAAGAATAAGCAGCCAGCGAAGGAAGAACATCAAAAATCTAGCCTGTACAGTGCATGGCATGATAAAAAACGCGGCCTGTACAGTGAAAAACGTGGCCAGGCAGTGAAAAACGTGGCCAAGGGAATAAAAAAACAGCGGCCAAGGAAGAAACGCAGCCAAGGAAGGAAGATCTGCGTCCAAAACAAAAAAAAACGCGGCCTGTACATGAATCAGTGCGTGAAAAGAAGAAAAATGCAGCCATAGAAGTATACAAAGGCATGGAGGTTAAAAGAAACACTTCAGATCCGTATTTGGAGCAATAAAATAACCCTAAAACCGCCTCTCACCAGCTGCTGCCACGTCGATCCCTCATCTAGGGCGCATTTTCTAAGGTAAGCCATTTTTTTCACATACTTTAAATACAAGTTTGCTCATCTCTATATCAAAGTGCCCTTAAGTGGCCAAGTTGGATAGAGGGAAAGCCTTAGAAGTGGGAGGTGCATGGGTTCAAAATCCCACCCCCAACTTCACATTTTGCATTTGGCGGAATTTTTAGCGGAACTGCTAAATTTAGTAGATTTTTTGAATTTAGTTATAACTAACTAAATTTAGCGGAGAGTCCCTAATTTAGGGTAAAAAAAAAAAAATTTCTCCCATTTGGTCTTTTTTCTCATTCCAGACATTTTCTGCAAAAGGAGACCCACCTAAAAATTGCATTTTCAGCTATTTTTTTTTGCAATTTTTAGCATTTAGGGCTCAAGAGGCCACCAGGACCCCGAAACTGAAATTTTTTTGCCTGTCATTCAAATTGTATTGTACATTGTACTAATTTGCAGGTTGCCATAGTCAACTGCAAAACTTTGTAACTGCTCAGAAACTGGCAGAATTGTAATCAAAAATAGTAAATTTGGTTCTGTAACACTCACGAGATCCTAGATCTCATTCGCAGCGTTCGGTATATACAGTGCCTCTGGAAAGCGCTTACGGGTAAAGCCGTCGCGACTACTACTGCACTTAACGCCTAATATAGTTGCAACAACGTCGTCTGGGCATCGTCCCTATAAATCGACAGGGAGTAATAAGGGTCACAGTGCACACACTATGAACCATCCCATCCGTCTGTGAACGATTGCAAGACATAAATCCGGACTGAGAAATTATCCGAGTATATAGCGAAGTTACGCGCGCGTATGAGGATATTTCTTTGAGCCGGTGTCAATAATCGCATAGACCCCATCAGTACTGTCTTGGTACCACGTATCGAATTCTTTCACGTACGTTAACACCTCTTTCACGTACCGCCGGGTATATAGAAAGGGTGAGCTTCTTCCACGTACCGACGGGTATATCGGAAGGGCGCGTATATAGAAAGGTTCGGTATATCGGACTGACGGTATATAGATTGGGAGACCTTATACCTGGAGTGATAAGAGCCAAACCCTATCAGTGATCTCTGCAAAATGGGCACCAATGCCCCCAAATTTTTTCTTCCAGATTCACAATTGCTCAGAGGAAGCAACTATGTTGCTTGGAAGACAAAAATCAAGACACAGCTTGAGTTTGAAGAAATCTGGCCTGTTGTGACTGGTACTCTAACCAGATCACCAACGGATGCAACACAACAATGACAATTTGATAGAGTAGATCAGAAAGCAAAGCTCATCATCTTGTTTGGAGTATCCGACGATGTGCAAGTCCACATTCGAGATGCTACATCAGCAAAAGAAGCTTGGGATAAACTGAGCACAATATATGAGGCCAAGAACAAGAATGTCATACTCAATTTGCAGAGTCAGTTACATACGTTGAAATTCAAATAGAATGAGAAAATTGAAGCCTTCCTAAGAAGAGTTACAGAGTTGAGGGCTTCACTTCTAGCCCTAGGAGAAGAGGTCAAAGATGAGTCTCTCGTTCCCATTGTTCTGAGAGCTCTCCCTTCTTCTTACCGAATTTTTGTCACAACTCTAAACTTGTCAGATACGACAATTAGTTTTAACAAGTTAGTAAACCTATTGCAACAAGAGGAAGCAATGCACAACAAGGATGATGAAGAGGAGCAGGCACTGTCTTCACATCAAAAATGGAAAGGAAAAGGTAAAGGAAAACCTAAATCCTATCAGAAGTCCCCACATCAGAATCAGTATCATGGGGACAATCAACAGAAGAAGCGATGTCCCATTTGCAAAAGAGGACATGACTTGCAAGATTGTTGGTTTAACACATATAAGAAAGGTTCATCAAGCAATTCTGGACCACAACAACAACAAACTTACAAGGGACAGTCAAACAACTATCACGGGCAGAAAAAGGGGAACTGGAAAAGAAGACCCCACCAGCAAGGTAATATTGCTGAGCAACAAGATCAGTCAGACAATGAAGACTTCTTGTTCACTGCTCGATCAAGTGAACCATCCACGTCATCTAGTGACGTCTAGTATGTTGATTCGGGAGCCACTCGACACATGACCGGCCACAGAGACTGGTTTATTTCAATGAGGGACACGCCATCGAAAAATCATGTTTCGTTGGGAGATGATTCTTCATATACAGTACAGGGGATTGGAAACATTTCTCTACCCCTTGGTTCACGCAAATGCAAACTATCAGATGTTCTATATGTCCCTGGGTTGACAAAGAACCTTCTTTCGGTCAGTCAACTCCTAGATCACAACCTAAAAATTGACTTTGATAGTCAATCCGGCAAGAAAATGTGTTTGATTCGAGATAAATCCAGAGGCTCGAAAATAATTGCAAAAGCCTCAAATGTGGGAAGAATGTTTCAACTTGATTTCATTCACAAAAATGATCAAGCACTCGTGGCTAAAAACTCCACCTCAGCTCAGTTGTGGCATAGGAGATTTGGTCATGTAAGTTTCAAATATCTCGACACACTTCGCCGGTGCAATATGGTACATGGGCTACCATCTCTTCAGAAGGATACAGACAAGTGTCCTCACTACTTAGCAGGGAAACAACACAGAGTTTCATTCCAAAAGAGTACTTTTCGAGCTCATGGTAAACTTGACCTAGTTCATACCGATCTTTGCGGTCCGATGCAACCAAGTCATTCTGGATTCCAGTACTTCATGCTCTGTGTTGACGACTATTCACGAAAAATGTGGGTTTTTTGTCTTCGCAAGAAAAGTGAAGCCTTTGAAACATTCAAAAAGTTCAAAGTGGCAGTTGAGAAAGAAACTGGTCGTCACATCAGAACTCTCCGCTCAGATCGAGGGGGGGAATTCACCAGTGATGAGTTCAGAGACTATCTACAAACTCACGGGATTCGTCGACAAATGCCTCCTCCACACACACCGCAGAAAAATGGTGTTGTTGAGAGAAGAAATCGTACTATCATGGAAATGGTGCGATGCATGATCGATGATTCCGGACTTGCAAAGACATTTTGGGCAGAAGCAGCAAAAACAGCAGTGTATTTGTTAAACAAAGCACCCACAACTGCTCTTGATGGAATTACACCACAAGAAGCATGGTCAAAAAGGAAACCATCCATTGCACGCCTCAGAGTATTCGGGTGCAAAGCCAGCATGCACATACCCAAAAAGAACAGAAAAAAATTGGACATGAAGTCACAAAATCTCATCTTCATTGGATACAGTGAAGAGACTCTTGGGTACAGACTGATGGATCCTAAGACCAGAAAAGTCTACACAAGCAGAGATGTTGAGTTTTTTGAGAAGAAGGAAGCAGAGACTCCTCCTCCGGACTCGTAAGATGTAGATTTTTCACCAGTTGTAAAAACTGAAGCAAATGTTCCCTCAGAAGATGAAAGTGATGATGGGGATGATGGTGTTGATCAGATAGAACCACAACCCATGGGAACAGCTCAACGTATGCCTAAATGGTGTACAAGCACATTATGAGATGCAAGACTGGATGCTCCACCGGATACATCCACCCCTGGACCACGGACTCGCAGTAAAGCAAGAGAAGAAGTTAACTTTGCTTTGATGAGTAGAGTTATTAAAATAGACGAGCCATCTACAGTCCAGGAAGCCCTACAGTCAAAAGCTTGGAAAGATGCCATGGATTCTGAATATCAATCAGTGATGAAGAATAACACTTGGCAGCTTGTCGATCTTCCACCAGGGAAGAAACCCATTGGATGCAGATGGATATTCAAAACTAAGTACAAAGCAGATGGGACAGTGGACAAGTGTAAAGCAAGACCTTGTAGCAAAGGGGTACGCACAGAAAGAAGGCATTGACTATGAGGAGACATTTTCTCCCACAGCTAAGATCAAAACGATCAGGATGATCTTTGCTCTAGCTGCTCAGTTTGGATGGAAAGTTCACCAGATGGACGTAAAAAAGTGCCTTCCTGAATGGAGATTTGCAAGAAGAAGTCTACATGACTCAACCTGAGGGATATGTAGTACCTGGTCAAGAAGAAAAGGTATGCAGACTCAGGAAATCTCTGTATGGCCTCAAACAGGCACCCCGGGCATGGTACATCAAGATTGATGAGCATCTCATACAACATGGATTTTTGATAAATCCATATGATACCAATATCTACCTCAAGAGGCAAGGAGGAGAGATTGTGATAGTTATTGTAGTAAATGTTGATAATCTAGTCATCACTGGCAGCACAGTGAAGATGATCGATGCTATGAGGAAAGATCATAATTGATTGTTCAACATGAAAGATCTCAGGCTCATGCACTATTGTCTTGGATTGGAAGTATGGAAGAAGGAGAATCATATATTTGTTTCTTATTTGAAATATAACAAGAAAACGCTCAAGAAATTCAGGATGATGGATTGCACACTAATTGCTATAACGATGGAGAACAGATACTTCAGTTATCTCGTATCAGATCCATCTCCTCTAGGTAAATGTAATTCTCTATTGACAATTGATTTGGGATTCTGATTTACCTGACATATTATTAGACCAGATATCAACTTTACAGTTAGCTAATTTATCTTTGTTCATACAGGAAACCCAAATTTTGTCAGTGGAAAGCAGTAACAAGGTGGATCTTGATGATATTTCAAGGGCACCAGTGGATCCTGGTCTAGAGTACAAGAAGAATGATCAGTTCTTCCTGACTTTATATTCATATTCAAATCATGCAAGTAACATCAATGATAGAGAAATCCACTTTTGGATTTTTTATTTTATTTTTGAGATCTCAATCAATATCATGGGTAAGCAAGAAACATACACTTTGTTTCTCACTCTTCTACATAGGTCAAATATCGTGTCTGCAGTTGAGAAGTTGTCTATGAAGCGATGTTGGCTACGTCGCATATTTGAGGGACTTGGAGTACCATAGGAGAAATCCGACTGCCTTGTATGTTGAAAATGAGGGTGCTCTCAAACTTGTTCACAATCTAGTTTTTCATGAGAGAACCAAAGCATATTGAGGAATGAGGTTCATTTCATTTACGCGAGTATGTATGTGAAACATAAAATACAACTTCAGGTTTGTCCCAACAATTGAACAACAAGTAGATGTTTTCACGAAGGCACTTGCATGTGAAAAATTTGAGTTGTTCAGAGCACTTCCTCTCATCATATCTTGAGGCAAAGCAAAATTAAAGTGGGGAATGTCAGGATAAAATTGTATTATCATATTAGTAATTTTGCATAGTAGGATTAATTTTATTATAGGTAAGTTGTTTAAATCAGTTAATGTTTAAATTGTTATGTGGTTTAACAACCATTATTTGTCTGGTTGCACATTATTATATTGTTATTCACGTAGGTTTATTTGTCGATATGGTAATTGGTTGGTTTCACCGGATATAATTGGATATGCTTGTGTAAAAGTGGTTTTTGGTTGCACCTGTGCAACACATTTTCGCGCGCGATGCATTTGGCTGTGCAATATCTACACAGATTGCAACCCAATCTCTGTAATTGTCTAACTGATTGAGATCAATAATATTATCTGCAGGCTCGCCGTCCCTATTTCTCAATCTAGTAGCACTCTGTAAGGATCCATGGTATCTCAGATTAGGCCAGAATGAGCCAAGTTGAAGAGTTGGGATCATGAAATAGAGATTTGGATCATAAAAATGAATTATGGTTGTGTAGTATAATATCGTGCCATCTTTCTTTTCATCTATCCACATAACTTTAGGAGGTGGCCTTAGACTTGTCAATATACATCTCAGAGCCATATTGAATTTTCTGTATATGGCATGTAATGTGCATCTGAGAGTTCATTGACAAGACATGCCCAATCGATGTATTCTTTATGTTGAGCATCAGACATACATAAATGATTAATGACGACATAAGGGGAATTTTGGTAATATTTAACATAACCTCAAATGGACCTTGATTAGTGGTTCTTCTACATCCATATATTGCACCATCTTTAGTAGAGCGTTGTAGATTGGTGGCAGAAATAGGCAGGGCCGTAATTGCTCCCCTTGAGATAGGCTTTCCTGATTACTAGTCACAAAAAGACTATATCTGTAGAAACCAAAGTTACCAAAAAATTGGTAAAAGAAAATATAAATATATCAATTTTTTGCACACATAAAATGACCAAATCTACTTATTTTTTTCAAATATCGCACACCATTAGGATCATATGGCATCATTTTAGCCATGGATTGGTTCAAGTCCACAATAACTATTATGTAAAAATAGATGTGGATTTTTTTTCTACCACAATCACTATATGCTTGCAAAGATGAATTTTTCTTATCTGGCACATATTAGTCCTTCCTCTATTTGATAAGAGTCCATGTTTCCATTCGCAAGAATGTTAGACAATGCATTTTAAGAGGAGTGTACAATCTGGAGAGAATACCATGAATATTCTATGTTGTTCCTAATAAGATGATACAGATCATTGGATGAGTCAAGAGGAACACTATAAAATCGATTGTTTATGCCATTTCCTTATCAGGACTTGACTGATGTCTTATCCAGAGGTATCTTTACCGAGAGTTGATCTTCTACACGTGAAATTGACTTCCATACAAATCTTAAGTACAAGGCGCTTGAGCCAAGGTTTGATCACTATTCACATTTTTACTATTATAACTACTCATGTTAGGGTATGTGAGGAAACACCCTTAGTTGCAACCCTGAGGATTTTTTACTGGATCAACATTGGTCTAATCCAGCCTCACCATCATATTAAAATTCTTAAGTTGATTGTCTTGACCAGATTATCTTGGTTCAAGAAGGCAAACAATGGATAATCTTCGGTATGTGTATACTCAAGAGGATTGTCAGCTGGAATAAAGTATCGATCAAGATTCGATATACAACCTTCCATGCATTGATGATCTATTTGATCAGATGAAGGGGGCTACAGTCTTCTCTATAATAGTATATTAAGTCAGTTTACCATTAAGATCAGTATTGTGGAGACAGATATTCTCAATGACAGACTTGTCTCTATGAGATATGGCCACTACGATATTTAAAGTGGTATGCATATCGGTCTTCACCAATATCAATATATGTGATCATATAAGTATTCATGAATGCATTTTTCATTTTCTCATTCCTTAAAGAAAACTATTTTTCCTTTTCTTCCTTGATGACAGTCGTAGCCTTTAAAAACGCATTTACATTAGTTTAGCACGAGGAGCACTTTTTATAGAAATTTGCATTCAGTGTCATCGCGAGCAGATTATGTATCCAAACACAATAGTGAAGCATTTGCGTTCTTTTCTGAAAGGGAAGGGAAAGGGTGAAGGTATTTAAAAGGGCACATCATTTCATG
This sequence comes from Taxus chinensis, assembly GCA_019776745.2. Classification (NCBI taxonomy): domain Eukaryota; kingdom Viridiplantae; phylum Streptophyta; class Pinopsida; order Cupressales; family Taxaceae; genus Taxus; species Taxus chinensis. Next base: position 867,974,172 of record CM034151.1, on the reverse strand, counting down.
GCCTGCAATGCATGTGCAGTCTGTTTATTAAAAGATTCTGTTTAGCCATAATGGATTTGTGCCATGGATTTACTAAAATGTGACAGAATTCGTGTGGTTTCATGGGTCTAGCAGGTTACTACAGGAGGTTTGTTCAGGATTTTCCCGGATAGCGCAATCCATCAGTTCTCTTGCAAGCATAAAGCATCTAAACTATAGTTTTAAATAATGTTTTTAAATAGATGTAGGAAGCAGGCATTTGGCAATATTATTTTCTGAAGAGATTAAATTACGAGATGCATCTATGCTTTTTCTTTAGTGTTAGTTCCTCATGAATTGATTATTTTCATGTAAACATTATTTTTTCCTTTTTGGGAGGACGTGAATACACCTGCTCAATGCAGTGAGTGGATTGAGTAGTTTTTTATTGATTTTTATGCAAACATACATCCGATTTCATACAGCTCTGTTATCCGACCCATAACCTTGAGTTTGCTTAGCAGTGGTAAATGCCTTAGAGCGGTGGAGACATATTTAAAAATATTGTCAGCCGGAGATTTACAGTGCAATGGAATCTGATCACTTGAGTATTTTATGCCACCTGTTCATCGCACTCCAATTTCAACGCTCGTTAGCGGCATTGAAATGGAGTCTAGTCAATGTATGACATTTAAACCGGTAGTACATGTTGATTTTTTTATGGATAGGAGATATGACGGTTGCAGTATGCAGTCTTATTATATCATGGAGGTACATGTAATTTGAATGGGCCACCTGAGATGGGCAAAGATTAACATAGTATGTATCTCGCATCAGCTTCCTCAGATGTTATCAAGTTCATTTTACCTTATAGCCATGAAGTAGAGATTTGAATTTTTGAGAAACCTTGCTATGAAAGACTTTCCATGTATTTTCATTAGAGGTAGATGGTCTTCTTAGTACACTGAGGTTGGAAATAGAAAATAAATGATTCATCTATAGATGTAGACTTGAGACATAACATACTGACAGAGGCTCATCGTGAACCAGAAACAGCCCATAGTGTATGTTATGAAGTTGCATGCTCACTTTCTTGAGACAGTTAAAATTTTCTTTAGAGGATTTTGTAGATACATAGCCTCATATGTTTTGCTTCTCTTTCTTGGCAACTGCCTTTTAGAGGTATATTTAAGTAATCTATTTTTCTAAAAGTTGTCCATCAACAATCCACACACCATACCGGTAATGGAAGTGGGACACTTTTTTTATATTGAATTTATTGTTGGGTTGCCGACGTTGAGATACCACCACGACACCATCATGTTAATAGATGGATGAAATTTATGCAATCATGTAGCTACATAGTTTACCCAGAATTAAAGATTACCTATAAAGTGAGTGAAAATTTCACGAGTATACCTTGATGAGGTTGGCAGATTGCATGGGATTACGCGGAATTTGATGATTGTTAGACCGCGACCCTCACTAATAACAACCTCCCATATTCTGGACCACCATTCATTCTCCCACTCCTGGGACGAGGACCAATCTTCACCACGATTTGTCATTTCATGGCCTTATTATGTTAGAAATTCTTGCTTGATTTTTACTACAAACAAATGATTTTTTTGTATCATATTTAAATAATATCAATGTTTTACAAATCAACACATACATAAAAATTAAGATTTCAACGTCTTCTCTAGGACCTTGTTCCTAAGCGATCTCATGTTTGTTAGGATAAATTTTATTATCCTATTATTAATTATGCATAGTAGGATATTTAATTAATTTTATTAATTAAATAATTAATGATTAAATTGTTATATGGTTTAAACAACCATATTTGTCTGTTTGCACATTGTTATATTGTTATAAACAATATATTTGTCTTTATGTAATTTTGCTTCCCGGATGTTATTGGAAGCTTGTGAAATCTGGTTTTTGGTTGCACCTGTGCAACTCATTTTCCCGGATGTATTTGGCTGTGCAATATCTATAAATATTGCAGCCCATTCTCTGTAATTGTTTACTGATTGAGATTAATAAAATATCACAGGCTTCCGTCCCTGTTTCTCAATCTACAGGATCATCAGGATCTGTATCTCAGTCATCCAGAATACCAGCTGGAGCTGCTTCCCACTAGAGAGGACCAGGCAACTGTTATGGTTGCGGTAGTTGTTGGACATCTTTGGAGAGATTTGCCCACATAACCCTACCAAGGGTAAGACGCAGAGCTCAGAGCCTACTGTTGGAGATATGGCATGGAGTCATCGGATCTACGCAGCGGTCGAGAACCGCCAGGTTGAGCATCAGAGTACTGTGATTGAGACGACAGGTAGTGTTGGTGGTATTTCCACCTCTATTTTATTTGATTCTGGTTCTTCTAATTCTTTTATTGCACCATCTTTAGTAGAGCGTTGTAGGCTGGTGGCAGTTAGGCAGGGCCGTAGTTGGACGTTGAGATGGCTTCTGGAGCCAAGATTTCTGTAGACTCCTTGGTCAAGGAGTGTGTAGTGGATTTGGGACCCTTCACCACTACTTCTGATCTTCGGATCCTTCCATTAGGATCTTATGGCATCATTTTAGGCATGATTGGTTGTCCGCTCATAGAGCTAGAGTGGATTGCTACCACAAGACTATTGCTTGCATAGATGATCTTGGGGCGGAGTTAGTGATATCAGGGGTTAAGAGACCTGTTTCCATTCGCACCATCTCCGCTATGCAGCTTAAGCGGTGTGTACAACAGGGTTTCCAGTTGTATGCTGTTACAGTTAGTGACAGATCAGAGGATGAGTCAAGAGGACCTTCCCTCGATGATCATCCCATCTTATCAGATTTCACTGATGTGTTTCCAGGGGAGCTACCGGGGTTACCCTCCCCCACGTGAGATTGACTTCCATATAGATCTAGTTCCAGGCGCAGAGCCTCTCTCACGAGCACATTATCGGATGACTACTCCTGAGCTATGTGAGCTCAAGTTGCAACTTGAGGACCTTCTGGAGAAAGGCCTAATCCATCCTAGCGTATCCCCTTGGGGTGCACCAGTTATCTTCGTGAAGAAGAAAGATGGATCTCTTCGGTTGTGTATTGACTATCGTCAGCTGAATAAAGTAACGATCAAGAATCGTTACCCCCTTCCATGCATTGATGATCTATTTGATCAGATGAAGGGGGCTACAGTTTTCTCTAAAATAGATCTTAAGTCAGGATACCATCAGCTCAGGATTGTGGAGACAGATATTCACAAGACAGCTTTTCGCATGAGATATGGCCACTACGAATTCACAGTGGTACCGTTCGGTTTGACGAATGCCCCCACAGTGTTTATGAGTTTGATGAATGGGGTATTCAGGACCTTCCTTGATCGCTTCGTGCTTATCTTCCTTGATGACATTTTGATTTACTCACGCACACATGAGGAGCACGAGGAGCACCTTCGCTAGGTTCTTCAGTGTCTTCGCGAGCAGCGCCTGTACGGGAACTTGGAGAAGTGTGCGTTCTTTCAGCCTAAGGTGTAGTATTTGGGGCACATCATTTCAGGGGAAGGTATTGCAGTCGATCCTTCCAAGATTCGAGCCATCATGGATTGGCCAGCACCCACTAGTGTGACCGAGGTGTGTAGTTTCATGGGTCTAGCAGGTTACTACAGGAGGTTTGTTCAGGATTTTTCCCGGATTGCGCAACCCATCACTTCTCTTCAGCGGAAAGGGAAGAAGTTTTTATGGTCAGATAGATGTGAGCAGGCCTTCAGTACACTGAAGGAATGCCTTACGAGAGCACCTATCCTTGCAGTGCTAGATCCTCATGGAGAGTTTTTCATGTGCACAGATGCTTCCTTGGCAGGACTTGGAGGAGTGCTAATGCAGGAGGGTAGAGTAGTTGCCTTTGAGTCCCGCAAACTCAAAGATTATGAGCTCAATTATCCGACCCATGACCTTGAGCTTGCAGCAGTGGTACATGCCTTAGTGCGGTGGAGACATTTTCTTCTCAGCCGGAGATTTACACTCAGGACTGATCACTTGAGTCTTCGCCACCTCTTCACGCAGTCCAATCTCAACGCTCGTTAGCGGCATTGGATGGAGTTACTCTGTATGACATGAAGATAGAACATGTGAAAGGGAAGGAGAATGTGGTTGCAGATGCCCTGAGTAGACGGAGACATGTGGTTATGGCCACCTCAGTGGGCATAGATTTGCGGAGTAGGATCTTGCAGCAGCTTCCTCAGGATAGTTTCTACCTTATAGCCAGAGCAGAGATTGAGTCTCAGAGATCCCTTGAGGGGAGATTTGATGGATTTTCATTAGAGGTAGATGGTCTTCTTAGACACAGAGGTCGAATTTATGTTCCTAGAGATGGAGGCTTGAGACATGACATTTTGACAGAGGCTCATCGTGCACCTTACTCAGCCCATCCTGGGGTGAAGAAGATGCATGCCACCTTGAGACAGTTGTATTTTTGGAGAGGACTTCGAAGAGACATAGCCTCATTTGTATCCCGCTGTTTAGAGTGCCAGAGGGTAAAGGCCGAGCATCAGCATCCAGTTGGCCTTCTCTATCCTCACGCCATACCGGAATGGAAGTGGGACACCATTTCTATGGATTTTATTGTTGGGTTGCCGACGTTGAGATACCACCACGACACCATCATGGTCACGGTGGATAAATTGACGAAGGTAGCTCATTTTTCCCCAGTAAAGACTACCTATACAGTGAGTGCAGTGGCACGAGTATACCTTGATGAGGTTGGCAGATTGCATGGGATTCCGCGGAAGATCATTTGCGACCGCGACCCTTTGTACACCTCCCATTTCTGGACCACCATGCAGTATGCTCTTGGGACGAGGATTAATTTCAGCACAGCTTATCACCCTGAGACAGATGGACAGACAGAGAGGGTGAATCAGATTTTGGAGGACATGCTCAGGATGTACGTGATGGATCATCAGTCGAGATGGGAGGAGTATCTGTATTTGGTGGAGTTTTCCTACAATAATAGTTTTCAGAGTTCTATAGGCATGGCTCCCTTTCAGGCATTATATGGTAGAGAGTGCAGGACACCTCTCAGTTGGGACAGAATTGAGGACAGGGTTTCCCTTGGGCCAGCTTTATTACAGGATATGGAGCAGCAGGTTACCCTAATCAGACAGAGATTGCAGGAGGCACAGGATAGACAGAAGAAGTATGCAAACTAGCATAGGACAGATAGCATTTTTGAGGTAGGCACGAAGGTGTTTCTTCGTGTCAGACCGCATAAGAGCCCTATCCATTATGGAAAAGGTTCTAAGCTTGCTCCTAGATTTGTGGGTCCCTTTGAGATTTTGGAGCGCCTTGGTCCCTTAGCCTATCGTCTAGCATTGCCACCTAGCTTATCGCGCGTCCATGATGTTTTTTACGTTTCTATGCTTAGGAGATATGTTTCTGATCCTTCTCATGTGCTAGATTGGACTGCATTGCAGGTGCAAGTGATGGTGGAGCCCGTGCACATTTTAGATCGCAGGACCCTGGGCCTTTGTGGCAGAGAGATTGATCAGGTTCGGGTCCAATGGGACAGGTACGATGAGACTGCTACTACTTGGGAGGATGCTACATCATTGCGAGCTCAGTTTCCACACTTATTTCAGTGACTTCCAGGAGGAAGTCTAGTCTAAAGGGAGGGGGATGTAATGCCCACTTCCCTATGACACCTAGTTGATTATCATTTTGAGTTATGCAGACTTTGGATATGGACATGACTTATAATTATGTTGATTAGCATGATGTTTTGTGACTAGATGCACTTGGATTATGATTGGATTTTGTTTTCAGTATGATCTACACTGACTCATGGACAAACTATTGGATATCGATATTATTTTTATATGGATATATTGCATGTGTTCTAACATTGGATTTCTTCGCCATGATGAGTAGAATGTAGTTAAATTTGCATTACTATAATTTTGGATAATGATGAAATGCATATTTAAGTTGTGATTTAGACCTAGAAATAATGATTGCTTGAATTACGTATAGATGTTAATAAATTTCATGCATATGGTTATTTTGGATATTTTGACATGGCCACAAGGCCGAAGAAGGTATTTTGCATTTTTCAAGAAACACAGCATGATCACAACCATGAGGGGGATTGGGAACCAAACACAACAGGATGTCGGGTGGTTACAGCATTTGGTCATCAAGGCAGCTGCTCAGTTTGGATGGAAAGTTCACCAGATGGACGTAAAAAGTGCCTTCCTGAATGGAGAGTTGCAAGAAGAAGTCTACATGACTCAACCTGAGGGATATGTAGTACCTGGTCAAGAAGAAAAGGTATGCAGACTCAGGAAATCTCTGTATGGCCTCAAACAGGCACCCCGGGCATGGTACATCAAGATTGATGAGCATCTCGTACAACATGGATTTGTCAGAAATCCATACGATCCCAATCTCTACCTCAAAAGCAAGGGGGGGAGATCGTGATTATTGTAGTTTATGTCGATGATCTAGTCATCACTGGCAGTTCAGTGAAGATGATTGATGAAACAAAGAAAGATCTTAAGCGATCATTCGACATGACAGATCTCGGGCTTATGCATTATTGTCTTGGACTGGAAGTATGGCAGAAAGAGAATCACATATTTGTTTCTCAGATGAAATGTACCAAGACAACGCTCGAGAAGTTTAGGATGATGGATTGCACACCAATTGCTACACCTATGGAGAACAGATTACAGTTATCTCGTTCAGATCCATCTCCTGAGGTAAGTGCCACTCTCTATCGGCAGCTGATTGGGAGTCTCATTTACCTGACCTACACTAGACCAGATATCAGCTTTGCAGTGAGCTATCTATCCAGGTTCATGCAAGAACCCAAAATTTGTCATTGGAAAGCAGCAAAACGCATTTTGAGATATCTCAAAGGATCAGTGGATCTTGGTCTAGAATACAAGAAGAACGAAAACTTCTTCTTGACTGGATATTCGGATTCAGATCATGCAGGTAACATTGATGATAGAAAATCCACTTCTGGATTTGTATTCTTATGGGATCTGGACCAATATCATGGGGAAGTAAGAAACAACACTTTGTTTCTCGCTCTTCCACAGAAGCCGAGTATCGTTCTGCAGGAGAAGCTGTCTGTGAAGCGATTTGGCTACGTCGCATACTGGAAGGACTTGGAATACCACAGGACAAACCGACCACCATGTATGTTGACAACGAAGGTGTTCTCAAACTTGTTCGCAATCCAGTTTTTCACGAGAGAACAAAGCACATTGAAGTTCAGGTTCATTTCATACGCGAACATGTATTGAAGCACAACATCCAGCTTCAATTTTGTCCAACAGCTGAACAACGAGCAGATATTTTCACAAAGTCACTTGCACGTGACAAGTTCGAGTTGTTCAGAGCATTTCTCTCCTCATCTCTTCAGACAATGCACAATTAAGGGGGGGAATGTTAGGATAAATTTTATTATCCTATTATTAATTATGCATAGTAGGATTATTTAATTAATTTTATTAATTAAATAATTAATGATTAAATGTTATATGGGGAAAAAAAGAGGGGGAGGGGGGAAAGGGGTGGGGGCTGGAGGGGGGCGGTGGGGGGTTGGGGGGGGGGGGGAACGGGCGGAGGGGGGGCAAGCTGTGCAGAAGAGATGGCAGGGGGGGAGGGACGGGGGACGAGCGGGGGAGGGGGGGTGGCGGGGTGCGAGAGCTGCGACAGGAGGGCGCGGTGGGGGATCGAGGGGGAGGTGGGGGGTTAGGCAGGTAGGGGGCGGCAGGGGGCCGGGGGGGGGGGTGAGGAACGCGGGAGGAGGGGACGGGGGGAGGCGGATGCGGCCCGTGAAGGGGGGGGGGTTGGGGGACGGGTGGAGGGGCGGGGGGATGGGGGGGGGGTTGTGGTGGGTGGCGGGGCGTAGCAGGGTAATAGTTGGAGGGGAGCGGCTGGGGCGGTTGAGGGCGGCTGGGCCGGGGGGTGACGAGGGGGGCGGGGAGTGAGAGAAGGGGGGGAGGGGAGGGCGGGAGGGGTGGTGTACGGCGGGCTGGGGGGGGGGCGCGTTCTTGGGAGGTGGGGAGGGGGGCGGTGGCGGCGGGGGGGGGGGGGGAGGAGGGGGGTCCGGAGGGGGGGATGGGGTGCGAGTGAGGGGGAGGGTCCGGACGGGGGAGGGGAGGGTAGCTTGGGGGGGGGGCGGGGAGGAGCCGACCTCGAGCATGCGGGGAGTCTCTCTTCACGGGGAGGGGGTTTCCCGCACGGTGATCGGTGGCGCAGCAGATAGGGCGGGAAGGGAGGGAGGGGGGGCGGAGTCGGGAGGGCGCGTGGGGGCGGGGGAGGGGGCCGGGGAAGTGTGGCGCTCGGCTGGGGGGCGGGTGGAGGTGGAGGGGCGGGGCGGGGGAGGGGGAGGGGGGAAGGGTGAGAGGGGACGAGTGGGCGGGGGGGGACTCGACCCGGCGATGTAACGGGAGTAGTTAGGGAGGCGGGGAGCCTATAGTAGATGTGTTGCCATGAGGGGGAGGGGGGGGAAGAGGGGAGGGGGGGGGGTGGTGAGGAGGGGAGGGAGGCGAGACGAAGGTTGGGTTGGGAGCGGGGGGGGGCTACATGCACGGGGAGGGGAGGGGAGGAGGGCGGGCGCGGGGAGGGGGGGGAAATGGGGGTGGGGTGAGGGGGGGGTGGGCGGGTGGCCGGCTTTGGTTGGGGGGGTGGGGGAGGGAGGGGAGGGGGGGGGGGGGGGGGAGGGAGAGTTGCCGGTGGAGGGTGGGGTCGTGGGCGGAGGGGGAGGATCGGAGCGCGCGGCGAATGCGGGGGAGGCGGGAAGAGGGACGGCAGCGCCATGGAGGGGGGGGGGAGCGGGTGGGGGTAGGTCATATCGGCCGTCCGGGGGGGGGGAGGGGGGGGAGAGGGTATGGATACGCGTGATGACGTTACGTGGTGGGGGGGTGGGTTGGGGTGGGAGTCAATACTTCGTTGTTCGTGAGGGAGCGGGAGAGGGGCTCCCACGGCTGTGGGCGGTTGGAGGTAGTATTTCTTTGGGGGGCGGGGGGACGGAGTCTTACCACGGGAGTCTGGGGGCTGAGGGGGGGTGACCGGCGAGGTGTGGGGGGGACCGGGGGGACCGCGGCGCGGCGAAGGGGGGGGGGGGTGGTGGGCGCGCCGTGCTGGGCCCACCCACGGGGGGGGTGGGAGGGGGATTCGGGCTGCGGCGGGGTTGTGGCGGTGGTAGGGGGGGGGGCGCGGGGGAGGGTGGGTGCGGTGGGTGGGGGCCGGGTGGGGTGAGGGGGCGTGGCGAGGTGGGGGGCTGTGGGTGGTTGAGGTGGTTTGGGGGTTGGACTTATGGTGGGGTAGAGTCCGTTTGGTTGGGTGATAGGGGGGTGTTATTGTTCTTGGAGTTTGTTTTGATTGTTTAGATTTTTTTGATTTTTGTTTTTGGGAGTGTAGGGTTTTTTTAGTGTTTTTTTTTGATTTTTTTTTTTTTTTTTTGGTTTTTTATTTTTTTTTTTATGTTTATTTGTTTGATTATTTATTTTTAAGTATTTTTTATATGTTATATAAAAATTATTTGTCTTTATGTAATTTTGCTTCCCGGATGTTATTGGAAGCTTGTGAAATCTGGTTTTCTGGTTGCACCTGTGCAACTCATTTTCCCGATGTATTTGGCTGTGCAATATTATATAAATATTGCAAGACCAGCCCCTTCTCTGTAAGTGTTTCTGATTGAGATAATAAAAAATATCACAGGCTTCCGTCCCTGTTTCTCAATTCTACAGGATCTCAGGATCTGTATCTCAGTCATCCAGAATACCAGCTGGAGCTGCTTCCCATAGAGAGGACCAGGCACTGTTTTATGGTTTCGAGTTGTTGCGACATTCTTTGGAGAAGGATTGCCCACATAACCCTACAAGGGTAAGAGCAGAGCTCAGAGCCTCCGTTGGATATATTGGCCTGGAGTCATCGGATCTACGCAGCGGTCGAGAACGCCAGGTTGAGCACAGAGTACTGTGATTGAGACAAGGTAGTGTTGGTGGTATTTCACTTATTTTATTTGATTCTGGTTCTCTAATTCTTGTATTGCAACATCTTTAGTAGAGCGTTTTGTCGGCTGGTGGCAGTTAGGCAGGGCCGTAGTTGGGACGTTGCGATGGCTTCTGGAGCCAAGATTTCTGTAGATCCTTGGTCAAGGAGTGTTGAGGGGATTTGGGGACCTTCCACACTAATACTGATCTTCGGATCCTTCCATAGATCGTATGGCATCAGTTTAGGCATGATGGAGTGTTTGCCGCTTCCTAGAGCTTAGAGTGGGATGTGCCTACCACAAGACATTGCGTGCATAGCATGATCTTGGGGAGGAGTTAGTGATATCAGGGTTGGTGTTGTAAGAGACCTGTTTCCATTCGCATACCATCTCCGCTACTGCAAGATTAAGCGGTTGGTACCAACAGGGTTTCCAGTTGTATGCTGGTACAGTTAGTGACAGACAGAGGATGAGTCAAGAGGACCTCCCTCGAATGATCATCCCATCTTATCAGATTCACTGATGTGTTTCCAGGGGAGTTACCGGGGTTACCTCCCCCCACGTGAGCTGACTTTCCATATAGATCTAGGTTCCAGGGCAGAGCCTCTCTCACGAGCCAAATTACGGATTGATACTCCTGAGATATGTGAGCTCAAGTTTGAAACTTGAGGACCTTCTGAGAAAGCCTAATCCATCCTAGCGTATCCCCTGGGGTTGCACAATTATCTTCGTGAAGAAGAAAGATGGATCTCTTCGGTTGTGTATTGACTATAGTCAGTGAATAAAGGACCGATCAAGGATCGTTACCCCCTTCATGATGATGATATATTTGATCAGATGAAGGGGGCTAAGTTTTCTCTAAAATGATATTAAGTAAGGATCCATCAGCTAGGATTGTGGAGAAAGATATTACAAGACAGCTTTCGCAGAGATATGGCCACTACGATCACAGTGGGTACGTTCGGTTGGACGAATGCCCACACAGTGTGTATGAGTTTGAGGAATGGGGTATATCAGGACCTTCCTTGATCGCTCGTGCTTATATCCTTGATGACCATTTTGATTTACTCACGACACATGAGGGCACGAGGAGAACCTTCGCTAGGTTCTTCAGTGTCTTCGCGAGCCAGCGTGTACGCAGGACTTGGAGAAAGAGTGTGAGTTCTTTCAGCCTAAGGTTGTTGTTAGTTATTTGGGGCACATGCAAATCATTCAGGGGAAGGTATTGCAGTGATCCTTCAAGATTCGACCCATAATGGATTGGCCAGCACCCACTAGGTGACCGAACGTGTGTAGTTTCATGGGTCTAGCAGTTACTTGCAGAGGTTTGTTCAGGATTTTTCCCGGGATATGCGCAACCCCATCACTTCTCTTCAGCGGAGGAAAGGGAAGAAGTTTTTCATGTCAGATAGATGTAGCAGGAGCGTCAGACACTGAAGGAATGCCTTACGAGGAGCACCCCTTCCTTGCAGTGCTAGAACTCATGGAGAGTTTTTATTCTGTGAACAGATGACTTCTTGGCACGGGACTTGGAGGAGTGCTAATGCAGGAGGGTAGAGTAGTGACTTTGAGTCCCGCAAAACTCAAAGTATGAGCTCAATTATCCGACCAGGACCTTGAAGCTTGCAAGCAGTGGAACATGCATTAGTGTCGGTGGAGAAACATTTTCTTCTCAGCCGGGAGAGATTTAACTAGGGACTGATCCCTGAGTTTCTTCGCCAACCTCTCACGCAGTCCAATCTCACGATAGTTTAGCGGCATTGGATGGAGTTTACTCGTATGAATGAGACGAACAGTGAAAGGGAAGGAGAATGGTTTGCAGTGCCTGAGTAGACGGAGACATGTGGTTATGGCCACACTCGTGGGCATAGTTTGCAGGAGGTAGTAGGATCTTGGCAGCAGCTCCTCAGGATAGTTTCTACTTCAGCCGAGCAGAGATTGAGTCTCAGAGATCCCTTGAGGGGAGATTGATGGATTTTCATTAGAGGTAGATGGTCTTCTATAGACACAGAGGGTCGAATTTATGTTCCTAGAGCTGGAGCTTGATGGAGGGGACATTGACAACATTTGACAGAGGCTCATGTGCACCTTACTCAGCCCATCCTAGGGTGTGAAGAAGATTGAAGAAGATGCATGCCACCTTGAGAAAGTGGATTTGGACGAGGACTTCTCGAGGAGACATTAGCCTCATTTGCTATCCGGCTGTTTAGATGCCAGAGGGTAAAGGCAGAGCATAAGCATTACCAGTTGGCCTTCTTATCCCCTCACGCCGTCCGGATGGAAGTGGGACACCATTTCTAGGATTTATTGTTGGGTTGCCGACGTTGAGATACCACCACGACACAATCATGGCCGGGGTGGATTAAATTGACGAAGGTAGCTCATTTTTCCCCAGTTAAAGCTACCTATACAGTGAGTGCGTGGCACGAGTTAGTAACTTGATGAGGTTGTCAAATTGCCATGGGATTCCGCGGGAAGATCATTTGCGACCGCGAACCCTTTGTTACACTCCCATTTCTGGGGACCACCATGCAGTATGCTATGGACGAGGAGTAATTTCAGCACAGCTCACCCTGAGACAGATGGACAGACAGAGCGGGGTGAATCTGGTTTTTTGGTTGGCACCTGTGCAACTTCATTTTTCCCGGATGTACGTTTGGCTGTACTGAATATCTATAAATATTGCAGGCCCATTTCTCTGTAATTGTTTACTGATGAGATTAATAAAATATCACAGGCTTCCGTCCCTGTTTCTCAATCTACAGGATCATCAGGATCTGTATCTCAGTCATCCAGAATACCAGCTGGAGCTGCTTCCCACTAGAGAGGACCAGGCAACTGTTATGGTTGCGGAGTTGTTGGACATCTTTGGAGAGATTGCCCACATAACCCTACCAAGGGTAAGACGCAGAGCTCAGAGCCTACTGTTGGAGATATGGCATGGAGTCATCGGATCTACGCAGCGGTCGAGAACCGCCAGGTTGAGCATCAGAGTACTGTGATGAGACGACAGGTAGTGTTGGTGGTATTTCCACCTCTATTTTATTTGATTCTGGTTCTTCTAATTCTTTTATTGCACCATCTTTAGTAGAGCGTTGTAGGCTGGTGGCAGTTAGGCAGGGCCGTAGTTGGGACGTTGAGATGGCTTCTGGAGCCAAGATTTCTGTAGACTCCTTGGTCAAGGAGTGTGTAGTGGATTTGGGACCCTTCACCACTACTTCTGATCTTCGGATCCTTCCATTAGGATCTTATGGCATCATTTTAGGCATGGATTGGTTGTCCGCTCATAGAGCTAGAGTGGATTGCTACCACAAGACTATTGCTTGCATAGATGATCTTGGGGCGGAGTTAGTGATATCAGGGGTTAAGAGACCTGTTTCCATTCGCACCATCTCCGCTATGCAGCTTAAGCGGTGTGTACAACAGGGTTTCCAGTTGTATGCTGTTACAGTTAGTGACAGATCAGAGGATGAGTCAAGAGGACCTTCCCTCGATGATCATCCCATCTTATCAGATTTCACTGATGTGTTTCCAGGGGAGCTACCGGGGTTACCTCCCCCACGTGAGATTGACTTCCATATAGATCTAGTTCCAGGCGCAGAGCCTCTCTCACGAGCACATTATCGGATGACTACTCCTGAGCTATGTGAGCTCAAGTTGCAACTTGAGGACCTTCTGGAGAAAGGCCTAATCCATCCTAGCGTATCCCCTTGGGGTGCACCAATTATCTTCGTGAAGAAGAAAGATGGATCTCTTCGGTTGTGTATTGACTATCGTCAGCTGAATAAAGTAACGATCAAGAATCGTTACCCCCTTCCATGCATTGATGATCTATTTGATCAGATGAAGGGGGCTACAGTTTTCTCTAAAATAGATCTTAAGTCAGGATACCATCAGCTCAGGATTGTGGAGACAGATATTCACAAGACAGCTTTTCGCATGAGATATGGCCACTACGAATTCACAGTGGTACCGTTCGGTTTGACGAATGCCCCCACAGTGTTTATGAGTTTGATGAATGGGGTATTCAGGACCTTCCTTGATCGCTTCGTGCTTATCTTCCTTGATGACATTTTGATTTACTCACGCACACATGAGGAGCACGAGGAGCACCTTCGCTAGGTTCTTCAGTGTCTTCGCGAGCAGCGCCTGTACGGGAACTTGGAGAAGTGTGCGTTCTTTCAGCCTAAGGTGTAGTATTTGGGGCACATCATTTCAGGGGAAGGTATTGCAGTCGATCCTTCCAAGATTCGAGCCATCATGGATTGGCCAGCACCCACTAGTGTGACCGAGGTGTGTAGTTTCATGGGTCTAGCAGGTTACTACAGGAGGTTTGTTCAGGATTTTTCCCGGATTGCGCAACCCATCACTTCTCTTCAGCGGAAAGGGAAGAAGTTTTTATGGTCAGATAGATGTGAGCAGGCCTTCAGTACACTGAAGGAATGCCTTACGAGAGCACCTATCCTTGCAGTGCTAGATCCTCATGGAGAGTTTTTCATGTGCACAGATGCTTCCTTGGCAGGACTTGGAGGAGTGCTAATGCAGGAGGGTAGAGTAGTTGCCTTTGAGTCCCGCAAACTCAAAGATTATGAGCTCAATTATCCGACCCGTGACCTTGAGCTTGCAGCAGTGGTACATGCCTTAGTGCGGTGGAGACATTTTCTTCTCAGCCGGAGATTTACACTCAGGACTGATCACTTGAGTCTTCGCCACCTCTTCACGCAGTCCAATCTCAACGCTCGTTAGCGGCATTGGATGGAGTTACTCTGTATGACATGAAGATAGAACATGTGAAAGGGAAGGAGAATGGGTTGCAGATGCCCTGAGTAGACGGAGACATGTGGTTATGGCCACCTCAGTGGGCATAGATTTGCGGAGTAGGATCTTGCAGCAGCTTCCTCAGGATAGTTTCTACCTTACAGCCAGAGCAGAGATTGAGTCTCAGAGATCCCTTGAGGGGAGATTTGATGGATTTTCATTAGAGGTAGATGGTCTTCTTAGACACAGAGGTCGAATTTATGTTCCTAGAGATGGAGGCTTGAGACATGACATTTTGACAGAGGCTCATCGTGCACCTTACTCAGCCCATCCTGGGGTGAAGAAGATGCATGCCACCTTGAGACAGTTGTATTTTTGGAGAGGACTTCGAAGAGACATAGCCTCATTTGTATCCCGCTGTTTAGAGTGCCAGAGGGTAAAGGCCGAGCATCAGCATCCAGTTGGCCTTCTCTATCCTCACGCCGTACCGGAATGGAAGTGGGACACCATTTCTATGGATTTTATTGTTGGGTTGCCGACGTTGAGATACCACCACGACACCATCATGGTCACGGTGGATAAATTGACGAAGGTAGCTCATTTTTCCCCAGTAAAGACTACCTATACAGTGAGTGCAGTGGCACGAGTATACCTTGATGAGGTTGTCAAATTGCATGGGATTCCGCGGAAGATCATTTGCGACCGCGACCCTTTGTACACCTCCCATTTCTGGACCACCATGCAGTATGCTCTTGGGACGAGGATTAATTTCAGCACAGCTTATCACCCTGAGACAGATGGACAGACAGAGAGGGTGAATCAGATTTTGGAGGACATGCTCAGGATGTACGTGATGGATCATCAGTCGAGATGGGAGGAGTATCTGTATTTGGTGGAGTTTGCCTACAATAATAGTTTTCAGAGTTCTATAGGCATGGCTCCCTTTCAGGCATTATATGGTAGAGAGTGCAGGACACCTCTCAGTTGGGACAGAATTGAGGACAGGGTTTCCCTTGGGCCAGCTTTATTACAGGATATGGAGCAGCAGGTTACCCTAATCAGACAGAGATTGCAGGAGGCACAGGATAGACAGAAGAAGTATGCAAACTAGCATAGGACAGATAGCATTTTTGAGGTAGGCACGAAGGTGTTTCTTCGTGTCAGACCGCATAAGAGCCCTATCCATTATGGAAAAGGTTCTAAGCTTGCTCCTAGATTTGTGGGTCCCTTTGAGATTTTGGAGCGCCTTGGTCCCTTAGCCTATCGTCTAGCATTGCCACCTAGCTTATCGCGCGTCCATGATGTTTTTCACGTTTCTATGCTTAGGAGATATGTTTCTGATCCTTCTCATGTGCTAGATTGGACTGCATTGCAGGTGCAGGTGATGGTGGAGCCCGTGCACATTTTAGATCGCAGGACCCTGGGCTTTTGCGGCAGAGAGATTGATCAGGTTCAGGTCCAATGGGACAGGTACGATGAGACTGCTGCTACTTGGGAGGATGCTACATCATTGCGAGCTCAGTTTCCACACTTATTTCAGTGACTTCCAGGAGGAAGTCTAGTCTAAAGGGAGGGGGATGTAATGCCCACTTCCCTATGACACCTAGTTGATTATCATTTTGAGTTATGCAGACTTTGGATATGGACATGACTTATAATTATGTTGATTAGCATGATGTTTTGTGACTAGATGCACTTGGATTATGATTGGATTTTGTTTTCAGTATGATCTACACTGACTCATGGACAAACTATTGGATATCGATATTATTTTTATATGGATATATTGCATGTGTTCTAACATTGGATTTCTTCGCCATGATGAGTAGAATGTAGTTGTTAAATTTGCATTACTATAATTTTGGATAATGATGAAATGCATAATTAAGTTGTGATTTAGACCTAGAAATAATGATTGCTTGAATTACGTATAGATGTTAATAAATTTCATGCATATGGTTATTTTGGATATTTTGACATGGCCGCAAGGCCGAAGAAGGTATTTTGCATTTTTCAAGAAACACAACATGATCACAACCATGAGGGGGATTGGGAACCAAACACAACAGGATGTCGGGTGGCTACAGCATTTGGTCATCAAGGCAACTAGTGAATTGTATTGTGTTACCTTTGTTCTTTTATGTGTTGAGGAAAATTTCCATGAGGGGGTAAGAATTTTAATTACTTGTTTTAACTTACTTTAGTAGGTGATTTTATTTGTGATATCTTTTTAAAATTTCTTTTGCTAAGTGTGTTTAGATTAAATTAACATCTTGTTTTAGTTTTTTAAAGTTTTGGAGGGAAGTCTAGTGGGTGTAATTAATTTTGATGGTTGGCTCCTTGAGCCTTGTGTTTCCTCATGTTTTGAATGCTTGGTTTTGAGTGTTGACCACTCCATATCCTTTGAATCTCGAATTTGAGATTTAGGGCAATTTTGGGGGACTTGTGAGACAAGTTGAACTTGTCCCACACTTCCCAAAACCCCTTAGAAACCATATCTATGGGTTGGGAATCCAAAAAGGGGATTATTTATTGTTTTGGGAAGGGAAATGTGACTTTGGAGTGCACTTGTCTTCTTTTGCATTTAATTGTGCCTTAGGACACATGGGAAGGGATGGATGTGGAAGAGAGTTGTCATTCAACCCAACCACCCATTTATGGTGTTTTGGGATTTGAGTTGACTTTGGGAGGTGGTTTGAGGATGTGTGATGTGGCATCCTACATGGAGCCACATAACCCTCACCCTTTCCTTTTGTCTATTTATTGAAACTTCCTCTCTTCTTGAGGGGGTTGGAGGTTTTTTTTTTGGAGTTCTTTTGTTATTTTGGGAGAGAAAAGAAGGATCTTGGACTTGCTTGCTTGGGATTGCTTTTGGAGGGAGCTTGTGCAAGCTTCTTGGTTTAGGCTTCTCCAATGGAGAGGTAGGGAACCTTCTCTTTTTTGTTGCTTTCATATTGTTGTTGATGCTGAAATTGTGAATAATGTATGTTTACTTTTGTGTATTGTGAAAATGGATAGAGTGCTTAATGTGTAGTGTAGGAGAGGTCTATGGGAAAACTCATGAGGGAGGCATAAGAGTAGAATAGGATATTGTGGAGGGAGTTTGAGAGGGATGCCCATATTGGGTAAGAATGTTCACATTCTTACCTTGTTCTTGAGGGAGCCATAAGAGGAGGGAGGCATAAGAGTATGGGAGGAAAAAGGGGTACTTGAGGGAGGCATAAGAGACATAGGGGCTTGAGTTTTATTGTGGAGGGTTTTGGATGGGCATCTCATCTCAATGGGGAGGCATAAGGAAAACTTTCCCATAGTTCCTTCTCTTGTTGGCTTGGATAAAAGCCTTGTTGTGAAATGTTTGGTGTTATTTGTGTGTCTCTTTGTTTCTTCTATTTTAGCTTTGAATGTTCTGAAGAAATTGTATTGTGGAAGCAAGTATGGTTGCCTTGAGTTGGATACCACCCTTCATTGTGTTGTATTTGGGGCTCGGGGGTCAATGGAGGAGATTTCTTCTCTTCTCCATTGAGTTTTGGTTGGGAGGAGAGTGTTGCCTCTCCCCCTATCTTGGTTGTGATTTGAACTACTTGGAACTTGGAGCATGGATGAAGAACACCTTGGAGCTTGTGAAGACCCTTTTCCATTTCCTTTATATACATTATTTTGATGTAAATTGGTATGAGAAAGAAAGTTGAATCATCTTGTCTTTTTTTTTTTAAATAAAAAAATAAAGGACATTGTAATTTATAATTGCACCAAAAGTCACATGGTGGAATGCAAATTTGACTTGGAAGATGTTTACATCATTGAAAAGATTGTAAGGAAATAAAGGAATGATATGTACAAAAGGCTTGTGATAGTTTTGTGAGTATATTAAAATTTTGTTTGAGTACTTGGAAGTGATGTGTTGGAAAGGTTAAAAGAATAGTGCATTATCCCTTCTTTTATACTTGATGGAAGGACTTATGTTTTCAAATAGCTTTTAGTATGACAATGAAACATTGTAAGATCTAGTTCTTTTATGCTTTCTTCATTTATGAATCTAATACAAGAATCCATTACAATTAATAAAGGGAATGAAATCAACCTATTTTGTAATCCCATACTATGTTATGAAATTGTGTAGAAGGAAATTGTAATGCAAGTCTATAAACTTATTAAATGTATTATCCAATATTCTCTTAATGTTTAATAAAGAAATTGACATTGTAAATAATATTCTTATTGGAACAATATTAAAAGCAATGGGTATACTAATATTAGATCATATTAGTACTAACGTGCTATTAATATTGCCTTGTATATTACATAGTGTATTAGTATAAACTGCAACAAAGAAATGAAATAAATATAATTTACGCATGAGCTGTTTTTCTTTTGTTTTCTAAAAGGCAAGCAAACTGTTTTTTTTTCTCCTTTCCTTGAGTATTCTGACTGTCACAGAGAATATATAAACTGGAGCAATGCCTATAAATATTTTAAACGTTTTACAGATTAGGACACTGCGAGTGGTCTTAGCTTCGCAAATATCAAGCTGCATGGCAGGCCTCGCAACTTCCCAAACAAATGTAAAGTTAGTCTCAAAATCAAGACCAGTCAATCACCCTTAAATCGTGTCTAAGAGAATAACGGCTAATATAAAAAAACAATGATGATACGTTTCAGTAGATCTGTCTGATAGACAACTTGATACACAAAGCACTGACTGTTACTGAGAATATTTAAATTGTTGTAGAGCTTTCAAAATCAAGTTTTGTGGTCATCTATTTAAGAGTGTTGCAATAGACAAGCAATAGTTGTTGGTATAAGAGGTCCATAGTTGACAGATGGCTTCTATTCTAGTTTCACACTCTACAGTCGTTATGACTATAATAATACTCATCCACTCCTTGGAGATGCATTACTACAGTATTGACAGAGATAATTAAATCTCAGCTAGTGCGTATATTAGAACAGAATGATATAGGAGCGACCTGCTTCGTGAACTTCATGATATGAAACAGATCCGCCTTTGTGTGGTTCCCTCCCACGGACTATACCGCCAATGAAAACGCCTCAATGGAAAATCGCTGTGATTCATTGATTCAAGTCGCCTCCTAACACTCTCACTGTTCCCTAATCAATTTTGGTTGAAGTGCCTGGAAGGGAATCCCGAGTTTTGAGGATGCATTCGATACTGAACTGATAACAACACAGTTGGACGACCTGCCTTACCGTGCAGACCGCTGCCATAGACCCTGCCACGTTCACCTTGCTGCACCCAATGAAAATGGAGGTAACACGCCCTTTCCCATGCGCTAGATCTCCTTCATAATCTTCACCCTCTGTCCATGCACTGAGACAATAAAAAAAATTATATATACAAAGATGGATCCTGTTGAACCGCTTGTAAACTCGCCTGTAATTTCCCTCATTGCCTTCACGCGGCCGAGATAGTGGGAAAATGTCTGGACGACCTGCCTGCTGTGCACCCCCCCTCTTTCTCTTTTCCACGTGGCCAGGGAGACTGTGCAGTGTATCCATGTGCAAAATAACGCGTTTCAATGTTGTAGGCGGCAGGTTGATTGTGGGGATGTGGATTTTCAATATCTAATTGATTAAATGTTGATGCGACGGTTGGAAGAAAATCTTCATGGCCGCCAGGTGTTGATTGGGCCACCCACCGCCCCCAACCATAACATTTAAACTAAGTTTGAAATGCTGGACTTGTAAGTTAATGGAAAACAAAGACTTCTAGTTAGGCCAGCAAAGTATTAAATGCCATATAAGATAATAAGTGGTATGAATTGTAACAAAACTTGTTTATAGTATTCATACTAGGTAGTATGTATATCGAAACATATTAGAATCATACAATGCAATATAATTAAACCAGTGCCGAGTGTATACCGTAATGGGTGATTCCCTTGTATATAATTATACATATACATACATACATACATACATATATATATATATATATATATATATATATATATATATATATATATATATTTATATTTATATTTATATTTATATATGTTATAATGTATTAAATCAAGAGACAACGCGACATAATGGAAATAAAAATAAATAAATAATAATAAATAAATAAGTAAATAAAAATTGAGTGGATAGTGTTTTCACCTCGAAATAAATTATGTCTTATTCTAGGGTTAACCTCCAGAAATATTGTTGTCTCGATATTATCAGACCTTAGACTAGTTAATTCGAAGGACGACCCTTCTCTACCTTGTGAAACATCGATTGAAATAAAATCAAACATCTTTGACCTCGAAGCTCTATCGTGATTGAAGTAGTTTCGAGTCTTTATGCGGACTCACCTCTCGAAGTAAAACAATTTTTAAAAAAAAAAAAAAAATTGTCGCATTTTCGGGACGTTTGTTTGTTTGCAGCGTCATCGTCGTCGTTGTTGTGAGTGCGGCGTCGTCTCTTTTGCGGCGTTACATAACATGTGATTACAACAACCGGAATCTAAATATCATACATCATAAGGGCTCTCTTGTGATAGATTACATTCAATAGGCGATGCTTCGACAATATTTGTGCATGCAATAAACATGGAGCTTGAAGTAGAGCTTCCAACCTGATTTTGATTCTACTTGTTCTAATCATACTGATTTTTCCTTCATTCAAAAGCATAGTGCCCATATCTCTTGCAATAATGACATTGCACATGCAACGTTATCATGTCTCTGACCAGAAAACTGATTATGATTGTGTTCTTGATTTTGTCCTCTTTCACTTGAGTTTGATGGACAACTCGTTGCATCCTCTAGATGAAAGTCTATCCTCTGCCTCTAGGAATGAACCTTCCTCTTCCTCTTCCATCAATTCTTGATATCTATGATGAAAAATATGGATCTACAACTGCATGCAATCTATTTAACCTCTATTCATGATTTATTAGTGATGTATACAATTCATCAATTGAAAAAAGACATAGATCCTTAGTTTTTTCACTAGACAACAACCAAAGGATCGTATTTTATAAGAAAAATTCAAAGAAAATTTTCAATAATCCTTCTATATTCAATAGTTTCACCATGAGATTTAATTTGATTGACTAGGTCAACTACAAAAGTAAAGAATGATTCTACCGAATCTGAATCTTTCATTGACATATTTTTAAAAATATCTTCGAAGTAATTTTAGATTTGTGGTTTTTATTTCTCCTTACCTTGATACACAACTTGGAGAGTGTCCCATGAATTTTTTCTTTACTGGTCTTCCACTCTCGGAAGGAGTCTTTCATGCATGGCTTGATAAATAGAAAATATATTTTTACGTCTTTCTTTCTTAATTCTTCAAAGTATCTTTCTATGTCTGTGAGAGTGCATTATACACTGCACTGGATCTATGTACCCATTCTCTACAATTTCACACACATCTTGGGATTTGAATAGTGTCCTTCATGGTTAATGACCAATACTCATAATTGTTTCCTGTAAATTGTGGTGTCTGTAGACCGGAAAAATATGCTCCATATGGAAGCTCTAAATTGTCAATTTATAAACCTATTAAAAAACAATGCTCTGATACCAATTTGTAGTATATTAGGCAAATAAAAACAACAGAACTAACAGAAATATTGCAATAAAAATTGCAAATAAACAAAGTATTTCAAACTCAAATCAACACTTCTGTGCATATATGGTTCTTCTTCTCTCTCTAAGCTTTCAGCTCAATACACTCTCATATGTGTAAAAATGACTTACATACTTGCCTCTCTATATAGAGGGCTTTCATCTCATAATAAAATTCAACTCCTAACCATAGAACATGCTTAAAAATAGAACATCATTTACAAATAGCAAATGATTTTTTTTATTGGCTAAAGCTTTATGTTTTACTAAACTAGACATCTAAAACTAAACTGTTCTTACTAAAACTAAAAGCATGTAAAAAGCAAACCACTTTTTACTTTTCCTAATAATAGACTAGGGAAAAATTAAACGTTCTTTCTAACATTTCATTCCCAACCTTGAGTAATTGCTTTCCTATCCCATTATGGATTGTCTGCAGGTGAATTTTAATGTCATTGTTGTGATTAGTGTAAACCTCCTAGTTTTATTTATATAATTGAGTGATTCACCACATGTAAAATTCCAAACCAAATGGAAACGGGAAAGGAAACATTAAAGCTCATTCATGGTATTGTAATTCAAGGCTGAAACACTTTGTGTAATAATTAAATGCGTTCATTCAAGTGATCGATGTAAACATCTTCCGGTTATATCTATGCACTTCATTTCCTAAATTTCTCATAAGGGATATAAATCTAAATAGCTTAAATGTCCACTGGTTGAAATGACATTAAACCTTATCATCTTAGAGCAATTTTCTTTTGCCCATCTGCGATGGACGCGAAGACTATTGAAACCCCAATCAGTTTAATCAAATTTGAATAAGCTTCATGGTGTGACCATGTCTGGGTTAATCACAGCAATGGGGAAGTGAAGATTTCTGTCAGGCGTAGATCAGAAGCTGCTCACAAGACTATTATTGAATGGTGATTCTGCTACGCTTAATGTGGAAAAGGACTTCGATGCATCTTTGAGCAAAGGAATTCTTCAAGAAGGTGCCAAAACCTGATATCATTAATAGAAGACATATCCCTTGGACATCCTTTGAAGTTGGAAAGGTAGTTTGTTCATTTGTGTATTCTCTTAAATAACGTCTTACAATGTGTGAAATTGAAGAACTAAAAAAGCAACGAGCTTCATCTAGCCATGTCTTTACTGGTCATGGATTACATAATCTTGGTTTCCCCTTATGACAGGTATCTAGAATCTATCCATGTTAGGTGTTTTTCCAGATGCTTTTTGACCAACATCGGAACTTAGCAATGATTATCTTTGGATAGAAGTGCATATCATCTGTTGGATCTGTGATAGACATTTGATTGCAGATAACTTCATGGAATCCTTCCTATAACTGGTAACCAAATGCTGTGATTCAACAGTAATAATTTCTTATGGACTGCTCCATAGCTGAATCTTGGGCTTCTATTTCTAAATGTTGCGCTTCTTTTGTCTTCCAATGACAATCAAACTGGTATACTTCACCATCTATCGAATCTATTCATTTCATTAATATACACGATGCCACTTATGCCAGATCGCATAAAGTTGGAATTGAATGATTGGCTTCAAAATAAATTAATATTAAATGGATCTAAAAGTAATGCATCTTTCTTAGACGCACAAAATGTTTCTCCCTAAATCAGTGTTGACCTATATTCTATAGAAACATTTTTGTAATAGTTGAAATGGCTTTTGAATGTTATATGTCAAGCGGATAATAGGTTGAAGGGATACGGAAGTTATTAGAAACATTCTGTGGTGGCACTCTCCTGGGTTGGGCTTCACCATTGCGCAAAGATTCCGCTCAAAATTACTCGAATGCATAATCATGTAGTTTACTAAATTTGTTGTCTAACATAGTATTCAAGTTAGACTAAGGAATATGGCCAAGTAACATGAGGATGGTAATGAATTATAGTGGTTTATTATAACATTTGCATCTCCCCCCATGTGTTTTTGGCAACTACTCAGTCTTCATCTAGCAACAACTGCATTTAAAAATAATAATAAATAAATACCAAGAAATAACAAAAAAACATGATTGAATGGTATTTAAAGTCCTCATGCATGTTGATGTGAATATTAGTATATAATTTAAACTTTTCATTTCAAAATTATTGATGTCCGACTACAATGAAATTTGAAACCCAACACGACTTGCGCTCCTAAATCTCTTGCCTATGTTGTATTTTAAAACAATATCTTCTGTACGTAGCAACGCAAACTAACTTACAATATAGTTGGATTTTACATAAATAATAGGCGGTGCACTAAAATAGACTACTTTTTACTAAAATTATTGAGCAAATTGTACACTTATTTCTTTTTTCAAAATTTCTTTTTTGTTGAATTGGGGAGTGTTCTTTTTTCTAATTGAAAAATAAGATAAAAAACTTGATTGAAGTGCCAACACAAAAAACTATCTGGTAGTTTCCACTAGATTGTGAGCTAGGATATACGAAAGCCCTGGAGCAATATTCATATTTATAACACTCCCCATTAGATTTCAAAGTTATAAATTTCTCAATCTTCTTGACGTCTTTTGAGTTTGTGTAAGTTGTATCATGTTCTCGATCATAGAACTCAAACAATGTTCTTAAATAATCAAACAAATCTTTTACTAATTGCTTTGAAAAATTGCTCAACAAACATTGATCATTAATTTTAGCTATCTGTAAAATTTAATATGCCACATCCCTTTTTTGTTTGAGTTCAAATCCATGATGAAATGATATCAATTATTGGTGGTATATAATGCATTTACTTCTCTTTTGAAAAACCTGATTTTTAGACAAGGCTATTATTAATATAGAGTTTGATCAATAAAAACATTGTGTAGCATCCTCTTGATTCTACCTCAAATCTTTTGAATACTCTTCTCATCCAAACAACCTTTTCATGTTTCTCCTTGTTGCTGCTACATACTCTGCTTATGCCTAAAGATAGCATAAACCATGGGATTAGTTTCTTTGATGCCCATGAAACTAAATCCCTGTTTCAAAGTGAAAAGCATATCCAGATGTGATTTTCTTTCATCAATGCTTTACTACCACACTGTCACTATCTATGTGTAACCTATGAGTTTGAACTCATATAATGTTGAATAAAAATTCCATGATTCTTAGTTCCACATATATACCTCAAAATCTTTTTCCACCTTATCAATGTGAATCTTTTGGAGATTCCATGAACCTTGAGATGAGGCTCACACCATACATAATATCCGGCCTTATGGTTGTCAAATACATGAGACTTCCAACTAATTTTTTAAACAATGTTGGATCCACAAATGATCCGTTCATTCATCTTTTCTTAACTTCAAACCTACTAAAACTGGTGTTGTCGTTGGCTTATAATTCAACATGTTAAATCTTTTCAAAACATCATTAGCATACCTTTCTTGTGAAATAAAAACTTTAGCCTTCTGATTGTTGAACTTCAATGCCCAAAAAATAGTGCATGAGACCTAGATCTATCATCTCAAATTCTTTCTTCATGGTTGATTTGAATGAATCTGTAGATAGATTTCCAGTAAATGATCAAATCATCTATGTATAAACAAACAATTAAAATATGTACCTTGCTCGATTTATCTTATGTATAAAGTAGGATCATTGTTGCTCCTACTGAAACCATTTTTTAAATCAAATAAGAATCAATCTTGTTGTACCAAGCTCTAGGTTCTTGCTTTATTCCATAAAGAATGGTTTTCTTAATTTGTACACTTTCCTTCATGAACTTCAATCTCATAACCTTCTGGCTGATTCACATAAACTTATTCTTCAAGATATCCATTCAACAATGTTGATTTCACATCCATATGATAAATAGGCCATTTATTTTGAGATGTAATTGCTAAAACCATTCTTACCATGTCCAAACGTGCTACATGGTGCAAATGTTTCATTGTAATCTACTCCATATTGCTATGAAAAACCTCTTGCAACCAATCTTGCTTTATATTTATACACTTTTCCATCAGCAGTATATTTGATCTTGCAGACCCACTTCGCTCCTATCATGTCCTTTCCTTCTGTTGAAGATATACCAACTCTCCCATGTCTGATTCTTCTCTATGGCATCTATCTCATCATCCATGGTTTGAGCCCAAAATTCATTCATTATAGCCTCTTAAAAATATATTGGATCTGTAGCTTGAGAAAATAATGAAGAAAATAAAAAAACATTAGTTGTATCAACATTATAAATCTCACTAAGACTTCTTGTTTGTTACTGCAAAGGACTATTAGATGATGGAATATTTTGTACTGAAGGAGTTACTTTTGGTGTTCTTTGTTGTGTCTGTTGCATGTTTGAAGATGACTGAAATATTGGAGACATCCCAGATGTAGATGGAGGTGTAGCTTGTGCTACAACTTGTGGTGTATTTCCAAGATTCGAAGAAGATACAATACCTTGCTACTCTATGCTTTCATTTGCCATATCATCATGAGTAATAACTGCTGCTACACTAACTATTTTCTCAATACTTCCATCCCATGCCTCATTTTAAACAAACTATACATCTTTGTTGATTATGACCTTTATGGTAATTGGATTAAACAACTTGCAAGCCTTTGTATTCTCTGAACATCAAACAAATATGTAATTTTATCCTTTGTTGTCTAACTTCTTCCTTAACTCATCAAACACATGTTTGTATGCCACACAAACGAAGATTCTAAAAAGAGAAACACTGCGTTTCCTCTTAGTCCAAGCTTGTCGAGGAACCATGTTCCGAAAAAAATTCATTGAACACTTGTTTATAATGTAAAATGGAGTTGCTACTGCTTCTGCCAAATATCATTTGAAAGATATTTTTCCTTCATCATACTTCTCACCATCTCCATGATGGTTCTATTGTTTCTCTCTACGAAACCATTTTTCTGCGGTGTATACCTTGAAGTAAACTGCTTGTGTATACCCTAATATTTACAAAAATTCAGAAAATCATTGGAAGTATACTCACCTCCTCTTTTTTTCCTCAGAAATTTGATTTAGTGCCCAATTTACTTTTCCACTAAATCCTTAAACTACTGAAATATATCAAAAGCATCTGTTTTATCTCTCAAAAATTATACCCATGGCTTCCTTATATAGTCATCAATGAATGTCATAAAATATGACCAACCTCTAATAGAATTTGTTTGCATCAGTCCACATAAATATGAGTAAACAATTTCAAGTGGTGTACTTGTTCTTCTTATTTTGCCAACTGAGAAAGATTCTATGTGTTAATTCCCCAAAATACAACCTTTACAAACTCTATCTGGTTTCTAAATCAAAGGTAAACCTTTCACCAAATTTTTTCTTTGTAGTAAATTCAAACCACCAAATTTTGAATGACCAAACCTGAGATGCCACAACCACGATTCATATTTTTTAACTGATTGAAAAGATGATTCAATCTCATTGGCTTTGGACTGATCTGTACTATGAAATCCGGATGTGGCTGGTATAATCTTCAAAGGAAACATTCTGTTGCTTATCATCTTCACTTTAACAATCACTTGGGTAGTTGGATATTTATCCATGATCACACATTTGTTGTCTTCAAAGTAAAATTTTATCCATTTTGTACCAATTGACCAATGATCATAAGATTGTGCTTCAAACTTGCAACATCATAAATAACCTGCATAATCTTTTTCTCTTCCTTTTTTTGTTAGAATGTTGATTATTCCTTTACCTTTTATAGTCATTGTATTATTATTCCCAAGCGTAACTTCTATCTTTACTGATTCATCCAAATTAGAAAATAAATCTAAGTTACCTAACATGTGATTACTGCATCCAAAATCTAAATACCATACATCAATAGGAATTTCTTGGGATAGATTACACTCAATAGGTGATGCTTTAGAAATATTTTTGCATGCAATAAACATGGAGCTTGGAGTATAACTCCCAACCCGATTTTGATTATGCTTATTCTGAGCATACTAGTTTTTCCTGTATTCATAAGCATAGTGCCTATATCTCTTACAATAGTGACATTGCACATGAAATTTATCCTATCTCTGACTTAAAAATTATCCTATCTCTAACTTGAAAAGTGATTATGATTGTGCTCTTGACTATGTACTCTTCTACTTGACTTTGATGGACTATTGATGTGTTCTCCAGATGAACTTCTTACTCTATCTCTAGGGCTTAAATTTCCTCTTCCTCTTCCACGATTTCCTGATGCTTGTGATGAAGAAGTTTTATCTATAACTACATGTGATCTATTTAACCTCTTTATATGATTTTTTAGCAATGCATGCAACTCATTAATTGAAAACTGACTTAGATCCTTAGTTTCTTCAATAACAACTACCAAAGGATCAAATTTTATAGAAAAACTTCTAAGGAAATTTTAAATAATCCTTCTTTCCTCAATAGTTTCATCATGAAGGGGAAGTGCAGTAAGTTGGATGACCAAAAAGGGGTCATAAGTGGACGTCATATTGCAAAAAATAACAAAAATATCAACTTATGGGGATTAAAAGAAATACGTGCCATAATGACCTCCCATTTTGTGAGATGTTTTCAAATTTTCAGCATGGTTCAAGTCCGCGGAAGAGAAAATTTGAAGTTTTTGACCTTTTACATGCCATAATGACCTCCCATAGCTATGGTTGGGGAAAAAAAAAATTCCTGAGCCTTGAGGGTTGGATTTGATCATACAGATAGAACCAAAGTCACACTTTATAAACTGCGATCACAATATTTACTATTAGAACCACGATCACGCTCTATAAACCAAGACCATGCTTTATAAATCATGATTTTGGTTTATAAAGTGTGATCATGGTTATTAAATCACATTTACATGCATCCTAATGTACAAATTACCACATGATTTCTACTTGTTTGCCTTATTGTATGAATTACTATGAAATTTTGTCACTTTCAACATGTTTTTCTTATCACCAGAAGCAAAACATCATGGGAGACAAGAAACGAAGTCAAAAAAGGAAGTCAATAAGTTTAAAAAAAACAAACGAATTAGAGGCAAAAAGTTTTCAAAATGTTGAATGAATGCGGAATCTTCATGAATCAAGAAGAGGTTCATCTTTAAACCCTACTATTGTAAGAAATGAGGAACCATGTAATGTTTCTACTATCAATGTTGAAGATGAATTCAATACTCGTGATGACGATGTTTTTACTTTCAATTTTGAAGAAGAATTAAATACTCGTGATGTAGATGATGTTGAAATTGAAGGAGACAATGAAAATGTGAATCAGGAAATTCAGGTTCAAACTGTAGAAAAATGAAATTTGACAAAAACACCTCCTAGGATTTTACGTAAGAGACCTAATTATTTAATTGAAATTGATGAGAACATTTTGAAACCAATGTCTGAAAAACTTTCTGAACGGTAATTCAGAAGAAATGCCACTGAAATTTGGGATAATCATTTTAAAATTTTAAATTTTTCCCAAAGATGGCAGTTGTTGGTTAATTTGATGAAGTTGAATAAAATGAAACCTACATTAAACACCTTAGTATTGATAACATCTAATATACGTGGTCAAACCTCTACAATTATTGAAAACCTTCATGATGCATATCACAATGTTGGTTTCAAGAGACACACAACAGATAGTAATATTGTGCGTTGTGTAATTGCTACTTTTTTTGTAAGTGAATCAACAAAAAAACAACGTTTGATTACGAAAACAAGTCGAACTTTGAAAGTTAATCAAAAAAATCTAATGAAAACAATTAAAAGATGTAATATCCTTCAATCACTCAATAACACCGAATTTTGGGCATTTTTTGCTAGAGCACCACATTAGGACAAAGATATATCTGATGCTATAAGAGAAGTTATTAAATTTTGACATGATAACACTAGAGTTTCACCTTATACAAAATATCTTGTAAAATGGAGAGTTGGTTCTACTAATCATGAACCACATCCCAATCATTTCTTAGATACGACTCAAACTCAATTTTTTTGTAAGTTTGAACAAGAGCATCTAGAAATTAAAATTAGTCAACATTTTTTTTGTAATGTTGAAACCATTATATGTGAAAATCAACCACGCTCGCACCACTTGTTGTTGTAGGCAATATGTTGAATTTGCGATGTATTATTATAAATTTTTACGTATTGGTTATAATGTTCATTTTGAAACTATGGTATCAAAATGTGGTGTTAAAGTTCCACCAATATATTCTAGGGATTTCATTCCTACGATATTTTGTGAAAGAGAAGTTGGACAATTTTTTTATAGTAAGGATTGTTTAGATGGAAGTTGTGGTATGTGCGACAGATTACCTAAATTGGAAAGTTGCATCTATGAGAAATTTGGATGTGTAATAGGTCATAATTTAGTTGAGTTTGATAAATATAAATCAATATCATACCAATTGAATGATGGAAAAGAGTCTAAACGGTGTGAGCTAGTTACAAAACATATGTCTATTTTTCAATTAATGAGAAAAATTAAGGATGAAATTATTTATGAGTATGCTAGGCATACACACATAGGTCGTTGGTTCAATGAAGAGTTGAAAATTTACAAGGACAAATTTCCTATTGGTACTTGTTGACATTTTTTGCACCCCATGTGAAAATGTCAACTTGAAAATTTTTAGTTTCTCATATTTATCGAGTTACAAGTTTTGCTATGTTTGGGACAGCCATCTCGGAGAAGGATGCAATTTTAATTGTTTGGTTTCAAAAAGTTGGAAGTCATTTGGGATCAAAACTATAACTTGGGTACAGTTAAAGAATGCCATGCCTCATAGATACAACCATTCCATTTGAAACCCTCATCAGAACTATGCAACAACTATAAAAAAAGAATTGTAAGGCCCTAAGGAAGGCAAGAAGGGTAGCATGTACCAGACATGATGTTCTTAAATTGCAAACAAGTTGCAGGTTTGAATGAAAAAGTATAGTTTTACAAACAATTTGCATTTTCAATAAGCGAAAATAAGATACACTTGATTTTTTTTCTATGATTAAGTGAATTATTTAAGTGTTTTGAGTTGTATAGGTTCATTCATTATCCATACAAATGAAAGAAAGTATAGAAAGGAAGGACATACATCTCATTACATGAAAATATTTTCATTTATTCTTGAGGAATAATGGTACATATTTTTCTCACACAAGCCGTGAGAAATAACTGAGAGAAAAATAATGCATATATTTATGAAGCTAAAAATGTAAGGAGGTAAAGTAAACCTGTCATTTCCTCAAGGAGGTGTTATTTTCTATCTGAATTGTTGCACTAGTTTTCTTCTGCAAATTGCACCATGGTACCTGAAAAAGAGAAGGAAATGGTTATCAATTTTTTGAGCTCGGGGTTTTATTTTAACTCCTTATATTTCCAGTTTCAGAAAAACATGCATTCAAAAGGTGAAAATATGGTATTCACAGGAAAGTTGCAAGTACATCACAAACAAATGAGATTGTAGAAGAATCAAAACATAAAGGCTGAGGTTAACTGGAATGATTTATTACAGCTGAAACATATAGTCAAAGGAATCTGAGAAACTTTTGAACGGGCTTTGCCATGTAAAATGGACATTTTAAATTTTTCAGCATTCATACTAAAGATGTAATGAAGTTTAAACACAATATTTAAGAAGAAAAGAAATGGAACTACAACATCTCAACAAAACTTCAATGTTCAGCATGCAGGAATTTGTGAACAAAAATTTCCAAAAATAATATGTCCTTTCCAAGTTCTCAAATAAAAGTAAATGATTAACTTCTACAGTTTTCAATTTTTAGAATCAAAGGTTCAAGTCATTCACAACTGAAAATAAGAATGATGTTGAATACAGAGTTGCAGAAAGCTCAGACAATCAGATATCAAGTCTCAAAAGGTAGAATACATGCCCCTCAAGAAATCAGATACTATCAGTTAAAGCAGTAAACAAGAGGAAAAATATTTCCATGGTTTTATTGTAGCAGGGAAATGGTTGCATAGTCAGGGAAGAAGAAAAATCCCAACTAGATCAAATGGAAATCAACATGTTTCAGATAATGATTACAAGTTCAGCCATGCCATTTTAATGAATTCTAGAACTCATGAAGGAATCCAAATGTACATGTAAATATTCGGCAATGACCATGCATTTGGAAGATATGAGCTCAAAATAATCTCGAAGAAATATCAAAATGGTTTTAAAAAGAACAGAGAAAACTAAAAGCAAAATGAGCCCAAATTAAGGATAAAGGTTTGAAATTTTAGGTGTATACCAAGTTGTCGAACAAGGTTAATGGCCAAAAATAGTTACAGATCTACATTTGAGAGACAACATGCAAGGGAGAATTCCATAATGACTATGTTTCGAACTCAAAAATCAAGAACACATTTTCAGTTAAATATCTGACAAGAACATAGACCTATGAGTGACCACATTATAAAATTTACAGATCCTAGCCAATGAAGGAAGACCCATTAATGGGTAGCAAGGAAGCAGAGTAAGAAACATAACTCACCAATTAACATAGAGTTTTCAAGTCCTGGCAAAACCATAAAATTCAGAGTAGAAAGTGAGAACCCAGAATGAGCTTCAACTCAGAATCTCCATGATAACCACAAAATCACAGAGAAGATACAAAAGGGAGCTAATTATCAGTGTCTTGAAAGTCAAAATGGTAAATGGCGAAGTAGGTTACAATAGCCAGAGATCAAGACTTACCATTCCTCATCAAATAGTGATGCAAATAGTAGGAGAACCAAGCTTAACCCATCAGCAATGTCAGAATATCATGAAAAGCTTGCTCAGAAAGCTCTTTCAGAGAAAAAAATGACGAAGTTTCAGATCTTAGAAAATCTCAGAAAGAGGTCAATAACAGACTCAGAATGATGAAGAAGTGCAACTATTTAAACCTCATAACGTTACAATGTCGATAATAACACAATCCCCGAGATCAGATAGAGAATTATACTAGTCCACAGAGAGTCCTTTCCGCAGGGAAGCCGAGCTTAAAAAGAAACCAACAATGGCATCGAGCGAATATTTTACTAGGAATTCCCCGCTTTCTGCGAGAAAAATAATGACCAAAGGATAGAGCTCGGGTACCTTTCAACTCACTCGATAACCTCAGTACAACCTAGCTCACCTAGAGTTAGTGATCAAATGATCCAAAATCAACAATTACACAGATCGAGGGCTGAAGATCAATCTCCAAAAATCAATGCAACCACCATGGTTAAGACGTCACCTACCCCCATTAAATGTGAACAGTGAAACCCTAATTGAGGGTCAAAAATCAATAGTGCAGGTTCATCAAGGAAAAAGATCGGCAGTCTGCATTAAAAGACCTAACTAAAACTGAGTTAATAATGCTATTGACAAATTTCCAAGGGGCGAGTCATTGTCACGAAGGGGCTAGCCCATATCACATTAAAAACCATTGCAATCAACCTTATAAATTTTGAATATTCAACTGAATATTCTCATAATTCCGACCAAATCATATGCATATAATGATTTCTTCAAAAGTGGTCCAACATCCTATATGCCAATCAATTTAAGTTGGGTTCGTGAATATAGTGATATGACTATAGTCTAGTCAAATTAATCAAAATGGTCCCCTTTTAGTCATGATGACACTAAAAGGTAAATTATTATGATGCCTATGCCATGGTCAAAGGGAGTCAACATTCCCTAATCAATCCAAGTTAATTTAATATCTTCGAATGGCAGAAGGGAGCACAAGTGGCATTTTTTATGCAAAGATAGTGATTTGCTAAGTCCACAATGGTGGCCACACAAACTGCAGAGAGAAGAGTTGATCATGTGCACATGGACAAGTGGTCCCCACAGTGGATGAAATATTTTGCAAACATTGCAAGTATTGTAATTATTTTGTTCACTCATAGGAGTATTTTTACATGCCTTCACAAAAGGACAAAATAGACAAGAGGACGGTAATGGGGTGGAAGAGAATGGAATGACCGGAACAATGCAAATGGAGAAAGGATTTAATCGACCTTGAATACTAGGTGTGAGGGTGTGTGGGAGGATGCAATGGGAAAGAGAAAAGGAATGGATAGGATTGGGGGTTGATTATGAGAAGAGTAAGAAAGGTCAAGGGTTATGGAGATAGGTGAGGGAAAAAAAAGGAATAAAATAGGTAGAAGAAAATAAGAGAGAGGGATGATAGGGGAAGAAGGGAATGATGAAGGAAAAATAAGGAGAAGACAAGAAAATGACAGAGTAGAGGGTGAAGTTATGAAATAGAGAGATGTGCCAAATGAAGGAAGTAACATAGATAATAAAGACGAGATGCATGAAAGCAAAAGAAACAATAGAGATGAGAAAAGAAAGAAACATAGGGAAAGATTAATAATAAAGAGAAGATACAAGGTAGGAGTAAGGGGTAAAATTGAAGAACAATTAAAAGAGGACGAAAGAAAAAGTAGAACGGAAAAAAAACTATGAGGAGCGAGGAAAGTGTGAAAAAAAGTAGAGAAAAGAAGAGAAATGGGTACAAAATGAATGAAAAGGTAGGGGTGGTAGAGAAAAGGAGAGGTGGTTAGAAGAAATGTGAAAATTAGGGGAGAGGAAAGGCTGATAGAGTGAATACAGGGAGAAGATTGAAGGAACTGGGACTTTGCGAGGAAGACCAAGGAAAATAATATGGAACAGATCGTATGGAGATGCATGTGGAGGGTGGGATGATAAAAAAGATGGGGCAACACTAAAGAGATAGGTTATCGATGGGGAAGTAAGGAGGAAACATGACGTAAAAAGGGGAAGAAGATGATATAGAGGAAGTAAAATAAGACGAGGGGTGGGAGAGAGAAGAGGATAACATAGAAAATGATGTAGAATGAAGGGAATACATAATGGGGATAATAAGTGTAAAGTGAACAGTATGAGGAATTTAAAGAGAAGAAATAGGGGAGGAATGACATAGATTTGAAAAGATGTCGGAGATGCATGAAATGAGGATACTAGGATTATGAGAAAATAGACAAAGGATGTATGATGAATACAATAAAGATTATGAAGAGGGCGAAGCAAAGATGGAGAGGTGGGGAAGAAGCGACAAGAAAGGGTAGGAGTGGGGGAAAAGAATAGGACAAAAAAGAGAATGGGGGATAGAAGAGGTAATGCCAGTGAGGGGACATGTTAGGAAAATTCCACTAACAATAAGTGGTGGGGAAGGATGAGAGAAAATATGAAGAAAGGGAGAAAGGTAATAAGGATTGGAAAGGGTAACGCCGATGAAGGGATGTTAGGGAAAGCCCACTAACAATGAGTGGTGGGCCTAGAGGAAGGAAGGAATGAAGGGAAACTATAGAAGGTCCAAGGGAGTGAACGAGGCCATGTAGAATGAGGATTGATGATTTTTAGGGAAATTCCACTAAAAATTATAAGCGCGGGAATTGAAGATGACGATGAAAGAATGTTAGAGGAATGTTAATAACAATGGAGAATAAGTGTGTGGGTAGAGATGTAGAAGAATTCAAGAAGATGAAATGGAAACAGTAAATAAAATGTGAGGGATGAGTTGGGACTAGGTGAGAGTGAGGAGAGGATGCAGAAGATGAGGACGAACGAGGTGAGGATGAAGAAACAAGACATGAAAAGAATGGGAAGAAATGGTATGAAGGGTGATGGATCAAGAAGGGTAAAATGGGGGAGAAGAATTTGATTATAGGCGGAAGATATTAGACATATGTTGTGAGATGATAGGTGGATAAAGGATAATGGTAGGAGGATAATGTGGTTGGTAGGAGAGACCAGGTGGAAGAAGCAAACAAAAAAGTGAATGAAGAATGAGGCGAGGTACAATTTCAGAATGACGAGTTGTAACATTCTCATTTTAAGACTTTAGAAACAAGGGAATTTTATTTTTTATTTTTATATGTATATACTCTTTGTTCTAAATAATCGTAATTTAGAACACACATTCCATGTCAATTAATATCATAACAGATAACCATATGCAACTGTAAATGAATCGATGAACTACTTATCTATCATTTTATGACTCGGTGTAATACTGGTCTCTCATGCTAACTCATTGAAATTATATACTAAGTATACTTGGTTCTCTTACCCTATTCTGGGTATTGAAGCATTCTTTTTAAGAGATATAACTGAATATTTGTTACCAATATTCATCTGAATCTCGTTTCTTAAACTAGATGTCACAGGAAAACGCAACAAGCAGCTTGCGATACTTTGGCAAAAAAATTTCACATACTGTCTATTTTTATATTCCTAGACAACATACTTGTCTAATGGAATACATCCTTCACCCCACTTCGTCTATTATCTATAATGGTCTTCAATGACTCCTGTCAGTCCACTTGTTCAAGGCTTAACCCTACCCCAGGTTATTAACATAGTTTGGTATAGAGAACCACTCGCGGTGACTAAGGGTACTTAGACATACTCAATCGACCTAAGTCGATTGTGTGTGTCTAGTTATCCTAAGTTTTCATGAGTTATTCCCTATACTAAATCAGGCTCTTATCCTGACCTAAAGTATAACTAAGATCAAGTCCAATTTTATGTAGATCTAGTTGGTCTAATTCCGATGGGTGTTGCCACATGTCAACTACAACACTGTACCTCATGAAGACCCTAATATTCATGAAGGTATAGTTTTGAAATTTCCGTGTGCAAACTACCAACTGAATCACCCCATCTGGATGCACATACCCAAGCAAGAAGTGAATTATTCAATTATATTCCTTAATTAAGATTTTAATTATAGCAACCCTGCTTAACCCTAATTTCATTAGCCCTTTAGGTTAAATTCCACATTTGATTTGTTAATTTTTTGCAGAAACAACATGATTGCTTTTTAATCCTCAAATTCTTACTTTAGCGTTCGGTTAGTTAAAATAGAAAAAGCAACATAAAAATATTTACATATTATAACATAATCATTCTTAGCTTGTTTTAGTTCCAAAACAGGTTCCATTACAATAGACTTCATTGAGATGAAGTCTAATTGATAAATGTTCATATTTACCTTAATTTTTTTAAACCTCTCAATGTATTGATCAAGAGGAAGTTCACCTTCCTCTTTCATGTTATGATTAAGGGTTCATTGTGCCCTTTTTCATTATACAAGTCATCATAATTAATTTTCACTTTCATTAACATCATTTAATAAGCCATATAGACTTAGATAACAGAACATCTATGCATGACAACTTAATAAGTTATATTTCATTTAAGGGATACTGAAACCATTCCCTTACATAAAAATTATTTAATGTTAACTGAAAAGGGGTCCCATTTCGATAATAATATGAGAAAATACATATAAGATTACAAATATCCCTTCACAGAATGCACCAGGAAAATAACACATCAGGAAAAAGTAACTCTCAATATTTTTCATTTTATCAATCTGAAACACAAATTTACAAGACCATGCATTACAAACATCTTTCATGTCAGACAACATCAAGTTCATTTAAGAAATACAACTTTTCTTCTTTTAATACATTTCAATAATGAACCATATTTCCTCATGAAAGATTGAGTCTTTAAGTAAAAAATAACATCATAAAATTTATTGTCTTCCTTTATCACTTACGAAGTCCATCTGCAAAAATTGTTAGCATGAGCTTGTTCATTGAACTGAGCATGATAATCACTAAGAATTAAAATGATGTGCTTTCAACTAACTCTTTCATAAAAACAGCTCTTCTTTTATGAAACAGTAAAGCCATACAAATAGATA
Organism: Taxus chinensis; assembly: GCA_019776745.2. Classification (NCBI taxonomy): domain Eukaryota; kingdom Viridiplantae; phylum Streptophyta; class Pinopsida; order Cupressales; family Taxaceae; genus Taxus; species Taxus chinensis. Next base: position 867,936,206 of record CM034151.1, on the reverse strand, counting down.
CATAAAAAAATAACAATCATAAAAGAAAGAACAAGTGATCAACCAAATTAACATTTAGTAAGGATCATTATATAATCAACACTCTTCATCCATTGGATTTCATAAGGAATTATATCAGATAAGTAATATTTAATCCTAATTACTTATCTCATTCTTCCTATAGGTACTTATAGTTTACTTCTTACTTTGTTCAATCTAAATTCCAAAGATAGACACTAACTCTAATATTTTTCCAAAAATAGAGATATTTTTAAGAAGTAAAGAACCATCATACTCAGCATTAACATGTTCTATCATAAAACATCTACAGTCCAGCTAATTCATCCTTCGTGAAAGGTTTTAGGTTGAGCAATGAACGTCAAAAAAATAAGAGATTCCTAATTCAATACTACATCCAAATTTAACTCCCAAGATATAGCCTAAGTCTTAAGTTAGGCCACAATAGGTTAGAAATAGGACATGTATTTAATTGATTACTTGCATTAAGAATTAGTCACACATTACCAAATATTGATTCCAATCAACACAAGTCAAGGAAAATAAGTAAAGGATTATCTCCAACCACTCATTTTGAAATCCTATTAAGTGATAAAACTGAACTGATCAGTTCCTTAAATGAGAGTAACACAGAAGAGGGAAAGGACAAACAAAGAGAGAAACAACTCAGAACTTCCCTTAGAGTTTGAGGAGATCAGTGTTACATTTCACAACTCAGAGAAGAGAGAAAAAATATAATCTCCTTCATATTTCAAATAAAATAGGGTGATGAATATCTTAATTCATAAGAGAAAGAGAGAAGGATGTCAACAACAAGAATGGGAGAAGATCCCATTATTCTTTCCCAAGAAAAGAAATACATATCAGAATAAAAGACTGATACAGATCTAATCAATATATCTTTGTACTCATGCCAAACATTGAAAACATAAAACTAAGTGATACTGGACAAAATTATGTGACTGCAGTATGCAAGTAAGATACCGAAGATGAATTTCTCTCTACTTGTAAACAAGAACAAAAACCATAGTGCATTGGCTACATCTAGAAAGAGATGTTTTTTTTTAAGAATTCATTTAGCAACATTACATGAATTATCAACAACCACAAGGCATTCCAATTCATCCTTTAGTTTGAGTCCATATAACCAAAGCCTAACCATTCTTTCCAAAAATGAAAATGATATATCAGTAAAGTCAACTCAAATTCCCAACTTCACAGAAGTGATAGAAACAATCTTCAAGTAAAAAGAGAAATAACCCAACCAATTTTGAACTCAATGAAGATATAACAATAACAACATGACTTTGTTATAGATGCAGAAGTCAATCTCAAGAGATGTTTAAAAAAAATGAATTCATTTCAGTCCATTCCTTAAGATAGGCTCAACTATACTAACCCATGATTCATATAGATATTCCATTCCCTCAATGTTCCTCATAGATCAAAATAAAGGTAAAGATCTAAAAACCCTTCAAGCTGAACCGATTGGTTAGTTTTTGAAGAAAAAATTGTCATCCAAGAAAAGATGTATATTCATTCGTTAAGTCTTTCCCAAAGATCATGATAACATGGTGTTTTAACAAACTTACCCTTAAAAAATTTAATCAGGAGGTTCATCTAGGTCAAGAACAAGTAAGTCATTAACAAACCCTCTTCTAACTTACACGCGTAAACAACAAGTCTGAAATCATGCATGTTCAAGCAGGAGCTAGATTGTATAAATCAAATTTGCAACCCAGATAGAAATAACATTCAAAATATCTTTCACTATAATAGAAACTTCTATTGACCAACTTTAGATCAGCCTTACAGAGGTTCACAACCCAAAATGTATAAATTTCAAAAGAATAAAAAAATCATTTACTAGTATATTCAAACAAGTTTGAATCCATGAAATCATTGAATCAAGCAACCATTTCAACACAGATTCTACAGAAGTAACTAGATTCTAATCAACTCAAGTTTGAATTAAAAGATCAGAATAATTAAATCAATTACTATTGTTTTCAAACAAGTTTCAATCTGCAAAATCATTGAATCCTAGCAACCATTTTAACACAGCTTCCACAGAAGTAACTAGATTCGAAGCAACTAAAAATGAAAATGAGAATAATACCTTTCTTACCTCCTTCAAAATAGAGGAAGACACATCCAGATCAAATCTTAAAGCAAACAATCTTTTCCCATAATCCATTTTTGCACAGACAATAAAATTCACACAAATTTGATAACATTCCAGTTACCAACATAGTTAAAGCACGATTCATCACTATATTCAATAGAGAACAACTCATATTCCATTTTATCTAACAGAGACTCATCATCATAAAAATTTAGAGAACAAGTCAAACATGAATGCAAAATAACCATCACGGAAATAAAAACACATTTGCTTCCAAGAGTAGAGTTGTTTTAATGAATTTTTTTAGGAAAAAGCAGAACAATTTAATGGATAGATCCTATCATTCCTGATAGAGATTCCTATCAATTTGCAGAAGACTTCCATCCAAGCCTCCAAGGTTTCTCCTTTTCCAAAATGAAATCAACCACCCAAAACTTCTTCTTATACCTCTTATACCTCCATAGGATAAAAAATAGCTTAGAGGTGCCAAAAATAGCGAAGGATTGAAAATAGAACTGCTAGGTTCAAAGAACCCAAATTTCCATGTAGAGAAAAAATCACCAACAGCAAATGACCAAACAACCTCTAAAAAATCTGCCTGCATGTCTTCCAAGGTAGTTTCTTTGCCAAGAATAAGACTCCTTAATGCAAGGACAACCAACTCTCCCACCTATTTCTCCACGCCACCGCCATCCAAAATCGGTAACCTCTATTTCAAACATTACATGCATTTTCACTTTAGTGATGATGCCAGCTAGACATTCCCTTAACTCCTCATGCCTCCACAAAAAATCGTTAGAACAGAGTTCATTAATTAAAAAATCAAATCACATTAATGTCATAGAAAATGATGCCACCGACTCCCATTTTCCATGCAACCCTTTAGGTTACCCTTTAGCTTAGCATTAGTTTAGGTTAGATTGACATTATTTCAGGGTTCGACCTTAGGCTAGGTATATAGTATTTTCTTAGGTTATTTCAAAAACTTTCTAAATTAAACATACCAACATAGGTTAAGACATAAACCTTAGTAATAGGTAATTATCATTTGCCTTAGGTTATTTCCAAAACCCACAATCGTAAAGTATATCAACTTAGGTGAGGATTCTAACCTAAATAGTTTAGTAATAAGTCTAAGGTAGGTTGAAATCACCTTAGATTAGAATCCAATTAGGATAGAACATTACAACTTAGGTTAAAATATTATTAGCATTAAACATCCCATCCAGGGTTAAGGTATTCACCTTAATAGCCTAGTATAGGACCTTGTTCTTATCATGTTGTTCAACATTTTTATAAATATTTATCAAGAAGACCACAGTTCAATACTTACCGCTTGAAGCAGAAGGGTCCTCATATTCATAACCAAAGCAAGACTATCCTCATTACCTTTTACTTCAGAATGTCATTTTATCAAGATGATTAATAATGGAGAACTGAAGAATACCCTGGATCAATGGAATTGATCCAAGGTTTTTCTGTAAACATATGATAAGTATGCAAACAATAATAGAGGTTCACAACCTTTCAAAACACAAGGAAGAATGGGTTCATTTCAAGTAAACTAGAATTACAACAAAATGAATCCTTGTACATTAATAATTTATCCATTGCAAACATGATTTCCAACAGTCAAAAGAATACACCATCCTAAGACAAATCACATGTCAACGTTTGCAATGTAAAGAGAAAATAAAATCAAGGTAATAGTTTATCTAATATTTTACATGAGTTTAGCGTAGGGAGGACCCTGACATAAGACTGTCATGCGACGAAAGTGGTTAAGTAAGATTGCCAAGTGAGTGACACTGGAGATGACAAGTGGGAAAACGAGTAGTGGTGTTTGCGCGAATGGAAGAGGAGGTGAGAAGATGTGATAATAGGGAATTCCAAGAAAAATTGAAGAGTGAGGATGTGTAGTGATGGGGAAAGGAAAGAAGATAGATCATCCTTAAGAGGGACTCTTATGTGAGATCGCCATGTCGTGCAAGTGGTTAAGTAATATTATAAAATAGAGGATGGTGATAATAGTGGTAAGAAGATGTGACGATGGGGGAATGAAGATAAAATATGGATGGTGAGAATGTAGAGTGATTAGTGAGTGCAAGATGACATGTCATGCTTAAGAGAGACTCTTAAGTAAGATTTTCATGTCACTGGAGTGGTTTTGTAAGATCGCCAAACTGAAATGGATGATATGAAAGGAAAAATAAACTTTTTTATTGGGTACAAAGGTGGAGAGTGTGGTTAATGTTAGGGAATAAGATGATCACGAAGGTCATAGGGAAGATCAACCTGAAGAGGATTTCTTAAGTAAGATTTCCATGTGGCCGGAATGGTTAAGTAAGATCACCAAGATGAAGTAGAAGAAGAATGATGATAGAGTTGGTGGGAATAGGGTATGACAAAATGGAATGGAGGGTAACCCTCAAGTGAATTTTCCATACTACAAGAGTGTGTACGTAGGATGACCAGGAAGAAGACATATTTGGGGAAGGATGAGAAAAGAGTGAATGATGTATGCCTGGGTGGAAGAGGATATGAGAGGAGGTGATAATAAGGAAGAAAGGAAACAAAGGAGTGTAACAGGAATGGATGAAATAATATATATAGTGGAGGGCGGAGAGTGTGAGGGGAATCCTTAATTGGGATGCCTGCGTGGTGAGAGTAATGATGCGAGAATGAGAAGAAAAAGATGTGGAATGGGAAGATGTGTGTGGTGGTGATTATTGTTTGATGAGAGGGGTAGTGTTGGAGAAGCTTCTATAGTGGGAAGATCTTAGGGAGAGGGTAAACCTCCACCGAGGATCCCATATAAAAGGGGTTATTAAGTAATATTGTCAAGTGGGAAGTAGAAGGGTGAAAGGAAAGAATACAAATGAGTGAGAGGGGACACGAATGGTGAGAAGGGTAATATGGGGATAAGTGGCGGAGGAGTAGAAATGAGGAGCAAGGATGAATGGATAAAATATATAGTGATCATGGTGCGGGATAGTGAATGTTACTTGACAAATATCTTCAAGTAGAATTCACAAACTACAACGGTGATCAAGTAGGATTTCCAAATTGGAGAATGTATTAGTATGGGTGAATGGATGGGTTGCAAAGTAAGATTTTGATCATGAAGGAGAATACTCATGTGATTAAAAGTGTCTTAATTTTAATATAGCACATAACAGGTTACATCATGATATAAAAGCTCAGGATGACTAGACTGTAATATGCGTGATAGCATAGATAGGGGCCATCAAAAAAGTTTGATTCCCCTATACAATATGCAAGTGGAAGAGAGCATAGACATAGGCAATCTAGAAATTTTGATGCCCTAGTACAATATGCAAATGGAAAGGAGCATAGATAAATGCCATCAAGAAAGTATCATGCCCCAACATGATATGTAATCAGATAACAAAAGTATATTAGAGAGAACACCATGATACATAAAATCAAGATGCCCCTATATTATATCAAGATAAAATAAAGTAATTAATAACTTGTAACTAATAATACAACACAAGAACCAATAAACATGTCCCTAACATGTTCCATAGTGAGGATTGATCAGATGTGCCCCCAAGAAGTGGTACAAGGACATAAAAAAGGGTTGGGTCATTTTCCTCAGACAAGGAAACAATGAGATCTAGATTTTCTCCAAGCGAGGATTAACGTGAGGAGAAGTGGTTTGAATTTGATAGTCATAAAGTGATTAGATCATTTGTTGGGGATACTAGTTCAAAGAATGAATTGTGTTAATTATGTTAGAGTTTTTACAATTTTTTGGAGTTTACATATTATTTTTTATTATTATTTTTTTGAAGTTTTGGAGATTTTCCAATGTTTCTGGATTTTTAAATTGTTTCTAATGTTTTTCAATTTTTGACGATATTTTCCAATGTTTTTGGATTTGTGACGATTTTCAAATGTTTTTGGATTTTTGATGATTTTTGAATGTTTTTGGATTTTTGATGATTTTTGAATGTTTTTGGATTTTTGGATGTTTACACTGTTGTTGGCAATTTATGGACCAGAATGCAGACTTATTTGGAGAGGTGATAAACCATGTTATTTTCCATATGTACCATGTTCCTCATGGTAAATCATGTTATGAATAAAAAAAATTCTCATTCCATTGGCAAGATATGTTGGTGATGTTATGATAAAAAGAAGTCTAGATCCATTCTTGACTCCACACTACTAGTAAGATGTCAGGACTCATCACTGAGAATCAAGAAGGATGTAGGAGGTGGATAATAAATATAGAGACAAATGTTAATAACAAACCCTTTAAGAAATTGAGAATTAATTCTTCTTAACGTCACTAAATCGGTTTTAAAAATGTCTTTTAATCTATGAGTCTTGTGATAGACTTAGAAAAATATGTTGTCTGTTGGTTGGTAAGATATGAGGTGAAGGGATAGTTCTCTCTTCACTTAGGAATCTAAATTATTTCTTTGAGGATTTTATAATTGTAAGCACTGTCAGATTTATAAGATTTTGTATTCTTGAAATGAATCCCTATGCCTTGCCCTATGCTACCAGTGATAAGCAAGGGCTCATCACTGAAGGCAAAACATATGCAAGTAAATTCTTTTTTCATTTTTTTTGTTTTTGTTATTTGTTTTTTTTAATGTTTTTTATTATTTTTTGAATGTTTTTGTAATATTTTATGCTTTTATGAGATTTACCCTCTAATATTTTCCCAATGCCACCTGTAAGAGGCAAGGGTTTATCACCGAAGACAATAAGTAGACGAGTAAGGGCACCTTCCTCCATTCCCAGTCTCACACTACCAGTAAGAAGTGTGGGCTCAACACCAAAAACTATGAAGGAAGAAAGATGTGACGATGAATTATTCATAATTTATTGAATTGAAGGAATTTTACAATAGTGCTTTGTATTTGGGAAGGAACGTCTACCCCCAATATCAGCCCCACACGGCTAGTAGGACGTGAGGGTTCAACACCAAATACTGAGATGGACGATCAAAAAAACTAGGTAAATAAGTTTAGAGCTTTGTTATGAAAGAGAGAATTAGTTTGAAGGGAATATATTACCATCAGTAAGCTTCTAGGTATGACTATAGGTAAAAGCGACTGAAAATGGGTGATATTATAAGAAGTATGATACTCACAAGACTTAATAGGATCTATTTTAGCACTTGTCTCATGATGATAAATATGAATATATGATTGCGATATAGAAAATACCTACCAATGGAAATTAATAACTTTAAATTATTCAGAGATAAGTTAGACAGAAGGAACAGTGTACACATCGTTGTTTCCTAGAATAGTGGACGCTTTAAGGATAAACTTTCTTTAAATGAAATGCATTCATTGGTTCATCAAGTTCATGAGCATCTTTAGTGGCCAACTTATAGGCTCTAGAGCCAAATTTGGTTGTAATTACATAGGGTCCTAACCAATTAGGCTCAAATTTTCCTTGTTTTTCTCACTCTTTAGTGGTATTCTTTTGATTTTCTTTTAAAAATAGGTCACTAGTTTCAAATTCTCTGGGTCTTACATTTTTATGATAACTATGTTGCAATCGGTTTTGGTGGACTTGAAGATGATTGAGGGCATTAGGTCCTTTTTCATCAAGAAGCTCAAGTTATTGAAGTAGTGACTGTCAGTATTCATCCTCATTAATTACATCTTTAAGGGAGATTCTCAAGGATGGGATTTCTATCTCAATAGGTAAAATGGCTTCACAACCATAAACGAGGGAAAATGGGGTGGCTCCGGTAGGCGTGTAGTAATATGTAACATAAGCCCAAAGAGCGGGGTAAATTTGAGTATGCCAATTGCATCCATGGGTGTTGACGATTTTTTCCATGATGGATTTTAAAGTCTTGTTTGTTGCTTCTTATTGACCATTACCCCAAGCATAGTATGGAGTGGACCACTTAATTTTGATGCGAATACGTTTGGCTAGGTCTTTTACATCTTGTTTTTAAAATGATTTACCATTATATGTGACCAGAGCGGATGGAATACTAAATCGACATATGAGATTATTAAATCTAAATTTTGATATTTGGCTACTAGTAACATAGGTGATAGGCATAGCTTCCACCCATTTAGTGAAGTAATCGGTAGCAGTAATGACGAAATTTTGTCAATCAGACGATGTTGGTGTGATATTACCAATGAGGTCAGGTCCCCATTGAGAGAAGGGTCATGGTGTGGTTATTAATTGCAATGCTTAGGAAGGTACGTGAATATGATTTCCATGCTTTTGACATGCTTGACATCATTTGAAAAAATGGCATGCTTTCCATGGTGGGCCAATAATATCCAACTCACAAGATTTTCTTGGCTAAGGCTATACCGTTCATGTGTGCTCCACAGATACCAGAATGGGCTTTAGTTAGGACAATCAAGGCTTCTTCCTTATTAAGACATTGGAGTAGGGTGCCATCATATCCACATTTATAAAGAGTTTATGCTAAAATAGTGTAACAAGAGGCACGTTGTGTTAAAACATGTTTATGGATTGGTTTCATGTTGGTGGGAAATGTTTTAGCATGGATGAAGGTATAAAGATAATGGTACCAAGGGTTATTTGGTCCCACGATTTTTCATACCATAGTGTTTTTAGGAAGGTCATAGGTAGGCATTCAAATATTTTCTATGAGAAAATATGCATGGGGTTGACTAGATGTGATCTCTAATAGGGATCTAATGGTTGTCATAATTTCAGTAGATTTATTACAAATTTCAAGGGATTTGATCAAATCTAATTAATAGAAAATAGCTTCTAAGACTATCCACCATGTGCTCATACGGGATACATTTTTCATCCTTGACATGGTATTCATTAGTAACTTGTTTTATGATAAGTAAAGAATCGCCAAATACAACTAATTCTATAGGATTCCAAGATATAGCTATTTTTAATCCTGCGATTAAAGCTTCATATTCAGCGGTATTGTCGGTACATGGGAGTGTTAATCAAAATGATTTAGGGATAGTGTGTCCGTTAGGTGTGATAAGAAAAATATCAGCCCCTGAGCCATGGAGATTACAAGATGCATAAAAAAAAGAGTCCAAGATGGCACGATATCTATATGTAGACGATCTTCATTAGGAAAAACAAAATGAAGTTCTTTTGTGCCAAGAAGGGGTGCCTCAGCAAGTTGGTCTACAAGGGCCTATCTTTTAATTGCCTTATGTGGAACAAAATTGACATCAAATTCACTAAGTAGTACAACCAAACTAGACATTCTTCCTGTGAGATTGGGTCAGGAAAAGAGATCCTTGAGAGGATCAATCTTGGTGATCAAATTAGTTGTGTGATTGAGAAAGTAATGACGTAACTTATGGAATTCAAAGGTGACCCCTAAGCATACTTTTTCAATTTTATAATAACATACTTCGTGCTCAATAAGTGTTCAACTAAGGTAATATACAACCTGTTCTTTTGCTTGATCATTATGTTGTACTAACAGAGCTCCTATGGCATGTTTAGTGGTAGATGTAAAAAGCAACATGGATTTATTGGCAAATGGTGACATAAGAACAAGCAAGCTAGAGAGGTATTCCTTTAACTTAGCAAAAGGGTCTTGACAATCGTGGTTCTAGTGAAATTTTACATATTTCTTGATTAACTGGTTGAAGTGATGGAACTTATCAACCAATTATGATATGAAACACCGAATAGGTTGTATTTTTTCCCTGAAGACTCTATAATTCTTTTAGGTTTTGAGGAGGAGGAATTTCCATAATGGATTTGAATTTTGCAGGATCCACTTATATGCCTCTCTGTGAGACAATAAACCCAAAAACTTTACCAGAGGTTAACCTAAACACACATTTCTTTGGGTTAAGATGAACCTTATACTCACATAATCTATCAGAAATGTGTCTCAACACACCTAGATTCCCTATTCATGTGTTTTATTATGCTAACATATCATCAACATAATATTCCATGATATCATGTAACATATTATGGAAGATGACAGTCATTTCTCCTTGATAGGTGGCACTGGAATATTTCAAGCTGAAAGGCATGACCTTCTAACAGAAGGTTCCCCATGGTGTAGTAAATTTCATTTTATGTTGATCCCCTTCAACAATACGTATTTGATTATAACATAAAAATACATCCATTAAGGAGAGAATTTCATGGCATGCCTTAGAATAAACAATCATATCTACATTTGGCAAGGGAAATTCATATTTGGGACAAGCCTTGTTAATGTATTGGAAGTCTGTGCATATCCTAATGTAGAGGGTTTTCTTGGCTATGGAACTATGTTAGATATCCATGTTGAATAATCAATAGGTTGGAGAAAGTTGGCTTCTAATAGTTTCTCGAGTTCGGATTTGACAAGCAATGCTACTTAGGGATGCATTTTGTGTAGTTTTTTTTTACATGATTTGTATCTAGATGCACCACAAGGTGGTATGCTACAAGATATGTATCTAGGCCTGGCATGTCCTTATATGTCCATGCAAAGATATCTTGGAATTGAATAAGGAGTGTTCTGAATTCTATGCATTCTTGGTTAGACAAACTAATGCCAAGTTGTAAAATTTTTGGATGTTCAGTGGTTCCAATTTTTATGTCTTTAGTTTCTTCTCCAAACATTTTAGATGTATGTTTTTTTGGAGAATGAAGCTAATGGTTGATGTAGGTCATTGGTGTTGGGTGATTTTCGGGAGTTGGTAGAAGATTTTTGTGTGTGATGTTGAGACTTTTTATTGACATGTTTGTTTGATAGGGTGGCGATGAGATTTTGACTACGAGAAATTTTTTGTTTGCGCTTCTGATCTAAATTTTCTAAAGGTGAAGGATCTGAATATTTTATTTCTTCGCCAAAATAGGTTGATTCATCTAGATTTATTTGAAATCCTTTTCTATAGTTGGAAGAAGTGATTTGATCATGAATTCCAAGGAATTCTTCAACCGATTCATCATTTTGGAACATGTCCATGTCCGCATGATGTGGCTGGCCATGTTCTATGAGATTTGGATGCATAGGCTCAAAATTGATGACATTAACAAATAAATGTTCGAAATAAAGATGAGTTTCAGTGAATTCCTCTAAAAGGATATGTGGAGACTTGGTGTTATTATCACAACTGGTGTCATCGTTATCACTTAAAATTATTACAGGAGCAACATCAAATACCTTGAAACCCAGACCATAATTACCATGATGTTGTGTGCAATTGATTGGGTCTAAATGAATTTGTTCATTTGGACCGAGTCCTTTACCCTTCCATCACATGTTTTTTATTATTCGATGAAATTTTGTAAATTAAGGGTGCTCATAAAAGGGAGCAAAGTTATCTTTATATAATCAAGATCCTGAAGAAATTGGAATATGTTCGTTGTCAAGATAATTTTTTTTTTCCAAACTGGCTGTCCCATTTGGTAAGTGGGATGGATTCTCAGATGTGGAGCGTTGGGTTTTCCATAGTTGTGTGGGGATTTTTGGATGTAAAAGGAGTATTTCATATTTTAAAATTGATATTCATCACATTCTTTGTCAATGATTTTAAATGTGTGGGATGGGAGACCAATAGGTACCTCATATGTCGGGGAATTCAGTTTGGTAGTTCTAAAAGATGAAGAGAATGGGTTCTAAGAATAAGGGGGTGGATTGGAGGAAGAAGCTTGGTTATTCGAAGGAGAATGTATCTTAATAGAAGAGTTATGGCTGGATGAAGAAGGTTGACTAGGTGTGGAATAAGATGGTGTGGTATAAGAATAATTGTTGTTGGAAGAAGAAGCTTGATTAGTGGAAGAAGATGATTGATTAGTGGGAGGAAGACTGGTTGAAGATTTTTTATTAGGGGAAGAGAATGGATTGAAAAATGTGGTTTGGCTAGAAGATGATGGTGTCAAATAACTTTAGGGAGTGTATCTGGATCGATGTGTGTTTCATTAGGGATTATGCAAGGTAGAGCATACTTATCTGATGATTGACAATAGTGATCATGTCAATACCGTCCTTCGAGGAATTTAAGGGTTGAGGATCCACACGTAGTGCAAATTCCTTGTCCAAATGAGGAAATTTAATACATTAGTGGAATGTTAATGGTACAGATTTCATGTCATGAATCCATGCTTGGCCGACAAGAATGTTATATGCAACTTCTACATCCACCACATGACACACCATTTCTAAGGTGACGGGTCCAGCTTGGAGAGGTAACATTATTGTGCCTTCAGAATTTCTTTCACTATTATCATACCCACGAATGGTTAAAATATTGATTTGTAAATTATTTTTAGTGTAACCTAGACAACGAAAAAGTTTCATGGAAAAAAAATTCAATGCGGATCCATTTTTGATTAATATGCATTTGATCTTATGATTAGTTATATTACCCTCAACGTATAAAGAATGATTATCAACGATGTTGGGATTAAGAAGGTCAATGGGACCAAAGGATAAAATAGGATTGGGGACTGTAAGATGTGTAATTAAAGCCTATAATTTTTGTGAATTAATGTTCTTAGGGACATGAGCATTATTCAATGTTTGCATAAGGATGCACTATAGTGCGAGAGAAGAATTAAGTAATTGCATGATGGAAATTTGTGTTACAGTCTTCTCCAATTTTTTAAAAATATTGAATGATTGCACAGGTTGTGGAGTGGAATTGGTGGTAGAATTAGATGGTGGATTAGGAGGTGGTGCAGGGGATGAAGTGGTAGATATTTTTGCTGCAGGGACACACATTTGTTTCTGTCTAGTTTTGATTACACCGTCATTTCTAATCTTTATAGTTGCCACTAAGTCTTGGTCATAGTCTATGGTCGAGATGACTGAGTCGTACTCGAAATTTCTTGATGATTGACCCTTATCTTTTGAATTCTTATCATGGTTAGGGAAGGGATTTTTGAACATGTGAAGTTTTTCAATACGTGTTTTTGTCTCAGAAGTATTTTTAAATTCTATGGCTGCATGTTTAATTAGGTCTTGGACATAATGGTGGAGTTGCATGTATCGATATGTAGAGTCCCCTTTTATATGATGGTAATCAAGATATTCATTGTCCTTATACCAATTTGGTTTGGGTTTTCCTTCTTCAAAGGGTTTGATGATGGGATATGTAATCATGTTGGAATTTTCCAAGTGACAAAAGACACTAGATAGGCTTTCTCTGAGAGGAGTGAACTATCTTCGCTGGTCTCAAGATGGAACTTCCTTTCTATGGATTATGATTGGTTGTTTTGGATTTTAAAGTGTTGATGGGATTGTTCTGAAAATTTTGGACATGGAAGGAATTAGTAACCGCGTCATTGACTATATTTCAGTTTTGGTTAAATAATTTGGATTTTTCATAGTTCTGAGGGGTGTCTCGATAAGGTTGGTCCCTAAAGGGTTCTTTAAGTAAGCCCTTAGAAATGTGGGCTTTATCGATTTTTGTTCCCTTTTCATTGACCTCTTCGAAACTATTCATACAATGCATTTTCATGTGGAATAATAATTCGGTATTGAGATTTGGAACAAAAATGTGAACTAATTATCTCTCGGGTATTGAGCAAGGAAATCTTCTTGCAATTCCTCGCGATCGTTGTAAAAATGTGGCAAAGTTTTTCGTCGGGAATTTTTCTAGTGTTACAGAGATCAAGCATGGTTATTTCTGAGTCTAAGTTGTGGGAAAAATGTTTGAAGAATTTATTTGATAAGTCTACGAATGTCGTGACTAAACCTTTTAGAAGATGGAATAACCATTCTAAATCCTGTCCTCCTAAACTTTGGGGGAATAATCTTAAAAGATATGTGTCATGATAGGAAAATTCTTGACATTGCATGTAAAATTATTTGACATGTTCACGGGGGTCACCTTTGCTTTTGTATTTATCAAATTTTGGGATTTCGAAGGATGACGGAAATGGTAAACATGATATCTCTGTATCAAATTGATAAGGACATAGTTATTCAAAGTTGAATGTTTTGATTGATTTTATAGTCCCTAAATGGTTTCTTTCATATTTTTCCATTCTTGTGCGAATGGAAAGGAAAGGGATAGGTTATCAAGAATTTCGTGAGTATTGGGGTTTAGATTAGAGTCTTTTAACCTTTCAGCTCTATCAGTTGCTTCCTCAATTTTCTTTGTTAAGTCTTGGATTTTCGTGAATAACTCATCGTCCGAAGAGCTATTTAGATTGTTTGTTATTTCGTTGTGACAACTTGATTCACCATTTTCAATAAGTTTGTTTAAATTTTCAATCCTGACCTCAGGGGATAGTTTTTCCCCCATGGCTAGCATGCATAATAGATATTCATTTTAGTTTTGTTCTATCACCCTATTTACTTGTTCTTGTTCTTCATTGGTGAGTTTTAGTTACACAAATTCTTCATCATCATTTTCATGATTATGACTACGTGTGAATACCACGATGAGATCTGCCTGATTAAGGTTTAAAAAGTGGGTAGGAATTTTAAGCAGGTGTAATTAAATGAGAACTTGATTGCTTTAGATTTAGTTTGAATAAGCTCATGATGAATATAAGGAGAGTAACTCAAACAAGTTATCTCAATATGATTTTGATATAACTCAAGATGAGTTAGTAGGGAATTTGTTTCATGTTGTGTAGATTTGGCTTGAAGAAGATCTTGATTGTTGACGGGGAGAGTAACTCAAATAGGTTAATCTCAATGTGGTTTTGATATAACTCAAAATGAGTTATGAAAGTATTTTTGTTAGATGTGATTTGGATAAACAAGATGGTTGATAAAATAAGGAGTGAACTCAAAAAAGTCACACATAATTAGTTTGATATATCTTGAAACAAACTATGAAGTATGTTTTGACAATAGATGATATGGGTAGTGAATGCAAGTCACTCAATTTCATTTTCATATATCTGAAGACAAGCTATGGTAGATGTGTTGTTTCCTGAAACAAGCTAATGAAATCAATGTGATGTTGTGGTCTTCGTTGCTAGATTACTTGGACGTTTTTGCTTGGTATTGAATTGATTGATAAATGATTTTTGTGGAACACAACTAGGTTTTGAAATTTTACAATGAGCACATTGATATCAACCAAGTTTGATGATAAATAATAATGCTAAACTATTTTGTTGACAATCAACAAGAATTCATGTGTATAAAATTATTTTGACTCAGGAGGTAAATTCTTAAGGAGTGATTATTGTTTCATGAAATCATATAAGTATGATGTGGAATGATGGATGCAGGCTCTTATCACTCCAAAAAGATGCGTCCTTTGATATACCCTAGTCCTGATATACCTAATTCTATACAGGGACATATTTTTTATGGGGAATCCTTAGAGCACTTGAGGAGACTCACCAATTCTTACTTTCTTGCTTTAGAGTGAATCACCACGTCCAAAATAGGTTTTGTGAAAATGTGGAAGGTGATGGGGGGATGAATGTTTATGGTGTCCTTATAACTCCCCAAATATTTACAGAGACGATGCCCAAGCTTCGTTATTACAGCTATTTAGGTGTGAATCACATGATCCACACAACAACATCACCTATAAGTGGAGAGTACGGGTGATGTAAATATCAAATGTTGCAATCAGACTAAGTCTCAAAGTGCAATGCATATGCAAATGTTGTTGGTGAGTGGTATTCAAGTTCACGTCATTGGTGTGGCATCAATGGTGATGAAATCCACCTCAACTACATGTAAAAACTAGATGATGAAGTAATTAAATGCAAGGTTCTTTCCAACTTGAAACAAATTACTGGCGGAAAATGGTAGGGTACCTAAGCGTGCTAAAAAAAATTAGTTTCAACAATTTTATTTGAATGGTGGTACTTTAGCGGGATTTTTTTATTGTTTTTTTGACAATATTCCAATGACCCAGTCCTACAAAAAAAAAAGTAGTTATCTTGAAGATAAAATGTTAGAAAAATGATTGTGGTTTTTTTATTTTCTAGATCACTCGAAGGCGTAGGAAACGATCATACACAACCAACGAACGAATAAATATTAATAATACAGCAAAGTAAAATAACAATTGAAATGATAGTTAGAAAACCAAGCTAGAGGATCTTGCAATGTTAGAACAAGAAACTAAACAATCGCGACCATTTATCATTTTTCAGATCACTCAAAGGCAAATAAAAAGAGCATACGTGGATACAGTTGGAATAGATTTGTAATTTTTTTTAATAATTATGGAAATTAATTGTGATTGCGAAACAATGATAATGATTGTCTTCATTAAAAAAACAATGAAAGAAGAGCGTTAAAAATGTTACCAGAAGTGTCGTCGTGGAAAATTGGAATGTAAGGCGAAAAAAAATTGTTTTACGGAGCCCGGATGGCCCCCTATATTGGTTCACAAGACTGTGTTGACAAAATAATGGTGAAAAGGTCCTGTAAGAACATGATTAAAATTTTTCCTGTACACAAATTCAAAAAACAAGTTGAAAAAAAAGTAATTTCTAAAAATGGTGATTATGACGCACAAAAATGAACAAAATTTAACGTGAAAATGAAATGCAAAAATAGCTAATTCTTGCACACAAATCTAATATTAATTGACCTATGGATTGATGGATAAATATTTGAATTTATATTAATTTGATTAAATGGATGAATTTTATTGAAGTCTTAAAGGTCTAAAAGACTTAATTAGGCAAGAAAATAAGTAATCATTCAAGTTAAAACAAATGAATTAAAAATAAATAAACATAATACTAATTTTTTATGTAAATAAGTAGTCTTATGACCAAAATTAAGGACCTCAATTGACTAATAGCCAGGGGACGTAATGAGAATGAAAAGTGGTCTATAATGAGGTCACTTAGAAATAGGAAGTGGATTAATGGTGGATTAGGATGATAGGTTAAATGGAAAGGAAAACCAAAACGAAAAGGGGAGTGGGAAGGTGGAAGCGATGAAAATGTTGAATTTGATGGATGACGAAGAAAATAGGAATTAAAATTAAGAGCCTAATGTCAAATCTCAGTGGAGTAAGAAACATGAATGTAGATAGTATATGGAGGAATTTTAAGGAAAAGGAGACGCTGAAAAGGTGAATGAGATTGGAACATATGTATGAGGTCGTATTATTAGAATCGAAAGTGGTATGTTTTGTTGGGAGCTACAATCAAGCACATGGTTTAGACATTATTTAGGCAGCCATAAATGTTTTGACAAATAGAGAATTGTTTATAATATTATCATCAAAAGTAGAATAAAGAAATAAATAACTAAATTTGATCTATCATCACGTCATGTCCTATCATGGGATGTAGGTGAGTATGTATTTGTTTTGTCGAATAAATATTAGAATCCACAACATGATTATATCTGCGTCTACTGCTGGAAAACCATCGTTCATAGCCTTGTTAGAATCTCCTTTTGAAATCTCTATGAATGAAATCGATCTCCCTCATATTAGCATTTCATAAATTCCACTAGAATTTGGAAATTATCGTCAAAATATCATGTCCAGAGAAATGATGGTGGACCGAGTATGAAATAAAAAACTATTCTTTAAAAATCAATCCTTGTGGTAATGAAGTAATTAAATCTTTCTGCGTGGAGCAACATAAGAATAGATCTCAATGCGGTGAGATGTGGGTAGTTGAAGGAGAGTGACGGACGTGGAGAGAGTTGGGTGTCCACATGGAAGGACTATGGGTGGTGGACGGTTCATAGAGGAGTTTGGCATTGAGAAGTGAGATCTGGGTGGATCAGGGGAGTTACAACACAAGACTAGATCTCAATGTGGTGAGATGTGGGTAGTCGAAGGAGAGTGATGGACGTGGAGAGAGTTGGGTGTCCACATGGAAGGAATATGGGTGGTGGATGGTTCATAGAGGAAGGGTTGTGAGGGAGTTTGGCATTGAGAAGTGAGATCTGAGCGGATCAGGGGAGTTACGGATCAATGGAGAGAGGAGTCGGGATAGGATATTGTGATCTAGGATGTGGCTGTGTTGAGAGTGGAGTGGAGGAGAGGGAATGGGTGGACGTGGAGGTTGGGAAGGGATTTCTGTGTGTATAAATCAAGGCCTATGTGTTGGTGTGAGTGTAGGGATAACAGTTTGAAACTGTGTACTAAAACAAAATCAGTCAAAAGTGAGGGGTTCGGTTATGTGGCTAAGTAGCCAAGGAAGGAGAAATCGTTACTGAGTGGGAAATGGGAGAGAACAGGTCCACATGGAGGGAAATAGGGAGTGGATGAATGGGGATATAGGTTTTTAGGACTACGTGGAGAAGGAGAGAGTGTTCTGTGGAAGGCCGAGGTGAGATAGGTGTCAGGGAGTTGTGATCGGGCCAAGTTGGGTAGTTAGGATTTAGTTTAGGATATATATTTTATTTTATTGTTTATTTATCTAAATGAATATACCTATATAAAGTGAGACTGATATATGCGCAAGAAATTTTTTGAAAGAAAATATGAATAAAACGGTAAATAAACTAAGAGCTATCTATAATTTTGTTTACATTTTTTCGAAAAAATGATTTATAGTTACCTTAAAAATGAGAGTAAAAGAAATAAATATAAACAATTAGACTTGTAAAATTAAGATCTATATATATTTGGAAATGAAGAGGGAAAGAAGTAATAAATATTTATTGTTTTTGGGTTTTGTAAACAAAGATTAAAAAAAGGGTATGATTGGTAGGAAATCAAAATATATAGTGATTTAAAATGAGGATTTAAAAATTGATTAGTAAATAAGATCGAGCTCCTACCAAACAATTATTGTAGCAAAATGAAATAAAGAGATAAAGAAAGTAATTTTTTGGATTGGTTTCCCACACCAAAAGTTGTCATCCATGGCAATCCATGAGTAGCTAGAGCAGGGTATGAGTGTTCTTTTGTCCATACATCGAGCACTGTGAAGATTAAAGAGATGACTAGCATTGTAATGTCATTGTTACTAGAACCTGCATATGCACCACAAGACACCGTACAAAAAAATCACTTCCCATAGCATGAAGGTTAACCAAAGAAGGCCATAAGACACATAAAATGAGATAATAATGACGATTAATAAACAAATAACAGATAAAACAACTAATTGGGAAATTAATTATAATAAATCAAAAGTAATCAAGCATGGCAGAATGTTAGCTAGGAAAAATGTACTACTAACAAGGAATTAAAATACTAACAATAATACCTCCTCCTTCGCATTTCGTAACAAAGCTCAGAATGGGCTAGGAAACATGAATTGAGACCTAATTGTGTGACATGTAGGTGCCTTTCTCAAAACAGAGCGAGACCTTCCTACAACAATTATCCACTTACTTTGCACCAAATGGGTAAAAGGATTATGGATTTGGGGTGCTTCAAGATGAGGCTATTTGGGCATTAGAATGAGGTGGAAGGATTCTCTTTGCTCAAAGGATGCAAGAACTTAGATAGGGCATTGAAGCCTATTATCCATGTCTTAGAGGGGAGGGGTAAGGTTGTATTTATAACCTAGGGAAGTGACTAACTTAAAGTAATTTAAGTAATCATGGTTTGAAAATGTGGGAAAGCTTAGGTGAGTTGGGACCCACGAAGAATGGGTGAGGATTTGATTCTGAATTTTTAATTCATAAGTGGAGGAATTTAGGTGAGTGGGTACCATGAAGAGTGGGTGAGGATTTGATTTTGAATTTTTAATTCAATAGTAGAAAAACATGGAGAATAATGACATGTGGTAAGGATTAGGTTATTTTTAGATTTGAAATGGATAATCAAGTGATTGTGGTTTCGAGTTCCACTGGGCATGCCTGAATGTAAGCTAGGAAAAATGCACTACTAACAAGAAAGTAAAATACTAACAATAATACCTCCTCCATGTTCCATAGAAAACCTTAGAATGGACTAGGAAACATGGATTGAGCCATAATTACGTGACATGTAGGCGCATTTCTCATAATAAAGCAAGGCCTTCCTGCAACAATGATCCACTTACTTTGCACCAAATAGGTAAAATGATTATTGATTTGGGATGCTTTAATATGAGGCTATTTGGGCATTATAATGAGGTGGAAATATGTTCTTTGCTCAAAGGATACAAAAACTTAGACAGGGCATTCAAGCTTATTCTTTGGGTCTTAGAGAGGAGGGGTAAGGATGTATTTATAGCTTCAAGAAGTGATTAACTTAGAGTAATTTAAGTAATCATGGTTTGAATTTGTGAGCAATATTAGGTGAGTGGGAACCACGAAGAATGGGTGAGGATTTGATTTTAGATTTTTAATTCATAAGTGGATGATTTTAGGTGAGTGGGGACCATGAAGAGTGGGTGAGGATTTGATTTTGAATTTTTAATTCAATAGTAGAAAAACATGGAGAATAATGACATGTGGTAAGGATTAGGTTATTTTTATATTTGAAATGGATAATTAATCAAATTATATTTGATTAATTCAGAGTGTATTTTTGTGGGAAATGAGGTAGGGGAATTAATTGATTTAGGATAGATGTGAAATTAGGGTTTCTACAATTACTGTCTTGTATCTTTTGGGAGTAAGGAAATAGAGTTACTACACTTATATAATACGTCATCAAATGGATGTTTATGAATACATTAATCAAAGAATTATATTTTTTTATACTGTCATTGACCAAACAAATGAACTGTATTTGACGTGGAAAATACAAAATCTTTCAATATTAATGAACCATCATTCTACCTTGCTGCATGGAAAATAATCTCCATCATTATAATTGATGATTTCTATTATTTTCCTTAAATCTATATGTGTTAGTATTGATATTCCTTTATTTAGAAAAATAAACAGATTGGTTTGTACATGCAATTTTCCCACTATTTTCAGTACCACAAGATCTTGCTAGGTAGGATCCCTTTTACATATACGTATGGTTTGTGTTTTTTTAAGAAATAGGGGTTCTGATATAGCTGGTTATGATGTGGGAGAAATATTTTTATTAAATGGGATTTTAGTATGTTCTATGATACTTCATACCATTCCTTTATGTTGTTCGACATTATTTTAAATGTATAACCGGAAAGAGGTTTTGTTATAATTGCATTTTTTGTCAATTTTAAATATATATTATCAATATGGTCTATGTAATTATTCTACTTGGAATGTTCTCTTAGGAGATTCAAGGGGCCTATTTTCTGAAAGATACATTTTGAATGGTTCGATTTTATCCCTTTTTTATACTAATTGTTATTAACTTCCTTTTAGAAATCACGGCAATGAGAATAGAACAATGACAACTATTATCAAGATATAAATAATAATTAGTGTCTCCATTTAGTCAAAAAAAAAATTCTAATAAGGAAATTTTATTTTCCGACATCCATACATTTTTTGAGAAAATATTTCCTTCCCATCCAGTTTCTTTTCTTGATCAATGACTTGCCACATAAAGTCCGAATTGTTAAGAAAGACAAATAAAATACACTTGGATAATTAAAATCTATGTGTGTGCACTTAACTATATCTAAAAGATATATAGGTGCTCTTGGCTATTGAAGGAAAGAAATGAACCAAATTCCAACCATTTAACTTCACCAAAACCATCACTCTTTCAAATTGTAAAGAAAGATAAACACATTCAAGAAATACAACAAAGTACACTTGCATATTTAAGAGGAAAAAAACCACTTCCCTTTCGTATTGTCTCTTGAGGAAACCAATTTCTACCTTTTTACTGCTACCTTATCTGGGAAAAAATGTAGAACACATTTTATTTATAGGCATTATAAGTTGACAAATAGTTTCCTATAAAAATAGATGCGTCGCACTTTAAAACGAAAAAAAAAACTTTATTTCCCTTGTTATTGTTGCATGGAATCTCCAAATTGTGTGTGATTTCTATCCTGACGAACAATAGACATGCCAAATAATTTTGTATTCCCCTTGCATGATTGCATATCTATCTTGACAAAAAATAGGCATGAAAAGTTAATTCGTTTTCCCCTTGCATAAGTGCATATCTTTCATCTACTTTTAGGTTGTAAATTCTGCATAGTTAAGTGATTCAAATAGTTTTACAGAAAGTTTTTGGGGGTGTTGTTTGTGTCATGGGCATAAATTTGAAACCTAGGGGAATTTCCTTGCTGATTAAGAGTTATTCTGATGTTGAACCAATGCTCTAACTTCTCAAAATTTCCCCCCTCTAATCATTTTTAAATGCAAAACTCCAACTTCGCATGGACCTATCAAATGGTGTACACTTTCTAATGGCTTTTCTGCCCTCTAAATTTGCATGTAAAGTTTTAAATGGAAGGTTGAAAAAGGGATCCATTGTACAACTTCAGAAAACTCTTTGCAAAATGATCAACCATGAATTGTACGTATGCATATTGTTTTTTCATTGTTTTCTTGGCTTAGGCTCTTCCTTGCAGCGCTAATGTTTTTACCTCTATTTTCTATGGTGCGCTGCAAGACTATACTTGTTTTGGACATGGAAATAGTGTTGGAAATACATGCCAAATTTGGTGCTCCCACTCCACTCCCAACACATGTCATTCGTGGAATGTAGCCTTCTCTGGATACAAATTGTGCACATGGTAATGTCTTGGTCCCAAAAACACCTCCTAAAAAAATTGGCTTTCCTAATAGTTAAAGTGGGCCTCTACGGATTAGTGATCTGAATATAACCATGTGCACATGGTCTATTTAAGGTCAGGCCCTTGGGAAATTATCTCTTTGATAATATAACAATAAAAAAGGTAGTGTCTCATATTTCAAGTTCTATTTTGCGGATAGCAAAGGGGGTGAAATCCGCATTACTTGCTTCAAAAAAGTTGCAAAAATTTTCTATGGCCAAATAGAGAGTGGGAAGATGTTCACCATCACAAGTGGAAGGATAGGGAATGTAAAAATAGGTTACAACCATTTGAAAAAAGTTTTCGATATTTTTCTGTGAGCATCTTCAAGTGTCTCTCCTCTTCTTTTCAATGAGGAAACAATTCCTATGCATAACTTCCACTTCATGGAAAGCAAATATATACCTAAAAACCTTGTTAGGGCCTCCATTGAAATTATTGGAATTGTTTTAGCAATATATCCATGCTCCACCATATGTAGGCATGATAAGCGTGAAATTGTATGAAGAACACTTCAGTTGAAGGACATGTTTGGATTTAGAATTTCTATCACTTTATGGGGAAACCATTTACAAGATCTTGGTAAAGACCCTTAAGAGTTACTTTTTGTTCCTTTGCTCCCAGTCTTGGAATTTAAATTTTTATGGGTCTTCAGTTTCAATGGAACTTCCCTAGTTACTATCTCCTACACCAAATGATTTTTGAACCATCAAATTCCCAAAGCTACAACACTTAAGGATTGGGTCACATCTGAGAGTTACTCTGTTGCAACACCATCCATCATAAACAAGCTTCTAGGGTCACCGGAAAACCAAAAATTTGTAGCCACGATCTCGCAGATCGTAAAGATGGGTAATACAGATAATGAATGGGTTATACTAAAACATGTAATCATAAACATCGCAAAGGATATTTTTTTCTACATTTATTTCCCTAACATTAAAGGTGAAAAACTGTGTAGAAATAAATTCCTTTTGGAAATAAATGGGTTATGGTTTTAGGTGTAACTTATAAGACACATGTCAAGCAATGTGAAAATAGATACACACTTTTCGTAGGTTTGAAAGATGCCACAAGGGAGCTACAATCAGTTACAACATTTGATAGTTTTGCAGAGTTGATCATGGGTGTCTCCATAAAAGACTTGCAATTTCTTGGCATAGATGATGAGGCCACCGCCAAGATTGCAAATCAGATTGTTGGCCACAAATATAGATTCACTCTCTCCTTGCGACAAGAGACATTCCAAGGAACTAGAAAGCTCAAATGTGTCATTCTTGACTACCAAAAAATGGAGGATCTCAAATCCCCTACTTGAATCTTTCTTCCCCAAAGAACAAAACAAATTTTGCACCCATATGGTTTCTACGATTTTACTCCTCTTTCCCTAGTGATACAATACAAATGCAATTTTATTTTCCCATAATTTTACAGACAACCACAACTTCCTCTAGGTTTTTCTATAGATGTTGTCAATAGAGGTCACATTGTAAATCCATGTTCCTAGCTCTAAAACTATTTATGTTCTCACCAAAAGACATATTTTTCATTTCAATGTGTAATCATGGAATGTAAATATCTAGGCATGATGAATACTTTATTGAATTCTTGATATTTTTCTTATGCAAGTAGTTGTAATTTGGGTTTTTCTTATATTTTTTCCTTTGTATTTTTTAAGGGAAAATGTGACGACATATATTTATGTGTTTCTTTTCCACGCTCCAAAAATTTTCTTCTATTTGTTCTCTTCTTTCCATTAAATATACATATTTACAATAGAAAATCCATTTCATTTCAATTAAAAGCCTTCTAATAAATCGATACAACAAAACTAGTTCAGAGGAATGTTTCGAAAATTGTCTCTATATGCATGGAAAATCACCTGAGAATGAAATATAAACAAAACATGCAAACCTTTCCAATAACCTTCTGTGAAAACCTCAAATAAGGGTCTCCTGTGAAACCTTGCAAGATGGATGTCAAAGATGATTTGTTGATGCTCTTGAGTGCTCTCCAAGATTTGAATGTAAATGTTACAAACACAGTTCAATAGATTTTTTGTTTGTCAGATTCAAGAGGATTTGAAAATAATGTAAGCATGTAATTTATAAAAGTAGAAGGTAGTTGAAATCAATTACACATGGATAAATGGGTATATTAATAATAGCATTGTGGGCAGTTGCATTAGTGTTGGGGGCAGTAAATAAATTAATTACAAAAAGTCTACATCTTGAAAGGTTGTTATTCATGCATTTTAATTTCCCCAACCTTTTTAGGATTCTAGAAGTGCAGTTAACTAGGGTAAGGATATGGAGTCCAAGTGGAGTCAAATCAAGTGGTAGATGACTAGGATGTGCACCTACTTAATTAATTAATTATTTAATTAATAAATAATAATTAATTTAGCCAAAGGGGTACAAAGGATACATGGGATTAATTTAATTAATCCAAAGGGTACAATGTGTATTAATTAATTAATTTAATCAATTAATTACAAATGGGTGAACATGGTGTACTACAATAATATTGGGAATAAGTTGAAATATAAATGTAATTTTGGGGTGTCTAATTTCCCCATTTTAGAAAGGGCCACGGTGAAGTAGTAATAGGCTGAAAGGCTTAGGATGGTGCATGAATGAGATTACCATGTTGTTTGCAAGCCTAAACTTTATTCACAATGTTGCATTCATCTTCCTTTATTGTGGGCCAGTAGTATCCAATGCAAAAAATCTGATTTGCAAGGACTATTCCATTGGTATGGGCACCACAAATACCCAAATGTACTTCAACTAGCATCTGATTAGCTTCATCCTAATTGAGACATCTTAAGAGAGTCCCATCATAGCCTCTTTGATATAAGGTGTTAGAAACAAGGGTGTAACATGACACACGTTGTGCTAAGGCTCTTTTATTAGCTGACTTAAAATTACGAGGATAGAATATCGTTTGAATGAAGGTGTATATATCATGGTACCAGGGATGATCAAGACAAACAATCTCACAAACCATGGTGGACTCCAGCAATTCGTATGCGGGAACCAAAATATGTTCAACAAGTAACTCACTGTGATTTTCATTAGTGTTAAACAAAAGAAGGTAAGTGATAGTTGTCATGGCATCCACTTATTTGTTTTGTACATGAGGAACTTGTTCAAAATTGATAATCTAGAAATACCCTCTAAGGCTATCAACCATTTGTTTATAGGGTAAGAGATTTTCATCTTTTACCTGATATTCTCCATTAACCTGATTAATTACTAGAAGAGAATCACCAAGAGTTTTCAATTCTTACAGGCACCATGAGATAGAAAACCCTAAACGTACTCTCAGTGCTTCATATTATGCTATGTTATTTATGCAAGGGAAGTTGATACGATAAGATTTAGGTAAGAGGTCTCCATCTAGTGTACACAAGACAATTCCTACTCCAGAACCATGGATATTGCAAGATACATTAAAGAATAATGTCTATAACGGTGTTACTTCTATGTACAACAAATATTCATCTAGAAATTCAAATTTTAGCGGTTCTAAACCTGGTAGTGGAGCTGTGGCTAGTTGATCTGCCAGTGCTTGACCTTTGATAGCCTTTTGATTGACAATTTCAATGTCAAATTCACTAAGTAGTGCAATCCAACTAGACATTTGTCCACTGATGACTGGTCTTGAAAGTAGGTACTTAAGAGGATCAACCCTTGCAATTATATTGGTGGTCTGATTTAGGAGATAGTGTTGCAGCTTGCCACAAATATAAGCAACTACTAAATAATCCTTTTCAACCTGTTAGTACTTGGTCACATGCTCAAGAATATTTCTTCTCAAGTAATACAAAGCGTGTTCTTGACCCTTATCATTGTGTTGCACCTATAATGCCTAAATGGCATGTTGTGTTGTAGATGTATACAACAACATAGGCTTATCATGTATAGGAGGCATGACTACCGATGGAGATGCCAGGTGTTCTTTCAATTTTGCATAGGCATCTTGACAGTCTTGTGTCCATTTGAACTGGACATCCTTTTTAAGTAGCTGGTTGAAATGATGGAACTTATCTGCCAATTGAGAGATGAAATGATGAATAGTGTATATTTTTCCTTGTAGGCCTCTTAGTTTTCAAATATTTTGTGGAGGTGGCATATCTATTATAGCTTTATCCTTGGTAGGGTCCACTACAATTTATATTCATGAGACAATGAATCCCAGAAGTTTCTCTAAAGTGACACCAAAGACACCTTTTTTTGGATTAAGGTGAACCTTGTACTCCCTTAACCACTCAAATATACACCTAAGAATTGTTGGATGATCCACCCTAGTCATTTATTTAGCAAGAATATTATTGACATAATCTTTCATTATGTCATGAAGAAGATCATGGAAAATAAGATTCATGACACGTTGATAAGCCACACCAATGTTTTTAAGGCCAAAAGGCATGACCTTATAACAAAATGTCCCCCATGGGGTTGTAAAATTTATTTTATGCTAGTCTTCTTCAACAATTTGAATTTGGTTATACTCAGAAAATCCATCCATAATAGATACCATCTCATGGCCCACAGTAGAATCAACAATCATACCAATATTAGGAAAAGGAAAATCATCCTTAGGACATGCCTTTTTAATGTCACAAAAATTTGTACAAATATAGATTTTGGGGTTCTTCATCACAACTAGAACCATATTATATATCCACTCTGAGTAGTCAATGCACCATATGAATCCTGCATCTAATAAGTTTTGTAATTCAGCCTTAACAAGCAATGCAACCTTAGGATGAATTTTACATAGTTTTTGCTTGACAGGTTTAGCATCTAGGTGCACCACAAGGTGATGAACCACGAGAGAAGGATCAAGACCAGGCATATCTTTGTAATACCAAGTGAATAAATCCTGAAACTCAGTTACAAGTGATGTGAAGGCTTTTCTTTTAGTTTCTGATAAACTGACATCTAGTTGTAACAATTTTGTTTGGTCTTGAGTTCCAAAGTTAATGGTTGTCATCTCTTCTACCAATAGCTTAGAAGTGTCATTATCTTGAAAGGATGTTGGAGGCTTGTGTAGATTTTTGGATATTTTTGGATCCAAATCTCCTCTCTCTAGTGCGTCCAAAAAAATTTCACTAGGAGATGCGTCCTTTTCTTTTTTTTCTTTTTCATTTTTTGTTTTTCATATAATGCCTCAGAAAGGTTTTCACTATGCGAGATATAATTTATCTTGTTTCTATGTTTAATTTATTTTTATTTAGGACTCAATATTGTAAGTTCTTTTCCGAAGTAAGTGGTAGCATCAAGTTTTATATCGAAACCCTTCTTGTGATTCGACAAGGGAAAAGGGTCCCAAGCCCCGAGGAACTCCTGGATGGCCTCATCATTTTGAAAGAGATCCATGGAAATATGAAATTGTTTGTCCTGATCAATGAGGGAAGGATAAACAATTTCAAGGGTTTGAATGGCTAAGTAGTCTACAAAAATTGTAGTTTGGCTAGGTTTTCTAAGAGGCTATGTGTGGAACTGGTCTCAATTTTAGAATCTAAGTCCACATCGTTAGATAATACATCAAAGACTATAGGCATCTTCTCATATGTCTCATATCCTAGACCATATGTGTAAAGGTTAGAATTGATATTCATAGGTTTAAGAACACCATGCCCTTGTGGGCCAAGGCCTCTTCCTTTCCAGTTCATGTTTTTCATCATTTTACATCACTTGGTGTAATCAATGGATTTGTAGCAATCTGTCATCCTGTCATCATATAGACAAGAGTCATCAGAGATTGGAATATCTTCATCTTCTAGATATCCATATCATCTCTAAAGAATATTTCCAAGATAGTAAGTTATATATTCTTGTAAATGAGGAGCGTTAGGACACCCATAACTGTGAGGTGATAACGAAAGTTTTTCGACAATAAATGTGTTGTAAAGTGTGTAATTTCCTAAGACTTTATGAGAGAATATAACTCAGGTGACACCTTAGATGTAGACGCTTCAGAGGAAGACACAGAGATGTGAGGAATATCCTCAAGTGACACTTTAGACATAAATTCTTCATAACAAGACTTGGAAGCATGAGGGTGCAATATTACATCAGGACCAATACATTTGGTAACAATAGAAGTTGCGCTAGATCTAATTGTGCTATCAGTAGATGGACAATAGTGTTTCTTTTTGTACCTTGCTTCAAAAAAATTAAAGTATTCAAAGTGTTCAGTATCGCCACACAAGGTGAGTTGTCTTCCGTTATGTGGAAACTTTATGCATTGATTGAAAGTGGAAGATACTACATCCATCACATGTATCCAATGTCTACTCGGAAGAAGGTTATATGATGTGTCTACGTCAACTACATGACACATAGTGTCAAGTAGTTGTGGGCCTACTTGTATGGGAAGAGTGATGGTACCATAGGACTGTCACTCTTTATTATCATAACCATGAATGGTAATGATATTAGCATCTAAGTCACCTAATGTATGACCAACGCAAGGGAGCATTTTTATAGAACAAATGTTAAGATCCACTCCATTGTCAATAAGAAATCTCTTGAATTTATAATCGGCAACATAGGCTTCAAGGTACAAGGAGTTGTTATTAATTAGAATTAGGTTCAACATATCTTGAGGGCCAAAAGATATGATAAGAGTTTCAGGCGTAATGTTTGCGATCATAGCCTAAAAATTTTGAACATTGAGAGTATGAGCAAGATGTGATTCATTTAGATCACGAGTGAGAATATCCTAAAAGCTAGGTGACTCTTTAAGTAGTTCCATGAGAGAGATATGTGCCAACGTGGTTGTTAATTGTTTGATGAAGTCATACTGATCTAGAGTGGAAGATTTGGCATTAGAATTTGACTTTTGATTTGAAGGAGATGTTCGTTTGGACGTTTGAGGTTCTGTAGAAGACGTAGAAGGTTGGTTTTCTGTAGGAACCCATATCTTTCATTGGTGTGTGGTCACAAGATTACTTGAACATGTGAATTTAATGGTTTCTATTGTAGATGGTACTTCCTCAATAAATGAGATAATTGAACTAAAATCAGCTTTATTGGTAGAGGAACCTTTGTTAACAGTTTTACTTTTCACCACCATGTTTGGGAAATGGGTTTGAGAACACCATAAGATTGTCATTAGTTGTTCTATTTGGTGACGGTTCTTCAACAGTGATATCTCTACTATCAATGAGGTCTTGGAAACTGTGACATAATAAAAAACATCAATCCATCGGGTGACCGTATATGTGACGAAAATAACAATAAGTATCAACCTTTTACCAAGTAGGCTTGGGTTCTCCCTCAACCCAAGGTTTGGCTATGGGATAAGTAACCATGTTTTCATTAAGGGGTTGTTGAAGGACATTTGATACATGTGATGGATGTCAAATTTGGAATTTAAAATATCAAGTTGTTTATCCAAGTCATTAATTTGATTCACGATGGCTTGAGTAGGATCAGTGACCGAATTAGTTGATTTTCCTTTTTTCCTTTCATCATATTTTTCTTTGATTGATTCATTTCTTTTGGTGTTGTTCAAGGTGAACTTGTTTCGATCATTATTATTCGTGTGGCTAGGTCCTACCTCATCGTCATTATTTTTTGAAATGAAAGCTTCACCCTTGTTAGGTGGTGGTTTTCCAAGTAATGTTTTTAAACTATAGTCGTCAAAATCAGAGGCAAATTTTTCTCCCATCTCAAGGAGACAAAGCAAAAAATTGGACTTTATTCATACATAAAATATTTTCAATGTGGGATTGTTCTTCGAGTGAGATGTCATTTTGATCATCCTTAGAGTTTTGGTCATTGACACTATAAAAATTTTCAAAAGGATTTCGTTCACCCCTTCCAAAAATACTATAATCTTTGTATCGTGTTCAAACCATTTTTAAAAAAGGGAGGGAGAAAAAGAGATATGTGAAAGATAACTCAACCTGTAACAAAGTGAATGCAATTATGGAAGAGAGGTGTGAGATTAAGTTTTGTAATAACTTGTCCCTTAACAAAGTGAATGCTAAGATGGGCAAGAGGTTTGGAAGATATGAGTGAGGAAACCCTTAACAAAGTGAATGTCAAGATGGAAGCATGTGAAAATGTTTGATAAAATTGACCCTTGACAAAGTGAATCCCAAGATTTTAGAGTGGCACGATGTGATGAAGGTTCTCGTCCTCTAATAAAGTGAATGCTAGAATGGAGGAGGGTTATAGTGACAAAATTCTGAATTTGTTCAACCTCTAACAATGTGAATTCTAGAGTGAAGAAGCGAGGATATATTGATTACAAATGTACTCTACCACGTAGAAAAAGTGAATGCTAAATGGGATGAGGGTATGAAAAAAGGATTCATATTGTATGCGATGTGCTCAACCCTTAACAAGAATTAGTTAAGAAGGAAGAGGCTAATGAAGAGACATGACTCAAATACAGATAGTGTAAGTGTAGACACCCTAATTTAACATTTGTCCTAAATCAATTAATTTCCCTATCTCATTTCCCACAAAAATACACTTCGAATTCATCAAATATATTTTTATTAATTATCCATTTCAAATCTAAAAATAACCTAATACTTACCACATGTCATTATTCTCCATGTTTTTCTACTATTGAATTAAAAACCAAAAATCAAATCCTCACCCATTCTTTTTGGTCCCCACTCATCTAATCTTGCCCACATTTTCAAACCATGATTACTTAAACTACTCTAAGTTCATCACTTCCCCAAGCTATCCATACAACCTTACCCCTCCCCTCTAACACATGGAGAATAAGTTTGAATGCCATATCCAAGTTATTGCATCGTTTGAGAAAAAAACATCCTTCCACCTCATCTTAATTCCCAAATAGCCTCATCTTGAAGCACCCCAAATCCATAATACTTTTACCCATTTGGAACAAATTAAGTGGATCATTGCTTCAGGAAAGCCTCACTCCATTTTGAGAAAGGAACCTATATTTCATGTAATTAGGGCTCAATCCATGTTTCCTAGCCCATTTTGAGGTTTGATACAGAGGAAAAAAAGGAGGTACTATTTTTAGTATTTTACTTCCTTGTTAGTAGTGTATTTTTCCTAGCTTACATTCTGGCACACCTAGTTACTTTTGATTTGTTACCATTAATTTCCCAATTAGTGGTTTTATCCATTCTTTGTTTATTATTGTTCATTATTATCTCATTTTCTGTGCCTTATGGCCTTCTTTAGTTAACCTTCACGCTATGGGAAGTGCTTTTGTTGTGCGGTGTCTTATGGTGCATATGAAGGTTATAGTAATAATGAAATTATGATACTTTTCATCTTTTTGATCTTCACAGTGCTTGGTGTCTGGAAAAATGAACATTCATCCCCTGTTCTAGCTACTCGTGGGTTTCCATGGATGAAAACTTTTGGAAAAAAATTAATCATGTTCTTGTAGGACCTTTTCACCATTATTTTGTCAGAACAGTCTTGTTAACCAATACAAGAGGCTACCCGAGCTCTATAAAATAAATTTGTTTTTCCTTGCATTCCAATTTTCCATGATGACACTTCTGGACTGCGTCACTAGAATATTGTCAAAAAAACACAAAAAAAAAAAAATTCCCGTAAAAGTACCACCATTCAAAGAAAAATTTTGAAACCAATTTTTTTTAGCACGCTCGGGTATGCTTCCATTTTCCACTAGTAATTTGTTTCAAGTTGGAAAGAACCTTATGTTTAATCACTTTATAATTTGGTTTTTACATGTATTTGAGGTGGATTTCATCACCACTGATGCTACACTGGTGACTTGGACTTGACTACCATGCACCAACAACTTTCACATCTACATTGCACTTTGATACCTAATCTCATCAGAGCATTTGGTATTTTCCTTGTTCCCTGATCTCCACTTACAGGTGATGGTGTCGTGTGGAGCATGTGATTCATGCCTAAATAGCTGTAACAATGAATCCTGGGAATCGTCCCTGAAAATCTTCAGGGATTTATAAGGACACCATACACATCCATCCCCTCATCACCTTACACATTTTCAAAAAACCTATTTTGGATGTGGTGATTCACTCCGAAGCAGGTAAGTAAAATTTTTTGAGTCTCCTCCAGTGCTCTAAGGGTTACTTATACCAATTATGTCCCCATATAGAATTAGCTATATCAGGACTAGGGTATATCATAATATGCATCTTTTTGGAGTGACAAGACCATACATCCATTATTCCACATCATACTTATATGATTACATGAAACAATAATCATTCCTGAAGAATTTACCTCCTGAGCCAAAACAATTTGATATACATGATTGCTTGTTGATTGTCAAAAAAATAGTTTAGCATTATTTTTTATCATCAAACTTTGTTGATATCAATGTGTTGATTGTAAAAGTTCAAACCCTAGTTGTGTTTCCACAAAAATCATTTCTCGACCAATTCAACACCAAGTAAAAACGTCCAAGCAATCCAATAACGAATACCACAACATCTCACTGATTTCATTAGTTGGCTTCATCCCATAACACATCCTACATAACTTGTCTTCGGTTATATCAAATTGATATTGAGTGATTGGAATTCACTACCCATATCATCAATTTTCTAAACATCCTTGGTAGTTCATTTCAAGCTATATCAAACTAATATTGGGTGACTTCTTTGAGTTGACTCCTTATTTTGTCAACCATTGTGTTTCTCCAAATCACAACTGACACAAATCCTTTCATAACTCATTTTGAGTTATATCATACCATATTGAGATTAACCTATTTGAATTACTCTCCCCATAAAAAATCTAGAGCTTGTTCAAGCCAAATCTACACAACGTGAAAAGAATTCCCTAATAACTCGTCTCGAGTTATCTCAAAATCATATTGAGATAACTTGTTTGAGTTACTCTCCTTATCAGTCATCATGAGCTTATTCAAGCTAAATCCAAAGCATTCAAGTTCTCATTTAATCACACTTTCTTAAAATTCCTACCCACTTTTTACAGCTTAATCAGGCACATCTCATCATGATATTTACACGTAGTCACAATCATGAAAACGACGATGAAAAATTCGTGCAACCAGAACTCATCAATGAAGAAAAAGAGCAAGTAAATAGGGTGATAGAACAAAACAAAACAAAATATCTATTACACATCCTATCCATGGGGGAAAAACTACCCCTGACTTCGGGATTATAAAATTAAACCAATTTATTGACAATGGTGAATACAGTTATCACAATGAAATACCAAACAATCCAAATAGCTCTTCGTTCGATGCATTATTCACTAAAATCCAAGACTTAACAAAGAAACATGAGGAAGCAACCGCTAAAGATGAAAGTTTAAAAGAATCCAATCCAGACCCCAATACTCACGAAATTCTTGATAGCTCGTCCCCTGCCTCTCCATTTGCACAAGAATGGAAACATATGAAAGAAACCATTCAGGGAATACAAAAACAATAAAAACAATTGAACTTTGAAGAACTATGTCCTTATCCATTTGATACAGGGATATAATGCTTACCATTTCTGTCATCCTTCAAAATCCCAAAATTTGATAAATACAAAAGCAAAGGTTACCCCCGTGAACATGTCAAGGAATTTTACATGCAATTTCAGGAAATTTCCTATCAGGACATGTATATTTTACTCCCACAAAGTTTAGGAGGACATGCTTTAGGCTAGTTTTTCCATCTTCTAAAAGGGTCAGTCACGACATTCACAGATTTATCAGAGAAATTTGCTAAACATTTTTCCTACATCTTAGACTCAGAAATAACCACGCTTGATCTCTATAACACTAGACAAAGGCCTAAAAAAAACTTTCCCTCCTTTTTACAATGATGGTGAGGAATTGCAAGCAAATTTCCCTACTCAATACCCAAGAGACAATTAGTTAGAATTTTTGTTCCAAATCTCAATCCTAAATAGTTTCAAAGATTTCATTGAAAAGGGAACACAAATCGAAAAATCCCTTATTTTTAAGGGCTTACTTAAATCACCCTTTAGGGACCAACCTTATCACGACACCCCTCAACACTGGGACAAATCCAAATTCTTTAACTGAAACCGAAATATAGTCAACAATGGCGTTACTGATATCTATCATTTCTGAAACATTCAAAACAATCCCATCAACACATTAAAATATAAAGAAAAAATCATAATCCCTTGAAATCAAGTTCCTTCCTGGGATCAGCAAAGACAGTTCACTCCTCTTGGAGAAATCCTATCTAGTGTCTTTAGTAACTTGGAAAATGCCAACATGATTACATATACCATCATCAAACCCTTCGAAAAAGTAAAGCCCAAACCAAATTGGTATAAGGACAATGAATATTGTGATTACCATCGCATAAAAGGGAACTCTACAGATCGATGCATGCAACTCCTCCATTACATCCAAGACCTGATTGAATGTGGACACATAGAAGTTTAAAATAATTCTAAGACAAAAACACTTAATGAAAAATTTCACATGTTCAAAAATCCCTTCCCTAACCACGATAATAATTCAAAATATAAGGGCCAATCATCAAGCAATGTTGGGTATGACTAAGTCATCTCAACCATAAACTATGACCAAGACTTAGTGGCAACTATAAAGATTAGAACTGACTATGTGACCACCACTAGACAAAAAAATGTGAGTCCTTACAGCAAAAATATCTGCCACTTGTTGGGTTTCAGATTTTCACTTGGAATGAAACCATAGTCAGGGGACAAGCAAGTCCCTCCTCTTTAATGGGAGAGGTTCCCTTATTGAAAGCAGGGGCAAAAAGTATGTACAAATGCACAATATTTCATTCAATCATGGTTTCCTAATTTCTTGAAATGTGTTTTATTTCCTGGGGAGTTATCAATATGTGAGGATAGAATACTTGAAGAGATGAGGGATGCAAAAGAAGGCAATACTTTCAAGGGAAAGAGATGATAGATAAAACCCTTATATGTATTGAGCAAATGAGATATAAAATAGAACCATTCACGTTTATGAAAGGCACAATCTGTAGACTCAAAGTTCTTGATATTATGTATACTAAAATGCAAACTTTCTAATCATGCAAGGATTAAATGATTCAAGGATCAGAGCAAGAAGGAATGAGGAAATAGAGAAAAAAGGGGAAAACCCATGTATTTATTTCTTCAAACTCAAAATTACAGTTTTAGAATATCAAAATTCCAGCCCGTATAATGGCTTTAAAATCTCATGATATAGCTCATAAGAGATGATTATAACTTCCTCGAGAAACCAAGAAATAGTTACAACTTCCTCGAGTAAGCAAGAAACAGTTACAACTTATTCCAATCATCCACGCCCTTTTGAATTCTTAATTTGTAAAGAAACGTTAATGGAAAAAAAACCAGTTTTTTGAATATACAGTTGTTACATTATTTTACTAGTTAAAACATGGGCCATTTAATTTAATTTTACAACTTCAAATTTGGGCCACCCATATGGGAGAAATTGATTGGAGCGGGCCAGCGGACGTATTTTGCTTTTTTTCCCTTTGAAGCTGCTCTCGACTAACACGTGGAGAGCTCCACCAGTTCCATTATACTTAGCCGAATCGAGCCAATTTCCTGCTTGACTTATGTTAACCCCTAGACACGTGGAGGGATGATACTCATTTAAGTTTCCTCTTTGGAAGCTCCTCCTGAAATTGCACCAAGATGACGCGTGTCTCCTTCCGCCGGTCTTGGACTTTTAAATGGCCAACTCTGTCTCCCCATTGACTTTAACCATGTGGTGAGTTGGTGCTTCTTGGAGAATGAGCCTTAGATTTCACTTCCGAAATTGTGTTGTTAGGGAACGTGGAGACTTCCGCCAACCCACCCATACTCAGTCAATTTTAATGATTGTCTCTCTCTTTTTGGACCTAAGACACATGGAGGACTGGCACAAGTTTGAGAACTACTACCAACTTTGAATCTTAAATTTTTGTTGATGAGGTACATGGCACCATCTACTGAACCTTCCATACTTAGCCAATTTTAGCTTGTTTTGACTTCATTTTATACCTGGGACACGTAGAAAGCCTGCACTCATTTGAGGATTTTCCCCTGAACCCTACACTTGAAGGTATGTTGTTTGGATGTAGGAGAGGCCAGGGATGGGTTATGTTGATGACCCCAACAAAGTGTTTCGCATGCAGTTCCAAAGCACGATTCCAGTAGAGGAGCTCGTGGCAATGTAATCTTTTGACAAAGAGGATGCTTACCCACAGAAAAGGAAGATCCTCTCATGGGAAATTGAGTCCCATCTTGTGACCAAGTGGAGTTCACCTTTATCAATCAAATCTTGAAGTAAGTTGTAGAAAGTGCGACACCTTTTAATGTCATGTTGATTAACCCTATGGTAAAATTTTGAGTTTAAGTGTTTTCTCTAATGTACCGAAGTCGTGAAAATGAAAAATCTACGTTTTGGGTCATTTTGTATGTATTTCGGGCCTGTCGGACATTTTTGTCCCACGTGTCCCAAGTTCCGAAGTGCGTTTTGTGTTCCCCGATCGGCCGAAATCCCCGAAGTTGTTCCATTTTCGGGCCTGTCAGAACATTTTTCGTCCCAATGTCCCAAAGTCAATTAGTGCAAGCTGTTCCCGGTCGGCCGAACCCGAACCGCGTACTTCGCTCTTTCATGTTCCAAATGTCCCAAAGTTATTTGCAAGTTGTTCCATTTTCGCCGAAACGACCGAACCGCGTACTTCGCGTACTTGCGTTCCAATGGACTTTTCCATTTTTCGGCCCGAACGCCAGTCGCGTATTCCTCCGGACTTTTTTGTCTCAAATGGCCCAAGTCCAAACAGGCCTTTCTGTTCAATTTTTCGCCTACTCGCCCGAACCGCGTCCTTCGGAACTTTTTGTCGGCGAAGGTCCCAAAGTTAAAAGTGCACGTTGTCCCCATTTTTCAGCCGAAACTTCCCGAGTCTCGTACGTGCAGAGCATCTTTGTCCCAAATCAAAAAATGCAAATTTTTCCATTTTTCGGGCCGGTTCCCCTGACCGCGTCTTCTCCCGCATTTTCGCAACAAATGTCCACAAAATTTCCATTTGTGGCATCTTCTCCCTATTTTGTCCGAATCGGTGGGCCGAGCCTCGTGTTCTGCGCATTCCTCTGTCTCACATGTCCCAAGTGAACCTAATGCAATTCATACTTAGTTTTTTCCCGCTCGACCCGATGTGCTAAATTTGAATTTAAGAACGGTTGTCAAAATCAAATTTCAGGATAGAGCTGGCAAAGGACGAAGCTTTTCAAAGACAAAAACCGTTTACATCAGTTTTCAAAGATACATCCCTTGCCTCTTTCAGATAAATGTCCTGGTTTCCCTCTTGGCAAAGACATAGCTTGAGACGTTAAAGAATTCAAGAAGCGGTTTCTTCGAAGAGCGGTGGGTCCTTCTCAGTGGCTGTCCACCTTGTCTCTTCTCATTCTTTCTCTTCTCTATTCCTTTCGTATTCTGTAATTTAGTTAGAAATTTACTTTTGGCATTCCTTAACTATTCCCTAGTTCAAAAAGAAACGGCTTACAGGAAGTAAACTGATTGTCAACTATATAGTGTGCCGTTCTTTTGCGTCATTTTGCAAAAAGGAGGAAAGACCTGGCAGTATTTTCTGCAGGTGTAAATAGATTACGGAGCAATCAATAGCAGAAGGACTTTCCTTTCTGTTGTCTATCTGTATCTCTTCTGTTCTAAGCTTAATTTGTTTCTTTTGAAGATCATTTATCTCCAAATTCTTAGTGTCATCGTTGCATACTCCTCAAACTTTGCAACTCGGTGATCTTGTAATAACCAAGAAGGAACTTTGTTCTTGATTAATGATCTGTGGTACGTTAAGAACTTTGCGTTCTGGCAGATTTATTTACAAGAACTTTGTGTCTTTAAAATTCCATCCGGTACTTGTTTATATTATACGAATGATCTTGTTTTCAATTCACGGTGACTTCGCATACATAAAGAATTAATCTGATATCTATAATTTTGATGTTGTGCCTTCCGGGCTCTTTTCTATGCTCTCATTTCCTCTTCTTTTTATTGATGACCTTCATAGAAAAGACACTTTTTTTGTGGTATCCAAGTTTTAACCAACAAATCATGTTCCTATACTTTGTAAATAGGTTTGTTCGGCATAAGGGAAGCCTCCCATTAAAGAGGAGGGACTCTTGTCCCCTGACTTTTGCGCTTCTAAAGTCCTATTTGAAAACCAACATACGGGTAAGTAGGAAAACAACACAGATAACACCATCGCAAGTAAATGAGTACACAAGTCAAATGTCACACATTGGTTTCAGTCACTGTTATAATAGGTTCATGATCAGGTAATAGCTAAGGTGTGGTTACAAACAAGTCCCCGAAATGTCATGAAGGAAAAAGTATCGGGTAATGTTGGCTGTGGTGGTGCAAGAAGTTTGAGTAATTTCCAAAAGGTGTCAGAAACTATCAATTTTCAAGGGACATAGGACCAATGGGGTATAAATGATATCGGCAGGTAAGATGCTAGTTAAGAAGGGATGAAAATTCAGTTATTCTAGGGCAATGACTTGACCAATTCCGGTTAGGAAACGATTTGGGTTTATAAAGGTAAAATTTCTGTCATTTTTGTAAATCATTTTGTCTGTAACTTTTGATAAAAACAAAAGAGCTCTTACTTTTGCACGTTTCCTGAGAAAGGGACAAGTATTGTACTTAGGCATGAGGTGGAATTATTAGTTTGGTGAGAGGAGCAGTCGATGGTTCCACAAGATCGTGTGTTTGTATTTGATTGGCTTTGGCTGAGGAGGTGATTTTTCAATGGTAAAGGTGGAGAGGGTCGGTGGACCACGGTGTATTGCCAGACATCAACCACGTATATAAACCGAGAAATTAGGGAGGATATTATCCTAATCATGTATTTATTTGAAAATAGGGGTATCGGGAATCGGTTTTTGGTTAAAACCTTACCGAGTGGGGGTTTATTTTGAATTTGTGTTCAATCATGAGATGAGGGAGGGGATTCCCTGTAGGTTCAAATAGGAGCTATGGGTGGAGTTAGGTTAGGTTTGGGGTAGGTAGGGTAGCGTATTTAGGTCATTGTTGTCAATTTTTGAGAAATGGGGTGGGTTGTGTGGTTTCGTCGAGTCCCCGACCAAATACCAAGGTCGGTTAAGGGTTTAGCGTGCAATTGGGATCATCCCTAATGACATCACATCAGTATTAGGTACCATGCCAGTCATTATGGACCAATGCCAGGTTACCAGTGATTTGATGGTGGGGGGGTCAAATTGAATCGATTCGTCGTATTTGGAAAAAATAGATCAGAAAGCGTGCTGTGTTGAAAGAAGATAAGTAGTGCTATTACAGGTAATGTATTGAAAATGATTAGGTATGGTAATAACTGGACCTACCGGTTGAGGGTTTAAATTCAGGGTGGGCAAACGGGGTGCGCTTAGGGTTGGGGTGTGGTAGGGTCGTAATAATAATAAGTTTTGGGGATGGTGTTTCAGTCCGATATATTAGGTTATGGTCAACGGTTTAATAATGTTTGTGTTTGACGGCTACACAAGCTCGCGCCAGTTTCAAATGAGATAGATACCCCTTGTTGATACAAGACAAGGGACGATTACTATTGAGGATGGAGCCAATGAATGAATGTTGTGATTGATCGGATCCAATGCTATAGGTGTGTGCTTGAGATCTGAGTTGATAGTCCACTCATTTACCTATGAGATGTAACAACTAACACTTTTCATTTGCTAAAGGTGACGATCACAATCACCCTAGAGGACCCAATAGGAATCTTGTAGTTGCTGATAAGTGGGTATGCAGGTTTATTATTCTATTACATCCGCTAGCAATCGTAGGAGCCAATAGTGGTTTGTTCTTTGGAGAGTGATGGTAGAGTTGAGTCCCATAGAAAGCTATCTTGATCTCTAGATGAGATGTACACAAAATTCTTGATGGAATGAGGTTGTTGTTTTTTATCATATGAGGCGGTGTGGTTTCTTGTCTTACCGTACAAAGGGGGCAGATTCCACATGATCATGCTGGGTTTTCTCCATACTTTGATGGAGGTGTGGAATCCATTTTTCCTAGCACCAACATTCTTGGGCCGATATCAGGATTTTAAAATTGCCTATGGGAGTGTAGTGGGAGGTTCAATCTTGTGGTTGTCCTTTCCTTCACATGGTGTGAATACAAGCACAACGTAATGGTTTTATTCCAGTTTGTTTCCCTAAACCTGAGTGGTACGAGGCTTGTGTTGTCTTGTGGTACAGTTTGGATACTACCTATTTGTAAGAGCACAGGTGGTTAGGGCAAACACTTGGTGTGCTTATTATAGGTAGGTAACAACTAGAGGGCTTATCCATTTGTTATTATTTGGAGCCGTATGTTGGTTTTCCAGTATCTGCATAGGCGGGGGAGTTGGATGAGGTACACTTGCTAAAATGGATGAGGGGTGGTCGTGCCAGTTAACCATGATAGATCCTTTCTATGGTCAGAAGTAGTTTTGGGCTGCCCCCACGACAGACACGACCATACTGCTCTCTCCCTCTGCATGTCAGAGGGATGCCCATGGAGATTACCTTTGTCTCCACCTGTCCTAGTGCTGATAGAGTGGGGAAGAGTGGCCATTGGATAGATTGTATTGATGAGCGTTGTCACTGATGCACAGCGATGGTGTTCCGGGAGATAATTAGTTATGAGTAAAGCACCACCTATCTAGGGATCCACAGCTTGGCTATCCTTTAGTATAGAGAGATACTTTGTATTTAGGTGGTCACTTAAAAAGACCAGATCATAGTCTTATAGGGGCACTTGATAGGGTTTAGAGGCACAAGTGTCCACGTATAGTCAACGTTGGTTGCCTTACATGACTATATTGCATAGGGACAAGATACCCTTACCAGGGTGTGGATGGGGACGGAGGGACACCATCTATTCTATAGATGTAGGTAACAATGTTACATTGCTCAGTTGGGCCACCTACACTGCTCAATTGTGCCTTACAGGCCCAGGTCACAAACACATGTGCCACCCACAGGATTAGAAAGGGTGCTATGGTAGAGGGGCTGAGATCGATGGAACCACATCAGAAAGTGCTGATGGCTAGGTTTAGGGATTCCCTGAAACGAGGTGAAGTACTACCAAGATCACCGACTTGCCACCGGGGATAGATGTCCCCTGTTATGCTGAGTGTAGGTGATAACGAAAAGTGAGTGAGAGGAGTAGCTCTCGTACATCAAACTCAGGGAGCACAGGTAGGCAATGAGTCCAGAGACATGGTGAGGAAAAAAAGCTCGCAGAGGCCAAGCCCCATGTAGGTCAAGAAAAATACTGTACCTAGATTATTATAAGGTGGAAAGAGGTAGCAAGCATACACTAGAGTAGAGGGGAGGATATAGATGAGACTGTCATGGATTATCAGATGGGGATTAGGATTGATGTTCTGATGCACTGAAATTTTTTTTTTATTTTTTAATATTACCAGCTGGTGCCGAAGATAGTGAGAATGTACATGACAATTTGGATGTTTTTAATTATTCTACGGACTGCATGCCAAAGATATTGAGACTCTATAAGAGAACATTTGTATGGACCTTGCATTGTGCACGATGATGGACACAAAGACTTTGATGATTTATATATAGATGATGATATTCATGACATGGATTTTGTACGGTATTTTTTAATTTCCATTGTTGATTCGTGAATGGTGATGGCAACTAGTTAAAGGGGGGGGAGGCAGGATTGAAGTCGAGGTCATGTAGGCCTGGTGAAGTAGGTATAGGTGTGGTTGAGTTTAGGTCATAGGCATGACAGATTCAGGTCATAGAATGCCATGATGGAGTCACGTCATAGGCGCATCGTGAGGTCTTGTTTATAGTTTTTTATGGAGTGTAGATAATAGGAATGATGGAGACTTGGTTGAGGGTTGATTTAATTTCCAAGTTATTAGTAACATGGAAACAAAGGGTGAATATATTGCATGTCGTGGTTTAAATTTAAAATATCTGTTATTGTGGAAAATAAAAAAACACGGATGGATGATAGATGAGGTGAAAATGGTAGGTAGGTATCTAAAATAAGATATAGATATATATTATATATATATATATATATATAGATATAGATATATATATATATATATGTAATGATGTGGTTGGATTCGAATTTTTAGATAAATGGAAACTAAATAAGGTAGAATAGAATGTATAGAAAAAATGATGGATTTGGTTAGGGTTAAAGTGTGGCCAAGCTAACCTTAAGGGCCCCATGCCTCTCAGTACTGCCTTAATAACCTAGTGAAAAGGGGTCTCAGGTCGTATAGTTATCCCCATAAGCTGGGAAGAATATGATGGGTAGAGGAATGGGTGTAGGTTTTAGGAATGATTAAGTCTTAGTAAAGTGGGAATCTTTGGACAAGTAGATGTCAATGGTCTGGTCTTGTACAAAAAAGATATATAGTAATGAAGAAGGTGGATAGTGAGATGGTGATTAAAACAAACTTCCTAATTAACAAGCACAATACCAAGTCAATCATTCTGAAGATTGGCTTATGAAGCCAAGGACCCTAAGAGTAGGCATAATTACTATTCTAAGGATGAAGTAGTCACATATCTCAAATCCCATTTGCGGCACATCCC
Organism: Taxus chinensis; assembly: GCA_019776745.2. Classification (NCBI taxonomy): domain Eukaryota; kingdom Viridiplantae; phylum Streptophyta; class Pinopsida; order Cupressales; family Taxaceae; genus Taxus; species Taxus chinensis. The sequence goes on along the minus strand of CM034151.1, from coordinate 867,893,016 downwards.
TTGAATGGGAAGTATACTAAAAATAGTGGTGAAAAGTAGATGCGGTGAAGGTACAGATGGTGTGATGGTAAGATGTGAGTTTGAGTATCATGCCAAAACATGGACAAGAAGCCCAAGATCAAAATAGGCAGGTCCATGATGAAAAAAGGTAATTATTTTCTTTTTGATTTTAATTGTTGATAGATTGATCGATGCAGGACTGGGGATGTGGGATGAATGTAAGTCCCTTATTGGTCTTCATGAGATGATTGATGCGGGAAAGTTCATTAATATTTTGGGTAGTCTTATTTTGATGCTAGACTATGTTACATGTATGGCAGCTTTATATAGTTTCCGTAGGGGAGGAAGTCTATTACCGTAGCAAGATAGAGACAAAAGAGTCATCTTTTTTAGGGAATAATATTTTTTATCGAGTTTGATTCAAGGAGTGACCCTTTATTTTGAGCTTATTTTCTTGTGACCATTTAAGTCATGAAGAAAAGACTATCAAAAATCCAGGGATCTGTTTAGAATTGAGACTGGAGCATGCAAAGTTAAATCATGATGAAAGGGGGGTTTAAGTGATGAACGACAATATGATTCCATCTGACAAAGATGAAATGTATCCATGAGTAGATCCTGGTAGTTATATTGAATACAAGGCTGAAAGGTGTGATGGGTAATCACATGATTAGTTTTTTAGTCGTTGATCTCAAAAAGTAGGTGAGATGTGCAGGTGAATGGTGCTCAAGGGATGAACATTTTTTGAATAGAAATAAGGTATATAGTACTTGGTTCAACAATAGAATGGTCCAAAATGTAAGGCATTGGTGGTGGATAGGTTGGGTGTACCTTTCAAGTAAGGACAAATGATAAGCACTTGATCATAAGCATGGTAAGATAGAGGGTCCTAGCCTAATTAGGAGAAATTTCCCTGTTTAATTTTTTCCTCTTTAGTACATGTT